>OX941086.1:36860000-38110000 GCA_954870635.1 Arctium minus
ATTTAATAAAAATTTGATACTGAACTTCAGCCCTTGATTCTTCAGCTTTTGTCTATGACAACTTTTAACTTTGAAACACTCTCAGCCTTTGAAGAATCTTAAAAAGTCTTTTTACTTTGTAGTTTTGAAAGTCAACATGTCTCGAACAGGAAACTTAATTCTTGAAACTTCTTTGAAAAACTTTGACAACTTTGAAACAACTTGTATCTTCATCACTTGTGATCTCCTAACCATCTTTGGAAGAACAAACCTTCTTGAATCTTTGAATTTTCTTTTCAGAATCTTTTCATTTTGAATCAACGGAAGCATTTTGAAATTCTGACTTGAACTTTGAACTTGAACTTTGAATCCTTATAAAATTCTCCCCCTTTTTGATGATGTGAGCATCATGATCATCAAAACTTCATCAATTTCAA
The DNA here is from genome assembly GCA_954870635.1 of Arctium minus. NCBI lineage: Eukaryota > Viridiplantae > Streptophyta > Magnoliopsida > Asterales > Asteraceae > Arctium > Arctium minus. Next base: position 36,860,417 of record OX941086.1, read on the forward strand.
CTCAGACTATGATTTTCCCCTTTGTGATCAACTAACAATCTCCCCTTTGACAGTATCCGCACTGTGATCTGAAGACCCAAATCATGAACTGTATATATCCGAATCTTTTCAAATTCTGACATAATGAACGTGGTAACCCTGATTCAACAAATGAAACAGTTAGGAAACCCTTTCAGTAACACAAAGTTTTTTTTTTTTTGTAAAGTGTATCCCAGGCCTTTGGCCCGGACTATTCACTTGGCAATTAGGGCCCGAGAGCCCAGCTACTAAGCATGTAGCCCTGAGTTAATCCTCAGTGGCCACAAACGTTGTGGGTGAGGCTCGAACTCGGGTTACACGCTATGAATGCCCCAAGCCTTACCACCACACCACAAGTACAACGAATGTACAATTTAAGGAGTTGGTTTGATGTTGACTCCCCAGGACTTCCATTCAATCATTGAAAAACACAAGGTTTATCTATGAAAATTCTAACAGAAAAACAAATTCTCTGTGTGCTCGTGCTTGTGTGTGAAAGAATTAGCACAATGATTGTGTTTCATAAGGCTCGAAGTATGTAAATCACTGAGACAGCAATGATTGTACATGGACTCAATGTGCATGAGAAAGGGTCGAAGGTGGGACAACTTTCCTTCTTTTTCAATATCAGTATCTTCCAAGAGAAGAACCAATAGATTATATGTTGCTTCCCCAGAAAATGTGAAACATTCTCTTTTTAAGAAAAGAATGAGTAGTTGGTGGGGTTAATGCAAGAAATGGCATGGGCTATTTGCCTATTTCAATGATGGTCACCAAAGAAATGTGAACCAATCAGTAATGTGGCTGCCCGGCTCACAAAGATGTTTGGGGCAGAGTTCTGATATTCTTTTAACTCTGATCTCACACCCTCTTTCTTTTAAACATATAAGCTCACATCTAACCAATCTCTCATTTCCATTTTACCTCAGATCACTCCCATACTCAATTCTTTTAGACCCCTCTCCCCTCAATCACTCAAAGGATTTCTTCCGGGGTAGGAAACACTGTTATCGTGAATCCATGGAAAATTTATTAAGCACTCACACTGAATCCCATGTTCCTAAAAAGTACATGCTGGTCAATGATTTTCTTGATATGAAAAGCATAAGAAATCATATGTCTGTGTATGTATGCTCATCAAAAATCAGAAATAAAATTTGAGCATTTTTAAACATTTAAGATTTCTCAAAACTAGAATATTGAGTGAATGAAATGAAATCAAAAGAATTGTTTTGAGTATTTGACAATGATTAAAATCAGATCAAATGAAATAGCTAGGATATCAAAGAACTGGATATTTTGTTTATATGAACAAATATAAACAATTTAGCAATAAAGGCACAAATTTGAAAAAGATGAATGATGCTCAACAACTTTGAAAGCAAACGGGGGTATTACCATCGAAAAATTGGTTCGTTTAGAGACATGGTAATAACAAATTCAAATGAAATACTGAACCGGTGTGTGTGAATACTTGACAGTATATGGACAAGATAATACACAAGTATTTATCTTTGGAAACACACGGTCAGTTAAACATTAAGCTGAAAAATGAAAAAATTTAAAAGCACACTTCTAAATTCATGAAATCTTTTGAGAATAAGAAGTGGTTTGAACATTTAAGAAATTGTTTTTCATGTTCGAAAGTTGTTCATCTTTCAAACAATCAGAGATCTAGGACAGAAGATATTTACCTTTTCAGCTCCCCCTCAAATCATGATATAATGATTTAAATCTTTTAAGCTCCCCCTGGATATTAGCACAATATCCTTCTTTAAACATTGAAAAACGGGTCTTGATCTGTCAAATGATCAGAAGCCACTTTATTCAAAACATTTATTCAAAAATAAAAGACAGAAAGCAGTAAAACATTTTATAGTATGAGTTCTGATCTGAAGTAATCAGAAGTCATCACCTGTACTCCCCCTTAAATTAAGCATCTGAGATAGATCAGTTAAAATAGGATAGAGATCAGACACTGCCTTTTGAATTGTAGACCATCATATCAGAGAAATCTATCAGTGAAACAGTATAGGATAAAGATCAAATCAATTCTCTTGGGATGTAGACCATCATATCCATCGGATGCACAAACCGGAGTAAGGTCTTTTTGATCGCTGAGGTCCGAGTCCTAAACTGTTGTGTTTAGAAGTCAAACTCCTTTGAAGTACGGGTCCTAAGCGGATGTACTTAGAAGCCATAATCTTTCAGCTTTGAAGTCCGGGTTTTGAACTGTTGTGTTCAAAAGCCATTGTTCTCTTACTCCCCCTTGACTTGAGGTGCCTACAACATAGAATTAGTTTTCGGTTTTGGTACCCACTGGTATTTGGGTCCATGAATGTTAGTTGCAGTTCTTGTGGGGTTTATAGAGTAAGAACCATACCAGAAATGATCATTGGTCTTGTGAATATGATCATGTGTACAGCAGTAAGAACAATAAAATTTATTACCTAAAAACCTGAGTAATTAGTCTTTTGAGTATTTAAGGTCAGGTTTACCTTTATGCTCTTTGTTCTTCTTTGCTTTGTGTACATGTACACATGATGTCTTCCCTTTCAGCTCATCTGACTTGTCATCTTTGACTGATTTATTCAACCAGACCAGTTTCTCTTTCTTGAAGCTTTTTCCTCTTGAATATGTACCTGAACCATCTAAATATCCATCATAGAAGATGTTAGTTTGACGAATCTGATCAAAAGATTTAGTTGACCTTTGTGAAGAGACAGATTTCTGAGTTGATCTTGAGACAAACTTCTCAAGCTCTTTGATCTTTGAAGTAAAATTGTCTCTTTCTTTCACAAGCTGGTCAATCTTCTTCGAGAATTCAGACTTCGTCTTCTGCTCTTTCAGCGCAGTAGCAGATAGTTCAGCTAATTTTGAAGTCAGCTTTTTGATTTCAGACTCAAATATGCTCCTTTCTTCTTCAAAACCTTTCTCTGAATCATTTCTTTGGCCAGATAGTTCTTTAAAGAATCCCACATTCTTCTGTTTTATGGCCTTCTTTTCTTTATCAAATTTCTCTCTTTCCAGAATGAGTACTTTCTCAAAATCGGAAATTTGTTGAGAAAGTTTTATGCATTTAAGCTCCACTGACTTCTTTTCTTCAAAGCACTTCCTTGAGAAATCTGAGAACTTAATTGAAAATCCTTTCTTTTCTTTCTCAAAAACAACTTTTTCTTCAATAAGCTTTTGCTCAAAATCAGATATATTCTTTCTGAGCTCAGAGTTCTCAGATTCCAATCTCTTTATCTTCTCATCATTCTGCCCAGAAGATCTTCATTGATGATCTTTAAAACACTGATTTCTTCTTTTAGTCTGACAACTTCTGCAAAATACTCTCTAAATTTTTGCGTGTGAAAGTCAATAGCTTGACCCAGATTAATTTTCTCTAATTCCACCTTTCTAATCTTCTCTTCAAGATCTGTAAAAAATCCCAATCTATCAAGCAATTAGTCAAGAATATATGACAATTTAGGAACAAGAATTAGCGAGAGAAAGTAGATCTTGCATTAGTCACAAATCTCACACATACAATACGTAATTACAAGATTCTTACCACAACTCTAACAAAGAAACACCTATTTATACCACTACCTAATACAAGACTTAACCACTAAGTAAAACAAAACATACTTTGACTTTCCTAATACATTGACAAAGTTGACTTTTATACCTTTGACTTTCCTATTAAATCTTGGATACAATATTTAGACTTAACATTGATAAAGGCAATGATGAGTTCTGGTGCATCTGATTTGCTTCGCAAAAATTCCAACCATGTGTGTCTGAAGTACTCATCTATCATCACTAGAATATACTTATTTCCATTGATAGACTGAGTTCTCATAGGGCCGCAAAGGTCCATATGTGTAAGCTCAAGAGGTGTTGAGCAAGAAAAATTTGTCTTTGCTTTATGTGAACTTCGTTTCATCTTTCCCATCTCACAATAGGGGCAAAGTGAATTCTTCTCAAACCATAGTTCTGGTAGACCTTTAACTATTCCATGTCTCGCCAACTGATTTATCGCATGAAAATTCTGGTGAGACATGCGCCGATGCCAAATCCAACTTTCACCTCTTGAAGCTTTGGCAAGTAGAGAGACAGATCTAGTTGCAGAGAGTGTTGGAAAATGCACTGCATATAAGTTTCCATGTCTTTTAGCTTTGAAGATCTCGCAACCGTCCTTATCATCAATTAAACAACTATCTATAGTGAACCGAACTTGAAATTGACTGTCGCAGAATTGACCTGTGCTGAAAAGATTATGATCAAGTCCCTCTACGAACAGTACTTTCTTGATTGTAATGGTGCCATTTGTTAATGAACCGTGTCCTCGAATGAATCCAGTACGCTCAGAATTTGCAAAACTCACTGTTCCTGCAGGTTCCTCAACATAGTTATGTAGAAGATGCTTAAATCCAGTCATGTGGTGCGAGCATCCTGAATCTATGTACCATAGATGTGAGGCTTGAAAAAGAACAAATCACTTCTTCTTAGGTACCCATATCGAGATGGGTTCTTCTTGGTTAGCCTTTTGAAATTTACTTAAATCATCTACCTTAGCCTTGATTCGTCATTCATAGCGAGGCTTCGGTATCCATTTCCAAACCATTTTTACATTAAGCTCATTAAATCTCTGTTTTCTAGAAAGATAATCATTCTTAACATGAAAGACTTTGACATGTTGTTTCGAGGATTTAGAGACAGATTTAGCCCGAGATGTCTTTCTAGAAACTTTAGATTTAGGAGGAATGGTGTGAAGCTTGAAAGAGTTGTCATGACAATGTTTGCAGATAAAGTTCTTACGAGCAAATGTCAATAGATTTGATTTATCACTATGAGTACAAACATTCATACACTATTGACATTTCAAATCATTTGAACTTGTACATTTCAAACTAACACTATCAATGACATTATATTTATTTTCAACAACTTTATTTTCACACTTCTCCTTCATCCATTCTCCATTATCATTTTGCTTTCTCAAATCTGAAACAGGAAATGAAATCTTGTCAGTTTTGTTCTTGGAAGATGATTTTTTCTTTGAAATACCAGAAGCTTCACCTTTTTCAAAGATACTTGGAGGATATTCAGGAGTATCAGTATAAACAACAGAGGTTTTAGAAGTGATAGTCTCAAACTATGAGTTTGAATGAACATTCCATGTCTGAGAATCAAACATCTTTTTCTTATTCAAGTTTTGTTTAAACAAATCAACTTTTAAAGCACTTAACTCTTTAGAGAGTTCTTTGTTTTCTTTAGAAGACTTGTCAAGTTTGAATCTGAGATCATTGTTCTCATATTCCAACTCTTCAACAGTCTTTTGAATATCTTTAATTTGTTTTTCAAAATTAGATGTTTGATGCAACTCAGAGTTTGATTCTAACTTCTCTATGATAGGAACAGGATCAGAAGCATTCATCATATTTGTAAAAATCTCCTCAGTCATCTTCTTTGAAAAATCATTTTTAATGCTATGATTCATGACATCTATGCACTCATCAGTCTTAATCTCTTTTGGGGATTCGGAAATGATTGATTCAGTTATTGGAGCCTGATTCTCAACATCAATTTCTGATTCATATTCATCATACTTACATTGAGTTTCAAGAATGTTTGCTTCAGTGTTGGCTGATTCTGTTGGTGAACATGTAGAAAACAGTGATTGAAATTCAACAAATTCAGGTTTTCTAGTTTTATAACTTTTATTAAATTCCTTATAAGAAAAACCAACAGATTTAAAACTTGATACTGAATCAGCACAACTTGATGTATCATCGTCAATCACTTCTTTACCTTTAGAAGAGATGTTAGACATGAGAGTTTCAGCTTTAACAAAAGTATCATGAATACTCGGGATTTTCTTAGGTGTTGAGCCCAGTTTGTCAAAATTATACAAGTTTTCTAGAGCTCGTTTCAAAACATCGTTTTCTTCAAAACCTAATCCCGTTTTAGCATTGTAAAATCGGACATCTTGGATTTTATTTGTTAATAAATTCAATGTCTGCTCAGTCTGTCCTCTCTTGAAGTTCAAGTCCTCTAGCTGTTTTATTTTGCAATATGCATCATTTTGCTCCTGAAAACAAGCTTCAAACTTGATTTTAAAATCACCTTTTTCAGATTTAAGATTAACAAGATTCCTTTCAAGCTCAGTAATTTTAATTTTCAAATCTTATTTTTATTTTCATATCTTATTTTTGTTTCTTTAAAGCATCTTTTTCAGATTCTTTTTCCTCGACAACAACTTTCAATAATGTATTTTCGTCACGAAAATTCATCATTGATTGTCTTTTATTGTTAAGTTTGACTTTTAAATTTTCAAACTCTTTTTCCATGTTTTTAATTTAATCCATCAGAGATTGAACAAGTTCAGAATTTAAAAGAGTACTTACCTCTTAATCACACTCAGACTAATCAGAAGATGTTTCAACTTCATCATTCACCTTGGCCATCATACACACTTGAGTAAAATGTGATGATTCTTCATCGGAGCTTTGGAAGAACCAATTCTCTTCCTCAGCCATAAGGTCTTTTCCATCTTCTACCTTCTTTGCAATCAGTGATTTCTTTGCATAGTACTCTGAATTATTTATTCTTTTGAACTTGCACTCCTTTGAAAAATGGCCAGGTTTACCACAATTGTAACACCTGCCATATTTAGGCTCAACATTCTCTTCTTTCTTTTCTTCTCTTTTCTCAACTATTTTCTCTTCTTTCTTCTCATCTCGCTTTCCATCCTTCATCTCAAACTTTGGCTTGTACTTGTCTGATCTATCTTTATTGTATCCCTCATACTTTGACATTGAATATCTTTTCTTGCCAAATCTTTTCTGAAACTGCTTTGTAATTAGGGCAAGATTATCAGCAAATCTTTGAACATCTTCATCAGAATGTTTCTCAACTTCAGAGGAGGAATCATCAGAACTAGAGTCAGTCAGTTTTGTAAGGAAAGCTCTGGACTTATTTCACTTATATTTTGATGAAGAAACAGTCTTGGAACTTGATCCTTTCTTCTTTTCAGACAAAAAGGCCAGTGAATCTTTAACAATCTTTTTCTCTTCACTAAGTTGCTTTACCTCATCTTCATGTTGAGATAAGGTTGTAAAGATATCGTTAACATCCTCTTGAGCCATGTCTTTTGTCATCTGAATATTGATAGCATAGCTTTTCCACTCAGGATTCAAGTTCTTAATGAACTTGTAATTGATTTCAGACACTGTCTTGTTCATCCCATTTCTTCGCAAGTCATTCAAAATCACATTAAACCTTGTCCAGAAGTGCTTCTCCTTCTTTAGCACGAAATCCTTCATATGCATTTATACTTTGGTTCAGCTTGTCTTGTATAGACTTTTCAGTACCCTGGAATTGTCTTTCTAGCTCGTCCCATGTGGCTTTAGCAGATTCTCTACTATCCACTCGGTTGTATATATCATTTGGGATAGCCATGGTGAGACAGATAAGGGCCTCTTCATCTATTTTTTGAAGCTCCTTCTCCCTCTTGCTGTAGTAGTGATATGGTCTTGGCACATATCTAACTTGAATTTCAGGAGAAGTCTCTGTGGCCGCTTGTCCAAGTACTGTTACCACTGGTTGAACTAGACCATCAATTATGGACTTCATATAATCTTTGTTCTTGTGATTCATGAACTGAGTCATTATCCTCTTCCACTGTGAATATTCTCCGATAGACAAGACCGGAGGTTTCGATTGAGAACCCATAGAAAGCAACTCTTTAGACATGATAAAAGAATTAAGTAATCTGCACACAACAAGAAAAATTAGCTAGTACTGATCTTTAAATTCAACAACTTGAGAAACACTTGAAAACTTTCAGAAAAAGAAATTTCTAAAAACTCCAAGTTCAGAATTCGCAAGAAACTTTAATCAAGGAACAATTCGCAAACCAAGTGTACCAGAATTCGTAAACCTCTTAAAATTTGCAAAAAGAAGCTTAAAATTCGCACAAGTTAAGAATTCGTAGGCCAGAGAGAACATCAAAATAAGCAATTCGTAAAAAGGTATCTGCGAAAAGTTCACAATTCGCAGGTCTCTCTTTTGCGAATTCTATCTTTGGAAACTTTTGAAAAACACAATTCGCAAAATGAATTCGTAAGCTACAATGATACGAATCCTTTACTTAGAATTTTTTTTGAAAGCTCTTTGCGAAAACTTCAGAATTCGTAATACATAGTAATGCGAATTCCTCAAAATTCGTAATAGACACAGCTGCGAATTCTTGACTTAACTTTTCAAATAAAATCTTATGCGAATTCTATTCTTTTTGTGTAAAGGTACTATACGAATTATGTACTTATAAGATTTTCACAAAAAATTATACGAATTCCTTGACAATTCGTAAGCTACTCTAATGCGAATTCTTCACCTTAAAGAATTTCAGAAAGGAATCTGCGAAATCTATCTGCGAGTTCTATCAAACTAGCGAGTTCTTCATACGAATTTCTTGGATCTTGCGAGTTCTTGAGTTCTAAGCCTAAAACTCAAATTTCAATCCAGAAATTGATCCAAATCTCCAAAGCAGAAGCAATAACCTTGCAAAATCAATCAAGTTAATACAGAGATCAGTCCAATTCAATATGACAAACAAATTCACACTTTAGCATATACAGATAGATCAAACAGTGTTCGACATTCGTTTGAACAAAAACCTTCAAAAAAACTCAATTTCACGATCAAAACATGTTTTTTTTTAAATTGAATCCGATACAAATGTTTTAAAACATCAATCGACCAAACTTATGCCAAAAAATTTACCAAAAACTCATTTTTGTGCAAAAAATCACTCAAGATTCTTCGACAGAATGCGAACTCGATAAAACTCTCAAATTGATGAATTTATGTGCTCTGATACCAATTGTGACCCAGTATACTAGCATTTAATCACAACACAGATTATGAAAAACAACTTTATTGATCTAATCTCTTGATATAGAATTAATCACAGATCTAACAAAGTGTCACAAGTCTAACGTATGTGTGTTTACTGTGTGTGTCAATCTTACCAAACTCTCTCTAAATGTCAAATGCTTTTACGTGCTTACAGATTACAAAGAAACCAAGTATTTATACTAAGTCAACTTTTGTTGACTTTAGAACCAAACCCTTGAACTATCAACTAATTACAAAAGAAACCCTCACTTTTAATCTTGAATACAATACTAGTCTAACAAACAGGTACCCGGACATGATGAGAGATGCATATCAATGGGAAATTCAGTGGGCTTTAGCTATTGATGGTGTAGTGTTCGATAATTATGACTACACGGTGCTTAGTGCACACCCCCCCCCCCCCAGAGTGGTGCAGGACGTTGAAGAATGGCAAGGATCTCCTTCAGTGTTTTTCCATGTTGAGTCAATTAGAAATTGACACTTTTAAAAAGCGCCGAGAAAGAGCTCTGATCCCAATTGCTGAAATATTGGTAGCAAGACCAACATTGATTTATAACACTTCAGTGTTGAAGGAGGACAGACTTTCAGTGTGTCCCTAATGTGCAAATACAATCATGATAACAACAATTTCATATGCTAATTTCTATTTCTTATTGAAACAAAACATCACATGATGTAAAATTCGTATTCAAATATTTTCTCTCATATTTCTCTCTCTAGAATATATTCTCTCAATATGTCACTCTCACATATTACAAAGAAACTAGAAGCTTATATACCTACACTATTACAAAGGAACAAACAAAACTAATTAACTAAAACATTGACTTTTATAAGACTTTGACTTTCCACTTTGGCAATTGCTTTGAGAGTTGACTTGGGCTTTGACTTTTTATCCAAATGATCTTGGATCTAACTTTTATGCACTAACAAACTTTCCTTTTGGATTCAGGATCATCTTCAAAAAAAAATTTAACACTAACGAACAATCCCCCCCTTGTTTGACCTTTTAATGAACTCAATCTCCCGCTTTCTTTAAACTGTCATCAAATTTCAACAATCTCACCCAAAATTATGGTAACCTCTCTCAGTCTTCAGGAAATAAATTATCTTCAGAATCAACTCACTTTGCTTTAGCATATAATCTTAAATAAAAACTTCAGTAAACTACAACAATCTTTCTCGAGCTTTACTTTCATTCTCTACATCTCTCCATTTCTCTTAAATTTAATATTCAAATTTATGTCCTTTCTTGATTACTTTCTCCCCTTGACTATCACAATCTGTTCTCCAGACACCATGTCTTGAAATTATTTGTCCCCCTTTTTGATTATGTAAAACATAAAAATCATCAAAACTTTCTTCAAGAAATGTCATGTACCATTTTCTGACCCATTTCCATATATGATCTTTCCAGAAAATTACTGTGTGTGCCTTAACTAACGAATCAATCAAGTAATCAAATAAACAATAACAATATGCAAACCTGATACGATTATACCAACGAATTGAATGATTACAAACTTGAAGATCGATCAATCTCTCTCTGTTTTCTTCTTTCTCTCTCGGCGCTGGTCTCTCCCTCTATCTCTCTGTGTGCGGCTCAAACAAGCAGCCCGACAACAATTAACTCAAATAAACCTAATTAACACAAACAATCTAAATTATACTTAGGCATATAAGCCTAATGGGCTTGGGCCCAACTACTAAAACAAATTTAAATAAAGGAATGGACTAAAAACGAAAATACGGAAAACACACTTTGAATATTTATTACAAAAGACCCTAGACTATTTGTTGAGACGACTTTTCCAGCTTTGACTTCAGATTTCCATCTTCAGATAATGATGATCTTGAATCCAATAAAACTGTGCTTTAACAATCTCCCCCTTTGGATTAAGATCATTACTAAAATAAATTTAGCAATTCAATCTTCTCTTAAAAGCTCAGAAGATGCAATCTCCTTTTTGTCTTCAGAAAGTAGCAATCTCTCCAAACAATGAGCTCGGAATGCTTCAGCAAATCATATTTGGAGAAAATATCTTCACTTCAGCATATCTTCAGAAAATCTTTTAAAACTTGTATTCTCCCCATTTCTTGGTTGATGCTTCTCCCCTTTTTTTATGACAAGAGCAAGGAGTTCATCAAAACTTGTCTTCAAGAAATGTCTGACCACTGATCTTGCAAACAGAACCTCCGATTATCCGTCAATTCATAAAGATGTGCATCCAGATCTTTGCAAATCCAGAAAAAATAGAAAGGTAACACCTGAATCAACAAATGAACCAGTTAAAATTGTCTGTCAGTAACACGAAGTCATTGTGTGTAACGAATACACAATATAAAGGAGCTTTTATGATGTTCACTCCCCCAGGGCTTCCATTCAATCATCGAAAAACCACAAAGGTAATTTCAATGAACCTTATGACAAAGAAACAAACTCTTTGTGTGTTCGTGCAAGTGATAGAATAAATTAAGCATAAGATGATTGCTTATAAGGCTCAAAATGTGTAAACCACTGAGACAACAGTTAGTTCAACACGTACTCAATGTGCATGAATGAAGTGCGAAGGTGGGGCAGACTTCCTTCTTTTCAATATCCAGATTTTCCAAATGAAAATCAGATAGCATATGTGATGTGTCCCCTTTGAAAATGAAACATTTTCTTGTTAAGAAGAAAATGAGTGGCAGGTGGGGTAATGTCAAGAGTTGGCATGGGCTAGGTGTCTGTTTCAATAATGTCCACCAAAGAAATGGGAAGCATTAGAAATGTGGTTGCCCGACTCAGAGAGTAGTTGGTGCAGAGTTTAATATTCTTTTACTCTGATCTCTCACCCTCTTTCTTTGTATCATTAAGCTCACAGCTAACCAAACTCTCTTTTACAATTTCTCTCATCCCACATCCCACATCCCACACTCATTTATTTTGACTCCTTACACTCAATTACTAAGGATTAACTTCTTGGGTAGGAGACACTGGTTAACGTGAATCCATAAAAGTTCAGTTAAGTCCTAGTACATTGATCCCATGTTATCCTATAAAGCATATGATGCTCAGATGGTTTAACTTTATCAATTAAAGTGCATAGATGAAGCAGAAAACATTTAAAATCACACTTCCAATTCAAGAAATCTGTTTGAGAATCAGGAAGTGGTTTGAACATTTAAGAACATGTTTTCTTATGATTGAAAGTTGTCCTTCTTTCAACCATAAATGAGATGAAGATAAGGAATTATACCTTTTGAGTGCAGTCTTACATCTCACGAAGTCAAGCTTAAAGTCATAAAGATATGATCTTGTAAGCATCTCTCAACCTGCAAAAATCTAAAGGTCTAGTGAAAGTAACTTTATTCACGGAAATTAAAATGACATAAAGTAGTAAAACAATTAAAGTACGAGTTATGATCAAAAGTAATCAGAAGTCATAGCCATAATCCTTTGACTTGTACACTCCCCCTAAAATCATGCGTCACTAACAAGTTATCAGTAAACACAATGCATATGTTAGATATGCTCCCCCTTAAAATAATATTGATCATCAATGAAGTACTTCTCACACTCCCCCTGAGATCATGAACAAATTATTAAAGAGCAGATATCTTGCGGAAATATTGATGAAGAAAAGACACAATAAGAAACTTTAATAGGTAACCACCGATTAGGTCTTAAGATTTAGCATACCAAGCCTAGCGACAAGAAAATTGAATCTCTTTTCGTCTAAAGGTTTGGTGAACAAATCTGCAAGCTGAAAATCAGTTTTTACAAAGTGAAGTTCAGTTGTTCCCTTTTCCACATTATCTTTTATAAAGTGATACCTGACATCTATGTGTTTAGTCTTAGTATGCTGAACAGGATTAGCTGTAATTGCAATAGCGCTCTTAGAGTCACAATAGATCGGGATTCTATTGAAATAAAACCCATAGTCTCGCAGTTGTGTTCTCATCCACAAGACCTGAGAACAACAGCTAGCAGCAGCTACATATTCTGCTTCGGCCGTTGATGTGGAGACACATAATTGCTTCTTCGATGCCCAACTGACGAGTTTATCTCCGAGGAATTGTATATGACCCGAGGTGCTCTTGCTGTCTAACATGCAACCAGCATGATCTGCGTCTGAATAAGCTGTTAGTTCAAAGCTTATATCCTTAGGATACCACAGACCAAGATCTGCAGTCCCCTTCAGATACCTGAAATCCGCTTTACAGCAGACAAATGGGATTCTTTAGGATTGGCTTGATATCTAGCACATAAGCATGTAGAAAACATTATATATGGCCTACTGGAAGTAAGGTACATTAAAGAACCTATCATCCCTCTATAAGTCCTAACATCAACAGCCTTTCCCGAAGGATCGGTGCCAATCTTAGTACCAGGTGCCATCGGGGTACCAATCGGTTTAAAATTTTCCATTTTGAACTTTCGAAGAATATCAAGAATGTATTTAGATTGATTGATAAAAATCCCCATTGAAAATTGTTTGACTTGCAATCCGAGAAAGAAATTCATTCCTCCCATCATGCTCATCTAAAAACGTGACACCATGAGGTTTGCAAATTTCTTACAATACTTAGGATTTGTAGAACCAAAAATAATATCATCCACATATATTTGAATAAGAATGATATAGCCTTTATCCTTTTTAATGAAAAGAGTGTTATCGACCGTACCTTTTGTAAAACCTGACTTGACCAAGAACTGAGATAGAATATCATACCAGGCACGAGGAGCTTGTTTCAGTCCATAAAGAGCTTTATCCAGGATGTAAACGTGATTAGGATTATCTGGATTCACAAACCCTTCTGGCTGTGAGACGTAGACTTCCTCCTTGAGTACTCCATTCAGAAAAGCTGTCTTCGTGTCCATTTGATAAACGGTGAAGTTATTGTGTGCTGTGTAGGCTAAGAACATTCGAATTGCCTCTATACGCACCACTGGAGGATAAGTTTCGTCATAGTCTATCCCTTCCTCTTGCCTATATCCCTTGGCAACAAGTCGTGCTTTGTTTCGGATAACAGTACCATCTTCATCTTTCTTGTTTTTGAACACCCATTTCGTACCAATGATGGTTTTACCTTGAGGTTTGGGTACGAGTCTCCAGAGTTAAGTGCTTCAAACTGATTCAGCTCATCTTGCATCGCAGTAACCCAATCTGAATCGGCAAGGGCCTCAGATACGCGAGTAGGCTCGATCTTGCTCAGAAAGGATTCATGCATACATAGATTTGATGTTGCAGACCTAGTTTGCACCGGTTTTGAAGGATCTTCAATGATTTGATGTATCGGGTGCTCTTTGGTCCACTTATGTTCATGAGGGAGTGGATTAGATGTAGATTGATCATTGTCAGCATCTAGGAATCCACTGTTATCTCCTTCAGATGGTTCAGACTGAATGGGGGATTCAGTTGAAGTTGTAGTTGCAGAAGTTGCAGTAGGTACAGCTTGGTCAATCTGTTGATCAGTCCTTAGAGTACATCCTACTGAGTCAACTACTTCTGTCTCGTCGGTGTTGGTCACAACTTCAACAATAGGAGTAGGCATTTGAACTGGAACTTCTTGCCAAATCGGGGAGTTGGATTTAGTAGAGATATCAGAAGTGGTTGGATGAGTAGTCATCGAATCTTCCATCCTGTCAACCACAACAGATTTCGGCACAGGAGATCCAAGAAATTCATCATAAAACAGTTCAAATAATATATCCAAATCAGATAATTTATAAGTAGACGATGAAGCGCCATCTGATTTGTTCTCGTGAGGTGCAGGTCCTGGACTGGTTGGCCCAGAAGCTAGTACTCCGGTTATTACGGGTTCTGAACTGACGTGCTCAGAAGCCATATCCTCATCGAATGTAACATTGACGTTCTCGATCACAGTCTTTGACTTCTTCAAATAAACCCGATATGCAATAGATGTAAAGGAATAACCAACGAAGAAGCCCTCATCCGCCTTAACACTGAACTTGTTTAGATTCTCTCTGTCATTTAGAACATAACACTTACAACCAAAAACATGAAAATATTTAATGGTTGGTGTTCAGTTGTTGATCAACGCATACGAAGTCTTCTGAAATCTGCGGTGTATCATGGAGCGATTCTGAGTGTGACACGCAGTCGATACAGCTTCAACCCACAAAAATATAGGTAATTCAGATTGGCTGAGCATTGTTCGAGCGGCCTCAACAAGTGTACGATTTCGTCTTTCGACGACTCCATTATGTTGAGGCGTACATGCAGCAGAGTATTGATGTGATATCCCGACCCATTCGAGATATTCTTCAACTAATTTGTTCTTGAACTTTGTGCCGTTGTCAGTTCTGAGAATCTTGACTTGTTTCGGCAGACTGACCTGGGTCGTCTTCAGAAATGTAATGAGAACTTCGGGCGTCTCATCTTTAGACCATAGAAACTTGACCCAAGTGTATCGTGTAAAGTCGTCCACAATAACTAACACATACTTCTTTCCGCCTAAGCTTTGCGTTCTCGTAGGACCACATAAATCCATATGTAACAACTCTAATGGAGAGTTGGTACTCGGTTCAGGCTTTGGTTTGTGTGGGGCTCTCTTCATCTTTCCCATTTCACACGCTGCACACAAGTGTTCTCTTTCATACTTCAGCTCTGGAAGTCCTTTGATGTACCGAAAGTTGAGGTGAGAGAGCCGTCGATGCCATAACCAGCTTTGTTGCATCGAGGCCTTTGATAGTAGACATACCTGGTTGTCAGCCTGGACCTTTAACAAGTTAATGGTGTATAGGTTTGACTTGCGAGTTCCGACCAAGAGTTCTTTCCCTTCTGCAGTGCGTACTGAACATGTCTTAGCCTTGAAATTCACCTCTAAGTCTTTGTCGCAGAACTGGCCAATACTGAATAGGTTGTGTCCTAAGCCTTCAACGTATCTCACCTTCTTAATCGTGAGATTTTCGTGTACAACATCACCATATCCCAGAATTGTTGAAAACTGATCATTTCCAAACCGAACTGTCCCGCAGTATTTGTCTGTATAATTAGACAACATACTCTTCTTCCCGGTCATATGCTTGGAACACCCGCTATCCAAGTACCACATATGACGGGTCTGCACAAAACAAATCAGGAAAGAAGAGGTTTACGTACCCATTTATAAATGGGTCCTACATTGTCAGTACATTATTTTGGGACCCATTTAAATTTGGGCCCGCTTTTTCTTTTAAAACCATAAGCACGATGAGAAGAATGATTATGATAAGATGAAACATTATATGAACCATACCAAACATCAGAATATTTACGAGAAGCATAATCCAATCCACCAAAATTTGAAAACTTTTTATTAGAAGGAGCTAACTGGAATAATTGCTTTATGGAATATTTCTTGCGAGAATCAACAAGATTAGATTTAAAAGTAGCAACATTCATAATCAATTCATCTTTACTAGAAGTCTTTTTATTCAAATTAAAACTAGAACTAGATTTAGCTTTCTCGTCTATCTTCTGTTTCGGTATCCATGCTGATTTAACCCCAAGCCTTTGCTTTCTCACATCTGAAACATTTGAAACTTTAGAGTTAGAATGATGAGAATAAAAAGAATGCTTCTTCTTTGGCTTACCCGTGGTGATCGGTTTCTGTGAATGCTGAGATTTTCTTTTCTTATCTTTCGCATTCTTAGATTTCACATAAACTGATTTGTCAACTTTCGTTGATGTTTCACCTTTTTCAAACACACTGGGTAATCCGAAAGAATTGACAACACAAGTTGAGTGATCAGGAAGTTTGGAAGTAAAGTCAAACTGAGCAACACATTCATCAAAAACACCATCAGAGTTTAAGAAATTAAGCTCATTATCAAGAGAATCAGATCTATCATCAGATTTTAAAGCCTTGGATAGTTTAGAAAATTCAGTATTTTGGAACACTGTAGAAAAGACATTTTGTTCTAAGTCCATCAAAATTCTTTCTTCTGTAAAAGTATTCTCGAGTTCAGAAATTTTACTTTCCAAAACTAGAGGAGGGACGTAAAGCTTTCCTTCAATGGGCTTAGCCTTCATTTCTTTCACAGAATAAATATCAAAATAGTCATTTGAAAGAAAATTTGATTTATCAGGACTATAACTATTATTCAACCTCTCATAACGAAACGGAAATTGGACTTTAGTTGTGTTCTTTCTTTTAGCATATTCCTTGGCTTTATCCTCTTCAGACATTTTAGTCCAGAAAACTTGAAGTTCAGGGTAATCAGGTGCCAGTGTCATAAATTCAAAATCATACAGAGCAGGCACTTCAGATATATCCTTTTTGAGACATTGTGGATTCTCGTAACCGAGTCCCCACTTTTCTTTATCCTCTTTGGGTTTGAGAATATGAATGGTTTGTTCAGACTGACCCATAGTATATAATTTCTCTTCCAAAGCATTCACTTTTTTAATTAAAGATTTCTTTTCTTTTGAAGTCGAAGAGTACATTTTAGAAAGATCTTTAGACTTAAACTCACATTTTTTATACTTTGAAACAATTTCAGATACCTCTTTATGAATTATAGTATACTCTTTAGCGCTAGTGTCTATATTTTTGTGCAAAGTTTCAATTAATACATTTTTCTCAGCAATATCATTACTAAGTTTATGTATAGATTGATTTTTCTCATTAATGATACCTTTCTCACGCTTAAGTTTAGACTCTAATTCGTGGAGTTTAGACATCATGGCATGCATTTGTGTTAAGTCTGATTTTATAGTAATCATTGTATTTATAGGGCTTGGTCAAATATTGTGTTTAGAGTCATACTGTGTTGTATCTGACCAAGGGTATTTAAGTCCCTTTGGTCTTGTTCCTTGTAAGAATCTCGCGCACATTATCAATATACTCTTACTTTGCGCTTCTTTGCTCTCTCTCTCTCTACATTCTCTCTCTAAAGATTAATTGATCTTGGTTTATCAATTGGTATCAGAGCCAACTGAATCTTGAGAGGATTGAAAGATTGTTTTTCTATATCTAAATTTGTGATTGAAATCGAAAATTTGATCGATTTTCTTGAATTTTTTCAAGAAAATCTCGTTTTCTTGATTTCTCATAAAATTTGTATCTGTTTGTGATCGAATTGTGTTGTTTTTGATTTCATTAGTTTCGTTTTTTATAATCGATCACATTTGTTTAAGGTTGTTTTTTCAAGAAAAACTGATTTAGATCATCGATTTTGTGAAATTGAAATTTTCTGGAAAAACGAGTTCATGTACTGTTTCATCGAAGATTTTGAGATTTAGTGTTTTTTAATCGAAATTGTTGTTTGAATTGTGTTAAAAAGGTGTTTTCGATAATCAGTGTGTGTTTTTCATGCATAAATTTCTTGTTTTCATTCGATTTTACATGTTATATTCGAGTTTCTGTGGTTTGCGATTCATTCATATGGTTTGCGCATCATTCATATTAATTTGCGCTAGTTCACTGTTCGACTAATTTGGGTGTTAGTGAATTTTCAGGTTTTCGGTTCACGTTGGAAACGCAAAGCTACTTTTGCGTATCACTCAGTACATGAGAAGTTCTTATTTGCGCATCTCACTTCACACGAAAAGCTCTACTTCGCGCTTTAAGTTCAACCCGCAAAGTCTACTTTGCGCTTCCTTCTTCAAACGCAAAGTTCTAGTTTGCGCTTCTGCTTACACACGCAAAGCATTCTTTGCACTTCAGTTTTCACACGCAAAACACAGTTTGCGTTTCAGTCTTCACACGCAAAACCGTGTTTTAACACGCAAAGTCTTCTCACGTAAAGTTTCATCTTGCGTTTCTCTAAGCAAACGCAAAGTTCAGTTCGCGGTTCTCTCTTGAAACGCAAACCTATAGTTTGTGCGTCTCCCTGACTTAGATTTAAAAAAATATATATATTTATCTTGCGTTTCTGGGAATTTTTTTTTTTTTTTTGTCATCTATGGATTCTGCCATGTTTGCTTTCCAAGCTTAGTTCTACAAAAATGACATTATGATGTCATTGGGTACAGAAAATTATCCACCGGTACTAATCGATGCAAACGAGTTTACACAGTGGCAAGATCGGTTCCTGAACTTTATTGAACGACAAAAGAATGGAAATGACATGATGACCATTTTATCTGAAGGACCGTTCGACAGACCCAAATTTGCTTCTGGATTATACAAACCTACTAAACAGTACATGCATGAAGAGTTGTCTGCTTATCAAGCTGATCGGGATATTAAATCAAATCTAATGCTGGCCTTGCCATACTCTGTATACAACAGGATTGACTGTTTCAAAACTCATCCTAATCTGATGTGGCAACAGCTTGAGAAGATTATGCTTGGTTCTTCAGTAACTACTCAACTCAGGCATACGCGCTACATGAATAATTTTGAAGAATTCAAAGCCAAGGACGGGGAGCCACTAAAGACTGTATTTGATCGTTTCTGTGCCGTCATCAATGATCTTCGAAAGATAAAGGTTGAAAAGACTGAGCTTGAATTAAATCTGAAGTTCCTCAACACATTGCAACCTGAATGGAATAAATCATGCCACAGATTGAGGAAAGGTGCAAAGGTGGTCAGGGATTCAGCTTATTATAGAAAGAAAATGGAACTAGCTGAAAAGACAGAGAACGGAACTGCTCTGCTGGCCGAGGAAGAATTCTGGATGGATTATTCCGATGATGAAGCTTCAAACGTCGAGATCGCTCAGATGTGCTTAATCGGTGATGATCAGTCAGATGATTCCGAAACAGATGAGGATGAGATATATCCTGAGTTTGATTTTAATTTCATTACCTCTCAGTTGAATATCATGATAACTGCTTTATCTGATCTACGTTCAAAACTCTTATCTAATTCTAGAGAATAGATCCTAATTCTAGAGAAGTAGAATTCGTATTGGTGAGCCTGTTCATCAATATTGAGGTTGAGTGTGTAACCTTGTAGCTTTAAGCATTCAATACAAGTTTACTGTTTGATCATTATATACTGTGTTTGATTACTGTTTTATTAAATATCAAAGTGTTTTTCCGCAACTTCTTTGATATTAGTTTCTGAGTATTAATTCTTGTTAAGAATTCGATCCTGACAAGTGGTATCAGAGCTAAATTCTCTCAGAAACAGTTATTCATCATGGAAAATCTTACAGAATCAAGCAGTACTTTGGTCTCAAAAGTTCCAATGCTCAGATCCAATGAATTTGACATGTGGAAAATCAGAATCAAGCAATATATTCTCCTCACAGATTACTCTATGTGGGACATCATTGAGAATGGCCCATCTGATGGAGGAAAGATTGGTGAAGATGGCAAAAGAACTCCTCCAAAGACAGATACAGACAGGAAATCAAGACAGACAGAGATGAAAGCCTTGAGCACACTGCTCTTGGCCATTCCAAATGAGTATCAACACCAATTCTGCAATTGTACTGAAAGAGGAGTTAACCAAGGTTAAGCTTGATGTAGAAAAGTTTTCCAATGCTTCTAAAGCAATGGACTCCTTACTGCAAAATCAGATTCATGATAAATTAAGAAGAGGAATTGGGTATAATGCCACACCTCCACCATATAACAACAATTACATTCCTCCTACTTCAGACCTGTTAGACACCAAAGATAGGAAGGACTTGCCTGAGGGAGCCACTGAAATAGATCCCTTAGATGAGGTAATTGTTGAGGATAAGACTGAGAAAGAGGTTGGCAAGAGTAAGAAGAACAAGGTGAGTGGTGAGATTTCTATAGAAAACAACATTATCACCAATGAGGATTGTGGAAGGGTTTGGATCAAATCCAAGAACATAGAGAAGACAGAGGAAAAGTCTGATAAGGTCCATTATAAACAGACCACAGTTGTGAATCCAGGTCCTTGCAAACAGTGTACTTGTAAGAAGAATGAACCCCAAAAACAGGACAAAAAGAGGGGAAATCAAAGAAACTGGAATAATCAATGGGCACATAAACAAGGGGTTGATCTGAGTAAAATCAATAGACCAAAACCTTGCTTTATCTGTGGCAAATTGAATCATCTTGCAAAATTCTGTTATTTCAATCCTATGAACCAAAGAATGAATTTCCAAAGATCCATGCAAAAACCCTTTGGTTATAAGAAAATTGAAAAGAACCATGTGGCTAAGAAAAATGTTAAAACTAAAAGCCACATGAAGAAAAGGTATTCTGTTAAAGAAAGTGTCAATATGTGGATTCCTAAAAGCACTAAAACTGTTAGTACTGCTACCACAAATAGTGCTGCTGACAATGATAGTGCTGCTAGAAGTAATACTACTGCTAACAATGTTAATGCTGCTAACAAGGTTAGTACTGCTAAACCTGTTAGTACTGCTCCACCTGTTAGTACTGCTAACTCTGTTAGTACTTCTAAGATTAGTACTGCTTCCAGTATTGATTCTGCTAAGCCAATCATATTGACAAAGTACTCTAATAAAGAGTGCTCTGAGTTTAAAAACCTCATTAAAAAGGAATGTAAATACTTTGATGAGAAAGGCAGACCCAAGATCACTTTGGCTTGGGTCCCCAATCATACTAATTGATTTATTAAATGTGCAGGGCAACCAACAGCTCAAGGGAAAGAGCATATGGCATGTTGATAGTGGTTGCTCTAGGCACATGACTGGCAACATGTCATGCCTTCAGGATTTCAAGCAAATTAATGGAGGACATGTTGCATTTGGAGACAATCTTACTGGTGGTAAGATAAGTGGAAAAGGTAATGTCACCAAAGGTAAGATGACGTTTGAGGATGTCTACTATGTTGATCAATTAAAGTACAACCTGTTAAGTGTATCACAGGTTTGTGACAAACAACATAGTATATTATTTACTAATACTGAGTGTATGATTCTTGCTCCAGGGTTCAAAGTAGTTGATGAAAGCATGATACTACTTAGAACTCCAAGGAAGGACAATGTTTACTGTCTTGATTTGGACATTGTTGATAGTGATTCATCTTTAAATTGTCTTGTTTCAAAAGCTTCTATAGATGAATCCTCCCTTTGGCACAGAAGGATGTGTCACATGAATTACAAGACTATGAATAATCTTGTTAAAAATAACCTTGTAAGAGGTTTACCTTCAAAAGTCTTTTCATGTGATGATCATTGTGTTGCTTGTCTCAAAGGCAAACAACACAAAACTTCTCATAAGACCAAAGAGTTAAATTTTGTTTCTTCTTGTCTCCAGTTATTGCATATGGATCTGTTTGGTCCTACAAATGTTATGAGTTTAGGCAAGAAATCCTACTGCTTGGTTATTGTTGATGATTACTCCAGGTTTACTTGGGTATATTTTCTAAGGACTAAGGATGAAACAAGTGGTATCAGAGCCAAATTCTCTCAGAAACAGTTATTCATCATGGAAAATCTTACAGAATCAAGCAGTACTTTGGTCTCAAAAGTTCCAATGCTCAGATCCAATGAATTTGACATGTGGAAAATCAGAATCAAGCAATATATTCTCCTCACAGATTACTCTATGTGGGACATCATTGAGAATGGCCCATCTGATGGAGGAAAGATTGGTGAAGATGGCAAAAGAACTCCTCCAAAGACTGATACAGACCGGAAATCAAGACAGACAGAGATGAAAGCCTTGAGCACACTGCTCTTGGCCATTCCAAATGAGTATCAACACCAATTCTGCAACTGTACTGATGCACAGATGCTCTGGAATGCTCTAGAGAAGAGATTCTCAGGTACTAAAAGTACCAAGAGAAATCAAAAGGCAATCTTAAAACAACAGTATGAAAACTTCATCTCAACTAAGAATGAGTCCATGACTCAAACTTTTGACAGGTTTAATAAACTAATTGGTGAACTAGCTACTATGGGAGTACAGATTGATCAAGATGATGTGAACAGAAAGTTCTTAAGGTCCCTTGGAGATGAATGGACCATGTACACTGTGTCATTCAGACAGAATGATCAGTTGGAAGACAAAGAACTTGATGATCTGTACAATGATCTTAGAGTTTTTGAAGCTGAGGTGGAGGCAAAGAAGAAGCCTTCTGGATATGTTCATAATGCTGCACTCTTATCAGCATCAATTGATTCTACTGCTAACTCTGAATCAGTTAATGCTACTAATGGATCAAATCTAGATAAAGGCACTGATTATGCATTTGAAGCTCTTCTTTCTAATCATGGAAATTCTTCTTTGATCAATGATGACTTAGAACAACTTCATCCTGATGATCTGGAAGAGATGGATATTAAATGGCAGATGGCCATGCTCTCCATGAGGGTTAAGAAGTTTATAAAGAGGACTGGAAGAAACAACTTCTCACAAAGAAGAGAAGATGGAGCAGGGTTTGATAAATCAAAGGTAGAATGCTACAAATGTCATCTTAAGGGACATTTTGCTAGAGAATGCAGAAGTGGAATGTCTCACAACAACAACCATCAACAAGCTCAATCTGGAAGCTTCAATAACAATAGAAACTCTGCTCAAGCCCTTGTTTCTCAACAAGGAATGGGGTTTGATTGGAGTGATCAAGCAGAAGAAGCTATTCAGAATCAAGCTCTTATGGCTAAAGTATCTGATCTCCCAACTGAGGTAAGTTCTAATCTCTGCTCTAAAACTTGCATAGACACTGTTAAAAGGTACAGGGATCACAATCAGAAGATGAGTGATGACCTGAAGAGACTAGAAAAGGATATAAAAGACTATGTGAGGATAGTAGAGAGGTTTGAAGATCAAATCAAAGGTTTTCAAGCCAATGAACTACAACACTCATATGACACCAATTACTGGCAGTGGGAGAAAAAGGATTTAGAACTTAAACTGACCAAATCTAAAGAGGAAAGTGAAAAACTGAAAGAGGAGTTAACCAAGGTTAAGCTTGATGTAGAAAAGTTTTCCAATGCTTCTAAAGCAATGGACTCCTTACTGCAAAATCAGATTCATGATAAATTAAGAAGAGGAATTGGGTATAATGCCACACCTCCACCATATAACAACAATTACATTCCTCCTACTTCAGACCTGTTAGACACCAAAGATAGGAAGGACTTGCCTGAGGGAGCCACTGAAATAGATCCCTTAGATGAGGTAATTGTTGAGGATAAGACTGAGAAAGAGGTTGGCAACAGTAAGAAGAACAAGGTGAGTGGTGAGATTTCTATAGAAAACAACATTATCACCAATGAGGATTGTGGAAGGGTTTGGATCAAATCCAAGAACATAGAGAAGACAGAGGAAAAGTCTGATAAGGTCCATTATAAACAGACCACAGTTGTGAATCCAGGTCCTTGCAAACAGTGTACTTGTAAGAAGAATGAACCCCAAAAACAGGACAAAAAGAGGGGAAATCAAAGAAACTGGAATAATCAATGGGCACATAAACAAGGGGTTGATCTGAGTAAAATCAATAGACCAAAACCTTGCTTTATCTGTGGCAAATTGAATCATCTTGCAAAATTCTGTTATTTCAATCCTATGAACCAAAGAATGAATTTCCAAAGATCCATGCAAAAACCCTTTGGTTATAAGAAAATTGAAAAGAACCATGTGGCTAAGAAAAATGTTAAAACTAAAAGCCACATGAAGAAAAGGTATTCTGTTAAAGAAAGTGTCAATATGTGGATTCCTAAAAGCACTAAAACTGTTAGTACTGCTACCACAAATAGTGCTGCTGACAATGATAGTGCTGCTAGAAGTAATACTACTGCTAACAATGTTAATGCTGCTAACAAGGTTAGTACTGCTAAACCTGTTAGTACTGCTCCACCTGTTAGTACTGCTAACTCTGTTAGTACTTCTAAGATTAGTACTGCTTCCAGTATTGATTCTGCTAAGCCAATCATATTGACAAAGTACTCTAATAAAGAGTGCTCTGAGTTTAAAAACCTCATTAAAAAGGAATGTAAATACTTTGATGAGAAAGGCAGACCCAAGATCACTTTGGCTTGGGTCCCCAATCATACTAATTGATTTATTAAATGTGCAGGGCAACCAACAGCTCAAGGGAAAGAGCATATGGCATGTTGATAGTGGTTGCTCTAGGCACATGACTGGCAACATGTCATGCCTTCAGGATTTCAAGCAAATTAATGGAGGACATGTTGCATTTGGAGACAATCTTACTGGTGGTAAGATAAGTGGAAAAGGTAATGTCACCAAAGGTAAGATGACGTTTGAGGATGTCTACTATGTTGATCAATTAAAGTACAACCTGTTAAGTGTATCACAGGTTTGTGACAAACAACATAGTATATTATTTACTAATACTGAGTGTATGATTCTTGCTCCAGGGTTCAAAGTAGTTGATGAAAGCATGATACTACTTAGAACTCCAAGGAAGGACAATGTTTACTGTCTTGATTTGGACATTGTTGATAGTGATTCATCTTTAAATTGTCTTGTTTCAAAAGCTTCTATAGATGAATCCTCCCTTTGGCACAGAAGGATGTGTCACATGAATTACAAGACTATGAATAATCTTGTTAAAAATAACCTTGTAAGAGGTTTACCTTCAAAAGTCTTTTCATGTGATGATCATTGTGTTGCTTGTCTCAAAGGCAAACAACACAAAACTTCTCATAAGACCAAAGAGTTAAATTATGTTTCTTCTTGTCTCCAGTTATTGCATATGGATCTGTTTGGTCCTACAAATGTTATGAGTTTAGGCAAGAAATTCTACTGCTTGGTTATTGTTGATGATTACTCCAGGTTTACTTGGGTATATTTTCTAAGGACTAAGGATGAAACAAGTGATCTTATCAAATCCTTTATTCTAAGAATTGAAAACCAAACTAATCAAAGAGTAAAAGTCATTAGATCAGATAATGGAACTGAATTTAAAAATCATGATTTAAACTCTTTTTGTGAAGGAAAAGGTATTGAGAGACAATATAGTGCTCCTAGAACTCCTCAACAGAATGGTGTTGCTGAAAGGAGAAATAGGACACTAATAGAGGCTGCTAGATCTCTGTTGGCTGATTCAAAATTGCCAATTACATTCTGGGCTGAAGCAGTTAATACTGCTTGTTATGTCCAAAACAGAGTTCTAGTGGTCAAGCAAAAGAACAAGACCCCATATGAGCTTTTAAATCAAAGAAAACCTTTTATTGGTTTCTTCAAATCTTTTGGGTGTCCGTGTACAATTCTAAATACCAAATCTCACTTAGGTAAGTTTGATAGCAAAGCAGATGATGGATTTCTTGTTGGATACTCATCTCAGAGTAAGGCCTACAGAGTTTTTAACTCTTCTTCTAGAATAATTGAAGAAAGTGACAATGTCAAATGCAATGAGAACACACCAAATCCTGTTGGGACTGGACCTCAATGGCTATTTGACATTGATTCACTAACTAACTCTTTTGGTTTTAGTAATGAATATACAGAAACAGATGGTGGAGAATCAGAGATCACACAAGTTCAAGAAAGTATATCTAAATCTGTGATTTTTCCCATACCCACAGTAAATGAAGACTGTGAAAAGGAATCATTTACTGAACCAAGTCAGAGTGAAGAAGACACTAGAGATGAGGAGACTCAAGAATCAGAAGTGACATCTGAAGACACTTCAGTTGAATTGCATGACTCTAATCTAGAGGTTGGACTGAATGTAGAACCTAGTCATAACACAAGAGTTCAAAAGAATCATCCTCCACAGTTGATAATAGGTGATGTCTCTTCTCCCATGATGACCAGACATCAAAGCAGGCTTCAGGAAGTGCAAGATCAACAGCATACAGTGCTCTCATGTTTTCTATCCCAGCTTGAGCCGAAAAAGGCACATGATGCTATGAAAGAATCTAGCTGGATAGAAGCAATGCAAGAAGAACTGTTACAGTTCAAGCTACAAGATGTGTGGGATCTAGTAGACCTTCCTAAAGGTCATAGAGCAATTGGCACAAAATGGATCTTCAGAAACAAGAGAGATGAAAGAGGTATTGTTATAAGAAACAAAGCAAGGCTGGTAGCTCAAGGCTACACTCAAGAAGAGGGCATAGATTATGAAGAAGTTTTTGCACCTGTATCTAGGATAGAAGCAATCAGACTATTCCTAGCCTATGCTTCTTACATGAACTTCAAAGTCTACCAAATGGATGTAAAAAGTGCTTTTCTCTATGGGTCAATTGAAGAAGAAGTATATGTCTGTCAACCACCAGGGTTTGAAAACCCAAGCTATCCAGACAGAGTATACAAATTAAAGAAAGCACTTTATGGACTACATCAAGCCCCAAAAGCATGGTATGACACTCTGTCATCCTATCTCTTGGAAAATGACTTTGAAAGAGGAGTCATTGACAAGACTCTATTTATCAAAAGAAAGAAGAAGGATATCTTGCTGGTCCAAATATATGTTGATGACATTATTTTTGGTTCTACAAGAAACAATATGTGCAAGGAGTTTGAGGATTTAATGCATCAAAGGTTCAAAATGAGTTCCATGGGGGAACTTACTTTCTTCCTTGGACTCCAAGTTCAACAGAAGTCAGATGGCATTTTTATATGTCAATCCAAGTATGTGCAGGATATTCTAACCAAGTTTGGTTTCTCAGAATCAAAACCTGCCAGCACACCTATGGAAACACACAAGCAGATCACAGCAGATCTTGAGGGGGAGGATATGGATGTGCATCTTTATAGATCCATGATTGGCTCTCTCATGTATCTCACAGCATCAAGGCCAGATATTATGTTTCCAGTCTGTGTATGTGCAAGATTTCAAGTTAGGCCAAAGCAATCTCACTTTCAAGCTGTTAAGAGGATATTCAGATATCTCAAAGGGCAACCCAGATTGGGACTTTGGTATCCTCATAACTCACCTTTTGACCTAATAGCATACTCAGACAGTGATCTAGGTGGGGCAAACTTGGACAGAAAATCTACTTCTGGAGGATGTCAGTTTTTGGGTGCTAGACTAGTCTCATGGCAGTGCAAGAAACAAACCACAGTATCCACATCTACAACAGAGGCAGAGTACATAGCAGCTGCAAGTTGCTGTTCTCAAGTCTTATGGATTCAGAATCAAATGCTGGATTATGGGGTAACCTTTCTACATACTCCAATCTTTATTGACAACAGCAGTGCTTTTAGCATTGTAAATAATCCAGTCAAGCACTCAAAGACAAAGCACATTGAAATCAGGTATCACTTTATAAGAGATTGTAATGAAAAGAAACTTATTCAAGTTGTCAAAGTTCACACTGATAATCAGTTTGCTGATCTATTCACTAAAGCTTTTGATGTGGGTAGATTCACTTTCTTGGTAACAAGTGTGGGAATGATAAACTTTGAATAAACTTCTTCTCAAAAAGTGATTTTATACCTGTATATTGTTATTCTTGGTGTTACTAATCTTCTTTTCAGGATATGCATAGCAGTACTCAGTATTTAACAAGTTTAAAAAGAAGTAAGTCTAGTTAATACTGCTAGTTCAGTTAATACTGCTAGTAGTTAATACTGCTAGTGGTTAATACTGCTAGTAGTTAATACTGCTAGTAGTTAATACTGCTAGTTCAGTTAATACTGCTAGTAGCTAATACTGCTAGTGGTTAATACTGCTAGTGGTTAATACTGCTAGTAGTTAATACTGCTAGTTCAGTTAATACTGCTAGTTCAGTTAATACTGCTAGTAGTTAATACTGCTCGCGGTTAATACTGCTAGTAGTTAATACTGCTATTTCAGTTAATACTGCTAGTAGTTAATACTGCTCTAGGTTAATACTGCTTATATTCCGAATACTATAATAACCTTTTGCCCGCCTAAAAGTTCATAACGACTCTTTGCATACTGTTCTCTTGCGCTCAAAACCTTTTCTCTCTCAAGTTCGAAGTTTTCAGGCAAGTTTTCACTAATATCAATGGCATCCATGACATTCATCGACGAGCACAACGAGATTGCGATGCTACAAAAGCCAAAACAAGCTGAAGGTTTTCATCAGATAGTCGACTTTCTGAAGTCGAGCCACATTGCTCATGCTCTTACTGTATCACCTACAATCTACATTGAGCACCAAAGGCAGTTCTGGGCTAATGCAACCATTGTTGTGGAAAATGGGGTGCAAATGATCAAGACAAGAATCTGTGATCACTCACTTACAGTTACTGAAGAAGTCATTCGCATCAGTCTACGTCTAGACGATGCCTCTGGTATAATGTCTATCTCTAATGATGAACTGTTTTCTAATCTTACTAGAATGGGGTATGGAGGCCCATTGGGTGTTTTCAAATTCTCAAAAGCAAAGTTTTCACCCCAATGGCGTTTTCTTGTTCATACCCTGATGCATTGCATCTCCAAAAAGACCACTGGATGGAGTGAGTTCAGCAGTCCAATTGCATATGCTTTGGTATGCTTGGCTACATCCAAAAGGTACAATTTCTCAAAGATGATTTTCAGTGATCTTGTATCAAATATGGGAAACAAAAAGAGTTTCTTTATGTATCCCAGATTTGTTCAGGAAGTAATTAACCATGAATTGACGGATATACCTCAACCTGTTGGGGTATATGTACCTAAACCCCCAAAAGGCAAGGTTTTCTCAAATATGAGAAGATCTGCTGGGGACTCGGAAGGAGTTGACACACCATTGTTCTCTACAATGATGGTGGTGTCCCAAAACACTGAAGGTATGGCAGCAGGGTCAAGGCCCTCATTAGACCATCCCACTGCTAGCCAAGCCCAACCTTCTCACTCAAAAACAATTCCCCAGTCCATTCTTACAAAACCAACCTCTCCAATTACCCAAACTTATCAAAGAAAACAGGTAAAGAAGGCTCCTTCCCTTCTTGTACCATCACCCACACAACCTTTAAGCCCTCTAAGGGAGAATTCTCCCCTAGAGAATATCCAAAGGGAAACCACAAGGGTGTCTCCCAACCCAAAGGAGGTGCTCTCTGAGGAGGAGGTAGAGCATATGGGAGATGAGGCTGCCACTACTCCTGCTAACACAGAGGAGGAAAGTGGTAACATCAATAAGACCTCCCCCATGGCAACTTTGAATGAGCAATCATTTGAAGGTCCCTGGTGCCAAGAAACCACAGGGGTGGATAGTGCTTCTGCTAGGCAGAAGACTTCCACTACTAAAAGATCCAATGATCCTTCAATAGGGGGTAACACTCCTGGAGAAGGTGAGGACAGATATAACTATGATGAATTGATGGAGGCAATGGGCAACATCAACATGGATGTACTCAAACAGGGCAAAGACATAGAAGAGCTAAAACTCATAGTACTGTCACAACAAGAACAAATCATCAAGTTGAAGCAAATGGTAAGGAAACTGATTTTGCAAAAGAAGAAGAAACAATTTGTGCTCAGAAGGAGGAAACCAGAGACTGATGCTCCCAAAAAGGGGGAGATCAACATGGAAGAAGCATCAAGGGAAGGGGAGATTGATAAAGAAAGAGTAGAAGTTGAGGGGGAGAAGGAAGCAGAAACTGTTAATATTGCTGAAACCTCACAAGCAGCAGTAACAGAGTTAACACCAACAGAAATTGAAGTAGCTGAAGTGCTAATCAAAGCTAAGAATGACACTCCCAAAGCAAAGGGAGTGGTCATAAATGAAGGGAGAGACAAGAAATCAGAAAAGAAAGACATGGCTGCAGATATAAAAAGAAAAGGGAAAGAAAAGATGATAGAATCTGATCAACCATCTAAAAAGCAAAAGATGATTGAGTCAGATGAAGCATTAGCAAAGAAAGTGCAAGAAGAGTTAGATCTAGCAGAAAAGGAACAGGTTGAAAAAGACAGAGAAATGGCCAGAGCACTAGCAAATGAGTTAAATGAAGCATTCCAGAAAGGGTTGGAAACAGAGAAAGCCAAGCAAAGAGCAATAACCTTGAGAAAGGCTATGATGGCCAGATCAAGTGCAAAGAAGAGAAGACCTTCACAAACTTACCTTGCCACTCAGGAAAGAAACAAAATGATAACTTTCTTGAAAAGTGCAATTGGGGTAAAGAAAGAAATGTTTGTGAAGATGAATTTTGATCAAATCAAGGATCTATATGAGAAAGAAATGGAGAAGCTGAAGAGCAATGAAAAGGATAGAGTGGAGTTTGAAAAGAAGGCAAAGGAGAGACATGATATAGATATGAATCAACCATTCCCTGAAAGTGAAGAGGGAACTCCTATAAAAGAAATGGAAAGAGAAAAGGAAGAAAAGAAGAAGGAAGCTACTCTAGTACAGGTTCAAAAGACTTTGAAAAGAACCAAGATGATGGCCAAAAGAAAGAAAGATAAGAAGTCTAGAATAGAAGAAGAACAAAATGTTGCTGAAGAAGAAGTGGCACCTGAGTCATCAAGCCAGCAAGGGTCATCAATCAAAGATGATGTAAGCTTATATATGGTAGTGATGGACAAAGTGCCTGAACCAATTTCTGCAGAACCTGTTGGAGTTAAGCCACCAGAGATCATTCACTGGGATGTACTGAAAATGGATGGAAAAGATTACATCAGACTAAAGAGGAAGGGTGATAAGTATGAAATATTCAATACTTGGATCAAGGTTGTCAGAACATGCTCTAGATCTGATATAGAAGAGATGTTTGACATAGGAATTAAGCTGTATGCAGACCATCTGAATACTCCAGGAATTTCTCTTACAAAACTGGTGATGGAGTATCTATGCATGATGTTCAAACCTGAAGAAGTGAACCAGGTCATCAAGAGTGTGTTTAAAGAAGTCACAAGTTGGACTCTATATGAAACTAGTGGAGTATATGCAGTGACTTTGGATAGAAATCACACAGAATACTTCCTAGTGGATAGAGTATATAATCACACCAGACTGAAGGTTCATGCAATGCTAAAGAAGAAGTTGGGTTGTGCACCAAATTCAGAAATGGCCAAGTATCTCATTCAGAGGATAATCAATCAGAGTTTGGGACTGAATCCAGACTTAGCAGCGTGATCTTGGAAGTTTTGGGAGCATTAACAAGAGCATCTGGAAGAATATCTGAAGAACTTGACTTCTCTTCTAAAAGTCAAGTTAGGGGGAGATTGTTGGGAACTGAAGATTTTACTAAGTGTAGTTACTACTGCTAGTACAAATATAGTTACTACTGCCAGAACAAGTTGAAGATTAATACTGCTGAGTGTTACTACTGCTAGTGTTAATTAACACTGCTAGTCAAAGTTAGTACTGCTTGAACAAAGTTAGTACTGCTTAGCTAGTTAGTACTGCTAGTGGTTAGTACTGCTTGCAGTTAATGCTGCTATATGAAGTTAATGCTGTTGCGCATTATTAGTGCTGCTAAAGAGATCCGGATGGAAAGTAATACAGCTGGATATACTGAAGATATACTTAGAAGATATACATGGAAGATATACTGAAGATTTGTTTATTCTTTGTAATTATCTTTTTATTAGTATATGTATAGATTGTTTAGAATAGATAATAAGGACTTTTGATAATTGTTTTTTTCGAGAGAGAAATCAACCTCAAGGCATAGATCCTAATTCTAGAGAAGTAGAATTCGTATTGGTGAGCCTGTTCATCAATATTGAGGTTGAGTGTGTAACCTTGTAGCTTTAAGCATTCAATACAAGTTTACTGTTTGATCATTATATACTGTGTTTGATTACTATTTTATTAAATATCAAAGTGTTTTTCCGCAACTTCTTTGATATTAGTTTCTGAGTATTAATTCTTGTTAAGAATTCGATCCTGACAAAAAGAAATTGGATGATTTGGAAAATTAAAATAAGACTTATCTTGAATCTTTGACGGCTATGACTAATATAAAAGATGAATTTTCAGATAAAATAAATAAGTTAGAAGAAAAACTTTATCGAAGAGACCAATCTGAACAAACAATTTATATGAACAAACCGAGGAGTGAAGAGGCTTTAAAACAAAGATGGGGACTTGGTTTTGACAATCCTCATTGTTTAAACAATGCGATTGAAAAATCCCCAACTTTATATAAATACGATTATCTGACTCTTTCTCATTATGCTCCTCAATTTAAAATTGATTGGATGAATGAGAAGCAAGTGTTAGAAATCGAACATGAGAAAAGGACACATAACAAGAAAAATGAAATTCCTTTTGTTTATACAAGTTAAAATGCAAAATATTTCCCTGAAAAATCAAGGAGAGGCAGAAGAATTTTAAATGATATATCTTCTATTAAATCTTCAGTATCTGATGATTTTGTTTCTTCTTATGCCCCTAATTCTGATAAGGAAAATATTTCTCCTATCATTTATTATTCGAATAAATATACTCCTCCTTTAGTATTAGAAGGCAAAATCATCGATCTTGAAGACAAGATAGAAGATCAAAATATTTTGAAGAAAATTGAATCTGATATTATTCTTTCTTTCATGACGTCTAGTCTTGAAGAAAATTTAATTTCTCGAAAATCAGATTCTATTTCTAGCCTCTCTTCTGATTCTAAGGAAAATAAAAAGGAAGTTTCAAGTTTTAAAATCTTTTCTCAAATTACTTCAGACTCCGAGGCTAATTCAGATTTATTAGTTGATCAGATTGGTTGCTTGGATAAAATTATTTCTTCTGATTTAAATATTTCGTCTAAAATTCTTGATGATTCTTTTACGCTCAATGATCAGTATTATAAACCTAAGCGTAAAAGAAGACGGTCAAAGAAGTCAAAGAAACAAGATACAGTTCTTTCTGACAGTTCTAATTCTTCCGATTCAATTCTTACAGATAGGACTTTGAGCAAGTCATCAAAGAAGCAGATCTGGAGAACAAAGCGGACATCTGATGAACCTACTTTTGATAGGGATAAATGTGTAGACAAATTCTATAAAAGCGAGTCATTTGTTTCTAGTAATAAAATTTCAAAATATTTTATAAAGCAAATGATTCGAATTTCAAAACATGTCTCATGTTCTTCCTCAGATTCTAGTTTAGATGATTATGCTTTATCTTCTGATAATTGTGCTTATTATTCTGATGATATTTTTCATGTTTCTCGTTTCAAATCTGTTCATTATTTCCCCATACGAACTGCAACTAACTTTCACGGGCCCAAATACAAATGGGTACCCAAGTCTAAATCTGATTCTAAGTTGCAGGCATCTCATGTTAAGGGGGAGTAAGAGATAGTATGGCTTTTGAACATAGCAGTTCAAAACCCGGACTTCAATGTCAAGACTTTGGCTTCTGAGTACTTCAGCTCAGGACCCGTACTTCATAGACTACGACTTCTAAACAAATCAGTTTAGAACTCGTTCTTCAATAATTTAAGCTTCTGACTATATGAGATACTGTGAGTACATCAATTTTAATTCCGTTGCATTTTATCTTTGATAATGATGTGTTCCAGTTTTTCTCTTTATTCTTTTCTAGAATCTGAGCTTATTTATCTTTCTTTTGAATTTGTATAACCCAAATTTTTTAATTTGAGACACAAATTATTTTTATAATGTGAAAGATGAAATAACTGAATTTTATTTTGTTTCAACTAAATATCAATTTGTCGAATTCTTTACATTTTGTCTTTAATGAAAATTTTTAACATCGGCATATTGAGTTTAAAAGTTTAAATCTTTACAAATTTTATTCTATAAAGTAAAGTTTTACATTTTTTCTTTCTTTTGAATAAAATCTGTGTCTAGGATAAATTTTCAAGTTCTTTTGTTTATATTAAAGTTTTTATATGATCAAATTTCAAGTCTTACAAAAGTCGAAAAGTCAGCAACATGTTTGAAACTTTTATTATTGCTTTAAAGTTGTGTGATTCGGAATTTTTATAGTTTACTTTGCTTAGACTACCTAAATAATCAGAATTATAGATCGGAATGAAAATATGGGCTAAGCACTTAGATGTTGACCTGAGTGATTGAGATGAATAATAAATTCTTAAAATTCAGAAATCTCTAAGTTTGAAAGTTTGTACCTGTGACCTTTCTGGTTTGGGAAAGTAAGTTCCTCGGGATGCTTGTCATCTGGTCCCCTAAGGTCATTTGTTCTGGGAGTGATCGAACCCAAATCCTTCAATAGAACCAGATCGAAAGTCATGTTCTACTGGTATGAATGGGTTTATGATATGTCGATGTAGCCTTTCTGATCTGGGAGAGTAAGATCCAAGGGGTGCTTGACACCTAGTCCCCTAAGGCCAACTGGTCTGGGAGCGGCTGACCCAAATCCTGCAATAGGGTCAGATAGAAAGTTACGTTTACAACATGTTCTTTACTTAATAAACTTTTTGATCAAAAGATGCCAAAGTGCACAAGCTTAAAAGATGCCAAAGAGCACACTCATGTTAAGATGCCAATGTGCACATTGCTAAAAAGATGCCAATGAGCACACTTCTCATGATACTTGGTAATATGTTTGAGTTGCGATAAACCTGTAAATTTGTGAAAGTCTTAATTTTTGATGACTTAGTGTCAGTACATGCAAAGTTTTCTATAATAATTTTAGAACTGCATTTTTCTTGAAGCTAATTGAGTTCACATGTGAGCACACTGAATAGATTGCTGGAAGTTTTTGAAACTGAACATGTCTTAACTTGATATGCAATGAAACTTGTTCTTATATCCTACAACATATGTTTGATTTCAAATGATTGATAAATTTGTAATATTTTATTCTGTAGAATTTAATTTGTTTAGTGTTTAAAATTTTATATGTTTAGTCGTTTCAAAATTTACATTCAGTATATTTTTCTTTCTACATTAATATCTGATCATTGTGTTCTCATAAATATAATTTCATGGGTTTATGCATTATTCAAGGGGGAGTGATCAAAGAGATTTTTTTCAAAGTTTATATCTGTTTTTGAGGGGGAGTATCTGATTTTCTTTACATGAATGTTATCTCAACTTGTTACATCTAGTGCATTTGTGTAGGGGGAGTCAAAGAGCTTAAAAAGTTAAAATTTTTTCTGAGTTTGTCAGTTTTGCGCATTCCGTTGGTCATGCAAAACTTGTTTTGCGTATCCTTCATGAAACGCAAACCTTGTTTTGTGTATCCTTCATGAAACGCAAACCTCCTTTTGCGTATCCTTCATGAAACGTAAACCTCGGTTTGCGCAACCAACATGACGCCCAAACCTTCCCTGTTTTTCTCTGTTTCTTTGATTTTGCAGATCTTAAGCTGTCTCGTCTCCAACATTTGCATGACCAAGTTGATCAAGATCATTAAGATCATGAGGGGGAGAAGTCAAGGAGAAGTTAAAGAGACAAAGAGCTCAAAACTTTATCTGCTGATCAAGATTCGCTCAAAGATTCTATTCTCTCAGCCATATCAATTATTTTGTTGTTCCTGCTCCGAACACCACAGTTCATTCAAGATCATTAAAAAGAGGTGTATCATCTAAGAGCTCAAGCAGCAAAGACAATTTCAATCTAAAAGATGGGGAGAAGAAATTTTTTCTTTAAAAAGTCAGAAAGCTTCATAAAGTCACTTTGTTGGTCCGTGCTGTTATAGAAGATGTTTTTTTTAAGACCAAAGCGCCAATGATTACTAAGGGGGAGATTGTTAAGTCTGATTTTATAGTAATCATTGTATTTATAGGGCTTGGTGAAATACTGTGTTTAGAGTCATACTGTGTTGTATCTGACCAAGGGTATTTAAGTCCCTTTGGTCTTGTTCCTTGTAAGAATCTCACGCACATTATCAATATACTCTTACTTTGTGCTTCCTTGCTCTCTCTCTCTACATTCTCTCTCTAAAGATTCATTGATCTTGGTTTATCAATTTGGTTCAGAAAATCAGATTCAGTTAAGTCACATACCTCTTCATTATCTCCATCATCAGAATCAGCTTCAGCGTCTGACTGCTGCTTTCCCATCAAGCACAGGTGTAATGTCTCGTCCTTCTCTACTTCCACTGATTCTTGGTCCGAATGGTCGAGCCAGTATTCATCCTCGGCCATTAGTGCTTTTCCAGCCTCCTATTGCTTGGCTAGAAGCATCTTATTCTTGTAGTAGTCAGAGTTCCAGACTTTTGGTTTGCGGCAGTTCTTGGCAAAGTGACTGAGTTTGCCACAGTTGTAGCACTTTATCGGTTCTTCCTGCTTGGGCTCTTCGGCTCTATCCTTCTTCTTTTTTCTGGTCCCTTTTCTTCAACTTTCTCCTTGTGTTTGAAGTTATTCGGAACAGACGAGTACCTCTGACTGTTGGAGTTAGGCTTTTTATAAAACTTCTTTTGGAAATCCTTGGTTAACATTAACATGGCTTCCTTAAGTTGTTCACAATCGTCAGAGTCAGACTTTGCCTAACTATCAGCCTCTTCTGATTCAGATGCTATCATCTTCTTCTTCTTAGACTTCTTCTTGACCACAAGTGCAACCTGATCAGCAACTGCTTTGTCATCTTTCTTCATCTCAGCCTTGATCTCATCCACCTCTTCCTCATTCTGTCTGAGGATTTCATAAACTTCATGAAGAGAAATGTCGTTCAGATCTTTCAACTGCCTCATCTGTCTGGTGAATCTCTTCCACTCGGGCTGAAGGTTGCTTAGAAATTTCACATTCAGCTCAACTTGAGATTTGCTTATCTTGTTCTTGCTTAGCTCGTTCAGCAATGTAACAAATCTGTTATAAGTGGCTTCAAGTGATTCTCCATCTTTGGCTTTGCATTCTTCATAATTGTTCAAGCAGTTGGAAACTTTGAGTTGGTTGCCGACTTTTGATCCGATCATCATCTTCTCCAACTGATCCCACATTTGCTTACCGGTAGCATTGTAGCTGTCAATCTTGACATAAGTTTCATTCGGTATGCCTTGGAGAATAAATGATCTTGCCAGTTTGTCACCCTTGTGTCTTTTCTTCTGCTCATCAGAGTATTCACCAAGCGGTAATGGATACTCTCTCTCTCTTCTTCTTCGCCATTTTCTCCAGCTACGGTGAGAAGCTTGGTTGGAGGTGTCATGATTCCTTATTTCAGAGATTTTCGGATGTAATCTCCCAAATCATTTCGATCGATGAAATCCAAGAATCTGTCCTTCCATTGCTCGTACTCCCCCTTGAAGAGTACTGGTGGCTTAACATCGGTTCCGATAGCAAGAACTTCTCGAGATAACATTCTTACTGATACTGATACGATTAGAAAAGAACTGATAAGAGACTTGAAAAGAGATCGTTAGGCCAGATAAAAACAGACTAATAATGAAAAATTAAAAATCTGGAGCAATAAGGCTGAAATGCGCCAAAAGATAGTTTACGCGAGAGATAGGTTGCACAAATAGGAGGTTTGGGTGAACCGCAGGTGGCGCAAGAGAGAGGATTGCGCGAGAGGTGGGTCGCGCATGATGAAGTTTGCGCAAGCCACGGGTGGCGCAAAGTAAGATGGACCGAGGTCTAGCTTGATCGGTACCTTGCTCGACCAGTAACTTGTCGACCTGTAAGATGTTTGGCCGGAAAAGAATATGGACCGGTATGAATTCGACTGATAGAATGCTTTGACTTGTATGATGCTTCGACCGGTATTGGATTGAACCGGTAGAGTGTCGACCGACAAAGTAACAACCGGTAATTTGCCGACCGGTATAAGTCTTCGACCGGTATTGGTCTTCGACCGGTATAAGTCTTTGACCGGAATTGGTCTTCGACCGGTAAGATGTGTTGACCGGGCGACCGATATTGTGTCAACCGGTAAGGCTTCGACCGGTATAGACTATGAGTTATCCGGGCGACCGGTAAAGAGAATTGACCGATAGAAAGAGATCGACCGGTAAAATCGACCGATAAGTCAACCGATATTATACGGTTTACCGATATGTTCTTGAAGGTTTCGACCGGTATGTTCTTAAAGTTACCCAGAACGTCGATAATTAGCCCAGAAAAACACAATGAACACCGAAATTGAATGCAAAAATCAAACTTTTGAGTCCACAAACAAATATCGACCAAATCCCAATCAAAAACAACACTTAAACACAACTTTTACTCATCCAATTTTGAAGAAACAGTGGTCGACAAATATATGAAGTTGTCAAACCCAGTAAGCACAAAATCAACAAAAATCAATCAATTAAAGCTTTAAACTGCAATTAAACTATCAGAAGATATTCAATAGCATAAAACTCATCTAATCAGATTGATTTCAAGCATAAAAACACATTAATTCAAGATTTTTGATAGGCGCATAGTGAAAAAATCGATAAACTCAGTATAATCCAATAAACTTGATTATTTAGGCTTTGATACCAATTTTGTGTCCCTTAATTAACGAATCAATCAAGTAATCAAATAAACAATAACAATATGCAAACCTGATACGATTATACCAACGAATTGAACGATTACAAACTTGAAGATCGATCAATCTCTCTCTCTGTTTTCTTCTTTCCCTCTCGGTGCTGTTCTCTCCCTCTATCTCTCTGTGTACGGTTCAAACAAACAGCCTAACAACAATTAACTCAACTAAACCTAATTAACACAAACAATCTGTCAGGATCGAAATTCGAAACAAGAATTAAACTTAAACACTCAGAAACTATGTTAAAGAAGTTTACGGAATAACACTTCAACAGTAAAGCAATAGAACAGTATATGAATTTGAATCACAAGTTATATTGAAATAACTTAATGATTACAACCACAACCTCAATCTGTTGAATAGGCTCAACAGACGTTCAATACTTCTCTAAAGAAAGGATTACTAACAATCTTGAGGCTAATTCTCTCTAAAACAAAACAATACGTATTCTCTATGTGTATTATGTATATCTATGATCTAAGCCTTCTATACTATATATACAAAACAGATTATAAGATAATTACAAAAATAATATTGATCTTCAGCATCTAGTCCATAATTATCTTCAACATTATCTTCAGCTCCTAGTCTTTCGCTTTAAGCAATCAATCCATCTTTATCTTCATGAGCAGCATTAATCTTCAGCAGCATCAGTAGCAGTACTAACCAAGCTTGCAGTATTAACTCTTCTAACCTTTCAAGCAGTAGTAATACTACTAGCAGTAGTAATCTTCAAGTAGCAGTACTAAAGTCTTCAACAGTGTTAATCTTCAACACTTAGCAGCACTATCTGAACTTAGCTCATTTCAGACCCAACAATCTCCCCCTAACTTAACTTTTGTAAATAAGAAGTTAAGTTCTTCAAAACATGGTCTTCATGATGCTTTCAAAATAACTGCTCAGATTCCTAGATTAGGATCCAATCCTACACTTTGATTGATGGTTCTTTTGATCACTATTCTTGCCATTTCTGAACCTTTAGGGCAGACCAACTTTGCGTTCAGCATCCTCTCCAACTTTATTTTGCTGTGGTCATACCCTTTATCAACCAAGTAGTATTCATGGAAACTTTTGTCAATTGTTATAACATAAACTCCACATCTTTCAAAAATCATCCAGTAGTCAATACTTTTGAAATGATTTTCATGATGCACATATTTGACAATATGTTCAACCTTAACAGGATCAAACATCATGCATAAGTACTCCATGGGCATCTTAGTTTGACTCATCCCTGCTCCTTTCAGTAAGTCACCATATAAGTTCAGACCAACTTTGTACATCTCTTCTAGATCAGCTCTGGTGCAACTTCTTATTATTTTACTTCAAGTTGAATATACCTCATATTTGTCACCCATTCTCTTTATTCTGAAGTATTTTGTCCTTTTATCCAACAGAGTA
Organism: Arctium minus; assembly: GCA_954870635.1. Lineage (NCBI taxonomy): Eukaryota > Viridiplantae > Streptophyta > Magnoliopsida > Asterales > Asteraceae > Arctium > Arctium minus. The sequence continues at coordinate 36,900,833 of OX941086.1, forward strand.
TCCCAATGAATGATTTCTGGAGCATTCACTGAGATAGAATCAACTTTCAGAGGTTCTACATCTGTCACTGTCATGTACAAATCAAACTGCTCAGGTTGTCTTGGTTGTGCTGGACTCTTCTCTTGATTTTCAACCTGCTCAGCTTGTTTCTGCTGCTCTACATGAGGTGCAACAATAGGCCTTGATGATTTGGCTTCCATGCTTTCACTTTCCTTCTCTTTCACAACTTCCTCAATCCTTGGCCTTTTTTTGCCTTTGGCTTTGTAGCAATAGACTTCTTTCTTTTTACAGCTCCAATTTTATGAGCTAGTGTTTCTTCTTTCTTCACTTCTACCTTTTCTTTTGTAGGAGTGCCTTCTTCACTGTCAGGGAAGGGCTGATGAATGTTCAGATCATGTCTTTCTTTCATCCTTCTTTCATCTTCCTTTCAAATTCAACCCTCTGACTGAAGTCTCCTTGAAGCTTGGCCATCTCCTTCTTGTATAATTCCTCAATTCTACCAAAAGACATGTTGGTAAACATCCCTTCAGGAACTCCAATAGATCCTTTCAGGAAGTTTATCATTTTTCTTCTTTCTTGATTGGCTAGGAAGGTCTGTGAAGGTTGTCTTTTCTTTGAAGACTGTATTTTCTTTGAAGCTTTCATAGTTACCATCTTTGCAGCCAGTTTCAAGCTTTTCTGATATTATTCATTGAGTCTTTTAGCCAACTTTAATGCAATCTTTCTGTCTTTGGCTTTTTGGATTTCTTTCTCCTTTTCAAGTTCCTTTTCAAATTGTACATTTAGCTCCTTTGCCAACTCCGCATCCAAGTCAATTTGTTGTTGCTTCTTTGATGCTTTCACAGGCTCTACAATCTTTTCTTTTCCTTTCTTATTGGCCTCTGTCATGCTTATCTCTTTCCTTTTCTTCTCTGTGCCTCCTTCTTTGATTACCACTCCCTTAACCTTTTGAGTAGCCTTGGGAGTGTCATGCTTTGCCTTAACCAATGTCTCAGTAATCTCTATTTCTTCCATTGACATTCCAGTTTCTGCTGCTGTTTATCTGTTTCTACTGTTGGTTCAGTTACTACTTCTTTTTCATTTGTTACTACTGCTTCCACTGTTTCTGCTGCTTTCTCAGTTTATGCTGCTTTCACAGTTTCTGTTGCTGCAACCTTCTTTTCAGCTTTACTATTAAACTCCCCCTCAACTTGAAATTCCATAGCCTCTAAACTCTCCTCCTTTTGGAAGCATCATGTGCACTTCCTCTTCTCTTCAAGACATATTGCTTTTTCTTCTTTTTATGCACCAAATTGAGTACCATCTTCTTGAGTTTGGTAATCTGCACTTGTTGAGAAGTGATCACCTTTGTCAATTCCTCTATCTCCTTACCCTGACTGATGACATCCATATTGACATTTCCAATTGTTTCCATCAATTCATCATAGTTATATCTGTCCTCACCTCCTTTGGGTGTGTTGACCACCCTTGAAGGATCCTTGGATCTTTTAGTAGAGGCCTTCTGCCTAGCAGAAGCACCTTCTACCGCCTTGGTTTCTTGGCACCTGGGTCCCTTAGATGATTGCTCATCTAAAGTTGCCGTGGAGAAGATCTTAGCTATGTTCACACTGTCCTGACCCACACCTTGTGCATAATTAGTAGTGTGAGCCTTGCTGCCCACATGCTCATCCTTCTCCTTAGAGAGCACCTTCTTGGGGTTGGGAGACACCCCTGTGGTTTCCCTTTGTATATTCTCTGATGGAGAATGCTCCAACAGAGGGCTAGTAGGCTGTTGGGGTGAAGATACAGGAAGGGAAGGAACCTTCTGTACCTTTTTCCTTACATATGTTTGAGTGATGGGGGAAATTGGCTTCACAACAGGGATCAGAGGAGGATCATTTGAAATGAATGGTGTGGGTAGGTCATCAGTGGGTTGGTCAGATGCGGGCTGTGACCCTGATGCCTCACCATGAGAATGAGACACAACCATCATTGTAGAGAACAATGGTGTGTCTTTTCCAGAAACATCCTTACTAGGACTTTTCATGTTGGAAAACACCTTCCCTTTGGAAGGTTTAGGTACATACCCCTCTTGAAAAGAGGGTAAATCTGTCAATTCTTTGTTAAGTACTTCTTGTACAAACCTTGGATACATATAAAATCTTTTAGTTTTGGTTTTGGTATCCAGGTTTGACAGCAAATCATTCAGAATCATTTGTGAAAAATTAAACTTTCTGAAGGTAGCTAAGCAGACAAGAGCATAAGCTATGGTACTGCTGAACTCACTCCATCCAGTTGTTTTGCGAGAAATACAATGTTGCAGAGTATGAACAAAAAATCACCACTGAGGTAAAAAATTTCTCTTGAAGAACTTATAAACCTCAGTAGGACCTTCATACCCCATTCGACCAATTTCGAGAAATAGGTCTTCCTTAGGGAGAGTAGACATACCAGATGCATCATCTAGACGTAGATGAGTGCGAATGCAGCCTTCTGTGATTGTGATAGATTTATCTCATACCTTTGATTGGATGACCTGATTGCCATCAACTATCTGAATGGATGCATTCGTCCAGAATTGTCGCAGATGTTCCACATAGATGGTGGGATTGACGGTTAACGCATAGGCGATGTGTGAGGATTTTAGGAAATCCACAATCTCATGAAAACCCTCAGCTTGTTTGGGTTTTTGCAGTATTGAAAGCTCATTGTGATCGTCAACAAATTCCAGTCCTGCCATCGTTCTTGTGTTTGAATCAACACTAGGGTTTATGCACTGGGAAGCAAGAATGTTAGAGAGAAAGAGAGGATGAACACTCAATAGAAATTCAAAGGGCCGTTTGGGTTTTGGCAGTCAAAGAGGGTATTTATAGGGTATGGGATTCGGTTAAAAGCAGTACTAAGTAACCTAGCAGGATTAACCAATACCCGTAGTATTAACCCATAGAAGGAGTAGTAACGGGTAGCAGTAGAAACACATACCTGCAGTATTAACACTTACTAGCAGTATTAACAAAGACTAGCAGTATTAACACTTTCTGGCAGTAGTAACACATAGCAGTAGAAACACATACCAGCGATATTAATACTTACTAGCAGTATTAACACATACGAGCAGTATTAACACATACAAGCAGTAGAAATACAAAACGTAGTAGTAATATTGCACTGGCAGTATAAACCACCTAGCAGTATTAACCAGACTTAACCAAAGTTTGACCTGTCAATCTGAAACACTTAAACACAAAGGGTTAGCAGCACCATGCACAATGAAAATATGAGGAAAGAAACATCAAGGACTCTATACAGAAATGGTACTTGAGGAGAAATGATAGAGGCTTATTCAGTGTTTATAATGCCTACACTTGTGAATAAGAATGTGAATCTACCCACATCAAAAGCTTTAGTGAATAGATCAGCAAATTGATTACTAGTGTGTACTTTCAAAACCTGAATTAACTTCTTTTCATTGCAGTCTCTAATAAAATGGTACCTGATTTCTATATGCTTGGTTTTAGAGTGCTTGACTGGATTATTAACAATGCTTATAGCACTGTTGTTATCAATGAATATAGAAGTGTGAAGAAAGGTAACACCATAGTCCAACATTTGATTCTGAATCCATAGCACTTGTGAGCAACAGCTTGCAGCAACTATATACTCTGCTTCTGTTGTAGAGGTGGGCACTGTGGTTTGCTTTTTACACTGCCATGAAACTAGTCTTGCACCCAAAAACTGACATCCTCCTGATGTAGACTTTCTATCCAAGTTTTCACCACCCAAATCACTATCTGAATATGAAAGTATATCAAATGGTGAGTCATGAGGATACCAAAGACCCAACCTAGGTTGTCCTTTGAGATATCTGAAGATCCTTTTGACTGCTTGAAAATGAGATTGCTTAGGTCTCACTTGAAATCTGGCACACACACATACAGCAAACATAATATCTGGTCTTGAAGTTGTTAGATACATGAGGGAGCCAATCATAGATCTATAGTGATGAACATCTACATCCTCCCCCTCAAGATCTACAATGATCTGTTTGTATGTTTCCATAGGTGTGCTTGCAGGCTTTGAATCTGAAAATCCAAACTTTGTAAGTATATCCTGCACATACTTGGATTGACTTATGAAAATGTCATCTTTCTTCTGTTTAACCTGTAGACCAAGGAAGAATCTAAGTTCACCCATAGAGCTCATCTTGAATCTTTTGTGCATCAACTCCTCAAACTCCTTGCACATTTGACCTTTTGTGGATCCAAAGATGATGTCATCCACATAGATTTGTACAAGCAGGATGTCCTTCGTCTTCCTTTTGATGAACAGAGTCTTGTCAATGATGCCTCTTTCAAAACCATTTTCCAAGAGATAGGTAGACAGAGTATCATACCATGCTCTTGGTGCTTGATATAGCCCATAGAGTGCCTTCTTTAATTTGTATACTTTGTCAGGAAAGGTAGGATTCTCAAACCCTGGAGGCTGACAAACATACACTTCTTCATCAATTGTCCCATATAGAAATTCACTCTTAACATCCATCTGATATACTCTGAACTTCATGAAAGAAGCATAGGCTAGAAACAGCCTAATTGCCTCAATTCTGGCTACTGGTGCAAACACTTCTTCATAATCTATTCCCTCTTCTTGTGTGTACCCTTGTGCCACAATCTTGGCCTTATTCTTTATTACAATTCCTCTCTCATCTTTCTTGTTCCTGAAAACCCATTTAGTTCCAATTGCTCTTTGTCCTTGTGGAAGGTCAACTAGATCCCACACATCTTGCAGCACAAACTGCAGCAGCTCCTCTTGCATTGCTTCTATCCAACTTGGTTCTTTCATTACATCATAGGACTTCTTGGGTTCAATCTGAGATAGAAAACAGGATAACAAACCTGACTGCAAGTCTTTCAATCCTCCTAACTTACTTTGTTGCCTTGTGATCATGGAAGAATTGATATCACCAATCACCAACTGAGGAGGATGATTCTTCTGAGTTCTTGTATGATAGACAGCCTCCTCATTAATACTTGCATCAAGATTGGAGTCATTCTTTTAAGGAGTGTTTCCCCCAAACATTGAAGAATTTTCATCATCGGTGTCATCTTCTGTCAGTTTGAGCCTTTCATGACCTGAGTTTCTTGGACTTGAAGGATGAGTGTTCTCTTTATCACCTTTATCCTCTTCATCACCTTTAGCATCTACATTCTGATCTGGTTCAGAATCCTTTCTTTCTGGATCATCTTTCTTTTCTTGTTGGCAGAATTCAGCAGGATCAACTGTAGGTATTGGGAACAGCACAAACTCTTGTTTCTGTGCTTGTACCTGTTCTGAATGTCAGGATATGATTCTTAACAAGAATAAACACTCAGAAACAATATTAAAGGAGTTTTGAGAGCATCTGAAGAACTTGACTTCTCTTCCTAAAAGTCAAGTTAGGGGGAGATTGTTGGGAATTCAGAATTGCACAAGTATGGTTAATACTGCTAACCAAGATTACTACTGCTTGATGAAGTTAGTACTGCCAGATCAAAGTTAATACTGCTGAGCATAGTTACTACTGCTGGAGAAGATTAATACTGCTCAGAGTGTTAATACTGCTACAACTTAATGCTTCTTAAGAGATAATCAAGATACGTGTAGATCAAGAATGAAGATAATCATGGAAAGCTTGGAGATAACTATGGAAGATTATACTAAAGATCTTTTATATTTTGTAATTATCTTTTATCTTTAATATATGCATAGAATTATTGTGAATAGTTTAGTACATCAAGTTAGACAATATTCTGAGTTTTTTTACTTTCATAGAGAGAATCAACCTCAAGGTTTATAATCCTAATTCTAGAGATATAGAATTCGTATTGGTGAGCCTGTTCATCAATATTGAGGTTGTTTGTGAAATCTTGTAGCTTTAAATCATTCAATAAAGTTTACAAGTTGTGATTCATATTCACTGTTTCATTGATATTCTGAATATTAAAGTGTTATTCCGCAAACTTCTTTAATATTGTTTCTGAGTGTTTATTCTTGTTAAGAATCAGATCCTGACAAGTGGTATCAGAGCTAGTATTCTCAGAAACCTTCATTCATCATGGAAAACATAGTTGAATCAAAGAGTACTCTTGTCTCAAAGGTTCCAATGCTCAGATCTAATGAGTATGACATGTGGAAGATAAGGATCAAGCAATACATTCTCCTCACAGATTACTCTATGTGGGACATCATTGAGAATGGCCCATCTGATGAAGGAAAAATTGGTGCAGATGGAAAAAGAACTCCACCAAAGACAGAAACAGAAAAGAAGGTAAGGCAGACAGAGATGAAAGCCTTGAGCACACTGCTCTTGGATATTCCCAATGAATATCAACACCAATTCTGCAATTGCACTGATGCACAGATGCTTTGGAATGCTCTAGAGAAAAGATTCTCTGGTACCAAAAGTACCAAGAGAAATCAGAAGACAATACTGAAGCAATTGTATGAAAACTTTATGTCAACTAAGAATGAGTCCATGACTCAAACTTTTGACAGGTTTAACAAGTTGATTGGTGAACTAACTACTATGGGAGTACAGATTGATCAAGATGATGTAAACAGAAAGTTTTTAAGGTCCCTAGGAGATGAATGGACCATGTATACTGTTTCATTCAGACAGAATGAACAGCTGGAAGAAAAAGAACTTGATGATCTGTACAATGACCTTAGAGTATTTGAAGCTGAGGTGCAGGCAAAGAAGAAGCCTTCTAGATATGTTCATAATGCTGCACTCCTATCAGCATCAATTGATTCTACTGCTAACCCTGAATCAGTTAATGCTGCTAATGGAGCAAATCAAGAAAAAGACATTGAATCTGTTTTTGAAGCCTTTCTGTCAAGCCATGGAAACTCTTCTTTAATCAATGATGACTTGGAACAACTTCATCCTGATGATCTTGAAGAGATGGATATTAAATGGCAGATGGCTATGCTTTCCATGAGGGTAAAGAAGTTCATCAAGAGGACTGGGAGGAATAACTTCTCCCAAATAAGAGAAGATGGAGCAGGTTTTGACAAGTCAAAGGTAGAATGCTATAAATGTCATATGAAGGGACACTTTGCCAGGGAATGCAGAAGTGGAGTGTCTCACAATAACCACCAACAAGCTCAGACTGGTAGCTTCAACCAGAACAGAAACTCTGCTCAAGCCCTTGTTTCTCAACAAGGAATGGGGTTTGACTGGAGTGATCAAGCAGAAGAGGCTATTCAAAATCAAGCTCTCATGGCAGAGGTATCTGATCTCCCAATTGAGGTAAGTTCTAATATCTGTTCTAAAACTTGCATAGACACTGTTAAAAGGTACAGGGATCACAACCAGAATATGAGTGATGACCTTAAGAGGTTAGCAAAAGATATAAAAGACTATGTGAGAATTGTTGAGAGGTTTGAGGAACAAATTAAAGGTTTCCAAACCAATGAACTTCAACACTCATATGACACAAACTACTGGAAGTGGGAGAAAAAGGATCTAGAACTCCAACTGACAAAGTCTAAAGAGGAGAGTGAAAAGTTGAGAGGGGATCTAGCCAAAGTTAAGCTAGATGTAGAAAAGTTTTCCAATGCTTCTAAAGCAATGGACTATTTACTACAAAATCAGATTCATGACAAGATGAGAAGAGGAATTGGGTACAATACCACACCACCACCATACAACAACAACTACATCCCTCCTAGAAACCAAAGATAGGAAGGACTTGCCTGAGGGAGCCACTAAGATAGATCCCTTAGATGAGGTAGTTGTTGAGGAAAAGACTGAGAAAGAGGTTGGTAAGAGTAAGGAGAACAATGTGAGTGGTGAGATTCCTCTAGAGAATCATATTATTACCAATGAGGGTTGTGGAAAGATTTGGGTAAAATCTAAGGACATGGAGAAGACTGAGGGAAAGTCTAGTAAGGTCCATTACAAGCAGACCACAGTTGTGAATCCTGTTCCTTGCAACCAGTGTGCTTGTACTAAATCTGAGCCCCTAAAACATGATAAAAGGAGGGGTAATCAAAGAAACTGGAATAATCAGTAGGCACAAAAACAAGGGGTTGATCTGAGTAAAATCAATAGACTAAAACCTTGTTTTATTTGTGGAAAGATCAATCATATTGCTAAATACTGTTATTTCAATCCTATAAACCAAAGGATGAGATTTCAAAGATCTGTGCAATAACCCTTTGGTGATAGGAAGAATGAAATGAACCATGTGGCTAAGAAATCTGTTAAATCTAAAAGCCACATGAAGAAAAAGACTGTTGAGAAGAGTGTCAAGATGTGGATTCCTAAAAGCACTAAAACTGTTAGTACTGCTACCACAAATAGTACTGCTGACAATGATAGTGCTGCTAGAAGCAATACTACTGCTACCAATGTTAGTGCTGCTAAGAGTATTAGTACTGCTAAAACTAACATTGTTAGTACTTCTTCTAATGCTAATACTGCTAACTCTGTTAGTACTTCTAACAAGGTTAGTACTGCTAAACCTGTTAGTGTTGCTAACTCTGTTAGTACTTCTAAGGTTAGTACTGCTTCTAATGTTTGTGCTGCTAAGCCAATCATCTTGACAAAGTACTCTAGTAAAGAGTGCTCTGAGTTTAAAAATCTCATCAAAAAGGAATGTAAATACTTTGATGAGAAAGGGAGACCCAAGACCACTTTGGCTTGGGTTCCCAATCAATACTAATTGTTTTATCTTATGTGCAGGGCAACCAGCAGCTCAAGGGGAAGAGCATCTGGCATGTTGATAGTGGTTGCTCTAGGCACATGACAGGGAACATGTTTTGCCTCAAGAATTTCAAGAAAATTGATGGTGGGCATGTTGCTTTTGGTAATACTCCAGATGGAGGAAAGATCAGTGGTAAGGGTGATGTAACCAAAGGTAAAATGACCTTTGAAGATGTATTCTATGTTGAGCAATTAAGGTACAACCTGTTAAGTGTATCACAGGTTTGTGACAAAAAGCATAGTATATTATTTACAAATTCTGAATGCATTATCCTTGCTCCTGGATTCAAGGTAGTTGATGAAAAGATGATACTACTAAGAACTCCCAGAAAGGATAATGTTTATTGTTTAGATATGGAAAGTGTTTCAACTGATTCATCCCTAAACTGTCTTGTTTCAAAAGCATCTTTGGATGAATCATCACTTTGGCACAGAAGGATGTGTCACATGAACTTTAAAACAATGAATAAACTTGTTAAAAACAACCTTGTAAGAGGTTTACCTTCAAAAGTCTTTTCATGTGATGATCATTGTGTAGCCTGTCTCAAAGGCAAACAACACAAAACTTCTCATAAGTCCAAAGAGTTTAACACTATTTCTAATTCTCTTCAGTTGTTGCATATGGATCTGTTTGGTCCTACAAATGTTATGAGTATAGGCAAGAAATCATACTGCTTAGTTATTGTTGATGATTAATCTAGATTTACTTGGGTATTTTTTCTAAGGACTAAGGATGAGACAAGTGGACTAATCAAATCCTTTATTCTAAGAATTGAAAACCAAACAAATCAAAAGGTAAAAGTCATTAGGTCAGACAATGGTACTGAATTTAAAAATCATGACCTAAACGCCTTTTGTGAGGAAAAAGGAATTGAGAGGCAATACAGTGCTCCTAGGACTCCACAACAAAATGGTGTTGCTGAGAGAAGGAATAGGACACTGATTGAGGCTGCTAGATCTCTGTTAGCTGATTCAAAACTTCCAATTACTTTCTGGGCTGAAGCAGTTAATACTGCTTGTTAAGTCCAGAACAGAGTTCTAGTAGTCAAGCCTAAAAACAAGACACCATATGAGCTTTTAAATAAAAGAAAACCATTTATTGGATTTTTCAAACCTTTTGGGTGTCCTTGTACCATTCTCAATACCAAAACTCACTTAGGAAAGTTTGATAACAAGGCAGATGATGGTATTCTTGTTGGTTACTCATCTCAGAGTAAGGCTTACAGAGTATTTAATTCTTCTTCTAGAATAATTGAGGAAAATGACAATGTCAAATGCAATGAGAACACCCCAAATCCTACTGGTTCAGGTCCTAAGTGGTTGTTTGACATTGATTCACTAACTAACTCTTTGGGTTTCAGTAGTGATGATCATGCAGGTTCAGGAAGTGGAGGATTAGGGGATGTACAAGTACAAGACATTATTCCTCAGTCTGTGATCTTTCCCATTCCTACAATGGAACGTGTTGATTTCTGTGAAAAAGAGACTATGACTGAACCAATTCAGAGTGAAGAAGAAAGAAGAGATGAGGAGAATCAAGTGCAGGAAGAGCCAGAAGCAGCTGATGAGATCACCTTAGCTGACTTAAATGAGTCCAATTTAGAAGTGGGGATCAATGAAGAACCTAGTCATCAGACTAGAACTCAAAAGAACCATCCCCCAGAGCTGGTCATAGGAGACATCTCTTCTCCTATGATAACAAGGAATCAAAGCAGACTTCAAGAGCTGCAGGATCAGCAACACACAGTACTCTCTTGCTTTCTATCTCAAATTGAGCCTAAGAAGGTTTTTGATGCAATGAAAGATTCCAGTTGGATATAAGCTATGCAAGAAGAGTTACTGCAGTTCAAATTGCAAGAAGTTTGGGACTTGGTAGACCTTCCAAAAGGTCATAGAGCTATTGGCACGAAATGGATTTTCAGGAATAAAAAGGATGAGAGAGGAATTGTGATCAGGAACAAAGCAAGGCTTGTGGCACAAGGGTACACTCAGGAAGAAGGCATAGATTATGAAGAAGTGTTTGCCCTAGTTGCAAGGGTAGAGGAAATTAGGCTATTTCTAGACTATGCCTCATACATGAAGTTCAAGGTATATCAAATGGATGTGAAGAATGCCTTTCTATATGGTACAATTGATGAAGAAGTATATCTCTGTCAGCCCCCTGGATTTGAAAATCCATCATATCCTGACAGAGTATACAAACTGAAGAAAGCACTTTATGGTCTACATCAAGCCCCAAGAGCATGGTATGATACTCTGTCTACCTATCTCTTAGAAAATGGGTTTGAAAGGGGAATAATTGACAAGACCCTCTTCATTAAAAGGAGTAAGAAGGACATCCTACTTGTTCAGATCTATGTGGATGACATCATCTTTGGATCCACACAAGATCAGATGTGTAGAGACTTTGAAAAGTTGATGCACAAGAGCTTTAAAATGAGTTCAATGGGTGAACTTACCTTCTTCCTTGGGCTTCAAGTGAAACAGCAGAAAGATGGGATCTTTATAAGTCAATCAAAGTATGTGAAAGACATCCTGGATAAATATGGTTTAACAGACTCAAAGCCAGCATGCACACCTATGGAGACTCATAAATAGATCACTGTTGATCTTGAGGGGGAGGATGTTGATGTCCATCTATATAGATCAATGATTGGATCTCTCATGTATCTCACAGCCTCAAGACCAGACATCATGTTTCCAGTGTGTCTGTGTGCCAGATTCCAAGTCAAGCCAAAGCAATCACATCTTCAAGCTGTTAAGAGGATTTTCAGATACTTAAGAGGGCAACCTAGATTAGGTCTTTGGTATCCTTATGAATCCAACTTTGACTTGATTGCATATTCAAACAGTGACTTGGGTGGTGCTAATATGGATAGAAAGTCTACTTCAGGTGGATGTCAGCTTTTGGGTGCAAGACTAGTATCTTGGCAGTGTAAGAAGCAAACCACAGTGTCCTTATCTACAACAGAAGCTGAGTACATTGCTGATGCAAGTTGCTGCTCTCAGGTTCTATGGATTCAGAATCAGATGCTGCACTATGGGGTAACCTTTCTTCACACTCCAATCTTCATTGACAATAGCAGTGCTATAAGCATTGTTAACAATCCAGTCAAGCACTCCAAAACAAAGCACATTGAGATCAGGTATCACTTTATTAGAGATTGTAATGAAAAGAAGCTTATTCAAGTTGCTAAAGTTCATACTGACAACCAGTTTGCTGATCTATTCACTAAATCTTTTGATGTGGGTAGATTCACCTTCTTGGTCACAAGTGTGGGCATGATCAACTCTGAATGTGCTCATGTTTAAAAACTGATTGTATACCTGTTATTTGGTTGTTTTTGGTTGTTACTAATCATCTTTCTCAGGAAGTAAATTGTCTTGTTCAGACCAAATCAAGCTTCAATACTGTAAGTGTAGTTAATGCTGCCAGAGTTAGTTAATACTGCTAGTGGTTAATACTGCTCTCAGTTACTACTGCTAGTTAGTTAATACTGCTCTCAGTTAATACTGCTAGTTCGTTAATACTGCTAGTGGTTAATATTGTTCTCAGTTAATACTGCTAGTTCGTTAATACTGCTAGTGGTTAATACTGCTCTCAGTTAATACTGCTAGTTCGTTAATACTGCTAGTGGTTAATACTACTCTCAGTTAATACTGCTAGTTAGTTAATACTGCTCTGAGTTAATACTGCTTATGTCCCGAATTGTATAAATACCCTTTTTGCCCGCCTAAAAGTTCATAACGACTCTTTGATTACTATTCATCTGCTCTCTAACCCTTTTCTCTCAAGCACCAAGTGTTTCAGTCCAGAACACTCAAGCTCGGTGGCAATTATGGCGTTCATTGATGAACATAATGAGATTGCAATGCTACAAAAGCCGAAGCAGGTTAATGGATTTCACCAGATAGTCGATTTTCTCATGACAAGCCATATTGCGTTTGCTCTTACAGTGTCTCCAACAATCTACATAGAGCATTAGAGACAATTCTGGGCAAATGCCACCATTGTTACTGAAAATGGTGTGCAAGTTATCAAGACAAGGGTGTGTGACAAACCCTTGTCAGTTTCTGAAGAGGTGATTCGCATATCTCTACGACTATACGATGCTGCAGGTATTACCTCTATTCCTAATGAGGACTTGTTCTCCAATCTGTCAAGAATGGGGTATGGAGGACAATTGGGTGTTTTCAAATTCTCAAAAGCTAAATTTTATACCCAATGGAGTTTTCTTGTTCATACCCTTATGCATTGTATTTCCAAAAAGACTACTGGCTGGAGTGAGTTCAGTAGTACCATTGCTTATGCTTTGGTTTGCTTGGCCACTGCCAGAAAGTACAATTTTTCTAAAATGATTTTCAATGACCTTGTGTCAAACTTGGGAAACAAAAAGAGTTTTTATATGTACCCAAGATTTGTACAGGCAGTTATAACCAATGAATTGACGGATATGCCTCAATTTGATGAGGTATATGTACCTAAAATCTCCAAAGGTAAGGTCTTTTTAAATATGAAGAGATCTCCATTGGACTCAGAAGGAGTTGACACCCCATTGTTCTCTACAATGATGGTGGTGTCCCACAATGAAGAAGGTATGGCTTTAGGGTAAAGGCCCTCATTAGACCATCCCACTGAAAGCCAATCCCAACCTTCAATCACCATATCAATCCCACAGTCCCTTATTCAAAAACCAACTTCTCCAATCACCAATACCTACATCAGGAAAAAGGTAAAGAAGGCTCCTTCCCTTCTTGTACCTTCACCCACAGAGCCTTTAAGCCCTCTAATGGAGAATTCTCCATTAGAGAATATCTATAGGGAAACCACAAGGGTGTCTCCCAACCCCAAGGAGGTGCTCAATGAGGAGATGTATGAGCATATGGGTGAGCAGGCTGCCACTACACCTGCTAGCACAGAGGAGGACAGTGGTAACATCAATAAGACCTTCCCCATGGCAACTTTGGGTGAGCAATCATCCAAAGGTCCCAGGTGCCAAGAAACCAAGGGGGTGGAGGGTGCTTCTGCTAGGCAGAAGACTTCCACTACTAAAAGATCCCATGATCCTTCAAAACGGGGTAACACTCCTGGAGAAGGTGAGGACATATATGACTATAATGAATTGATGGAAACTATGGCCAACATCAATCTGGATGTAATCAAGCAAGGCAAAGACATAGAAGAGATGAAAATGGTGATTCTGTCTCAACAAGTATAGATTACCAACTTGAAGAAAATGGTGAAGATATTGGTTCAGAAAAAGAAAAGGAAACAGTTTGTGCTCAGAAGAAGGAAACCAGTGGATGATGCTCCCAAAAAGAGGGAGTCAGAAGCTGATGAAAACATGGAAAATGCTAATGATAAGGGGGAGAAATTTGATTTTGAGGGGGTAGGTGAGGACATATATGACTATAATGAATTGATGGAAACTATGGGCAACATCAATCTGGATGTAATCAAGCAAGGCAAAGACATAGAAGAGATGAAAATGGTGATTCTGTCTCAACAAGTACAGATTACCAACTTGAAGAAAATGGTGAAGAGATTGGTTCAGAAAAAGAAAAGGAAACAGTTTGTGCTCAGAAGAAGAAAACCAGTGGATGATGCTCCCAAAAAGGGGGAGTCAGAAGCTGATGAAAACATGGAAAATGCTAATGATAAGGGGGAGAAATTTGATTTTGAGGGGGTACAAGCACCTGAAACAGTACAAGCAGCTGAAACAGAACAAGCAGCAGTAACAGTTAATGCTGCTGAAACAAGCAAAGCAGCAGAAGCTGTTAATACAGCTGAATTGAATGAAGCAGCAGAAATGGTTCAAGAGGTATTTATAGACCTTCTTAGCAGCAATGTGCAAGAACTTGAGACAGCTGAAGCATTAATCAAAGCTAAACATGATACTCCTAAGGTCACTTCAAAGACCAAAGGAGTTGTCATCAAAGACAATGTTGAAGTTATCAAGAAAGTTAAGATGGTGGAATCTGATCAACCAATTAAAAAGCAAAAGTTGGTTGAGTTAGATGAAGCATTGGCCAAGAAGATTCAGGTTGAACTTTAGCAAGAAGAAAAGGTTCAAGTAGAAAAAGACAGGGAGATGGCAAAAGCTCTGGCTACAGAACTTAATGAGGCTTATCAAAAGAGTCTTGCAACAGAAATAGCAAAGAAGAAAGCTACAACTCTAAAGAAGCATGGAATGATCAGAATGGGGGCAAAGAAGAGACAACCTTCACAGACCTTCCTTGGCACTCAAGAGAGAAACAAGATGATTACTTTTCTCAAAGGTGCTGTGGGAGTTAAAAAGGAAATGTTCACAAATATGTCTTTTGAACAAATCAAAGGTTTGTATGAAGCTGAGATGACCAAGTTACAAGGAAATGACAGAGCAAGAGTTGAAGCAGAAAAGAAGATAAAAAAAGACATGATCTTCAAATTCAAAAACCTTTCCTTGATGAGCAAGAATCACCAAGGAAGGAAGCTACTCTAGGTGACAGTTTGAGGAAGTTGAAAAGAACTAAAATGATGGCAAGAAGAACACCAGCCAAGAAACCTAGAGTGGAAGAAGCTGAGAAAGAACAGAAAGAAGCTGAAGAAAAAGGAGCATCTAAATCTGTTGAACAGGAGGCTCAAACTCAGCAAGAACCATCAAGTACTGCTGATGTGAATCTGTACATGGTAGTAATGGATAAAGTGCCTGAGCCTATATCAGTTGAACCTGTTGGTGTTAAGCCTCCAGAGATCATTCACTGGGATACACTAGAAGTTGATGGAAAAGAGTATATCAGGCTCAAGAGGAAAGATGAGAAGTATGAAGTATATCATACTTGGGCCAAGATTGTCAGAACATGTTCCAGATCTTATCTAGAAGAGATGTTTGAAGTAGGAATGGAATTGTATGCTAATCAACTGAAAGCTCCAGGGATATCAATCACAAAACTTGTGATGGAGTATCTATGTATGTTGTTCAAGACAGAAGAAGTGAAGGATATTATCAGAAATGTATTTAAAACAGTTAACAACTGGACTCTATATGAAACGAGTGGATTATATGCACTGACTATGGATATAAATCACATAGAATACTTCCTAGTGGATAGAGTTTACAACCACAGCAGATTAAAGCTGCATGCCATGTTGAAGAAAAAGCTTGGTTGTGCACCAGATTCAGAAATGGCAAGGTATTTGATCCAAAGAACAATTAATCAAAGTTTGGGGTTGTTGGGAATTCAGAATTGCACAAGTATGGTTAATACTGCTAACCAAGATTACTACTGCTTGATGAAGTTAGTACTGCCAGATCAAAGTTAATACTGCTGAGCACAATTACTACTGCTGGAGAAGATTAATACTGCTCAGAGTGTTAATACTGCTACAACTTAATGCTGCTTAAGAGATAATCAACATACGTGTAGATCAAGAATGAAGATAATCATGGAAAGCTTGGAGATAACTATGGAAGATTATACTAAAGATCTTTTATATTTTGTAATTATCTTTTATCTTTAGTATATGCATAGAATTATTGTGAATAGTTTAGTACATCAAGTTAGACAATATTCTGAGTTTTTTTACTTTCATAGAGAGAATCAACCTCAAGGTTTATAATCCTAATTCTAGAGAAGTAGAATTCATATTGGTGAGCCTGTTCATCAATATTGAGGTTGTTTGTGAAATCTTGTAGCTTTAAATCATTCAATAAAGTTTACAAGTTGTGATTCATATTCACTGTTTCATTGATATTCTGAATATTAAAGTGTTATTCCGCAAACTTCTTTAATATTGTTTCTGAGTGTTTATTCTTGTTAAGAATCAGATCCTGACAAGTGGTATCAGAGCTAGTATTCTCAGAAACCTTCATTCATCATGGAAAACATAGTTGAATCAAACAGTACTCTTGTCTCAAAGGTTCCAATGCTCAGATCTAATGAGTATGACATGTGGAAGATAAGGATCAAGCAATACATTCTCCTCACAAGAAATCCATCCTCAGTTTTGCTTTCAAATTTGCCTAAGTGAGATTTGGTGTTGAGAATTGTGCAAGGACATCCAAAAGGTTTGAAAAATCCAATAAAAGGTTTCTTCTTTTTGAAAAGTTCATAAGGTGTCTTTCCTTGGGATTTGACTACTAGAACTTTGTTTTGGACATAACAAGCAGTATTAACTGCTTCTGCCCAAAAAGTAATGGGTAACTTTGAATCTGCCAACAGAGATCTAGCAGCCTGAATTAATGTCCTATTTCTCCTCTCAGCAACACCATTCTATTGAGGAGTTCTAGGAGCACTGTATTGTCTCTCAATACCTTTAGTCTCACAAAAGCTGTTTAAGTCACTGTTTTTAAACTCAGTTCCATTATCAGATCTTATGACTTTTACTCTTAGATTTGTTTGGTTTTCAATCCTAAGAACAAAGGATTTGATCTGTCCACTTGTCTCATCCTTAATCCTCAGAAAATATACCCAAGTAAATCTAGATAAATCATCAACAATGACTAAACAATAGGATTTCTTACCAATACTCATCACATTTGTAGGACCAAAAAGATCCAAGACATCCTTTAGAGCAAAGGTTAGATTTTACCTCTGTGGGGATTGCTGTGCTTGAAGACTCTGAAACCTCAGCCATCAAAGCTTGATTTTGGATTGCCTCATCTGCTTGGTCACTCCAATTAAACCCCATTCCATCTTGTGAAACAAGTGCTTGAGATGGGTTCCTGTAATAGCTAGTGAACTTTGATTGTTGATTGTTGCTTTGACAAATTCCTCCTCTGCATTCTCTTGCAAAGTGCCCCATATTATGACACTTGTAGCATTCTACCTTGGATTTGTCAAATCCAGCACCATCTTCTCTTCTCATAGCAAAGTTGTTTCTTCTAGTTATTTTAATGAATCTGTTGACTCTCATGGTGAGCATTGCCATTTGCCACTTGATGTCCATCTGTTCAAGATCATCAACATTGATATGCACCAGATCATCATTAATAAGAGAAGATTTAGCATAGCTAGCAAGGAAAGCTTCCAAAACAGAATCATTGGATCTATCCTGTTTTGAGCCATGAGCAGCACTAACTGATTCAGTATTAGCAGAAGAATCAGTAGTAGATGATAAGAGAGCAGCATTGTGAGACTATCCAGATGGCTTCTTTTTAGATTCAACTTCTGCTTCAAACACCCTGAGATCATTGTAGAGATCATCAAGTTCCTTATCCTCCAGATTATCATTCTGTCTGAATGATACTGTATACATTACCCATTCTTCACCAAGAGATCTTAAAAACTTTCTGTTGACATCATCCTGGTCCATCTTGACACCAACAGTGGCCAATTCTCCAATCAACTTGTTGAATCTATCAAAGGTTTGAGTCATAGAATCATTCTTTGTGGACATAAAGTTTTCATATTGTTGTTTGAGAATTGCTTTCTGATTTCTCTTAGTGCTTTTGGTACCTGAAAATCTCTTTTCCAAAGCATTCCACAGGATTCTGGCATCAGCACAGTTGCAAAACTGATGATGGTATTTGTTATCCCAGTTTAATCTAGTTAACTAACAATCACATAACACAATAATAATCAAGAGATAATAAGATTAAGAATAACATACCAATCCCTTGAATAAACAGTTAAACCTTGTGTGTTCTTGATACCCTTGAATACAGAGAAAATTTGCTACCTCACTATATGATTATGAAAGTAATTGTGAGGATTCACCTAAAACCCAAACTAATAAACACTTTAAATACCCAGGCTTTTAGGCCTAATGGGCTTATGAGATTGAGGCCCAATAGCTAATAACTATTTACTTATTACATGATAAACCCTCTAAATAACTTTGACACAATTGCAGTTTAAACCCTGACCTTTAACTATCAAATAAATACAGTTTAGACCCTTTAATCTTGAATACAATTATGATCCAACAGTATTCGTTAGGAATTGCCAAGAGCAGAGTGCTCAAGGCTTTCATCTCAGTCTGCCTCATCTTTCTTTCTCCATCAGTCTTTGGTGGAGGTCTCTTGCCATCTTCTCCAATCTCTCCTTCACTTGAGGGACCATTCTCAATGATATCCCACATTGAGTAGTCTGTAAGAAGAATGTACTGCCTAATTAGGTTTGAGCATGGGGACCTTTGAAACAAGAACACTGTCGCTTGATCCGTCCATGATGATTATTGATTTCTGAGTTCCTGGGCTCTGATACCACTTGTCAGGATCGAAATTCGAAACAAGAATTAAACTTAAACACTCAGAAACTATGTTAAAGAAGTTTACGGAATAACACTTTAACAGTAAATCAATAGAACAATATATGAATTTGAATCACAAGTTATATTGAAATAACTTAATGATTACAACCACAGCCTCAATCTGTTGAACAGACTCAACAGACGTTCAATACTTCTCTAAAGAAATGATTGCTAACAATCTTGAGGCTAATTCTCTATAAAACAAAACAATACGTATTCTCTATGTGTATTATGTATATCTATGATCTAAGACTTCTATACTATATATACAAAACAGATTACAAGATAATTACAAAAATAATATTGATCTTCAGCATCCTGTCCATAATTATATTCAACATTATCTTCAGCTCCTAGTCTTTCGCTTTAAGCAATCAATCCATCTTTATCTTCATGAGCAACATTAATCTTCAGCAGCATCAATAGCAGTACTAACCAAGCTTGCAGTATTAACTCTTCAAGCAGTACTAACTACTAGCAGTACTAACCTTTCAAGCAGTAGTAATACTACTAGTAGTAGTAATCTTCAAGTAGTAGTACTAAAGTTTTCAGCAGTGTTAATCTTCAACACTTAGCAGCACTATCTGAACTTAGCTCATTTCAGACCCAACACAATCTAAATTATACTTAGGCATATAAGCCTAATGGGCTTGGGCCCAACTACTAAAACAAATTTAAATAAAGGAATGGACTAAAAACGAAAATACGGAAAACACACTTTGACTATTTATTACAAAAGACCCTAGACTATTTGTTGACACGACTTTTCCAGCTTTGACTTCAGATTTCCATCTTCAGATAATGATGATATTGAATCCAATAAAACTGTGCTTTAACAATTACTGAACCACCCGTCAATTCATAAATGTATTCATCTGAATCTTTGAAAATCAGACAAATAAGAGTGTAAACCTGGATCAATAAATGAAGCAGTTAAAATTGCTTGTAAGCAGCACGAAGTTACTTAGTACAACGAATGTACTGTACAAGGAATTTTATTGATGTTCACTGCCCAGGTGTTCCATTCAATCATCGAATAACACAAGGTAATTCTATGAACGTTCTGACAAAAAAACAAATTTTTGTGTGTACGTGCTTGTGTATGAAAGAATTTAAGCATTTTGTTCTATATTAGGCTCAAAATGTGTAAACCATTGAGACAACAATAGTAATACACAAACTCATTTGTGCATGAACGATGTGCGAAGGTGGGGCAGACTTCCTTCTGTTTCAATATCCAAATCTTCCAAATGAAGATCAGATAACGTATGTGTTGCTTCCCCAAAAAAATATGAAACATCTTCTTGTTGAGAAAAAGATGAGTACCTGGTGGGGTTTAATGCAAGAGTTGTCATAGGCAAGTGCCTTTTTCAATGATGGTCACCAAAAAAAAAGTGAACCAATCAGTAGGTGTGGCTGCTCGGCTCAGAAATGATTTGGTGCAGAGTTTTGATATTCTTTTAACTCTATTCTCACACCCTCTTTCTTTTAACCATTTAAGGTCACTTCTAACCAAACTCTCTTTACATTTTACCTCATCACACACCCACACTCTGATATTGACCCCTCGCCTCTCGATCACACAAGAATAACTTCTTGGGTAGGAAACACTAGTTATCGTTAATCCATAGAAGTTTTATTAAGCTCTCACAATGATCCCATGAATATGTCCTAAAAGCATAATGTTGCTAAATTATTTAACTTTAACAATTAAAGCACGATAGTACGAAGTACAACGTCAGATTTATGTATGCTCAATAAGATAATCATGCAGATTTGAGAATTTTAAAACATGGAAGATTTTCTCAAAACAATGAGAATGAATGAACGAAGTGAAATCAATAGATATGTTTTGAGAATATGAAAATGTATGAAAAAGATAAAATACAAATGAATTATCAATAGAATTTTAGGTCATGAAATAATTGAATGTTGTCTACAAGAATCAAGTATAGACAATTCTTGAATGAATCAACACTCAGTAAACATTGAATGTACAAAAGGAGTGTATTACCATCGAAAAATTGTGTCATTTTGTGACATGGTAATAACATAGTCAATAAAAATACTAAACGGTTGTGTATGAATATTTGACAGTATATGGAAAAGATAAAACACAAGTATTTATCTTTAGAAACACATAGTTAGTTAAACATAAACGCTCGTAACTGAAAAACATTTAAAATACACACTTCTAAAATTCATGATAACTTTTAAGAATTGAGAAGTGGTTTGAACGTTTAAGAACATGTTTTAATGTCTGAAAGTCGTCTATCTTTCAAACACATATGAGATTAAAGTTAGACTTATCTTTACGCTCAGAATTAATCTCATGAAGTTAGCCTCAAAGTCATGATTGATATAATCATGTAAGCCCCCCCCCCTCAAAATATGCAATTAGTCAAAAAGTCATCAAAGTATCAAAGTCTTATTGAAAGAAAAATAACAACATTTATTTTAAACTAAAAACTTGAAAAGCGAGTTAAAACTTTTACAGTACGAGTTCTAAACTGAATGTTTAGAAGTCAATTTCCTTACCCCCACCCCCTGAAATGATGCATTCACAAAAATTTGTCAATACATATCAAATGCACAAATTCTCTAACTCCCCCTAAAATGTAGATCATCCAGTCATTGTCTCACGTCCCCTAAAATCATTAGCAAACCTTCAGTGCAGATATCACTCAGACAAAAGAATAAATAAATGAAGAAAAATAACAAAATCAAACTGTACTAGGTAAATACGGATTATGTTTTCAGATTCAACATACCTAATTTCGAAATGAGAAAATTAAATCTCTTTTCGTCCAAAGGTTTGGTGAATAAATCAGCAAGTTGATAATTCATTTTTACAAAGTAAAGTTCAATTGTACCTTTTTCGACATTATCTTTTATAAAATGATACCGCACGTCTATGTGCTTTGTTTTCGTGTGCTGAACAGGATTAGCAGATATCGCGATGGCGCTCTTCGAATCCACAAGACTTGAGAGCAACAACTAGCAACAACTACATATTCTGATTACGTGGTAGATGTGGAAAAATATAATTGTTTCTTTGACGCCCAACTAACGATCTTGTCTCCCAGTAATTGAATGTGACCCTATGTGCTTTTCTTGTCGAGCATACAGCTTGCATGATCTGCGAGTTCTTGAAAGTTCGACCAAAGCTCAGATTCTTGTGTGATTTCTCTAATTGAGTGCTTGCTCTTATACCAGTTGTCTGTCCCTAATGTGCAAATACAATTAAGATAACAACAATTTCATATGCTAAATTCCATTTCTTATTGAAACCAATTCTTACAGAATGTACAATTCGTATTCAAAGATTACCTCTCAATATTTCTCTCTCTAGAATATATTCTCTCAATATGTGACTCTCACATATTACAAAGAAGCTAGAAGCTTATATACCTACACTATTACAAAGGAACAAACAAAACTAATTAACTATAACATTGACTTTAGAAGACTTTGACTCTCCACTTTGCTAATTGCTTTGAGGGTTGAGTTGGGCTTTGAATCTCTATCCAAATTATCTTGGATCTAACTTTTATGCACTAACAATCTCCCCCTATGGATTCAAGATCATCTTCAAAAAAAATTTAGCACTAACGAACAATCTCCCCCTTGTTTGATCTTTTAACAAATTCAACATGTCTGTTGAGTAGGCACTGTTGTACACCCAACTGAATGTGATACTTCTTGCTCTTCAGTTTCTTCTGAAACTTCAACTGATTGAATAGGTATTTGAACATGAGTTTCTGTCTGAACCGGGGAGACTGGTTCAGTTGAGACATGTGAAGTGATTGGTTGATTACCATTTGAATCTTCCAATCTGTCAATCACAACAGGTTTAGTCACTTTAGATCTAAGAAACTCATCATAGAAATATTCAAATAATAAATCTAAATCTATTAAATGCGATGTAGAAGTAGAAGCATTATCAGAATTAGAAACTTTAGATACTATATTTGTCTAGAAGCTAAAACTCCTGTTATAACGGGTTCTGAACAGATATGCTCAGAAGCCATCTCTATCGCTTCATTCAATTTAAAATTGACACGTTCCATAACGATCTTTGACTTCTTTAGGTAAACTCTGTATGATACTGATGTCTAAGAGTATCCAATGAAGATCCCTTCTTCAGCTTTAGGACTAAACTTGTTCAAGTTCTCCTTATCATTCAGCACATAACACCTGCATCCAAAAATATGAAAGTGTTTAATGCTTGGTGTTCTATTATTAATCAAACCATAAGGAGTTTTACCAAAGCAACGATGGATGATAGATCTGTTTTGTATGTAACATGCAGTAGATACAACTTCTGCCCATAAGAATAGAGGTAAGTTTGACTGGCTGAGCATCGTGCGTGTAGCCTCAACTAACATTTTGTTCCGTCTTTCAACTACCTCATTTTGTTCTGGCATTCTGGAAACAGAAAATTGATGTGTTATACCGACCGATTCGAGATAATTTGCAACAATTTTATTCTTGAATTCTTTGCCATTATCTGTTCTGATCAGCTTTACTGTCTTCTGCTTGTTCACTTGGACAGTCTTGAGAAATGAGATAATGATTTCCGGAGTCTCGTCTTTTGTTCTCAGAAACTTGTCCCAAGTGTATTTGGAATAATCATCCACAATTACTATGACGTATTTCTTGTCGTTGATGTTTTGTGTTCGTATGGGACCACAGAGATCCAAATGCAACAACTCTAGAGGAGCACTTGTACTAGGTTCAGGTTTTGGCTTATGTGAAGTTCTCTTCATCTTGCCTTTCTCACATGCATCACACATATCTTTTTTTTCATATTTATGCTCTGGTAAACCCTTGACCAAATTTCTAGTCACCAACTTGTTAATGTATCTAAAGTTGAGGTGAGACAACCTTCTATGCAATAACCAGCTCTGTTGCATAGAGGCTTTAGAGAGTAGACACACAGCATTATCCGTCTTGACATTAGACAAGTTGATAGTGTATAGGTTTGACTTTCTCGTGCTGACCAAGAGTTCTTTTCCATGTTCGGTTCTTACATCTATTGGCTTTGAAGTTTACCTCTAAGTCAACTTGTTAATGTATCTAAAGTTGAGGTGAGACAACCTTCTATGCAATAACCAGCTCTATTGCATAGAGGCTTTAGAGAGTAGACACACAGCATTATCCGTCTTGACATTAGACAAGTTGATAGTGTATAGGTTTGACTTTCTCGTGCTGACCAAGAGTTCTTTTCCATGTTCGGTTCTTACATCTATTGGCTTTGAAGTTTACCTCTAAGTCCTTGTCACAAAATTGTCCGATGCTGAAAAGATTGTGTCCTAGTCCTTCAACATAGCTCACCTTCTTAATCGTTATGTTCTCTTGCACGACATCTCCATATCCAAGTATCGGTGAAAGCTGGTCATTCCCAAATCTGAAGTTGCCGCAATATTTCCATGTATAATTAGATAAAATATGTTAGACAGTAATTGTATTCAAGATTAAATGAGGGTCATTAT
The DNA here is from genome assembly GCA_954870635.1 of Arctium minus. Lineage (NCBI taxonomy): Eukaryota > Viridiplantae > Streptophyta > Magnoliopsida > Asterales > Asteraceae > Arctium > Arctium minus. Next base: position 36,925,290 of record OX941086.1, read on the forward strand.
TGTAATTGTTGTAATAGTGGTTTGTGTGTGTTGTAAGATGAGCTTAGAAGGTTTGACCTTGCTTGGTCATGTTGACCTATATATAAGCAAGTACTTGTGTTGTTTCTAAGAGAGAGACTTGTGTAAGCAAGAGATTAAGTGTGTGAAAGTAAAGGTGTAATATTGGTGGTAATTGAGAGAAACACATAGTTGCACACATTGAGTACACACACAAACACAATCTATCTTGAAAGGTTAATCACTATAGATCTATGACTTGATGTAATTCTTGTGATTAATAAACAAAGTGTTTTGTGTTAATTTGTATGTGTTTATGCTAGTAAATCTTGGGCCACAATTGGTATCAGAGCCAAATCCGTTTGAAAATCAAGAAAATGTTTTTTGAGTCGTACTGTTCACGTCACTGTTCATAAAAGTTCAAATCGATTTTGAGTTTTAGTGGAAATTTTGAGTTCAAATCGATTAGGTTATGTTCGTTTTGTGAAATCGATCGAGTTAGTATCTTTTAATTCTTGAAATCCATGTGATTTGATCATCAATTTGAAGATTTGGTGTTTTTCGAGTTCTTGAGTTTCATGTACTGTTCTTGAATTAAATGTGATGATTTGTGTGTTGTTAATCGAAATTGCTTGTTATGATTGTGTTCGAAATGTGTTTGTGAATGAATTGTAAAACTTTCAGATTGAAATTCGAGGTCTAGATAAGTTTTTGGTGCAAATTTGTTGATTTTATAAGTATGCGTTTCATTCATCAGATGTGCGTTTCATTCATCAGATGTGCGTTTCATTCATCTGAGGTTTGCGTTTGATTCATACAGGTTTGCGTGTGATCATCAGAGTTTGCGGGTGTTCATCTTGGTTTGCGTGTGATTCATACTGGTTTGCATATCGAAAGTTTATTTGTGCTTAATTTGTATTGTGCGTATCACTTCACAAACGCAAAGTATCACTTGCGTTCTTTAACACAAACGCACACTTGTTTCAAGGCACACACGCACACTGAGTCTTGCGTTTCAAGGCACACACGCACACTGAGTCTTGCGTTTCATGGCACACACGCACACTGAGTCTTGTGATTCATGGCACAAACGCAAAGTGATGTGTGCGTTCCACACTACACACGCAAAGTATAGGTTTGCACTTCTCGACACAAACGCAAAGTATCGTTTGCGTTTCACAGCACAAAGCGGGACCCCCGTGTTAAGTCTGCGGAGGGGGACAAAAGTTCTTTCTGTGATCAAAATCTCTGAATTTTTTTTTAGATTTTTGTAATATTCTTGATTTGATTGGATTTAAAGATCTTTACTAGCTAATATTTTTCATCTTGTGAAGGTACATACAACTTTCAATCATGGCAAATGAATTTCTCTCTATGGGATCTCATATAAAGCCTCCGGTCTTATCCGTTGGAGATTATTCACAATGGAAGAAAAGAATGATTCAGTTCTTAAATCTAAAGAACAGAGATTATATGACATCTATCATAGATGGTCCGGGAAATCCACAATCATTTGTACCTAGACAAGCAGCCACAACTACATCTCCAGCAATCGCAGATCGATACGTGCCAAAACCATATCAATTCTTTACTGATGTGGAAAAGGCAAGACATAAGATAGATGAAGAGGCACTTATCTATCTTACTATGGCAATTCCTAATGACATCTACAATTGCGTAGATAGTAGGGAATCTGCAAAAGACTTATGGGATGAATTGGAGAGACAATTTCAAGGATCAAAGAAGTCAATTCAGACAAAGTTGAATCAGAGTATAAATGCATATGAAGGTTTCCATGCAAAAGAAGGAGAGACTTTGTTGGAAACATACAATCGTTTCAATGTGATATTGAATGATCTAAGGAGAAATGGAATGAACAAGTCAGAATCAGAGATCAATTATAAGTTCATCAAGAACTTGAACCCAAAATGGAAAAGCTATGCTATCAACATTCAGATGACCAAGGACATGGCACAAGAAGACGTCAATGATATCTTCACAACTTTATCTCAGCATGAGGATGAAGTAAAGCAGCTTGGTGCTGAAAAGAAGATGGTCAAAGATTCTTTAGCCTTAATGTCTGAACGTAAGAAAGGGTCAAGTTCCAAGTCCAGCTCTTCTTACAAGTCAAAGTCAAGAAAATCCAAAGCTCTTCTAACTGAAGTTACTGATTCAAGCACTGATAAATCTTCTACTGAAAGTGAAGAATATTCAGATGAGGATATGCAACGATTCGCTGAAAATCTGGCTCTTCTCACAAAGCAGTTTAAAAGTTTTGGAAAGAACAAGTACAATCCGAAATATGAGAGTTACAAGAAAGACAAGTACAAACCGAGATCTGAAAAGAAGTATGAAAAGCGAGAAGAGAAGAGAGAAGGAAAGAAAGAAGAGACTGAGCTGAAATATGGAAGATGCTACAATTGTGGAAAACCGTGTCATTTTTCCAAGGATTGCAAGTTCAAGCGTACAAAGAATTCTGAATATTATGCTCGGAAAACACTGTTAGCAAAGAAGGTGGAAGAAGGTCAGAACTTAATGGCGGAAGAAGAGAATTGGTTGTACAAGAGTTCTGATGACGAATTTGCACACTTTACTCAGGTGTGTATGATGGCCAAAGTAGATGAGGACATTGGATCATCTTCTGATCATTCTGACTGTGGTTCCGAGGTACGTATTCAATCCTTAAAGGCTCAAGTTAAGTTCATGAAAGAAGAGTTTAAAACTTTAAAAGGCAAACTTAGTCATGAAAGACAAACAATGTTGAATTTTCGTGATGAAAATTCAATGTTGAAAGATATGGTTAAGGAAAATGAATCTAAAAAAGATTGTTTGAAAAAGAACAAAGATGTTTTAAATTCAAAGATATTTGAGCTTGAAAAAGATCTTGTAAACTTAAATGCTGAAAAAGGTGATTTTCAACTAAAATTTGAAGCGTGTTTTCAAGAAAGAAACGAGGCATATTGTAAAATCAAGCAACTGGAGGATTTAAATCTGAAAAGAGGACAGACTGAGCAAACATTAAATCTTTTAACAAACAAACTCCAAGATGTCAGATTTTATAATGTTAAAAAAGGTTTAGGTTTTGAACCAAATATTGTTTTGAAAAGAGCACCAGAAAATTTGTATAATTTTGATAAAATTGGCTCTAATTCTACAAAACCTGATATTCATGATACTTTTGTAAAAGGTAAAGTTGTGAATGATGATGACATTTCATCTTGCGCTGATTCTATTTCAAGTTTAAAATCTGTTGGTTTTACTTGTAAAGATTTAAATGAAAGTTACAAAACAAGAAAGATAGAATTTAGTGAATTTACTTCTCTATTTTCTCCTTGTTTACCAACAGAATCAACCAAGGTTGAAGAAAATAATACTGAATCTCAGTGTCAGTTTGATGAATCTGATTTAGAAACTGATGTTGAGAATCAAGTGTTATCATCTGATTTATTCACGACAAATTCCTCAAATGGTTCAGAAAGTGAAAATATCATGAATCAAAACCTTAATTCTGATTTTTCAAAAATTATGACTGAGGAGATTTTTACAGAAATGATGAATGCTTCAGATCCTGTTCCTATTATAGAGAAGATGGAATCAAACTCTGAGGTAAATCAAACATCTAATTTTGAGAAGCAAATCACAGATCTTCAAAAGACAATTGAAGAGTTAGAAGATGAGAATGTTGATCTCAAATTCAAACTTGACAAGTCTTCTGAAGAAAACAAAGAACTCTCTAAAGAGTTAATTATTTTAAAAAATGATTTGTTTCAACAAAATCTAAAGGAGAAAAAGATGTTTGACTCTACAAACTGGAATGTTCATTCTAATCCAGAGTTTGATACTGTTAATTCTAAATCTTCAGTTGTTTATACTTCTACTCCTGAATATCCTCCAAGTATTTTTGAAAAAGGAGAAACATCAAAGGCAAAATCATCTTCTTCAAAGAACACTAACAAGATTCTGTTTCCTGTTTCAGATGTAAAAAGGTAAAATGGTAAAGGAGAAAGGGTGAAGAATGTGAAGGAAAATAAAGTTGCTTTAAATAAATGTAAAATCAGTGATAGTGGTAGTTTGATGTGTAAAAATTCAAACGTTTTCAAATGTCAAAGATGTATGAATGATTGTACTTCATTGGATAAATCGAAGCTTTTGACATTTGCACGTAAGAATTTTATTTGCAAACACTGTCATGATAATGCATTTATCATTCCTTCTATTCATCCTAAATCTAAAGTTGCCAGAAAAACATCACATGTCAAATCAGCTTCAAAATCCTTAACTCATCAGGCTAAAATTTTTCATGCTAAGATTGATCATTTTTCGAAAAAGAAAACATTTCATGAGCTTAATGTTAAAATGGTATGGAAATGGGTACCTAAGCCTCGCTATGAGTGGCGAATTAAGGCTAAGGTAGATGATGTTGATGAGTTGCGAAAAGCTAACAAGAAAGGACCCATCTGGATATGGGTACCTAAACAGAAATGAGTTGTTCTTTTTGCAGGCCTCACATACATGGTATATAGATTCAGGATGTTCGCGCCATATGACAGGATTTAAGCATCTACTTCACAATTATGTTGAGGAACCTGCCGGTACTGTAAGTTATGCAAATTCTGAGGTTACTGGATACATTCGAGGACACGGATCGTTAACAAATGGCATCGTGACGATCGAAAGAGTACTATACGTAGAAGGACTTGATCATAATCTTTTCAGTACAAGTCAATTCTGCGATAGTCAATTTCAAGTTCGGTTTACTGATAAATGCTGTTATAATGAAGATAAAGATGGTCGTGCAGTTTTTAAAGCCAAACGAAATGTAAATCTTTATTCTGTGAATTTTCCAACACTTTCTGCATCAAGACCTGTATGTCTGATTGCAAAAGCTTCACGAGCTGAAAGTTGGATATGGCATCGGCGTCTGTCTCATCAAAACTTTGATGCGATTAATCAGTTGGCGAGACAAGGTATTGTCAAAGGTTTACCAGAACTAAGGTTTGAGAAGAATTCTCTTTGTCCCGCTTGTGAAATGGGAAAGATGAAGCGAACATCTCATAAAGCAAAGACAGAATTCTCATCTTCAACACCTCTTGAATTGATACATATGGATCTTTGCGGCCCGATGAGGACTCAGTCTATCAATGGTAAGAAATATATTTTGGTCATGATAGATGAGTACTCCAGATATACTTGGCTGGAATTCTTAAGGAACAAATCAGATGCAGCAGAGCTGATCATTGAGTTTTTAAAGAAGATTCAGGTTCGACTACAACTACCGATTATATCTTTGAGAAGTGACAATGGCACGGAATTCAAGAATGAAAAGCTTCAGAGTTATCTCATATATGTTGGGATCTCTCACAACTTTTCTGCTGCCTACACTCCTCAGCAAAACGGTGTAGTTGAAAGGAAGAATCGAACACTGGTGGAAGCTGCAAGGACAATGTTAGCCTATTACGAATTGTCAATGTTTCTGTGGGCTGAAGCCGTAGCCACTGCGTGTTTCACACAAAACCGCACGATTGTCATCAAAAGACATAAAAAGACAGCGTATGAACTTATTAATCATCGAAAACCGAATATTAAATTTTTTCGTACTTTTGGTTGCAGGTGTTATATTCTCAATGATCGAGACAATCTTGGTAAATTTGACAAGAAGGCTGACGAAGGCTATTTCATTGGTTATTCGTTGACATCTAAAGCCTATCGCATTTACAATAGACGAACCAAGACGATCATGGAGAGCATTAATGTGTCATTCGATGAATCATCAACGTTGACTTCTGAACAAAACAGTTCAGAACTCAAGCTTAAACAGAAAGTTTCTATTCAAGATGGAATAGAACCTGAAGTCAAACAGAATAAGTCTTCTAATTCAAATAAAATTACAGCTGAATTAGACTTATTATTTTTTGATGCTTTTCTGGATATATGTGCAGATTTTGAAAAATCAAACATATCCGCATCAACTTCAGAGATTCCAATTATACTTGCAGACATTTCAGGACTTTCTGAAAATGTCACAATATCAACCACATCAGGTACATCTACACATATACATTCTGAAAATACTAATGTTGATTCTGTGCATGCAGATCCAAATTCTACAACAAAAATTCCGAGTGATTCTTCTATTGCTCCGGAAATATTTACTTCAGAAGAGGTTGTACAAGATGTCCCGAGCACATCTGGGGTTGATAAAGACTTACCTGCAGTATATGATGAATATGAGGAAGATAATACTCAAGCTGAAATTCATCCGATTCCAAGTACAATGAAATGGACAAGAAATCACCCAATTCATAATATCATTGGTGATGCACAGTCTGGTGTACAAACGCGTGCAGCATCGGCTAATTTTTGTCTGTATTCAAGTTTTTTAAGTTCCATCGAGCCAAAGAAAGCTTCAGAAGCCTTGCGCGATCCAGATTGGATACTGGCAATGCAAGATGAACTTCTGCAATTTGAGAGGAACAAAGTTTGGCGACTTATACCACATCCAGAAGGAAAATCCGTTATTGGAACAAAGTGGGTTTTCAAAAATAAGAGAGATGAATCTGGAGTTGTAGTTCGAAATAAAGCTCGCCTTGTTGCAAAGGGTTATTGTCAACAGGAGGGGATTGATTATGAAGAAACATTTGCTCCTGTGGCACGACTGGAAGCGATACGAATCTTTTTATCCTATGCAGGGCATAAAAATTTTACGGTCTTCCAAATGGACGTAAAATCAGCATTCTTAAATGGAATATTGCATGAAGAAGTATATGTTGCTCAACCAGAAGGATTCGTTGATCCAAAGAACCCTGATCATGTCTATGTCTTAGACAAAGCCTTGTATAGACTCAAACAGGCACCAAGAGCTTGGTATGAAACTTTAACTCAATTCTTACTCGCTTCAGGATTCAAGAAAGGTACAATTGATACTACTCTCTTTCTGAAAAAACAAGGTGATGATATGATTCTAATCCAGATTTATGTAGATGACATAATTTTCGGTTCTACAAATCCAAAGTTTTGTAAAAACTTTTCAAGAATCATGGAATCTCGTTTTGAAATGTCAATGATGGGCGAACTAAATTTTTTCCTTGGTCTTCAAGTGAAACAGTTACCCGAAGGCATTTTCATCAATCAGTCAAAATATATTCGAGATATTTAAAAAAAATTTAACATGAGTGACAGTTCAGTGATGAAAACACCAATGGCAACGGGCACACTTTTAGATGCAGATCTTTCTGGCAAATCAGTAGATCAAAAATTGTACCGTAGCATGATTGGTTCACTGTTGTATTTAACTGCAAGTAGACCGGATATTATGTTTGCTACATGTTTCTGTGCGAGATATCAAGCTAATCCGAAGGAATCACACCTGGTCGCTGTAAAACGGATTCTTAGGTATCTTAAAGGTTCTACTGAGTTAGGCCTTTGGTATCCTAAGGGTTCGTCTTTTGATTTAACTGCCTATACTGATGCTGATCATGCAGGTTGCAAACTGGATAGAAAGAGCACCTCTGGTTCTTGTCAGTTCTTAGGTGATAAGTTGGTTAGTTGGACATCTAAGAAACAAAATTGTGTTTCTACATCCACCGCCGAGGCTGAATACGTAGCTGCCGCAAGCTGCTGTTCACAAGTCCTCTGGATGAAAACACAGTTAAAAGATTTCGGATATACTTACCAACGAGTTCCTATTTACTGTGACTCTAAGAGTGCGATTGCGATAACTGCTAATCCAATGCAGCATTCCAAGACAAAACACATTGACGTGCGTTATCATTTTATAAAGGATCATGTCGAAAAGGGCGATATCGAGATGCACTTCGTGACTACAGACTACCAGTTGGCTGACCTTTTCACCAAGCCGTTGGATGAAAAGAGGTTTACCTTTTTAGTTAGCAAACTTGGTATGTTAAATGCCACTTCATGATTCGAGGGGGAGTTTTCTAAACTTGTTCTTTATTTGCATATATTTTAGATATTTCATCATATGCTATTTGACTAAAGCGGAATCATTTTTATAATGATTACCAAAATCTTTTTCTTGCAGGATATTTTATGTGACAATGGCTTTTGGACAATTCAGTTCAAAACCCGTAATCAAATGTTTTCTTCTGAAGGATGCTTTCTTGATTATATCTTTTCAGGAAGTTTTTCATTTGAAAGGAAGTTTAGAAATTATATTGCTATATTTTTTTATAATAATATTTCTAACAAGATTGATGTTTTATAGATATCAAGGGGGAGGATATCTATTCAAGGATACTTTACTTGCTATATTCATTCCAGGGGTAATTAAGGATTTCAATCCACATGTATAACATTCTAATCCTTATACTCTAACACTTGTGAAAGAGGAACAACTTTCACTTGTGAAAAATGGTTTTAAAATGTTCAAACCGCTTCACGATCTTAACATGTTTTTATGATTTGAGAAGTGTGAATTTTAAATGATTTTTGGATACTTGAGAGTCTTATATGTTTATCTGACCGTGTGTTCTTTAAAGAATAATACTTGTGTATTTTCTTTTCTATATACTTTGTCAAGTATTCATACACACACTGGTTCAGTATTTTCAAATTGACTTTGTTATTACCATGTATCAAATGATATATCTTTTTATGGTAATACTCCCGTCGTTTGGTATTCACAGTTGTTTGAATCAAACGTCATTTCATTTTAATATGCTTTCATTGATAATATGTTTATATATTGTTCATATAAACAACATACGTCTTTGAATTCCCAATTTTTTTTTTCTTCATGATAATTTGATCTGATCTTAATCATTGTCAGATTCTCAAAACATTTCTATTCTTTTCATTCATATAAAGTTTTGAGATATCTTAAATGTTCAATATGCTCAAATTTCATTTCTGATTTCTAAATGAGCATACAAACACTGACATATGATTTCTTGTGCTTTACATGTCAAGAAAATCATTGAACAACATGTACTTCTTAGGAACATGGGATTCAGTGTGAGTGCTTATTAGATCTTCCATGGATTCACGATAACCAGTGTTTCCTACCCCGGAAGAAATCCTTTGAGTGATTGAGGGGAGAGGGGTCTAAAAGAATTGAGTGTGGGAGTGAGCTGAGGTAAAATTAAAATGAGAGATTGGTTAGATGTGAGCTTAAATGTTTAAAAGAAAGAGGGTGTGAGAACAGAGTTAAAAGAATATCAGAACTCTGCACCAAACATCTTTCTGAGCTGGGCAGCCACATTACTGATTGGTTCACATTTCTTTCGTGACTATCATTGAAATAGGCAAATAACCCATGCCATCTCTTGCATACAACCTCCCTAGCTACTCATTCTTTTCTCAAAAAGAGAATGTTTCACATTTTCTGGGGAAGCAGCACATAATCTATCGGATCTTCACTTGGAAGATGCTGATATTGAAAAAGAAGGAAAGTTGCCCCACCTTCGACCCTTTCTCATGCACGTTGAGTCCATGTACAATCATTGTTGTCTCAGTGATTTACATATTTTGAGCCTTATGAAACACAATCATTTGTGCTAATTCTTTCAAAACACAAGCACAAGCACACAAAGAATATGTTTTTCTGTCAGAACATTCATAGAATTACCTTATGTTTTTCAATGATTGAATTGGAAGTCCTGGGGAGTCAACGTCAAACAAGCTCCTTATATTGTATATCCGTTGTACACAGTAACTCAGTGTTACTGACAGGCATTTCTAACTGTTTCATATGTTGATTCAGGGTTACAACTCTTAATTCGTTTGAATTTGAAAAGATTCAGATGAATACATTCATGGTTCAACGGCTCTTTCAGATCAGTTGACAGATTTTATCATATCATGTTTTGGAAATTTATAATTTTCCTATATGGGAGAGATTGTTTATTATCATAAATAGGAGATGAAAGTTCATGAAGATTGTGCTTATCAGACAGTGAGAAGTTTATTCAATGACGGATCTGACCTTGAAGTGTTTTAATGATTTTGATTCTTACAAATCATTAAAAAGGGGGAGAATAATCAAAGTTCAAGATCAGATTGAAGAGGAGATAAAGTATTCAGATGATTGTAGTCAAAGGTTAAAGAAAGCTTATCAAAAAGAAAGTCAGAGTTTATGTAAAAGTTAATTCAAAGGAAGAGACAAGTTTGAAGAATTGTGAAAGTTTTCAAGATGTCAAAGCCGAAAAGATTCGAAGTTGAAGATCAATTCTGAAGATAAGAAGACCTGAAGATTATTGTCAATTTTTTTTTAATCTTGAATCCAAAGGGGGAGATTGTTAGACAGTAATTGTATTCAAGATTAAATGAGGGTCATTATTGTAATTGTTGTAATAGTGGTTTGTGTGTGTTGTAAGATGAGCTTAGAAGGTTTGACCTTGCTTGGTCATGTTGACCTATATATAAGCAAGTCCTTGTGTTGTTTCTAAGAGAGAGACTTGTGTAAGCAAGAGATTAAGTGTATGAAAGTAAAGGTGTAATATTGGTGGTAATTGAGAGAAACACATAGTTGCACACATTGAGTACACACACAAACACAATCTATCTTGAAAGGTTAATCACTATAGATCTATGACTTGATGTAATTCTTGTGATTAATAAACAAAGTGTTTTGTGTTAATTTGTATGTGTTTATGCTAGTAAATCTTGGGCCACAACTAGAAGTCATAAAAGAAAGAATAATATCAGATTCAATTTCTTTTTGAATATTGTTATCTTCCATTTTATTCTCAAGGTCAATGATTTTGCCTTCTAATACTAATGGAGGAGTATATCTCTTAGAATCATAAAAGATTGGAGAGATATTTTCTTTATCAGATTTAGTGGCATATAAATCAACAAAATCATCAGACACTGAAGATTTGATGGGAGATATATCATTTAAACCTTTTCTGCCCTTTCTTGATTTATCAGGAAAATATTTTGCATTTTCGCTCGTATAAACAAAAGGAAATTCCTTGTGCGTGTTTTTCATTCTTTTCTTATTTTCGATTTCTAACACTTGCTTTTCATTCATCCAATCAATTTTAAACTGAGGAGCATATTTAGCAAGAGTTAGATAATCGTATTTGTATAAAGTATGGGATTTTTCAATTGCATTGTTTAAACAATGTGTATTTTCAAAACCAAGTCCCCATTTTTCTTTTAAAGCTTCATCACTCCTTGGTTTATTCATAAATATTGTTTGCTCAGATTGGTTTCTTCGATATAACTTTTCTTCTAATTTATTAATTTTATCCAAAAATTTGTCTTTTATCTCGGTCATTTCAGTCAAAGACTCAAAATGAATTTTCCAAATCATCCAATTTCTTTTGAAATATTTCTTTAGTATGAACCAAAATAGATTTTTCATCTTTCAAAGAAATTTTCAGTTTGTCAATCAAATCTGACTTTTCTGAATTTAAGTTCTTTTCAGATAATAACTTTAAGCGTAAATCATGTAAAGCAGTAATTATAACATCCATCTGAGAAGAAATGAAAGTATAATCAAATTCATAAGGTACCTCATCAGTATCGGTTGAGGAGTCGTCATCATCATCAGATTGATCATCTCCAACAAAGCATAAAGTAGCAGTTTCAACTTTGTCAGCTTCATTGTTGGAGTGATCCAGCCAGTACTCCTCTTCAGCAAGAAGAGCAGTTCCATTCTCTCTCTCTTTTCGGCTAGCTCCAATTTCTTTCTGTAGTATGCCGAATCCCGAACCACCTTTACTCAACACTCCTTTGAAATGTGCCCCGACTTTCCACAGTTAAAGCATGCAGCAACTTTCTTAGCCTCGGGCACTTTGACTTTTGAACCGGAAGTGAAGTGAAGATTGTTTGAACCCGACCGATGATGGAACTTTTTCTGATAATGCTGAGAGAGAAGGATCATCGCTTTCTCGAGCACCTCGCCATCATCAGTGACCCCGTTGTAAGCGTTATCAGACAACGCTTGTTCAGCCAGTTGACTCGTGAGGAGTGCAACTGGGTCCACTAATTTCTTGTTCTTCTTTTCAAGCTTTGCTTTCTTCTCTAGCACCAAGCTCTCATCAGTCATCAGAATCTCATATAATTCCTGAATCTGCATAGTGGAGACCTGAACATCATTCCTCAGTCTGTGACAAGATTTGTTCCATTCAGGCTGAAGAGCATTGAGGAATTTCAGATTCGTCTCAAGCTCTGTCTTGTTCACATTTATCTTTCGCAGATCATTCAACACTATACAGAATTTGTCGAAAACACTCTTTAGAGACTCACTTTCTTTGGCCTTGAACTCCTCAAAGTTGTTCATGAAGCGTGTATGTCGAAGTTGAGTCACAACTGAAGATCCAAGCATGAGCTTTTCTAATTGTTCCCACATCTGATTTGGATAATTTTTGTATGATCAACACGGTTATAGACAGAGTTTGGCAAAGCTAGCATCAGATTAACACTTAATTCTCGATCAACTTTTATTCGTAAAACTTCGTCAGGTGTTGCGGGAATCTCTTTGTTAGGCTTTATGAAAGGTCCTTCAGTTAGAGACTTCATCATGTTTGCTCCATTAGTTTGACGTTCAATGAAGTTGACGAACCGATCTTGCCACTGAGTGAATTCGTTTTCATCTATCAGAACTGGAGGACGAGTGTCTGTACCCAATGGCATCATGAGGTCATTCTTGTAGAACTGAGCTTAAAAGACTAACTTGGCAGAATCCATGGCAGTAGAGAATATTCTAAGTCTGAACAGAGAGGAGATTTGCGCGAAGTGGTAGAGGCGCAAAGTTTGTTTTGCGCTAAGCTTTGATGGCGCAAAGTTGAGATTTGCGTGAGATGAGACTGGCGCACACTAGAGGTTTGCGTGTGAAGAAGCTGGCGCAAAGGATAACTTCTCGCGAGAGGCAGATGGCGCAAAGCGAACTTTTCCTGACAAAGAGCTGGCGCAATTCTTACTTTGCACGAGACACTGAAGGCGCAAACTTGATTTTGCGTGAGATGTTGATGACGCAAGCTAGACTCTCTTTAACTTTTCGTGATCTACCTGCACTAAGTCAAAATCAAGTGAAATGCTAGATATATGAATCTAGCGCAAAACTGATGAACTAGCGCAAAAGTAATATGAACTCGCGCAAAAAAGAGATCTGGCACAAAACGATAAGATTTTCAGAAAACCTTCTAAATTTGATTACAAATACAAAATTGAAGCAATTTTCTCATACATACTTGATCGAAATCAAGTTTCTAACACAAATCTTTCACAAAGTTTCGATCAAAAACCGTATAATCAAGATTTTTGAAATTGAACAGTGCAGTTCGTTCGAACGGTTTAAACTCGATGAAATTCAAAATTGATGAATAAACTCTGATTTTATGCAAATTGATGTGAATCAAATTTGTTTATCTATGAAAACCGAATCCAATCGAATCAAAATGCAATGAAAATCTTCACAAACTAATTCAAATTTGATGAAAAATCAAGAAAACGAGATTTTCTTGAAAACTTCAAGAAAATCGATCAAATTTTCGATTTAATTCCAAATTTAGTAATCAAAACATGAAAATCTCTCGCAATCTCTCAGATTAGACTGACTCTGATACCAATTGTTAATCCAAGATCATCCAATCTAGAGAGAGAAAGTAGAGAGAGAGAGAGAGAAGCGTAAAGAGTAAACTGATATTAGAATGAGCGTATGAAATCTTACAAAACCCAAAGCCCAAAGGGACTTAAATACCCTTGGCTTATACACAGATAAACCTATCTAAGCACAGTATAAGACCAAACATATAAATACAATGATTACTATAAAATCAGACTTAACAATTTTAAAATAAAAAATTCACAAAAAATACAAATACAAAATTCAAATGAAAGCATAAGAAATCCAAAATTGATAGTTCAAACTTATAAATTATAACCAAATATAAAACACTAAAAATTTAAAGCATTAAAAAGAAAACTTATATTATATATATATATATATAAACGGATTATTCAGGTCATTTTCGAGTTTAAAGTTTTGACCCTGACCTTACCCGTTTAGTTTTCGTGTCGTGTCGTGTCAACCCTTTTACTTAAACGGGTTGAAATGTATTAACCAAACCCGTTTATTTCGTATCGGATTAGCGTGTCGTGTCAGTTTTTACCAGGTCTACTTTCAAGAACCGTCTTTTTCAAGAACTGTGTAAGCGCCTTTAATATATAAGTAGATATAGAGATTTAAAAGGGTGGGGAAAAGTTGGAGTAGTGTTCTCGTTCGGTCGTTTGTAAATAAAGAGAGCCCTAAAGGCCGAATGTCCAAATAAGTCGGTAAAGAGATATGGCACCAACAAGAAAAGCAACGGGAGACCGCAAAACCAGTGGTGCAATTAATTTTCTCAGCCCACAACTGCCACACCGTTGCAGCCTTCGTCTTCATAATCCGGAAATCATGGATGTGATCATCTTCTTCCCATTACATTTCCCTTCCATTGATTCCATCCATTTCTTCTTGTTTCCCCATACGTACGGTAGGAAATTCAGTTTTACCCCATTTCGAATGCACCAATTTTGAATATGGAGAGGCCTTCTATTTTATGTTTTTAGCATGTAACTGAATACGAAGATATAACAAGAGGAAGAACAAGTCTTGTATCTCTCTGTTTTTCTCAGCATTTAGAGATGTCTATTTCAGGTAACTGTTTTGATTTTTTTAACTGCTACCTTTTGTAATTTCAATCAATCCTGAAATTAGGGTTACTGTATACGTACATTTTTGAACGTTTAACGCTCCAAATCTCCAAATATTTTATTGCTTATTACGAGTATTTGTATCACTTGCATGGCAAATCTTCAGAATGATTTTTCAGTATTTGTTGCATTGCTTATTATGTCAGGTTTACAATGATGCATCTCTGTAATCAATCGAAATTTTATAAAAATTTGGAGTGTAAATTAGGTTGGTGACTTTTCCTTTTTCATCATTGTTGTTGCTAGACCTGTTATGTGGGCATGTATGTAATAACTCCTGGTTGAAGAGATTTCGTATGGCATTTTGGCTATATAGTTTTCGGTATATTGTTTTTATCCTACATTATGGTGTTACCATGTGAAGAGATTTCGTAGGTGGTTGTAAAACTATTTATGAAGTTGGTGTGACTATTAGTTATTACTGTGCTATCGAACTGTAATCATGAACCATATTGTACTGGATAGAAATTCGAGACGACTTTAGTTAGTTGGTGTTTTCTGTAAAATGAGTGTGTCTATTAGCATATTACAAAGGAGGGGGCATCAGGAAGGTTTCTACAAATACAATGTTTATACCAATTATGGGTAACTGTTCCACTAACATCAATACCGTTGTGGCAACCCTGTGGCAAGCTTGGATCAAAAATGTTTTCTCAATTTTTTTTTCCCTCATATTTTGTTAGCTCCCCTCCTTAAATGAAGGTTATATAGATAAGCTGGAAAAAGGATTAATCATCCTTTACACTTGTATCCTATTCCTGTTAAGTAGCTATTACACTATCTTCAAATGGTCATCCTTGTTAGAGGTTCCAAATATTAGTTTCATGTTTCACTTAAATGCCTGCCTTGCCCTGCTGCACAACAGAATGGCAATCATTACATTACTTCTTGCAGTACTTTGAATGCACTTCCATTGATTTGGCAAGACCGGCCACTGTTCGTCTAATCACCACTAGGCCATATGACAGAACTACCTGAAGAAACATAATTTTCGAGTTTAACTAGACCCTAGGTGACACAACGTTATTACCACAACTTAAATGACATATTGCATCAATAAGTCACGAGAAGTGGATATTTTACATAACCTGAAGATGTGAAATGAGTGAGTTACATAATTAGGTAATTGGTACTTGGGTGTATACAAAACTAACATGACAATGTAATTATATCCAACGAACAAAATGCGTCTATAAGGGTGTTTATTACTTGATGTCTCTTATTTAATAATTCTCTCTCATTTAGGTAATTGGTTTTTGACTTAATTTTTAAGCAATGACGCTGAATTGGCTTATTCGCTCAGCCGTTAAGCCACCATATATCTTCTGTCCATATTCAGAATTTGCTTATTCACTCAGCCGTTAAGCCACCATGTATCTTCTGTCCATATTCAACTATCTTATTTTAGACGGGTCTTTATAGAAGAAAAAAACAGTCTCTTGATCATTAATAATTTAATCAGATTGACCTGATAAATAATTTTTTGAGTGAGTGAGTTCCTAATTGTCATGGATTAGGTTTGAACATCTTTATTGTTGGGTCAACATTTGTGTAGAAATGTTATCCCCATTCAGTCCTTGGTGAAGAAGTAAATCCGATGACGTGAAATGAGTTACATAAGTAGGTAACCAGTACTTTGGTATATAAAACTACCATGACAATGTAAATATATCAAACTAACCGAATGCAGCTATAAGTGTGATTATTACTGGGCATCTCTTCTTTAGTAATTCTCATTTACGACCTCTACTAGCTTCATTCGGTTCTCCACAAAACCACTTACCTTTTTGATAAATGAGATTGTTATGTTTATATGTACTTAACTATCACAAAAAAGGTAGAGAGAGTGTGTGTTAATAACAAAAGGACGATATAAGGCTATCCACTGTTTGTAAGAAATTAGAACAACAACTATTGAACCTAGCTCTTTTTTGCAAATATTTGCTTACTCAAAAAAGTGGAATGATTACCTACCGTTTCTAGTTGTAGCTACTGGAAAACAGAAGGTTCTGATCTTATTTTCTAGTGAATATTTTGAATTTGACCATCATATGTGACTTAATTAATAATAATTCAGTAGGATTTACCTGGTAGATAATTAGTGAGTGTCATGGATTACTTTTCAACATTTTGTTGGGTCAACATTTCTGTATATGTAAAGCTGTATGTAGAAATGTTATCCCCATTTAGTCCATGAAGTACATTCAATGATCAATATGTAAACGGGAGTAGTTTATGGTTCCACTAGGTAACCCGCTCTTTGGAGGATGCTCACTAGTGCATGCTCGTGAGTGCCACATTTCCTGTTGAGGAACATCTTGTAGCAACCAAATTAATAATTTAGCTCTCTATTTGCCAAAATAATTGTTCATGTGCAACCATTGACTTTCTTCTTGGAAGTGCCTACAATCTAAAGTCTGCTGATAGCACATGGCTCCTCATTGGATTCCCTACAATCAGTCAAATTATACAAGTCCCTTTATCTGACATAAACTGTCTATTAATTTCTATTGATTGTGCTCTCTAGGTATAAATAGCATAGATATTATTTCTCATTTTGTTATTAATAAATGACCCCACAAAGGACCTCATGCCTCTGCCATACATTAAAATGAACTTAGATGGATCTTGAATTTATATATAGAACTTGCTGATCTTGTTTATGTAATCCAAACATTTTTTTTATTATACTCGACCATTAATCTGTGCTAATTATTTCAAATTTTATTTTACCATCCTGGCTTTTTGAAATGGATAGATGTTCCTTTAATAATCAATGGCCTGTTTTCATGGGCTAACTGATTGCTACTGCTTGTAGGATTACGTAGGAAGCATAAACGGGAGCTAGAGAAATTGACACTTACATTACAACCTTTTAAAACATTAAAGTATTTTTCTTTGGCTATTCTTCAACATATAAATCGATCGGTGGTATACATTTTCGCACATGGTTTCTTGCTTATGCTTTTGACAACAGCCATAGTGGTGGTTGGAGTCTTGCTTGTGACTGATGATGGTCCTCATAAAAAGGTACTTCATATTGTGTTGCTTTTCCATTTCGTGTAACATGTGATATTGTCATGGACTAATACTTATTCCTGCCATTGTTTATTGTAACTATTGATGCCTACGACCGCTCCCAGTGGAAGCTTCTATCTAATCATCTATAAACTTTGTCCTTGTGCATTAAGCTTCGTCAGAGTTGTCTTCCATTACCAGTCACCTTACCTACAGATTCATCATCATCCTCAACCTTTTCATTAGATGTTACAATAGTGGTAGATACATTTTTTCTGGCAACATTTAGTCGGCATTTTTTGCACTAATGTTGAATGATTGTGTGTGATTCACGTGTTCCTGTAGCATGTTGAAGTGCTCCTTGAATATCTACGATTTGGATTGTGGTGGGTGGCTCTTGGCGTTGCATCTTCTATTGGTCTTGGTAAGCACAACTACTAAACAACCATGACACCTAATGGCTTAAATTTCTTGTTTAGCTCTTTTCATGTGATGTAAATTATTAAATTTAGTGAATAGAGTGAAAACTTAAATGGGTAATCAAACCAGGAACTTGGAGTTCTATCTAACCATCAAGAGCGGAGAAAGTGTACGTATGCAGGAGTGTGAGAAACTTAACCACTTTTGTTTTTGGGGTTTTTTTTTGGGGGGGCGGGGGTGGGGGAGCACAATATTCCAGAAATACAAACAAGTCCCTTTACTTTGCTGACTAGGAGTTTCTCTAATACACCTGCATAAGTCATAGGTGCATAAGTCATAGGGGTCAGTAAAACACCAGCTTCCGGCTTGCTATAAATTTTACACAAGGCATCATTAAACGAGCCTGCAACTTGTTTTCCTTTGCACTTCTTTTTATCTCCTAACAAAGTGACCCCATCCATTTCTAGGTGTATCATTATAGAGTGATAGGCATTACTAGAGAAAATAGCACGAGGACTGATACTGTTGCAGTACATCAAGTCATTTGGTAAAATTTGCAGCCATTTAACTTATTTTTACCAGTATGTCTCTTAGAAGCCTGTGAAATTTAAAGGGTACCATGCAAATTCTGCAATCAACCTGTAGTGTAAGAGTATGTTGCCCTGTTACCACCAAAAGAAGTATGAAGTTCCAGTTTTTACCAAATGTGTAAAACTAGTATTGATACAATGTGTAAAACTAGGAGGGTGAACCCTCTATATATACAAGACAGAAACCCTAAAGGACGCCTAGACAAGGCCCATGGGCCGTAGACCAATATACACTAAATATACAATTAACACTCCTCCTCAAGTTGGAGCATAAATGTTAATCATGCCCAACTTGTTACAAATAAAATCTATTTGAGTTTTCCGGAGAGGTTTAGTGAGGATGTCCGCAAGCTGAAAGTCTGTCTTAATGTGAATTGGTTGAATGGATGGAGGGTCTGCTTGTGTGCCTACAACTCGATCTCTGATAAGACGACAATCAACCTCAATGTGCTTCGTCCGCTCATGAAATACTTGATTTTTTGCTATATGAATAGTTGATTGACTATCGCAGTATAACCGCATCAAGTTATTAGAAACTACACCGAGCTCTATGAGAAGACGACAAACCCATATCATTTCTGATGTAACATCTGCCATGGCTCTATATTCTGATTCAGCACTAGATCTAGATACTGTGTGTTGATTCTTACTCTTCCACGATACAAGATTTCCTCCAATAAATACACAATACCCGGTAGTAGATCGTCGAGAGATCGGGCAACCTGCCCAATCTGCATCTGAAAAACCAGATATCCGACCATCTCCTTCTTCTGTAAAAGCATCCACACGACAATGGCCCTGATCAGAATATAAGATGCCAAGAACTGGTGTGGTCTTGAGATATCTCAAGACACGAAGAGCAGCATCCCAGTGTCCAGTGTATGGAGCAGCCATGAATTGGCTCAGGAAACTG
Organism: Arctium minus; assembly: GCA_954870635.1. Lineage (NCBI taxonomy): Eukaryota > Viridiplantae > Streptophyta > Magnoliopsida > Asterales > Asteraceae > Arctium > Arctium minus. Next base: position 36,944,892 of record OX941086.1, read on the forward strand.
ACGGTAAAGGAAATATCTGGTCGTGTGACTGTTAAATAATTAAGCTTCCTGACCAATCGTCTGTAGCGCTCAGGATTCTTCATCGGATTTCCGTCCTCTGGAAGGAGCTTCCTTGTAGGAAGCATTGGAGTATCAACGGGCTTGCAACCTAGTAACCCACATTCGGTCAGCAAATCAAGGACATACTTCCGTTGAGAGAGAAGTATTCCTTGTGGAGAGCGAGATACCTCTATGCCAAGGAAGTACCGAAGTCAACCTAAATCGCTTATCTGAAACTGCAACTGAAGAAACTGTTTGAGTTTGGCAATCCCGACCTCATCATCCCCTGTAATTATGATGTCATCAACATAAACTACTACAATAATCCTTTTGCCCTGCTGGTGTCTAAAGAACACAGAATGATCAGATGCGCTGCGAACCATCCCAAATTCTCCCATAACACTAGAAAATCGACCAAACCATGCCCTAGGAGACTGCTTAAGTCCATATAAAGAACGGCGTAATCTGCAAACTTTCGAGGCCTCCTCCTCGACAATGAACCCAGGTGGCTGCTCCATATATACCTCCTCCTCAAAAACACCATTAAGAAAGGCGTTCTTGACATCAAGCTGATGGAGCGGCCAATGATGAATGGCAGCAAGGGCAATACAAATACGGACAGACGGCATTTTAGCAACCGGTGAGAAAGTTTCATCATAATCAATGCCGTATGCCTGAGAATATCCTTTAGCAACTAACCGAGCCTTCAGACGATGTAAGGAGCCATCCGGGTGTAGTTTAACTGTAAATACCCAACGACAACCAACAATACGTTTGCCCGGAGAAAGTGTTTCAAGATCCCAGGTATGATTAGTCCGTAGAGCCCATAACTCGTCTTCCATAGCCTGTCGCCATCCTGGGTGAGCTAGAGCAGTTGTCACATCTCTGGGAATTGGGTAGGAATCCAGGGTGCTGGTATAGGCTTTAGACTCAGGGGATAGGTGAGAGTAGGCAACATAATCCTGAATAGGATAACGGGTGTAGTGTCGAGGTTCTTTGCGAAAGGCAATAGGTATATCTGGAAATGGTGCTCCAGGAGGATTATAGATAGGAACATCAGGTGTAGGGGAGGTGGTATTAGGTATGGTTGTTGTTGGTAAGGTTGTATCTGGTAACGGTGTGTCAGGCGCATTTGTGGGAAGTGGAACCGAGGATGGACCAGAGTCATGGTTTGGTTGTGAAATAAGAGGCCCTGTTGTTTGATCCTTATGTCGTCGAGCATATGTGAAAAGTAACGGCGGAGGTGCTGTCGGTAGGTCTGTGGTAGCAGGAGTCGGAGCGTTTGAGACCGAAGGAACAGAGGGTACAACGGACACAGGAAAGGTGGGAATAAGGTGAGAGTCGGGTATGTCAAGATCAGGGAACGGATCGGAAATGGGATGAGAATGTTCGAGGAAGTAAGGGCAGGACTCATGGAAGGTGACATCGGCACTAGTAAAGTAGCGGTGAAGAGAGGGACTATAACACCGATACCCTTTCTGGACTCGTGAGTAACCAAGAAAGACACAACAAATGGCTCGTGGATCAAGTTTAGTGAGTTGTGGACGATGATCATGAACATAGGCTACGCATCCAAAAATTTTGGGTGCAAGAGGAAAGGGAGTTCCCTTAGGAAAGATTACAGAAAAGGGGGATTTACCATGAAGGACAGGTGTAGGCATGCGGTTAATCAGATACGCAGTAGTAAGAATCGCGTCCCCCCAGAATCATATAGGGACACAGGATTGAAACATGATTGTTCAAGCAACATCCAACAAATGGCGATTCTTGCGTTCAGCAACACCATTTTGTTGGGATGTATATACGCACGAAGATTCATGAACAATGCCGTGTGTTTTCAAATACGAAGAGAAGTCAGTAGAGAAGTATTTCTTTGCATTATCGGATCGTAAAGTTTTGATTGATGAGTTAAATTGGTTTTGAATATATGAATGAAATTCGCGAAAAAGGGTAAATACTTCTCGACGAGATTTTAATAAATAAACCCAAGTAGCACGAGAATAATCATCAATAAAAGTAATAAAGTACTGAAAGCCCAAAGTGGACGTTGTAGGGCAAGGACCCCATACATCGGAATGCACGAGTTCAAAAGAAAAACTGACTCTAGTAGACACTCTAGGGGGGTAGGGACGTCTGGTGTGTTTACCAAGCTGACATGACTCGCAATGAAAATTAATAGACGAAAGTGGAAAGTCCGGTCTCAGTTGTCTCACAACTGCTGCAGAGGGATGGCCTAGCTGGCAGTGAGCCTCCCTTATACTAGAATCACATATGTTTGCTGTAGGACGTGGAGGTAAGGATAAACGGTAGAGACCTCTTGATTCAAAGCTTGTGCCAATCAGTCGGTTCGTTCCCAGTTCTTGAAAAATACAGTGAGTAGGAAAGAAGGTTACAGAGCAGTTATTTTGTTTTGTAATTTGAGTTATTTTGTTTTATAATTTGACTTACTGAACAAAGATTATCAGGAAAGTTAGGAACAAACAAAATAAAGGAGAGGCGTAGGTTTGTCGAATTGTTAATGGATCCAATGCCCTGAACTGGGCATGAAGATCCATCAGCAATACGAACGGGTGGATGGAAAGCTTTATGTAGGCTAGAGAGGATACCTTGATTCCCAGTCATGTGATGAGTAGCTCCAGAATCAATAACCCAAGATGAATACGGACTAGAAAACGTACCTGAATTGGCCGAGTTGATTATACCAGGAGCAATTTGACTTCCTGGAGCAAATTCATTCTTTTCGTCTCCCATTGGACAATTACAGGTTTAAAACAAACTGAGGATTAAAGCGGGGCAGGAGAGTATGATAAAAGAACACCTCAGATGGTTCGGGACTGAAAAATACTACAGATGGTGGCCGGAGACAAATTCCGGCGACGGAGATCAGATCTGGACGTCGGTGGCTAATCTGGACGCTGGCGGCAGCGGCAGATCTGGAAGGCAAAGGCAGCGGCAGTTCTGGACAAGGATGAGGTTCTGGACAGCAGATCTGGACCAGGACAGCGGCGGCGGGACAACGGCAACAGATTTGGACGGGGAAAACAGATCTTGACGGAGGCAGGTAGGGTTTCGGCGACGGCGGTTGTAGTTCTGGCAACGGCGGCTGGATTTCCGGCAGATTCTGGCGTGCTTCCGGCAAGTTCTAGCGTGTTTCCAGCAGGTTCAAGGGGTTTCCGGAAGGTTTTGCAGTTTTCCGACAGGTTCTGGAGGATTCCGGCAAGATCTGGTCAATTCCGGCTGGATTCCGACGACGGCAGCAGATTCCGGTAGGGTTCCAGTGACAAGGGCAGGTTCTGGTAGGATTCCGGCAAGATCTGGTCGATTCCGGCAGGATTCTGGCGACGGCAGCAGATTCTTGTAGGGTTCCGGTGATAGAGGCAGGTTCTGGTAGGGTTCCGGCAGCGGCAGCTGGAGTTCCGGCAAGATTCCGGCGATGACGGCTAGGTTTCAGGTGGGGTTTTCAGGTAAGGCTCTGATACCATGTAATAATAACTAGTATTGATACAATGTGTAAAACTAGGAGGGTGAACCCTCTATATATACAAGACAGAAACCCTAAAGGACACCTAGACAAGGCCCATGGGCCGTAGACCAATATACACTAAATATACAATTAACAGTCTCTTAGAAGCCTGTGAAATTTAAAGGGTACCATGCAAATTCTGCAATCAACCTGTAGTGTAAGAGTATGTTGCCCTGTTACCACCAAAAGAAGTATGAAGTTCCAGTTTGTTCTTGAATGAGAGCAACAGACCCTCCTCCATAGTATTCTGTTAGGGCGAGTCATGATGGCAGGATCTCTGGACTTGCGAGGATATCATGTTTACAAACAAGGTCATGTCATCCATATGGCTACAAATCATTCACAATGTCTAATCTACAGAAGTACTTAATTTACCTCAACCAGTCAATGAACAATAACTGCAAGAACTGTGTAATACAATCAAACACAATTATATCATCATTACACAATTAGGGCCTAGTCTTGGTGACATATATAAACCTTGCATGTTGCTGTCTGATCCTCAGTGTTTCTCCTTTAGTAGCACCAAACCTGATATTAGAATAAGGACATATGGGGAGAGGCTTTGAACCATTGAGATCAACGCCTTCAACTAACTTCTTGCATAATTTTTTTCACCCACATGGAATCCTTCACAAAATGTTAACACCTCCAAAAACATAAAGTAAGTAAAAATGTTCAAATCTTAAAGCACCAATTTGGCTATGAAGAAATGGAATTGTTGAATTAATGATGAGTTGATGACAATCATTGCCAACATTACCATTGAATTTGGCTGCTGCACACCTCCCTTTACATGCAACCTTAGGTGTGTGGTCAAGTCGCACGGAGTGATCGAGTTTCTTGCTAAACTTTCCGGTATATGTGTTGCAGCCTTGACATTAGGGTGTACCACCTAGCCATTGCGTGGAGCAGATTTAACGTACATTTTTATACCGATAGTGGAACCACGTTAAATCTTGTCTCGATTTACATGTCATTATGTATTTTGCGTGTTTGAGCTTATACAATGCATTTACGATACTTGTGGCTTCTTATACTGTGGATGGATCGTTGTTTGCACATCTCCAGTTCTAGGTTCTGCATTAAACATTTTGGGTTTATACATTTGGATTCTACTTGTTTTTGGGACATTAGAATCATTTGTGGTTGTTATTTCGGTGAATAAACCCGTACAATTGGTATCAGAGCTTCTTGAACTAGTTTTGGAGTATTGCATCATTGCCTCGCTCACCGTCACTGTCGTAGCCAACATCATGATTGTAGCCAGAACTTCGAACCCTAGCCGTCAGGCTTTTCGAATCCTAGCCATCGTTTTTCGAAATTCTACAGCGGTGTGGATCTATTGCAAACAATAGTCACCGTGAATTTGAATTTCAACACCGTTCTTGGACTTAGCGCGAACCCTAGCCACCATTTAAAAAAAATCGAGTGTGAGGAGGACAAACCTACAACAAAGGGGAAACGATTAGAAATCAGAGGTCTTTGAGGCTGTCATGACTTGCCTTACTTATGCGATTTGTTACTTCTCTTTGTTGATGAATATGGTATCAATTGCTTATCCTAATTTTTAGCCCATGTGCTCCTGACTTGTCCTTGCAGCTTTGCTACTTGTACTTGCTATTCTGTGCTTCTATGACTTGTACTTTGCTGATTTCGGTTGACTTAAAAATGGAAAGAAAGTGGGCATTCAAGACATAAAGTTTGTTTCATTTTACCAAAGGGTCATTGGCCTATCGGTATAGAGCTCAGCCTCTACTCCCACAGGTCAAGAGTCGAACCTCACCAAAGGTGAGAAGTGTATGTGAGTATTTGTCGTATAAAAATATTTTTAAATTGTAGAAAAAAGTTTATTTCATTTGTTGAGAGGTTATTGATATGTTTAATATTGTATCTCTACAACACAAAGGGGCTGTTTGGTTCATGGAATTGGAAGAAATTTGAAGGAATTGGAATGGCCAATTCTATTAACCAAATTCCAAGCCTATGTTTGGTTCATGGAATGAAAGTGATGGAATCCTTCCCATTCCATTGAATTCTACAATTTAAGGAATTCATCATTCCTTGACTTAAGTGAAGGAATTGAATTCCTACCAACCAAATGCGTGGTCAAATTACATCAAATTTCATTCCAATTCCTTCAAATTCAAATTCCTTCGATGAATTCCAATTCCATCAAATTCCATTCTTTGAACCAAACGCCCCCTAAGTGGTAACCTATATAAGTATACATGTGTCAACACTATCGTCTATCAAGTAAAAATATGGTAAGAACCAAGTATCATATTCCATAGGGATAAGCATCTTAAGTTGCAAGATATCAAGGTTAAAAGCTAACTTTAGATGGTGAATTCGAAGAAATGATTTTGAAGGCGATTAAAAGCTACTTATATAAACGAGTATTAAAAATGAGCAAGGGTGTAAGTTTTGGTTGAGGCATAAACACACGTTCCCACAGACAAATGCTATCTTGTTTCGATAGCAATAACAACAATTACCAACCATCTACTTTAAGGATACTCTCTCGAGCTAAGAAAGACACTTATCAACGGATTAAACCTTCATATCCCTATGTAAGGCAGGAACTCAGGCATGGCACAGTTCTTTTCCTTAAAAATCATGGATGAAACAAATCTCTTTGCTTCTAGCAACCTTCTCGAGTCTACTCCCATGTCATCCAAGTTGACATGTTCTAGTCTTCTAGATGACAGAAAAGGCCATCACACTTTAACACATATAACAAACGAACACCTTGTCAATGAGCATTATGTTTTCTTTATAACTTCGAATGAAATGATGGAAATAATTGTTATTGAGAAACAACTTCCACCTTCGCATGGTTTTAGTCTTTAACATCCACAAGCTAAGGGTATTAGCCTATTATTGCTTAGTTTCCTTCCATGATTAAATTAAAGATAAGAAACATTAAAGACTTAAGTTAAATGCTTGCAAGAAGAAGTAATAACAATAAAAGTAAATCACAATTAAATTACTCAAAACAAAAAAATTACAAGGAAAGTAAATTGAAAGTTTAAAATGATTTTCCTCCTTACAAGGAGTGGTTTTAGAAACCAACTCCAACACCTTTCTCTTACTATTCTATTAGGATCCCTCAATTTATGGTCAATATGGAGATAACACAAAAGGTAAAATTAATGGATAAACAAACAATTGGAGACATGCTTTTAATGAAAAAGCCATCCTTGGTCATTTAAAAAAAGCTTCCAAAGTCTTCATTTATCCCCTCCAAGTATGAAACAAAAATCTCCAAAGCTTCAGCTCCAAGCTTCTCAATTCTTTTCCTTTTTCTTCAACGATCAGTTGTTGCTGGAATATGCTACGATATTGCTATAACACTCACGTTGCTATTTCAAAATCTCATTTTCAGCCTAAAACTCACCAAAATAGATTATTTCCCCTTTGAAGCTCCATAAACAAGAATGATATAAAAGATTAACCAAAAAAGATTCAAAGCATCCATTTAAGGATGTAAAACACAAGAGATAAGTGGGAAAATGGTGTTGTAACATTGACATAAATCATACTTATCAGTTATTGACAAAAACAAAGATCCTAGAGTGATGGATGTGGTGTTGGTGCCATATGCTACATAGTTTGTACTATTTGTATGGAGTAAGATTGTCTGTCTCTATGTTTGGAGCATCGATAAAGATGCCCATTTGACTGAATATCCTCTTAAAACTGGTTCAAAGAAAAACGATGATGCAATATGGTTTAGAGATATACGTGTTTGATCCTTTAGATTTGAAACTTTATCGATGGTAAGGTAATTGCATTGATTAATCAATGTGAATTGGTTAAGGAACTAATGGATTTGGAATTCTTGTATTCTAGCAAAGGGAATCTCTCTAACATGTAGGAGGGTTGCAAAGATTTTTATGGCGGAAAAACAAGACCCATAGTCTTCTATAAACTATTTGAAGGGGTTCAAGAAGACATATGCGAAGCTTAATATGCTGTTGCCTTTTAGTCCAATTGTAAAAATTCAACAAAGCCAATGAGAGAAGATGACAATTATGAGTTAACAAATCGACGTCTTTCCTGATTTTGAATCGGATTTTGGCAACATTATCTACAACTATTGTCATAAAGAGGTCATACTAAGTTTGAGTGTAGAATAACCACAAGGGTTGTGGCATACTGGGTTAAGGCCCTGGGGGATGTGGTGGAATATCCCATCTGTCCAGGGTTCGAATCCAGGCGTACACAACAATTGTGGTCACTGACATTTAATCAGAGCTGATGTCTTACGGTCATAATTTGCCAAGGGATTAGTCTAGGCATAGCCTATCACACCCTTCCCAAAAAAAAAAATTGAGTGTAGAAAGCTTCAAAACAAGAATGAGAAAAAACACATGGTGAATGTTACATCTAGAATTGATGTATTTGATGAATTAGTCCTTATTTTTGCCTACAAACTTGTGGCTTTCTCACAATATTATGAATTACTTAAGTCTTTATTTTGTTCTTTTACTTGTGTCACCAACTCAAGCTTTAAATCCAATATATGTCTTTTTTCCTTATCCTCCAAATGAGTGATTGATTCTAGTGCCACTGATAATGTTAGCCCATACACAAAAATTGGGAGCATAACCTTGTACTGTTCCAATGCACCTTACAAGAGATGGGGAACTATTCAAAGATCTTGAGAGATATCAAGGTTGATTGGGAAACTGAATTATCTTACAATGACGCGCCTTGCTATTGCCTATTCGGTCAGCGTGGTTAGTTGGTTTATGTCATCTCCTATGGTTCATCATTGGGCAATATTAAAACAACTTTGAGTTAGTTGAAAAGAGCTTCCAAACTTTATATCCATATTGAATGTTTTTCAGATGCAAATTGGGTAAGTTCCAAAATGGACAGAAGATCCACTTCCGGATATTGTATATTTGTTGGAGGAGAATTTGGTCTCATGAGAAGGTAAGAAGCGAAAGGCCATCTCAAGATCCAGTACGGAGTTGTGGAAGGGAATTGTATATTTGTTTGAGGGGAATACATGGGTATGGCATAATATGTGTGAGATAATGTGGATATATATGAACTTCTGACTAATATAGGACCTAAGACATTACTGACAAACTTGTATGACAATCAAACTCCTTGTCATATTGCATCTAAACTAGTATTTCATGAGTGAACTAAACACATTGAAATTGATTATCCCTTTGTTCGCGAGAAAAATTCATCAAGGCTTTATCTCTACAAAATATGAGAAGGCCTGATAACAATTAGTGGACATTTTCATGAAAGCTTTAAATCAAGTTTACATAGACTATCTTTGTGACAATTTGGTTATGATTAATATATATGTTCCAACTTGAGGGAGAGTGTTAGTTGAAAGTAGATAATTAATATCTTTCTAGTTATTACTTGTATAGTTTCCTACAATTGTTTCCTAAGTTGTGTATGTATTTGTACATCTCTTCTCATTATGAATGACCGAAAATTAGACTACTTTTAATTACATCATGATTAGAACTTCTCGCCTTCCTGCCACAAAGGAGTAATCTTACCTGTTGCTCCAAGACTCACTCCTATGTTATTTCCAGCTCTGTTAATTAATTAGTTGATTTTTGATTGTTACTTGTGTGGTGAGAGAGAGAGAGAGAGAGAGAGGGAGAGGGGGAGAGGGAGGGAGAGAGAGAGAGAGTTAATTTAGTCATTTCGGTTTCCTTTTTCTTTTTGATAGCTCAAAGAAAGACGAAGCTCAAGGGCTATCTGATATACAAGTATTTTAAAAAGCCTATTTTATTCTGAACTTTTACAAGATTATTGTTGTATTCTGACCTTTCAAATGGACAAAAAGATCTTAGGCACCAATTGCAAATTACATTTTTAACTTCTTTTAGGAATTGTTGAGTATCTACCTGTTCTCCCCTCGTAAGTTATTTTGTTGTTCTTATACTTGTGATGGTACCTAGCAAAAGTCTTTACGGCTGAAGAATTTTTTCCTTCTAATTGATCAGGATCTGGTTTGCACACTTTTGTCATGTATCTGGGTCCCCATATTGCTTTCTTCACGATGAAAGCAATGCAGTGTGGTCGAGTGGATATCAAAAGTGCTCCATATGATACAATACAACTAAACAGAAGTCCTACATGGCTTCAAAAGGATTGTTCAGAGTTTGGTCCCCCGTTGTTTTCATCTCCAGATGGTCCTCCCGAGGTTCCGGTTAGTAGCATTTTAGGACAACTTCAGTTAGAAGCTATTCTTTGGGGTTTTGGAACTGCAATTGGCGAGCTCCCTCCGTATTTTATTTCAAGAGCAGGTTTGTCAGAAATCACGTTTTCATGTATTCATAGGCTATTGTGCCTTTCTGGAGTTGCTTGTATGTGTGTTCTTTAAATTTTTTTAAGCCGTGATCTTTCTAAACTAAAATGACCAGGTTTAGAAAATGTCGATGAAAGTTCAAATGAGGTTCTTTTTTCTTATTGATGAGATCCTAATCAAACTTTCTCTATTTGTAGAACTCTTACATTGTGGGTAGCTTTGACATGTTTTTCATAATTTATTTTTAATGTCCATTTTACACCATTTTATGCACTTAAGATTTCTTTTATTTGCTCGGGTAAGAGATAATTGGTCCCTAATAGGAGTGAGTAGGGGAGAAGGGAAAATAAAAGATGAAACCTGGTATCATACAAAAAACAAAAAAAGAAATTGTTCCCACTAGAAGGGAGGATTGCTTGGAATGTCGGATAAAAGCTTGAAGGCAGGTTTGAAAATAAGATTTTGAGTTTGACAAACTTGCATTTGTATCATGCTGCTTTTTGTCAATAACGTCTCCCAAAATCTACACCTAACTACTATTGGAGTATGTTGATCAAGAATATATGATGGACATGATATATCATAATTGTCCTTAAAGTGGAAATTAAGCGGCAATATTAACTCCGGTTTCTTAGGAATTGTGAGGTCTAGACTAGTTTATAATAACCCATATATGTGCATGAGTGTCTACGCATATGCTATTTTGAGAAAACCGCAACGAATGAGAGATTGGACAAAAGGATGGTGGCCTTTTTGACCAGGCTCTTGGAGGGCTTATTATAAACCACCATTGTGCGTAAGATGCCAGAGATGTCAACTAAGAAACCAAGCCCAGTCTCAAGGGGTCAATTAGAAGTTAATGTCGTAACCAGATTCATAAGTTGGGTTGATTGTTGAGGCATTGCTTATGGAATGAGAATTGGATGCTAATGGAGTTATGCAAACATCTTATCGTTATAATCAGTATTGTTAGACTATGGTTGAATCCCTTGGAGAAGGTTTGTGATGTATTCTTAGTATGTAACCAAGAGATACAAAGAATCCTAGTATACAAGGAAACAATCACAAAGACACCTAAATATGCATAACCTAGGAAACTTCACATAAATTATTTGCATCCCCGCAGTCGAAGCGGGAGGAGAGCGAACATCGAGATCAGAGTGAAAATCCAAGAATAGAGAGAGATACCGAATAAGGGTAACCTTTTCACAAACGAAGATAATATCAACATGCTTAGTGTGTTGGTGCTGAACTGGATTGGTGGAGAGAGATACCGCACTAACGTTGTCATAATAAATACCTGTGGTCTTGCGAAAAGGGCAATGCAAGTCAAGGAGCAGGCGTATCCACGAAGCTTCAGCGACAAAATGGGCTACGCCTCTATACTTGGCTTCGGCACTAGGGAGAGACAAGGTGGCCTTGAATTTAGAAGACTAGGAAAGCATATTGCTCCACAAAAACACGCAATATCCAGATGTGGAGTAACGAGTATCCAATCACCAGCCCTATTCGGCATCCTTATAAGCCATAAGAGTGGTCGGAGGGGAGGCATAAAGAAGCAAGCCATGGTCTATAGTGCCGTGAATGTAGCATAAAATACGCTTGAGTGCAATGAGATGAAGATGATGAGGGGCATGCATGGATAAACACACCTTCTGAAGTTTGTCATTTTGGTCCTTTGTAAAACCTCTGAAGCATACATTGTCTGACTAAGGAACATGACGCCATTTGAGCGATGAACAGAGATGCCAAGAAAGTAACTAAGAGGACCCAAGTGAGTCATTGCAAACTTAGAACTGAGAAACGAGATCACCTTGCGCACAAGATAACATTAGAGAAAACAGTGAGAACAATGTCATCGACATAGAAGAGCAGAAAAGCAATGTCACCCTCATGCCTGTATATAAAAACAGAGGCGAGTTATGGGACTGATGATACCAAGCCCGAGGCACCTGTTTGAGGCCACATAAAGATTTGCGAAGGCGATAAACATGGCCAATTGGAGTCAAAATCCGGAGGATGTATATACACAGTTTCCTCAAGATGGCCATGTGAAATAGCGTTCTTGACATCCAACTGATGAATTGGCCAAAAGTAAGAACGTGCAAGAAGGAGAATGATTCAGATGGTGGTGGGGTTGACCACCAGATTGAATGTTCCATCCCAGTCAACCTGGGACTTGCCATTAACAACCAAGCGGGCCTTATACGGCTAAAGAGAGTCATTTGAATGAAATTTATGCTTAAAGAAGCAAAACACGATATTTCTCTTGCATAGCGGCATTCCACAAATCACAATGAACAATGTCAAATGGTCCATATGTAGGAGTGTGAGATGGGAAAAAGATGATCTTTTACTTTTTGCAATTTCACATGAGACACAAAAGAGGAGATTCTTTATTACCTGAAATCAAATTATTAGTTTTAAAGAAAATGAAAACATGGTCGCTGGGATGTCCTAAACGATCATGCTAGACTTGAGAAGATAAGGTCGCAAGCAAGACACGAAAGGACTTAGGCAAGGAGGAGGTGCTGGTGACAGGATATAGACTCCCCGAGTTAGTGCATCTGCAGAATTTTGTCTCTGGTTCGAAGTTCCTTCACAGAAAAACCAAGAGGGTAAAATTAAACAAAAACGTTATTTTAAGTGGTGAATTGACGAACTGACACGATGTTTCTAATTATTTGAGGGGTATGGAGGACATTAGAAAGGGTGAGTTGTGGGGAGTGGGGGGTCAAGGAGGCGGCGTTGGACCCTGTAACTAGAAATCTGGAATACTACTGCCATTACCAGCATAGACAAAAGGAATAGTGCTAGAATTGGACATGGAACCATATACCAACTGTCATCGTGTAGTTAAATTGGTGCTCTAGATGAGCAACACGGGCATTTTTATTGTCATGGAAGATGTTCTTGATGCGAAGCCACACATCACGTGTCGTGGCGCGTTGTTTGAGAATCATGAGCAAGTCATGTGTGATCGTGCCATAAATCCAAAACAAGACAATGACATCAATTTGCTCCCATTTAGACTTAGTGAGAGTAGGATCTGGGGTGGTGCGATGTGATCGAGGACGCAATGGGCACGGGCAGCAAGTTGAAAGCGCACGACCCATGAATGATATTGCACTTTTGTCGGATCGAGGGCGGGAAGAATTAAATTCCTGATGTTGCTTATAGTTTGTGTAGGATGCAAAGAGGACAACGACGGTGCATCCTTGTGCCCAACCATGAGTAATACATGAGAGAAGAGAAAGCAATAGCAATGGAAGGCTTAGGAGAGAAGAAGCAACGACAGAAGGCAGTCTGCAGCGGTGGAAGGCATATCGCTGCTGGTGGTTGGTGGAAAGAGAAAAAATATAGGTCAAGAACGTGATGCTCTTGATACCATGTTAGAGTATGATTGAATCTCTGAAGAGGGTTTATTGTGTATTCTCATTATATAACCAAGAGATATAAAGAATCCTAGTGTACAAGGAAATAATCACAAATATACCTAAATATACAACCAAGGAAACTTCACAAAATAAATTATTTACATAATATTTACTATCAAATATCTTCAGTTATTGAGGCTGCTAAATTGTCTTCGGGAGTGTCCTGTTATCACTTTACGTTTTTTGTTATTTTCTTATATTCTTAACTCTTGTTACTCTGTACAATTTGCCGGAGCAACAAGACTAGAGACCCGTTTATCAACACAAACTAGGTAAGTGTTTTCCGTGTAAGAGTCACCACTCTTACTTACTTTACTAGGTAAGATTATCGGTCATCAAAAAAGTATAGTATAAGCATCTCTTTCCCGGTAAGCAGTGACCGGGTAAGAGTCACCACCCTCAACGGGTAAGATTCTTGGTTAGCAAAATGGCATGATAAATTGTTGGTAAATACCATCATCTCTAACCACGTAAGCGTCTCTTACACAGCAAGAGGCAATAATCTATCTTACAAATAAGTACATCTTTATGCAGCAAGTATCTCTGGTGGCGAAGGAGATGAAATAGAAGAACTTGATGGAGCTTCTTCAAACACAAATCAATTGAAGCGCTGGTTCCTGTCACATGCACAGTATTTGAATTTCTTCACGATTCTACTGCTTGCTTCGGTTAGTTTTGATCATTCAGTTTGACTTATAGGTTTGCTATTTCACTTGATAATTGAAGATTCTGGTACTGAACCTTAGCTTCATGTTTCCATTTGCTGCTTTTTGATAATTAACCTGATATCAGTTCAATCACTAGATTTGAACTCCTTTAATTTGGTGAAGCAATTTGTAGGTACCAAATCCTCTCTTTGACCTTGCTGGCATAATGTGTGGCCAATTTGGGATTCCATTTTGGAAGTTTTTTCTCGCAACAGTTATTGGGAAGGCCTTCATGAAAGCTAACATACAGGTTTTTAATGGTTATGTTCTATTTCTTCAAATTCTTAATAGTTGGTTCATCTAGTCGTAATAATAAATATAACTTTCGATTATCTGTCGTAAACAATTTGTATCTTAGTAAGTTCTCATTAAGTAAATTATTTACTTTGTCATGAAATTTCTTGCTTATATGTGGCCTGTATTTGTGCTGTATGGATATGTTTCTTAATCATTTTCGCAAGCCGGTGGTCTTATCTGAAAGTTGAAACAACCTCTCTGTCTCTTGGGACAAAGTTAGGTCCGTGTACATCTCCCCCCCCCCCCCCACCCCCCCAACCCGGCGGGCCGTATGCATGGGAAGACCTACCTTTGGGTGGGATACACTGGGTCGGTTTGGTTTGGTTTGATTTGGTATGAAAATTGGTATGTTTCCTTTTGTTGTCAAAGTTTTAAGTGAAAATTGCTTATCTGTCCACCGTCATCATTACAAAATATTGATTCAATTAATTTCGATCCATGACATTATTTCATTTCATCATTATTGAAGAATACTTTAGACGTCAGAAATGACGGCTATCATACGCAGAGCGAATATACACCTTTGAACACATGTATAAAACGTCTTGCAAGTTGAATGGATTGACATTACCATATATATGAAACAAAGATGACCTCTTTCTAAACCTCGGTTCGACCAAGCTATGGCTAATTAGTATCCTTTTCGCAGACTATATTCATCATCTTAGTCTGCAACAATCAACTTCTAGACTGGATAGAAACTGAGTTGATATGGACACTTAGCTTCATCCCTGGTGTTGCTTCTGTCCTGCCTGGACTCGTAGCAAAATTGCATGCGTTAAAGGATAAATATATGGCGGCCCCTCCTACAGAGTCATCAAACATCAAGGTAACTCCTTTATTCAGTTTATAAAAGAACTTTTGTGGACCCGTGGACCGACTTTTCAACATGGTGCACCTCTTTTTGCCTACAACGAGACCTTCTCAAGCCATATATAAAATGTTATATATGTATCCTGCTCTACCGTCCTAACATAGTGGAATTTTTCTGAAAACTCTTAAAGGTGCATCCATTGTGATTCGATATGTATCACAGTAATAACCAATTGGGTATTTGCAAAAACCACTTGTTTGTCATTTTTAATGAAATAGTATTTTTTTATAATTAATTTTTGTTTTATTTTCTATTATGCTAATTATTTTGTGCTTCTGCTTATTTCTACCATGATGCATTGTCTGTTTGCACTCAGTCTCACCCGTATCTTGCTTGCCTTTTCTTTTAATTTATTTAGGGGTTGTTTGTTTTTTTAAAAAACCCTCATAATGGCTCTTAAGTCTGAATCGTTCAGACCTTTTTACACACAACCTCTTATTAATCATAACTAAAATAAGACTTCAGACTTTAGACATCTTAAAAAACAAACGGCACCTTAGTTACTGAGATTTTCATAGAAACAGTCTCTTTACCCCCTTGAGGTAAAGGTAAAGTCTGTTTACAACTTCCCCCATCCAACCAAAACTCTATCTCTGTGTGAGATTGATTGAGTCCGTTTCATTTGGTGTGTTGCCCGTAACGTGTTTTCGTTGATTAAAATGTTTCTCAGGTTGAATCATGGGATCTTTCATTTGCTACACTTTGGAACTCCATCATATGGCTGATGCTATTGAACTTTTTTTCGACGATTATTAGTTCAACTGCACAAAGTTACCTGAAGAAGGAGCATGAAAAAGAAATGGCGGCTTTGAAAAAGAAATTAGTGAAACCAAATGATACCATCGATTGATTGTTGCTAAAACTTGCAAAGCAACACCATTCCTTCTTCAATTCGAATTCTATACTATTCTTCGTAATATATATTTCTTTAGCATTCCCAATTGGATCCACCCCTAAGCATATCTATACATATATGTTGGGAGTTTCTTGTATAAAATCATTTGTATTACGTCTTCCACTTCTGATGTATTTTCGGCCTTCAGTTTTTGGATCTCGAAAAGCAGTTTTTTATATGGAGGAGCTCCATGTACATATATATAAACTTAGTTGCATAAGGTTTTAGTGTTGTTTTCCTCTTCTCGTTTTGTTAGTGTTTTTGTAAGGTCATTGTTTCAGAGTGCCAAAGTTGTTCATATATTTGATGTTATTTATTGTTAATTGGACATCCTTCTCGTATATAAATCACATGTTCAGTCCATGTCTGTCTCACCGATTAATATCTCATACATCATTACTTTATTTAATATTATATATTTAATTTATCTTTTTATTCTCTCTCTTAATAAGCTAATAGTATGTCATTGATAGAGCGATGAGACGTAAAATATATGGGGACAGGTGATTCGTATTCATTCATCGAACCTATTTGTCTTTGCTTAGTAAAAATGCTCTTGTTGGTAATGGTGATCTTTACAAGTCCTTACCATTTGTTATATATTATCATATTGTTTATTCTATATTTTGAACAAACTAAATGTTATCACATTTAAATATATTTTATTCAGAAGTAGGGTATGAGATAGGTAAAATCAATTACTAATATCTATCATCGAAGTATAAGTATGTATACCAATAGTTTTGGTTGGTTCAAATTGGTAATTATACAATACCAAGATTACAAATGTATAAAGTTGAATTTAAAATGTTTAAAAAGAAGTATAACCGCCGCGATCAACGTTTTTGATAAACCAATAGTCAATTGATGTTTCAAACACCATCAATTAATTAGCTCTTATTTTGTTAAAGAGTGAAATTACACGTTTGATCCCTAAGGTTTACCTATTGTAACACTATGCATCCCTAAAATGAAATAATTAAGAAAAAGGGCCTTGTAGTTTCCATTTTCTAACACTCTGGCGTTAGTTAAGTCAAGGGCATTTTAGTCTTTTTATTCTTTCCTTATTTTCCTCATAAAAATTAAAAACAAATATTATATTTATGTTAAAAAATATAAATTCATATTCAAAAACAAAAGCTAAATCCAATTTGTTTACCCCTTTTATCAGTTAACAACGATGGAGATGCAAATGAACTCTAGAATAAATGGATGCAAATGAACACAATGATAAATAGATGCAAACGAATAACAGAAGGAATGGATTATGCAAATGAACAATGATAGAGATGAAGAAGTGCATCTGCAGAATTAAACCCCAGAAAAAAGATGCAACAGGCATGGGAGCTTTCTTGATGAACAAAGATGGAGATGAAGATGAAGATGTACAGAAAACAAACCCCTTTCAAAAAGTTCACCTGCATCAAAAAGCAATTTTATTTTCTTTGTCGATTTTGATCCATTTTTGTTGATCGAAAACCAATGTGGGTCAATTGTACCCATTTTGTGGATTCAAATTTGAAGGAGACTTTTAGGAGGTCGATCTATTGCCTAGAGTTAGGGTTTTGATCGTTGTTAGGGAAGATGTTTGGGTTTGGATCGTTGTTGAAGATGGTTGTTGAGATGGGGTTTCTCAGGCAGGGGATGGTTGAGGAAGGGACCATCGGATGGTGAAGTAAGGGTCCCTTTTCATCGTTGTAGTTTTGGCGAAAATCTCATAATAGCGACTGATGTAGATAATACTTATGACTGAAATATCTGTGACCGAGATATGCGTGACCAACATATCTAGGACTACGATATCCTCAACCTATGTTCATCATTATCCATGGCACACTGAACTTACGACACCCGTTACTCTATACTAACTGCGAAATTCGTTATGTTTGCTCTTTATTTTAGGATTAAAGGTTAGATTTAGACATTTATGATGCATATTATAAGTGAAGGCCAAGATTCAAGACACATCGATGAGCCGACCGTTAGCACCATTAAAAGCCATTAAGACGACTGTTACAAGGAACACCTATATAAAGGCTTTAAGGAATTCTAAGAGACACAAAAAACTACTCTCGAAGCTATCCAGAAGTGCTCTCTACCATTCTCACAACCATCTTTTTTTTTGGAAGGCATAGCGGCATCGAACCAACGAACGACTACCACGAACACACGCACGCACACCTCCCCGTCTTGCAATAGTTATTGTTATTATTAAGGCCGACGTCCCTGATTGACGTCCACTTGGTTCAGATTCTCTTTTGAATAATTTATATTGAGAAAATGCAAGCTTAAGCAAACAATATAAATCAATAGGCAAAATAGTAGACAATAGAATAGAAAACATAACAAGATTTCAGAAGCTCCATTGTCATATGTATTGATGATTTGAGAAGATTTACAATAAGGATGAACACCAAGAACACGTTGTGGTGTGTGTAAGAAATCTCTCAAATTCTATCTCAAGGTTGTTGCCAGAATATTCTCTCTTAAGGTACTAATTTGATAGTGCGTGAAAAGTTGTACAATTATACAACAAACAAATATTCTATATATGGCCTAAATCTCATAGAAAATCAATGTACTATCCAATAGAAGAGATCCACATGTAAAGTGTAATAACCGCTCCTAGGAACAGCTATCAGGATATTAGATGAAGGTCACACTTGAGAAATTTGAGCATTGGTTGAACATAGAGTTGGAGTAGAGGTGGCCTGGAGGGCTCTGGCTCACTAGATCATCTTCTGGTTAAGCACCCTCTGGTTTGTCTTGCTTCTGGCGTAGGTTCTAGTTCAACAGGCTTTCATAAAAGAGGCACTTCTGGTCCTATGGACTTGTTAACTTTTTAATAATTTAACAAGTGAATAAATGGGAATTAATAATCTCCCCCTAAAAAGTAAATTTGCAAGAATTGAAATTTAGTCTAGACAACATAGAGGAGAAATGTCATCTTCTGGTAAAGGACTTTTATTTGAAATTGAAGTTACAATACAAAGAAAGAACAAACTAAAGTACTATTCATCTGGTTGATTGGTGTGAATCCTGTGAAATCTCATGATCAGATTCCTGTAAGCCACAACAACATTGATAGATCTGATCACTTCGTTTGCTGGTTCTGTTGGGACATCGGGTCTTCCAATCCTCTTCTCAATCTTATCCCTTAGCCATTTCAAAGTTTCAGTTGAATATTTGAAAGATCCAATGACTCTGAAATATTTCTTAGTTCTGGTTTCATCTATGTAGACAAATACCGGTTTTGTTTCAGTCTGTACAGAGGCTAGATGGACTTGATCAATATTTTCCAAATATTCATTAGGTACAGATACTGAAAGTTATTCAATGGCAAGTTCCAAAGCAATCTGAAAATCAGTCTTTGATCTGAATTCCACCAATTTACCCATGACTTCTCTAATTTTACCAAGAGTTGCATTGAATTTGATCCCTTTGTCAAACCTTGGATTCACGTAGGCATATAAGTCTATCAGATACAGATTTCGATTCAACAGATCACTATCATTGAAGGTGTAGATCTTCCCTTGTGCCTAGGGCTATAAACGAATCGAACATTCAGCGAAACGTTCGTGAACCGTTCGGCGGGAAGTTCGTTTATGTTCGTTTATTTAATAAACGAACGAACATGAACAACTTTCTTTGTTCGTTTAAGTTAAACGAACGAACACGAACAAAGATCTCGTTCGTTCATTTATGTTCGTTTACGTTCATTTACTTATGTTCGTTTACCTATAATTATATATTTAAAAAAAATAATAATTGAAAACTAATAATTATATATTATATAATTTAATATATACATACACATATATATATATAATAAAGTTTACACATAAAAAAATTACATAACTGATGCTTTTAATTTTCTCATTGGCTTCCTTATATAGCCATTGGTGTTCCTCTATTATCTCTTAAAGTTTCGATGTGGGATGCCTCATAATAGGGTATTTCCCATGAGTTTTCAATAGGAGATGAGAAGCTAGGATGGCATATTTCCCCATCCCACATCGGTGGGTTAAACAACTTCTCCTTCTTATCTCTAGTATATATATGCCCATACCCCTTTTGCTTTCCCTACTGAATTAGGGGTTGTTTGTTTTTTTAAAAAAAATATCTTAATGACTCTTAAGTCTGAATCGTTCAGACCTTTTTACACACCACCTCTTATTAATCATAACTAAAATAAGACTTCAGACTTTAGACCTCTTAAAAAACAAACGGCACCTTAGTCAACTACCTGCCTATGGCTTGAGCCAAGTGGTTTAAACACCAAGGATTGAGACTCGTAGATTGAACTTAGTCACAGAGTTTTGTTTTAAGCCCCATGTTTGTCTATGATCGTTTAGTATCTTACCGAACGAACACGAACGAACATGAACATATACATTTTCATAACGAACGAACATGAACAGTAAATTTTTTGTTTGTTTACTGTTCGTGTTCGTTCGATTGTTCGTTTAAGCTAAACGAACGATCACGAACAAGCCCTTGTTCGTGTTCGTTTTGTTCGTTTACAGGCCTACGCTGTGCCCTTTCCACATTATACTCCCAAGTAAGTGATGGCTTTGTGTGAAAAGGTTCTAAACTTGATGTCATGCACAGTCTTGATTCTATCATTTGAGAAACCTCTTGTATTGGTGTTGTCTTTTCCCGTACAAATCTCTGTTTTATACCTTCCACCATGACTGTTAGCAGGGTGTTTAGTGGATTCAAGAGAGTCTCCTCATCTTTGTCAGAGTAGAGGTATCTGTGTATATATTTCATCAGAACAGGCTCTCTGGGTCTTGAAGAAGAAGCACCTTTAGGGAGTGGTCTTCTCATTGCATCCATTTGTTCGATTACATTCCTTACTCTGTTTTCGTGAGGTTGTTGGGGAACATCAAATACAAGGAATGATTGTTCTGGGTTGGGCTCTGTATGTTCAGGAAACAGGTCTGGCAGTATTTGTGTAGGTCTCTAAGGAGAGATGTCTTGGTCAAAGTCATAAGAGGATATGTCTTCAAAGTTTGGGATCTCTGACTCAAGAATGATTGGATCTTCTGGATCTTGTTGACTGGTTGGAACAGGAACTGGGATGATAAGGTCTTCGGCTCTTGTAGAGGCTAGAATAACAATGGGCGTTGAGACTCTAAGAAGTTCTATGGGTTCAGCAATAGAGGCTCTAGGTGGAGACCTCTCTGGTTCAGTAGGACTTGGCTCTTGTTGAGGCTCTGGTTGAACTTACTCTGGTTCTGCTTGTCTTGAGGAATCAATAATTTTTGTTTATGTTGCAACTTAATTAAACTGAGTGTTTAGAGTTGGAGTAGACCCTAGTGTAACTAATCTGATTGTCACGACTTGAGTAACCACATCATGTCTAGTCTCCCCCTTTTGATGACCAGAAGGACCTTGACCCTCTAGATCTTCTGCATCATCAAACCTTCTCTTTTTGTTGTCATCCTCTACACATGAGGTATCTTGAGCTTTTCTTTTTGAAGTCTTTGGTGCAAAGGGGACTTGGATCATTTGTATCTTCTGTTACAACATACTGCATGCATCCTCTGCTGCTCCCATGATTGTGCTAACCTATGTATCAGTATTGAACTTGTGAAGTGCAAGGGCAAATTTTACCGCCTTTACTGAATGGTTGGTTCTGGTGATGAACTTGGAAGAGATTTAAGTCATTTTCTCTAGAATTGACTTTTTAAAGTTCTGGAGGTCTCCCTTGTTAACCAGATTTGATGACATAGGTTGAGGAGCATGCATGATAGCTCTGGTTGATAAAGATGGTAGTGATTCTGCAATTAGGTTCTTCATCTGTTCTTTGAATCTGTTGAAGTCTTCAACAAAGATGAAGGGTTGTGTTGAAGCAGAATTTGATACTGGTTCCGGTTGACTAATTCTGGCTTGCTGAGTTTGGATTTGATTAGAGAGTCTTTGTACACTGTCAATAGAGGTCTTCACCTAGGCATATTACTCACTTAACTTGTCTGAGAAGAGGGAGTTGTGAGCGTTGTAATTATAGGTTTGCTATTGTTTGAGCATCTAGAGCTTTGTAGAGTTTCTATCTGTTTGTTCGTTGAGAGTAGAGACCGTAGCTTTGAGTTCAGCTAGATTAGAAGAACAACTTGATGTATCTGCCCGACTTATTGTGTGTTTTAGATCTTCCAAGGATCATCTGATTTCATCACCAAATACTGTTATTCCCAATATTATCAAGTTCTAATCGTAAACAGAAATCAAGATCATGAATCGTAGTCACATGTCATTGAGATTATCATCAAGATTACAAATCACAACTTTCTCTCTCTATATTCATTCTCTCTCTCTCTAGAATAATGTTCTAATATGCTCTTCTCTCATCTGCTCACTTCACTCAATCTGAAATCTTACCACACGCTTACAAAGACCTGAAGGTATTTATACCCTTACACAAAACAAAACAATACAATTGACTTTGACTTTATTAACACATAGACTTTGACTTTCCATGAGAGTTGACTTTCCAGCTTTGACTTGTTGAACTTTGGTCTTCAATCTTTATGATCTTGAATCCAACAAATCCGTGCTCTAACAAATACTTTGAACTCTTTTTTCGTAACGTAATCAAAGGGGGTAACCTTAGAAACAACAGATGTTTCTAAGTTTCCCTCGAATTTAGAGGGGCTTTCGTTTAGAGCTGTTTTGAGGTTATCTCAGGAAGTACTTCCACCCTGTCCTAAAGGCTCTCGAGGAGAGTCCTCTCTGGGTGTTCTGCTCCGTTCAACCTCATCATCCTCATATTTTGATAAGGTGAAGTAGAGGTGATGGCATGGATTGTTGTCAAGAAAATCCAAACTGTGTGCACCTAATGAGTCTGATTGCCTCTGAGTTTAGACATCCTTACATCTAAACCTAAAGTTACCCATGGACTTGAGTAATACTACCTTGTCCACGCGAGCCACATAGCATCAGCCTGTGTGGGAGGAGGTATCATGCTCTGGGGCAACTAGGCACTTATATTTTCAATATTCATGTCTTTTTAGGAGGGCATCACAAGAGATGTCATTTCCTATGGTTGGTGTAGGCTAGAGACATGAAGAGCTATCTCTGGAAGGTTCGGCCGGTTCTGGCTTGAGTTGTGTGACTCTGTTTCAATAACCCCTATTGCTTGACCAACTAGGTTAGATGATGTGGATGCACTGGTGGAGGGGCTGGTGAAGTACACATGTGTTCCTCTAGGGGCATATATGTTAGAGAAAATATTGTTGTATCCGAGATCATCAAGATTGAAGTCAAAGCCTCAAGTGTAAAAGTGAAAGTCAACTTACTAAATACAGAATGTCAGAGTCAAGGAGCTTATTTGTTAAAGTCATTGCTTTGTAATGTAGTTATTTAGTTTCCTTGTTTATAATTTGTAGGTATAAATAAGTTTCCTTCCTTGTAATATAGTAGTAGAACATATTGTATACCTTTGAAGAAAGAGCATTCTAGAAAGAGATTGTAGAGATAGAAACTTGTATCTTTGTTAATTCAATATGTATGAGATTTGGAACATAATTGTTATGTTAACACTTGCAATTTGGGACTAATAATTGGATCAAATTTGCTATTTTTGGAAAGATCACATAAGTTGCAAGTTTGTTTCTGTCCAGATTCAAATTTTTGTTCATTTTTGTGTTTTTGGGTGTAAGTTTGATGTTATTGTGCTCGAAATTTGTATTAGAACAGTTGTTTTGTTGATTGTTTTGTACAGGTCACAACAAATTTGTGTGAATTTGATCGATTTTGTAAAAGTTTGTTCGAAAAAGTGAAAGAACTGTGTATAGATCGAATTTTGATTTGTGTTTGTTTTTAGTTGAAATCATCAACTAGAATTGCGTTTAGATAGTGTTCGTGAACAAATCTGTAAATTTTCAGAGGCTAATTTGGATTTTTGATCAAGTTATGGCCGAAAAAGTGTTCTGAGATCTACTTCTCGCAAGATCTGAAGAACTCGCAAGATTCATAGACTTCTCGCAAGTTCTTCAAGGTTGACGGAAGACTCAATTGTTTCTTTGAGGTTTTTGAGTGAAAATTTCCAAGCTCAGAACTCACAAGCTTAGATACGTCAAGCTAAGAACTCGTATCACGAATCATACGTCAAGTAAACTTGACGCAAGACGAGTCAAACGACAAGTAAACTTGACGCAAGCCTCGTTTGCGACAAGTTAAGTTCTCGGGTCATTTGGATTGCGACAAGTTCAAAACTCGGATCCTTTGGTTTGCGAATAGTGAGCTTCTCGTGTTCAAGGGATTGCAAATAGTTATTTCTCGATTCAAGTTGGTTACGACAAGCTAGTACTCGGGTATAGTGCGTTGCGACAAGTTACTGTTCACAAGTAGCGGTCCTCTAAGTAATAATAAATCTAACTTTCACCTTAATTCCTTATGTTTTTTATACTATATTTGATTACACCCCGATGCATTGCACGAGTCCTCTACTAGTATATATATATATATATATATATATATATATATAAAAGTTCAAATGAAAACTCAATTTTCATTGTGCACGTGAGGACAAATCTTGACCCCTCAATCTCTATTCATCCAACAACTCATATTAAATAAAGTTTTTAATTAAAATTAGATTAGGGGTAAAAATGGAAGATAGTTTAAACTCACGCCTACCATATTTGACTTTTTATTTTCTTTTTTAATTAAAAACTTTTACCCACTTAAAGTTTAAAATAAATTATCATAAAAATTACTAATATTTTAATGAAACAAATTACATTAAAAAAAACGAGAATTTCGTGCTCTTCGATATGACATTCATCTCAATATATTTTTTTTGTTGTTTTAACCGTTTTTTACTTGAAATGCTATATATGTGTTATATTCATTATGAATGTTTATGTACGTTCAAGTGTGTACAACACCTCGACACCGTAAGTCTGTAACTCGACATCACCTTCTTCAACACTTTCTTCAACGTCGTAAGGCATCGCGTTTCTTGATCACTGTAACCCAACACCCATCGAGACGAATCAAGAACCTATCGAGTTTCGGTTGTGAACCAGGGCACAAAAGAGAGCACGTCACGTCTCCACACCTTCACGGGTCATTCATGTATTATTCATCATGAATAATGTATCATTCAGGATGAATAATACAACATCCGTGGTGAATAATACACGATTCATGAATTCATATATAATTCATCCTGAATGTTGTATAATTCATCCTGAATACTGTATTATTCATCTTGAATGATAAATGAACGTTCACATTTGTTATTCATACTAAATGTGGGACACCTCAGGATGTGCATACATACTCATAATGAATTAAACAAAATTTCGGTTGTGAATCGGGAAACAAAAGAGAGTGCATCATGTGTCCACACCTTCACGGGTCATTCATATATTATTTATCATGAATAATGTATCATTTAGGATGAATAATATAGCATTCAGGGTGAATAATACACGATTCATGATGAATAATACATGAATCATGAATTCGCTTATTACTCATTCTGAATACTGTATTATTCATCATGAATTGTGAATGTGTAGATCCCAGAAACAGTGCAATCACGATAATAATATTCAATAAACAATAAGGATTGAATCAAAACTGTTGGTCATATGATTAGATTTATCAATCAAGGGTTTAAGGTTTACAGAGAGAATTTCTGATACGGCTATGTAAACATTCTAATGACCATTCACCTCTCCTCTAACCCTATTCGCACAAAAACACACCTTAAATACCCAGGGCTTTGGTCTAAAGCCCAAATCCCATTACAAACAAACTAAGCCCAATAACGAATTAAGGCTTATTACAACGCTTTTAAATAAAACAATTAAACTCTATAAATGTTTATATAACTTTCAACGCACTAGGACTTTCAGTCCTCAAAATCTCCCCCTAAAGTTGTATAAAGCATTTATCATCTTGTAATTTTCAGGTCTTGATCTTCTCTCCCTCTTGAATCTTTGAAAAACTTTGGTGTTGCTTGTCTTCATGTCTTTCCCAGCTCCCCCTTGAATAAAGCTATTGGTCTTCATAGTTTCAACTTTGTAACCAGATTCAATGTACAATAGCCTCGACTGAATGCACTATTAAGCAACTTTCAACTGTAGAAATTCAACACATGGGATCAGCACACAAGAAAGATAATGTGTGAGTTACATGACATTCCACAGTGCATCTTCAGTTTAAAAACAAAGAATTTGTCTCTGAACCGCGAGTTGAATTGACTTTCATCTTAAAAACTTCTAAATCCAATATGCTCGTAGGAGGAATCAACTTGTAGCAAACACCACATGAGAAAGGATAGAAGAACCAATGCAATCTTGAAATCCATGGCTTTTCAACCTCAGATTTTGGAAAATAGGATTATGTTGCTCCCCCTCCGCTTTTGCTAACTCCCTCTCAACTTGATAATATGTCTTTGAAACTTGTGTCTTTGTTATTGCATTCTCCGCCTCATGATGATTAGGAGAATCCTGAGCATCATGTATCTTCAAAGACTAACCGGATGAGTAGCAAAATATCAGACAAAGCAATTCAGTAACCAAGGGTAACAACTAAAACAGAAACACACTAGTAATTGTTATCACAAAAATTGAAATAATTGTGTGGCCTATTTTCAGAGTTGGCAAAGGGGTATCTCTGATAGGACTTCCAGTTATCACCGAAGTAGAATATTAAAACTTACTTCTCAAACTGTTCCAGCAATATCACAAAGATATGCGATTGGAATCACAAAGATATGCGATTGGAATCACAAAGATTCGTACGTGTGTGAAATAAATATAAATCATATCGATTAGGCTCAAAGATTGATTTAAGTTGGGACGCAGGTTGAGAAATCAATAGACATAGTGAGTAGAATATGAAGTTCGGAGACCAGACCGGAGCTGATGTCTTTCTTTTCCAATATCTAAGACATCCGAGTGAGAAATAGATAGATTATGTGCTAAATCTCCGTGCATATATGAAACAAGTATCTTTTGTGAGATACATGAGTGGCTAGGTGGGGTGACACGAGTTATCGACACTGGGTCCACATCTGTTTCAATATTCATCTCCAAAGAGCGAGAATGAATAGATTATGTGGTAACCCGGATAACTGACTCGGTTTGTTAAGGACCAATAATTCTTTTAAGTCTTGTCACATCCTCACCATATTCTTTTCACTCCGAACTCATCATCAATCTAGACCCCTCACTGATATCTATGAAATTGGATGAGTTTCTTGGGTAGGTCCTTGCAGTTCTGGATAGACCATAGAAACAATATAAGACCTAACACTCCTTCAACTCGCAAAGATAAAACATTGAAGGACGACTTCTGATTTGATGTAATCAGAAAAAAAAACTTTTAAGAACGAGTCCTGAACTGAAGTGTTCAGAAGTCGATATGAAAAATAAACAACATGGTACTCCCCCTCAAAAGTGACATAACCTTTGATTTTAGTCATGTGATGTGAATAATCTGAATTAAATCATACATGACATTCTTGCAAAACAGATTAGATAGATTTTGGTATCCATGCTTCGATGGATCCTTGATGGTTAGTTTCCTTATATTTGAAACTATTAAACCGAGGGTTGGGGATACTGTAAGTACCATACTAGCTATTATCATACCTTGAGTCCATAAAGTAACTTTTTCCACAATGAGTGCAACAGATCTTTGCTCGGTTTAGACTGATCAACTTCGTTGTAGAATAGACATAAGTAGGTGAATCAGGCTTGGAAAAAAATGACTTTGTATCAACTACAGGTGAAACATGAGACTTGTTTCCATCACTGTCTTCTGTAGTTGATTTCTTTCTCCAAACCATCTTTACTTTTCTGAAAACATGATTATCTGACAAATCATTAATCTCGCAATCAGAAGAACTCGAGTAGTAAGTATGTCTTTTGTTAGAGGTATCGGTCTTTCTTTGTTTTTGTGAACATCTTTTAGATTTTTGCTTTGAAGATTTGTTCACAGGAACCTTTTGAGAGGAAGATTTAGAAAATTCGCCTTTATAAAACTTGATCGGTTGCTCTTTCTCTTTACCAAGAGATTGAACCTGACTTGAAAGTTTAGGCTCAAAATCAAACTGGTCTAACTTGCTGTCTTAACACACCTCTGAATGCAAGAACGATGAAAATTCCAATTCCTCATCAGATGTGGCATTATCACTTGTGGGTTTCAGGAAACTGGGTGGACTTTTGTTTTTCAAAGAATCGTTTGCATAAGCATTTTGAAAATCAGAGTGACGATCCTTTTTGAAACACTTCAACTGCGGCTTAATTCCTTTATCAAAAGAATTTGGTGAAGAATCACCAAGAAAAGCTTTACAAGAAGAGGTATCTGAGGGTGGAGAAGAATGTTCTGACAGATTAATTTTCTCCCCTTGGAGTATGTCAAGCTTAGCTTGAAACTCAACTTTGTGAAGTTGCTCTTTCATCAGATCTGCTGCCAAGGCAGACTGTTGAGAAGTGAGCCTGTTTAACTATGTCTGAAGATATTCCTTTTCTTCCCTAGATTCCTTTTGATTGGAATTGAGGCACTCAAGTTTAGATAATAAGTCTTGGTTTTTACTTTTGAAAAAAAATTCTTTCATGTTCAAATGACTCTTCTAGCTGAACAATTTTCTTTTCTAAAATCAGAGGTGGAACATAGATTTTGTGATCCATCGATTCCTCCTCATGTCCAACAGGTTTTGAATCGAGTTCAACCTGAGAATAGCTTCGAAAATAGTCATTTGACAGAAAAGTGGGTTTAGCATTGTTATATGACCCATTTAATGAGTCATACACAAAAGGAAGTTGCATCGTGACAGTATTTTTCCTTCTCAAAGTTTCCAGTTCCGGCTCCTCATTATCAAGTGTCTTGGTTCATCTGATTTTGTACTCTGGGTAAGTCTTGTCCAAAACCAAAAATTCAAAAGCATATAATGTGGGTACCTTGGACAAGGCCTTTTTCAGATAATGTGGGTTATCGCATCCGATTCTACATTCAAGATTAAAGTACTTGAACACTTTGGGTGTGTTCATGTGGATCATTTGTTCAGTTTGACCAAGTTTGTAAAGCATGAGTTCAAGATCCTTTAACTTATCAGTCAGATTTTTGTTTTCATTTTTACAAGAAACACTTTTACTGACAATCTCAATTCTCTCATTTTCTGACATACGAAGTGTAACACCCTCAAATCTGGAAATAGCAACTTATTTAAAATTTTCTAAATACGCCGATAAAGGAATTATCTACAACCACAAATTAAGATTTAACCTCAATACAGACATTCATTCTATACAAAAGCCTATGATAAGAACGGTTGCTACTAAAACCCCATAATAGTCACTATCTCCAAAATTGCGGAAGACTTCACCAACTACTCACATTCACACAAAGCTAAGGTTCAACTCTTCATGGCTGCTAGAACCAACCCCAACTGGAACCTGATGCACATGCCGACAAATAAAAAGGTTAGGCTTAACGCCTAGTGAGCTCAAGAGTTTTCAACATATATGAAATAATAGTTTAAAAGAAAGAATGCGGTTAAAAGTTATAGTCATTCAATATGATACGTCTTACATGTGAAAACGACTCATTTTCAACGATATGCATTTTAGGTAAAGAACACCAATTAAAACGTTTTCCAAACCAACTACTTCAAAGATAATGATACCAACATAAGCCGTCCATTCATAAATTAGTTTTTAACTCAAAACTCACTCAAAGCGTAAGTATAAATTGAACTCTCCATTTATGAAGATACGGTTAAACCTTATATCCCAAAACACGGGTGGGGAATAATACTCAACCCATAAATCAAGGGTAATTATACAAAATGTCACCAAAAACTTGGATAATAAAACTCAATACCCAAAAACAACACCTTTCGGTGACGGGGGATTCCTGATTCCATAAAATGTGACGGTCCACAAAGTAAGCCCATTTTATGTTGTTATGACTAGTCATATAAACAAAAGTACACGCAAGGGATGTCAGGCTCAGTAGTTTTAAACGTACACCCACGGAAACTCGAGTTCAACCCCGTCGGGTTCCTATGTCGAGCCCCTCATCCAATATCGTAATACTTGAGCACGAAGGACTTATACCCACATCCGGTGCCTAACGTGCCTCGACGTGGAAAACTAATCGTCCCACGCCGGAACAATAATTCCAAGCGCAAGGGATGTCAGGCTCAGTGGCTTTAAACGTACACCCACGGGATATCGAGTTCAATCGCGAACGGTCTTTATGTCGAGTCCCTCATCCAATATCGCAACCAAGGCTCTAAGTCGAGGTACCAAAACTGGACAACTGTCCAAAGACTCCAAATCAAATAAAAATACCAAGCCGCAGGCTTAGCACCCATTGACCCATTGATAAATGAAGTAAAAATACGATAAAACGCACTCAACCAACGGTTATGCAAACACAACGACTAAAAGTAAGATTAGTTCAAAACTCACATTAGTTGAGGTACCCATTTCCCAAGTGAACTTATACTCCCATATTTTCCAAATGCCTCATAACACATAATATGCATTTTCCAAATTTAACTGCTGATAAGAATGAAAATCATGAAATGAAACTATAAACGCTCTTTCAAATACCTCACATAAAAGTGCAAGTAATACTTTATAAAACACTCCATTTCATGATGATACATAAAACCCTACAAACATTTAAAAGTGTATTTCTTTGACCAAAGATCCATTCATATAATAAGACTTCAAAACACATTCATTTGTGACACATATATCAAACGCCCAAAAATCTCCAATGTGGGTGTTATACAAGGTTTGTAAAGTTAGATAATTCAAATAATCAAAGATTAGAAAATAACCCAAAATTTGATAATTTCATGTAAAACACATAAAACCCTTTAAAATAGACATTTTGGCATGTACAACATTTTCACAAATCAACTTGAACTCACCTTGCTAGATTTAGGCTAAATCTAGATTTTCCCCCAACTAGAGCTCCTTTGAAGAACACTTGGATTCTCAAGTCAAACTTACAAAACCTAAATCCACAAGGTTCCAACCATAAATATACATATCCCACCATAGATAATCATAATCAACCACAAAGAATCATTTCCCAACCTTATACATGAATACCTCAACTGATACCGAAACCCTAACTTCTATAAATGAAGAGGATAGAAGATTACCTTAACCCAAGCTTGAATCCACCAATCAAAACACCTCTAGTTCACCAAAATGGTTACAAACTTCCAATCTATGAAAGGGAGAACAAAGGGTGGATGAAACCCTAGAAAAGTTTGGTGAAGAAGATGAATAGTGAGAGATGAGAAACTTACCACCACAAAATACTCTATTATACTCAAATATACTTAAAATCTATTGCTAGATCCTTGAAGATCTCTCAAAAACGAAACTGTAGCAACTTGAATCACCAAAACCGGAGTTTTGGAGCAAAAGTTATGAAGAAATGAAGTTTTGGGTGAAATGAGGCTGAAATCAGGTTTTTAACCCGAGCTGAAGCTTTTGATGTTGCACACGACCTGTGCATATTTTGTGAAGGATGGCGCACAACCCGTGCGCCCTTCAGCCCACGAAGAATTTGGCCAAATACTGTTTTGGTCGTAACTTCTTCGTTATAGCTCCGTTTTCGCTCTGGAAAGAACCGTTGGACTCGTAGTTGAATCCTTTATCCATCTAGACTATAAAATCTAGGATTCAAGTCCAAAATCAAATATCTTATTTTTCCTTTATATATCGATTTCTATATTAACTTGACTTGATACCTCTCAAAACTCGGGGTGTTACACGAAGCTCATCAGTCAATTCATTTACTTTGGTCTTAACTCTTTAGTTTCTTTTGAAAAAATATTGCATTGTTCCTTTAGGCTATGTTAGACCACAGTCTCATTGGATTCAAGATCATCCAATCTGAAGATCCAATCTGAAGCTAAAGCCAGAAAGTTGACTCTCGATATTAAAGTCTAATGTTACTTTGTAATAAATGTCAAATTGTTTGTTATTGTTATTAGTTAGTTTAGTTTAGTTTGTTAGTTATTAGTTAGATATAATATCTAAATGTTAGATATTATTAAGTTTATTATTGTTTAATATTGCTAGTGGTTGTTTAGGTGGTGTGTTAGACACACAAGATCTTTTATCAGATCTCTCAACTCTCTACAATGAGATTACTAAAGATATAAAATAATACACACACATTAAAAGGTGTAATACACAGAGAGAAAACACGAGAGCTTCAAAGATCAACCTTGTAACCATTTCTATTAATCAATACATGTTGGTAATCATTTTGTGTTGTTAATCTATAAAACTTGATAAACATTATGGACCGACAATTGGTATCAGAGCCAGATAATAGATCAAAATCAAGTTTTTAAAAACTCACGACTCTGTGTTCTTATTTGAAATTCGATTTCGAGATTTTGAGTGTTTTAGGTGTTAAAATCGATCAGGTTGTGATCGATATACATGCTAGATCGAGTTGTAGTGGTTTGATTTCAGTATAAAGCTTTAATCGAGTTCCTTTTTGGTGATTTAGTGGTCTGAAAGTCGAGTTTTTTTTAAAGTTACTGTGCCATCAATTTAATTTTCAAAAAGTGATTTTTATCGAGATCGAGTAGTCACAATCAGTTCTAGAAGTGTTTTTAGACATATTGGTAGAGTTTGGGTCTGTTAATCTTGGAAAAACAGGTTTTTTAGTCGATTTATCGAAGTACAGACGAACTCGCGCAAACCAGAAGAAGAACTCACGCAAAGCCCACTTTGCGTGACACACTTTGCGCAATCAACTGAACACGCAAAGTCTACTTTGCGCAACCAACGTAATACGCAAAGCCCACTTTGCGCAACCAACGTATCACGCAAACTCTACTTTGCGCAAAACTCAAAGCTCACGCAAAGCTCACTTCTCGCGACCAACGACTCAAGCGAACCTCAGTTTTCGCAACTCTCTTGAAACGCAAATCTCACTTCTCGCAACAACAAGGAAACGCAAAGCTCACTTCGCGCTACGTACAGCTCACGCAAAGCTCACTTTGCGCGATCAACTTGAAACGCAAACTTCAGTTTGCGCAACCCACGTGTCACGCAAACCTCCCTTTGTGCAAGCAACCTCTCGCGCAAACCTCTCTTTGCTCAAATACAAGATTTAAATCTTTTTAATCAGAATGACATCCAGAGAAGCCCTTGCAATCGGAACTGACACCAAGCCACCAGTTCTCTTTAAAGGAGAATACGAACGGTGGAAAGATCGGTTCCTGAACTTTGTTGATAGACATGAGTTGGGTGATTTTATCAGGCAATCTATAGAAGAAGAGGTTATGAAACCAGTGATGACGACTCGTTTGGTTGGAACTGTGCCGACACAGTTTGAACTTAAGTATCATGAGCTAGAAGATGATAACCTAAAAAGAGCAAAAGGTGATAAGTTAGCTAAGTCATACATTCTACAAGGAATTCCAAATGAAATCTA
The DNA here is from genome assembly GCA_954870635.1 of Arctium minus. Lineage (NCBI taxonomy): Eukaryota > Viridiplantae > Streptophyta > Magnoliopsida > Asterales > Asteraceae > Arctium > Arctium minus. The sequence goes on from OX941086.1 coordinate 36,978,407, forward strand.
TGTAAACATTGACAGCTACAAGGCCTCGGGCAAGGAAATGTGGGATCAGCTAGAGAAGATGATGTTGGGTTCAAAGGTTGGGAATCAGCTGAAAATCTCCAACTGCCTAAATAATTATGAAGAATTTAGAGGCAAAGTCGAAGAAACTTTAGAAGAAACCTATGACAGATTTGTGACTTTGCTGAACGAACTAAGCAAGAACAAGGTCACCAAATCTCAAGTCGAGCTGAACGTCAAATTTCTAAGTATTCTACAGCCGGAATGGAAAAGATTTGCCAGGCAGATGAAGCAGATCAAGGATCTGAATGAGATTCCACTTCATGAGGTGTATGAAACCCTCAGACAAAATAAAGAAGAGGTAGATGAAATTCTAGATGAGAAGAGGCAGAAAGGAAATACAGTTGAAGACACAGTTGCTCTTGTTGTCAGGAAGAAGAAGAACAAGACGATTGTGTATGAATAAGAAGAAAATGAAGCTTATGCAAACTCTGACTCAGATGAAAATGACCAACTGAAGCAAGCAATGCTTCTGCTGACAAATGCTTTTCAGAAAAAGTTCTACAAAAAGCCAACATCAAACAATCAGAGGTATTCTTCTGGTCCTAACAACTATGTCCATAAGGAAAGGGTTGAAGGAAGTAGATATGAAGGAAAGAAGTTTGAAGGGAAGATATTAGAGGAAAAGAAGCCGGAAGAGAGAAGGTATCATGCTAAAGGGAAGAGAATAGAGGAGAGGAAACCGGAAGAGAGAAAGTTTAAAGCTGAAGGATCCAGTCAGTCAGAACCACCTACGTGCTACAACTGTGGCAAAACAGGTCACTTTGCCAGAGACTGCCGCAGACCCAAAGTCAGAAACTCCGATTACTACAAGAACAAGATGCTTCTTGCAAAGCAACAGGAGGCGGGTAAGGCACTGATGGCAGAGGATGAATACTGGCTTGATCATTCAGACGAGGAAGAAGAGGATAAAGAGAGAAATGAAGCAGTCAACATGTGCTTGATGGGAAAGCAGGAATCAGACGCTGAAGCAGATTCAGAAGAGGATGAAGAAGAGGAGGTATGTGATTTATCGAATTCAGATTTCATGAATAAAATGCATACCATGAATTTAAAAATCCAATAGTTAGAGTCGAATCTTAAGCGAGAAGAGGGTGTCATTACAAACAAAAACCAATCGATACAGAAACTTAGCGATGAAATTGTTGAGAAGAAAGTATTGGTTGAGGTTTTACATACAAACAATGACACCAGCATGAAAGAACAGACAATAATTCTTAAAGAGAATTTTGAACTCAAGTCTAAACTGAGAAAAGGTGAGCTTGATTTATATGAGCTTACGAAAATGCATTCTTCGTGTACCGAAGAAAACAAAACTTTAATTGCAAAATTAGATGCTTTGGAAAAGAAGTTATACTCATTAGGTCAAAGTGAGCAAACCATTCATCTTAACAAACCAATAGAGAATAAAGACAATTGGGGAATCGGTTATAAGAATCCTCACTGTCTTCAAAAAGGAATATCTGAAGTGCCTGCACTTTATGATCTCCTTTCTTTGAAATTAGCTCGAAGAATCCCTGAGCTTAAAGTTTTCTGGACTAAACTGTCTGAAAAGGATGAAGCCAACGAAACTGAAAAACGTTTGAAATCATCTAAAGTTCATCTTCCATTTTATTATGCGAAAATGAATAATAGTTATAATGATAATCCAATATATCAAAAGAAGAAATCTCTTTCAAATGACTTCTTTCAAAGTTATTCTGAAAAGGAAATGGAGGCGAAGCCTATTCAAGGTAAACTATATGTCCCTCCTCTCGTTTTAGAAAGTAAAATTTCTGAACTCGAGAATTCTTTAACAGATGAAAGACTTCTAATGAATATTGAACAAAAAGTTTTTTCAGTTGTGTTCAAAAATGTTATTATTTCTAAGGCTTCAAACTCTGAGGATATGTTTGGTTCATCAAATAAAGGGTTTGATTTTCTGAACTCTGACGGTGGTTTAGATGATTGTTTTGAACAATTTGACATTAATGCAAAACTTCCTAACCATTCATCCTTTATTAAGAAATCTTTAGGAAAAATCAGTATGCCTGTTAACAGTGCAAAATCAACGAAAGTTGATAACTCAGTCTCTGTGAAAGCTAAAAATGCTAAAGGTAAGAATACATCTAAGCATTCACAGAAACCGAACACTACTGATAATCCGAAAAGAAGCATTTGTTTGTTGCTCAAAAGTCTAACTCAAGAGTTTCACATGTTTTAGATCTGATCAAGCAAAGGCAGAAGTTAAATCTCTGTGGCAACCGAAACAGAAGCTTGACAAGACCGTTAAATCGTTTTCTAGTGTTAATTGTAGTAATACTTCGCCTAGTAAAGATGTCTTAATTGTTAATGTTGCTATTTTGAACTCAAAACTTGTTGTTTCTCGTAAACAATATACAATGAAGAAATTATTTCAGTTATCTTTATCTGCTAGAAAGTCTTCTATTTATGATAAACATGTTTCTACTTCTTGTCAAGATTCTGAAGATTGGTTTGGCAATTATCATGTGCATTCATCTCATTCTAATTATTCAAATGCATTTCAAAAGAAAAGAGGACCCAATTTGAAATGGGTACCAAAATCTTGTGCTAACACAGTAGGACCCAAATTCAAGTGGGTACCTAAGGCTAAATCTGTGTTGCAGGCACATAAAGTGTAAAAGAAGTTATGAAGAGATGACTTCTAGACAAAACAGTCTAGGACTCGTTCCTCAAAGAACATAGGTTCTTGAATACAACAGTTCAAGACCCGCACTTCAAAGATAAAACAATGGTTTTTGAACACGTCTGTTCAGAACCCGTGCTTAAGAGAAAGATGGCTTTTGAACAAATCAGTTCAAGACCCACACTTCCATGCTCAAAAAGTCTTAACTCAATAATTGTTTTAAGACTATCTAAATCAAATGTTTCGTTATTTCTCTTGTGCAGATCCGTCATTTATGGTACTTGGATAGCGAATGTTCCAAGCATATGACATGACAAAAAGAGATGTTGTCCAATTTTAAAGATAAATATTGCGGAACAGTTAAATTCGGCAACGACCAGCATTCACCAATAATGGGATACAGTGATGTACAACACAACAATGTCACGATAAAGAAGGTGAGCTATGTTGAAGGCTTACGACACAACCTGTTCAGTATCGGCCAGTTCTGTGACAAAAGCTTAGAGGTCAATTTCAAAGCCAAGACGTGTTCAGTTCGCACTGAACAAGGCGAGGAGCTCTTGGTCGGCACAAGAAAATCAGACCTCTACACAATTAACTTGTCAAAAGTTCAGACTAACAAGCAGGTTTGTCTACTATCGAAAGCCTCGATGCAACAAAGTTGGTTATGGCATCGAAGGCTCTCTCACCTCAACTTCAGGTACATCAACAATCTGGTCAGTGGAAAGCTCGTCAAAGGACTTCCAGAGCTCAAGTATGAAAGAGAACATCTTTGTGCAACATGTGAAAAGGGAAAAATGAAGAGGGATCCACATAAACCAAAGCCTGAACCAAGTACAAGCGCTCCGTTAGAGTTATTGCATATGGACTTATGCGGTCCGATGCGAACTCAGAGTCTAGGCGGAAAGAAGTACATACTCGTTATCATGGACGATTACTCGCGATACACATGGGTCAAGTTTCTACGTTCAAAGGATGAGACACCAGATGTTCTCATCACATTCCTGAAAACGACCCAGGTGAATCTGCAGAAACCGGTCAAGCTTCTAAGAACAGACAACGGCACAGAGTTCAAGAACAAGAAGGTTGAAGAATATCTCGAATCTGTCGGAATTTCACATCAATACTCTGCTGCTCGAACGCCTCAACAAAATAGAGTGGTCGAAAGAAGAAATCGTACGTTAGTCGAGGCTGCTCGTACTATGCTAAGTCAATCAGACTTACCTCTATTTTCGTGGGCAGAAGCTGTATCGACTGCGTGCTACACACATAATCGATCCATGATACATCGAAGATTCAAGAAGACTCCTTATGCGTTAATCAACAACCGAACACCGACAATCAAATATTTCCATATATTTGGGTGTAAGTGTTTCGTGTTAAACGATAGGGAGAGTCTCAACAAGTTCAGTGCCAAAGCGGACGAAGGCATCTTCATTAGTTATTCCTCAACATCAATTGCATATCGTATCTATCTGAAGAAGTCAAAGACGGTGATTGAAAGCATCAACGTCACGTTTGATGAAGAGATGGCTTCCGAACAACACAGTTTAGAACCCGTTATAACCGGAGTACTAGCTTCTGGGCAACTCAGTCCAGAACATGCGTCTCAACAGAACAAATTAGATGAAGCATCAACGTCAAGTAATCATATATCTGATTTAGATTTATTATTTGAATTGTTTTATGATGAATTTCTTGGATCTAATGTAAAGAAATCTGTTGTGGTTGACAGGATGGAAGACTTAACGACTACTCATCCAACCAGTTCAAATGTTCCTATTGAATCCAACGCCCCGATTCAACAAGAAATTCCAATTCAAATGTCGACTCCGACATTTGAAGAAGTGCCATGTGATGAAGAGACATAAGTAGCTGAAACAGTAGGATGTTCTATTCAGATCAATCTACAGCCAGAACAAGTTGTACTTGCTGAGCCTTATGCACCTATCACTTCAATTGCAATAATCATTCCTACTGAACAACCTGAAGAAGGTACAAGTGGATTTATAGATGATACAACTGACATACATTCATATAATCCACTGCCTCATGAACATAAATGGACCAAAGAGAACCCGATAAGCCAGATCATTGGTGATCCATCAAAACCGGTGCAAACTAGGTCAGCATCAATAAACATGTGCATGCATGACTCCTTTCTGAGCAAGTTCGAGCTAACTCGCGTATCTGAGGAACTTGCTGATCCAGAATGGGTGATCTCAATGCAAGAAGATCTGAATCAGTTCGATGCACTTCAAGTCTGGAGACTCGTACCAAAACCTCAAGATAAAACAATTATAGGTACGAAGTGGGTTTTCAAGATAAAGAAAGACGAATGTGGTACCATAATCCGAAACAAGGCAAGACTAGTATCCAAAGGATACAGACAAGAGGAAGGAATCGACTATGACGAGACATATGCTCCTGTGGCGCGATTAGAGGCAATTAGAATGTTTCTAGCCTACGCAGCCCACAAGAACTTCACGGTCTTTCAAATGGACGTGAAGACTGCCTTTCTGAAGGAGGAAGTCTACGTCTCTCAGCCAGAGGGTTTTGTCAATCAAGAGAAGCCGAATCACGTCTACATTCTCGACAAAGCATTCTACGGTCTGAAACAAGCTCCTCGAGCCTGGTATGATGTCCTTTCCAAATTTCTAGTCAAGTCTGGTTTTTCAAAAGGTACGGTGGATACCACTTTGTTTATCAAAAAGGAAAAAATCCGATATCATTCTAATTCAAATCTATGTAGATGATATTATTTTTGGCTCTACAAGTCCTAAGTACTGTAAGAATTTTTCAAACCTTATGGTGTCTAGATTTCAGATGAATTTGATGGGAGAGATGAATTTCTTTTCGGATTACAAGTCAAACAGTTTTCTACGGAGATTTTTATTAATCAATCAAAATACATTATGGATATTCTTCGAAAGTTCAAAATGGAAAATTCAAAACCGATTGGTACCCCAATGGCACCAGGTATTAAGATTGGCACCGATCCTTCGGGAAAGGCTGTTGATGTTAGGACTTACAGAGGGATGATAGGTTCTTTAATATATCTTACTTCTAGTAGACCACATATAATGTTTTCAACATGCTTATGTGCACAATATCAGGCCAATCCTAAAGAAATCCACATGTCTGCTGTGAAGCGCATATTTAGGTATCTGAAGGGCACTGCAGATCTTGGTCTGTGGTATCCTAAAGATACAAGTTTTGAACTAACAGCGTATACAGATGCAGATCATGCAGGTTGTATGTTAGACAGAAAAAGCACGTCAGGACATGTACAGTTCCTCGGTGATAAGCTTGTAAGTTGGGCATCGAAGAAGCAACTTTGTGTTTCACTATGACTCCAAGAGCGCCATCGCAATAACAACGAATCCTGTTCAGCACATCAAGACTAAACACATAGACGTCAAGTATCATTTTATTAAAGATCATGTCGAAAAAGGAACAATTGAACTTTTCTTTGTAAAAATTGATTATCAACTTGCCGATTTGTTTACCAAACCTTTAGACGAAAAGAGGTTTAACTTTCTTCTCTCTAAGCTTGGTATGCTAAATATAAAGATTTAATCAGTAGTTACCTATCAAAGTTTTCTAATTGTATAATTTTTCATCATTTCTTCATTCTTAATTCTGATTGATATTTGCACTTCTATATTCTGTTCATGATCCAAGGGGGAGTATGAGAAGAAATTGACAAGTGGTTAATCTTATTTTGAGGGGGAGCTCATAAGATTTCTGCATTTACCTTTTATGTCAAATTTTTGTAATGCAAGATTTTAGGGGAAGCTCTTCAAGTCAAAGGAGTTTGGATATGACTTCTGATTATTTCTGATCAGAACTCGTACTTTAACAGTTTTACTGCTTTTTGTCTTTTCAATTTAAGTGAATAAATTTGCTTTGACTTGACATAAGACTTTTGCAAAATTTTTGAGAGATGCTTACAAGTTCATATGTTTATGACTTTAAAGCTTAGCTTCATGAGATGGAAGATCGTACGTAAAGGTATAATTCTATATCTTCATCTCATATATGGTTGAAAGAAGGACAACTTTCAATCATCAAAAACATTGTTTTCAATGTTCAAACCACTTCCCGATTCTCAAAACGAATTCATGAATTGGAAGTGGGACTTTAAATGTTTTCAAGAAATATATTGTGCTTTAACTGAAATAGTTAAACCAATCTGAGCATCATATGCATCATAGGAAAACAAGGATTTCTTTGTGCTAGGAATTAACACAACTTCTATGAAATCACCTTAACCAGTGATTTCTACCCAAGAAGTTAATCCATAGTGATTAAGTATGAGAAGTCAAAAAGAATTGAGTGTGATTAGAGAAAGCAAAATGTTTAAAAGAAAGAGCGTGTGAGAACAGAGTTAAAAGAATATCACAACTCTGCACCAACTTTTTCTGAGTCGGGCAACCACATTTCTAGTGTTTCACATTTCTTTGGTGAACATTATTGAAACAGGCAACTAGCCCATGCCAACTCTTGATAAAACCTCACCATCTACTCATTTTCTTCTTAACAAGAAAGTGTTTCACATTTTCAAAGGGGATGCAACACATTTACTATCTAATTTTCATTTGAAAATCTGGATATTGAAAAGAAGGAAGTTTGCCCCACCTTCGCAATTCAATCATTCACAATTGAGTTTGTGTTTAACTTACTGTTGTCTCAGTGGTTTACACAATTTTGAGTCTATAAGCAATCATCAAGTGCTTAATTCTTTCAACACAAGCACGAACACACAAGGAATTTGTTTCTTTGTCATAACCTTTATAGAAATTACCTTTGTGGTGTTTCGATGATTAAATGGAAGCCCTGGGGGAGTCAACATCAAACAACTCCTTTCCAATGTGTATTTGTTACACACAGTGACTTAGTGTTACTGACAGACACGTTAACTGATTCATTAGTTGATCCAGGTGTTACACGACTTGTCTAGGGATGGCAAAAAAACCGAACCCGACGGTGAAAACCGAAAACCGAACATTTCGGGTCGGGTTCGGGGATCTCTTATCGGGGACGGGGACGGTACTCACCGCCCCGGCCCGGCTTGAAATATAATATATGTGTATATGATAATTATATATATTATATAAAAGATTAAAACCCCATAGCCTATTACTATTAGCCTCATTCCATTTTTCAGCCCAACCCAAATCTGGAATCCCTAATTAATCCTCATACGGTCATACCTGGTCGCCTCCCAATCTCCCAATCTCAGATTCTCAATCAATATATTGAACTCCAATCTCCAGTCGGCGGCGAGTCCCCATCGACGTTCAACTCTCCCCATCGACAGACGACACCGCGACAGACTCCAATAGTCCAATTCCCTCAGTCGTCAGTCCCTCTCGACCTTTCGAAGTTCGAACTCCAGACTCCAACTCCGGCGACGCGGCGACAGACTCCATCACTTCAACGGAAAAACTGACATTATTTATGTGACTATTGCCTTCTTTCTTTCTTTTAAATTTTAAATTTTTTCTTGTTCTCGCATGCGATATCTGCACTCAGAAATCTTGATCTGGATCTATTCCCACGCTTATTCTGGTATCTGTTCTGCAAATCTTGAGAAATCTTTTAGATTTTATGGAAGAATTAATCCCGTTTTACTTAATTCTTTGTCTTTCTGTCTTTTGCATATTACCACGTCAAGATCGTAGAGAATGTTGATATTGATCCACTAGAAATTTTCCAAAAGCAAGGTTTGTTTATATGATTTTAACCTACTTAAACACTTTCTCTAGAAATTGACTTCACCACAATTTACATGAAGGAAATTAATCTGGAAGAAAGTAAATGGAGGTTTCCTCCATATATATCTACTTATAATTGCTAACCCACACCCTTAAATAGGGCCAAATAACCCTAAACCCATTTAAACTATTAAACTTAATAAAAACTAGATTAACCATGGTTATTACATAATCTAAACCGAAAACCACCAATTTGTGAGAGTTTATCAATTATTCAATTGGGATTTTTTCCAATTGTTTTATGGATCCTTCTAGACACATAGCTTTTATGAATGCTATGCTTTTGTGTTTCTAGATTATACCTCTCCCTCTCGACAACTCCAATCCCTGTCTCGATATCTCCAGATTTGGTGTTTTTAATGTTACATTCACTTAATGTTACCAAATTTGGGAACAAACTTATATGACATATAATTTTTTGCATTCATTTAATCATCTTGGTGTTGAACTTGAATGATGTTGAATTACCAATTTACCATCTATGTTAAATATTTACTTTAATTGTCTTTGCATAGGTGAAATGGAAAGACAATGTAATGATTCTAATACAAACACTCAATCTCATAATCAACCAATTGGATCGTCACCCGTGATTAATTCAATGAACGAGTCTAACAACAATAGTCAACCAATTGGGTCATCACCTGCGATTAATTCGGTGACTCAAGATGAAACTCAAGATGAAGTTGAGTCGGGATCTAAAAAAAGGAAAGAACGGTCAGTAGTATGGAACCACTTTAAGAAGATGAAAGTGGATGGTATTGATAAGGCACAGTGTAATTATTGCAAAAAGAAACTAGGAGGGAGTTCTAAAAACGATACAAGACATCTACATGATCATTTCAAATCTTGTTTAAACCGACCCACGCGAGATATACGCCAACACATCTTAGTAGGGGAGCAAAAGAAAGCCGATGGTACTTCGTCATATGTTTCTAATTACACTTTTAATGCGGATCAATCAAGGAAAAATCTAGCGGAGATGATAATCATGCACGAGTATCCGCTTTCCATAGTAGAGCATCATAGGTTTCGCAAATTTGTGGGAGGTCTTCAACCTTTATTTAAGGTTCTGTCTCGAAATACCATTAAGAGTGACATATTGAAGATCTATGATTATGAAAGACAAAGAACATTGAAGTTGTTAGAAAAGAACACCAGTAGTGTAGCAATTACCACCGATATGTGGACGACTAGCAATCAAAAAAAAGGATTTATGGCGGTCACGGCTCACTTTATTGATCAAAATTGGAATATGCAAAGCCGGATTATGAGGTATATCTTTTCTATTTATTTAAAATATGTAATGTTAATTTATATAGATTATTTTCTATTTTATTAACGTATCAAATGTTGAATTAGGTTTATTTATGTGCCTTGTCCACATACTTCTGAAGTTCTTGCTGATGTACTTTATGAGTGTTTGCTTGACTGAAATCTTGATAGGAAACTGTCCACACTAACAGTTGATAATTGCACCACAAATGATGCAATAATCAACATGTTGTTGGACAAGCTTCCTTTGAGTTCACTTATAATGGGTGGGAGGTTGTTTCACATGCGATGTTGCGCACACATTCTTAATTTGATAGTTCAGGATGGACTAGTTATTATTGGGGAGGGGATTGAAAGGATTAGAGACAGTGTTGCCTTTTGGACTGCATCGCCAAAAAGGATTGAAAGGTTTGAGGAAGCAGCCCGCCAATTGGAAATATCATCTACTAAGAAACTGACACTTGATTGTAAGACTCGGTGGAACTCTACTTATTTGATGGTCAGTGTTGCTATAGTTTACAAGGACGTCTTCCGACGCTTAAAGCAACGTGAGTCTCAGTATAAAAGTTTGCCAAGTGAGCGGGATTGGGAATTCGCGAAGGAGATTTGTGATAGATTGCAATTATTTTATGAGGTAACTCTCTATTTTATTAAACTCTATTTTTGTGTTGTTGATATGAGGTAACTTTAGTTTTTTGGTTTTTTGTTTCTTTGGCAATACTTAGGTAACGGTAATGTTTTCTGGTTCAAAGTATCCTACGGAAAATGTCTTTTTTCCATCAATATGTGAAATTAGATATTCTTTGGTTGATTGGGTATGTTCTCCTAATGAAGTCATTAAGCTCATGGCTTCCAAAATGCTTATCAAGTTTGACAAGTATTGGTCTGTTATACATGGGATTATGGGAATGGCAGCGGTTTTGGATCCTCGATATAAGCTTAAGTTTGTGGAGTTACTTTTTCCTGTGTTGTACGGACAAGACAAATCGGCGAGTGAAATTGAGAAGCTCAAAGAATTGATCTACACTTTGTTTCAAGAATATGAATCTAGTGATCCCGGTGCAAGAAACATTACTGAAAGTGTTGGTGGTTCATCTTTTTCCAGTTCAGGATCTTCAGCAAGTCATCGTGTTGAATTTAAGAAACTTTTATCCAACATTGCTTCAATTGCCAATTAGCACGATGATTTAGGTGTTACGACTGAGTTGGACAATTACTTGAAAGAGAAACTTTTGCCAAAAGACTTGGAGCTTGATTTGCTACTTTGGTGGAAGACAAACGGGTTTAAATACCCAACACTTCAGAGGATAGCTAGAGACATATTAGTCGTTCCTATTTCTACCGTTGCCTCAGAATCCGCGTTCAGTACCGGTGGAAGATTGGTAACTCCACACCGTAGTCGACTTCACCCAAAAACATTGGAGGCTTTAATGTGTGCTCAAAGTTGGCTATTGAATGAAATACGAGGTAATCGTATATTTGTTTTAAATTATAAATTATTATTTTAGTTATATATTTTAATTATTTTATTTTGATTGATAGTAATTATTTTGTTCATATAGACACGTGTTCTGATGAGACCGAAACATATTGCCGTACCATTGAATATGATTATGACGTGGAAGAGGTAACTATATCACTATGAGAACTATTATGATATATTTATCTATTTAGTCTTATACATCATACATTTTATTTTGTAGGAAAGTAAGGAAAGCGAAGTGATTGGTTGACGAGTTTGGCCGTTTGGGGAGTTTCGAGTTGGTAATTTGGTTTGTTTGTCTTGTGAATCATGATGGTAGTCGGATTATGTCTCGTAATTGGGTGGTTGATGTTTTAGACAATTTTAATCGGCTTTTATTTGATTATGTTTGGTTATGTTCATATGGTCAAATGAACTATTTTGAGTTTTGACCATGTTTTTGTGAATTCGTATTTGATCCTAGTTAATTATGTATGAATGTATGCTTTATTCCTACTTAGTTGTTGCTTTAATATTATGTTTTAGAAATATGAATTTTTCGGTTTCAGGTTTCGGGTTCGGGTTTCGGGTATTACCAACGGGTAACGGTGATTTTTTAGCCTTAACGGGTTCCCCAATGGGGATCGGGGAAACCGCGGGGACCCGATGGGGATCCCCGATAAGATCCCCGACGGGGATCGGGACGGTTTCGGGGATCGTTTTGCTTATCGGTTTCGGGGATGGGGATACCAATCCCCGGCCCGAACCCGGCCCGTTGCCATTCCTAGAATTGTCTGGATTTGAAAAGATCTGGATGAATATCTTTTGAATTGACGGATCAGAGGCTCAAATGAAAGACATTTCTTACTCACAGTTTTGATGAAGTCGTTGCACTTTCCATCAAAAAGGGGGAGAATCTAAAGCTTGAAGAAATGTCCAGTCCATTACATTACAAGACATTGGAGAAGAGAAAAGCTAACCAAGAGCTGCGAGATCAAAGTATTCTGAAGACATGCTGATTTCAGATAAATTTTCTTTGAAGATACTTTGCTAAAGCATTTTGAGCTAGAGAAAGAGATTGCATCTTCTGAGCTGAAGAAGAAGACTGAATTGCTAAAATCTTTTTAGTAATGATCTTGATCCAAAGGGGGAGATTGTTAGATCACATATCTATTGGATTCAAGATCATCCAATCTGAAGCTAAAGCCGGAAAGTCGACTCTCGATATAAAGTCTAATGTCGTTTGTAATAAAATAGTCAAAGTTAATTATTGTTTATTGTATTTTATGTTTAATCTAAATATCTTATAAATAGATATTTAGATATTATATACTAGTTATTATATTATAGTTTAGATATTAAGTTAGTTTTATTAGTTTAATATTGCAAGTTGTATTGCAAGTGGTTGAGTTTTTGTGTGTGATAGAATATAGAGAGATCAGATCAGATCTCATAACACACATATCCAAGAACACACACACTTACGGTGTAATACACAAAGAGAAAACACGAGAGCTTCAAACCGAAAACATTGTAATCATCGATTGTTATTAATCAAACAGATTGGTAATCGTTTATGTATTTATTGTAGATAAAACTTGATAGTATTGTGGACCGACAAAAACCTATAGTGGAACCACGTTAAATCACGGTGTTATTTGTTTTGAACTTGCTATAATTATAGATAATAACGTATTTATTATTATCTATAATTCGTGGGTTTATTATTCTACGTTAGAGAATTATTGTGCAACATCTAGATTATTGTTATCCGCATTCGTTGTTGGGTTAATTGTGCACCTGGATTTCTACCTGTTGGGGACCTTAGAAATCACTCGCTAGCATTTGCATTTGTGAGGCACATTTTTTCCTAACAAATCACTTCTCAATTAATGTTATTATGTTTAAACCATTAATTAGTTCTCTAAGTTTAGATCAACAGATAAGATTTGTCTTCGCATGTACAATGAAAATTGAGTTTTCATTTGGACCCACCCCTATATATAGGGGAAGGATCAATTGGAAACCAATATTACATTGGAAACTTTGGAAACCGAAATTAACTAATCATTGAATTTTCTTTTTTTTTTAATTTTTAATTGATAAGGTTATTTTAGTCTTTTACATAATTTCATAATATATATGGTAAGTGTTATTATTATTATAATATTAATTATTTAATTTTAATGTATTTTATATATGGTAATATTGATCCTTTATTAATTTAAACATGAAACATTTAATTTAGGTAAACACAAATTGATTCATACGCAAACTACAAATCAAATTATTTTTTCTGATTCTTATGAATCAGTGATTGATTCATCCAATGAATGAAAGTTTATATTCATATGAAATCTTCAATATTACCTCCAGACACAAAATATTAATATAGTGAAACATAATGAATTTGATATAGTGAAACAAAATATTAATATAGTGAAACCTGATGAAACATATAATGTTAATATAGTGAAACCTGATGAAACATATTTGATATAGTGAAACATAATGGAAAGGTAATGAAACAAAATATTAATATAGTGAAACTTGATATAGTGAAACAAAATATTAATATAGTGAAACAAAATATTAATATAGTGAAACCTGATGAAACATATTTGATATAGTGAAACATAATGGAAAGGTAATGAAACAATAATGGTAATGAAACTTAATTGGGTTTTTACATAATACATATTGATGAACATGTAATAAAAAGGTAGTCTTGATATATTATTGTTATCTTTTATTAATAAATTAATTAATTTATTACCATATATAATTACTATCTTTTATTAATAAAATTTATTACCATATTTCATCTTTGTTGCCAATTTTGAAACACAAAAGAAAAAGACACATTTACCCTTTTGACATATTATTATTATCTTTTATTAATAAATTAATTAATTTATTACCATATATAATTCAATTTAATCTTGACCATTGATTAAAAATATCAATGGTTGAAATTTGGTTTCCAAAGTTTCCAATGAAATTTGGTTTCCAATTGAAACCACCCATATATATATATATATATATATGTATATATATATATATGTATATATATATATATATACTACCTTATAATGCATTTAAATCAAACTCTTAAATCGCAAGGTACAACTTTTTTAAGCATGATTTTTGAAAAACTATGAATTACAAGTGTTTGAGCATAGTGTACAAGTTCATAAGGCATACACTTAACTGCAGACTACTTTTAACTTACCCCCACCAAATTAGAAGGTTTACATATTTCTTTCATCTGGTGAGAAAAGTCATCCACCCTCTTCAAGCTTTAACCTGCAAAAGATGCTCCCAACGCTCATTTATTCTGGTACGTTGAGAGGTTACTTTTGAAGAAGACCTTTTTTCCTCCCCATTTTTAATGTATCAAGTTTAACAAGACTGCTGTGACTCCAAATCATCTCATATGTAGCATATAATTCATTGTAGGAGGTTTTATTTTTCTCCTTTCTCTAAACCCAACATCAATTGTAAGCTCCCAAGCTCCCAATTGCTTCAACTTCAGCTCGAGGTAACAAATTGAGTTTGAGTTTGAGTTCCATTTTGATTTTCATTTTGATTTTCATTTTGAGTAGCTTGGGATCTTCATAAACTCCAAAAAAGAAATTCTATGTATACTATAATGTATTATGTAGTTCACCACCTCTGTTTCTTTTGTTCTCTTTAACTTTACATGAAACATCAGAGGTGTTGGACCTGTACAGTTGTTTTGGTTGGTGATTTGTAGTTTCTGGGTGCATTAGTTTCTTCAACCCCAGGTGTCGAGCAAGCCTTAACTCAAGTTTCTTTTCATCTGAAACACCTCCATGTCCATGGCTTCTTCTTGATCCATCTTTATTATAATCATCTTCTCCTTTTACAAACCAGTTTCCCTCTTTGAGAATCAAATCTAGCAACTGTGGATGGATCAATTCATCCATCCTTGAATACCCACCTTCCAGATAGGAAATCTCTTTTTACTCACAAACATGGATGCAAACCTGAATCATATTAAAATCTTCTGCTTCTCATTGTATTAATCCAAATTCATTGAGTTTTGGTACAAATCTTTCCAATCCCAAAACTTGCATTAACTTTTAAACTTAAATTAAATGTATTTCTTTTAACAATCTGTCATAAAAATTCTAAAAACAAAAATTACGATAAAAACCTCATGAACTTGTCAATTTATCTTTTACTAGGCGTATCAATTTATATGTGCTTGTCAATTGATCTTCTTCTTCGGATCATCAGAATACATCAGAACTAGGTTTCCGAATAAACTTTAACATCATCACACTCGCAAATCTCCACAGAATGATGCAACAAATTACATTGTTGTGAGAAAATACCATTACCCTGACCCGTTGTAGCATTTGATTTTCCCTGAAAATGAAAAACAAAAAATGTCAGGGTAATGGTATTTTCTTGTTTTCCCTGAAAATGAAAATTTTATATATATATTCGCAACAAACCTAGGATGTAGAAATTGAAAGTTTTCACGAAAAAAGGTGAACTTAGCTGCTACTTTTTGTGCCTTTCCCTCACAACGTAAAACCCATTCCGGCACCTGCAAACTTTACCACCGTAAACCCAAATTAATTGAACTAGCCATCTCTCTCCCTCAACTTTATGAAATAGCCACTTTCTCCCTAAAATTACCAAACTAGCCAACCCATTCGTGAAACGCCCCTCAATTGCGACCTCCCCTTTAAACCCAGATAAGAATTACACTTTCGGTCCCTGGATCTGCGAGGCCCTCCAAAAATAATGCTATAGCGATGTATTTGAATGGTGGAGGTAGTCATTGCAACATCAAATTGTGCGCCCCACCTAATTATTCCCAATCATCATTCAACAAAAAATGCCACCTCCTTAATTAAAATCATTAAAAATATATAAAAATTAATTCAATAAAAAAAACCTAGGAAATTGTGTTGATGTCAAACATTCAAAGATCAAGGGGTCACAAGTGAATTTTGTTTTCACGATTCAGGTCTAGGCTCATGACAGCCTCCTTCACGAGGCAGGGACCAAAACTGTAACAATTTGATTTTTCAGGGAGGACCTAGCGATTGGGAGGCCCAATTTCACGAGGTAGGGACCAAAAGTGTAAATTCTAATCTCGGGTCATGGGGGATGTCGTAATTTAGGGGTGTTTCACGAGTGTGTTGGCTACTTTGATAATTTTGGGGAGAAAGTGGCTATTTCACAAACTTGAGGGAGAGATATAGCTACTTTAGTTAATTTCCCTTGCCAGCCACCTACAAATCCCAAATTTCCAAAGGAAACACAAATCCAAAACAAAATACATATTATTCATTGGTCAAAAAAAAAAAATACAAACTATTCACAAATCTAGATCCAAAATCAAAAACTAGATCAAAAACCCAAATCTAAATTTTAAATCAAAAAATCTAAATCAAAGTTCCATTTTCTAGTGTTAACCCTACATCAAAAGTTAGATCACTGGAGGAAATGGCGAGGGGGTCACAAGTAACAGGAAAAAGGGGAGGGGTATGGATAATGGGTCTCGTCAGGGGTGGTTCTCCACATATTTGTTTTGTGGTTTAATGAACCAACATAAATTTGTTAAATAAAGAGTTAATTACATAAATGGTCCCTCATGAATGCTTGCTTTTCATTTTTCGTCCCTCGAGATCAGAAAGTACACTGGTGGCCCAAAAATCGAGTTTTTAGCCCAAATCTGTCCCTCTCATTAACACGAGGGACTATTTATGTAATTCACTCTTAAATAAATATAGCCATAATAATATATAGAGTGAATTGTGGATTTGGTCCCTATGCTTTGTTACTTTCTTTGACTACGGTCCCTATAGTATGTTTATTGTGGATTTGGTCTCTGTGGTATTCAATTTATCTTGGTCATGGTCCCTCTGACTAACGCATCCGTTAACTTTATTAAATCAGAGACCATTTTAGTCATTTTACCTAATTTATGTCTTATTATGATAAGAAAAATAAAAAATATATTCTTAACACACACACTCTCTTATATATATATATATATATATATATATCAAAATAAATAAAATAAGATATTATTGTATGACTTGATTCTTTAAATTTAAAAAAAAATAATTATATTAAATATGATTTAATTTTATTATTTTGTTGTAATGGTGGAAAGAAATATAGTTTTATTGTTTTAATGTAATTAAATTTTAATTTAAATAAATTAGATCATAAAATTAGATCTTATTTTATTTAGAGCGAATAAAATAAGATATGTTTTTATGATTTGATTTATTAAATTAAAACTTTAATTATGTTAAAGGCGATATAATTTTATTGTTCTTTACTATCATTGCAACAAACAAACTTATTATCGATATTTTGACACCAAAATCATTGAAAACCATTGAGAAATGAACTCTAATTTTATCATCTTAAAATTATAGGTTCCAATTTTCATATTGTTTTTCAATAAAAAAAAACTCAAAACAAACCGCTTAGATTTTAACGAAATAAAATATTTAAGTAACGAATATTTTAACTCACAGCCACAAGGCAAAACATAGAGCATCATATGTCAGGTAATACCAACATGAAAACATGTTAGCATTTACAAAATAGCGAAGATCAGCTACAACATCCATCAATAGAAAGATACGACATGGTCTTATCATTATTCGGTACTCCTTCCGTCCCAAAATAAACGTTCATAATAAAAAAGACACACGGTTTAAAAATGTGTAATTATTAGTTTATTACACTTGTTAATTTTATTGTGGGTTAAAATATTCGTAACTTAAATATTTTATTTCGTTAAAATCAAAATAGTTGATTTTTAATTTTTAACTGAAAAACAATATGAAAATTGGAACCTCTAATTTTAAGATGATAAAATTAGAGTTCATTTATCAGGTTTTCAATGATTTTGGTGTCAAAATATCGATAATAAGCTTGTTTGTTGTGATGATAGTAAAAGAACAATAAAATTATATCGCCTTTAACATAATTAAAGTTCTAATCTAATAAATCAAATTATAAAAACATATCTTATTTTATTCGTTCTAAATAAAATAAGATATAATTTTATGATCCAGTTTGTTTAAATTAAAATTTTAATTACATTAAAACAATAAAACCATATTTTTTCCACCATTACAATAAAATAATAAAATTAAATCATATTTAATATAATTAAATTTTTTTTTTTAAATTTAAAGAATCAAGTCATATAATAACATTCTATTTTATTTATTTTGATATATATATATATATATATATATGTGTGTGTGTGTGTGTTAAAAGTATATTTTTTATTTTTCTTATCATAATAAGACATAAATTAAGCAAAATGACTAAAATGGTCCCTGATTTAATGGAGTTAACGGATGCGTTAGTCAGAGGGACCATGACCAAGATAAATTGAATACCACATGGACCAAATCCACAATAAACATACTATAGGGATCGTAGTCAAAGAAAGTAACAAAACACGAGGACCAAATCCACAATTCACTCTAATATATAATATATTTGTTTAAATTTTCAATTGAAAATTAAATAAATAACAAAAAATGATAAAAATATCCCTAAGTTAAGAGACTTAAATTTTTAACCGAGACTAGTCAGAGGGATCAAAAGTAAAAAAAAGGGCAATCACAATGACTGAAAATGTAATTAGCTTAAAATATGGACTATTTAATAGTGAGCGGCAACCACATAATCCAAAATTTTAATTTACTCTAAATTTTATATAAAATTTCATATAAATATTCCATTACCGGTAGTCTTTTATTTATACCCCTAATATCCTTGAAAGATATAAAAAATTTATCCTAAGTATAAACACCATATTATCCTTGATTTAACAAACGTTATCTAAATTACAATTAAAAGATAAGATTTTGGTTTTGGTTTTTCAACTGAGGTAAGATTTTGTTTTTGGTTTTCAATTTAATTTTGATTTTGTAACCTAAATTCATACTTACCTTTGGTTTTTGTTCATACAAAGACGTTCAAGTTCGTCAATTTGTTCATATAGAGACGTCAAGTTCTTTAACCTTTTGATTAGAGGGAGCCTCGAGTCAGGAGCACTCTGTCAATGTAGCCTTGTGTTATTGTCCTTGTGTTAGTTGTGTTAGTTGTTTGCAGATAGTTAAGTCAACTTGTTGATAAAATGACTTTTGTTTCGTTTATTTGTTGTTCAGTGTTGTTGTGGAGCCACGTCGGTCGTTTGGTATACTTTTTTGGGTCACTACTCCCAATGGAGAGAGACCGAGCGGGCCTTACAACAGAGTGCTTCTCTGTAGAGGAGCACGTGTGATCGTTCTTTTGTATTTATGTAATTTATTAAATTATAATAAAATAAATATTTTTTATTACAAAAAATATCATTAGAAATTTTTCGTCAAGCATAAATGACAATTATAAAATTTAAAAAATGAATAAAATATTAAGAGGGAGTCGTATATGACGTTTTAGAAGAGAAATTAGTTTTATTTTGAGGTTATATTGATAAATATAAGTCTGCTCCACTTTGTTCCATTGGGTAGGGGTGGAACAAGTCTGTCCTACTTTGTTCCATCTTGTTTATGTCTGTTTCACATAAAAGTCCTGCCAAATGTGGAACAGTGATCTATATTATGTTCTTTTATGTTCTGTCTAGTGTACCAAACACACCTTAAGTGTGAATCAATATTAACCAAGAGCATCAAAATCAATCACTTTATGTTGATAAGCCAAAAATCTTTTCGAGGTAATCCCAATCTTTGTATTATGTAATTTTTAATTCTTGGTTTCCAAAAAAATTATTTCTCGCCGCTTTGTATGGATACATAACTAGAAGCTACCATTTGTACACAAACTAAACAATCCACAAATTAGTAGAATAAAACAAAACAAATAAGCCAAACAAATCCATGAAATAAAATCGAGACGGATAGAGAATAAAACGAAACAAACAACATGATTGAGGATTGAGTTATTGGCTTTAAAATTGTGATTCACCCGCGCTGTGTCGCATGGGTATACAACTAGTATATATATATATATATAGTGTTTTGTTCATTTGAGAAATGATAAATATATGAGAAATAGAGAAATAATTCTAGTCATTCATATGGTCAAGATCGGATTTGACTTGTCAAATATTGCGGCTTTGACCGGTCAAAAGTTGCAGCTTTGACTGGTCAAAAGTTGCGGCTATCCCAAAAATAGAAGGACAATTTCGTAAATTTTACAAAACACACGGGTTGTCTTCATATATGAACATGTATAATTCACATATGAACTATATGTTCATATATGAACCAGTACAATTCACAACTGAACTCTTTTAACTGATTCATATATGAACCTTTGTGATTCATATATGAATCAGTTGAACTAACTAACAGATTCATATATCTGTATGAATCACAAAGATTCATATATATCCTCTGTGAATCACAAAGATTCATATATGAATCAGTTGAACTAATTAACAGATTCATATATGAATCTTTGTGATTCATACAGATTCATATATGAATCTTTGTGATTCATACAGATTCATATATGAACTCATCTTGTGTATTTTACGAAATTATCCCTCTACCTTCTATAGACCACACAAGGAATTATCCGGTGCTTCACGGTCAAAGCCGCAAATGTTGACCAGATGAATGACTAAGATTACTTCTCTATTTCTCATATATTTACCATTTCTCAAATGAACCTCTCCATATATATATATATATATATATATATATAGGTTTAATAAAATGAGAAATCCAAAAATTATGAGAACATTGAGGTCTAACTTGAGCCAATCACTTTATGTAATTAAAGCTTCATTTTTAATTAACTATTTAAAGGTATATTAGTAATTGTATAAAAAATAACAACTCAATAATTAAGTTTATTATTTTAAGAGTTATCCCTAATCAATACCAAATTCAGTTTGCTTAGTTTTCTCAATAATATTGATTGCAGATGATAATCTTTTCGTTTTCTAGTGATATTTACGAAATACATCATACTGTTTGCTTTCCATATCATCATATGTTAGACAGAGAAGTCTATTATTTCCAATATTGATTACAGAAGATAATCACATTGGGAAAAAAAACCGTACTTTTACATGCATTGTTTAACTATATGAAACAACACATGAAAATGAAAACTACTTCTCAAAGTTCTCAACATTTTTATGTCTTTCATTTGATTAGCTCCCCATATACCATATACAAACTATACATACATGATACATATATATATATATATATATATATTTGTGTGTAAAAAAATATTCTCATTAATTACCAACGAAAATCATCGATTTGCTAACTTGTTTATGATTACCCCAAGAAACAGATTATGTGCAAATAGAGGTTTGCCTCATAGCAGTGTCCTAACACGAAATGCGTCCCCACTTGTGTTATAGTTCTAGACGTCGTCTTGAGGACTTAACTATCTAATCAATTTCAAGCACAGGGTCGTTCTTTAGGGTGTGCCGAGTGGTGCTACCGCACAGGACCACTGATCGCCGAGGGCCTCCGAAAAATTTTCAATTTTTTGCTTGTAATAAAATTAATATATAAGTTAATTAATACAATTATTCAAGAAAAGCAACTCTAGTGCAGTGGCAAGGGTCTTTAGCCGTTTTGTTTTATTATAGATGTTTTTTGGGATTAATTAAATCTATTAATGTTGAAGGATTATGTGTCATAATCAAAAGAAAGTGATTGACAGAATATTTTTCTATTATTATAATTTATCATAATAAATGTTTCATTTTCTTTGCAAATTTCTCTCTATTTAAAGGGTTTATGATTAATGAGAATTACATATTTCATTCTCTCTATTTACTGTTGTTCTGCTCTGTTTTTCCTATAACACGTTGTCAGCACGTACGCTCTACGAAGATTATCAAATCTGTTACCAACATAAATCATTGATTTTACTATGAGATAATCAAGCATATTGGTTGTTCATGCTATTACTCAGTTAATTAAAACAAGTACAGTTTCGATTCTTTTACCTTTGATATCCTAATAAACTTTTCATATATTAATGAACTAACTAAGACTATGGTGTTGCATATCTATGATATCATATTTAGAACATATGAATATTGTGTCATATTTGTTAATTTTGTTTGAAAAAAAAACTATTTGTTTGTTTTGTGATAAACACCTCACAAACGGGATTGTAAAAGAAAAGGGAGAATTATTTTTTAAATTTTTGTGAGATAGATACGGTTAAAAGAAACCAAAATTAATTTGTTTAGGTAATGATCAAGCGAGAAAACAAATAGATTTATTTATTAATTTATTAAATAGACAATTTTATTCTGTATGATTTTATAACAAGTTTTTTTAGTTTATATATTGCGACATTATACTATAAATCAATTTAATTTTGCTTTAGCATAACTTAAATTTAATTGAGATGGTATAACTTTTATTATTTTTGGATATGGTATTGTTATTAACTTATCATATTAGGTGTATATTTGGTTATTTAAGTGGTTAACTTAATCTTGTTAATATCGCTCACTTATTTAAGTCAATCACATTATATTATGATTGATTAATATTTGCCTTTGATATTGGTTGCCATAAATTTCAATTCAAATAACATTTAAAGTTAATATTTTTAAAATTAATTATTTTTTATTCAAGTAACTATCAATTTAATTATAAAAATTATAAATTTGTAAGTTATATATATTAGAAGTGTACCCGTGCAATGCAGCTAGATACATCACGACTTTAATGTTTCATTTTATTTTCTGTTTTTTGTCGATTTATATTACAATTTTGGATGGTTCTGAGAGAGTGATAATGTTTTTTTTATATAAATTTGTTTAATTTAGACTTAATAATATAATGTAATTTATTTTGGTTTCATAATATAATTTTTTTTATAAAATATTATGTTAGATTTTTTTAATTATATTTTATATTTTTTATATTTAAAATTTGATTTTTATTCTATATTTAATTATGGTGAGAGTTATTTTAGGAAAGTTAAAGTGAGAAATGATTTTAGGGGAGTTAAAATAGTTAGAGATAATGATTGAAAATTATAAATAGCATTAAATGTAGTACATATAGCTTTAATGGTTGTTTTTTAAGTAATTAGTATTAAATGACGGTACATTAAGCTTTAAGACTTGTTTTTAAGAGTTTTTTATGTCTTCTTTATAATATAGTATAGATTTGTGGGTAGGATTCTCTACGATTCCATGTGTTTGGTATGATATAAATTTCTAAATTTTGTTTCTATTTCTCATTCACATGTATTAAAATTATATTTGACATGTTAATTGATTTAGAACAATGTTGTTTGTTTATTTTTTTTACTTTTTTTTGCCTATTAATTGAATTTGGGTTATTAATTTAATTTAGATCTTTTAATTATACTAGTTAACTTAATAAAACTGATTAAAAACTTATCATTATCTATTCAACCATTATTGTTGCAATTGGCTAATACGATTTCTTTTATATACTTTTATTATAGCCTTTTGGTACTAATGATGTATATTAAGTTAGATTGGTTAATTGTTATTTGTTTATTTAAGTCAATCGAATTACTTTGGTATTAAAATATTTAGTAATTTAGTTATGGATTTAGTTTTAGAATTGTTATCTCCCCATTGTCTAAATGCTTATGTTCATAATAAGTTCCTACTTATAATTTCAAAACTTACAATAATTTTAGGAATTTAATCTCCAACCCTTATATATTTTGGTTTTCTTTAACCGAAATCTTTTAAAATACTATTACTGTACTAAAATCTTGATATTGGCTTCATATGCTAAATTCATATTTATTTTAGCATCATGCCAAAAGCTCTATAATTAACAATGTTATATCCAATTAAACAAATCGCAAGATATCGAACGGATTTTGTCAAACGGGTGTAAATAGCCCTAAGGTTTGTAGGGATTTAAGAAATCAATGTGATTCCCCTACTACCTAGAAATCCAATAGATTGAGTGATTTCTTTTCGTAAATTGAAATATTATCAACAAAATTTAAGCATACAGAAATCCAATATTGTTATGATAATGAAAATTCATACATAAAATAATAATTATAACCATATAATTCATTGTCTTATCAAACAGAAAATCATACATTATCCCTTATTTATGTAAATGGTTGAAACAACTCATCTTTGATTCAATGTCCTGAACTCAAAAGAGCTTGAGTACAAATATTAATATCCAATGTAAAAACAACTTTTGCCCGAAAGGTACAAAAAATATACCTAAAGTCCATTAACTCCCTTTTGACCATAAAACCAACCTCTTGAAAAGATACAAGCCAATACCATCATGTTTTGGGACGATAAATAAATCATAACTTTCATAAGAATAACTTTACTAAAAACCCCAAAGAATAGTGGGATGCCCCAAAAGGGAGAATCGAGAGTATTGATGAACATGTACTTCCCGAACTAATCGTACAGCGGAATTAAACCCGCTTACTCGATTACAAAAAGGTAACTGATTTCAACAAAGAAATATTGTATCCGAAAATGCGTCTCAATCTCTATGGCAAAGAACTCACAGAAGATGACATGATTCATAACATTATTTCCACTTTTCATACATCATTAAATATCAATGAACCATATAAGTTGGAATGTAACCTTTAGAAAAACTTATCAACCTACTGCAAGTGGTTGGGAGACATAACAAGGTTCTTTCGAATAACAATACCACATATGTCGGGACAAAGAAAATTCCCAAGATCAATAATAAAAATGTTAGAAGTGGAAACAACTCAAAAAGATTGTGAGTTAAAAACAATTTCACACATGTGACGTTTACGTACCATGTGGACGAGCCCCTAGAAAGGGTCATGGTCATGGTAAGAATCGGGAATGATTTTTCAACACCTGGAGTAGAGATACAACTACTGCACCAAGTGATAATGGACAATCAAATAAGAAATGCACTAAAGGGTGCTCCTATCGAAAAGAGAACAAGTTGAAAATGAACTATATCATATTAATTTAAGATTGATTAAGCAGATGTTTCCTTGAAATTTATGTTAAGCATAAAATTAATATACACAATCAAATCAATAACCATTATAGATGTAAAGAAGTACATTAAAACAAATACAAAACTCTCAATATTCTTCGTTCCGTGTAGGAATGTATCGAGGAGAACTTGAGTTTTTGTAGAACATTCCACACAATCTAAAAAGATAGACAAATACTTATTTTATAATTCATCCAACCAAAATACTTAGACGATGGACTGTCATTTTCTTGTTAGTACAAGATTAATAGGAACCTTGTAAAGATATTTGTATCAAATGAAAATTATAATAGAAATAAGCATATATACATAAGTTCTAATGAATATGAAAGTAAACATATAGCATGGAAAGTAATGTGTCAAACTAGTAGATTATTGGGTCATCGAAACATTTTTTTGTCACCAATAAAGAACTTTGGGACAATGACATATATATGTTTCGATATGATCATGTCGGACAACATGGTTATGACATAGTGATCCGTGTATTACAAAATACATATAGACATATTCTCTTTCGAGTGAAAGGCAAAATGAGGCAAATTGCAACTGTTGACTTCTACAACATAAGAAGCAACACCACCATCATAATATGCCTTCTCAAATACCTAAAAGTTTTGTATACCCTGATCCTTAGCCAAGATAGGAATGAGACCATCCTAAAGCTAAGGACATAATAAAAAATTATTCCATTGTTACAACGTATACAAGGTGATACTTATGGACATAAACATCCAGAATGCGGAACATTAAAGTACTTTATGGTTCTGGTTTCGACACGATGAACGCATGTAGTAATATTTTCCACATGAAATATTGCACTCCTAACACTAGCTATACGTTTAAGGGCTCACCACCCTGATTATTTCATCAAGTCTACATGACTTGAAATGTTAGAGAATTTACATCATAAAGATTTGATGATTATTGCATATGTATTGGGATTAATGTAGAGTTTCCTATACCCCATATGTATATATAAAATGGTCTCATAAAAGTTGTTATCAAAAGAATATGATGATATCTAGGGTATTGGTAATGCGCACCAATTTACCCACATCGACCTGGGGTTATGCAATTATTATATGCAGTTTTTTTTCATTTTTTGACCCACTACTACCTAACCAGTCTCATGCGTACCAGTTGGTAACTGCACCTCCACAGCGCATCGAAATGGGTCCTTAAAGACGATTTGGTATATGTTGGATATGAATCCCCAACAATTATCCGCTAATTAGAATATTTGACTAGTGATCTCTTTACCGCTAGATTTGCAGGTTGTCACTTTCATGAGACAGTCTTCCCGTCGTTAGGGAGGGATAGGAAAAAGGATTTTCCATGGGAACGACAGGAAGTGTCATTGAATATTCTCACTCTGTCTCATTTTTGATCCCCAAAACTTCACAACGTAATGTTGAAGTCAAACAAATCAGACTAGATACCTGATACGTTTAATGTTGTTACAGAAGTGACAAGATCACATCTACGAGCTGCAAATATACTCACAAGGTTAAAGTCCCCAAACAAGGGCACAACGTCGTTGGAAAGTGCATTGCAAACACACATGGTGGATGTGTGGTTGAGGTCGTAGCTCCCAAACGGAAATGGGGGAAACTACTTGGTTCGATAGATACTCATCTAAAGGAAGAGAAGATTAAGGCACAACTATTTGTCATTGTTTGGGTAAAAAGTCCAACAGTCCGTGGTCGTGCGACAGATGATGAATGACGCCTTTCCTTTAGGCGACCTCGACTAAAACGATCAAATACCCGTCCAACAAATACGTTCGTACGACCTGATTTCAATTACTAATTGGCAGCATACGTTATATTATGTTTAAATGCAGAATTCAAAGGCATTCATGACAAGAGATTGTAACGAAAGACATCATCAATAGCAATAAGCATAACGGACACTGTCATCAATATCAGAAACGGTCATATGAAATCAATACTTAGGAAACGGAAAGATGGAGTATAAATACAAGGCTGTAAATTCACATTGGGACATCTGATGCTCATACCTCAGAAGCTCACAGATTATACTCTCAAGCTTGTTCAATCCCTCTCGAAGTTCATAAAGCATTCTACTGTTTGTTATACGACGCATGACCAAAGGACAACGCACGACCGAATTTACTTTGTTATATTACTTTACATTGTATTACACTTGTAACACTTGTTCTAAAGGACGACGTCCCTGATTGACGTCCATAGTGCACGACGACTCTCACTCGTCCGCGGTTTTTACCCATTTTAGGGGTTTTCCG
Source organism: Arctium minus (assembly GCA_954870635.1). Classification (NCBI taxonomy): domain Eukaryota; kingdom Viridiplantae; phylum Streptophyta; class Magnoliopsida; order Asterales; family Asteraceae; genus Arctium; species Arctium minus. Next base: position 37,005,921 of record OX941086.1, read on the forward strand.
CGTCACCAATTCTCTCGTCTTATTTACTTTATTTTTGTTATAGTCGTACGATTATTGTCGTTACTTTCTTTGGTTGGATTAAGCTTCACGTTTACCTTAAATTTTCCTTGGGAGATTTTTGGCATAAACAGTCATCAATACATAAACCTCTCATGAGATTGTGTCTGATTAAACTATGTCTATGAATCATTACTGGAGGACGCTCCGAAGTTAATATTGATTCCAGAGATAAAAAGAAAATCTCAAATGAATTATGAGAGTAGTCAATGGACAGATCATACATACTCATTGATGATATATTTCGCATATATTGTTGCTTATGAGATGATAGAGCACATTGACATCGAACCATGCTTAGTTGAAAAATATCAACAAAGAGCAAATCGTCCTAAATGAAAAGAAGCAATCCATGAGAATCATATTATCTGACAAATGGACAGGTATTTGGTTTAGTAGTGCTAACCCACTAAGTGTAAAGCCTGTAAGACATAGATAAATCATTTGTCATAAACCGTAATGAGAATAATTAAGTCATAATGTATGAGGTTCTCCTTTGGCGCAAAGGTTTCTCACAACGCTCTGGATTGACCACGAGAAGACTTACTCTCCCGTGATGGACGTTATAACGTTCTGCTAATTAATTAGCCTAGTAGTTTCCGAAGGACTGGAAATGCAGGTCATGAATATGGTTACCACATATCTCTACCGGGATCTAGATTCAGAAATATATAAAAGTGCTTGATGATATTACATTACCAAAATCAAGTAACTCTAAACCACGAAATGCATTTGCAATAAAATTAAAACACTCACTTTATAAATTAAAGCAATATATGTGGATGTGATATACCCGCCTAAGTGAATACTTGATTGAGAAATGATATATAAGAACGATGAATTGTGCCTTTGCGTATTTATTTAGGAAAACAAGTTCCAGATTTTCAAAGTAGCTTTATATGTCGATGTTATGAACATAATAGGCACTCTTGATGAAATAAGAGAAACCACAAGTTACTTGAAATCTAAATTTGAGATGGAAAATCGTGGGAAAATTTGGTTTTGTCTATCTATTTGAGCTAGGACACCGAGTTTGTAAAATATTAATTCACCGATCTCATATGTCTAGAAAATAATCAGACAATTTAATATGGACAAAGCGCATCCGGTTAGCACTCTCATGATCGATCAAAGTGTTGGATATAAGGAAAGATTCATTTCGTCTAAAATGATGGTGACGAAAAAGTGTTGGGGAGTTGGAATTCCCTATGTAAGTGCGCATTATCGTACTTAACACAATACACTTGACCGTATATTGTATTCTCAGTGAACTTGTTAGCTAGATTTAGCTCAGCGCCAACGCAACGTCATTGGAATGATATCAAATTAATCTTTTGGAACCATTGACATAGGCTTATACTTTCCCTATAGAAAGAAAAATGGGATTGATAATGAAACTTCAATACCTACTTAGAATATAAGCAGCAAAAGTACTAGCTTTTATAGAAAAACACCAAACAATGTCTTGGTATGTCTTTGCTAATATTATGTATGTGTCTGATCCATAAAAAGGTTGTTCCCAATATGGATAATGAATTACCACAGGTCCGATTGCTTGGAAGTAAGCTTAGCTAACCCTTGTAATTACCTCCTTGAACGATTCCAAGAATATTACTCTCCATGAGACTGCTCAATAAATGTATATGATTAAGAACTGTCATTACACATATTAGAGGATCTAGTGATTTTGAGTTCAACCATTATCCTACTTGCATATATGGAAATAATGCATCATGTATCGAATAAATGAAAGTAATATACATCAAGGGTGATAACACAAAGCATATTCTGCTTAAGTTTCTATACAATCAGTAATAACAAACTCTCCTCTAGATTCAAGTGAATCAAGTAAGATGTCAAGAGAACATGACACATTTACCAAATCATATATTGGGAAGCATGTAGAAAGTAAATGCAAATGTTTTCCAAATCCCTTGATTAATGCACGAATCAGTGGGAGTAGTAGACAAAAGGGCGAGCCTACTATACATGTGATGTTGGTATGTTGTGATCTTTCCTTCAACAAAGGTTTTATTTTTCCCATTGGGTTTTGTTCCTTGGTGTAAGGTTTTAGTGAGGCAACAATCTATATACCATCATGCTTTCCTAACTCTCATGATGGATGTACGAATCTAAGAGAAAACTAGACTAAAGGAAAAGTCTATGTATTGCAAAGAAGCTAGTGCATTGTACTCTTTCCTTCGTCAAACTTTTATTTTTTTCCCACTGGGTTTTTATTTTAGCGTAAGGTTTTAACGAGGCAACAATTGTGCACCATCACTCATTTGACTCGGCACAAGAGGGAGTGTTGAAGGATTATGTGCCATCATCAAAAGGAAGTGATTGACAGAATATTTTCCTACTATTATAATTTACCATGATAAATGTTTCATTTTCTTTGTAAACTTTTCCCTATTTAAAGGGTTTATGATTTATGAGTATTACATATTTCATTCTCTCTATTTACTGTTGTTCTGCCCTGTTTTTCCTATAACAATTAACGATTTCTTATTTTTAAAAGTCCCTTTTCAAGGATGACTTAATTATACTAATTTTCTTTTCCTAAGATAATTAAATTATATAATTGTTTTAATATGTTTTTTATATAATTTATCCATCAAATACAAATCTAAAGTTCTTAATTCATATTTTGTTTTTTAATTTTGTATATGTTTTTTTAAAAGTGTTTTAAGATGATAAATTATTAAATATGTTAACAATATAATTAATGTTGAAATTGCTAAAATAGAATAACGATTAGAGTTAAAGGTAATTTTCTTAGAGATTTCAAATTTAGATTTTTCCATTTTAGAAAAAAAATATACAATAGCTGATAGAGATGCTCCAAATAACTTTGTTGTTTATTGTCTTTTAAATGCTTTATTTTATACTTAATATCGGTCGGAAATGCCTCGGCCCATTACTTCCACCAGAGCGAACAAGTATAGAGCAACTCTTCTCAAAATCTCACTCAAAAGGTGCTGAGTTGGAATCTCATTTTTATTCTAAAATATTTAATAGAATTAAAATTTTTTATTATTTGTTTATTTTTTCCATATGTTTTTTTACACCTTTTTTGTTTTTAATATATTGTTTTTCTAATGATGATGCAATAATAAAAGGTTCTTGTTAATATGGGTTTTGTAATTACCGATAATGGTTGATCAATTATATATAAAGATGATTGTTATTTATATTCCCTCCTCACTTACATACCATGTTATTTCATACCTTCTACCTCACTCACATACCCCTTGTTGAAAGAGTTATGAATGTTAAAAAACACTAACATTAAAAGTTAAAGAATCAATTATTAATTATTGAATCCACACTAACATAATAACATTAAAAATTAATATCTAGTGTCAGAAAAAGAACACAATATGAATAATTTGTTCAAATTCAAAGATGAGTTATCCGTAGATTTATTATATAACAAATGTAGTAAAAAATAATTTAATAGATAATATAAATAAAAAAATTAAGATCACATTTAATTTTTCGTACAGGACCTCCAAAATATCAGGATCAACCCTGTTCAAGCATATAAATTCAATTCTAGCTAATTTTCGTATGTTCATGAGAAATAGATTCTTGTTGATGAAATTGGATGGAAGATCAACTACAATATTTATACCTTTATATATAACCAATGTTCGAAAAAGCTTGCCGCAGCAACCGCCATAGCGCGTCGTGGCTCAAGGCTTGTGTCTCACGCCAAGTTATGCCTAAGGCACGCCACGATGTAATGCGTGGTTTTTGTAACCCGATATTTGATTTTACTTATCTTTTTAATGTCTTATTTGTTAGATTTTAATATATAACTTAATTTAAATTGCATATCTATGATTTATTGAGTCATAGTAGAAAACATATGTTTATGTATATAATTTTATATATCATATACAAATTTGTCGCCATAAGTCATGCCTTGAGAAACGTCATGACCTCGCCGCCACGTCACGCCTCATGTTGTTTAGAACCTTGTATATAACATGTCATTAACAACTCATTTAACTGTTTTGGAGGTTAAATACAAATAAAAATCCAGAACAAATAATTTAATAAATAATTTCAGGATAAATTATTAAAATCAAAATTAATATTAATATGTATCCAATAGATCCTCAAGATCCAAATTTTGACCAAAAAATATATTTATATATTCATCAATATCCAAGTCCAAATTCAATTCAACCAACGCAATAAAATCATCATCTAGGCCTTAGTCCATTTTGTTAAGTCATGAAGATTAAGATATATAAACATTACAATTGTCCACTGTTCTAAAAAACTCGCCGCATAGCCGTCATGGCACGTCATGGCACCAAGACTTGTATCTCACGCCACGTTAAGCTCGTGGCACGCCATGGTCTAATGCGCAATTTTTGTAATGCGATATTTGGTTTTTCTTTATGTTTTTAATGTCTTATTTGCAGGTTTTTAATATATATAACCTAATTTAACTTGCTTATTACTATTGACTCATTGAGTAACACACCAAAACATATGTTTTTATATATATAATATTATATATAAATTAGAAATTTGACGCCATAAGTCACGCCTTGAAAACGCCATGGCTTCGCCATGGATCCTAAGGCTTGAGGCTTGGCCTCATCGCCACGCCACGCCTCACGCCATTTAGAACCTTGCAATTGTCCATTGTTCTATTCATGTTGAATCACTCCCCGAAAGTTCTAATAATAACTCTATGCATATAACTTCTTAACTTTCACATTTGAACTCACGACTGTCCCCGAGAAGCGTAGGCTACCTAGGACCCAAAAAGACAGGGTCTCAAAAAAATCTAATTTATATTATAAGCTAAAAGATCTCTAGATTAAAGAAAGCCTCATACATATTTTTGAATCATTATATGCATCATGGCCCAGATTTATAAAAAGAGAGGAAGCCCATGGACTTCAACAGAAAAAAAAAAAAACAAAACAGGAAGGCTTCTCACCTACATTCTACGTTCTATGATACACCTAACGCCTCTATTGACTCCTGACCGACTTCACAACACTGAGGTGACATTTGGTTCGCAGAATTCCGATGGAATCTGAAGGAATTGGAATAATCAATTTCATTCACCAAATTTCATTCAGGCGTTTGGTTTACCTATGGAATGTAATTCAATTTCACACATTCCACCATTCATGGATTTGGTCATTCCATCACAATTGAGAAATAATTCAATTCCGTTCCATCTCATTTTCTCAAAAAGACAAAACAATCATCATCTTTCCTACTTGATTTAGGGGCTATTTGTTTGTAGCTTAATGGGCTGAATAACTGATATGGCTTATTCATTCAGCCATATCCAGGTGGTGTTCGGTAGCGGCTTATTCAGTCAGCCTATGGTTGAATCGGTCAGCTAAAAAATGTAACTCTTTTGTGGTCAGCCATTTATTTTCCCTATCTACCCTTCTCCCAACTACCCACCATTAAACCATTTTCCCAACTACTCACATTAATGAAACCCTAATATTAAACCATCGCTGCTCATCTCTTCTATTGTTGCTCTCCTCAAGATTACATCGATCTACTGGTGTCTTTATCTCCATCGCAACTTATCGCAACTTCTCACAGGTATCTTTCATTCCATCGATTACTTCTCTCCATCGATTTCATCTATTTCTCTATCGTTTCAAGGCTACGATTTTCTGTTTTCTCTATACATAGATCTAATGTGTATATGAATATGTGTATATGGTTTTTCTCTCCATCGATTTCATCTACTTCTCTACTGGTTCAAAGCTACGATTTTCTCTTTATATCGATCTACTGTGTATATGAATATGTGTATATGGTTTTTCTCTCCGTATCTAGGGGTCTACAAAAAACCGTCAACCTGCGAAACCCGCCCAACCCAATCCGCTAACAACCCAATTAAACCCAACCCATTAACTCGCCAAACCACTAATTAGAAGGTTGAAATTGGGTTACCATAACTCAACCCAACCCAAACCGCCAACTAGCTGCTAATATATATAATTTCGATAAAATTATATATATATAATATTTACAGCCGTTATAATTTACAGCTAAAAAATATATACATATATTACTCCAATTTACAGCCTAGAGACCAAAAATTAATCCTACTAGGTCAAGGCCCAAAGTAATTCAACTAGGTCGATCAATATGTCTCAATAAGAACGACTACACTAGTACACTGAAACAACTAGATCGACGCTGTTGTTGAACGTCGGCGTCGTTGCTGGCTGTTCGACGTTGTTGTTGGACAACATTGCTGTCGGACGCCTTTGAAAAAATCTTCGATAGGTATTGACTGAATGTTACCGATTTAATTCTTGTTTTACCTATATGGGATATATGACCAACAATGTTAAAGAGCTTGTAGTGATTTCTTTTGGAATATTTACTTGATTTCTTGAGGAGGTTGTAGTTGGGTTATTTACTTGATTTCTTTTGGAAAAAGATAAATGTATTTTTTTCATTGCTACCTAGATAAACCATAGAATTCCGTTTTTGTTGCTATCAGTCAAACTTTTTATCTTAATTCTAAAGACTTAGATTTTAATTAATATATATTTAGATGCATGATCATAGTAACTAATAACTTTGTTGGGTAAATCTTTAGTATTATTTATTGTATTTCACTCGTCAATTGTATGTATATTATTAACCCGCCAACCCAACTCAACCCATCCTAACCGCAATGGTTGGGTTGGGTTGGGTTATACTTTTAATGGGTTGGGTTAGGTTGAGATTTTTCAAACCGCCATAATTAGGCTGGGTTGTAAAAATGTCAAAAACTGCACAACCCAACCTGCGAACACCCCTATCTGTATCTCTGTATATCGATCTACTGTGTATATGAATATGTGTATGGTTTTTCTCTCTGTATATTGATCTACTGTGTACATGGATTTTCTCTATGATATGTTGATATCTGCTTCATTTCTCTTTGTATATTGATCTACTGGTTCAAAGAATTTTTTGATTATATCATCGATATGTGTATATATGTTTCCATTATATGAATCTGTGTATATCAAGTTTTCTGTTTAAAATGTTAGAAATTTTTAAATGTATCCAAACTATGATGTTGACTTGTTCTTATTATAAGTACTTATTAATGTTGTTTTGATTATAACAATGAATTCATATTATTATGTTAAATCAAGTTGTTTTTATTTAAAAAACGTTTAGATTGATTTTTTTTATAATTATAAGTCACTAGTGCGGAAATCGCGCGTTGCGCGGTAGCATGAGTAATTTAGGTAGTAAATATATAAAGATTTAAAAATGTTTAACTCTTATATTGCTACATCTTATGTCTTTCATATTTCTTTTATATACATAAATATGTTATATAAATACCTTTGTTTTGCAAAAGAAAGGTAGTTATTAACCTTATCATTTTCAAAAAGAAAAACACCATCTTATCATATACCTACATCTATTCTTCAAGCTAAAGATGCCTAATTAATACGGGATAACCAAAATCACACTTTACATCAAAATTTTAAAATAGTTAACTCTCATAGAGGGGGGTTATTATGCAAAATAAAATGAGTAGTGGATAGAGGGGTTGCATCATGTAAATAGTTGCATTTGAACGCCCCTCTATATGAGTGGTGGATAGAGGGGTTACATCATGTAAATGGGTTGCATTTGAACGTCTCTCTTCATATAAATAAGTTTATTTTGCAAAATAAAGGTAGTTATCATCCTTTATTTTCAAAAAGAAAACATCATTATTTCATATACCCACATCTATTCTTCAAACTAAAGATTTTTCTGTAATATGGGATAACCAAAATCACACCATGCATCAAGATTTAAAACTACTTAACTCTCATAATGTCACGTCATATGTCTTGTATCTTTCTTTAATATATATAAAGATTTCATATAAATAGGTTTGTTTTGCAAAATAAATGTAGTCATTTAGCAACTAACATTTTCGTTTCGAAAGAAATATTTTACCCTTTTATACTCACATTCATTCTTCAAAAGAAAGATTTCTCATTAATGTGGGATAGCCGAAATCACACCTACTTCAAGATTTTTAAAATTCTAAAATCTTATAAGATTTTATTATTATTTTGTATAGTTAACATGTTTGCTAAAAGAGCGTTAGCCAAAATTAAACAACCCGTAAGTTTTGAGGATCGACCAACTTCATGGGTTACAACAAATGCATCTCAACCCCCTTCATATACCAATCATTCATTGTCAATATTTCATCACCCCATTAATGTGGGATACATAAACTCAACAACAATTGAAGAAATGATGAATACTCATTTCTTATAATGTCACCTCATTCTTTGTGGGTTTTACTTTAATATATATAAAGTTTTAAAAGAAATATTTTACCCGTTTATACTCACATTCATTCATCAAAATAAAGATTTCACATTATTGTGGGATAGTCGAAATCACACCTACTCCAAGATTTTAAAATATTTGAATCTTATAAGATTTTTTATTATTTTGTATAGTTAACATTTTTTATTATTTTGTATAGTTAACATGTTTGCTAAAATATTTTACCCGTTTATACTCACATTCATTCATCAAAATAAAGATTTCACATTATTTTGTATAGTTAAGAGTTCAGCGATCGCTGAAACTTTACTCATGTTCCTTCGCGTATAAGTAGAGTTGTCTTTGCTTCACTGATATCCGCATCAGGTCACTAGTAGACTTCTCTTTGTTCAGCAGCTTCGTCTTCGATTCAGCTATGAATATCTGTTGACGCGAGACTTGTCTTCAGGGATTATGTTACTGTTTACATCAGAACTATCAGCGATAAATGAACAGACTCAGTTTGATCACTGATAGTGAAACACTAATACATATTAAATGTTTGAGAAAGACTATCAGCGATAACTGAACAGACTCAGTCTGATCGCTGATGGTGAAACACTAATACATATTAAACGTAATTTTCACTAAGTATAGAAAAGGGTCGTTATCAAATCACTGAGAGAGCTTGGATCAACAATCTCCCCCTATTTGATAATGACAAAGTAACTGAAGAAAATTACTTTATAATTCAAAATGATGGAATAATCAGGACTCATAACATACATGTCCCAATTACTATTTTGAGGGATCTTTTACAGTACTGATAGAGTTAAGTACTTCACTGAAATTCTCATTAATCCAAGAAAAAAGATTACAAGGTATGAAAATTACAAGTACAAGTGATGTATTAACTGTTGCAAGTTAAACTAATAGATTACAAGAAAGAAAACTAATCTATCAGCTATCTAAAGAGGGTTTAGGAGGATTGATCAAATACTCAGGTATTTCTTCTCCTTTTTGCCTTCGCTCTAAGGATTCTTTGCAGATGATCGCTATGATTGGCTCAGCAGCAGGAGAGAGAGTACACCATAGGCACATGAGATCCTTGAGAAGAGCGAGGGGACAGATAGGGATTTCAGAGACTCTTTGAAATCTGAGCTGTTCCTCGTCATCTCTGAAGAAGATTCCAAAAGGTTCTTCAAGAACTTGTCCCGCAACATATGGTCCGCCAGGAGGCAGAGAGAGATCCAGAACTGAAAGATCAGGAGGAGGACCGAACAGAGCTTCTCTTGAGAATTTGATGGAGGTTTCATTTCTGATCACTGCGACATTATCAAATGAGGAGGAGACAGGCTTTCTCTTGATTTGCTTGGACTTTGGAGGAAGAGTAGATGACACGTTTAGTATAGCAGCGACTCTGTTGATGAGGGCATCATTTACCCTTTCAACATAGCCTCTGTATGTTGACTTTGATTTCTTCAGCGCATCTTTGAACTCAAGCCACTCCATGTAGCCAAATTCTTCCAGCATTGAAATGAACATAGCCTTGCAGCTTCCATTCTCTCTGGTAATCTCCATTGTGACAGGAGTTTATCCTTCTTCTTTCTCCCAGAGATAGCAACAGCTACGATCTTCATTGGGTAAGAGCGATAGTCAATTTTATGTTTGCACCAATCGACTGTATTATCGCTGACCGCTTTTTCTTTGGAGCGTTCCTCTTCAATCTCTTTCAAAAGAGCTGCCTGGACTTCCACTGGTTTGCTTTTCAGCTTCTTGTCTTTGACTTGAGAGGAATGAATTTTGAGAGCTAGAGAGGCATCTCTTTGACAGTCAGCAATCAGCTTCTCAGCTCTGACGGATTCTTCGATTTCAGCTTCAGTCAGGAACTCCAGATCTGATGATTGAGAGGGGATTTTTCGTCGTTGACTCTCCAGATGAGAGATCATCTCTGTTCTTTTCTTTCTCTCTTCCTCTGACCAATGAGAGGGTCTAGAGGGCCTTCCATGATGTTGCAGGGACTCTTCTTCTTCTTCATCCTCTTCATCAAGCTATCTTACAGAGATTGGAATTATTTGATCATCAGCTTCAGCAGCTGGGATTATTTGGAGTTCTTTACCCTTAAGCAGGGGAGAGAACTATCTGGTCAGAAAAAGAAAAAGGTTAGATTTAGTTTTAGGGAAGGAGAGAGATAAAGGCTAGAAAGAAACAGGGGTTGGATTTTTATAGAAGGATAAGGGAACAAGAGTAAAGCATACCTGAGAAGGATTCTCCTCAGGTAGTGAAATCATCTTCAGGGTTCCCTCAGCTGTTACACCTTTGGTTTGGGAAGGGGTTCCTGAAGGTGTCTCTTGACTCCCCCCTGCTTTGATAACTTCTTTCGAAGCTATCGCTGATGAAGTGACGGCTGAAGAACACCATAGAGATTGATCTTCATCGTCATCATCATCATCATGATGAGAATCTTCCTCTTGATCTTCAAGATCAAGGTCTTCTTCATCATCGTCTTCTTCTTCTTCATCATCGATTAAATCTTCTAGAGGAGGAGGGGCTTTTTCAGCAGCTATCTCCCCCTCAACCTGAGAGGGAGTTTCCTTCTGTTGGACCTCAGCAGCGACTTCAAACTCCATATTTTCTTCAGCTGCTTTCTCCCCCTCTTTGTCATTATCATTGAGGGAGAGATCTTTGGAAGGAGATGAAGCTTTTGCAGCGGCCAACACCTGAACTTCAGCCTCCAAACTGTCCAGTCGGCCTTCAAATGCAGGAAGATCTGACGTAGCCTGATGAATAAACTCCACGGCAATGTTCAGCGATGTACGATCGTTCTCTGTGAATGAGGGAGTAGGAGTAGGAGCTGGTGTCTTCAGGTGAGTCAGGATTTGCTGAAGAAGGACTTCACAAGAATCAACCTTTGTAGTCAGGGCTGCAAACTGTTGTTGTGAGTCTTCTCTGACTTTGACAATCGCTTCTTGGAGAGTAGCGATGTGAGAAACATCAGCTTTGGAGGCGTAGGTGGCAGTCAGCGTCTTCAGTGCTTCACCAGCTGATTGAACAACGTTGGTGGTGTTGTTGAGAGAGGTAGTCAGAGATTCCACCTTTGCACTCAGATTGTTGACATTTGTGTCAACAGACGCCAAACTAGGACCTGAAATATAAGTTAGTTTTTGAGAAACAGGCTTATATGGTGAGTTGGGAGAAGTGTTTAAGGTTATAGGGATACCTGAATTATCAAACATTTTGTAGAATTGTAAAGATTCCTCAAAAGATTGATGTTCAGGTCCTATGGGTCCAAACGGTGGAGTAGAAATAGATGGAGGGTTAGAGATCAAAGAAATAGGACTAGAGATGGGGATAGAAGATGTAGGGATAGGGGTAGTTACCTCAGGTTGTTGTTGAACTGAGATTGTAGGTTGCGTCACTGTTGTTGTGACAGCGACCGAGATCGCTGGCACGGTTGAAGTGGTTATAGCTGAGGATGTGGAGGAGAGACCCATGAAAGCATCCAAGGAAGTTTGTTGATAAACATCCTTAGGTATAGAGCTAGAGGTAGCTTTCTCCTTGGTGACCTTGGCCTTCTTCGAAGGACCAAGGGAGCCAGTTGATGGTCGTTAGGAAGGGGTAGCGGCAGGGATAGCAGAAGAAGGAACCTCCTACGTGGCCGCTGAAGTAGAAGAAGTGAGGAGAGAGAGTCGGGAGCGAAGTTCAGAGATACTTACCTCGTTGGGGAGCGTCTTGACCTCCAGGGAGCACTGACCCACTTTTGGAAAAGTTGCATCCGAGTTAGTGGGGTAAGTAGCAGGGTAGAGGAACTTCAGGTACGCGCAAATAAAGCGTACGTAGGGGACCTTGGGATCCCTTTCGGTCTTCTCTATCTTTGACTTGAGATCGTCAAAGATAGCTGTTGCGTAGTCGAAGTTTCGTCCAGTGATCACTGAGTAAGCCATCTGGACCTGAATCTTGCTTGCTTGGTCCAGTGACCCACTCTTCCCACTCATACACTGAATGAAGTGTGAGAAGATGTAGTTAAGCTGAGAAGGCATCAGTGCCTTCTTTACAAGAGCCAGCTTCTTGTTTGGAATCGTCGTCCTTGGCTTGGGTTCCCAAGCGTATTCCATGGCATCCAAAATTGGATGAGTTCAGCATCAGTTGGCAAGGCGTCGAATCCATTCCTGGGTTTGTCAAGAAAATGCAGAGCTTTCCTCAGGCCTAAAGCAGTCATCATCCCTGAGCCAAGTTGAGTGCTGAAGGAGATAGCAGGAACCTGTTCACCCTTTTTGTTGGTGATAGAGGTTTCGTCAGGGTTAAACCAGAATTGCTGGAGAAGAGCTTTGGAGGGTGTTGGATCCACAGTGATAGCATAAGCAATGCAAGATTGCTTTAGAAACATTGCAACTTCCTTCAGATGTGGGTACTTAACACCGTCAAAATCGAGGCGAGCGAGATGATTGTTCTTTGGAAGCTCTGAGTCAGTGATGGCGAACTTGACGTTCTTAGAGGCGACAAGTACAGATTGAGCCATTCTGAGCTATGAGTAGATAAAAGAGTAGAAGAAAGTTTTTAGTCTAAAAATAAAGAAGATTTGTCCAGTTTCTATTTTGGGAAAGAAACATAGGGAAATCAACAAATTTGAAGATTAAAAAGGTGTTCTTGACAGAAGATACAAGAACAAGAAGAAAAACCAAGGATTTTGAATGAAGAACAATCAAAATAGAATGGTTTTTAAAGAATAAAATCAAAAATGAAAATGATTATATGTGATTAGAATCTTATAAACCCATAAATGGAGTTTTATGTAAAAAGATTTAAGATAAGAATTTGAAAAAGATCAAGAATAACCTGTTGATCTTTGAAGAAGATGATGCAAATGCTTGAGAATGCTATAATGCTTGAGAGAGTATTCTTGCTTTGAAAGTATTTCCAGAAAACGTAAAATGATAAGAATGGAAAAACATTCCTTTTATATGTGAGAGAAAGGAGAGAGAATGTGAGAGGCGGGAAAACAAATGCTCATCATGACATGGACACGTCCCACGAAGTTGATTGGATAGAAGGGCAACGGACGAACGTGTCAGAAAAAGGCATGTCGTGGATTGTCGGTTCAAATGACGTCATAGAAAGGAGACTGTTCATTTGTCCGTTTTGAAATTATCGCTGAAGAAAAGTCAGCGATAGATTTTTCTTTTTGAAAGTATCCCTGATGGTAAAGATAGGGATAGATTTTCTTTTAAAGGATCACTGATTAGAAATATCAGTGATAAATTTATTTTTCAAAAAGCTTTTAATCATTTGAAGAAAGTTCAGTGATTAAGGTTTATATTTTGAAAAACAACTGAATGAAGATTAAGTTGTAGGGATTGAGAGAACATACGTGAGAGTCAAAATATTTATCAAAGAATGATAAAAGGGGAACTTATGAGTACTGACACAATGCATTAACGCTGAAGAATTATTCTTCGAGATTCAACATTCCAAACTCACTGATGAGAAAGTTGAACCTTGTCTCATCAAGAGGTTTGGTGAATAAATCAGCAAGCTGAAAGTCAGTAGGGATAAAGTGAAGTTCAATATCACCATTCATCACATGATCTCTGATAAAATGATATCTGATGTCTATGTGTTTCGTCTTTGAATGTAGCACTGGATTATTTGCTATAACGATAGCACTAGTGCTGTCGCAATAGATAGGAATATTTGACAGCTGAAGGTCATAGTCTAATAGTTGATTTCTCAACCACAAGATTTGAGAATAACAGCTTCCAGCGGCTACATATTCAGCTTCAGCTGTGGAAGTGGACACTGAATTTTGATTTTTGCTTGTCCAGCTTACCAGATTTCCTCCGAGGAGTTGACATCCACCAGTGGTACTCTTTATGTCAAGTTTACAGCCTGCAAAATCACTATCAGAATAACCAGTTAGATCGAACCCTGAGTCTTTGGGATACCAAAGACCGAGGTTAGGAGTTCCTTTCAGATATCTGAATATACGCTTAACAGCGATCAGATGAGATTCCTTGGGTTCAGATTGATAACGTGCAAATAAACAAGTAGAATACATGATGTCAGGTCGGCTCACCGTAAGATACAGCAGGGAGCCTATCATTCCTCTATAGGCAGTGACATTAACAGGTTTTCCAGAAGGATCTTTGTTAAGTGTCAGGGGTGGTGCCATAGGAGTTTTCATTAATGAAGTTTGTGTAAGATCAAACTTCTTCAGCATATCTTTAACATACTTACCTTGGCTGATGAAAGTACCTTTATCAGATTGTTTAATCTGAAGGCCAAGAAAATATGTCAGCTCACCCATCATACTCATTTTATATTCTTTCTTCATTCTTTCAGCGAAGCGAGTACATAGAGATGGGTTAGTAGAACCAAATATTATGTCATCGACATATATTTGTACAAGAATTATATGACCTTTTATCTTTCTGAAAAATAACGTATTATCAATCTTGCCACGTTCAAAATTTTCAGAAATAAGAAATGATGAGAGAGTGTCATACCAAGCATGAGGGGCTTGTTTTAGACCATAGAGAGCCTTATCCAATTTATAAACATAATTTGGATACTTAGGGTCATAGAACCCGGGTGGTTGTTCTACATAGACTTCTTCATTCAGCTTTCCATTGAGGAACGCTGATTTTACGTCCATTTGATAAACGATGAAGTCTTTATAGACTGCATAAGCTAAGAATAGTCGAATTGCTTCGAGCCTAGCCACAGGGGCAAAGGTTTCATCATAGTCTATGCCTTCCTCTTGTCTGTATCCCTGAGCAAAAAGTCGAGCCTTGTTGCGGGTTACAGTTCCATGTTCATCTAACTTGTTTCTAAACACCCATTTGGTGCCTATAACAGTTTTTTCAGATGGTCTAGGAACGAGATTCCAAACTTTGTTACGGGTAAACTCAGTCAGCTCTTCTTGCATAGCGCTGACCCAGTTTGGATCTCTGAGGGCATCATCAGACTTCTTTGGTTCTATTAAAGATAGAAAGTTGACAAAGAGACAGATATTACCTGAGCTTCGTAGTGTCTGAATACCTGCATCTGGATCACCAAGAATTTGATCTATTGGATGATCTCTGGTCCATCGCTGAGTAGGAGCATGATCACTCAACTCAGAGGTTGAATCAACAATTGGGATGTTTACTGATGAGGACGTTTGAGGTTCATCAGCAATTAACTGTTGAGTAGTGGACAGCCTGTTGTTATCAGAGAGGTTTTCAGACAGAGGTAGATCTGATGGTAGCAAGTTGTTTAGAGGTTCAGCTGAAACCCATGAGTTAGATTATGCGCTAGGAGGTATAATGTTTGGATCATAATCAGCGGCTGGAGAATCTGAATGCTGATGGTTTGAGAAGAAGGGTTCAGTTTCCTTGTAGTGAGAAAACATCCAAGCATTTAACTCTTCATTGTCAGTGATTGGTTTGGAGTTCGCTGAGCGAGTTTCATCAAAAGTGACATGAATTGTTTCTTCCACAGATTGTCTTCGTTTGTTGAAAACTCTGTAGGCTTTTGAGATGGAGGAATATCCTAGAAATATTCCATCATCAGCTTTTGGGTCGAACTTTCCAAGCTGATCTTTGTTGTTTAAGATAAAGCACTGACAACCAAAGATATGAAGAAAGCTGATAGAAGGCTTCCTTCCATGAAAAAGTTCATAAGCTGTCTTACCAAATCGCTTTACTATCAGCGATCTGTTTTGAGTAAAACATGCAGTGTTTACAGCTTCTACCCAAAATTGAGTAGGGAGATGAGAATCGCTGAGCATTAATCTAGCAGCTTCAATGATCGTTCTGTTTCTTCTTTCAGCGACTCCGTTTTGCTGAGATGTTCTTACTGTAGAGAAGTTATGAGAAATTCCCTTGTTTTCAAAGAAATTGTTCAGGGAACTGTTTTTGAATTCAGTTCCATGATCACTTCTTATTGAACGAACAGTAA
Source organism: Arctium minus (assembly GCA_954870635.1). NCBI lineage: Eukaryota > Viridiplantae > Streptophyta > Magnoliopsida > Asterales > Asteraceae > Arctium > Arctium minus. The sequence goes on from OX941086.1 coordinate 37,022,202, forward strand.
GATTATTCAGCACTTCCATCTTTTTAACAAAAGATATTAGTTCTTCTGGAGTATCACTCTTACAGCGAAGAAAGATAACCCAGGTATAGCGAGAGAATTCATCTACAATGACAAGCGTATATTTCTTTCCAGCTATTGATTGGATATTGACAGGGCCAAACAGATCCATATGCAAGAGCTGAAGAGGACTTGTCACTGAGGAAACTTGTTTAGACTTGAAACTAGCTTTTGTTTGTTTTCCTTTTTCACATGCTGAGCAGAGAGATTCTTTAGCATATGAGTGCTGAGGAAGACCAGAAACCAGTTCCTTAGATGAGAGAGAATTCAAGGTTTTGGAGTTTAGATGAGAGAGCCTTTTGTGCCATAGCCAGTTGACATCAGAAGAGGCCTTAGAGAGAAAACATAAGTTTTCAGTGGTAGTAGAGTCCATATCTATTACGTAGACATTTTCTTTGCGATAACCACTGAGAGAAAGTTTTCCTTTCTCATCCACCACTGAACATGTTTTTTTAGAAAAGCGAACTTCGTAGTCTTTATCACATAGCTGACTGATGCTTAGAAGGTTGTGCTTCAGTCCATCTACATAAGCGACTCTTCGAAAGGTTGTTGTCCCATTGCTGAGGACACCAAACCCTCGGGTATATCCTTTTCCATTTCCACCGAAGGTCACAGAAGGACCTTTCTCTTCCTTGTATTCAGTGAGCAGGTCTTTTTGTCCAGTCATATGACGAGAACATCCACTATCGAGATACCAGATGCCCTTTGATCCCTGCACACATAAGGAAGATTAAGCATTGTTTGGTACCCACTTTTCAATGGGTCCTTTAGAGTTAGTGGATGTGGAAGCTTCAGCAGTCTTCACAGCAGATGAAGATTCAACTTCAGTGGTGATCTTCACTTTGGTTAATTTCTTAACCTTAGTGGTTTTCTTCACTTTGGTTGATTTTTCAGTTTTAGTGACCTTTTCAGCCTTGGAGGCATTCATCTTCACTTTAACTGATTTATCAGCTTTAGTGGCAGTTGGACATTTGCTTGCAATATGGTCAGTAAAACCACAGTGATAGCATTTTCTATATTTGAAAATGGTTTTAGGACCAGAAGTAGAAGGTTTTGCAAGTTTAAGATGAGCAGGGCCAGGTCCAAAAATGCTTTTCTCATGAGATCTGGGAGGAATTTTCATTTCTTCAGATTTCATGGGTCTTAGATCAATCTTTAGCTTTGGAGGACAGAGATCGAAGATTTCTATCACAGCGCTAGAAGATTGATTTACTGAAGGTTTAGAAGGAACTTTCAGTTTTACTTTCTTGGTAGCCTTCTGGGGACGAAGAATGGACTTTCCTTTATCCCCAGACTTAGTGTCTTTGGATTTTTCCTCAGGGATAGAATTAGAAGAAGAAGGATACAATTGATCATACGAAGTATCAGAGATAGGAGTGACAAACGTTCCAAACTTAAGCATGGAACTTTCTTCTTTAGGCTCATCCTGTGGTGTCCAAAAGCCAAGACCAGTTTTATCACTTTCAGGAGTTTGAGCATTTATTATCTCAGAGATCTTTGTTGATGATTTGCACCATTTTTCAACATGAGCCTTTTCTGCTTTTAGAGCAGCGATGGCTTGTTCGCGTTCAATGCTGATGATTTCATTTATAATGACTTGATATTTCAACTTTTCTTCTAAAAGATTTAGTTCTCTGATCTTTTCATGACATTTCTCTAGCTTTTGAGTTAAATGAACATTTTTATTCTCAGCTTGAGTTTTGTCGTTTAGAGCATTATAAAGGTCAATCGTCAGCACATCAACAACGCGACTTCTCTCAGCTTCAGGCAGAGAGGGATTTGTAGAGATAGATACCTGAGATGATATGTAGCTCATAGAAGGTTCAGATGGTTCTTCCACTTCTTCTTTAATCTCGGCCATGAGGCAAAGATTAACGACTTCTTCTTCATCAGAACTTGATTCTTCTGATTCAGCCCAGTCATGTTCTTCAGCGATGAGACGTTTACCTTTTCGCTTATAGCTTTTCATCTTTTGATATTTGTTCTTCAGCTTTAGGTATTTGTCATCACTGGATCTTCTTGAGGTAGAAGGTTTGAACACCTTTTTTGATCTGCACTCACTAGCAAAGTGTCCAATCTTTTCACAGTTATAGCAAGTGGCAGTAGCCTTATCAACAGGCGTTGATTTTGGCTTTTCAGTAAGAGAGAGAGGCTTACTTCTTCGGAAGTTGCTCTTTCTTGCAAATCTCTTAAAAGAGTTTGTCAAGAGTGTTAAGGACTCATCAAACTCTGAAAGATCAGGGTCTGATAGATCCTCAGATTCAGAATCTAACTCAGTGATGGTGAGAGTAGATCGCTGAGATGGAATTATCTCTGAAGAGACTAAAGCAACATGAGTGCTATTAGAGTCCTTAGAATCTTTAACAAGATTCTTTTTCAGGAGATTCGATTGCTCATAGTTGAGAAATATTCCATACAAAGTACTTAGAGAGAGAGAATTTAAGTCTTTTGTCAGCTTAAGACATATTGAATAACTGTCCCAGCTTTCAGGAAGACATTCTAAGAATTTTGTTAAGACCTCAGAATTAGAATAGGTCCTACTAACAGTTCTTAGATCAATGATTAAGCAGTTAAATCGCTGATGAACATCAGAAAGAGATTCATTCTTACCAGCGATGAAACTTTCATACTGTCTTACCAAGTTAATCTTTCGAGTCTCTTGGATTTCAGTGGTGCCCTCATATTTAACACATATGGTTTCCCACATTTCTTTAGAAGTTTTCAGATGCATGATGGAATGAAAAACTTCATCAGGCAGAGCCATTGAGATAATGGTCTTTGCTCTTGCATCTATACCTACCTTCTTTTTGTCTTCATCACTCCACTGTCTTATTTCCTTAACGACATAGCGTTCAGGGACAGCTTCAGTGGTGGCAGTAGCGGGAACTGCAACTATAATTCTAACAGGTTCATAGGGTCCATTTTCTATATATTCAGGTATAGTAGGATCAGCACCTTCAAGAAATAGCATCATTCGATTTTTCCATAGAGAAAAGTTATCTCTGCTAAATCGAGGAGGTTTAGAAAGTGAACCATTATCATAGTAGTTTGTGTTTGTGTTAAGTGCCATTTAGAATAGCAAAGAAGAGAATAAAGCAAGATCTTGTTTATTAGATTAAACAGACTGCTCTGATACCACTTGTTGGTCCCGAAGGTGCTTAACAAGTTTGTAGAAGGGGGGAGTTGAATACAAACACAGAACTTAAAGTTTAATAAATTGTTTATTGATAAATCAAATACAATTTACAAGTTTGTTGCGGAATAAGATTAAGACAGACTCAATCTAAACAAACTTAAGAAACACTAAGATGGTTTCACAAGAAATTCAGAGAAAGGAGGATTAAGAGATATAGAAAACAAAGGTTTCTATTTGGAGTTCAAGGATTGAGCACACCCTCAGATGGAGGGGTGAACTTCCTATTTATACCCTATGCATTAAATGCATGGCATGGCACTTTACACGTGGCATTTACTGATTGGATTTGAATGTCTGACTTTGGGAGACATGCTTTCGGCCGGATCATGAACAGTGTAGTTTACAGAGTTGTTGTACGAATTGTGGCAGAGGCATGTCCGTTCTGACACATCGTACTGAGTTGTGCAAGGTTAGACAAAAAGAAACTTGAGGTATAAGCTAAGTGATCATTCAATCGCTGAATATCTCTTTCAGCAGAGATATCAAGAGTTCAGCGATCGCTGAAGCTTTACTCATGTTCCTTCGCGTATAAGTAGAGTTGTCTTTGCTTCACTGATATCCGCATCAGGTCACTAGTAGACTTCTCTTTGTTCAGCAGCTTCGTCTTCGATTCAGCTATGAATATCTGTTGACGCGAGACTTGTCCTCAGGGATTACGTTACTGTTTACATCAGAACTATCAGCGATAACTGAACAGACTCAGTTTGATCACTGATAACAGGCAGTGGCATATCGACAAATGTCATTATTGTTACGCCGACCACCAGGCCGTGCCTATTGAACTACAATCCCAGGGGGAATCAGAAGGGATCTAGCAGAAAATTTCTCGCTTGGGCTGCTTTAATGGTAGTCTTTACATTTTCCCTTTCACTCGTAGTATGGAGTGAAACACTAATACATATTAAATGTTTGAGAAAGACTATCAGCGATAACTGAATAGACTCAGTCTGATCGCTGATGATGAAACACTAATACATATTAAACGTAATTTTCACTAAGTATAGAAAAGGGTCGTTATCAAATCACTAAGAGATCTTGGATCAACAACCACCATTTTGAACAACCACCAACCATCACCATACTGAACCACTGCCGACCACTATCGTTCTGAATCATCGTCGACCACCACAGTTCTGAACCACCACTGACCACCACCGTTTTGAACCACTACCGTTTTGAACCACTACCAATCACCACCGTGCTAAATCACCACTAGCCACAAACGATATAAATAATTGCCGACCACCACCGATTTGGGCGACTTCCACCGTTCTGGACCACCACCATTCTAAACCACCTCCGACCACCACCGTTCTAAACCACAGTCGACCGCCATCGTTCTAAATCACCGTCTACCACCACCAATCTGAACCACCATTCCCAACCACCGCTTACCACCACTGATCCGAACTACTGTCGACCATCACTGATCTGGACCATAATAGTTGGATTTTGGTTTCAAACTTTTTAAAAATGGTATTTTGGTTATTTACTAATATTTCATTCCAATTCCAAAGCTACATTATGTGAACCAAACAGACATATTCCAATTCATTTACAAATTCCATTCCAATGTCTGTCAACCAAACAAGTGGGCAAACCTGATAACATTCCACTCTAATTTCTTCAAAGTCAAATTCCTTTGACATATTTCATTCCATCCAAAATCATTATGCAAATCATACGCCCCCTGAGTTCATTTTTCTAGTTTTCTAAGCGGAAATCCCATTTCCGCAACGGTAAATCAGTAATGTACACCTACAGTCATGCAATGAAGAATCTGATGCATCGATTCATCCTCATGCTTTCTATGTGCTGAACCAGTTAAATTCAAGTTCTTGGTTCTGATTTCTCAATTCTCACTTGTGTGTTCTTATTTCAAGTTCTAATTTTGTGAATTCGGGTTTCGATTTCTCAGTCTAGGTTTTATTTTTATTTCGAGTTTAAGACTTCAGTTTCAGTTACCACAATAAATATGGATTTTAGCAACGACTTTTTTCATCCTAAACGGTTTTTAGAGACGACATGTCATCGCTATAGCTTCTGGCTGAACATGTCATCGTGTGTCGCTCACATTTCTTGTATTCATCACTTACAGCCACACTTATGGGTTTTATACTACTAGACAAGGTATCACTTTCTATAAACTGTAATAGATTGGTTTTATGATTTATACCATTTATTGCAATCATTTGTTTTTCATTTCTATTATTCTCTAACTGATTCATAAAATCTTTTATTCATTTTTTTGAAATTTTTGTAATTGCTTGAAAGCGTTTGTTTTCTAACTTTCTTTAATTGATTGGTTTATCAAAACGTTTATTATAGTAGTTTGTTTGGCCGTTTTTACCAATAGAGTTTGGCCATTTTTGAAGAGATCGTCTCATTAGTCATTACAATTTACAAAATTATGTTTTTAAACCATTAAAACCCTTGTTGCGATTATATCTAATCAATTACTAATTGTGCTTCAATTCTTTTAATAGACAGGCTACAATTTATTGAAAAACTGAGTTGACTTCTTCGGCATTCCATAATCCATATTCCAACTTAGATGCTTTTGTTCATTTTTACTTTGAGTTTGTGGTAACTGTTCAATATTTATCACTACCTAAAAAGTATTTGTTTGGAAGTGAGAAAATGAAGGGAAAAAAAGAGTTAATTGAACAATTGAAATAGTCACAAAAGGAGCTATGGATAAATTTGTTAGGTGTATTCTATTCATACCCCCTCCTATAGGGGGTATGTATGTAACACCCGGAATTTCGGGTATGAATATGTCTCTGTAAGTCTTTAATCCGTTTGTAGTAGGTGGAATTAATTGTTTGTATTTTTGGCATCGAATCTCTAGTTAAAGTCTAATGGTTATGACGCAAGAAAAAACAATTTTCGGAGCCCGGGGGATTTGGGGCGATAGTGCTCGGCAACAGTACTGCCAGGGTCACTATCGCCGTGTCATTCTCGTGGGGGGAATACCACCCACGGTACATATGGCGCGATAGTGCCGGCGATTGTGACAGAAGTCACTCTCGCCTGACACTCTCGCTGGGGAGGTACTGAGAGCTTACCTTCGCCAACGACAATGCCGGTGATTGTGACAAAGATCACTCTCGTCGGGCAAGGTCGCGTTCGGGTATTTTGGTTATAAATCAAACCCATTCGACTTTTGCTCATTTCTTCCAACTTTAAGATCAGTTAGGGGAGATTTTCTTGAGTATTAGGTAAGTCTCATCTTCTCTCATCATTCATTTCTATTAAATGGAACCCTAATGTAACACCCGAAATTTTCGATAGGGAATTATGCAATTGGATAATTACGCTCATACTTGAAATCTAGTCTATTGGCATTTCTTTTAGTCAATAGAAGTTTACATTGGACCCTAAGTGTATCGAGAGCGTCCGAGCGTGAAAGAACGAGAGTTTTCGGGTCCTGCACAGCCTAGGCGACAGTGCCCGGCGACTATGACATGTGTCACTATCGCCGAGGCAAGGTCGCGGAAGGGGGAAGCCCCTCGGTACATGCGAGGCGACAGTGCCCGATGATTATGCCAGGGTCACTGTCACGGGGCACTATCGCGGATAGTATACCGTAGGTGGTGTCACGAGAGCGAGAATGACACGTGACATAGTCGCCGAGTCACAATCGCGAGCGGCCCCCATCTGATATAAAATCTATATTTTCAGCCTTTTTCATTCTCACCTTCACCCATCTCACTCTTTTCTCTTAAGGACCGAACCCTAACCCTAGAAATCAGAATTTTGAGTGTTTAAGGTGCATCTCCTTGGTATGTGAAGAGATTCCTCACATTTTAGTGAGGATTGGAAGCAAGGGTGTGAAGTTCTTCATTTCATCTCCCTTCTAAAAATTTTGAGCTTCTAGGGTTTGATCAAAACCCTCTTCCAAGGTTTGGAGTTGAAGTTCATTTTAGTGACCCTAGGAGTATTTTGATGGTGGATTCAAGTTGTGGTTAAGGTAACCTTTTCCTTTCCTTCACCTAAGAAATTAGGGTTTTATGGTTTTCATTTCTCTTCCATTTGTTAGAACTTGGTATAACTGAGAAATGTTTGTAGCTAAGGATTTTTGTGGAAATCTTGGAGCTAGTGGAAAGATTCAAGGTCTCATCCAAGAAACTCAAGCTTTGTGGGTAAAACCTAGATTTATTCTAAATCTAGCAATGTGAGTTCTAGTTGCTTTACAAAACAATATACATGTCAAAATATAATGTTTTGGGTTTTTAAACATACAATTATGTGCTCATTTTATATTCAATGGGTTTTGATGGTTTTGGGATTCTTGAGCATATTGGGTTGCTAAATGTCTATAAATAATTTACAAAGTGATATTGGGCATTTTGGCCACCAAAGAGGATATTGATCCACTAGTAAGCATTTTATTGGATTTTTGAAGGATTTGGATAACATATTTCGTTGATTTCTAAATGTGCAAATTGGGTTAGAAATGGGTTTTGCTGGAATGATCTTAAGAATTAGAACCTTATGAGCAATTATTTGGTTATGGTATATTTGGGGATTTTACCAAAGTTATGAGTTTTGAATGTTGGAACTTAATGGCTTTTACATGGTTTATTGGGAAGGGTCATTCTTGGCCTTATGAATATTGGGAAATTGTGAACCATACGGTTTGGGCCTTCGACCAACCATACTTTGGAAAATGCGTTTTTTGGAAAAGTTGAACTTCGGCTCATGCAGCCATGCTGGAATTATTATTTTACCAATGTCTTATGATTTCTTTATGGCTTGTTTATTACTCAAATGAGTTTTGGGACGTTGTCCGGTTTAAATGGCTCAATGTAGAGTTTTATATGAAAAATGCAATTATTGCATAAGTGTTGATTATTACATATGTGAGTGCATAGTCATTCATTTGGGTCATGTAATGTTTTAGAATGTAATGCATTGGATCCATAGGCATATGAGTCATTTTGTTCATCACGGAGTTTTTGATGTCCATGTTTGAGTCTAGTGAGTGGTCCCCAAGTCCTGTTTTTATGTAAGCTTGCGGTGGTGCTCTTGGAGAGCTGTTTACGGAGCTAAGTCTTGCGGTGGTGCCCATGGTGAGCTGGATACGTAGACTTTTGACTTTTGTGGTGAGACTCATCTAGAGGTCGAGTAGACATTAGGGTCATTTGGGTATCTTGCGGTGGTTGCTCAATGGAGCCGTATACTGGGATCTATGACTTGTAGTGAACCTCATGAACGTTGATAAGTGCCTTAACTATGTGTTCCGCCATATTCGATGGAATCGGGTCTCCCCCATCACCGTAAGGTGTTATCTTCGGGTATTCCCTTGCCCATACCTTCGGTGTTAAAACTTACCATTTTATTTATATAAATTGTATTTTGATGAAATACCTCGTGGGTGTGTTTTGGGGAAAACGGATGGTGAACAATATTTGAAAGGAAATTTTTGGTATTGAAAATAATATGGTATGTGATCAAATCCTTTTATAACTAATATTTCAGGGACGGTCGTTTTTAGAATAAAGTATTTTTTTAAACGTTTTATGATTTATGTGATAAAACTACTTTTTAACTCACTAGGCGTTAAGCCTAACATTTTTTTCTTTTTGACATGTATATCAGGTGTTAGATGGATCTGAGTGGCGAGTGGAGCTTGGTAGAAGTTCCGGTAGGATGGCTCTAGAGACGTCAGCCAGTTTTGAGAAGATAGCATATTTGGTGGCTTTAGTAACACCCGTCTGACCTTGTCCCAGTTTATGGGACTAGATAGTTCCGTTAGGACTCTGATACAAGTTGTAGTGTTACTTCCCTTGTAAACTTAGGATATTTGTTATTTCAAGTTATGTATTTAAGTGAGTTTTGGAAGTTTTAATTTGTTTGCTATTTTCAAATTTTAGGGGTGTTACACCTAAGACCGTTTATTACTTATTCTAGGGTTATTCAAGCATTAAGTGAGAAGATTCCAAGCATTCATGTTCAAGATCTAATCTCTTCCATCTAGGGGTTGTGAGGGTTTTGACAAAACCCACATTGTGAGTTCATTCTTACTTTCTAAAACCTTATACATGTCAAACTACATTTTTGGACTTCTAATCATCTCCTTGTTCACACTTTTCTTTGTTAAAAAAGATTTTAACCTAACTTAGGATTTTGGAGATTTTTAGGGTTTCTTACCATTTTGTGATATGATGAAGTATCATATGTTTTTGAAATATAAAATTTGTTTTGTCTTGTACATTTGTGGTTAAATATTGGAATAAATGCATTCTAACCATGTTTATGGTTTCATTATATGATGAGATTTGCTTGGTAAAGGTACTTTAGGAAAAATGGAACTTATGGATGGTTATTAGTTTTAATGATGTTTATTGTCAAGTCTTTATCAAATGGTGAACCTATTCTTGTGAAGATAAGCAAATTATTTTATGAGAATGTTAATGTAAACCATATGCGTGATTATGGTTTGGGTCACCAATGAAGTGGTGATAAGCCTTAGACTATTACTAGTGGATCCATAGGTATTAGAGTCGACTTAATGTTAGGATAATTCCCGTTTGTAACTAGTTGAGACATTGGGTCATCCGAAGGCAACTTGGTGCGGTTATGTGAGACCGGATACTAGCTATGGACCGCAAATGTAATCCTAGTGAATGAGTATGATTAGGATCATTGGGTGCCCTCCCCCACGTCTGAGTACAAGTCGATGAGCTCATGGCCTTAATCCTAATATTGAGCTCATAACTTGGAAAGTGGGCTACTTATGTGTTCCACCACGATACTTGGAAAATTGGGTCTCCCCCGTCATCGAAAGATGTTTTTGGACGTCATGGTCCGTATGTGGAATACTTTTAAAGCAAAACTTATTACTCTTTTGAAAGTCAATTATTGTTGATTTCATGTTTGATTTAATTATATAAAATGTTTGTTTTCACTAGGCGTTAAGCCTAACACTTTTTCTCAAATGGCATGTATAACATGTTTCTTAGCGGTGGGTCGCATTTGATTTGAGAGAAGAGCGTTGGGCCATTAACGGTTTTTGAGATAGATACGTTTGGAGACATGGCGTACAAAGAGATAGGGCATTTTGGGGGATTAGGTTAACAACCAATATAATCTAGATGTTATTGGTTTAGATTAGTTTGTTGTTAGTTTCAATATCCATTTACATGAATTGTAAACGCTATTATACTTTCCCCTTTTTGGGAGGTTTCCATCAATAATAGGTTCCCTTAGCGGCGGGTCACATTTGGTTTGAGAGAAGAGCGTTGGGCCATTAATGGTTTTTGAGATAGATACGTTTAGAGACATGGCGTACTAAGAAATAGAGCATTTTGGGAGATTGATTTGACAACCAATATAATCTGGATGTCTTTGGTTTAGATTAGTTTGTTGTTGATTTAAATATTCATTTACAGGAATTGTAAACGCTATTATACTTTTCCCTTTTTGGGTGATTTCCATCTATTATAGGCTTCATATTGCAGAAATTTTAAGATTTAAATTTACCCCTTTTTTTAGGGTGTTACAATGTGAGTGAAGTAGGGGATAAGAAATAATTGGTATGTGAGTGAGGAGGAGGTATGAATAGCAACCTCATTTGTTAAGACCGTAGGTTTCTCTAATGAAAAGGTAGATTAATTTGATGATGATGATATTGATTGTTGAGAACCCAAATGAGAACATTGATAATATGAGCAAACATAATGAGGATCCCAATAAATCTAATATTGAAATTTTTTCCATAGATAGAACATTCAAATCCGTTTTTGATATTTATGATTCTAGAATTTAGGATAATCTTGATAGTAAATCAAGAGACATTTTAGTTGAAAATGATCTATTAAAGAATTGAATATCGTGTTTCGTTTAGATAACACGGCTGGACAAATTTCATATACTTATTATGGTAGAAAGTTAAGTAATGGTGACTTTAGTGATCGAAAATGACTAGTTTACTCAAAACATGTTGATAAAGTATATTGTTTCTTATTGTAAGTTGTTCAAATATAAGAATCATAGAAATGCAATAGCTAAGCAATGATTTAGAGATTAGAGGCATCTTGGTGAGGGACTTAAAAAACATGAGAATAGTATTAAGCAAATGAGTAACATGTTATCTTGAAATGAACTAAAAGCAAGAGTAAAGACAAACCAAACAACTAAAACAAGAAATTTTAAAAGAGAAAGAACGTTGGATACAAGTTCTAGTAAGAATGTCTTGCTAAATGTTCTTTGCCTTTAAAGGATCTAATGAGAAGTTGTATACACACACTAATGGTAATTTTTCGGGATTAATTGAAATGCTTGGAGAATTTGATGTGATAATTCAAGATCATATTAGACTAATTCAAAATCGTGAAATTTGGTATCATTATTTTGGTCCTAGAATTCAAAATGAGTTAATTTCTATTTTGGCTCATAATATTAAAACTTTTATCATAAAAATCACCAGTGAGGCTAAATATTTTCCTACAATTCTTGACTTTACACTAGATGTGAGTCATCGAGAGAAAATGAGTTTAGTAAGACGATGTGTGAATATGTCTATGAATAAAATAAGAGGCAACTACTTTCATAAAAAAATATTAAAATATTGTACTTTTGTTTTTCCTTATTACAATAATGTACATTCAAATTATTTTTTATTAAGACATTGTACTTTGAAAATTTTACTCATTATAACATTGAGTAACCTGTTAGCTTCTTAACCCGATTTCCATCGTTGATGTGTGATACTTAAAATGATGTGTAAGACACGTAGGATATGCTTACGTGGCATTAAAAAAAGAAAATTCCCTTACAAAAACAATTTTTAAAAAGGAAAATCTTTCCCTAATCGACTCTAAACCCTTCCCAATGGTTCGAGTTCTAATATGGTAAATTCTCACAATGATTGAAGCTAGTAAACACTCATCACCTCCCTCATCGTCTCTAACTCTCGTCCCTCATCGTCTCCCTAATCAAAGCTTGTAATGTGATTGGGTAACATATCGTTCATTCTGTAAGCAATCATCCTTGTATATTCAGGTTTTGGTTGTTTGATTGGGTTACATATCGTTCTTTCTCGGGGGGTATATGATGAATTGGTAAAAGTTTCCCCCTTGCTTGGAAGGTTGGAATTGGATTGATGTTCAGGAGCGGCCTATTACTCTTCATAGGTTGATGTTATCGTGGGCTCCAAGTCTCCGAAAAACAAAACATTTTGCATACCCCATTGATTATGATTGTGCATAAGTGTTGTTACTCCACTGTTATGATTAGGTTACAAGTGTTTTTTTTTTTGGAAAGGTTCACCTAGGCTTTGCCTAGAATACATCCTTGGAATGTTCCGGCCGTCTAAGATTAAACCTAGCCACAAGATGCTAGCGCTTGGGCTCGAACCTGAGGTAGATAGGATATTCCACCAAATCCCCTAGGCCTTTTGCCAACACACCACCACCCTTGTGGTTAGGTTACAAGTGTTGTTAGTCCATTGTTATGATTGGGTTACACAAGTGTTGTTATACATTTTGCAAATCTTTCATAGATGTTTCATGCTACCATCAACTAGAATCAATATGAAGAAGCCAAACAAGTACTATAAATTGTATATATCCCATACTAATATCAAGTTAGCTCAGAGCTTTAATATTGGAGAATGGGAACTGATGACACAAAGGGAAACAAAATTAGGAGAACATTATAAGTTTATTTTATTTGTTATCTCTGAATGGTTTTAAAAATGTTTTTTTTTAATTGAAACTTAGGATTTAGAAAAGGATACTAAATTTTTTATATTTCTTTATTTTTAGGATTGACATTTTCATCAACATCTTCAACAATATCCCTTGAGGTACATTATACGATTGTTTTTGTATTGAAACTTTTGACATTGGCAACGTGGAATACATTGATTTTGTTACTTTTTGAAGAACGAAACACATATTATGTGAACATATATATTTTTGTGTTCCTGGTAAGGGCTTAGAAAATGGTTTGAGAATGCTTAAATATAATGTAGATTTTAAGAGTTTTGTGGAATATATACAAAAAAGTAGAGAGTGATCAACGGTTTAGATATACTTCTCATTCTTCTCACGTTAACCTCAACTTCTCACACGATCCTTCGACTTACCTATATAACCACACTCATAATAAGATCATCATTATGCATAACGAGTGGAAGCCATTAGCATGCATTCTAGCAGGGTCGTTCCAATAATTTTGGAGGCCCTGTTACACTATATTAAAACTATTGCTCGATAATAAGTCATAAATAAAACAAAATATTAAAGTTTATATCATATATTAATACTAAAAGTATTGCAAATTAAAATAATAAAAATGAAGTAATATATTGAAATTCATCTAAATAAAATGAGTCTTCTAACGTTTTTCGAAACAAAATCTTCAATCAAATCTTCATAATCAACTTTCTCCAAAAAACTATTTTCAACAGCTATGAACGCTAGTCCATTAAGTCTTTCTTGTGTCATTGTCGAGCGCAAATAGTTCTTCAACAACTTCAACTTTGAGAAACTTCTTTCTGCAGATGCAACAGTTACGGGAATAGTCAACAATACTCTATAAGCAATAATAGCATTAGGAAAGCAATCTACACGTTTCAAATACTCTAAAATATCAAGAGGGACCATCTTTTCATGTGGTAAAAACTCTTGGAGTAATTTTAACTCCACATATAAGTCATTTCCATCAATATCAGATTGATCTTGATTCTTAAGCGCAATTTCAAAGTTAATACAAGAAGACTTTAAACATGCATTATCCAAATAACGCAACTTATCGGAAGTAAATAAAAACCCAAACACATTTTCATATTCTTGATATTGTTCAAATCTTCTTTTTAATGAACCAATTGCATGATCAACAACACATAAGAGAAATAATTAACTCTAAATGATTCTTCCGCAGATTGTGAAGAATTTCTGATGCATCAATCGGATTTTTTTCAAAATGTCTCTTCCTTCGAATTTCACGTTTTCTAGGAAACAATGGATCAATATCCAATTCATTGGCAATTTTCTTTGCCGATTCTATAGCATCTAAAAATCCCGTTTCTCGATATCCCTCAAAAAAGAAAATTAGTCCTTTAATTTGTCCAATAGCAATATCAATTAACATATTTTTTGATTGTAAATGTTTACTAACCAAATTCACAGCATATAGAATTTCATACCAAACCACAATTGACACTAGAAATTCAAAATCGCCAAGCTCGTTTTGAGCTAAATATTTTGCTTCACTTCTAATTTTTGAATCATTATCAATTTCAGCTACTTGAAGTAAAACTTCTCTAATATCAAACACTTGAAATCTTATGGCTTTTAAGCTATCAATACGACTCTCCCAACGAGTCGTTGACAATGATTTAACTGTCCATCCTTTTACATTATCTTTAAACAATTGCCATCTTTTAGTAGAATTAGCAAATATTGTATAAATACGTTGAATTATCCAGAAAAAATCTCTAGATTTACCACAAGTATCGGCTATGTCACACAAAGTTAAATTAAGACTGTGAGAAGCACAAGAACTATAAAATGCTCAAGGATTTATATCTAATAGTTTCTTTTTGCATTTTGTTATGTTTTCCCTTCATGTTTGCACCATTATCATAACCTTGTCCTCGGACATTGTCTATATCTAGACCAAGACACTTTAACTCATATTGTAAAACATCAAACAAACCTTGACCCTTGGTATCATCTACCTCCAAAAATCCAAGAATAGATTCCTCAATACTAACAGTTTTTGATGAAAGGTCTACATACCTTAAAATTAAATACGTTTGTTCTTGATGACTTATATCAGGAGTGCAATCAAGAAGAATGGAGAAATACTTTGCCTCTTTTACTTTGTTAATGATTTCACATTTGATTCTCTTAGCAAGCAAAACAATTAACTCATTTTTAATCCTATTACTAAGATAATGAACATGTATATCATCATTTTTAATACGTTGAACATGATCCTGAACAATTGGGTCAAATTCGACTAACATTTCAATCAATCCTAAAAAATTTCCATTGCCATTTTCATACAACCTACCGTTAGTACCACGAAATGCAAGATTGTGTGTTGCAAGAAACTTCACAATACAAAAAATTCTTACCAAGACTTTTTTCCAATGATTTTTTTTCTTTCTCTATTTGATTTTGAGCAACCCTATCAATAGTTTCATTCTTTTGAAGTCTTAGACGCAAATCATACCAAGTTTTCATATTCATAACATGTTCCACACTTGTTTCATGCTCTTTAAGTCTAGTGCTAAGGTGTGACCAATCTCTAAACCCATCATTTGTCAATTGGCCATATACATGCCTCTTTTTAAAAATCTTACAACAAAAGCAAAATACTTTATCGAGCTCTAGAGAATACACAAGCCAATCTCTATCACATTTTTCTCCATTTGATAGAATTCTAGTATAAGATGTTGCATAAAATCGTTTACAATATCTAGTTATCTTTAGGACCTTTTTAATAGATAAATCTCTTTTAGGGCCCTTTGCAACTAACACGTCAATCATTTTAGAATCCAAAGAATCCCAATTTTTTGGATCAAATATATCAAAATTAACAAAAGTATTATCAACATCATTAGCATTAGCATCAATATCAATCGTATCATTAGCATTATCATCAATATTAATAGCATCATTAGCATTAGCATTATCATCAATATCAATAGCATCATTAGCATTAGCATCAATATCAATCGTATCGGTAGCATTATTGTTAGCATTAATATTAGTAGCATCATCATCATCATTGATACCGATAGCATTTTCATCATCACCCAAACTAACACTAGCATCAACATCAACAGAGTTATCAAGGGAAGCTTGTGATTTTTTAATGAAAAATTTATCAATAGCTCCTTTTTGAGACAAAATCATCTCTTCAATTCTCTTTTTCTTTTTACGTTTTTGACATCCAGAATCATGTTTTCTAATAGAAGACATTATGAAAAACAGAATACTGAATACTACTGTCTACTAAAACAAATTATACAAATTACCAAATTACCAACTAACCAATAAACCAAATAAATAAGAAATTCAGGAAAGAGTGAAATTGTGGACAAGTGAAAATAATACACATGTGTTCTATGTTACTGTTGTAGCCAGTGAAATTGTGAATTGTTCGTCTTCGTCCAACAGTGAACAGCCCAACCCCAAGCCAAGCCTGATTGCCACCTGAAGCAGTGAAGCGGCGTCGGTTTGTTGTGACTGGTGAGAAATCCAAGTGGACAAGAACACATAAATTAGTTTTGAACGTGTGAATGAATCAACAAACGATTAACGATAGTTGATTTTTCTGGAATATTGATTTACCGATTTGGGTATTTTAATCAATTTATAGTCGATTTTCTGGAATATGGCCGTTTGGAACGTAAAACCCGAACAAACGATACAAAATTAGCCGTTGAATAAATGAAATCTTACCTGGGATCTTGTTGTGATTGCCATTGGAAGAGAAGGAGAAGAAGACGAGAATGATTGATAATTGAATCATCGAAGATTTTGGGAAAAAGAGGGAATTTCAAACTTTTCGTCTCAATCAGATACATCGCAAGCGGCCGCTTAATTGAAAGGTAAAACATTTGCATTTCGATTGGGCCCTAAAACCTATTAAAAATTGGGTTGATCACTGATGGGTTCTACAAATTCGGAATGTTATATAAATAATAGATCAAAATTTTGGGCCCCAAATAGTTTGGGGCCCTGTACAATTGAACCATATGAAACAGGCCCTTGCACGACCCTACATTCTAGCTCCCATGATAGTTCAAGAAACAAGAATGATTATATGAAAACAGATTTAATCAGAAAATCAAAAACTGAATACAGAAGCCCACGATTTTATGGAGTATGGATAACACACTCGATCAAAAAATTACCCCTTTTTAAATATCTCTGTTGTTAATGTAAATCAATATTATTTCTTGACTTATTTCAAAGCAAAGAACAATATAAATAATACAGACGATAGGCCAAGCCCCATATACAACAGATAAGCCTATACACTTAGGGGTCATTTACTAAACGCTTACCAAGCTTACCAGGGTAAGTGTTTACCACGCTTACCAAGTTATATTACCTTAACCAATGAATATACCAATGACCAATAATCTTACCCGGTAAGAGCGAAAGCACAGGTGAGAGTCTTACCCAGTAAGTGAGAGTGACGACTCTTACCTGGTTAGCGTTTAACGGGTAATTTTTTGCCTACGATACCATTTTAATGAACTAAAATTTTACTCGATAAGGTAAGTGAAAGCGTTGAATTTAACCAGGTAAGTATTTGAGTAAATGGCCCCTTAGTAACATCCCCCCACAGTTTTATTGGGAGGAGAATTCCGTACATTTAAACTGGACTTAAACTCATTATATAGTGACGTAGGTAACCCTTTTGTGAAGATGTTGGCATACTGCGAACTAGAGGGCACATGTAAGACACGAACATGACCCAAGGCGACTTGATCAAGAATGAAGTGGATAGCAATCTCTATATGTTTAGTCCGTTGGTGTTGCACGGGATTGGATGACATGTAGACAACCCTAATGTTATCACAATATATGACCGTAGCCTTGGAGGGTGGACAGTGCAGTTCCCGAAGAAGATTACGGACCCAACATGTTTCGGCAATGGCATTAGCCACCCCACGGTATTCAGCTTCTACACTGGACCGAGAGATGACACCCTGGCATTTGGATGACCAAGAAATAAGGTTTTCACCGAGAAAAACGCAATAACCTGACGTGGATCGACGAGTGGTGGGGCATCTACCCCAATTGGCATCAGAGTGTGCAACAAGGCCTGTAGACAGAGAGGCATGAAGCTGAAGGTCGTGGTCAATAGTACCCCCGAATGTAACGCAAGATGTGTTTAAGTGCATGAAGGTGTGGCTCATGAGGGTCATGCATGTAGAGACAAATCTGCTGAACAGCAAATGAGATATCTGGTCGGGTAAAAGTAAGGTACTGGAGAGCGCCTGCAAGACAATGATACAAGGTATGATCCGCTATAGGGGGTCGGACGAGTCCAACTTGTGGATAGTCTCTGCAGGTGTACGACACGAATTACAATGGATCATGAGCATGCTCTTGAATTTCAGTGGCATATTTCTGTTGTGAAAGAAATAAACCCTTGGAGCTGTGAACGGTTGAAATTTCGAGGAAATAGTTAATAGCACCCAAATCGGTCATGGAGAGCTCTCGACTGAGTTGGGAGATAATCTGTTGTAAGAGCTTTGTAGAAGAGGCGGTTACGATGATATCAGCCACATACAGGAGAAGATAGGTTGTAGACTGCTCAAATTGATAGATGAAAAGAGATGATCCGTCTGGCTATGCTGAAAGCCAATCTGAAGAACAAACTGAGCAAAAGATTGATACAGGCCTGAGGTGCCTGCTTTAGCCGTATAGAGAACACTTTAAGTGACAGACATGATCACGAAATCGAGAGTCACAAAAACGTGGAGGCTGATGCATGTAGACAGTCTCCTGCAAGTCGTGAAGAAAGGAATTCTTCACATCCAGTTAATGGATGGGCCAATGTCGAGATACTGCAATACTGAGAATAGTGCATATAGTTGCTAGTTTGAGAACCGGGCTAAATGTCTCGTCACAATCAATTCTGGGTTGCTGAATTTTTCCATTGGCAGCCAATCGAGCCTTGTAACGAGCAAGAGGACCATCTGCATTAAACTTCTGTTTGAACAACCACATAGATCGAACCACATTTACTCTCGCTGGGCGTGGTACAAGTACCCAAGTACCATTCGAAATAAGAGCATGATATTCCTCGTTCATGGCTTTATTCCATTGAGGGTCCCGTAAATCCTTTAAGTGTGATCGGGGCACCGGAGAAATGGTGGTAGTATGTAAGTTGAGACGTTGAGTGAGTTTGACTATGCCACTTTTGGCCCGTGTTGTCATATGGTTGGTAGGTGGTGGAACGAGTGGTGGGGAGTTGGTAGAATAAATGGTCGTGGATGGTTGTATCTGGTTAGGGGTATCCGGAGATGATAAGGTGGAGTGGGTGTCTCGGAGTGGGGAGGGGCGGTAGAATTCGGAGGGATCTTAGAGTTCCCGGGTGATAACACTGGGAGGGTGGAAGGCTCTAGAATACGACGGAAAAGCAAAGAGATGACGGTGAAGTCATCTAGAAACTCAGATGATGGGGTTTCGGTTGGTGTCACAGATCCGAAAGGAAACACGGTCTCATCGAAAACAACATGGTGGGAGATGATAATCTTGCGAGTGGATAGATCAAGACAACGAAAACCTCAATGATGAGATGGATAACCCAAAAGGATACACGAAGTGGTACGAGGTGTGAGTTTATGTGGGGTAGTGAGATATGGGTAACAGAGGCAGCCGAAAACGTGAGGGAGTAGGTTGGGTGGCGATGAAAAAGGCAAAAGTGTGGAGTATCATTTTGAATGGTCGATGATGGAAGGATATTAAGAAGGTGAGTCGCCATGTGAAGGGCTTCGACCTAGATGGTGATAAATGGGCTTGGAAGAGAAGGGTGCGAACAACATTGTTGATTGTGCGTAACATGCGTTCAGATTTCCCGTTTTGTTGGGACGTATGAGGGCAGGAGAAACGAAATTGTATGTCATTTGAAGCAAAAAAAATCATGAAAAAATTGTTGTTGTATTCGCCACCATTGTCACATTGAAAAGACTTAATAGAGCAACCAAAGTGATTTTTAATAAAGGTAGTGAATTCTAAGAATTTAGCAAATACATAAGATTTATTTTTTAGATGATAAACCCAGAGAAAGTGAGTATGGTGATATAAGAAAATAACATAATAACGTAAACCACTAATACTTGCAATGGGAGATGTCCATAAGTCTAAATGTATAATATCAAAAGCAGAAGAAACAAATGAATCTGAAAGACTAAACGTATGTCGAGTTTGTTTGCCAAGTTGACAGGCTTGACATAACGCACTAGACTTTTCCTTAAGGCAAGAAATGGATTGGTTGGAAACTAGAGACTGCAACACTTGATCACAGGGATGTCCGAGATGTTGGTGCCATAATGACGAGCTAGAAGACACGGATACTTGAGGAGCGGAGGGGATTACGGGGTAGAGAGGCCCAATGCTATCACATCAGATGAGAGGTTGGCGTGTCCGGTAGTCCTTGACAGTAAAACCAAATTCGTCAAATTCAATTGAACATTTATAATGACAGGTAAATTGACGAACGTATATGAGATTTTTAATTATATTACGGGTAATGAGGACATTTTTTTAAATGTAAAGGGCGACAAGGGTTTGGAATGGGAAAATTAGTGTGCCCCGTGGTCGTTACAGGAATATGGAACCCATTACCAACTAAAACAGAACGAGTATCATGTTTATTAGAAATGGTATTTAGTACACATGTATTAGCATGAACATGATCAGTAACCCCGATGTCCATAATCCATCCATTCGTGCCTGGATCATTTAGAGAGAACGTATTAAATAGTTTCGGTAATGAAGTGGGTTGATCTGTGGAGTTAAACCACCCCAAGATGGTGTGGGTTGTCCGCCAGCGGTACCATGTGACCTAGATTGATGTGGTTGTTGTGGCCCAGCAGAGAAGAAGGCTTGCGGCCCAGCTGGATTGATCGAAATCAACTACAAAGGTGATGGGTCAAGAATACTGTTGTGTTCACGGCTATTGGGCTTGACCCAAAATTTGGCCTGCTGATTGACGGACTGGGCTGCAGTGCAAACCGGGTAGAAGATCGTGTAGGCGTTGCTCCAAGTGGTGGTGGTATGAAGACCTACCCATATTGAGGGCCTTGCTCGACGGTGGGTTTGTTGTGACCGGCGATGATTCTGATTTTGCTGTCGGTCATTGCGACAACCGTTTCCGTGGTGAGACCCACCCCTTCCGGCGTACAAAACAGTAGGATAAGAGGCATGGTCCATGTGAAGAGTAGACGAATGGGTCCGAGAGTTTGCCATTCTTTGTTCCTCCAGTAACAACATGGAACGAGTCTCTAAAAATGTAGGTAATGGTGATCGACGGCGGATAATGCTCGCAACAAAATCAAACTTGTTAGACAAGCCATTGATTGTATAAATCAAAGATTTTTATCAAGAACATGAGAGTCTATGTTATCAAGGAGATCAACCATCATTTTAATTTTGGTACAATAATCGGTGATTGATAAGTCGCCCATGGATATGTTACGCAATTCATTATCAAGTTGAATTGCCCTAGCTTCTTTGTTGTCACGAAAAAGGTTTTCGAGACTTACCTATACTAGATGAGCCGATGAGTCTTTCTTGAGAACCATTTGCAGCAGCGATTGTGTGATGGTTGCGTTTATCCATTGTTTGACAATCGAGTCAATTTTCTTTCGGTGCAGGTCGTTTGGTTGGGCTGCAGGTTTATCATATGTCTCATCAATGTGATCGAGAATATCAAAACCAATGTAGTGGGTCATGAATAACTCTCTCCATGCATCGTAGTTGAGCCAATCAAGGTCAAGAAGAATATGAATGTGAGTTTTGATATTTGTGATGCCATAAGCTTTATCGGATGGTGTTGGGCGGGAAGGATCATCACCGACCATTGGAGGCACAGGGATGGTGGCAGAAACTAGGGTTCAGTCACAAGAGAGAACCGTGAGGGAAAGGGGGAGATTGAAGGAGAGATAGATGGAAGGGGAGGGATTTGGGGAGAGAAGGATTGGGGAAGATTTGGTCAGAGAAGGAAATGCTTTGATACCATGTTAATCGATATGATTTCTTGACGTATTTCAAAGCAAAGAACAATATAAATAATGTAGACGATGGTCGAAGGCCCATATACAACAGACAAGACTATACACTTAGTAACAATTAATGGCTTCATGTGTAACCTAATAAAAAAAGAGTGAATTACGCTGTGGTCCTGTGGTTCACCTAAATTTTGGATTTGGTCCCTAAAGTAAGTTATCTACGTTGATGGTCCCTAACTTTATAACTTACTTTCACTCATAGTCCCTCCTACTTAACAATGTTAGTTTCATCCATCACATTAGGTTAAATGAAAGGGAAAATCAGTCTTTTAATACAAACAAATCAATTCCTTTTGTTTATCACAATTAAACGTGACCTGAATTATTTACTAGAACGTGTCTTGAAGATAGCTCTGCATTTTCACCGATGGTACCTGTGTTTTCCCAATGACGACCGACAACAAATCTGTCTATATTTCGCCGATTGGTCCTATGTTTTCACCGATCGTCCCTGTGTTTCGCCTATCATCCCTGTGTTTTCAACGATCGTCCTGTGTTTTCACCTATCGTCCCTGTGTTTTTCCAATCACGAAAGACGACCTTCGCTTTCCTATAGCCATATTTGGAATGAAAACCAAATATACATCTCTCAAACCATAACTGTAGAAGCAAAGCCAGAAATTCCTGTAAGGAATGAAGCAGACCATATCGCAAGACATTCAAGAAGATGGAGCAAATAATCGATCAAAGCTAGGCAAATTTCTAACTAGTACCCTATAAATCGTCCCAAATTTCCAATCAAAATTCAAAGAAACCCCTATTCCATACCTTCCTCCAATCAAATCAACTGAAGATGATGTAGTTGATCAGAGATTTTTTATCACTTCCAACGACCCAAACATCTTAATTTGAAGCTGGTGTATAAGATTCAGAAATTTTGAGCAAGCCAAAGTTGAATATAGAATTTAATGGTCCAACACCCAGCAACCATATCCCTCCATTCCATTTGAGATTAAAAAAGCCAGCTTCCATTTGACTCCATTCCATTTGAGATTAAAAAAAGTCAGCTTTTAAATATGAGCAGTATGTCAACCAGCTTATTGATCAAGAGTCAGCCAAACATTTCTTTCAACATAGATGAAAAGTTGTTTTAGAAGTATGTGTACTAAATCATTCCATTTGGTGTTATACAATTTCCATGTAGAACATATTCACTCGTATTCCCATTTTCATAGCTTTGACAATCTGTTGCAGATTTAGTTGTTGTTGGTGATAAAAACTTATTGACAATCCAGACTTTACTCTTTCAAAATTGAAAGCCAATTTGGCCAAAAGCCATTGGCAGAAGATAAACCATTAGCAGTAGTCTCAAAACAGTAGCCAAAACGAAAATCCAATTCTACAAATGCAACTTAACCAGGATCCAAATAGACATCCTTTAACAAATAGACATCCTTTAACAATGTCAGCAGCCACCACAAACAATCCCAAATCCAAATTTTCAATCTTACTTCTCCATTGCATCTTTTGACATTATAACAAGACCAAATCAGAACCATGATTTATCCCTCCAGAACCACAAATCAAAATATTTGACAGTAAGCAAATGGCCAAAAAGCTGCTTTAAACTGATCAAATTGCCATATTCAATAAAACATGACTCAATGTCTCAATCTTCAAGAATTAGGAGTATGCAAATCTTTCAAGAAATATCAAGAATACAGTGGAAGATATGAATGAAAACAATGGGGCCATGATAGCAAGATATGAACAAAAACAAATAGCATTTTATAACATAATTCTGATGTGAATCTCCTGAGATACAGTAAACTTCCACTATACAAAGAACATGAAGGCAGAAAAACAAAAATGGTACACAGCAAGTTAATCTTTTTTCGATCTCGACTTACTATAAAGTGATATTACCTGTTTTAGAACGAAGGATTTTAAGGACTAGAAAGGGGGGGTCGAAACTTGATGAAGAACCAGCATCAATCAGTGGTCACGTATCTCCATTAATTCCGAAGATACAAACCTTATGCATATTGGGGAACTTGGCAATAACCAGCACAAGTACAACAACCGTGCTAAACAATTATCAAGATTAGTGTACTCCTAGATTTAAACTCTCATATGGAACTACCCATAAAGGATTAGAATTCACATATCTTTCTTTAAAATTGTTTAAAGTGAAGAATTGCAGTTTAAACCATAAGCCAAAAATAATAAAGTTATTCTACAAGCTAAATCATACAAAGAGCAAGCCACATGTTGTTTTACTTTGCAATATAGCCAGGTTTTACCAAAGCAGGATTACATCTGTTATAGTTATTAAAGAGGATTTTAAGTTGTCGATTATTTCAAGAGCAAGCAATCTTTTTGGTAGTATCATCTGCGTATTCAAATTGTGATCATCATGAGTAAGCAATTCCTAATTATTTATCACATTTTTCTTCATTTCAATATACCAGCACCCAGGGGCGGAACCCTGTGGTGACAAATGGGGTTTTTTCTCACATAAAGAAGGCAGTATTAGGTGTGCAAGTGTAATTTATTTTATTTTTTGAATCCCCCCCCCACCACTGCAATGGACTGAGTATTGAGTTTGAGTCTTGACTTTTCCTAGTCCAAGACTCCAAGTCCAACACTATATGGTATCCACCTATTATGCATATGTGTTTTTTGTTTATTTTAGAATAAATAATATTTTGGTTTCTATAGTTACCACTTGTTATCAAGAGTAGTTCTTATTTTAAACTAGTTATAATTTAATCATTATGTTTTTCATTCTTTTTCAATATTGGTCTTTGTTGGAATATACTTCATTATACTTCATTATCTCCCGTTAAATGGTAACCCCATCCAGGCAGGGGCGAATGGCCATGGCAGGGACGAACCCAAATTTTTTTTAATACGGTGGCACCATATAATATAGACAAGATAATTACAAAAGGCTCTGTTTTTATCGACGTGTCTTCATCTTTTTATCAACGTTTAATATCGCCCGATGTGTTTATAGCCTAATTCCACTACTTCGAGGGATTTTAAAATTTTTTTTTGCTTGATTTCGAGGATTTTTTACGTTTTTTATCGATTTCAAGGATTTTTTTTCGTTTTTTCGGTTGATTTCAAGAGGGTTTTTTTGGTTGATTACGAGGTACGGTTGCACCTTCTTGAACTTTTGAATATCATACGGTGGCACCTTCTAAACCGATACGGTTTCACCTTTCATAAAGGTAAATAATTGAAACCTTTCGGCGGAGTAATAATACGGTGGCACGTGCCACCGTATGCCCTTCTTTGGGTCCGTCCATGGGACATGGTGGCTATTGGGGGCCATAGTCCCTGTGTTTTTTCAAGTGTGAAAGAGTGGTTATGTCGTCTTCAAAGGTTTTAATTTTTTTTGGGTCCCCCAACTATTGACGACCGATCGCACACTGCAGTCGCCGGTTGCAAAAAGTATATGTGTTTTTAGTCTAATTCCACTGTTTCGAATGATTTTTATAGCATTTTGCTTGAATTCGAGGGATTTTTAAGTTTTTATTTTATCGATTTCGAAGAATTTTTAAGTTTTAAAACGATACGGTTACACCTTTCGTAAACGTAAAATTTTTAACCTTTCGGCGGAGAAATAATACGGTGACACGTTCCACCGGTAGCCCTTCTTTAGGTCCGGCCCTCGGTCCGGACCCTGCAGTTGGAAAGCTTGTGTTCCGCCCCTGCCAGCACCCCCCAATCTCTTCACCGACCCACTTCAAAGTTACAAAACAAAGCAAAAACGCATTTGTTGGGCGTATATATATCAACTAACATAAACGAATATGCCATTGTATCCAAATTTGTTCACCGCAAACATTCTTTGATACTCCATAATTTCCCCCAATTTCTATAATAAATTCAATACGTATCTTTGTTCATAAATTGTGATCAATAAACAACACAGTTCGGCCCATTGTGTTGAATTCGTTCGCTATGGAGAGGGATAGGAGGGACGATATATGCAAGAAAAGAAGGACGCCAAAGGTTTCTTGAAGATGAAGTCGATCTTCAGCCCAGGGCCGTCCGCCCAAGGCCAAAGGAAATACGGGCCAAATTTTTTTACTATATACTATATATTAGTAGTTTAAAAAATTGTAAATAAAAAAGACAAAAAAAATTAGTATATAATAGGATCCAAAAAAAATTAACATTATATTAAAGACCCAAACATGTATTATTAATTAATAACATTGAACAATAAATTAGTAAAAAGTTATTTAGTCTTTCATTTTGTAGTATTGCTTATTGTTTCTCAAAAAAAAAATTATCTAGTACTAATATCTAAAACTATTTTTGCGTATAATACTTGATATATAATCCATTACTCATCTTCCACATACTCTTTTCATTTATCCGCATGAATTTTATTATTGTGTTAGATTATAGTAGATTTCTTGTTATTAACTAAGGAAATTCTACCTTTTGAAAACAATTACCAAACTATATGAGACGACCCAACATATATCTATATTTAGTTTTTCAAAGATACTTCTTTTTTCATACATTATTGACTCATAATTACCTAATATTGGGTGCATGAATCTTAAATACTCTCCTATCTCTAAAACAAGAATAAGATTTCAAACTATAACCAACATGAACTTTTGATTTTAAGATCGATGGTTCTTAACAAGTTTGTTTCAACCCTAAAAGTTTAAAATGATGATGACATTAACATCAGGTAACATGTGGAATATCAACTGATTTATGTTGATTTACTTAAAGTGTTACTCCGACTCGTCAACATAGTGACGTCAAATGATTTCAATCTATAAAATTAAAGGTATATCATATGATGCCTTTGGTGGTAGAACTGATTGGCGATGTGTATCTAAAAATGATATGATAGATAATATTAATTTAGAAATAATTATTGATTGATCTTACGCTAGGAATACCGGGAAAAACGGTTTTATATGAATTATTAGTATTTTTCTTGACTTTTATGTTATTTTTGAAGATATAGACAATATATTAATTTTGTAGTTATCGAGGGCTCATTTTTACATCTCGCCCAGGGCCCATAAAATGTCAGGAACGGTCCTGCTTCAAGCAAGTACGTTTACTCACGTTTGATTTTCATAAAATAGAGAATTGCTTTTTCATTTATTAAAAGACTGATTTTGATAAATAAAAGAACGGATTTGTTTTTATTAAAAGACTGATTTTCCCTTTCATTTAACCTAATGTGATGGATGAAACTAACGGTGTTAAGTAAGAGACTATGAGTGAAAGGAAGTTATAAAAATAGGGACCACCAATGTAGATAACTTACTTTAGGACCAAATCCAAATTTTAGGCAAACCACAGACGAGTGTAATTCACTCAAAAAAAATCAAAAATTGAATACATAGGTCCATGATTCTATAGAGTATGGATAGCACTCTCAATCAAAAAATTACCCCTTTTCAAAAATCTGTGTTGTTAAATGTAACACCTCTAAAATATGGGTAAATTTAAACCAGGAACGAATGCAAAATAAATACTTGAATAATAGAAATCACCTTAAAAGGGGGAACTGTAAGATGTTTACAACAATAAGAATGAATAGTACGCAACAATCTACTACTTTAAAAAGAAACTAGGCAAAGATTAACATCGGGTGTAGCTACGATCCCAAAAATATTCTATCCAAAATATAACGCCAAAAGACTCCAAAAGAAATATCTCCCAAAAATGCCTCTATCGACAAATAACGCTCAACTCAAGCATTAGTAGCACCGCCAACTTGAGATCCTGATATATATGTCATTTTAAAATGATTTAGGTCTTTATTTCGTTTTTAGCCCAAACACTTTTCCACTTGAAACCTAGCCTATCAACGTCCAAATATCTACATGTCTTGCATTTTTCAATGAGGACATTGAAGGTTTCTGTTTGGGGGGTGGGGGCTGTTGCAAAAACAGAAACAATTTTTTTTTGATAACCCAAAGCCAAAGTGGCCACTTTGTCACCACTTTGGCAGCAAGCACAAAAATGAAAGATAAATCCAAATGGGATCAGTCAAAAGTCAAATGGTTAAGACAATACAAAGAATAAATAGTCAAAAACCAAAGAAAATTGGAGCCATACAAAAAGACAAGTTTGGGGGTTATTTTGAGAAATTTAAATTGAAAACCCAAATACACAAGCCTAAAACAAGCCCTATTGATTAAGGTTAAATTTATGGGATGCATGAAAGGAGGCGGTACCTTTTCGAACAAGAATATTTCACTCAAATCAAGAAGTGTCGACATTTTCGGTATGAGTTTTACATTCAAAAGGGAGGTTGTCAACCTTTTGGGTCATCATTTGAGTTCTTTTTTTTTCTTTTTCTCTTTTTACTTGAGGACAAGTAATTATTCAAGTTTGGGGGTGTGATAACTCTCAAATCTTGAGAGTTAATTCCTCTCTTTTCATATTCATTTTGCCACATTTTCACCCATTTTGTCCCTTATCTCCTTCAATTGGTCTTAATTGTTCAAACATGGTGATGAAGTCTCAAGATTGCAAAAATTTCGGTTTTACTAACTTTTGTGCAGAACGTGGCCACCTTGTCACCACGTTGCAACGTTGGCTGAAAATTTATGGATAAGTTTTAGCCATTTCTGGAAAGATTGCATTTTGAAGAAAAGAAAAGAACTTTCTGCTCTTTCACAAGAATAATCAAGGAAGAAGACAAAAGGTGTAAGTCAAAGGATGGTTCAACACTTTTCCTTAAAGCTACTTTTTATGTTTGGTTACATCAACACTTCTTCTTTCTTGGGCTATAAATTGAGGCTTGGAGGCACCATTTCAGCATCATCACTTCCAGGAGCATTCAATATCATCTGGAGCTTAGCATTTAGTTTTCATTCTCTCTTTAAAGCTTGTAGTGTAATTGCATTTAATTTTTGTAAGTTTAATTTCTTTGTAATAGTTGTTGCCACGTTGTGGGCACCTTGGCAGCAACTTTTAAGTTTCATTTATGCAATTTATGTTCATGTTCTCTCCTTCTTCTCTCATGTCTTTTACTGTTATTATGAGCTAAACACCCCTTTGGGTGTGGGTATGAGCCAAGGCTAATACTAGTAGGCAACACTTAGGTGTTGTCATCTTTGCTAACTCTTAGACTTGGTCGCTCGAGTCGGGACTTCAACTCAAAGCGGACAAGTCGATCACTTGTTAGTGTTAATATTAGATCTTAGACCTCGAGAGGGGCGGATCCGAAATACGGCTTGAGTGATGCAAAGAAGATTTGAGAAAGTCTTTTATAACCACGTAGAGATACAGGTTTTTGCATGACTTTAACTAAGGTTCAATATGTCGGTTGATATATGTGTCACAAAGAGATTTGGGCTTCTATATCCATACTAGTGGAACTGAAATCCTTACAGGTTTACTTAGTTAAGTCGGCAAGTCTTGAGTTGGCGAAAGTGGTGACTTTGTGGGTGCAACGTGGCCACGTTTCAAGGAAACTCGCTTTCGAGAGAAAGGGGTTTTTAAGGATATTGTGTGTCATTTTGTTTCTGACCATAGTGTTACTACATCAGTCTTAGTTAATGCTTGTACCCACATCCTACCTTTAATCTTGTTAATCCCTTTTAATCATTGTTTAGTTTGCTTAAAACTCACAAATATTGATATTGTTCTCAAAACTCAAACAAGCACTAGAAGAGTATAAGTTCATGAAAAGTTCTCCGATTCTTAGTTGACTAGTCCCTGTGGAAACGATCTTTGTACTTTACCACTTTATTACTTAATAGCGACCATAGTGTCCGGTGTGCACTTGCACCGCCACTGTGGCAATATACCTATACGATTTTCCGCTATCAGTAAGTCCAAACATTTTATAAATAAAGCGGGTAAACAAATGGAGTTAAACTTTATTAACTTGATCAAAAACCAAGAGTTCATGCAAATTAAAAGGGATTCAACATATCCTTGCATTATATACTGAAATCTTCTACTTCAATAGACTCGACACAATCTAAAAGCAATTGGTAATCTTGAACATACGTGGTTGAAATAAGAGACCACCCTCATCGAAAATCTTGATTCCACTTATCCAGAATATATAAACTAAAATAAAACTTTTAGATGTATATTCTATAAAATAAAGGTGAAAGATATTAACAATATTTTAAAGAGGATATTATGAAATTATTTGGCCACGTAATAAAAGTGCTACCAATCCGATGGCTTTTTGAAAATAATTGAGGAAAGTGGGCCAAAATGTTGTCTTATTTTGTTGGTAGTCCCACCATTCCAATGCATTGCGTACACCACTCGCTAGACAATAATAGGCTACTTAACCATAAGGCTTGTGGTGTACTGGCAACGACTTGGGGGCTACTTAAACTCAGGGTTGCACGCTTAGCAGCTGGGCCAAAGGCTCTACTTGCCAGGGATTAGTCTGGGCCAAAGGCCCAGGATACCCTTTCCAAAATAAAATAGGCTACTTGGTTTTCCTATTACAAAAGTTAATTTCGACTTTTTTTTTTTGATCGGAATTAATTTCGACTTTTATGTTCATGAAAAAGGGAATTTTGAGTTTGTATGTTTAAAGCCATATTGATAAGTATAAGGTGGAAGTTGTTTGACACTTACTGAATGTTTAAAGCTATATTGACAAATATATGTTTAAAACCAGAGTCGTTCCATTTTTCTTTTTAAATCATGCTCCACTTGTAAGAAAAAGTATAGCTCGATTAATTAATGGGTAATAAACATTATAGAATATAAAAAATCTATATAGAATCTAGAAAACGATACATATATCTTATTACTATTTTCCTCAAACCAAGATCAAAATACCCTAAAACGGCTCTTTTGGCCTCAACGGGTGACGATCAGTCTCAGAGGAGACAAGTAACAAAAAATAGGTATGTTACTAAATTTGAACATATAAACCATTCCATGTAAATTTACAGATATATCTTATCAAAACCATGTTTTAACTCATATTTCCTAAATTAGCCGATCATTATTAGAATATAAGCAATAAAATGTTTAATAAATTATGGAAGAACTTACTTTGTAATCACAAGATGTGCTCATTGGATCGTGGCCACTAAATCTTTTATTGAAAACTCACAGATTACAGGGAAACCAAGAAAATACTAAAGTGGTAATGAGAACTCTGATTCAGAAGAGAGACATGCCTCTCTTTAAATAGAGTCTAAGAAACTAATCAAGAAAACAACTGTATCACAACTGTATCAAAACAAAAGACTTTATAAAAGTCAACAGTAAAAAGGACTAAAAACCAAAGCTTTATGAAAGCATCTTTTGACAAATTGATACATTTGTCGGCCACCTTTGATAAAAGGTACAATAGCTGGCAAATTCTTGAAAGCATCTTTTGACAAATTGATACATTTGTCGGCCACCTTTGATAAAAGGTACAATAGCTGGCAAATTCTTACTTTCCTTGTTTCAACGAATCTTTCAAGGTTTCTAGAGCATCGTCTAGTGAAATAATAATTTCTTCAGATCCTTCTTCTCTTTGAGCATCTTGGTGTAAGTCTGAGTTCATGGATGCATCTGACTTTGAAGAGCATGGCCCTATGTTTTCTTGAAGATCTTTTTTCATTTCTTCAATATAAAGATCAATGATCTCTTCCTTAGAAAGAGTTCCTACATATTTCTGAGAAATTTGCTGGAAAGGACTTGGAATGTCTGAGTCCTTCTTAACCTTTTTCTGCTCAAAATTCTGCTTATAAAGCTGAATTTTCTTCTCAATAGAATTGTAGAGATCAGCTCCTTCTATAAGAGTAGAACCAGGACAAATACGATCTAATTTATCCCAATATTTGGTTAGACCTTGCCTCTTAATACAAGGAATCATTAAATCATTATAACCAAAAATTGGTTTCCATTTCCAAATCCAAGGAAACCCAAATTCTATAAAAAAATAAGCAGATATTGCTGCCTTCAATATTATACAAATTTTTACAGTCATTGACTGTTGGCGAAAATATCATCCAATTTTTTAGATGTTTCTTCATAATATCTGGAAAAATATCTGAAGAGGTTCCAAAATTTTTCCACCATATAAAAAACCAGTTAGGAATTGGTGTATGAAAACAATTTTCACAAATTTTTAAGAACCAAGAATGTCTTTTGTTCTCATTTTCATAAAAAAGAACATTTGAAAAACTTTGGATATAATCCCAATAGTTAAATTTAAAATTGAATTTATGAATTGGGGAATACCATTCTTTCTCTGCAAGGGGAGAAAAACCCCATTCTTCAAAAGATATAATCTTTTTAATAACAAGTTTAGAAAAACTAAAATTGCCCTGAACTTCATCTTTGCTATTAGCAGTGTGATGAGTAATCTCCACAGATTTTGTGGAAAGCAAAAGACCTTCAAAATATTGTCTTTGCTTTAAAGCACCATGTACAAAAGATGTCTTATTAAGATATCTTTCTAGGATATAATCCGGGTTGCTTTTCCATTGAAGATCTTTTTCTTCAATAAGAAGTATAACTTCTTTAAATGCAGTCTCATGGAACTGTGAATTAGAAGAATCTTCCTTGATAATATTGGCGTAGGAATTAGCTGATGCAGCTACTGAAGAAGACTCTGCTTCCTTCTCCTTAATATAATTAAGGTATTCCTTGGCTAGAGGATGATCTTTAGGGATATTATCCATGAAGCCTTTTAACTGATCTTTGTCATGAGACAAGTCTGAAGCTATAAGCTTCTGTTTACCCATCTGGGAAATAACAATGTTACCCCTTCCTCTATTAGAGAAATTGTTACCTCTTCCTCTTCCTGAGGAACTTCCACTTCCCCTATAAGAGGAGTAGGAGCTGTAATTAGAGCTCATACCTGAAATCATGATAAATATTCACGAGTTAAAAAATCAGGAAGATGGTTATCAACACCTTTGATATGTTGAATTATAAAATCGAAAGGAGCAAGATGAGCTTGCCATCTGGCAAACATTTGTTTTGAAACATCATGTTTAAAATCTCTGCTAAACATAAATTGAGCAGAACTACAATCAGTTTTGATTATAAACTTTTGATTATATAAATCATCTTGAAATTTTAAGACACATTTGACAATAGCAAAATGTTCTTTAACAACAGTAGAATAGTTAAGCTGAGCACCTTTCCATTTTCCAGAATAAAATCTAATGAGGTACTCTTGCTTAGAACTAGGATCAATCTGTTTTAGAATGCCCCCATATCCTATGTTAGAAGCATCAGTCTCAACAATCTTTTCCCAAATAGGATTGGGAAGCATGAGACAAGGAAGGTTTTTAACCTTTTTCTTAATTTCTTGAACAGCAAGAGTATGATCATCTGTCCAACTGCCAGAATCTTTTTTAAGACGATTATAAAGAATAGAAGTATAATTACTAAGGTTTTTAATATAAGTTGAAATATAATTTAGGCTGCCCAAAAACCTTTGAAGTTGGGTCCTATCTAGGATTTTATCAGGAAATTTATCTCCAAATTCTAGGCTTCTTTGAATAGGAATAATGGTTCCTTTTTCAATGTCATGGCCTAAAAACCTGATTTTAGTCTTAAATAAAGACATTTTTGGTTTAGAAATGACTAGACCATTCTGAATAACTAAAGTTTTGAAGATATTTAAGTGTCTAAAGTGACTTTCAACATCTTTAGAAAAAACAAGAATATCATCAATATAAACAATAATAAAACTGCTATAAGGATAAAAAATGTCATTCATAATTTGTTGGAATTCTAAAGGAGCATTTTTTAAACCAAATGGCATAACTTTCCATTCATAATGTCCCATAGGAACATTAAAAGCAGTCTTATAAATATCAGATTCATCAATCTGTATTTGCCAATAACCTGATTTTAAATCAAATTTGGAAAAGATTAAAGCTTGAAAAAGCCTATCAAGAATATCTTTTTTGTTTGGAATAGGATGCCTAATCCATTTTAAAACTTTATTAAGAGGCTTATAATTAATTACAAGCCTAGGAACGCCTCTTTCTTGTTCTGAATGTTTATTAACATAGAAAGCAGTACAAGACCAAGGTGACTGAGAAGGACGAATAAGACCTTTAGTAATGAGATTAGAAATCTCATTCTTACATAAAACCAGATACTCAGAATTCATTTGACAAGGTCTGGCCTTAGTCGGAATACTGGATTCATTGAATCCTTCTTCATAAGGAAGAGAAATAATATGTTTTTTTCTTTCCCAGAAAGCATTAGGATGATCATTACAAATTTTTAGAGAAAAATCATTATGAATGAAATCTATCTTAGATTTTAACCTAGGATTGGAAATCTTTTCTTCAATAGTTAAAGAATTTATTTCATCTTTAAGAGAATATAAATGAAAAGTCTTTCTATCAATCCTCTCTTGGAGATTATCTAAAAATCTTTTAATGGGTTTGTTTATGAAGTCAAATCTAATAGGCTTATTATTATAAGTACCTGTAAGACCAACTTCATCAATCCTAGTTATAGGGTATATATTATATAAAAAAGGTAAGCCAAGAATTATTTCATGACAAATATCTTTGGCTAGAAGGAAACTAGTAGAAATACAACTAGCTTGATTGCAAATTTTTGCATTTGAAAGCTTCTATCTTATATTTAAAGGACCTCCTCCAGCATGGGAAAGAGGACAAGAGGTTTTTTCAAAATATCTACTAGGAATAAGACCCTCTTGTATAACATTTAGATCAGCACCACTATCAATCATAGCAGTAAATTCTTTTTTAAAATGCCCTCCTATAAGAAGAGTTATTTTGGTAAACCATTTCTGGGATATTATCCTGCTAAGAGTAGAAAGAACCGCCTCATCAGGTGGTTTCTTAGAGAAAGGTTCTTGAAAATCTTTAATATTTTCAAAATTCTCTACATCATTCTTATCAAGAATTAAAGAAATATCTTTATGGAGCTGAAGATTGTCATTCTTCAAAAATTTTATTTCATCTTTTAAAACATTCACCTCTCTATTGAGGTCTTGAAGGGAAATCTCTTTACCTTTAAAATGTTTATTTTTAAGAAGTCTATTTACTTCTTTCATAGAATAGTCTATATTATTAGATGTACTCTCATGAATTTTAGAAGTAGTACCTACATCAATGTTTTCTAAAATCTCAGCACAAATAACTGGATCTTTAATTTTCTTTAAAAGTTTTAAAACATAATCATCAGATAAAACATTTATATTTAAATCTTGAAATTGAGAATAGAGTTTATAAAACTCTTCTTCTTCATGTCCTTTATTGATATTATTAATATTTTTAGAACAATCTGCACAAGGTTTTCCTATAGCACAAACATCACAATTAGAAGAAGAACCCTCAGTGCTAGAAGAAATAATAGACTCACTATCATGTAAATCAGGATCACTATTAGTGTCACTCTGATTTTCCTCATTATAATTTAAAAAAATGTTTAAAAGAGAGTCTTTTATAGTTTGGTCAATATTCAAACTATTTATTTTCTTCTTGGTCCAACAATTTGTTGAAGAATGACCAATTTTACCACAATTTTGACAAATGATTTTATTTCTTTTGAAGTTATTAGATTTTTTTAAAAAAAAAATTCTCTCTAAAATCATTTGATCTAAAATCTTTTTTCTCAAGATTTTTATTTTCAAATCTTTTCTTATGGAAGCGTTTTTTATAATGACGGAAATCAGCTTCCATATTATTTTTATGAAAATTCTTTTTTGGTTTCTTATAAGGAACCTCCATACCAAACTGGTCACAAAAATCTCCTAGCTGTTTTCTTTCCAAAAGATTTTGTTTCTTAATTTGATGATTTAATTTTAAATCATTGCACAAAGAAAGACCTTCAGCAACGCAAGTACTGGTTAACAGATATGTTATCCTTTTTGAGAGTTTTTCTTATTTTCTCCGCAAAAAGATGAGGAAGACCATCAATAAATTTGGCTTTCCAATGGCTGTTATTACAGTCTTTGAGCTCAAAGATTCTAGAAAGAAAGGTATCTTTGTACCATCTGAACTCAGTTAAAGTTTTACATCTCAGATTACTAATAAGAGTTCGAATATTCTCACTATCATCAGAAAATCTACCAGTAAAATGCTCAATAATAGTAAGAACAAGAGGATAAACAACATTTGTTGTTACCTCACCACCATCTTCGGTTTTAACAAAACTATAAATTTGTTCTTTTTGGTCCTGAGGGATGTAATTATCCCACCAACCTTTTAGCTGACCAGTAAAACCGGCGATAATCATTTTGGCAATATTTTTATCAGTATTACCAGTGGTTTTACAAACAGTGCTATACATAAGCATGCGATTAGCCATATTATAAATATGCTTATCAATGAAGCCATCAAGACTCCATTCGTAAATACATTTACCATTATAACTATTATTTATAATGTACTCCTGTTCTTCATGAAGAACATCCATGGGAGTAGGACGACCATAATAATACTTATTCAAAGTAGGCTTGCTAGCCCATTTTATTTTATTTATTTGATCAAAATCTTGATTATTATGATTAGTACTTTGACTAATATTAGAATCATCTGAATCATTATCCTTATCAAGAATAGACACAGAAGGCTTGGAAATATAAAGACTGGCTAACTTAACATCAAGTTGGTCCATAAAATTCTCAGATTTGTTTTGCAACTTAAAATCTTTGATTTCAGGGGGAGGCTGAATAAAACTTGAAGTAAGAATAATTTTTTTAGAAGAAGAGGGATCAGTATTATTCATTTTCTTCTGATTTTGTTCAATTTGACAATTTTTTTTATATATAGAAGAAATATGATCCTCCAGAGACGAAATTTGTTCTCCAAGAATACGAACTAATAAATTAGAATAATTTTTTTTTCTAATAATTCATTAATATGAGCTGAAGTAATAGAAAGAGTATCATCTTTAAGAAGTTTCGAAAAAGCCGAAAACTTAATAGTCGAATCATTTTTTGTTATTTGAAAAGGCATTTGGGGAGGATAAATAGCAGTCCTGATTTCCCCTGTCATTAATTGATAATCTCTTTCAATAACATTAATATAATGTTTAATATGAGTATTTATAAACCAAGGGATAAACGAAAAAACCTCATTCTCCTTTTCATAGAATTTATAAAATTCTTCAGAAAAACCTTTAATTTCATTATGAACAAAACTATCAGTATACCAAGTTCTAAAACGAATCCATTTAATATCACCATAGTAATCATTACAAACAGCCTGTCTAGCAGGTGATCCTGTGGAAAAGTCAATTTTGCCATTTTCCAACAGCCAATTTCTTTTAGTTGTATTAATCATGGAATTATATGCTAAAATCAGACATAGTCTCAATTTGTTTATTTTTAGGCTCTCTGGTATTATTATGAACAATACCATTTCTGTGAACTTTAAGATCATTGATATGATCTTCCAAAGAAGATCCTTGTCCTTCATCTTCTCTAGGAGAAGAAGAAGTTTCATTATCTCTTATATAAGAGGTAGAAGCCCTAGACGGTTGATGATCAACCATATAACCAAAAGGAGAAATATGATTATGAGCCAATGAATTGGATCTTAATAGAGATCCTTTTCCAGAGCAAATTCTTCTCTGAATATCATTGAATTGTATATTAACAATTCCTTCATTGGTTTGAGTGATATTACTAAAATCACTCTGAATAATAGGATTCTTAGGAATATTCCTAGTTAAAGTCCAATTTTCTGGAAAATTTATCTCATTCCATTTTATAGATCTACGAGTAGTAATATTAGATCTATTGAAATTGGTTTCTATAAGAATCGTTTCATTTATATCTTTATCAATTCTTTTACACCTAGGATTAAGTGTAAAAAGAGGTTTAAAATATATGCGATAACAAATACAAATAACTTCTGTTCCTGCCGCATAATTATAACCATGAGTTTTAACATTTAATGTTAAAGAGTCAAGAATATTAATATCAGATAAAGATAGACATAAATTAGGATAAACATCAAAATAGACTGGTCCATGGGCCAGACTGGATTGGATCATGCCAATTAAAGATTGTTGCCAATCAAGATTTCTTCCATCTCTAAGAGCTGCAAAAAACTTTCAGCTAATCCTTCAAGAGTAAGGGGTCTAAAAGCAATTTGGACAAGACCAATGTGTAAAAACTTATGAGTTTTTAAATAAGGGAAAATATCCTGTTTATTTAAAAGACGAATCATCATCTCATCCTCATGAAGAGGTACTGAAGATTCAGTGGTTTTAACAATATGTTTTAAACCTAGTTTTTCAAAAGTCACAATTTTATAAATAAATTTGGGTTCAACCTTTGGAATAGTCCAATTGTTTAGAAGTTCTAAATTCTGGGGAATATCATATTCCTCAGTCATACTGTTATGAACAGTTTCATCATTTCCAGATCTGAATAAATTCATCAAAAATGATCTAGATGGAAATGATTTAAAACAGAGTTTGAGAAGATATAACTACAAAAAAACATGGCTTTGATACCATTTATACCCAGAATCTAGAAAACGATACATATATCTTATTACTATTTTCCTCAAACCAAGATCAAAATACCCTAAAACGGCTCTTTTGGCCTCAACGGGTGACGATCAGTCTCAGAGGAGACAATTAACAAAAAATAGGTATGTTACTAAATTTGAACATATAAACCATTCCATGTAAATTTACAGACAAAAATGTTTTAAAATAATATGGTAATATATGGAATTCACTTAAAAAGACTCATTCTTCTATCATTTCTTGGTAGTAAGAGTTGGTAATTGCCAAATCCAGTAAAAGAGCTAAAGTCTAAAACATTATAATCAGATTAAAATATATATAATTGGACTAAATGTTTAGAACATATGGATAAATATTAAAATTTTTGTATCTTATATTGGAATGCCCTTAAAGTTGACTTCTTTTGTAAGTTTATTTAGAAAAATTGTTTGAATATAGAAGTTAGATGATAAGCTAACTTTCTAATAAAGTACTTCAATAGTTTATTGAGTTTTTTTATTTACTTTATTCTAATTATGTCTTTTATATTTTACATAAATGTTTCTTATATTTTTTGGATAAATTAAAATTTTCATCTCCGCTAAACTTTTTCAATATAACTAGTTTTTCAAATAGCTAACTAAGGGGTTGTTTGTTTTTTTAAAAAAACCTCTTAATGGCTCTTAAGTTTTAATCATTCAGACCTTTTTATACACCACCTCTTATTAATCATAACTAAAATAAGACTTCAGACTTTAGACCTCTTAAAAAACAAAATCAATTGCCAAATATAGGTTTGATGTATTTCCATATATATAAAAAATGTGTTTGCTTTGATATTAGTTATTGGATAACTATGTTTAACTTTCTTCATTTTTTAAAATCTTCTCAAGCTACACATTCCTCCTTTTATTAACATATTCTCTTTCTTCATCTCTTTCCTTTTCCCCTCTAGCACTCTCTATTTTCATCTTCTCTTTTCTTCTTTTACGGTTTTAATTTATTTACTTGAAATCGAAACTAAAAAGTTTAAATCGTAAATGAAAACCATTAATTGGTGACTTAGAACAACAATCATGCTTAGTCGATTACTATGCTATATTGAATAGATCTATGATTGTCTTTATTTGTTTTCTTTTTTTGGTTCTACATTTTTCTTACGTCTTTTTGAGATATCTTATGTACTACATTTAGCAGCTCGCAATATGTAGCAAACTTATGTTGGAGGCGATGGTCAATGGAGCATTAGAGCTCGATGTTGCTCAATGGGTGCTCGATTTATGCTCAATAGGAGCTTGATGGTTTAAAGTGATGATGATGGTTGGCATGTGGATATATTTCAAACTTCATTTTATATTTTTTCTATTTTTCATAGCAAAAAACATTGATGCAATTGGTTCCATGTTTATTCTTTACACTTGTATTAGGCTTTGCATTCACAAATATATGTTAGTTTAAACAGTGAGTATAAATAATCATTAAATAAATTTACATTGTAGGTGGCAATTAATGTACATGTTTCCACCTTAAAAGCTCCCAACAAGATTTCTTATATGAGAAATACCAAAATATTACATCATATTTCAACTTCATATAGAAAATGGGACTATATATGCAAACAAATGGACGTTATAATTATTGGTCATATACCAACAAAATATAATCATCATTGTCACTCTAAGAATTCCAAATCTATATCAAGATATAAAAATAATATTTGATACATCAAGTTATTTCATGAACCTTGCTAAAAAAAACACTTAAATCCTAGTCTAATCGTTGGCTAATCGAGCCACTACCAAGTACGATCGAACTCCATATTGCATAATTAAGGATTGAGCACCATCGAACTTGTATCAAGTAACCATAGAGCTCCATCTTGCGACTTGTTTTTTAGAGAGAGAGAGATAGTATAAAGAGACAAATAATGAAACCAACTTTAAGCATGGGATATAAAATCAAATCTTATTATTAATTAAAATAATTGTGGATGGTATAAAATATTTTTATTTATCTATAAAAATCAAATCTTTTTCATTCGTTTTTTTGGTGAATCGAGTTGAAGATTCACATATGATTCGTGAAATATTTGATAGATTAATAGACGAGAAGCCTCGTTTGATTATCCATATGTGAATCCACGTTTTTTTTACATTGCCTTAAACAATCATTGATTTTCAAAGTCACATGCCCATCTTTATTGTTAGGTTTTAAACACCTTTGTAACCGTAAAAAAGCAAAGTAAGTAATTTTGGTTACAATTATAAAACATAAAACTTTTCTACAAAAACCCAATTAAGATTCAATCAATCAAATGGTAGTGTCATTCCTTATCTTTTTGCTTCACGACATTCTGTTTTAAACTTAAGGCGTAGATCTATCTCATCATTTATAATTGAAAGATTATGTTTCTTGATCTCAATTTGATTTAGACAAATGTTGTTAGTTCAACTAATTTACTTGTCTATGGCCATGTAAATCAAATTATGTCATCGAGGGGCCCAAAAATATCTCTCTCAACTTTAGAGAAATAAATCTCATATTGGATGTACACGACTTATACACAATTCATGTTATACCCAATATAGCCTTATGATTATCTCGTTAAGAGTAACGTTAGACTATACCAAAGTATAACACTCTTTATGTATTAGGTTCCAATGTACATCTCAGGTCTGAGGATAAAAGTGTCCACCATTTCAAGACTCACCTTATGACGTCGATCTATAAGGTAATCCTGACTGTAGGTCTTGTCCAACACTTGTCCCCGATAAGAGCATGTGACTCTCCAGTGCACTTCCAACTTGTACTATGACTAGACTTCACAAAGTTCTTTATTTATTACCAGTCCCCTGATAATAACTGATTAAGGATAGTTTTAAATAATATGATCATCATATTTATTTAAGGATACTTAAACATGCTAATTATGAACACATAAATGTCTAATGTAAATACTCATATCTAAATGCCAGAATAGATAGAAACATAACTGTTTTTATCGTTCAAATAATTCAAAGTTTACTAAAATTTATAGATCAGATTAAAGTATTACAAAACCTCAACCCTATCGAACTAGTATGAGCACCATGCTTGCTCATAGGGTTGGTTAAAGGGTCTGTTGGGTTTTCTTTTTTATCAAACTTTGATATCTTCACGACACCTGATTAATGATTCCTCGAATCAGGTGATATCATCTCAGAATATGCTTGGAATGCTAATGTGACATTGGTTCTTTTGCCTGAGCAATGGCATCCATGTTGTCGCAAGATCTCGTCAGGGTCACATATGCTAGGGACCACTCCTAGGTCTGAGATGAATTTCTTCATCCAAGTCTGAGATGAATTTCTTCATCCAAACAACTTCCTTTGCAGTTTTTGAGGCTGCAATATACGTTGATAATGTAGTTGAATATGCTATTGTACTCTACTTGTAGCTCTACCATCTTACTGCACCTCTATTTAGCACAAACATGTATCCCGCTGCGATTTGAAGTCATCACCGTCGGTTTGGAAACTAACACCTGTATATCGTTGAATACACAGATATCTTTCCTGACTGTCGTACAGTAAGAACATATCCTTAGTTCTTCTTAGATACTTTTATTAAGATATTTTTCACTGCTACCCAGTGAGCATCACCTAGGAAATACCTGCTTGTCATGCTTATTGCATACGAGTTGTCTGGTCTAGTACATTACATGGCGTACATGATTAAAACCGATTATCGAAGCATAGGGAATACCATCATATGATTCATTTCCTATTTAATACTAGGACACTGAGTCTTGCTCAGCTCTATGCCATGGACCATTGGCAAGTTTCCTCTCTTGGAACCCTCCATCTTGAAACATTTCAAGATCTTGTCAATGTATGTACTTTGCCTTAATCCAATTAAGATCCTAGATCTATCTCATTAGATCTTTATGCCAAGGATATACATTGTCTCTCCTAGATCCTTCATCGTGAAACACTTCCCTAGCCAGGCTTTTACACCTTTAAGAGTAAGGATGTCCTTTTTTCGATGATCAATATGTCATCAACATATAGAATCATGAATCTACAATGCTTCCATTGACTTTCTTGTATACACAAGGCTTATCTTGGTTCTTTATGAAATCAAATTTCTTTGATTTTCTTGTCAAAACGGAGATTCCATCTACGAGATGCTTGCTTTAGTCCATAAATGGACCTTTGCAATTTGCATAACTTTTCAGGATACTTTGCATGCTTAAAACCCTTTGGTTGTACCAAGACACGTCTTTGTTCAAAGTTCCGTTAAGGAGCACAATTTTAACATCCATTAATCATATCTCACAGTTGTGATATGTAGATATGGTAAGAAGTATCCTAATGGACTTAATCATGGCTACTCGAGAAAAAGTTTAATCATAATCTACCTCTGAGTCTAAGTGAAACCTTTAGCTACCAACCTAGCCTTATAGGTATGCACAATCCCATCCATTTCAGTTTTCTTTTTGAATGTGCACCTTTACCCTACGACTTTGCAGCCGGAAGGGCATCTACCATGTTCCAAACTTGGTTCTCAGCCTTCATGGCATCTTGCTATTATCAAATTCCAAACTTGATACGACCTTCTAGTAGGTTACAGGTAGAAAAGCTCTTGTAGATAGATGGGATATATATATATATATATATATATATGTGTGTGTGTGTGTGTGTGTGTGTGTGTGTGTACATATAGACGTACACGTGCTAGTCGGTGTGTGTGTGTGTGTGTATATGTGTGTTTGTGACTAACAAAGGTTGAATCAATTTGCTTTTATCATAAGTTGAAAAAGATTTTGCTTGAATTGAAACATTAATGGATCAAAATAAGCAACTTAATGCCAATATCAATAATCGGTCTCCTAGTCCAATAATGCATGTGTATAAATAAATTCTAAATTTTTTATAAACTAAAGTTTATACATCCGCATATAGACAATATATACATAATACAAAAGTATTTATCTCACAAAGAGAACGAGAGTAATAAGCTAAATGCACGACTACTAACCAACGAAATGAAGATATTAGTCCCTAGTTAATAGAACAACAATGCCTTCACCATACGTAAGAAAATTTCTAATATGGTGATGGTGTGTCCAAAAATACCCTCTGTCAATGTCTACAAGTTTATAATAGTACATCTCAAATAATTAAGCTTACTAAAAAAAATAACTTTTTTACAAAGTTATAATAAATTTTATTTTGGTTCAAAATTTTATAGTACATTTTGTTAATTGTATCAAACGAAATGTACTTTATTTGAGTTTTTATTTACTATGTATTTAAGCAATAGAAAAAACAACTATTATAAGAAATGGAGAGAGATAAAGTTGCAGAAGTGCTTCTAG
This sequence comes from Arctium minus, assembly GCA_954870635.1. NCBI lineage: Eukaryota > Viridiplantae > Streptophyta > Magnoliopsida > Asterales > Asteraceae > Arctium > Arctium minus. The sequence goes on from OX941086.1 coordinate 37,065,969, forward strand.
ATCTCATGAAATAAGACAGAAAATAGAAATTTTGTCAAAAGGTAGAACGTGCTATAACTCAATAACTAAAAGCATATTTTTGAAAAAGAATAACACTTGATATAAGATGCACTGTCGTAGACATCAACATGATTTTTTAAGGGTGTTGTTATTCATACCCCCTCCCCACTCACATACCCCCCATATCTCACTCACATACCCTCTATAAGAGGGGGTATGGATATAATTCACCTTTTTTAAACATGTTTCTCTAAAATAAAAGGCAAAACAAAACACATTGTGTTTTGATACAATATTTGTCTAGCATTTTTTTTATGTTTATTATTTTTGACAATTGTGTGATATTCAAAGAATTAAAATTATGTTTTATTTAGTAAAAAAATATTGAAAATGTACAGTTGTTTATACGATTTTATGCAAGTTTTGTATGATTTACTTGTTTTTTGAAAATTACATAATTTAATTTAAAAAACTTGTGATTTTATGTTTTATGATTCATAATTTAAAAAACCGTATTAAATTATAAACTTTGCACCCAACAAATTTTACATGTTTTGAGTGTGTTTATCATTCAAGTGTGGAGTCATATAATTTGGAAACTGAAAAAATCTGATGAATGTTGTATTCGAGTGATTGACTTTTTGAAGCCAATATCTTCTTTGGTAGGTGTTAGTGCACATATTTGTTGGATACAAGATCATAAAGTCTGAAGCTGAAAGTCAAGCCAAGTCAAAGCTCAAAAGTCAACTCTCAAGCAAAGTCAAAGTCATTGTAATAAAAAGTCAAAGCTAGTGTTGTAAGAGTTTTGTAGTTTGTGCGTTTCTAGTAGTGTGCGTGTTTAGTGTTGTGAGCGTTTTATTCCTTTGTATAAATAGGTGTGTGGGTTTTGTTGTGCGTGTAAGTAGACATAAGTAAATTCATTCAGAGTGGTGCGCATATCTTGTAGAGAGAAAAAGTCTTTGAGAGAACATAACTGTGTAATTGATTTCTTTAATGGAATGAAAAATGGAGATTGATTGATTTGCAAATTGTCATATTGATTTACACATTGTTATCTGGGATAACAATTGGTATCAGAGCTAACAAAATTCAGAATTTTTGGATCTAATTCGAAGTTTCTTGGACGAACTCGCAAGTCGATCTGTGACATATTGATTTTTGGATTTCAGAGTATTTTGGGTTTAGAATTGGTTGTTTCAGATTCGATTTGACATCTAGAATTCATTTGTTTTAGTATACTTTGTCTAATTCACATCATATTATTGTGAATTTTGAATTTTGTAAATTTTGAGTTCGAATTCTGTAAAAGTATTGTTCTAGATCGAATTGGTGTTATTGTTGTTTTAGTTTGTAATCTTTGAATTGTAATCTGATCGAAACATGTATTAGAAGATTCCTGCAAGATTTCAAATGAATTGGAGAAGTATTGAATCGAATTGAGTGAGAAAGTTCGAGTTTTTGAAATACAAGTCAAGAACTCGCAAGATCTGAAGAACACGCACAGGGTAAAACTCGCAAGGTTGAAGAAAAAAACGCACAAGGATAATTTCGTGAAAATATGAAGAACTCGCACGCGGTGTTGTGCGAGAAGTAGGAACTCGCAAGAGGCATTGTGCGAGTTCTTACTATTCACTCGAAGTGTTGTACGCGAATTATCCCTGCGAGAAGTGATCTATTTACGTGTTTCCATTTTAGCGCGAAGTTCTTTGTCTAAAATTTTTCTAAGTCCAAAACTCGCAAAAGGTCTGCGAGAAGTGGTTCTTGAGCGTTTGCATTTAGCGCGAACTTGTTTTTGAAAAAAAATTCTAAGTCTTGAACTCGCAAGTCTTTGCTAGAAGTGATAGAACTCGCACATAGTTGTGTGCACGAACTCAAAACTCGCAGAAGCCTGCTTGCGCGAACCTTTGTTCTCGCAACTTTCTTTGTGCACGAAGCACAAACTCGCACAACCCTGTGTGCGATAAGTGAGTTCTCTCAGTCTATTTTGTGCGTGAAGTTCAAACGCGCATACAGTGTTTTGCGCGAAGTGTTCTATTTCTTTGTTATGCGCTTTCTATACTTAGAAATTTTTTCTAATTTTTCTAAAATTTGACTAAGTTTGATTTTTGTAGATCCAGTTTTATATCTGAATTTTGACGATCATAACAAGCATTGTAGATCAAAGATGACTTCAAAGGACGTTATCTCGATCGGTACAAATGTCAAGCCCCCTGTTTTGTTCAAAGGGGAGTATGAACAGTGGAAAGACAGGTTCTTAGACTTTATTGACCGACACTCAAATGGAGAAAACATTTTATTGTCAAGTACTGAAGGTCCAATGATTCCTCCTACTATGGAGATACCTGATGAAGAATCTTCTAATAGTGAGGATGGAGATGAGGACAGAATCAGAAAAACAAAGACTGTTCCAAATGACTTTGCCCAGTACACTAATGAACAGAAGAGTCGATTTAAAGCTGATAAACAAGCCAGGTCTCTATTACTACAGAGCATTCCGAATGAGATCTACATAAAGATCGATAGCTACAAAGCAAATGCCAAAAAGATGTAGGATCAACTGCAGAAAATGATGATGGATTCTAAGGTCGGAAACCAGATGAAAGTAGCCAATTGTATTAACAACTACGAAGAGTTTAAGGCAAAAGACAATGAGATCCTGGAGGACACATATGAGAGATTTGTACTTTTTCTGAATGAGCTGTCAAATAATAAAGTTAAGAAGAAGCAAATCGAGAACAATGTCAAATTCCTCAGCATTCTCTAGCCTGAATGGAAAAAGCATACCAGAAGAATGAAACAGATGAAAGACCTTAGTGATATCCCACTTCATGAGGTCTATGAGACTCTAAGGCACAATGAGGAAGAGGTCGAAGAGAAAAGAGCTGAGAAGAAAAAGAATGAGAAACCAGCTGACCCAATAGCTTTGGTAGCCGGACAGAAAGAGAAAGAGAAGAAAAAGAAGAAGAAGATTGTGCTCCCAAGTTCAGGTGATTCTAGTTCGGATTCTGACGGTGATGACGGGGAGAACCTCAAGCAAGTAATGTTATTGTTGACCCGTGCCTTTCAGAAAAAGTTCTACAAGAAACTGGGTTCAAACTCTCAGAGGTATTCATCAGGGTCGAAGAATTATGAGCACAGAGAGCGGGTGGAAGGAAGAAGGTACGAGGAGAAGAAATTTGGAGAAAGAAAGCCGGAAGAAGAGAAGAAATTTTTGAATGATTATGGTACTGAGAAGAAGACCGAGGAGATAGTTAAGTGTTATAATTGCGGAAAGGTTGGCCACTTTGCAAAGGACTGTCGGAAGCCAACTGTCAGAAATTCTGAATATTACAAGCAGAAGATGTTACTTGCTACACAGAAGGAAGAAGGGAAAGCCCTAATGGCGGAAGACGAGTTATGGCTAGACCATTCCGAGGATGAACAAGAAGAGACAGCACATATGTGCTTGATGGGAAAGGAGATAAAGTTTGATAAATCTGATGAAGAGACAACTGATGAGGTACTAAACTTTTCTGAAAATGATTTTCTATCTAAAATGGAAGCCATGATCGTCGAACTTCAAGACCTACAAACTAAACTGAAAAAGGAAAAGAACAGAGTTGTGAAGAAAAGTCAAAAGATCTTTGAACTTAACAAGGAACTTGTTGGGTGTTAGATCTGATTTTATAGTAATCATTGTATTTATTTTACTGCTTTCAGTAGTGTTATCTGTTTTGTTAGTGCCTTGGGGTATTTAAGTCCCCTTGGCTTATTTGTTTAGAAAGGTACCGTACACTGTTTGAATACAATTCACTGTTGCATTGAAGCGTACTTTCTCTCTCTAGATTCTCTCTCTACGATCTTGTGATCTTGGTTCATCAATTGGTATCAGAGCCTCCAAGATCTTGAGAGGATTGAGATTAGTGTATAATTGTTTCTGATTTGGTTGGTTAATTCGAAAATTTGATTGATTTTTGTTGTTTTTTCAAGAAAAATCTCGTTTTCTGGATTTTCACCAATTTCAGTCTGTTTTGTGATCGAATTTCATTGATTTTGATGGTTTTAGATGCGTTTTAGTTAGTCGATCTATTCTGTTTCTTGTTGATTTGCATAAAAACGTGATTTGGTGTTTCAATTTTGAGTTTGAATACATTCTGAAAAAGAGGAGTTTGTTGTTCTGTTCGTTTTGAATTTTGAGTTTCAGAGTGTTTTGATCGAAATTATCAATTGAAATGTATTAAAAACATGTTTTCGATCAATTTTGTGCAAGTTGTTTGGGTTTAATTTCATTGTTATGATCGAATTAGCAGATTTATAGTCGAGTGTTAAAATGTGTCATTCATGTTAGAATGCGTGTCATTCATATATGTTGTGTTATTCACATATGTTGTGCGTGTCATTCATACTAGTTTGCATATTATAAGTTTTTGAAGTATGCGGGCTATTCAAGATTTATGCGGGTTATTCATCTTATTAGTATGCGTGTTGTTCATAAAATCGTGTGCAACTAACTTTTGAGTGTTAGTGTTTTTTCTCAGGTTATTGATTCTCTTTTGGAAACGCATATCTTCAAGTGGTCTTCACACGCATTTCTTCAAGTGCGTGTCTGCCTTAACACGCATTTCTTCAAGTGCGTGTCTGCCTTAACACGCATTTCTTCAAAGTGCGGGTCACTCTGAACACGCACAACTTCAAGTGCGTGCCCCTCAGGATAAGCATTTCTCTTGGACACACATCTCTAAGGAAAGCATCGAGTGACTTTCTAAACACGCATTTCTCTCAACACGCATTCCTTGGGTGTGTATATCATCAAGGACCCGAACAGTTTTTGTCTCTGAATACGCATTTCTTAGTTGTGCGGGTCTTCAAGACTTGGTCATTTTTCTGAATTCCAGATTTCTTCAAAATGTCTCTTCAAGCTCAACTATACAAGAACGACCTCATGATGTCATTGGGGTCTGATATTCGCCCACCTGTGCTGATAAATGAGAACGAATTTGAACAATGGCAGGACAGGTTTATTAATTTCATCGAAAGGCAATCTAATGGGGAAAATATGATGAAAGCTTTGACTGAAGGTCCCATGGTCAAACCAAGGAAAGTGATACCAGCTGTTGGAAACACTCAAGCTACTAATGTAGAAAAATCACTGATAGAATATGAGGCTGATGAACTTCTGAGATACCAAGCTGACAATCAGGCCAAGTCGAATTTGATTCTTGCTCTACCAAATTCCATTTATAACAGAATCGATTGTTTCAAACACAATCCTATGCTAATGTGGACACAACTGGAGAAAATCATGCTTGGTACTGCTATGTCTACCCAGCTTCGTCAGACAAGGTACATGAACAATTTTGAAGAGTTCAAAGCAAAGGATGGGGAAAGTCTGAAAAGTGTCTTCGACAGGTTCTGGACTGTTATTAATGATTTGTATAAGATCAAGGTAATAAAGAATGAGCTGAGACAAACCTGAAGTTTCTTAATGCACTCAAACCTGAATGGGAAAAATCCTGTCATCGAATGAGGAATGATCCCAGAATTTCCAAAATGCCCATTCAGGAAATGTTTGAAATTCTGATGTCTGATGAAGCCATGGTAATGAAGAAGAAAGCTAAGTTGGATAATCAGAAGCCAAAGACTATGGATCCAATCGCTCTTTTAGCTAGCCAAATGGCTGAGCAAGCCTTGACTGAGTCTGCTTATGATGGGTCAACAGATGACGATGGCGAAGCATTGGAAAAAGCCATGATTCTTCTAAGTCAGCACTATCAAAAGAAATATCAGAAACGGTCAGGCTCAAACAATCTTCGTTTCTCTTCTGGTTCAAAGAAGGTAGAACCTGGTTCTACATCAAAGCCTTTCTTTCCCAAATATGAGCCTGGTACAGCAGCTGAACCAAAGAAAGAAGAGAAAAAGGCTGTGACTTGCTACAACTGTGGCAAACCCGGGCATATTTCAAAGGAATGCAGAACGAAGATTGTGAAAGATGTGGATTTCTATAAGAAGAAATTAGCTTTGGCTGAGAAGAAAGCAAGTGGAACAATTTTGTTGGCTGAGGAGGAATATTGGTTGGACCACTCAGATAACGAAGCTGACAATGTTGAGACTGCTGCTATGTGTTTTATTGGAGACGACAACAGTGATGATGAGGATGAGGAGACTTCAATCGATGAATCTGAGGTACCATCTGAGTTTGATTTTAATTTTATTTCTTTGCAAATGAATGTCATCACAAATGCTTTACATAACTTTCGTTCAAAGCTTATATCCGAAAAACGCGAAAATCAAGAAAAGTCTGTTCAAATTGAAAAGTTGAAGATTTCTCTGAGAGATGAAAAAGCTATTTTAAAATTTACAAAAGAGAAATTTCAAGAAAGAATAGAAGAGTTAGAAATTGAAAAACAGACTTCTCATGATTCTTTGTCTGTTTTGTCAATTTTAAATCAAGAGTTTTCGGATAAAATATTTGAATTAGAAGAAAAGTTATATAAACAAAATCAAACTGAACAAACAATTCATATGCATAAACCAAGGAGCTATGAGTCGTTAAAAGAAAATTGGGGTCTTGGATTTAAAAATCCTCAGTTTTTAAAGAAAGCTAATATTGAGATTCCCAATTTTTATGATTACGACTGTCTTGGTCTTTCAAAATATGGTTCTCAATACAAACCTTTTTGGACAAGTGCTAAAGAGACTACTATTGAGGAAGATAAGAAACGGATAAACAACAAGAGAATGGAAGTTCCTTTCGTTTACACTCAAGAAAATGCAAAATATTTTCCTGAAAAAATAATGAAGAAAAGACAAAAGTTAAACATTGTTTCTTCTACTAAATCTTCTAGATCGAATGACTTCTTTGATTTAAATGAAGCTAATCCTAATAAGGAAAAAATATCTCCAGTTTCTTATGATACTAAGAGATATATTCCTCCTTTAGTCTTAGAATGTCAAATCTTTGATCTAGAAGAACAATTGGAAGAACAAGAGATTTTGAGAAAAATTGAAAACGATGTCATTTTTTCTTTTATGACATCGAATTTTAAAGAAAATAGTTCTGGTATTATCAAATCTTCCATCAACTTGTGTTCATCTGATGTTTCTTGCTCTGAGGTTTATCCAAATAATCTAACTGATCAGTTTGATTTTATTGATAAAACTTTCTCTTCTAAATCAAATATTTTATCTAAAATTGTTGATGACACTTTTACGCTAAATGATCATTTTTATAAAACAAAGCGTAAAAGAAGAAGGTCAAAGAAGAAAAAGAAGAAAGAGTTTGATATTTCTGAAAATTCTAATTTTTCTGATTCATCTATTTCAGATAGGCCTTTGAAGAAGTCTGTGAAGTTTGTTTGGCAAAAGAAACAGAGATCTGAAGAAATTGTTTCTATAGAGAATAAATGTGTAGATTTTCTTTGTAAACAAGACTCATTTGCCTTTTGTAATAAATCTACAAAATATTCTGTTGAGCAAATGTTTCAAATTTCAAAGAATATCTCATATTGTCTCTCTAGTTCTGATTCTGATTCTGATGATTGTGTTTCTTCAATAATATGTGATGATGTTCATGCTTTATTTGATCAATCTCAGATGTTTTGGAAAAATAAATTTTTGAAAAAGAAAAAGGAAAGGACTAACAAGAAGGGACCCATATTTATATGGGTACCTAAATCTCAGTAATTGTTGATTGTGCAGCTAAATCAATTATGGTATATGGATTCGGGGTGTTCCAAACACATGACTGTCAACAAATCTCTACTTTCAAATTTTAAAGAAAAATGTTGTGGTCGTGTCAAATTTGGAAACTGCGAGACAGCTCCCATTCTTGGTTATGGAGATCTTATTCAAGGTAACATAACTGTCAAAAGAGTAAGTTATGTCGAAGGATTAAGTCACAATCTATTCAGCATCGGAAAGTTCTGTGATAAAGATCTTGAAGTCAGTTTCAAGTCTAAAAGAGTTGCTGTAAAGAATAATAGTGGCATGGACTTACTTGTTGGAAAGAGAAAATCAAATCTTTATACCATTAATCTTTCCGAAGTAAAGGTTCCATCAGATGTTTGTCTTCTATCAAAAGCATCTATTCATGAAAGTTGGGTGTGGCACCGTCGACTAGCTCATCTCAATTTCAAATATATGGATCGCTTGGTCAAGAATGATTCCGTGAGAGGTCTTCCAATCCTCCGTTTCCAGAAAGACCATCTCTGTCAGGACTGCGAGAAAGGAAAGATGAAGAAAGCTTCTCATAAGCCAAAGCCCGAACATTGCACTGCGGACATTCTAGATCTAATTCATGTTGATTTGTGCGGACCAATGAAGACAAAGAGTATAGGGAAGAAGAAGTATGTTTTGGTTGTTGTTGATGATTACTCTAGATATACATGGGTGAAATTTCTCAAATCTAAAGACGAGACACCCGAAATTCTCATCAACCTCATCAAAACTATTCAGACAAATAAGCAAAAGCACGTCAAAGTTGTAAGATCAGATAATGGCACAAAATTCAAGAATTCAACTCTTCAAGCATTTTATGATGATCAAGGTATACAACAACAGTTTTCTGCTGCAAGAACACCGCAACAGAATGGAGTTGTTGAAAGAAGAAATAGAACGCTTGTGGAAGCTGCTAGATCTATGCTTGCTTATTCAGGTCTTCCTTTGTCTCACTGGGCTGAAGCCATATCAACTGCATGTCATACTCAAAACAGATCAATTCTACACCGCCGGTTCAATAAGACTCCATATGAATTGATGAATGGTATTAAACCCAACATCAAATATTTCAAGTCTTTTGGGTGTAAATGCTATGTTTTGAATGACAGAGATAATCTGAACAAATTTAGTCCAAAGGCAGATGAAGGTGTTTTTCTGGGCTATTCTTCTAACTCTGCAGCTTACAGAGTTTTTCTCCTCTCTGCAAGAAAAGTGATAGAGTCAGTGAATGTCAAATTTGATGAAGCTGCAGATTTGGCTTCTGGACAACACAGTTCAGAACCCGATATTACTGGAAACTCAGTTTCTGAACAAATTAGTTCAGAACCTGCACTTCAGTCGACAAATCAGGATCCTTCTACTTCTCTGTCTAATCTCTCTGATCTTGATTTTTTGTTTGAAAATTTTTATGATGATGTTCCTAAACCAAACACTGATAATGTGTCAAATGTCTTGAATCAGGAATCTGTAAGTGCATCTAATCCTAATTCCGCCGCATCAACCTCTGAACCTGATGTTGCTTCAGTATCTCCTGAAATTCAAGCCATACCTTCTGAACATCATCTTGATCAAGTCATCTCTGAACCACAAATTGCTGAAACTGTCCATGAGGAATTTGTAGAAGATGAAGCTTTTCCAGAAGAAAATGTTCAACAAGAAGTACAAGCTACGCCTGGTCAACAAGAGCTTGAATCTGGCGTCATGGAAATACCTCCTCCTCCAGTTGAAACCTTATCTGTATCATCTTCTGACATTATTCCATTAGAAGATCCTCCTCAACAAATAGAAGTGGTTCAAGATGTTATTGATCCTCTCCCTCATACAACAAAATGGACAAGATCTCATCCAATCCATCAAATTATTGGAGATCCTCAAGCAAGTATTTCTACTCTCTCCAGAACAGCTTCTTCCAACGAATGTTTGTACACTTGCTTTCTAAGCAAGATTGAACCTACCAAAGTTTCTGAAGCGTTGGAAGATCCAGACTGGTAAAAGCTTGTACCACGGCCAAAGGGTAAAAGCATCATTGGTACAAAGTGGATATTCAAGAATAAAAAGGACAAAGATGGTATCGTCGTTCGGAACAAAGCAAGGTTAGTAGCCAAAGGATATCGACAAGAAGAAGGTATTGACTATGACGAAACATTTGCACCTGTCTCCAGATTGGAAGCTATTCGGATGTTTCTGGCCTTCGCTGCTTACCACAACTTCACTGTATATCAAATGGATGTCAAGACAGCATTTCTCAATGGCAAATTGAAAGAAGAAGTATATGTATCTCAGCCAGAGGGATTTGTTGACAAAGATCGTCCTGATTATGTTTATTTTCTCGATAAAGCCTTGTATGGTCTGAAACAAGCTCCACGGGCATGGTATGACGAGTTGTCAGCTTTCTTGGTCAAATCTGGCTTCACCAAAGGCTCGATCGATACTACTCTTTTCATTTATAGAACTAATCTTGATATATGCTTAGTACAAATATACGTAGATGATATTATTTTCGGTGCGACTAACAAATCTCTGTGTAATTGGTTTTCTGATTTAATGACCTCTAGATTTCAGATGAGCATGATGGGAGAAATCAATTTCTTTCTCGGCTTACAAGTGAAGCAGCTTCCAGATGGAATATTCATCAATCAGTCAAAGTATGTCTTTGACATTTTGAAGAAATTTAAAATGGACAAGTCTACCTCAATTGGTACGCCTATGGCTCACGGTGCCAAACTTGGACTGGATCCAGATGGAAAAGCTGTGGATCAAAAGACATACAGAGGGATGATCGGATCACTGATGTATCTTACTGCCAGTCGCCCGGACATAATGTTTTCAACGTGTCTGTGTGCTCGTTTTCAAGCAAAACCAAAAGAATCTCATCTTTTAGCAGTCAAACGCATTTTTAGATATATTAAAGGAACTCCTTATTTAGGATTATGGTATCCTAAAATTTCTGATTATAGTATGATTGCTTATTCTGATGCAGATTATGGTGGTAATCAATTGGACAGGAAAAGTACTTCTGGTCATCTCCAGTTTTTGGGTGACAGACTGATAAGCTAGGCGTCGAAAAAGCAAAACTACGTTTCAATATCAACAGCCGAAGCTGAATACGTTGCTGCAGCTAGTTGCTGTGCTCAAGTGCTTTGGATGAAAACGCAACTTCGCGATTACGGGATGCTATACAAGACTGTGCCAATATATTGTGACAGCAAGTCCGCGATTGCGATATCAGTCAATCCTGTCCAGCGCACCAAGACCAAGCACATAGACATGAGATATCATTTTATAAAGCATCACGTAGAAGAAGGTACTATTGAATTATATTTTGTACCAACTGAATATCAACTTGCTGATATATTTACAAAAGCTTTAGATGAAAAACGCTTTAACTTTTTGCTTTCAAAACTAGGCATGTTGAATTTAAAAGTTTAAATCTTTACAAATTTTATTCTATAAAGTTTAATATTTCAGATTTTCTTTCAGTTGAATAAAATGTGTGTTTAGGATCTTTTACAAGTTGCCTTGTTAATATTATAAGTTTTATATGTTCAACGTTCAAATCTTTCAAACATCGAAAAGTCAGCAACGTGTTTGACGCTTTAGATACTGCTTTAAAGATATGTGAGTCGGCATATTTATGGTTTACTTTGCTTGAACAACCTAAGTGATCAAAATTGTAGATCGTAATGAAAATATGGGCTAAGCTATTCGATATAGATCTGAGTTATTGAGATGATTTTATTTTTAAGCATTTAAAATACAGAAATCCTTGAGTTTAAAAGTTTGCACCTATGACCTTTCTGGTTTGGGAAAGTAAGTTCCGAGGGATGCTTGACATCTGGTCCCCTAAGGTCAATTGATCTGGGAGTGATCGAACAGAAATCCTGCAATAGAATCAGATCGAAAGTCATGTTCTACTGGTATGAATGGATTTAGGATATGTCTATGTAGCCTTTCTGATCCGGGAAAGTAAGTTCCAAGGGGTGTTTGACACCTAGTCCCGTAAGGCCAACTGATCTGGGAGCGGCTGACCCAAATCCTGCAATAGGGTCAGATAGAAAGTTACGTTTACGGCATGTTCTTTACTTAATGAACTCTTTGATTAAAAGATGCCAAAGTGCACAAAGCTTAAAAGATGCCAAAGAGCACACTCATGTGAAGATGCCAATGTGCACACAGCTAAAAGATGCCAATGAGCACACATCTCTTGATACTTGGTGATATATTTTGAGCTGCGATAAACCTGTAATTTGTGAAAATCTTAATTCTTGATGACTTAGTGTCTGTACATGCAAAGTTCTTCATTTTATGTTTAGAATTACATTTTTCTTGAAGCTAATCAGAGATCGCATGCAAGCACACTGAATAGATACCTGTAAGTGTTTGAATCTGAACATGTCTTAACTTGATATATAATGAAACATGTTTCTGTATCCAAAAACTCCCGTTTGATTTCAACTGATTGATAAATCTGGGATATTCTACTGAGTAGACTTTAATTTGTTTAGTGTTTAAAAGTTTATATATTTAGTTGTTACAAAATTTATATTCAATATGATCATCTTTAATATTGATGTCTTTATGTTTGCTGTCTGTGTTTTTGTCATATGGTTTGTGCATTTTTCAAGGGGGAGTGTATATCTGGTTTCTATTTCTGAGAATATTCTGTTTTTGAGGGGGAGTGAATATTACTGATTAATTCTTCCTGTGCTGATCAGAAATTCATAAGGTAAGTTTTTCTGAAATTACTATGCAAATGCTAAACTAATTTGTTAAATTTTGTGCATTTGTGTAGGGGGGTAATGGGGGCTTTTCAGGTTTTTTTTTTTTAGTAGTTATTTTTTTAAGTATTTTGCTTTTAGAATATATATAGAAGTAATAGTGTCTTTTCTTTTCTTTATTCCTTTTGAACTTGTTTTGACTATTCTTCTTCCCTCCATTATCTCTGAGTATTGTTCTTCCTGCGATCTTTACTGTTCATTTCAGATTGTGATTTTGGAAAGATCAGGTATGTTTTTGTTTTCATTCTATGTTTGTAGTTCGATTATTGTTTTATTACTTTGTTTTGATTTCTTTCTTGGTTTCGTATTATGCGTTTTAACTTATATGCGATTATTTCATTGTTCATCAATTTCTAAAACTCAGATTCAAGTTGATTTAGATTGATTTGAGTATTGGGTTGTGTTTAGACCTTATAATCAACAAACAGGTATGTTTTCTTTTACTTTAATTTCGTGTTTTGTGTTTTTAATTTTAGTTTTTGTGGATTTCAGGTTCGAACAGCCGTATTCTAGGGTTTTGGTTAAAATTAAGTGAACTATGCGTTTCACTTGTGACGCGCATAAGTGAACTATGCGTTTCACTTGTGACCCGCATAGTCAAGTATGCGTTTCACTTGTGACATGCATAAGTGAACTATGCGTTTCACTTGTGACCCGCATAGTCAAGTATGCGTTTCACTTGTGACCCGCATAGTCAAGTATGCGTTTCACTTGTGACCCGCATAGTCTAGTATGCGTTTCACTTGTGATCCGCATAATGAACTATGCATTTCACCCGAGACCCGCATTCTTCTAGTTTGTTTTGTTTTACTGTGTAGTTTACGTATCACTAAGAACACGCATAGTCTATTATGTGTATCCTTAGTGACACGCATAGTTGTGTTTTTCGTTGTTTCAGTATGATATGCGTTTCCTTCTTGACACGCATTCTTTCTTATACGTTTCCTTCATGACACGCATTCCCTCATATGCGTTCCCTTCAGGACACGCATACCTCATATGCGTTTCTTTCAGGACCCGCATTTCATACTTGGAATATTTTTCGTGTTTCCTGTTAAATGTTTATCTGTGTTTTGTTTCGGGTTATCATGACTTCTCAAACAAATATTGATCCAATGATTCAAGATGAGAATGTCATTCTTCAGGATCCGGCTGATCAGGCATCTCATGATACACCTATGCCGTCTGTTTCATCTGTCGGGGCTTATCTTTCTATATCAAGGCGAAATCCAAATGATGTGTTCCCGAACGTCATGTACATGCCTTATAAGCATAACAACTACTTTGTTGACTTTGATCGCATCAGGATTCATCCTGTTATACGCACTATTCTTCGTGGACATCCGCTCTCTCAAGCTCTATGTTCAGTTGTCGATGTTCCGGAAGACTACGTTCAGCAAGTCTGGCACACCATCACAAAGAATGAACTGGCACGTCCTCATCAATTTGATCTTCAAATTGATCAATTTGATTCATATCTGTCTTACAAGCGGTTAAGGTTGATTCTTGAGCTTCCTGAACCTAATTCTAGACATGGACGGACAACATATGATCAGTTTCCATCTGAAGAAGAAGTGTTTGAAGGCATCAAACAACTAGGCTATGTTGGTCCACTGAACAGGGTTGTAGATTTTGACAAATCTAATCTTCCTCCTGTCTGGTATTCTTTATTTTCTGTCATCAACAGGTGCTTAACGTCTAAACATACCGGCACGGATAGTTCTAGTCTTCACTATCTTTGACTGTTCCATGCAGTAGTCTATGACCTGCATGTCGACTACACGATTATTTTCTGGACCGAGCTATCTGAAATAGTGCAAGACAAGTTAACCAACAAGCGACGAAAGTTCATTCCTTTTATCAGGTTTCTCAAGTTGATTGTTAGAAGCATGTTTCGAAGCAATCCGGAAATTCCACGAAGATTATCTTGGCCGCAAGTTCAGGATACTGAGATGCTTTTTTCCAGAAACAGAAGAATCCTTTACTTTTTCTATGACCATTCCTTATGGTCTTATTGCCAATTATGCTGACATGACCGATCCCAGTGTCATTGATTATTGTTTAGAAAATGATTTTGAAGAGGTTGGACAGGAAGAACCTTCTCATGGCACTCCAGCTGAAACTACTCATGAAGAGCAAGTTGAAGCAAATACTCAGGTAAGACAGATGTTGATTTTTCTGCAACACCACAAGATGTTGCTACTCATCGCGTTGAATCTGTCATTGCTGATATTCAAGCTGAAGCAACTACTGATGTTAGAAAAGATGCTAATCCTGATGAAACTGGAGTTGCTGATGATGATGAGACAAATGCTGAGTTTTCTGATGATGGTGAAAATACGACAAGTTATTCAGATGATGGTGATGATGATGCTGCTCAATCGAACATGAAAATGTATGAACGGAAAATATGAACTCCGAAAGTGGTTATTTCAACAGAAGTTATCTCTGATGATGATTCAGTTCTAGTTAATCCTTCAGTTGCACATCTTCAAGTAGATGAATTGGATACAGCTTTTGATCAAGCCACAGCTTCGGTTCAAAGTCAAGCTCCAGCAACTACACTTGCAGTTACTCAGTCTACTTCATCAGCTATACAGCTTACCTCTGATCAAGCTCGGGTTTCCACTGACAAATTCTCTACTTTGAATAATGTAATTCGGCAGTTATCGGAGAGAATGGATGCTGAAAAGGAAGCACAGATTCTGAAGTTAAAAGATTTATTCAAAGGGAAGATGCCTGAGATTGATACTTCAGTGATTCCTACAGAGATTCCGTTCAGATGCTCATCTGGGGTTGTTCTAAGAGAGCCGTCTTCTGATGTTCAATCTTCTGCTCCAGCGATCATGTCTATTCCTTTACCTCCGTTGTTTACACAGTCAGCTGGAATTTCTTCATCTACTCATATACCTGTGTCCTCTTCTAGCACTCCAGTATCAGATCTTCCTATTTCAGAGTTGACAGATTTGCTCTATGCTCGACTTCTTTCTATGTCGCCACCAGAACATCAGGATCAAGATCTTATTTCTCTGCTTCGGAATTTCCAACCTACGCCATCTCCAGTTTCTTCATCTGAATCTGACAGGATCTATGTTTCATCTACTGAGTTTCAAGCATTCAGATCGGAAGTTCAATCAAGTTTTGCTGATCTCAAATTGTTTATATCTCAAACTTTCTCTGATTTATCTTCCAGGCTTGATATTCATGAACAAAGCTGCAGAAATGAGGCCGGTCTGTCTCTTAAACGAAGACATGACCAAGATGATCCCGATCATCAAGGCCATGAGGGGGAGATGGCAAAGAGACAAAGAACAGAAGGGTCTTCTGAAGCTCGAGAAGTTGTTCAAGAAGAAGTGGCTGGAGATAGAGAAAAGACTGCTGATACAGTTCAAGATTGCAGTATCCAAGACTTAATGGATGTCATGATTGACAATGCTGATGTAACTGCTTTGCATAATGAATTTAATTTGTCTGAAGCAAATTTTAATAATATGCAAATTGTAGTTTATGTGGATCCAGATGTCTCAGGTAGAGCTAATGAAGTTGAAGAATCAGAAGCAGCAAATGACATGAGATATTTCTTCGCAAACTTTATTGAGATAAATTCAGATGATGATGAAGAAGTTAGATTTGAGAAAGTTGCTCATGTTAAAGAAGAAGATTGCAACAATATCATCATCTTATCTGATACAGAGGATGATTCTGTTTTCATGGATGCAACAGATACAAAAGAGGCTGAATTGTTATATGCTGATCTTCCGAGTCAAGGTGAGATTCCAGAAGTTGATCAACCTTCGTCTACTCCAGTAACTAGTTCTGCTCTGACAACCAATATTCCATCAAGTGCATTTGAAGTTGGTGAGTCATCTAGAACTCAAGTAGTTATTCCTTCTTCTGAACCAGTAATTCCTCCATCTCTTCTAGAAGAAGGAGAAGTTTTAACTAGACAGCAAACGCAGCGAAATCTACAGCAAAGATATATGGCTTCTAGACTCAGAACTGCTTTTCTTGAAGATATCTAAAGCAACATCTTTGTTTCTAGAAGAAGGACACTCAATTTATATGCCATTCTTGGAGTAGAGAAAGAATCAGAAGCTTATCAGCATGAATACTTAACTTTTATCAAACGCCAGCGCAGAAGGAATAACACTGTTACTTCTCCTCATCTAATAGTTCGAGTTCTCAGTGTCACTATTTGCAAGTTTATGAATATTTGGTATCCAAATCTTGAAGTGGAAAGAAGAGACTGCAAGCGGTACATTTTTTCAGAGGCAGATTTCGTGATCTTTCAATAGATGATGTTGAATTCCTATATGATCACTTTAGGAATCTTTATCACCGGACTCAGGATGTTTCTCAAACTCTTTATGTTCTTAAACGATTCATTCGACGACAGATCCGATTTTATCGTGTTTTTGATTTTCAGATGGCCGTTGAAAGTTTTCAGCCTGTGGTTAATCTGGAAAGATCCAACCGGAGTTTGCAGAATCTAGAATCTTATTCGTTATTCACCATTATCGAAGATCCATATGGAGTAGTATACAAGAACAACTCAAGTGAAAAATGCTTTCTACGATTTGATGAAGTTGGATATTACTCTGATGGAACTCTAAAGGTGATCAAACTTCAGTTGGAGCATCGTTTGCAAGAGGCTAGAAGAAAGTTTTTGGAAACAAGAAGAGAGTCATATCTGTTTGAAAACAATGAAATTCGTCTGATCCGTAGATCTTTGGACACTATTCAAGACAGATTGAATCTCCGTTCAACTCTGCGACGATTGGAAGTGTTAGTTGGGCTGAACAGACTACGTCAACGAGAAGAACGTCAATGATCTTTCAAAGTCGTCTAGATGGTCAATGCTGTTTTTGAAGATTGTTTTTGAAGACCTCGGCGCCAATGATTACTAAGGGGGAGATTGTTAGATCTGATTTTATAGTAATCATTGTATTTATTTTACTGCTTTCAGTAGTGTTATCTGTTTTGTTAGTGCCTTGGGGTATTTAAGTCCCCTTGGCTTATTTGTTTAGAAAGGTACCGTACACTGTTTGAATATAATTCACTTTTGCATTGAAGCGTACTTTCTCTCTCTAGATTCTCTCTCTACGATCTTGTGATCTTGGTTCATCATTGGGAACAAAGATTTGATTGACTCTCTAAACAAATATGCTTCTAATTTTAAACTGCAAAAAAGATGGTTTTGAAAGTAAGAATTCTGAATTTGTTTCTAAGCTTTCTAAGTTTGATTTAGAGAAACAAGAATGTGTTCTAAAAGCTCATATTTTGCAGGTAGAAAACAAGAACTTAGAAAAAAAGGTAAATGGTTTGGAAGCGAAATTATATTCTAGAGGTCAAACAGATGAAACCATTTTCCTAAATACACCCAATGAAGAAGCTGATGTGAAAGAGAAGCGGGGACTCGGTTATGATAACCCCCACTACTTAAAGAAAGCCATCAACCAGCACTGTATAATTTTGATTTTCTTTTTGCTGCTGGTAAATATTATCATTTAAAACCCAAATTTGTTACCAAATCATCGGATGAGGTTGAGGCTAAAGAAGATGAGAAAAGAAAGAATTTTAAGAAAATGCAACTACCATTCTGCTATCAAAAGCTGAATGATAGTTACCTTTTAGAAAAAACAAAGTTTCTTTCAAATGATTATTTTGCTAGTTATTCTACTACTGAGATGGAGGCAAAACCAGTTAAAGCTAAAATTTATGTCCCTCCACTCATTCTAGAAAGCAAAATAGTTAAACTTGAAAATGTTTTATCAAATGGAAGAATTTTGGTTGATATTGAACAAAATGTGTTTTCAACTGTAATGAAGCACACCGTTTTCAAAGCTGACTCTCAAAAGTGTTCTAACTCTTCTAAGGCACCTCAAACCTCTGAAACTGATTTTGATGACTTATTTGCGTCTACAAATGATTTTTTAAATTCTGATGAAGGGTATGTTGATGAAAGTATTGATATGTTTGACTTTAATGCTAAACTTCCAGATCATTCTACTTTTATTATTAATGGTGAAGCTTTACCAAGTGTGTATGAAATTGGTGAATCATCAACTAAGGTTGGTGAACCAGTTTCTGTGAGTACTGATTACTATGCAAAAGGTAAGAATCAAAAGAAACAGTGCTCACAGAAACGGAACAAGACTAGTAAGCTCAAGAAAAGATATTCTCAGAAATCTGATTTTCCTAACAAATCTAAATCTTTTGTTTCATATTTAAGAAAGAAAAGGTCGGAAGGTCGAACTAAATGGCAACCAAAACGGAAGATTGATGAGAGTTCTGAATCATGTCCTGATGATTGTAATAGATCTACTGGTAGTAATTCTAATGTAGTTGGTTCTGTTGCTTCTAATAAGCAAAACCTTGTAACTTCTTACAAGAGATATACAATAAAGCAATTACTACAATTATCTCGGTTTGCTACTAAGTCTTCTACATATAGACGGACTGATTTTGTTTCTCACCGATATTCTAATGATTGGTTTGGTACTTATAATGTTTATTCTTATAAGCCATATGTTTCAAATATTTTTCAAAAGTTCAGAGGATCCATATACAAATGGATACCAAAATCTTGTGCTAATCCGATAGGACCCACTTTTAAAAAGGTACCTGAAGTTGTTATTCTCTGATTTCTCTTATGCAGACTCATCATATGTGGTACTTGGATTCTGGTTGCTCCAAGCATATGACCGGGCAAAAGGATTTATTGTCTAATTATACAGAGAAATTCTGCGGGAATGTACGATTTGGCAACGACCAGTTTTCACCGATTTTAGGCTACGGTGATGTGGTTAATGACAATGTGACGATTACAAAGGTGAGTTACGTGGAAGGATTAGGACATAACCTGTTCAGCAGTGGCCAGTTCCACGACAAAGATTTCGAGGTAAATTTCAAGGCCAAGAGGTGTTCTGTACGCACTGAAGATGGTAAGGAACTCTTGGT
The DNA here is from genome assembly GCA_954870635.1 of Arctium minus. Taxonomy (NCBI): domain Eukaryota; kingdom Viridiplantae; phylum Streptophyta; class Magnoliopsida; order Asterales; family Asteraceae; genus Arctium; species Arctium minus. The sequence continues at coordinate 37,085,402 of OX941086.1, forward strand.
CGACACGAGAAAGTCTAACCTCTACATGATCAATCTGTCAAAAGTCCAGAATGACAATGAGGTTTGTCTAATATCAAAAGCCTCACCACAACAGAGATGGTTATGGCACCGAAGGCTTTCTCACCTGAATTTTCGTTACATCAACAAGCAGGTCACCGGAAAACTAATCAAAGGACTTCCTGAGCTTAAATACGAAAAAGAACACATGTGTGCAGAATGCAAGAAAGGTAAAATGAAGAGAGCTACTCACAAGTCGAAGCTTGAACAAAGTACAAGTTCTCCACTTGAACTGTTGCATATGGATCTCTGCGGTCTTATGCGTACGTAAAGCATTAGCAACAAGAAATATGTCTTAGTTATTGTGGACGACTATTCGCGATATACTTGGGTCAAATTTCTGAGATCAAAGGATGAGACGCCCGAAGTCATCATCAGTTTCTTAAAGACTACCCAAGTTAATCTGCAAAAGCCAGTCAAGCTTCTACGTACAGATGACGGCACAGAATTCAAGAACAAAACTATTGAAGATTATCTCGAATCGGTCGGGATAACACATCAATATTCTGCTGCCAGAACGCCCGAACAGAACGGAGTAGTAGAACGACGAAACCAAACGCTAGTCGAGGCCGCTCGTACTATGCTAAGTTAATCCGATCTACCTCTGTTTCTTTGGTCCGAAGTTGTATCGACTGCGTGCTATACACAGAATCGATCCATAATACACTGCCGGTTTAGTAAAACACCTTATGCTTTGATAAATAATCATACACCTAGCATTAAACACTTTCATATTTTTGGATGTAGGTTCTTCGTATTGAACGATAGAGAGAACCTGAACAAGTTCGGACCAAAGGTTGACGAAGGCATCTTCATTGGATACTCTCAAACATTTGCTGCCTACCGGGTGTACTTAAAGAAGTCCAAGACAGTAATTGAAAGCGTTAATGTCACATTTGATGAAGAATTGGCTTTTGAACAAAGTAGTTCAGAACCCGTAATTACAGGAGTTCTAGCTTGTGGACAAATCAGTCCAGAACCTGTGGTTAAATAAACTAATTCTGATAAACCCTTAACTTCTACTTCTCATTTATCTGAATTAGATTTATTTGTTTCTTAGATCTAAACTGCCTAAATCTGTTGTGGTTGACAGGTTAGAAGATTCAACGACTAATCATACTTCGGATGTATCTACTGAACTAGTTCCCCCAGTTCAGCAAGAAACTCCAGTTCAAAAAATTACTCCTTCAGTTGAAGTTGTACCTGAAAACGTTGAGACAGAAGTTGTTGATTCGGTTAGTTGTACTGTGACGTCTACTCAACAGCCAGAAATTGTTGTACCAACTAAAACTTCTGCATCAAATACTTCAACTGACTCCCTCCCTGAACAAGAAGAAGACAGTGGATACTTAGATGAGAATCATGATCAATCTATATCAAATCCACTCCCTCATAAACATAAGTGGACCAAAGAGCACCTGATAAGCCAGATCATTATAGATTCATCAAAATCGGTGCAAACTAGGTCTGCTACATTAAACATGTGTATGCATGACTCCTTTCTGAGTAAGATAGAGCTAACACGCATATCTGAAGCTCTAGATGACTCGGATTAGGTAACTGCAATGCAAGAGGAGTTGAACCAGTTCGAAGCTTTAAAAGTCTGGAGACTTGTGCCAAGACCGGAAGGTAAATCTATCATCGGCATAAAATGGGTATTCAAAAAAAAAGACGAAGATGGTATCGTTATCCGAAATAAAGTAAGACTTATGGCTAAGGGATACCGGCAAGAGAAAGAAATTGACTATGACGATACTTACGCTCTAGTGGCACGCATCGAAGTGATCAAAATGTTTCTTGCTTATGTTGCCCACAAAAACTTCACAGTTTACCAAATGGCCGTGAAGACAGCCTTTCTCAATGGCATATTAAAGGAGGAAGTCTACGTCTCACAGCCTGAAGGCTTTGTCAATCAAGAGAAACCGAATCATGTCTATATTCTCGACAAAGCACTTTACGGTCTGAAACAAGTTCCTCGAGCCTGGTACGTTGTTCTATCAAAATTCCTAGTCAAGTCTGGCTTCTCCAAAGGTAAAATCGATACTACTCTATTCATCAAAAAGGAAAAAGCCGATATCATATTAATTCAGATATATGTGGATGACATCATATTTGGCTCACAAATCCAAAATACTGTAAGAATTTCTCTAACTTCATGGTGTCACGTTTTCAGATGAGTATGATGGGAGAGAATTTCTTTCTCGGATTACAAGGTCAAACAATTTTCAACGGGGATTTTTATAAATCAATCCAAGTACATTTTCGATATTCTTAGAAAAATTAAAATGGAGAATTGTACAACAATAGGAACCCCGATGGCACCTGGAACTAAGATTGGCATTGATCCTTCGGGAAAAGTTGTCGATGTTAGAACCTATAGAGGGATGATTGGTTCTTTGATGTATTTAACTTCTAGTAGGCCATATATAATGTTTTCTACATGTCTATGTGCTCAATATCAGTCTAATCCAAAAGAATCCCATATGTTTGCGGTCAAAAGGATCTTTAGATATCTGAAGGGGACTACAGATCTTGGTATGTGGTATCCTAAAAATACTAGTTTTGAACTGACAGCTTACTCAGATGCAGATCATGCAGGCTGTATGTTGGATAGGAAAATTACATCGGGGCACATACAATTTCTAGGCGATAAACTCGTTAGTTGGGCATCAAAGAAACAACTTTGTGTTTCCACATCAACGGTTGAGGCAGAGTACGTCGCTGCTGCGAGCTGTTGTTCTCAAGTCTTGTGGATGAGAACACAACTACGAGATTATGGCTTCAAATTCGACAAGATCCCGATATATTGTGACTCTAAGAGCGCTATTGCAATATATGTGAATCTTGTGCAGCATACAAAGACCAAACACATCGATGTACGATATCACTTTATCAAAGATAATGTGGAAAAAGGTACAATAGAACTTTATTTTGTAAACATTGATTACCAACTTGCAGATTTATTTACCAAGCCCCTCGACAAAAAGTGATTTAATTTTCTTGTTTCAAAACTTGGTATGTTAAATCTCAAGACATAATTGGTGATTACCTACTAAAGTTTTTGTTATTGTTATTTTTCTTCATTTCTTTATTTTTAATCTGAAAGATATCTGCACTTTAAGTTTGTTCATGATTCCAGGGGGAGTGAGAGAAGATGAAAAGATGATCTATATTCATTTGAGGGGGAGTTCATATTTCTGCATATGTTAATCACTGATAAATTTTTTCTTATGCATAATTGCAGGGGGAGTAAGAGTAAGAATAAGGAGTACTGAATATGATTTCTGATTACATCTGATCAAAACTCGTATATTCAAAGTTTTAATGCTTTATGTCATTTACTTTTCAATAAATTTTTTTGTGAATAAAGCTTTGCACTTTGACGACTTTGTGACTTTTTGCAGATTTGAGAGGAAGATTACACGATCATATCATATATGACTTAGAGCTAACTTGTTGAGATTTAAGAATGAGTAAAAAGGTTTATTTCTAATCTTAATCTCATACGTATCTGAAAGAAGGACAACTTTCAGATATGAAAACATGTTCTTAAATGTTCAAACCACTTCTGATTTTCAAAGATTTCATGAATATAGAAGTGTGATTTTAAATGTTTTCATGTTATTTGTGCTTAAATGTCAATAAACCGTGTGTTTCCAAAGATTAATACTTGTGTATTATCTTTTCCATATACTGTCAAGTATTCACATACACCGGTTTAATTTTTATTGTAAATGTTCTTACCATGTCTCATAATTGAAACCAATTTTCGATGGTAAGACACTCCGTTTGAATTTCAAAATTTTGAGCGTTGATTTCATTTCGAAACGTTCTTTCAAGAATGTCTATATTTTGGTTCGTATAGACAATATCCGATTTTTACTGACCCAAGCCTTAATTGCTATATCATTTTTGGTTGATCTGATTATATCATTGTCAGATTCTCAAAACATTTCACTTGACTTGTTGTCCAATTTCATTGTTTTGAGAAATCTTAAATGTTCAAAAGCTCACACATTGATAATGTGACGCGTACATACACTGACTATGGTATTTTGTGATTAATTGCCAAACAAATTGTTGAGCAACATATTCTTATAGGACAACATGGGTTCATTGTGAGGACTTAACTGAAAATTCTATGGATTCACGTTAACCAGTGTTTCCTACCCAAGAAGTTAATCCTTGAGTGATCGAAAAGTGAGGAGTCAAAATACTGACTGTGGATTGAGTGATAAGGTAAAATGAAAATGAGAGTTTGGTTAGATGTGAGCTCAATGTTTAAAGAAAAAGGGTGAGAGAACCGAGTAAAAGAATATCAAACTCTGCACCAACTTTTTCTGAGTCGGGCAACCACATTACTAATGTTTCACAATTCTTCGTGAACATTATTGAAACAGGCAACTAGCCCATGCCAACTCTTGATAAAAACCCTACCACCTACTCATTTTCTTCTCAACAAGAAAATGATTCAATATTTCAAGGGGACGCAACACATAATCTATCTGATTTTCATTTGGAAAATCTGGATATTGAAAAAGAAGGAAGTTTGCCCGACCTTCACACTTCGATCATGCACAATCGAGTTTGTGTTTAACTGTTGTTGTCTCAATGGTTTACACAATTTTGAGCCTTTATAAAAAGCAATCATTTGTGCTTAATTCTTTCAAACACTTGCACGAACACACAAGGAATATGTTTTCTTGTCATAACGTTCATAGAAATTCCTTTGTGGTGTTTCGATGATTGAATGGAAGACCTGGGGGATTGAACATCACAAAAGCTCCTTTCCCTTGTGTATTTGTTACACACAGTGACTTCGTGTTACTGACAGTCATTATAACTGATTCATTTGTTGAATCAGGTGTTACACTCATAATTTGTCTGAATTTGCAAAGATTCGGATGAACATATTTTTGGATCGATAGATGGTCAGAGGCTCAGTATGAAAGATCAGTGGCCATATCAGCTCAAAGACATTTCTTGTGTAAAGTTTTGATGATTTCAATGCTCCAATCATCAAAAAGGGGGAGATGAGTTAAAGAAATGTTTGAGTAAGAAACGTTAGAGTTGGGGAGACAGTATCAAGAAATGTTAAAGAAGGGAGAGATATTCAAGAAATATGGTCTGATAAAGAAAGTTTGGAGCTTAAAGAAGAAATTTATGTCAATTTGAAGAAAGTTTGAAGAAAGATTGTTGAAAGTTGAAAGCTAAAAGTTCAAAGATTTTCAAAAGTTAGCAGATTTTACTGAAGTTTTCTTTGAAGATAATCTGCTAAAGCAAACTGCGTTAAATCTGAAGATAATTTCTTTCCTTTATCTGGATGAGGTTTCTATCATCTTTAGGGGAGATTGTTAATACTTTTGAAGACAAACTTTGGGAAGATTACTAAGAGTTTGTGAATATTATTTTGAGCATAAAGGAGAAAATTCAATTTTAAAGAAATCCACAAAGGGGGAGATAAATTTGTTAAAGACTGACTAAGTGGGAGATTGTATTGCAAAATCTTTTTGAGATGATCTTGAATCCAAAGGGGGATATTGTTAGTGCACATATTTGTTGGATACAAGATCATAAAGTTTGAAGTTGAAAGTCAAGACAAGTCAAAGCTCAAAAGTCAACTCTCAAGCAAAGTCAAAGTCATTGTAATAAAAAGTCAAAGCTAGTGTTGTAAGAGTTTTGTAGTTTGCGCGTTTCTAGTAGTGTGCGTGTTTAGTGTTGTGAGCGTTTTATTCCTTTGTATAAATAGGTGTTTGGGTTTTGTTGTGCGTGTAAGTAGATTCATTTAGAGTGGTGCGCATATCTTGTAGAGAGAAAAAGTCTTTGAGAGAACATAACTGTGTAATTGATTTCTTTAATGGAATGAAAAATGGAGATTAATTGATTTGCAAATTGTCAAATTGATTTACACATTGTTATCTGGGATAACAGTAGGCCTTCAAGGTAAGGATTTTGGTGTTTGGTAATCTGTTTAGGAGATTAGAGGTTCGAATCTCATCTTCACCCCACCTTCCTTCTATTCCTTACTTTCGATCCGATTTTGGCCAACTATTAGGGCATTTTGAGAAGCTTTTGGAGTGCTTAGGGAGGCTTCATAGTGAGATCTAACTTGGATTTTTCAAGTTCTTGAGAAGGTAGGTTTTTAGGCATTTTAAGATCTAGTTTGGGGATTTAGTGTATTTGAACATTGTGATTGCATTTGGTGCCTTGGTATACTTTGATTGTGCTTTTGAGAAGTTTCCTTAGAGACTGTTGCTTATGATCTCAAATCTTTACCTATGAAAGCTAAAGATTGTATTTGAAAACTTGATTTAGCTTAACTTAGCAATGTGATTTTCAAGTTACTTTGTCAAAATTATGTATATTCCAAAATTTTCCATTTTGGAATCTTCAAGTGTTTTCCTTAAGATTTATTAAATGTTATATTGTTTGATGAACTTGCATCTTTGATACATTTGATTTTTTAAACCTTGAGAAGTACTTATATCTGAGGTTTTGGGATATTTTGATAAAGATATCATAAAAGGTACATCTTTTGATGATTTATTGCACATAATGGTGATTATTTGACATTATTGTATCTTTGTATATTTAATTGTATAAACCTTCAAGAAATGTGTATTAATGAGTTGTTGAATACTTTGGAAACGTAAATTATACCATTTGTGTCGAATGATGATTTATTATAATCGATAAAGAGTTTTAGACCACTTCTCACTTTTGGCACTTAAGTTTGCATAAATATTGGATAAATGCATTTTATTGGCGTATGTTGACTTTTATTAACTAGTCAAATAAGTTGTGGAGTTTATTTATTTCATATGCGTTCGAATGAGCTTTATGGGATTTTGCCTAATTCAAATTACTCAATGACAATCTTTGGACATAATTTGCATATATTACATATTTATAGGGAATTACATGATTTGAGTATGTTTAGCATTCAAGTGTGGAGTCATATAATTGGGACATTAATGCAATGAATTCTTAGGCATTAGAGTTATTCATGTTTGGTGATAGCGGAAAACCGTATAGTTCCACACAGTGGCCACAGTGTTCCCACAGTGGGGGCGCAAGTATACACCTCAGCTATGATCACTACAAGTAATAAAATGGTAAGTATTACCAAAGATCGTTTCCACATGGACTAAACTACTCAGAATCAGAGAGTTTGATGAACTTCTTGCACACGTTTTGGTTGTGAGAAAAAATATCATTTTTGTTGGTGAAATAACTTAAAAATATGAAATGTAACTTTTGAATTAAAAAATGGGTATGTGTGTAAGCTTCCCTTGAGATAAACATAGTAACAAAATGGTCAGGCACTTAAGTGCATAGGACTATTAATAGAAATTCCGATCTCTTAAAAACGAACTTTTATAAACTATGCCCACAAGTGCCAACAATCACATACACTTAATCATGTCGATTTAACTAATTTTGACTCAAAACGTCAAGTTCTAGTATGAAGATTTATACACAAATCTCTTTGTGATATAAATCTCGACCGACATTTGAACCTTAGTAAATCATACAAAACCCGTATCTCTACGTGGTTATCAAAGACTTTCTCAAATCTTTGTGCATCACTTAAGCCGTATTTTGAATTCGCCCCTCTTGAGGTCAAGATTTGATATTAACACTTCAAAGTGATCAGCTTATCCACGTTGAGTTAAATCCCGACTCAAGTGACCAAACTTAAGAGCAAATAACGATGGCCACACCCAAGTGTTGTCTACTAGTCTCAAGTTCACCCACACCCAAAGAGGTGTTTAACTAATAAATAAAATGAAAGACATGATAGAAGAAGAGAAATATTTGTAAACTACTTGCATTAAAATAAAATACAAACTACTTGAAAGTTAAAAACTATAAATTAAACTACAACTAAAATGCAAGAGAGTTAGACTTCTACATTGTTGCTTGCTTTGTTTGATGAATGCCTTTAATGTTTGTCCCATACTTCTTTATATAGTCCAAAAAGTAAAAGAAACCATTGGACTCTTTCTTAAATTATTTGGTAAAGACCATGCAACTATTCACTCCATAACCAAGAGGATATTCAGGGATTTCCAGATCTTCCAAGCTTCTAAAAATCTTCTTTTTACTGCTCCCATTATCTAGATAAATGCAATGTTCGTTTATTCCTAAAAATGGTTTGCCCATGCTCATGGTCCAATAGTGCAGTATTATCCAAAAAAAATCAAATTTTGGTAATTCGTCATCTCTTTATCACACTATAGACAAAATGAATGAGATAGAAGCAAAGTGGGTATAAAAATAAGATAAAATCCTAGAAAAAGCATCATAAATAACTCTCAAAAATGAGATTTATCATTTGGTAATTGAATAATTTTGATGTCTCACTTTGTGATAGTGCTTGATTAGGCACTATGGTCGTATCGGTATTACGGAGGTGAACTTTTATGGGTCAGACTCTCGGACCCTGGGTATTGCGGTGATAAACTCGTGTTGATTTAAACACTAGGACTCTTGTTTTTTAAGGTTGTGGCCTAGTAGAGTTGATACTAAGTCATCGGGGGTATTTTAGGGATGAACTCGTATGGAGTCGATCCGCGAGACCATTGGCTTTAGAGGAATAACTCAACTTGGGTTTGAGTAGGTACTAAAATCGATGGGTGTAGTGGAGATTAACTTGTGTGAAGTCGAACTCCAAGACCTTGGGTATTACGATGGAAACTCGTATAGAGTTAAATACCAGGACCTTGATATCGAGGTGTTACTCGAAAATCTTAATATATAGCTTACTTTGTGTTTCTCCACATTCTTTGGAAACATGTTTCCCGCCGTCACTGAAAGGTGTTGGTTGGGTAAGTTGTTGTTTCAGATACTGAATCTTATGAATATTTTCAATGTTATGGATATAGAGATTCATCTATGCTTTTGATTTTTTTTAATATTGATTTTTATTCACGTTTTTGTGGGTTTGGTTATTTGGATTTCACCCTAAAATGAGTGTTTCGGTTATCGGATTTTCGTCACGAATATGATGAGTTTTGAAAAGATGTTACTTTTATAGTAAATATGATTAATTGCCAAAATTTTAATTTAAAGAGCACTCTTTTATATATATTTAAATGAAAATTGTATGAACTCATTAGGCTTTAAGTCTGACACTTTTTTCTTTTTGACATGTGCATCAAGTCCTTGTGGGGTGGTACTAGTGAAACTTGTGAAGAGTTGAGAACTTGTTAGAGGCACGAGAAGGATTTGGCTATTTAGGGATATTCTTCCATACTTTGGAGATAGCAAATGTTATTTTGTTTTAGTAATATCGGTTTCTAACCTAGACTTTGTGTAAGGATTTGGAAGTTGTTAACTTTTAAACTAGATTTTCCTTGTAAGTAATTCAAGGATCTTATTTGAGATTGAATTTCGAGTAATTATAGTAGTTAATAAAAGTTTTAGATTAGACGTTCTTATCCAAATTTGGGGTGTTACAAGTTAGTATTAGAGTATAAGCTTGAGTGATCTAAGTATTTATTTTAGATGCCAAAACTCAAACTAGTGTTTTTCTAAGTAAATGGAAGTGAGAATGTACGATTAGACACTTAAGCTGAGATGTTTTGAGGTTAATAGAAACACTAGCATTGAAATCATGATGATGGTAGCTAGGATCCTTATGTATGATACATTCATAGTCACACATGGCCATTATTATTATGAATTTACAGTTGCATGTATGTACTCAAATTGTCTTGTTTAGGCAATTGATGAGGGTAGGGAGTGCATTCTTAATTGTTTATCATTTGAAGAATTGATATTTTGTAGTGTTGTCTCTTCATTTGACAATTAAGTATGGATATCACACTAAGCCGAAAATTATGTCAATAAAATGGTCATATATAAGCAATAGGCTTGTAAAGCCATCTTCAATTTGGAGAAGATGTAAATTTTAATCGTCATGGTCATGGATTAGTGTCTTGGGTAATCTATTATCCAGGTCCAGTTAGCTTTGTGAGCATGGCTCTCGGGCTTTGGATCTCAACAAAGGTTCATGCATAATTTTTTTAATATGAATTGGATGAGTTATCCCATGTTTGATTGAAATTTATGTGTATGCTCATGACACATGTCTTTAAGAATCGTTTGGTGCGTGCAAACAAGTAGTCTATGTTTTGAAATTGCATGAACCTATTTTGTTGCTCATGATTTGCTTACAAGTCCTATTTGAAACTTTATCCCATGCATTCCAAACGTACATGTGCATGTTACGTAACATGTTTTGATAAAATAAAATAAAAATCGGATGTGCTTGAGTGTGAAATTAAATTTTGAAAAACATGAAATTGCCTTAGTGTAAGTGTTGCATATAAGGTTTTATTGGGAACTGTATTTCATGTCATTTTGTTGTTAAAGGAAAAAAAATTGAAAGTGTCATGTTGTGTAACTTCTTTTTTGTGTTCTACATGAACGTGTTTCTTGAAAAAAAGTTATTGTATTTTGGTGAATGAGTCAATTAACTTACATGGTGTGAGTAAGTGTATGGTGGGACTACGTTGGTCCATTTGAAATGTTTCGTTGTATGCATTGTCGTTTGTTGTCACCATTGTTTTTGGACAATAGAAATGAATTTTACTGTTTGGTTTTATGTGCGGAGCATTGGTGACCACTACGCATGACTGCCTAGAGGTGGTATTATTTTAATGTGCATACACGAAATTGTTATAAATATTTTATTTTCATTAAATATTTTAAAATTCAAATTGTTATATTTGTTGAGTCAATATGTTTGAAAACCTTGAACCCACAAACCTTAAGGTTTAAACCTCATTGTGGAGGATGTTGTATTTAAGGACTAGGAGAGTCCTTGAGAGTGAACAATTTTCGGATGTCTAACTCATGGTCAATCTTTGATTTTGGAATTTCAGTTTGAAAGATTGGTGCATGTTTGAAATAGAGGTATTATATTTATGTTCCAATCCTGTTATATAGGCTTTAACCTTTTTGTTTCAGCGTCTTCGATTGAAGCAATATGTGAATACATGCATCAAGGTTGTTTTGAACTTTTAGGAATGCCTTGTTTGTTATCATGTTGACTGTTAAGGGTGTGTCTTTTTGAGCGAGTCTTTGTAGTTGAAGAAAACTTTTGGTGCATGCATTGGAGTCTTCTGGCTATGGGATTCAGGTTCAAGTAGACAGATGCATTTATTGGGATTTAGGTTCATATTGCAGGTCAATTGCAAACTGGGAAATGTGGCATTTATTGATGTACCCATGTTTGTATTGAGGTCATTCTAAGATAGCTTGTATTGAATTTTGACTCTAAGGTCCTTTGACCATTCGGAGTATTTGGTGTCGTATTCGTTGATTTTCAAAATGTATTTGGAAAACTGATGGTAACCCTGAAGCGGTCAAATGTTTGTGATTATGGATTGTTAAAAGGGAACATCTTGATCATTGAGGATTATTGTGTTTAGTTAATCTTTGCTTTGGTATATCTTGTAAGTTATGAAATCGATGAGTTTGGGGTAATCGACTTCATGCGGAGTGTATACGGTGTGTTCCTAAAAAGATATAATAGGTTAACGATAGAGATGGTTTGTTTAAGGAGTCTTGGGAATTGCTTCGATTGGCATGTGGTACGACAATTTGGAATACGAATTCAGATTTTGGGTTTGGAAACCATATTTACTTAACATAGCAATGTGAGCTTCAAGGTAGTTTGTGAAAACTATGTACATGTCAAAAATGTCCATTTTGGAGTCTTCAAGTGTTTTCCTTGAGATTTATCAAATGTTGTTTATTGTTTCATGAAATTACTTCGTTGGTACATTTGATTTATAAAACCTTAAGAAATATTTATATTTGAGGTTTTAGGACATTTTGGTAAATAAATCATAAAAATGTAGTCTTTTGATGATTTAATGCATATAATGGTGATTGTTTGATATTATTATATCTTGGTGTATTTAATGGTATAAACCTTTGGGAAATGTGTATAATTAAGTTGTTGAATACTTTAGAAACATAAATTATAACATTTGTGTCAGATGAAGATTTATTACAATATCTAGATTTTTAGACCAGTTCTTACTTTTGGCACATAAGTTTGCATAAACATTGGGTAAATATATTATATTGTGCTTATGTTGTGGAGTTTACCTAAAATGGTCAAGTAAGTTCTGGAGTTTATTGATTTCACAAATGAGATTTTGGGAGTTTACCTAATTTAAATTACTGAATGACGAGCATTGAACATAATTTGCATATATTGCAATTTATTGGGAATTACATGTTCCGAATGTGTTCATCATTCAAGTATGGAGTCATAAGTTGTGGAGTTTATTGATTTCACAAATGAGATTTTGGGAGTTTACCTAATTTAAATTACTGAATGACGAGCATTGAACATAATTTTCATATATTGCATATTTATTGGGAATTACATGTTCCGAATGTGTTCATCATTCAAGTATGGAGTCATGTAAATTGGGATTGTAATGCAATCGATCCATAGGCATAAAATTTAGGAGTTGTTTGGTTTGTTTCTCAATAAGTTATGTATGGATTAAGTTGTTTGTGTGGATTTAGTTGTTTGTATGGATAAACCTAAATTGTTGTTCGATTGTTATGTTGAATAAACAGTCTAAATAACATAAATGACTATATTACCCCTCAGTCTATATTAATCATTGATTAAAATAATGGTTTGATAAATATATTAACTCGTTGATTTTGAATCTAAAAAATTATCAATTTAAATGTTTCTATAAATAAAAGTTATATTATAAAATTATATATAGGGTTAGGTTCCGGTATAGATGGCCATTTGGGCCCGACCTGACCCATAATCGACGGTTAACCGGGGACCGACCCCATTCTTGACCAATCCGAACTGGGATGGTAGTAACCGGTTGAAGTTTTGGATGGATTCGAAGGCCCATCCTGATCCGGCCCGGGACCGATTATGTAACCGGTTAAGGGTCCGGCCCGACCTGATCCGATTTTTTGAAATTTTGTTACTGTTTTCTAGTCGTTGGGTAACGGTCATATGACCGTTTTTAACATTTTTTGACCTTTTTTTGCATCCATTACCCCCCCCCCCCTATAACACTATAAATAAGTTGGTTGGTGTATAGGGTAAGATACCAAGTTACAAAACGCAAAGAACGCAAGCAATTCTCTCTATATTTTGTGATTTCTACTCGTATTTGTTCCTCGCAAACTCGCAAGTTCTAATCTCTCAAGTCTCAATTCTCATCTATTTATAATTGATGCAATGAACTCGAAAGTATAATAAAACGTATTATTAAAGTGTATTTGAGTGACCCAATTTTATTTTTTAAAGTTTGATTTAAGTATTTTAAAATTTTTATTTAAAAAAAATAGGCTTAAGTGCTTAACCGATTTAGGCCCGGCTCGTAACCGAACCGGGACCGGTCACCCTTAACCGGATAAATTTAACCTTAACTGGGTACCCACCTGAACCCCTTGAACCGTGACCGAACTGGGACCGGCTACGCCTTAACCGGTTCACGACCTACACTGTTTTGGCCCGTGACCGATTGGGCCCGGCCCGGTTCAAATCCGGTTTTTGGCCACCTTTAGGTTCTGGTGAGAAGTTGAGATTAACGTATGAAGCGTAGGAAGTGGTTATCAACCGTTGGATGAGAAATGGACGCACATTAGGATGAGATGCACCAAGATAAGATGCACCGAAATGCACCAGATCAATTCTCTTCTAAGGCGCAATTCATGGGAGGGCATGAGATTAAAAGTGATCAACGGTTCAGATTCCACTTCTCACGCTTCTCACATTAAATTCAACTTCTCACACGATCCTTCGCCTATATAGCCTATATATATATGTGTGTGTGTGTGTGTGTGTGTGTGTGTGTATAGAGGAAATTTCAAACGAGAACGCTAACTATTTAAGAAAACAATAAATCATGTACAAAATCATATGTAATTTTACATTAACCCAAAAAAACGGACGCAGGCGACTTTGGCCGTGACATAAAGTCGCGCGCAAAGTCGAAAGTATCATATATGATTTTGTACGTGAATCATATATGATTTTGTATGTACTCGTTTGTTTTCGTGTTTTCTTAAATAGATATTGTTCTCGTATGAACCCACATTTCTCTCTCTATATATATATATATATATATATATGTGTGTGTGTGTGTGTGTGTGTGTGTGTGTGTGTGTGTGTGTTAGAGCATAAATTTGTTGGATACAAGATCAAGAAGTCTGAAGGTCAAAGGTCAAGAAAGTCAAAGCTGAGAAAGTCAACTCTCATCAAAATCAAAGTATTTTGTAATAAAGTCAAAGTCAATGTTTTGTATTTCGTTTTTAGTTTCCTTGTATTTTAGTTATAGGTATAAATAGCTTTGTATTTTCTGTTTTTAGTAGATGTAACTAACAGAATACATTTTAGAGAGAGAGAAATCTGTAGAAAGAGAGAGAGAGGGTTCTAGAGAGAGAAAGTTTGTAATCTTGGAATTTGAAAGTGAAATCAAACAGGTAATTTGATTGAAATCTTGTTTGTGTTTGATTAATTGTGTTTAGGAACTAGAATTTGGGAATAACAATTGGTATCAGAGCAGATCCAAAAGTGAAATCAGATCAAGAAACAAGTCGACACTGTGTTCTTGAATATCCAGATCGATTTTCGAGTTTTTGTGTGAATTAGGAGTTGAAATCATTCAGGTGTTGTTCGGAAAGTGTAATTGATAGAGTTTGTTTAGTTAATTTCATGAATTGCACTGTAATTCTCACGAATTTTTGATTTTTGTTGAGTTTTGAGTCACGAGTTCTTGAGCACTGTAAATCGCATCAAAATGTTACAATTTGAGTTTGTTTTTGTAATTCTTGCTTTGTAATTAGTTCTAGTATTGTAATCGATCATTCATACAAAGTTTCAAGCCAATTGACAAAGGTTTGATAGAAAAACAGATGGAAAAATCAAGGTTTGGTTCGACAGACTGAAGAACGCGCTAGATCGGCAAAACGCGCAAGTTCTTCGATAGAATGCGCAAGCTGAAGAATTTCATTTTTTGGATAAAATGCGCAAGGCGTTATTAGCGAGTTCTAGAAACTCGCTGGTTGAAGTCTGCGAGTTTTGAAAGTTGGGAAAATTTACTAAGTACCAAAACACGCACGTAGTGATTAGCGAGTTCTACAAACGCGTTAGTCTAAGTGTGCGAGTTTCATCAAGAACAGGGTTCTGCGAGTTCATACATCGTGCGAGTTTTGAAAAACTCAGAAAAGTTTTCTAAGTATTGGAACGTGCAAGCAGTGGTTAGCAAGTTTTGCTCAAACGCGCAAGTAGTGCCTAGCGAGTTTTGGGAACGCGCAAGTCTCTATTAGCGCGTTTCAACGTCAATAGTTACTTGCGTGTTTTAGGAATCTGCGAGTTTCATAAAACGCGCACGCTACCATTAGCGAGTTTAAGAGTTAAATTGATTTGCGAGTTTGTTCAAACGTGCATCTAGGCTTCTGCAAGTTTCTAAAACACGCATGCCTCAGCCTGCGTGTTTATCAGTGAATAGTGATCTGCGTGTTCAGGCATTAGCGAGTTTCATCGAGAACAGTCTCTTGAGAGTTTCAACGACTAGCGAGTTTCAGCTATCTGCGAGATCTCAAAACACGCACCCCTTTGTTTACGTGTTTCTCAAACGCGCTCGACTCAGTCTGCGAGTTTCACAGTGAATAGTGACTTGCGAGTTTTGTCACTTAGTCAATTTTTTTTTGAAATTTCTGATTTTTCAATATTTCAATATTTTAAGATTTTTCTTGTGATTTCATATTTGGACTAACGATCAGTTCTAGTTTCTTATTGCATATATTTTCAAAACAGGTTTAATCAAGATGACTTCTAAAGATGCTCTTTCCATTGGCACTGATGTCAAGCCTCCTGTTCTGTTCAAAGGAGAATACGAACAGTGGAAAGACAGATTTCTGGATTTTGTAGACAGACATGCAAATGGGGAAAACATTCTGCTGTCAATTACAGAAGGTCCTATGGTACCAATCACATTTCAAATACCTGATGATGATTCATCTGATAGTGAAGATGGTACTAAGGAAAGAGAGCAGAAGATGAAAACAGTTCAAGTAGAGTATGGTCAATATTCAGAGGAACAGAAAAGCCGATTTAAAGCTGATAAGCAAGCAAGATCTCTTCTTCTTCAAAGTATCCCGAATGACATCTACATCAAGATTGATAGTTACAAGGCAAATGCTAAGAAAATGTGGGATCAATTGCGAAAGATGATGATGGGATCCAAGGTCGGGAATCAGATGAAAATGGCTAATTGCATCAATAGCTATGAAGAATTCAAAGCCAAAGAGAATGAAAGCCTGGAAGACACATATGAACGGTTTGTCTTGCTTCTGAATGAACTGACAAAGAACAAAGTGAAAAAGAAGCAGTTGGAGAATAATGTCAAATTCCTGAGTATCCTACAACCTGAATGGAAGAAGCATACGCATAGGATGAAACAAATGAAGGATCTGAATGACATTTCGTTACATGAGATTTACGAGACTCTGAGGCAAAATGAAGAATAAGTGGAAGAGAAAAGAGATGAGAGAAAGAAGGCAGAGAAAGTTCTTGATCCTATAGCATTGGTGGCAGGATAGAAGAAGAAAGAAAAGAAAGAAAAGAAGAAAAAGAAGAAAGTGCTTACAAGTTCTGAGTCAGAATCTGAATCAGATGGTGATGATGGAGAAAGTCTCAAACAAGCTATGCTATTATTGACCCGGGCGTTTCAAAAAAAGTTTTACAAAAATCCGGGATCCAATTCTCAGAGGTACTCTTCATCTAGCTCCAAGAACCATGAGCACAGGGAACGGGTAGAAGGAAACCGATTTGTTGAGAAGAAACCCGAAGAAAGAAAGAAGTTTGTGAATGATTATACCGTTGCTGAAAATCCAGCAAATGATCCAATCAAATGCTACAACTGTGGCAAGATTGGACATTTTGCTAAAGAATGTCGAAAGCCAAAGGTTCGCAACTCCCAGCATTATCAGAACAAACTGCTATTGGCCAAACAACAAGAAGCGGGCATAGCATTAATGGCTGAAGACGAATTTTGGTTGGATCATTCTGATCAAGAGAATGAAAAAGAGAAAGAAGAAACTGCTCATCTCTGTCTAATGGGAAAAGAGGTCAAGTATGATGAGTCAGATGATGAGACAGCTGATGAGGTATTAAACTTAACTGAAAAAGATTTCATAACCAAAATGGACGCTATGATGGTTAAGCTTAATGACCTTCAAGTAAAACTGAAGAAAGAAAAAGACAGAGTTGCTAAAAGAAACAACAAGATCTTTGAGCTTAATAAGTCTGTTATTGGGAACAAAGATCTAATTGATTCTTTACGCAAGTCTGATTTTGATTCTAAACTTCAAGTAGATTGTTTTGAAAAGAAGATTTCTGATTTTGAAGTTAAAATTTCTAAGTATGAGTTTAAGAAGAAAGAATCTGCACTAATTGTTCATAAACTGCAGGTTGAGAACAAGCTTTTGAATAAGAAGGTAAATGGTCTGAAAGCCAAACTTTATGCAAGAGGCCAAACAGATCAAACCATTTTTCTGAATGCACCTAACGAAGAGGCTGATGTTAAGGAAAAATGGGGACTTGGTTTTGAAAACCCCCATTACTTAAAGAAGTCCATCATAAAACAACCAGCATTATATAATTTTGATTTTCTTGCTTGTGCTGGTAAACATACTCATTTAAAACCCAAATTTGTTACCAAATTACCAGAAGAAGTTGAGGCCAAAGAAACTGAAAATAGAAAGAATATAAATAAAATGCAACTACCATTTAACTATGCAAAGTTAAATGATAGTTATCTTTCTGAGACACCAACAGTTCTTTCAAATGACTATTTTGCTAGTTATTCTGTTTCTGAGATGAAGGCAAAACCTGCTACTGCAAAGGTTTATGTTCCTCCACTCATTCTTGAAAGCAAAATAGTTGAGCTTGAAAATGTTGTTTCTGATGAAAGACTTTTGGTAGATATTGAACAAAGTGTGTTTTCTACAGTTTTAAAGAACACTGTTTTTCAATCTAAATCTACAAAGTGTTCTACAGTTTCAAAGGCACATCAAACTTCGTCTGATAATTTTGATGACTTATTTGAGTCTGCAAATGACTTTCTTAATTCTGATGATGGGTGCATAGAAGAAATTGATATGTTTGACTTCAATGCTTCTCTTCCTGATCATTCTACTTGTCTTATAAATGAAAAAGTGTTACCAAGTGGTTTTAATTTTGGTGAATCATTAGCTAAGGTTGGTGAATCAGGATCTGTAACTGCTGATTACTATGCTCAAGGTAAGAAACATAAGAAACAGCGATTACAGAAACAGAAATACACTGGTACACAAAAGAAAACTCATTTTCAGAAATCTCATTTTCCTAATAAATCTAAATCTTTTGTTTCAGATATAAGCAAGAAAAGGTCGAAAGCTCGAACCGAATGGCGACCAAAAAGGAAGAATGATGAGATAGCTGAATCAGTTTCTGATAATTCTTGTAATAGATCGGATAGTAGTGATACTGATGTAGTTGGTCAACTTGTTTCTCATAAACAAAACCTTGTAACTTCTTACAAGTGTTATTCAATAAAGCAATTGATTCAATTATCTTCTATTACTACTAAATCTTTTCATTATTGGAGAAATGATTTTGATTATTCTCATAATTCTACTGATTGGTTTGGATCTTATCATGTTGATTCTTCAAGGCCAAATGTTTTTAAAAGTTTTCAACGAAAAGGAGGGTCCATATTTAAATGGATACCAAAATCATGTGCTAATCTGTTAGGACCCATTTTTAAATGGGTACCTAAAGTTATTGTTTCCTGATTTCTCTTGCAGACCCGGCATATGTGGTACTTGGACAGTGGATGTTCCAAGCATATGACTGGGCAGAAAGCTTTATTGTCTAATTATACAGAGAAATTCAGCAGCAATGTCAGATTTGGGAACAACCAAGTTTCACCAATCTTAGGATATGGTGATATCATTCAAGATAACATAACGATTAGGAAGGTGGGTTATGTCGAAGGTCTAGGGCACAACTTGTTTAACATCGGTAAATTCTGCGACAAAGGGTTAGAGGTCAACTTCAAAGCTAAGAGATGTTCGGTTCGTTCTGAAGACGGCACAGAACTCTTAGTTGGCAAGCGAAAGACAAATCTCTACACCATCAATCTTTCAAAGGTTCAGAATGACAGTCACGTTTGCTTATTATCAAAAGCTTCGATACAACAAAGTTGGATTTGGCACCGACGACTATCACACCTGAATTTTCGTTATATCAACAAGTTGGTAAAAGGACTTCCTGAGCTGAGATATGAGAAAGAACACTTGTGTGATGCATGCGAAAAGGGTAAGATGAAGAGAGTTGCTCATAAACCAAAGCATGAACCAAGCACTAGTTCTCCACTAGAGTTGTTACATATGGATCTCTGCGGTCCGATGAGAACACAAAGCTTAGGAGGAAAGAAATACGTGTTGGTTATTGTGGACGATTATTCAAGATACACATGGGTCAAATTTCTTCGATCAAAAGATGAGACGTCCGAAGTTCTCATTACTTTATTAAAGACGACCCAGGTGAATATGCGGAGACAAGTCAAGATTCTTCGAACTGATAACGGCACAGAATTCAAAAACAAGAATGTTGAAGAATATCTCGAATCGGTCGGGATATCACATCAGTACTCTGCTGCTCGTACGCCTGAACAGAATGGAGTAGTCGAAAGGAGAAATAGATCGCTAGTCGAGGCCGCTCGTACTATGCTTAGCCAATCGGACTTACCTCTATTTCTGTGGGCAAAAGTTGTGTCAACTGCATGTCATACTCAAAATCGATCCATGATACACCGCCGTTTCCAAAAGACTCCATATGAGCTGATCAACAACAGAAAACCGACAATCAAGTATTTTCATATATTTGGGTGTAAGTGTTTCGTGCTTAACGACAGAGAGAGTCTGAATAAATTCAGTGCTAAGGCGGATGAAGGCATCTTCATTGGATAATCTTCAACATCTGCAACATACTGTGTTTATCTGAAGAAGTCCAAGACAGTCGTCAAGAGCATCAATGTAACATTTGATGAAGAAATGGCTTCTGAACAACTCAGTTCAGAACCCGTTATCACTGGAGTATTAGCTTCTGGACAGATCAGTCCAGAACCTGTTTCTACAGAGAAAAATTCGGATAACGCTTCTACTTCAGTTTCACATTTATCTGATTTAGATTTGTTATTTGAATTCTTTTATGATGAGTTTCTAGGATCTAATTTGCCAAAATCTGCTGTGACTGACAGGTCTGAAGACACAAGTTGCAATCATCCAAGATAATGTAGAAAACCAAACACATTGACGTCAGGTATCATTTTATCAAAGATAATGTAGAAAACGGAACAATTGAACTTTATTTTGTAAAAACAGATTATCAGCTTGCAGATTTATTTACCAAACCCTTAGATGAAAAGAGATTTAATTTTCTTGTCTCTAAGCTTGGTATGTTAAATCTTAAGACATAATCAGTTGTTACCTAATAAAGTTAAGTATTGTTATTTTTCATCATTTTCTTTATCATTATTTCTAAAAGATATCTGCACTTTAATAGTTTGCTCATGATCTCAGGGTGAGAGTGAGATGCACTTTAAGATGATCTATATTCTTTTGAGGGGGAGCATATTTAATTTCTGCATTTTACTTAACTGACAAATTTTTGTGATGCATGATTTTAGGGGGAGCATATACGTCATATCAAAAAGGAGTAAGACTATGATTTCTGATTACTTCAGATCAGAACTCGTATTTTAATCGTTTTACTGCTTTATGTCTTTTACATTTGAATAAATTTTTTTATGAATAAAGTTGTTTTGACTAGACTTTGAGACTTATACAGGATGAGAGAAGCTGAAACGATCATATCTTTATGACTACAGCTGACTTCATGAGAATTAAGATTGAGCGACAAGGTAAATTTTTTTTATCTTAATCTCAAATGTATCTGAAAGAAGGACAACTTTCAGATATAGAAAACATGTTCTTAAATGTTCAAACTACTTCCCGATTCTTAAACAGATTTTAAATTTGGAAGTGTGATTTTAAATGTTTTCATTTTATTTTGTGCTTAAACGTTTCTACAAACCGTGTGTTTCTAAAGATAAATACTTACATATTGTCTTTTCTATATACTTTCAAGTATTCACACACACTGGTTTAAATTTTTATTCAAAATGTTCTTACCATGTCTCTAAATTGAAACAATTTTTCGATGGTAAGACACCTCACTTGTACTTCAATGAATTTTGAGCGATATTTCATTTCGAAACGTCATTTCAAGAATGTCTATATTTTGTTTCGTATAGACAATATCCATTATTCTTGACCATAAGCCTTAATTGATATATCATTTCATTTCTGATCATTTTCATACAATGTCAAGATTTTCAAACAAGTTTTTTGCATTCATATCTATTCTTTCAATATACTTGTTTGAAAATACTTCAATGTTTAAAAATGCTCATATTTTCATGATTATATCTCTGAGCATATTCATATCTGACATTTGTATATTGAGCTTTAACTGATAAAGTTAAATCATCTGAGCAACATATGCTTTATAGGAAATATGGGTTCTTTGTGCTAGGAATTAACTGAACTTATATGAAATCACGTTAACCAATGATTTCTACCCAATAAGTTATTCCATAGAGATTGAGTGTGAGGAGTCTAAAAGAAATGAGTGTGGGTGTGATGAGGTAAAATGTAAATGAGAGTTTGGTTAGATGTGAGCTTAATGATTAAAAGAAAGAGGGTGTGAGATCAGAGTAAAAGAATATCAAACTTTGTACAACTACTTTCTGAGTCGGGCAGCCACATTACTAGCGTTTCACAATTCTTTGGTGAACGTTATTGAAACAGGCAACTAGCCCATGCCAACTCTTGACTAAACCCTACCAGCTACTCATTTTCTTCTCAAAAAGAAAATGTTTCACATTTTCAAGGGGACGCAGCATATAATCTATCTGGTTTTCATTTGGAAAATCTGGATATTGAAAAATAAGGAAGTCTGCCCCACCTTCGCACTTCAATCATGCACATTGAGTCTGTGTTTATCTACTGTTGTCTCAGTGGTTTACACTTTGTTGAGCCTTAAAAAGCAATCATTTGTGCTTCATTCTTTCTACACATGCACGAACACACAAAGAATTTGTTTCTTTGTCATAACATTCATAGAAAGTGTCTTTGTGGTGTTTCGATGATTGGATGGAAGCCCTGGGGGAGTGAACATCAAAAAGCTCCTTTATATTGTGTATTCGTTACACACAGTGACTTCGTGTTACTGACAGGAATTTTAACTGATTCATTTGTTGATTCAGGAGTTACATGTTCTTATTTTGTCTGGATTTGCAAAGATCTAGATGAATACTTGGTTATGGATCACAGAATCAGAGGCTCTTGGACAGATCAGAATGGTCAAAGACATTTCTTGGAAATGTTTTGATGATATTGATGCTTAAATCATCAAAAAGGGGGAGATGGTATCAAGAAATGATAAAGTTTTGGGAGATGCTTTTAAAGAAATATCCAAGTCAAAAGGTTCAAAGTAAAGACTTGAAGAAGATCAAAGTATTTCTGAAGATGTACTGATTTTTGAGGAAATTTTCTTTGAAGATTATTTGCTAAAGCAATCTGAGCTGATTCTGAAGATAAGATCTTTCCAAAGTCTTAAAGTATTTTGTGAAAGTTTTGGGGAGATTGTTAATTGTTTGAAGACTGTTTTGGAAAGAATGTCATCAAAGAAAAAGGGGAGATTGTACTGACAGAGCTTAAAAGAGAAGACTGAATTGCTAGATCTTTCAATAATGATCTTGAATCCAAAGGGGGAGATTGTTATAGCATAAATTTGTTGGATACAAGATCAAGAAGTCTGAAGGTCAAAGGTCAAGAAAGTCAAAGCTGAGAAAGTCAACTCTCATCAAAGTCAAAGTGTTGTGTAATAAAGTCAAAGTCAATGTTTTGTATTTTGTTTGTAGTTTCCTTGTATTTTAGTTGTAGGTATAAATAGCTTTGTATTTTCTGTTTTTAGTAGATGTAACTAACAGAATACATTTTAGAGAGAGAGAAATCTGTAGAGAGAGAGAGAGTTCTAGAGAGAGAAAGTTTGTAATCTTGGAATTTGAAAGTGAAATCAAACAGGTAATTTGATTGAAATCTTGTTTGTGTTTGATTAATTGTGTTTAGGAACTAGAATTTGGGAATAACTGTGTGTGTGTGTGTGTGTGTGTGTGTAGGGGTGGCTTCATTTGCAAACCACCCTAATTTTGCCAACCGTGCATACCGTCGATTTCATTGGTTAAGTTAATGAAATTGTTTCATGAAATTGTTTAATTTGATGAAATTGTTTCATATATTTGTGTTTTTTATGTAAAAATGAAAATCCATGAAACATTTTCATGAAACAATTTCATCAGAATAACAAAATACATGAACCAATTTCATTTTTACATAATAAACACAAGTATATGAAACAATTTGTCAGGATCGAATTCTCAACAAGAATTAATTCTCAGAAACAATATCAAAGAAGTTTGCGGAATAACACTTTGATATTCAATTAAACAGTAAATCAACACAGTAAATATGAATAACAAACTGTAAGCTTTTATTTGATGCTTTGCAGTTACAAGATTACTCACTCAACCTCAATATTGATGAACAAGCTCACCAATACGAATTCTACTTCTCTAGAATTAGGATCTATGCCTTGAGGTTGATTTCTCTCTTGACAAAACAATTATCAAAAGTTATTTCTATCTATTCTAAACATTCTATACATATACTGATAAAAAGATAATTACAAAGAATAAACAAATCTTCAGTATATCTTCCATGTATATCTTCTAAGTATATCTTCAGTATATCCAGCTGTAGTACATTCCATCCGGATCTCTTTAGCAACACTAATAATGCTCAGCAGCATTAACTTCATCTAGCAGCATTAACTGCAAGCAGTACTAACTACTAGCAGTACTAACTAGCTAAGCAGTACTAACTTTGTTCAAGCAGTACTAACTTTAACTAGCAGTAGTAATTCTACTAGCAGTAGTAACACTTAGCAGTATTAATCTTCAACTTGTTCTGGCAGTAGTAACTACACTTAGTACTAGCAGTAGTAACTACACTTAGTAGAATCTTCAGTTCCCAACAATCTCCCCCTAACTTGACTTTTAGAAGAGAAGTCAAGTTCTTGAGATATTCTTCCAGATGCTCTTTTTGATGCTCCCAAAACTTCCAAGATCATGCTCCTAAGTCTGGATTCAGTCCCAAACTCTGATTGATTATCCTCTGAATTAGGTACTTGGCCATTTCTGAATTTGGTGCACAACCCAACTTCTTCTTTAGCATGGCATGAACCTTCAGTATGGTGTGATTATATACTCTATCCACTAGGAAGTATTCTGTGTGATTTCTATCCAAAGTCACTGCATATACTCCACTAGTTTCATATAGAGTCCAACTTGTGACTTCTTTAAACACACTCTTGATGACCTGGTCCACTTCTTCAGGTTTGAACATCATGCATAGATACTCCATCACCAGTTTTGTAAGAGAAATTCCTGGAGTATTCAGATGATCTGCATACAGCTTAATTCCTATGTCAAACATCTCTTCTATATCAGATCTAGAGCATGTTCTGACAATCTTGACCCAAGTGTTGAATACTTCATACTTATCACCCTTCCTCTTGAGTCTGATGTAATCTTTCCCATCCATTGTCAGTACATCCCAGTGAATGATCTCAGGTGGCTTAACTCCAACAGGTTCTGCAGAAATTGGTTCAGGCACTTTGTCCATCACTACCATATATAAGCTTACATCATCTTTGATTGATGACCCTTGCTGGCTTGATGACTCAGGTGCCACTTCTTCTTCAGCAACATTTTGTTCTTCTTCTACTCTAGACTTCTTATCTTTCTTTCTTTTGGCCATCATCTTGGTTCTTTTCAAAGTCTTTTGAACCTGTACTAGAGTAGCTTCCTTCTTCTTTTCTTCCTTTTCCCTTGCCATTTCTTTGATAGGAGTTCCCTCTTCACTTTCAGGGAATGGTTGATTCATATCTATATCATTACTCTCCTTGGCCTTCTTTTCAAACTCTACTCTTTTCTTTTCATTGCTCTTCAGATTCCCCATTTCTTTTTCATAGAGCTCTCTGATTTGATCAAAACTCATCTTCACAAACATTTCTTTCTTTACCCCAATTGCACTCCTCAAGAAAGTTATCATTTTGTTTCTTTCCTGAGTGGCAAGGTAAGTTTGTGAAGGTCTTCTTTTCTTTGCACTTGTATTAACCATCATAGCCTTTCTCAGACTTATAGCCCTTTGTTTAGCCTTTTCAGATTCAAGCCCCTTTTGATAAGCTTTATTTAGCTCAGCAGCTAAAGCCTTTGCCATTTCCCTGTCCTTCTCCACCTGAGCTCTTTCTTCTTTTTCCATCTCCTTCTGCATTTTCCTTGCTAAAGCTTCATCTGATTCAACCAACCTTTGCTTCTTGATTGGTTGATCAGATTCCACTAACTTTGCCTTACCTTTATCTTTACCCATCTCCTTCTCAATGCTAGAGTTCTTTGCTGCATCACCTCTTTCTTTTATGACAACTCCTTTGGCCTTTGAGGTGACCTTGGGAGTATCATGTTTTGCTTTGATGAGTGTTTCTGCAACCTCAAGCTCTGTAAGGACCTCTTTTACTTGTTCTGCTGCTTCTTTCAGCTCAGCAGTATTAACCATTTCTGCTGCTTTACTTGAACTGGCAGTATTAATGGTTTCTGCTGCTGGCTCTGTTTCTGCTGCTTGCTCATTTTCCCCCTCAACATTTTGTTTTTCCTCTTGCTCCCCCTTAGCTTTGGCATCAGCTTCTGACTCCCCCTTTTTGGGAGCATCAGTCACTGGTTTCCTCCTTCTGAGCACAAATTGTTTCTTCTTCTTTTGCAGAATCAGTTTCCTTACCATTTGCTTCAACTTGATGATTTGTTCTTGTTGTGACAGTACAATGAGTTTTATCTCTTCTATATCTTTGCCCTGTTTGAGTACATCCATGTTGATGTTGCCCATTGCCTCCATCAATTCATCATAGTTATATCTGTCCTCACCTTCTCCAGGAGTGTTACCCCCTATTGAAGGATCATTGGATCTTTTAGTAGTGGAAGTCTTCTGCCTAGCAGAAGCACTATCCACCCCTGTGGTTTCTTGGCACCAGGGACCTTCAAATGATTGCTCATTCAAAGTTGCCATGGGGGAGGTCTTATTGATGTTACCACTTTCCTCCTCTGTGCTAGCAGGAGTAGTGGCAGCCTCATCACCCATATGCTCTACCTCCTCCTCAGAGAGCACCTCCTTGGGGTTGGGAGACACCCCTGTGGTTTCCCTTTGGATATTCTCTAAAGGAGTATTCTCCCTTAGAGGGCTTAAAGACTTAGGGGTTTCTGGTACAAGAAGGGAAGGAGCCTTCTTTACCTGTTTTCTCTTATACGTATGGGAAATTGGAGAGGTTGGTTTTGTAAGAATGGACTGGGGAATTGTTTTTGAGTGAGAAGGTTGGGCTTGGCTAGCAGTGGGATGGTCTAATGAGGGCCTTGACCCTGCTGCCATACCTTCAGTGTTTTGGGACACCACCATCATTGTAGAGAACAATGGGGTGTCAACTCCTTCCGAGTCCCCAGCAGATCTTCTCATATTTGAGAAAACCTTGCCTTTTGGGGGTTTAGGTACATATACCCCAACAGGTTGAGGTATATCCGTCAATTCATGGTTAATTACTTCCTGAACAAATCTGGGATACATAAAGAAACTCTTTTTGTTTCCCATATTTGATACAAGATCACTGAAAATCATCTTTGAGAAATTGTACCTTCTGGATGTAGCCAAGCATACCAAAGCATATGCAATTGGACTGCTGAACTCACTCCATCCAGTGGTCTTTTTGGAGATGCAATGCATCAGGGTATGAACAAGAAAACGCCATTGGGGTGAAAACTTTGCTTTTGAGAATTTGAAAACACCCAATGGGCCTCCATACCCCATTCTAGTAAGATTAGAAAACAGTTCATCATTAGAGATAGACGTTATACCAGAGGCATCGTCTAGACGTAGACTGATGCGAATGACTTCTTCAGTAACTGTAAGTGAGTGATCACAGATTCTTGTCTTGATCATTTGCACACCATTTTCCACAACAATGGTTGCATTAGCCCAGAACTGCCTTTGGTGCTCAATGTAGATTGTAGGGGATACAGTAAGAGCATGAGCAATGTGACTTGACTTGAGGAAATCCACAATCTGATGAAATCCTGAAGCTTGCTTTGGCTTTTGTAGCATCGCAATCTCGTTGTGCTCGTCAATGAACGTCATGGATGCCATTGATCTTAGTGAAAACTTGCCTGAAAACTTCGAACTTGAGAGAGAAAAGGTTTTGAGCGCAAGAGAACAGTATGCAAAGAGTCGTTATGAACTTTTAGGCGGGCAAAAAGTATTTATAGTATTCGGAATATAAGCAGTATTAACCTAGAGCAGTATTAACTACTAGCAGTAGTAACGGCTAGCAGTATTAACTAACTAGCAGTATTAACTACTAAGCAGTATTAACCACTAGCAGTATTAACTGAAAGCAGTATTAACCACTAGCAGTATTAACTGAAAGCAGTATTAACCACGAGCAGTATTAACTGCAAGCAGTATTAACTGAAAGCAGTATTAACTGAAAGCAGTATTAACCACAAGCAGTATTAACTGAAAGCAGTATTAACTGAAAGCAGTATTAACCACAAGCAGTATTAACTGAAAGCAGTATTAACCACAAGCAGTATTAACTGAAAGCAATATTAACCACAAGCAGTAGTAACTACAAGCAGTATTAACTGAAAGCAGTATTAACTGAAAGCAGTATTAACTATACTTACTCCTTTTCAACTTGCTAAATACTGAGTACTGCTATGCATATCCTGAAGAAGAAGATTAGTAATACCAAGAATAAAAATATACAGGTATAAAACCACTTTTTGAGAAGAAGATTATTCAGAGTTTATCATTCCCACACTTGTTACCAAGAAAGTGAATCTACCCACATCAAAAGCTTTAGTGAATAGATCAGCAAACTGATTATCAGTGTGAACTTTGACAACTTGAATAAGTTTCTTTTCATTACAATCTCTTATAAAGTGATACCTGATTTCAATGTGCTTTGTCTTTGAGTGCTTGACTGGATTATTTACAATGCTAATACATAATCAGTGCCTTTATCTAGATTTGATCCATTAGAATTAATTCTCAACAAGAATTAATTCTCAGAAACAATATCAAAGAAGTTTGCGGAATAACACTTTGATATTCAATTAAACAGTAAATCAACACAGTAAATATGAATAACAAACTGTAAGCTTTTATTTGATGCTTTGCAGTTACAAGATTACTCACTCAACCTCAATATTGATGAACAATCTCACCAATACGAATTCTACTTCTCTAGAATTAGGATCTATGCCTTGAGGTTGATTTCTCTCTTGACAAAACAATTATCAAAAGTTATTTCTATCTATTCTAAACATTCTATACATATACTGATAAAAAGATAATTACAAAGAATAAACAAATCTTCAGTATATCTTCCATGTATATCTTCTAAGTATATCTTCAGTATATTCAGCTGTAGTACATTCCATCCGGATCTCTTTAGCAACACTAATAATGCTCAGCAGCATTAACTTCATCTAGCAGCATTAACTGCAAGCAGTACTAACTACTAGCAGTACTAACTAGCTAAGCAGTACTAACTTTGTTCAAGCAGTACTAACTTTAACTAGCAGTAGTAATTCTACTAGCAGTAGTAACACTTAGCAGTATTAATCTTCAACTTGTTCTGGCAGTAGTAACTACACTTAGTACTAGCAGTAGTAACTACACTTAGTAGAATCTTCAGTTCCCAACACAATTCCATCAAGAAAAGAATTATATGAAACAATTTCATTAAATTAAACAATTTCATGAAAAAAATTCATTAACTTAACTACTGAAATCAATGGTTTGCATGGTTTGCAAAATTAGGGTGGTTTGCATTTGATCTCTCCCCTATATATGTATATGTATGTATGTGTATATAGACTCAAATTCCTTGCATCTCTATTCAATCTTTAAAAAAGGTATGAAACTCCTTTTCCTCCCAAAAAAAACACTTAAGAATCATGGAACTCCTTCAACCTTTTCTTCTTAGGCCTCCTTTTGAGTTTCACAACTTAGGGCAGCAACTTCACCAAAAACACTTAGGTTGAAATAATTGTTGAAGAACTCACCATTTTCATTATTGAAATCACCAGAGAAGGAGATTTGGAGCAATATCAATTTAGAGATTTGGAGGAAAACCACTTTGGATACGCTTTTGAAATCACTAAAGAAGAGCGGGTTTCTAGTAGTTTTCATGATTTGGAGCAAACTCACTTTTATTCTTGAAATCATTGTTAGAGCAACAATATTTTCAATGGGTTTCTAGATTTCATCACGAGGGCTTCAAGAGATATTCTTTTTTGGGGATTTTTTTTCAAGAACGTTTCATAAGGGAATTGATGGAAAGTCAAAGGTTGAATGTAAACAACACCTACTATTTTGGTTGACCGAATAAGCGTTGACCCAATAAGCCACAATCAAACAACTATGTATCGCTTACCGAATAAGCAGTATAGGCTATTCATCCCATTAAGCCACAATCGAACAGCCCCTTAGTCGTTTTTTGTAAGTGAGGAGTTTTGATGTTCTAACTTTGTAACCAGTGTTGAGTAGGCACTATTGTCGTCTTGGTATTAGGGAGGTGAACTCTTATAAATCGGACTCCGGGAACCTGGGTATTGTAGTGATGAACTCGTGTGGACGGACACTGGGACCCTTATTTGTAAGGTTGTGGCCTAGTAGAGTTGACACTAAGTCATCGGAGGTATTATTGGGATGAACTCATGTGGATTCGTGTCCCAGGACCATTGGCTTTGAAGGTATAACTCAACTTGGGTGTGATTAGGCACTAAGATCGATAGGTATTGGCGATATGAACTCATGTGAAGTCGTACTTCGGGACCTTTGGTATCCCAGTGGAAACTCGTGTGGAGTTAGACATCGGGATCTTGATTCTAAGGTGATACTCCATAATGTTGATGTATGGTTTACTTGGTGTTTAATCACATTTGATAGAAACGGGTCTCTCCCATCATCGAAAGGTGTTGGTGTGGATACAGAGTGTTATCCATTATTTGTTGTATTCGACATTGAATCTTACCAATGTTTTTGGTGTTATGGATATTGTGATTTATCCATGTTTTTTATGTTTGAATATTGAGTTTTATCCATGCTTTGGGTGTGTTTGGTTATTTGGATTGTTTTCCTTTTGGTAATCATGGGTTTCCGGGCCAGCTTACGTGTACCGACTAATCCCCAGGCGACCACGAATCGCCTGGAGTCATCGCAAGTGAACCTCCATGGTCACAAAGGTTTTGGCAACGCCTTGATTCGAACCTTGGGTAGATGAGATTTTCCACTACATCCCCCAAGGCTTAACCAGTGCGTCACAACCCAAGTGGTTATTTGGATTTCACCTTGACAATAAGTGTTGTGGTTATAAGATTTTCATCATGAAAATAGTGTGTTTTGGAAAGATGTTTCTTTTAAAGAACACTCCTTCGTTTGACCGTTTATATATTTTCAATGAAAACTACTTGAACTCATTAGGCTTTAAGCCTAACAAATTTTTCTTGTCGACATGTGCATCAAGTCCTTATGGGTGGTACTAGTGACACTTGTAAAGAGTTGAGAGCTATTTAGAGATACAAGAAAGATGTAGCTATTTGGGGACGTCTTCCGTACTTTGGATATAACGACTATTATTTAGTTTTAGTAATAGCGTTCCTAACCTAGACTTTGTGTAAGGATTGATTTTGGGAGTTGTTGATTTTTAAATTGGTTTTGCCTTGTAAATAATTCAAGGATCCTCTTTGAGATTGAATTTGAAGTAATTATAGTGGTTAATAAAAGTTTTAGAGACTCTTTTTTTCCAAATTTTAGGGTATTATATTGTGACATTATAGATGTCTCAGTTGCCGAAGATTTATTACTCAGCTTCAAATCCATTAAAGATGACTCAACATCTTAGTGATAATTTGTGACATCTCTCTGTTCTTCCACATTAGGATCAACCTTGACATAATTTGAAATAAAATAGGAGGCTTTTAGCTACTTATGGTTAACCGTCCAATAGCTAACATGGATTTAATTTTAACTTCTTTTTGTTTCAAAGATACTTAGGTAGTGCTTGGTTCAAAGAATGGAATATGTTGGAATTGGAATTTGTCCAAGGAATTGGAATGAAATTTAATCATGTTTGACAATGCCTTTGGTTGGTAGAAATTATATGAAAGTTGTCAAGAAAATATGAATTTGTTTGTTTGGTTCGTTTAATATAATAGTAGTGGTGGTGGTGGGGTGGAGATAGTAGTGGTATCGGGGGTGGTGGTGTCGGAGGTAATGGTGGTATCCATGACTATGGTGATGGTGGCAGTGGTATTTGCAACAGTGGTGAAAAACGATGGTGGTGGCGGTAGGCAACAATCGTGGTGGTGGCAATGGCGACGGTGGTGACAACCATCGTGGTGGGATGGAAAGTAATCACATATAAGAGCATAATAGTTTTTTTGAATATGGGATGAAGGAATTGGAATGTTAGGTATTAGGCTATTCCATAGTCCCACATAGGAAAACTCTCAAAAGTTTTGTGGGTTTATAAACCTAAACCTACAATACTTATCAAAATGGAGAAGAGCCAAAAGTAGAGGTTGCCATTGGGCTTTAGTGGGGGATTCACTAAATATTTAATGGTCAAAAGATAGGCCTTGGGCCTTAGGGCTCTTGGGCTCTAATGACCTTAAATTGCGAGTTTTGTTAAAATCGGACAGAGTAGAAAGTGAGTTCCATGCGACTTTGGTTGCACCAAACCCGCATTGGTCACTGTTGATTGTCGAGAACACAGAGTCTTACGCGACCTTCATGCAGGTAAACACGCTTGTAACCCGCCTTGGTCTCTGTTGTTTTAATCACACGAAAGTGTCGAAAGCGAGTCTCACGCGGGTAAACCCATGCCAAACCAGCATTCATCTTTGGCCTTTTCTGACAGTTAATTTTGGTTGGTTCAGCAAAGGTATAAATACCTTTCTCTTCCCTCCATTTCAAAATACGAATTTCCCTGCAAATTCTCTATGTTTTCTCTCGTTTTCAATCGCTATTCAAGAACACATTATCAATTTGATGGTATTGAATTGACGTGCTTCAATTTGATCGGAAAGTTGTATCCTCTAGACGACGTCCGGAACCAATCACGATTGGGTATTAGAACATAAAATGTTCTATTTAGAAGTTTTGTAAAGTAATCATGTGTTTGTATATTTGGACCTTGTAATTAGGTTTGGGCTTAAATGTATACAAGGGTGATGGGGAATATATAGGGATTTGTTTTTAGTTTGTTTGTAAGTTTCCAATTGCAAAATGTAGTCGTGTAAGAGATTAGTGTTTCTAGAGAGAGAAACATTTGACTCTCTCTAGACTTGTGAATAAACAAACAATTTCCTCCCCAATCATTCTTGTTAATATTTCTAAATCAAATTAAACTATGATCATTTGACCTAACAAGTGGTATCAGAGCCTAATCGAAGAAATTTTCATCGAAAACGATCGAGATCATAGTTTTTTTGATTGAACAGTACTTTCGCATGAACAGTGTTTGTGGATTTTGAATTCTTCATTTTGATGTTAATTTGATCGAGATTTATTGCTAGATTGATTTTGAGATTATAGTCGAATCATATGGAATCAATTACATTGTTTGATTTCTACATATTTGGGTGAATTGATCGAATTTGAGATTTTTTAGTTCGATAAATAGTTTACACTGTGTTGTGATCAAATGTTGTTATAGAGTTGTTTTTAGACAATATCATCAACTACAAAAGTGCTCCAATGTTGATTTCGAACATGCATACAACTTTTCAGACTCAAATTTGATGTATCAAAGGATATTTTGATGATTTTTTAAGTATAAAGTCGAAAACAATCGTAGATCTCAAGAATTCGCATGATTATTGAAGAATTCGCATGGTGAAAAGTTTGAGGAATTCGCATGATGAAACATCCTTGGACACAACAATTTTTCTAAGTTAGGAATTCGCAAGTAGCCTTATGTGAAAAGTGAAGAATTCGCATGCTACTGTGCTCAAGTTGTGTGCGAATTGTGAAGAATTTGCAAGCCACATTGTGCGAAATGTCAAGAATTCGCATGACGTTGTATGCGAGAAGTGGCTTCCAGGATAATTTTTTGTCTAAGTATAGAATTCGCTTGATAGAGATATGCGAGAAGTTCAGAATTCGCATGGTGTTGTATGCGAAATGCGAAGAATTCGCTTTTAGTTATATGCGAATTGCTAGGAATTCGCACATAGGCGTATACGAAATGTAAGAATTCGTACGCAAGCCTATACGAGTTGTTGGGATTTTGGCTAAAGCCTCATGTGAATTGTGCACTTAAAGGATTTATGATATGCGAATTGTGTGTTATGCGAAAAGTTTTTGTATGTTATGCGAAAAGTGACTGTTCTGAACCCATTTTGCTACAAGTTTGCCCTGTTCCTGAGATATTTCGTGAAATGCATATGTGACATCATTCCTATCTTCTGTTGGTCGCATATTTTTAGAAACTGATCTAGTTTTTCACGAGCGCTCATGCTTGTCAAGATTTTCATATACTGGATGTTTGGATTTAGTCTCTGATTGGATTGAATTAGTAGCTTGAGTATCTGCAATCATCAGTCTGGAGTTTTTCTCTACGATATTAGACCTTTGAGTGCTCTTAATCATTCTTCTGACATGATCAATTAGAAGTGTGAGTGACTGCAATCATTGTTCTGTTGCTTTGGTTGTGATTCAGAATCTTGAATGTTTATAATCATCCAGTTGATTCGTGAAGAAAGGAGTTTTGGGTTCGTTCGTTCAGTATTCTGAAAAGCAGTTAGAAAATGAGCGTCTTTCATCGGTTTTTGAACAAATATCAGAATAATCTTCTAAGCCTTGCATTGTAGTGTTTGCTACAAGATGTTTCCTCCTGCAAGTTGATCAAAATAAGTTCTTAAGCTGAATTCCTATTCAACTCGTGGTTCAAAGACAGATCCGGTGTTATAAACTGAAGATGCACTTTGGTTGTCACATCATAATTCACACATTTCTTTCTTGTGGGCATAACGAATGTGTTGGATTTACAAGAGTTAAAAGTTGTCTCTATGTGCACTCAGTCGAGGTTATTGTCTACATCAGATCTGGTATTAAAGTTGAAACTTCAAGGATAAGAGCTATTTTCAAGGGGGAGCCAGGGATGCTTTGAAGTTTAAGCAACGCTAAGTTTTCTAAAGAAATCAAGGGGGTGAAGAGTTGAAGCTTGAAGAGGATGATTCCTTTACAAAACTTAGGGGGAGAATGTTAGAACATAAAATGTTCTATTTAAAAGTTTTGTAAAGTAATCATGTGTTTGTATATTTGGGCCTTGTAATTGGGTTTGGGATTAAATGTATACAAGGGTGATGGGGTATCTATAGGGATTTGTTTTTAGTTTGTTTGTAGGTTTTCAATTCCAAAATGTAGCCTTGTAAGAGATTAGTGTTTCTAGAGAGAGAAACATTTGACTCACTTTAGACTTGTGAATAAACAAACAATTTCCTCCCCAATCATTCTTGTTAATCTTTCTAAATCAAATTAAACTATGATCATTTGACCTAACATTGGGGACAAAGTTTCGTCTTAGGACACTACATCGACAGGCCTTTATCCACCATATTTTCGTTTGATTCTCGTTTATCATCGAAAAAGTACATAATTTCTTATATTACTTGAAGTTTTATAAGTTGTTATACATAATTTCTTGTTTATTTGTATTATTGAAAGGATTGATTCTTTCAATCTAAGACGATATTTTTGTTTATAGATAATAGAAACAAAAATGGACCAAATGGCGATATTAAATCCCACGTTGAGAAACCCAAAAAATTCAAGGGTTCAGATTTTCGACGGTGGCAATAGAAAATGCTTTTTTATCTCACAACGTTACATGTGTACAACGTGCTCATGAAGGAAGCACCGACACAACCCGTTGTTCGAGAAGGCTCGAGTGCACCAACGCAAATTGAAATGGCGGTTTTTCAAAAATAGGTCGAGACTTGGAAAAAGCAACGAATATAGTTGTTGAAACTATATTCTGAATGTTTTGGACGATTCCCTATATGACATTTATTCAACTTTTAACACCGCAAAAGAAATATGGGAATCTTTGGAAACCAAGTACAAGACCGAGGTTGCTTGTTCTAAAAGATTTGTCGTTGGAAAGTTTTTAAACTACAAGATGAATTAAGCAAAATCTGTTGTAAAGCAAGTGGAGGAAGTACAATTTCTTGTTCATGAACTCTATACGGAAGGTATGGGCATTAATGCGAACTTTCTTGTTAGTTTGATTATTAAAAAATTGCCTTCTTCCTGGAGAGATTTCAAAGTGTATTTGAAACATCAAACCGAGGACATGGATTTTGATCAATTGCTTCTCAAACTTCGAGTTAAGGAGGACAATAGGAAGAACGAGAAGACGGATGCTAGCTCTGTGGAGCCAAATGCAAATGTCGTTGGAGGAAACACCCCTAAAGGTAAGTTTCAGAAATTTAAGGGAAATATATTGCTTTCAAACCTTCCCCTTCAAATGTGAGAGCTCCTTTCCAACCAAACAAAAAACCTTTCAAAAGGCAAGTGGTCAATTGTTGGTTATGTGGTTGACCCGGACATAAAGCAAAGGATTGTCGGTTCAAGAGGGATCACCATTGGAGCGGAGGAGCTGAAAGCTCAAATTAAGCCAATGTGGCTGATTCTGAAACTAGATCCGTGGGTGTTGTGGAAGCAAACTTTGTGACAAATGAAGTTGATTGGTGGCTTGACACTGGTGCCACTAGACACATATGCAACTCCAAGGCTTTATTCTCTTCCTATGTCAAAATCAACGATGGTGAACCAATGTTTATGGGGAATTCAACAACAGCAAAAGTGCATGGAAAAGGAAAAGTGGTATTGAAGCTTACATCGGGGAAAGAGCTTTAAACTCACCAATGTACTACATGTGTCGGATATGAGCAAAATCTAATTTTTGATCCTATGTTGAGCAACAAAGGATTCAAGATTGTGTTTGAATCATATAAATTTGTAGTAACAAAGGGTGGGTTATATGTGGGAAAGGGCTACCTGTCTGAGGGGCTCTTCAAATTATCCATTGTAAATACCATGAACAACTATGTACATATTAATAATAATAATCCAAGCTCTAGCGTTGCTTCTACTTACATGGTTGATTCCTCTAATTTATGGCATGCTCGGTTAGGTCATATCAACTTTCGATCCTTACAAAGGATGATGAATCTTGGCATGCTACCTAAGTGTTCAATGAACAAAGTGATTAAGTGTAAGACTTGTGTAGAATCAAATTACTCAAGTCATCCCCACAAATATGTCGAAAAGTCTAACCAAGTACTTGGTTTAATTCATACTGATTTGTGTGACTTTAAGTCAACTCCAACCCGAAGGGGAAAGAACTACTATATATCCTTTCTAGATGATTGCAGTAAATTATGTTATATTTATTTGATCAATACTAAGGATGAGGCTTTAAATATGTTCAAAATCTATAAAGTTGCAGTTGAAAATCAACTTGAGAAGAAGATCAAAATTCTAAGGTCTGATAGAGGATGGGAATATGAGTCTCATGACTTTGCTGAATTTTGTTCTTCACATGGTATTGTACATCAAACGACGACACCCTATACCCCGCAACAAAATGGGGTAGTTGAGCAGAAAAACATAACTTTAAAGAACATGATCAACTCGATGTTGATCACATCAGGGGCTCCACACAGTTTATGGCGTGAAGCTTGTCTTTCTTCAAACAGGATTTTAAATAAAATCCCTCATAAGAAGAGTAGTCAATCTTCCTATGAGATATGGCTCATATGCCTTGAGCAGTGATTGAGCTTGATTCTCTCTCCCTGATGTGGTGTCTAAGCCTATTTCTTTCTGTTAAGGTTTGTGGAGAAACAGTATTTACCTATGGTTTCGTGACCCTAGTACTGATCACGCGGAAAGCTAAATTACCTTCCAATAAAAGGATTAAAGTGTGGGGATGCTTGGCTAAAGTTCAAGTTCCTCTACCAAAAAGGACTAAGCTAAGACCAAAGACTATAGATTGCATCTACATTGGCCCAGCCAAGAATAGTGCAGCTTATAGATTTTTGGTATATAAGTCATATGTAGAAGATATACACACAAATACTATAATTGAATATGCTGAGGCAAAATTCTTTGAGAGCATATTCCCATATAAGGATAAGGAGAAATCTACCTTAAATCCAAAGAAAAGAGGGAATGAAGATGCTACACCTCATAATGGGTTAGACCAAAGTTCAAATCCAAGTGATGAATGTGTTTCTCGGGTTCAAAAGGGTTTAGAACCTCGAAGAAGTAAACGTGGGAAAGTAGCCAAAGACTTTGGACCAGACTATGTGACCTTTAATATAGAAGGAGAACATCTAACTTATAAGGTAGTGATGGATTCTTCGGAAGCTCCTTATTGGAAAGAGGCTATACAAAGTGAAATAGATTCCATTTTACAAAATAATACATGGAAATCGGTAGATCTTCCTCCGGGACATAAACCGATAGGCCATAAATGGATCTTCAAGAGAAAACTTAGACCCGACGGTACTATAGAAAAGTACAAGGCTCGATTAGTAGCCAAAGAGTATCGTCAAAAAGAGAGTCAAGATTTCTTTGATACCTATTCACCGGTTACAAGGATAACCTCAATAAGAACCTTGATGGAAATAGTCGCGATTCACAATTTGGAGATACATCAAATGGATGTGAAAATTGCGTTCTTGAATGGTGAATTGGATGAAAAAAAATTATATGCAACAACCCGAAGGGTTTGTTGTTAAAGGTCAAGAAAACAAGGTTTGTAAACTAGTCAAGTCCTTATATGGACTTAAACAAGCTCCAAAGCAATGGCACGAGAAGTTCTATACCACACTCTTATCACAAGGTTTTCAGATCAATGAATGTGATAAATGTGTATATGTTAAACAATATAAGAATGCTTATGTCATAATATGTCTGTATGTGGATGATATGTTGATCATGGGGACTAATATGGATGTAATCAATCAAACCAAGAAAATGCTACATTCCTCATTTAATATGAAGGATTTGGGAGTAGTCGATGTCATACTTGGTATCAAAGTTCAAAGAACTTTTGAAGGATACATCCTCACCCAATCCTATTATATAGAAAAGGTCCTTAGAAAATTTGGACACTATGATGATCGATCGGTCGTTACTCCATTTGATCATTCTAGTCATCTAAAGAAGAATCAAGGAGATAGTGTATCTGAATTAGAGTATACTCAAGTACTTAGAAGCTTGATGTATATTATGAATTGCACAAGATCGGATCTAGCATATACGGTGAGTAGACTAAGTCGATATTCACACAATCCGGGTAAAGATCATTGGTATGCACTAGTAAGAGTGCTCCGATATCTTAAACATACAATGTATTATGGTTTGCATTATACTAAATATCCTCCAGTGATATAAGGATATTGTGATGCCAATTGGATTTCCAACCGCTCAGAAAGTAAGTCCACAAGTGGGTATGTGTTTACCCTTGGTGGAGCATCCATATCTTGAAATCATCTAAGCAAACGGTGAATACCCGTTTAACTATGGAGGCTGAATTTGTCACCTTAGACAAAGTTGTTGAAGAAGATGAATGGCATAAAAGCTTCCTATAAGGTATTCCATTATGGCCTAAGCCTGTTACAGCCATTTGTATACATTGTGATAGTATGAATGCTCTAACTAGAACAAAGAATCAGATTTACAATGGCAAATCACGACATATAAGGCGTAGACATAACACAATAAAAGACTTGCTGAAAAATGGAGTTATCTCCATTGATTATATAAAGTCAAAGGAAAACATAGCAAATCATTTGACAAAAGGCCAAAACAGAGAGCAAGTTATCTTGATATCGAGGGGAATAGGCTTAAAGCTAATACAATTAGTCGATACTTGGCGGAAACCTAACCTAGCAACATTGGAGATCCCATGGTCTAGGTTCAATAGGAAAACTAGTTGAGGAAGACTCAAGTGGGAACAAACACAAAGGTATGCCTATTCCTATGATGTCCTCAATTGTGTTTTTCCGTTGACGTTTTAGGGTTGAATTCTAATTCTTAATAATGCTAATAGCTACTATAGTGGAACACTACGGAATGTTCTTGATTGGCATTACCTATGTGAGATTGATGTGTGGTGGCATCTATGGGAACCGAGATGGGTACGTTCTCTACAAGTCTCATGAAGAAAGGATATCGTTTAAGACCGAAATGAACAAAACTGTAAGAATTGATGTGTGTATAAGTATGATGTATGTGATTCACTTTGTCTTGATTTATTATCAAACATGGTTAGTTCAAGACTATGTTCACTACCCACAAAGTAGATCCGATTTGTATTCACTAAGGAAGGTTCAAGTCCAAAAGACACCTTTCCTCATGTATATCATTCTTAGTTCTTAGAATAGCAAATAAGTTCCTATGTTATATTACCTTATTTTCTATTTAAATGTGGGTATTGTAGGAGTTTGAATAGAAAATGTGGGGTATTGTTGGGTATTAGGCTATTCCATAGTCCCACATAGGAAAACTCTCAAAAGTTTTGTGGGTTTATATACCTAAACCTACACTACTTATCAAAATGGAGAAGAGCACAAAGTAAAGGTTGGCATTGGGCTTTAGTGGGGGATTCACTAAATATTTAATGGTCAAAAGATGGGCCTTGGGCCCTAGGGCTCTTGGGATCTATATTGCCCTTAAATTGATCGCTTTTGTTAAAATCGGACAGAGTAGAAAGCGAGTCTTACGCGACCTTCATGCCTTGCTCTTCCCTCCATTTCAAAATACGAATTTTCTTGCAAATTCTCTCTGTTTTCTCTCCTTTTCAATCGCTATTCAAGAACACATTATCAATTCGATGGGATTGAATTGGTGTGCATCAATTCGATCCGATAGTTGTATCCTCTAGACGAAGTCCGGAACCAAGCACGATTGGGGACGAAGTTTTGTCTTAGGACACTGCATCGACAGGCCTCTATCCACCATATTTTCGTTCAATTCTCGTTTATCATCGAAAAGGTACATAATTTCTTATATTACTTGAAGTTTTGTAAGTTGTTATACATAATTTCTTGTTTATTTGTATTATTGAAAGGATTGGTTCTTTCATGGAATTCCTTGCTAGAACCTAAGGAATTTACATTCCACCATATGTGGAATTCGAATTCCTTGGCAGAACTCAAAGAATGAACCAAACACATGAATTTGGTTGATAGAATTGACCATTCCAATTCCTTCAAATTCCATCTGATTCCAACGAACCAAACACCACCTTAGTGTTGAAACTACTTTCATGAGTGGAACTTCACCAACTTTGGAAATTATTATTTTCTTTTCTTTGAAATGTTAAGTTCATTCGATATAGACTCTAAAATGTCATGTTTATGAGTAAAACCCAATAATCCAGTACTTATTCCGGTGGGCATTTGAGATTATATGATCTCTATTACTTTGTTGGTAGATTTGGTCCAAGTTTTTCTAGTGTACCTTTCAACCTCAACTTCAGTTGTCAATCTTTCTCTCTCTTTGTTCAAACACTTCATTTGTTGTTAACTCTTATCATGTCATTTTTGAGATATTCATTTGCTTTTAACAAGTCTTTTAGGCATGAGTCCATATCATTTTTGAGATATTCAATTAGACTCTCATTGACTTTGTTCTTATTCCAATATTGGACATCATCATTTTCTATTATTGTCATTGTCATTCTATATTTAGCATAAGAAATATCATAATCATTAAGGTAAAAAAGTTTGACTTACTTCGTCTAAGAGTAATTTGTTGCTTTTGGAAGTGTTTGCACCATCTAAGGATGCCATCAAGCATACATATGTTGGTCATCATCTTCTATCTCAAATGATAAGTAGCTTAATCAGTAATTTGTTTTCTAATCTTTCAGTATCAATCGAAAAAATTCCAAATGTGTGGATGTTCTTTTATTTGAATCTTCAATTTTTATGAATGATGTTGTAATTTTTATTAATAATGTTGGTAAGACAGACAAAAAATTAATCTAAAGTATCACGAACTAAATCATGGAGAACTTATATCAATAAAAAGTCAAATTTGTCTTGATTTCTATTTTTGGGAAGACTTTTAAAACCTTTTCACTTCAAGAACCGAAATTAAACCAACTTTATTTTCATTCCACGTTTAATTAAAAAAATTAAAACATAGTCTTCTACCATTGTATTTTAACAACTTGGCAAGAAAGAATATTGCATAATTTCCTTTAAATCATCCTAAAGTAATACAATTTTCAATAATCATGGCATAAAAGTTTTTATCATCCTGGGTATTAATAAATAACAAGATATTTTCAGTTTTGACAACGTTAAGACCTATGAAATTAATCGAAAAAGTTTGTTTTTTTGAAAGAAGAAAATCATAATAATCAAACATCTTCATGTTAATAAATTTGTATTATATTCTTTTCAGGTCTTTTATTGCAACTTCTTCAAAAGTAGCAATTATTTGGCGATCCAAAGGATGATAACAACATGGCATCACCATAAGCAGCATAAAAAGATGAACCAACCAACCAAGTAACCAAAAGATTCAATAAATAAAATCGAAGGGGGTTGTTCCTCTTCTTATATGTGGCCGACATATATATACATACATGCTTGCATATATGCACACCCTCCCATCCCATTCCATTCCACTTTTTCCTTTTTTTTTTTTTTATATTATATAATATAAAAATATATGTCCAAAAGATATTTTGTCTTAAACTCTCAAATATCTCTTTCAAGGGAGAAAATTCACCAAAAAGAAACCCACCCCCCTCAAACCTACCTAACAACCTCCTCCTAATATATTCATGGGCCCTTTCAAAAACTGTTTTATGCCAAATCTCCAAGTTCAGAAGTCCCCATGGATCCTTTTCCTTCCATCATCAAAAACTTTGACCCAAAACTGCTGGCTGCCCTCGCTCGGTTGGTTGGTTGGTTTCGGACTCACTCGGATCGTACCAGCAGCTAACGTCTGCACACAGCTACCTTCTTCTACTTCT
This sequence comes from Arctium minus, assembly GCA_954870635.1. NCBI lineage: Eukaryota > Viridiplantae > Streptophyta > Magnoliopsida > Asterales > Asteraceae > Arctium > Arctium minus. The sequence goes on from OX941086.1 coordinate 37,127,811, forward strand.
TCTCAGGCTGCCAGCACGTACGCAAATTGTCATTTCCTGGTCAACAAATTCAGTCGTTTTCCTCGTGAATTTAATATCCTCCTTCAGATTTCAAATTTTAAGAGGGACACACAACAAAACCACTTTTAGAAACCCAAATGTTTTGTTTCATCTTTTTTATACTTTTCAAATTGAATTTTAACTCGTTTTTGTATGCAAAAATAACATACATCAAAAAACTAAAAGGGAAAAAAGGTTCTAATGAAAGCCTACGACTCACCGGCTGGTTGTTTCTGCTCTGCAGGTTTCACCTGAACCGGAGTAGGAGTGGTGTGAACATATTGTGGGAACCCAGCAGGCAAGAGCTGATGACCAGCATTTGAGGTCTGTGCAGCAGCAGCATATGCATGTATAATCCCTTGCTGTGAACCACCACCGCCACCTTTCAAATTGCTGGTGGCCGCTGCAATTGCTTTTGCAGGATCAGATGTTGTACCACTAGCTAGCGACAGCATACCTGTTGAAGATGATTGGGGATTTTGCTGCTGCTGCTGTTGCTGTTGCTTTCTTGGAAGATAATACCCGCTTGTGCCTGTTGCTGCCGTTGAGCCGCCGCCAGAGTGCTGTTGCGCCTGAGGCTGCTGGACCGGCATGTAAGGATGTGTGAAGAACAAATGTGCCTGTTGGGCTTGTTGCTGCTGCTGTTGTAATGTTTGCTTTGGAAGCTGCTGCTGCTGAGATTTGGTAGAATTTGAGTTGGTGATATGGGGGTTACCAAGAATGGAAGGTGAAGGGGAAGATCTCTGGGTTCCTACAGGAGAGTTTTTGGGCTGCTGTGACGAAGACAAAGAAGCAGGAGGCTGACCAGTTCTACCACTTGTGGAGGCTGATGCATTTGTTCTTGGGCTTCCACCCGCACCGGTAGTAGTAGTTGTAGTAGTAGTAGTAGCAGTATTACCTTTGGAGATGGACGAAGTTGTGGGAGAGCCAACCAACATTGGAGGAGAAGGACACTGGTTGCTGCTATTACTACTGGGATTCTGTTGCTGCATCTGTGATGATGAAGTTGTACAAGGCAGTTTCTGTGTAGCTGCACCAAATGAGATCTGGGTATGTGATTGTGCGTGAGATCGGGTAGACTGTTGTTGCTGGGATTGGTGAAGGTTCTTGAGGGATGATGATGTGTTTGCTGAAGTAAGGGAAGATGGAACTTGAGAAGTGGTTGGACCCCTCACCGAGTTTCTCCACTGGGGAGATTGAGCCGGGCTACTACTGGTGTTGCTGGTTTGGACCAGGTTTTGTGGGAAAGAAGAGAGGGAGTTTGGGAACTTGGCAGCCATTGAAGAGGAAGAAGTGATTAGGTGGTCCGGGTAGGCACTCCCATTACTTGCCGGTTGGTTTTTATTACGAGCATTCAACGAGGCATTCTGTTGTTGCTGCTTCTGAAGCTGAAGAACTTGCTGCTGCTGCTGCTGTTGGTGGTGGTGGTGGTGGAATTGAGCAGGTAAATGATGAGAAGATTGAGCAGCTGCAACAGAGGTGGACATAGGAGATCGAGATGACCGGTTATTAGAACCAAGGTTTATGTTCCTTGAAGAGCTATCAATCACAGAAGTTCCAGGGATAGGAGATGAACCAGAGGCATCTACAGCAAGGTCTGGTCTAGCAAATGCAATGGACCCACACTTCCCGGCCAGCGATGTACTGCTTCCTTTTCTGTCCTCATCACCATTGGAAGAATCTTGACCTACGGTTCTAGAAGATTCTTCGGACAATCTGAAATCCTTCTTCTGTAGGGAATGGTGAGCTGATGCGGTAACTGGAGGTGCTGTCATCATATGGTGGTAGCTTTGCCTTAAAGATTCCGGCAAGCTCTGGAAAATGGCATGGCTTTGAGCCATGGATGAAATGGTACCAGTAGTACCATTCATAGGAGCAAAAGACATTGCAAAAGTTTGAGGTGGCAGAGATGACTCCACACCACCACCCCTTTTTAACCCCTGCTGCTGCTGAGATTGTTGTTGCTGATGCTGCTGCTGCTGCTTCTTGTCATTTGAGTTGTTGCCACTAGCAGCAGCAATAGACAGGGCAGATTGAGGGTTCATCATAGCAAAGTTCTGGGAGTGAACAGGCATGGCAAAATTATGACCATAAACACTCATTGTGGTTGCAGCACGGGATATTCGACTATCAGCAGTGGAAGGGCTATCTTCCCCACCAGCCACCTCATTTTCAAGGTGGCGTGCTTGTGGTGGTGGATTCATGTGCTGCTGCTGCTGCTGAGAAGGTGGTTGTGATCTGCTGCTTTTGTGGCCTGGATAGCTATTATGTAAACTCCCACTGTTTCCACTGCCACCACCATTGACAGCAGCACCACTGCCTTGCTGCCTCTGTTGAGCTTGCAAATGTTTCTGCGAAGAAGAGGTGGAACCACTACTGTTCTGGTGGGTTTGCGAGATTTGTTGGGAATGAGAAGGGTGATGATTTTGTGGTTGAGTTGGAGGGGCCTGCTGTGGTGGTTGTGGAATCTGAGAAGGATGAATCATCTGAGAAGAATAAAAAGAGCCATTGAACAGAGGCATGGCTTGGGCATGAGGGTTGCCTCTGTAATTTGGTGGGGTTCCTACTGCAGGTATTGGGAAAGTGTAGGGATTGTTTTGCAAAATTGCCAAGTACTGCGTTTCATTGGCAGTCATATTGGGGTAATTGAAACTCAATGCAGGGGCAGCTGGTGTTGTTGAGGCACTCATTGTGGCTGAATTAGCTGCGGCACCAGAAGCACCACCTAAAGCACCTCCTGTGCTGCTGCTAGTAAGCTTAGAAGAACCAGGGCGAACAGAGGCCGAAGCCGCCACTGCTTGTTGCTGGTTAAAAGGGAAGATGAAAGCCGGCCCATGCTGTAAATTAATTAAATACAAATAAAACCAATCAAATTTTCCAAATACACAGATTACACCCTGATAGATAAAACTTCGACAGGAAGCAACTTACTAGTATGTTGTTGGGAGTGACAGGAGGCAATGGTTGCTGAAGCAAAACCTGTTGCTTTCTCTGGGAATTAGGATCAGGAATGGTTGTAGCTTGAGAAGACTTGTTGTCCTTACCAACAGCGGTGTGACCTGGGAAGATGCCTACACCCTGTCCCTTGTCTTGAATTGCTTGCATAGGAATGCTTCCATGTAGTTCGGTAGAAGGCATGACATTCAGATTGCAAGGTTTTGCTCCAAACATAGGTGCAGATCCAGATGCAGCTGGCCAGAACGGGTTTAACTTCATGCATTGCTGAAGGTAGTGAATGTTCCTTGCAATGTAGCAATGTGTGGCACACCTTTTTGGCCTCGGATGTGTGAATATTGGCTGTAAGAAAAGCATCATTTAACGATCAATAAAATTATACAAAACAAACAATAAGTAAAAAATTGTGGACAATATATAGCACCTGAATCGGCGCTGAAGGCACCTTGTTCCCATCCATGGGTATGACTCCCGGCAATGGTGCCACATACCTGCTAATTTCATATGATCAATATTTGTTCCTTTGCATACATTAAGGGGGTAAATTAAGATCTATTAAGCTTACCCCATTGGAGGCCAGTTAGCCACAGACATTGGCAGTGTCGGCATTGAACTAGGTTGAGCTAAAATGTACAATAAAACACTCAAATCAATAAATCCGGATGAATGAAATTTGGGAGTAGAAGAAAGAAGGGAAATTTCGGACAGAAAATTACCAGTCTTTTCTGTGTGGGTGTCATCCCTAGCAGATTTAGCTGATAATTGCTGATGTTTGAGAGCTTGATGCAGAGATCTATTGCTGCCACCACTTACCATGCTAGCGCTATCCCTGTTGGGTTTTTCCAAATCGATATGGAGTTCCACATTCCTTTCTTCATTCATAATAGCTTGTTTTGATGATTCTCCGGTTTCATGTAGAGTCCCTGCCTTTGGCTGCTTCTGCTCATCGGTCATATCCATTGTCTCCTCCTTACCACTCTTCTTGAGCTTCTCATCTTCCTTATCCTTGAGATTCTTGCTCGTTTCCTGCAGAATGGATATCTTGAGCTATTATAAATAGAAGATAAACTACACCTCATTTATCAAAATAATTGAGAAACTAAGAAAAGCGCATTTTACCTGCTTTGCCATCTGCTTATGATCAGAAAAACCAACATCCCCATCCCTTTCCGGAGACGTTCTTGGTTGAGGAGGTGGAGCCTAAAAATTGGAAACAATAAGAATCCCAATACAACAACGTACAAAAATCGAAAAACCAGAGCTTGAGATAGGTATCTCACCATCAGATCTATTTCGAATTTTTCTTCCTTTTGACTTTCAGACTCCAAATTAGCTGTATTTCTGCAGAAAACACAAACCCAGAATCATCCAACAGATCATCAAAATCCTCCATGAAGTTTGAACAAATAAATACACCATAGCAAACAATCAAAGGATAAATTTACTCACATATTGGTCGCTGTCGTTGATGCAGCTGTCGTAATCACAGCTTCAGTATTACCATTTCCATTATTTATCCCAGCTGCAGGAGATTCCTTCTCAACCTCTTCTTTAGTCAACACCACACCCACACCACATTTCCCCTCTTCTTCCACCACCGGCAGCTGAGGCAAAGGCAGCGGTGGCTCAGATGATGGAGCCTGATGCCCCGGCGGCACACTGGTGAAGCCAAAAGATACACCATTCTCAGCAGCAGCAGCAGATCCTGGGCTGTTGTTTTCCAGATAAGGAGAAGAAATATCAGTCTTTGGAGACTGATGATGCTGATGGTGATCAATCTCGGTCTTTATTGAAGAAGAAACTGGACTGCTCCGTACACTAAACGGATTCTCTGACACTTGCCGTGGTCTCTTCCTCTTTGGTGCTGTAAATTCATCATCAAAAAGAAAATATAATCAATTACAATTTCAGGAATAGATAGAAAAGTTTCAAAAAAGGCCCAAGTGATAAGTAAATCTATCATACCTACGGTTGATAAGGAGGTGGAATTTTGAGGTGGGGCTGTGGAGTTAGAGATGGGGGATGAGACTCTAGATTTGGTGTCACTGCTGGATTTGTTAGAATCGAACTTGGTGGTTGAATCGTTCGATGGGATTTCTTTCTTGGACGGAGCTTGTGATTGAGTCATGAGACCATACAATACCTCGGCTATCTCGATTTCGAGCTCCTCCGGGTTTGAGGATGACGACTTGGATGAAGATTTTGGTGGTCTCGGTTTAGAGCCGCCTCCATTTGCTTTCTGCAAGGAAGATGAAAATTAGGTCAGAAAAGAAATATCCACATAAAAACTGTGAATTTGTTTTGTATGTGCACAAACCATCTTCTTGCGGACTGAAACATTGGAAGAAGAAGGCGACGGAGGAGCCACCAACGCTGGTGAAGCAGCTGATGATGCAAGCCTTACAGGTGAAGTGGAGGATTGCCGGTGAACTTGCTCTGTTCCTCCCCCTCCTCCAACAACAGCACCACCAGAAATCCATTCGTGAGACCGCTTAGTAGATGCTGCAACAAACCAAACCAAAAAAATCAGAAATTTCTCCACAATATTTTTTATAATTATTACTGAAATTATCTGCGGTTTTACCTGACCGAGCTTTCCTCGGCACCGAAACACCGATCATTTCGTCGGCAGCCTTCCAAGCAGGCGGTGGCGCTGCAGCAGCTCGAAAGACTTTATTGGCAGAAGGGGGAAAACTCTTCCGATGGTGAAGCTGCTGCTGAGGATGAGGATTGTGATTATGATGATTACTCGCCATAGCTGCTGCTGCTGCTGCCACCGTAGATGGATTTGCCGGCGGCGGAGGCAACATCCGCATACCACCACCATTTCCGGCATCGTCATCGTCTTCTTCTTCTTCATCATTAACACTCTCCTCAGATGTATCGTCTCCGTCGTCTCTATTACTTCCCGTGGTCACATGATGAATCAGCATCCTATTTTCTCTTCTCCTCTTGCTCCGGCTAGACCGCTCCCTCTCCCTTTCTCGATCCCGATCTCGATCCCCACGATCTTTCTTAACCACACCCCTGTCTCTTAACCTCCCTGATTCTTGTAGCTCCACCGCTCCATCTTCATCTACAACAAAAACAATCACCACAAATTAATAAAACCAAGAAAAAACATTAAAATTGTTGGTAGATCTGAGAAAAAGGAGCCTCAAGAAGCCTACCCGGTGAATCTCTTAAACTGCTGCTTCGGTGTCTCCGTCTCGACGACGATAATCCATTTGGGGGAGCAGCCATATTAGTAGCTCGTCTTGCTTCTCTATTCCTATCCATCAATCACTTCTCTCGATCTCCTTAACGTCAGATCTACTACTATTGTACGTATCATCACAGGCTTTCTTCTAACATAATTCGCCCACCGGAACCTATCTCTATGAATCGCCGGAAACTATCTCTCAAACAAACACAGTTGCGCACTCCGGCAGACACCGATGATTCAAATCAAAATTGATAACCTTTTTTTTTTCCTTTCGGAGAGATTGATTATATGATTCACTCTCTCTCAGATCTCTTTCTGCTCTTCTGCCCTCTCTCTCTCTCTCTCTCTCTCTCTCTCTCTCTATCGTCTTCTTCGCTTTCTCTCTCTCTCTCTCTCCCTACTTTTTCTCACACACACACTCTCTCTATCTCATCATCTTTTCGGTATTTCACTCTCCACGAAGCCTACTCCGAACCCTCATGGATGGCTCAGATGCAACCTTTTTCCACACATCTTTCGATCTCAGCCCTCCATTCCCCACCCCAACATCGACGGCTCACCTTTATTTGTATCCTACATGGCAATATGCTGACCGTCCGATCCTTTACCTACACGTGGCGGTCTTTGCTTACTCGACAAGCTTCCATGATTTTTTAACATAAAAAATACTAATCTATTCCCCCCCCCCCCATCCCAAAAACAAAACATTTTTCATTTTGAATTCAATTAAGTTTATTTAATTATATTTTTAACAAAGAATTATATTTTTATCTTATTTAATTATATTTTAATAAAGAAATATATTTTTATATTAAATTATATACTCAATTTTCTATTATAAAAATAATATGTTGACTTTTTTTCTTTTTCATATTTCATTTTGTAAAAGTAATATATTAAAATATATTTTAATAATACAAATCAAGTAATTTTATAAAAATATTAAGTAATATGCAATAATGACTAGATATGCTTTATTAAATACAATACATATTATATTGTTCTAAGTATCGAAATAATTTAAAATTTTAATTTTATATAGAAGAAAATATGCCAACTAGATATTAAATATATTTTTTAAAAATAATAATATAAAATAATACCGTGTTCATCTACCATCGTCTTTATGGACCATGTATATATATATATATATATATTATAAGGGCATATTTAAGCAAATAATTAATAAACAGCCACGTCATTTTTGTTTGAATTTACTGGCTATTGCCGGTGATAGTCAGAAAAAGGAAAACCCTTTGGTAAAAGGCCGCATATGCCGATCGCAAGGAATCTAGGTGACCGCATAAAATACCATTTTAGCCGGTCAAATCTCATTACTTGTTCCGGTTTTCCATTATTTTAATCAATTAAATTTATAAAAAAAACGATATTTAATGCGGTAAGTAATTCTGGCTAAGAAACTATTCAAGTGGGCCCCATCAGATGATCAACGGCCGTGGATGTTCTGAGTGTTGAAAAGTAGAATAATGAAAGGTACAGATTTACTAGTGGGTTCTGTAGGGCGTGGTTCAGCGGGCCGAATACGAACCGTAGGATTAGGAAGATCCAACGGCGGTGATTAAGAGAGAACCCTGAGGTGTTGATAAGAGAGTCTGGAGTCACGGTCACGGAACTACCGAGAAACAATTAAGTGGGACCCGCATGAATTTGGAGCTGCCGATCTAGAAATTATTTTTCCTCCTCACTCGCGTTTGAGCCTTATTGTCACGTTCTAAGTATGTACCGTTGCAGCACATATGACGTGGCAGTGGGGCCCATAGTCTTTTTCTTTAGTTGCAGCCCCACGCGCTAAGGGGTCAAGTTTTACTTTCCCACGTAAAGCAACTTTTATTGCTCCAACTGTACTTTAGCACACGCGCCTGGCGCGAGTTAGGACATTAAATGCATATGGTTATCTGATGTGTCGTTGTATATTGTTGACACGTTGCAGTAGTTTTGTCGTTTGGTGTTTTGAGGTGGAGTGACCACTGCAAGTTGATTTTTACAAAAATGGAATTAATAACAGTTGAGAAGTGATGCACTCAGGTAAGATAAGGAGTAATTAATGAATGTAGTTATATCATTTTTTTAATTTAATGTGAAATTATAAATTACTTTTTTTTTTAAATCAAGTGTAAATTATAATTTTGTTTGCCGGGTTTTAGGGGTTGTTCGATTGTGGCTTAATGGGTTGTATAACCCATATAGCTTATTCGCTCAGCCATATATTGTTGTTCGAAAGTAGCTTATTGGGTCATAAATGACTTATTCGCTCAGCCCAATTTATAGTCATATATATTTAACCCTTCTTTTTTCCTTCCTACCCTTGTGATAAAACCCACAAAAAAAAACACGCCTGCTCTTTGCTCTCGTCAACAATGGATCGCCCGGTCCTGGATCAGAAAAATTGTCGATCTCTCCCTCTTGATTTGTGGTCGCTGGATTTCTCAAACCCTAGGTATCTCTCCATTTGTAACTAGATTTCTCGATTAATCAAAACCCCTGTTCAAGTCTGAAGATTTGAATCTCCTTCGACGTCTCCTCCGGCTCTTTCCTCCCCCCTTTGGTATCTTCCATGTTGCCTGGCCTCCCTGCCAGAAATGGAGAAAAAAAAACTACAGATTGATGGAGAGAAAAAGTGCAGATTGATTTTGCCTCGCCTCCCTGCATATCTAGGTCTTTTCTTTCTTTCTGGTGTTTCAGTTTTTCCTCATCCCTGCTGAAATTTCTAGGTTTCATTGTTCATGGGTTTTGGGTTTTAGGTTTTGGTTTGGTTACTGGTTTCTTTTATTTTACATATCTTGTAAAAAAATTGATCTACATAAATTTGTTTGTTCATAATCTGATTATTTTATTTGCTTATTGTTTATGATTTGCTTGATGTAATTAGATTGATTTGCTTATTGTTTATGTGTTTGTTGTTCTTTGTATGGATTCTTGATTCACTGGAATGATCTTTAATATTGTTTTAAACAAAGGGTAAAATAGTCATTGTCATTACTCAGATGGTTTATTCAGCATAACAACCGAACAACAGTTTAGATAAATCAATTCAGACAACTTTATCTGTATAGTCAACTTTATCCATTCAGGACTTAATGAAAAATCTACCAAACAGCACTTTAGTGAAGTCTATGAGTGTAGGATCTAAACTTCAATAGTTTTTTTTCATTCTCTTTGCTTTAAAAATAACACCTGATCATTAACTCCGTTAAAAATGTTCGTTAAAGTTAAGAATAAAACCGTCCAACCATATTTTCCTTCTCTTTTTTTCAATTTTTATTGTTTCTTATTTTTGGAAAACCTATCAAACTATAGGGACCAACTCTGTATTTAACTTTCATACATATATATATAGTGGGTTCCGGTGAGAATGAAAGTTATGGTGAGAAAGTAAGAAGAGATCTTCACCCTTGGATGCACTTTAGGATGAGATGTACTGAGATGAGATGCAACAAATCAATTCTCACATCAAGCACGATTCATGGAGTGTGTTTGAGACTAAAAGTGATCAAAGTTCCAGAACTCTTCTTACCTTCTTACACTAACTCTTCTTCTCACAAAATTTTTCGTGTATACATATATACATACATACACGGGTCATTCAATTGAGAACTCAGTGATTTGTGATAACAGTGAAACCAATCTCAACCCTGTTATTATTAATAATCAATGGTTAATATTAATAATGTTAATCTTGGTAGTTATCCATTAATTTTCAAAAAAAAATTAATTTATGGATAATATTTAGGGTAAAGTAGTCTTTTTGTAAAATCTCTCCTCTCTCCTCTCTTCATTGATCGTTACCAGTTTCAAACCCATATCCCTTGTGATACACGTTGTAATACATTACCAAGGCGATACCCTCAAGAAACTCTAATACACTGTGAATATTACCATTGTGATACACTGTGATTTTCAGATGGGGATGGGCAAGTTTGAACTGAAGCGAATCTGTAACTTATCCATCCAATTTGTTTTAGTCTCTTGCAACCTCGTCTTGCTTGCTGGAACCTCTTCTCTTCTACTCATGACCCTCTCACATATTTTCGTATTCAATCCACTTCCCAAGCCTTGGTTTTTTGGTCTCCACTCCCAACCCTTGTGTCACTAGTGTGCGACAGGAGCCTAAGTGCCTCCAGTTGTTGCGAGCGGGTTTGGTTCGCACTACACCCAAGTCGTTGCTCGCTCCGTCAAGAAATGAGAATTCCAGGAAACTTATTATTTTGATTAAAAACGTAAAGATTCAAAGTGGGATTGGCAAAATTCGATCTTTGAGGTATGGGAAGCTTAGCAGGGAAGCCATTGATTCGTTGGATGCAGAGGGAAGCTTTATCTGATAAATGTGAAAGGTAAGTGTGTTAAAGAGGGGATGATATCAAAAAATCAAATTGGTTGAGAAAATTATGGTTACTGCATCATTAATGGATAATTGCTAAAAAAAACTTTATTTCATATTTTAATTAATTAATTTCAAATTTAATTAGGGAAATTACTAATACATCTTTTATCTATAAATTAAATAAAGAAATTAATATAAAAAATTCATTGGTTGAAATTGACTCTCACTCACAAATTATTGAGTTCTCATCTAATAAGGCTCATATATATACATATATATATATATACAAATTATTGAGTTCTCATTTGATTTAGCTCATATATATATATATATACATATATATATATATATATATATATACCCATACGCACACACTCGTATATATATAAACCCTCCATGCCTCCACCATCACCGTCACAGAGACCCCCCTCTCCCTCCTTTTTCCGGCATCACTGTTTTTTCCATTGAAGCTCCCTCCCCCCCCCCCCTTAGGTAGTGGTGTAAAAGCAAGAGGCCCGTGAAAAAAGCATCCAAGTCAGCGTATATATCATCGCATCATAATTCATCGTGGTTCTCTAGTTAAAGTAGAAAGAATCACCATATTAGGGTTTGTAGTGGCATTGACACCAACTACATGCTTCTTTTAGATGAACAAATCAACCAACACTATCCTACACTAAGCAGGAACAATTAGTGTTGTAAAACAATCACCATATGGCCTCATTTTCAAAAAGTTAAAGAATATAACTTCATACCCACGAATAATATCTTAATCTTTGTCGAGTCACAAATTCAAAGTGAAGAGTCCCTTCAAGCAACAATCTGGAAGGAAAGAACTTTTTGGGTCAAAATATCTGCGAACTGATAACTCAAGCACCATCACTGCTCCATGGAATATATCTCACACTTGTTTTTGCTTTATTTTGTGGTTACTTCTAGTAGATCTCTCCAGGTGATCAACTTTTCTTTGGGTTTGCCTTTCAAACATCCAATTCTCTTCTCTTCAAAATCTATTTTTTCCCAATCACTGAGTGTAACAACGTGAAGGTTTCTACTTTCCAGTAACTGAGAAGCCCCTCTTAGGCATGGGAACGGGGCGGGGTTTTACATTCCCCGGGTCCCGCTCTGGTTTGTAGTAGAGAGCCCCGGCCCCGGTTCCCGGTGGGTACGGGGATTGATCCCCCACCCCCGGTCAACACACGGTCTATATCCAGTCAATACCCCGTCCTCGACCCGGACCCGACCCGTCATACTTGCAGTTTTTGTGCCATTAGTCCATTACTCCATTACCATGATTCACATTCAACAAAATACCAAAATAGTAGCTAGCTTGCCATTAACAAAATACCATCAAAAAATGTCAAAACAGTAGCTAAAGTGCCATGCGCCATTAACAAAGTACCATTCAACTAAATGCCATATTGTCATTCAACAAAAACCATAACAGTAGAAGTTGAAGAGATAAATGGTATTTATAACCTCCCTCTATCTTGACATCTCATCTCATCTCATGACAAGAAATTATCAACAAAATTGTTGCTTATGTTGGACACAATCAATCAAATAACAACCACTGCAACTACTGGTAGTGGTGGTCGACTGGTGGTGGTGGTGGACTGCTCGACTTACTCACGGTGGTGAAGGTGACGACGATTGAAGGCGACAATTGACGGTGGTCTCACGGTGGACTGGTGGTCGACTGACGGTGGTCTAAAGGCGGACGTCTGGTCGACAATTGAAGGCGATGGTGAAGATTAAAGGCGACGAAGAAGCGTGATTCGTGAAGGCGATGGTGAAAATTGAAGGCGATGGATTGATGGAGATGGACGTGTTCTCTGATGAAAATTGATTTTGAAAACCTAATTGGGAAAAGAATGTTATAATCATAATTATATTAATGAATTAAAAATTTATATAAATAAATAATAATTAAAACTATTTATTAATTTATATATATATATATATATATATTACCGGGCACGGGGCGGGTCAGGGGGTGTGATACCCGACCCCGACCTCATCCCGGTTTCCTCAAAATGGGGATCCCCGACCCCCGCCCCGGGACCCGGTTAAGTGAGGAATCCCCGGCCTCGACCGGGTCGGGTACACCGGGTTCCCCACCGGGTCGGGTCAAATTCCCATGCCTAGCCCCTCTATGTATGGATTTGCCAATGCAGATGTAGATGTTAGCTCTCCTTTCTCTAAGTACTTAAAGATGCTTTCCACCTGTTAAATTTTTTAACCAATCAATGGATATAATTATAAATATAGTTTGTCGGGGAAAGGGGAGGTGTTTGGGGAGCTTCACCAGAAAAAAATGGTTATGACGGGAAAAAAAGTAGGGGGAGGGGGTCTCAGTAACGGTGTTAGTGGAACGGTGTGTGCACTTAGAAAAACAAAGATTGTTGCGGAAAAGAACAGTTAAAAACTATTCTAAGAATCTAACACTAAGAAGACTTTTTAACACAAAGAAAAAAATCTTAGAGAGAGAAATACTTGCTAACAAACTTGCTGAAATTTTGCACTTGAAAATCTTGAGCTGAAAGCGTGGTTTGCATGGAGAAACCTTCACCCTTTATATACTACCCTATGCATTAAAAGCAAATGACACTTGTCATTTGTTGGATGGGTAGATGAGATATTTTCAATAAATTATAAGATATTTGAAGTGACTTATCAAAATACAAAAGGTAACTTTTGTACTATGATAAGACAATATCCTAATAAAATATTTCTAGTACAAATCTTTTTGAGATCTTTTAAGAAGAAAGTCTCAATCAGATCAGAACTCAAGTGAATATCCTCTATGCAATAGAAGTTTCCATTCCTTTTGTCAGAAGAACATTGGAAATGATGAAGTACAGTCAAATCATAAGGATTTGCCATAAAAGGAGTATTGTCGAAAGGAAAACAATTGACAGTAAGAGCCTTTGCAGAAGGATCGGCAGAGGGATGCCGATAGAAGAGAATCGGTAGGGAAGTTTTCTGCCTAAGAAGAGAAGGATCGGCAGAAGAAGGTCTGTCGATGATGTTGCTTATCTTCGGCAGTGGTAGCTCAGTTCTTTTGAAGTTCATATTGATCCGCATCAGTAGACTCGCTTCATGTTGAATTCGGTTGATCTTCGATTCACCGATCTGTTAGAGCATAACTACTATTACAAAGAATCATGGTATTTCTAAGATGTACAATCATTTACAGAAGAACGGACACAAACTAAATGAGAGGTCATCTTCAAATCTTAGATGACCCAACAATCTCCCCCTATTTGATGATGACATCTCATACTTGGATAAAAGAGTTAAAAACATGAATAATTCATTTTGACCCTTTTTATACTCTTTTGGGTTATTTTTCACATAGACCATTCTTTTTGTTTCTTTTTTGATTTTCTAAAGTATCCATAATTACAAGTATAAAAGAATGAAATAATGAACTATACAAGATTTTTACTTTAAAACTACAATTGTACTTTGTATTAATCTTGTGAGAAGATTACAATACAAGACAAAAAAAATACAAGTACAATAAAGTTTAAAGAAAACACTAAGATTCTTCAAATAGGATATGGGGAGTGAAGTTTCTCTTCTTCAGTTCAGCGGTAACAACATTGTAGAGGTCTACAACACCCATGGGGATGATTTGAAGAATTCCACTTAAAAAGATGTTATCGGCAAGGGGGATTTGTTCGGCTCTGAAGAATCAAATTTGACCGAGGGCATCGTTGAAAAAGATTCCATAAGCTGACTCAAGAATGACAGAAGTAGAAGGATGAGGTACCGTAGACGGCAATGATAGGTCAAGGTTGGAAATGTCTGGAACCTTTCCTTCCTTGGCCATAAGGGAGAATACTCCTTCTTTCTTGGAGGACCTTGACTTCGGTTTAGAGACTGGAAGAAGTTCGGCTCTGAGATCTTCAATTATTTTCTTTTCAGCGGGAGTATGAATGATATTGTACCTTCTTCGGTAGGAACCGAATTTCTTTTGAAGATCACGAATGAAATTTTCAACTTCAGGTTTGAGAGCATTTTTTTAACACCCTAAAAATCAGAGTAAATTTAAACTTCATAAATAAGGCAATAAGACATCTGCATTGATATAAACCTCTCGAAAAGGTGTGCCAGTCCTTAAGACTTTACAAAAACCTGTACGGATTTAGAATTCATCAACAGACTGATCTAAACATAACTATCTAGATTACATCAGTTGACATCCATTAATCATCAAAAGAATGGGACTTAACAATGCCCAACTATCAACACTTTAATCAACTCAAAAGCCCCGAGACCTAACTCGTCTCTCAAAACCCAGTGCATCCCACCGCTAAGGGAAACCTGTTATACATATCATTTGAGAAAAAGTGTCAGACTTAAAGCCTGGTGAGAACATACAGTTATAAAGCTCAAAAGATATAAACATCAATATAATAAGGAAATCTTTTCATAAGGTTTAATTCATAAAGATAACATTTCGCCACAACCGGGCCTTTTCGGTCCAAAACTCATCATATGGTGACAAAAGAACCATTTTACCAAGGATAGTGGTGTAACACAAAGTAGACCACAATTCCGAGTTATGAGCTAAACACTTGGAGTCCTCAGCAATGAACCCAGAGTCCGTGCTACGAGGTGAGATCGCGCTCCCAAGGGAAACCAATGTATACTCCTTCACTAGGATCACCATGAACCATGGCTAGTATCCGGCCTCACATAACCGTACCAAGTTGCCCCCGAGGAACATGTGATCCATAGCTACAATTTGGGGAATATAACCTCCCAACAAAACAGTCTACTCCAACACCTAGGGATCCACTAGTAATGGTAAGGACTCGTCACAACAACATATGTGACCAACCATAAATAAAAATATGGTATAAGTACATTTTATAAACAAAATGCTATTCCCAGTTCAACTTCTGGTAAGAATGAAAATCATTAAAATGAGTTCATAAACATTCTTTTCACATATCCACATAATTGTGTAAGTAAAACATCATTTTACTTTAATAAGGCGGAACTAGTCATTTTAGTCGAAACTGATCGGGAACCCTGAAAATCACTAAAAACTTCATTTATATCAAAATGTAGAGAACATGGAATCATACCGTAGAAATACTTCGGATTTCGCAAATAAGAGTTTTGACATGTATAAAGTTTGTAAAATGGTTGTAGGAACTCACCGATAGGTTTTTGGAATAAAACCCAGAAAACCAGATAGCGATCACGACGAAGAGGTGAAGCTCAAAACACCGACCCTTCGCTAGAAACACCGAAAACTAACAACCGAGACTTCGAAGATCGAAAGATGAAAAGAGAGAGAAAATAGAGAGAGAAGGATATTTAGATTTTGTGATAAAGTGAATTTGGGAAACTGAACCTCTTTGGAAAGGAGTTTTTTTAATGTTCACTCGCCCGTGTCCCAAAAACCCTAATCATCCAGTGGGTTTCGCGGGTTATGCCGCGACCTCTAGTCGCGGTATAACTCGCGTAGTTCTCAAAATCCCATATCCAACAGAGGGTTACGCGGGTTGTGCCGCGACCTCTAGTCGCGGTGTAACTTGCGTAATTCACTGTTTCTCCCCCAAAATTCTCAAAACTCCAAACAACATCAAACCAAACACGGAGCTAACGACAAAAGCTTAACACAAGAATAACAAGATTACACAACGGAAATCCGGGGTGTTACAATTTTTGCTTTTGTCCAAGCACATCATAATCTCCATCCATTTGGTTACTCCATACCTAAGAAAGGAGTCAAGTCTCTCAACAAACCTAGAAAGATCTTCCCTTATGATGATAAGCCGAGTGGAGTTGCATTCCTTAGAGGGTTTAAGGATTTTTACATCAATGATTTTGAGAGAGTTTTTTCGGTTGGAGAGAGCCTTACGATACCAATCAATACACATATCTTTTATTTCTTCGTTTTTCTTTGTCGATTCCTCTAGAGCACTTAGCTGAGCATTATGGAATCGGTAAAGGTTTTGGTCATTTCGAACATCTTCGACCCCAAAAGTAAGGTCGGGATGCTCGACATCAGATAGGATGGAAGCGAATACCCGATGGGATTTGTCGTCGTATACGCAAGTTAGCCAAAAACTACCAAGAAGCATTTTGCTCATCTTGGTAGAAGTGGTTAGAGCATGGCGAAAAGGAGACCATTGAAGAAAGATCGAGATTTGGTTGAACTCAGTGTGTTCAACATCAGCAGAGAGACGAGCCAGTTGGTTGCATGCTGGAAATGCAAGAGTTTCACGAGAGAGAGGAACATTCTTGGTGGATTTTGAACCTTTGGTTGCCATTGAAGCAAAGAGATGAAGGTGCAGGTTTTGGTCGAAGGAAAAATAAGAGAGAGAGAGTGTAAAGGTGGGAAATGAAGAAGATGGATTAATATATATAACGTAGGAAACTTGGGGGGAAAGGTGGATTTCAAAATTATATTTAATAATATTTAAAGGTAATGATGGTTTGGGAAATATGGGGAAGTGGAATGGCCAAAAACAACTCATGTCAGGATCGTGGGAGTGTCAAACGTCCCGTCTTATGACCCACGAGTCCTGAGATGCCACGTGTCATGATCTGAGAGGATAAAGGATAGGCACCGAAAAAGATTTCGACAAGAGAGGTGTGGATAAGTATGACACGTGGGTAGAGGAATTCGGTAGTGGTGACTAAGATTCGGTAGTCATGAGAAGTACTGAAGTAAGTGTAAGAGGTACCGAATAAAAGATAAACAAAGACTTCGGTAAGTGAGATTTTGGTAAGAGGCAGTAGGTTCGATAGACGTGAGGGCTACCGAAATGTGAGGAGCATTAGCTTCGGTAGAAGAGAGTTCGGTAGGCGTGTGGCTTACCGAAGTATCAAGGACCCGAAGAAGGAAAGGTACCGATAGAGTGAAGAATTATTTTATACAAGTTTTAGTTGTCGAATGAATAAATTTGGGTAATAGGAAGAAGTTTCGGCATACATGAGGTTGCCGAAAGAAAGGTGACCTTCGAGAGAGAAAGGTTCGATACAAGAAGGTTGTGTCGAAGTATTTAGATTTCGGCAGAGATTTTTTTTTACTCAAAATTTAACATACCTAAGGATCCAACAAGGAAGTTGAATCTAGTCTCATCCAGAGGTTTAGTGAAAATATCTGCAAGCTGAAGGTCTGTGGGAATGAAATGAAGTTCAATATCACCTTTAGAGATATGATCTCTTATAAAGTGATATCGAATATCAATGTGCTTTGATCTTGAGTGCAACACGGGGTTGTTAGCAATTGCTATGACACTAGAGTTGTCACATAGTATGGGTATTTGAGAGTAGAATTTGTCATAATCTTGTAGTTGATTCTTCATCCACTAGATCTGAGCACAACAACTGCCAGTTGAAACATATTCAGCTTCAGCAGTGGAGGTAGAAACTGAATTTTGTTTCTTGCTTGACCAGCTGACCAAATTTCCACCTAGTAATTGACAGCTCCCAGTTGTACTTTTCCTATCCACCTTAGATCGAATACCCAATTAGATCAAAACCTGAGTCTTTGGGATTCCAAAGACCCAGATTCATAGTACCTTTTAGGTACTGAAAGATGCATTTTACAGCAGCCAAGTGAGATTTCTTAGGGTTGGCTTGATAACGCACATAGAGACACGTAACATACATGATATCAGGTCTACTGGCAGTAAGATAAAGAAGAGACCCAATCATTCCTCTATAATTCGTGATATCAACTGGCTTACCAGCTGGATTAACATGAATTTTGAGAGGTGGTGCCATGGGAGTTTTCATGGGAGAGCAATTTTCAAAATTAAACTTCTTTAGGAGATCACGAATATACTTGCTTTGGTTTATAAAATTCCTTCAAAAGTTTGTTTGATTTGAAGACCAAGAAAGAAATTGAGCTCACCCATCATGCTCATCTCATATTTGCTTTTCATGAGAGAGGCGAACTCCTGACAAAGAGATTCATCAGTGGCACCAAAAATGATGTCATCCACATAGATTTGGACAAGAATAATATTACCTATGGTTTTCTTGAGAAAAAAAGTATTGTCAATTTTACCTCGGGTATATCGGTTGGAGAGAAGAAAGTCTGATAGAGTGTCACACCAGGCACGAGGAGCTTGTTTTAGACCATAAAGAGCTTTGTCTAACCTGAACACATAGTCAGGATGAGTTGGATCTTCGAAACCTGGAGGTTGTTTCACATAAACTTCTTCAGCGAGTTCTCCATTGAGAAGTGCACTTTTAACATCCATTTGGAAAACCCGGAAGTTTTTGTGAGCCGTATAATCAAGAAAAATTCTTATTGCTTCAAGTCTAGCAACAGGAGCAAAGGTTTCATCATAATCGATTCCTTCCTCCTGTCTGTATCCTTGAGAAACAAGCATGGCTTTGTTTCTGATGACAGTGCCTTCTTCATTCATCTTATTTCTGAAGACCCACTTAGTGTCGATAATTGTCTTGCAAGAAGGACGATACACAAGTCTCCACACTTTGTTTCTTTCGAATTGAGACAACTCCTCTTGCATGGCAGTGATCCAATAAGGATCTGCTAGAGCTTCTTCAACATTCTTGGGCTCTATGATGGAGAGAAAATTCACATAGAGGCAAATGTTTCCAACACCTCTTCTGGTTTGAACATCTGCTTCCTGATCACCAATAATCTGTTTAATTGGATGATCCTTGGTCCACTTTAGAGCTGGTGGGAGAGGTGCAGGAAATGGGCTAGGAGTAAATGAGGATGATGGATCGGTAGGCAAGGGGTGAGTATGATGAAGAGGGGTAGAATGAAAAGTAGGTTCGTTATGGGTTATACTAGGAGGTTGAGAAGATGGTTCGGCAGATGCAGCAGGTTCGGCAGAGGGAAAGAACCCTGTCGAAATATGGTTGGTAGAAGAGGAACCTGCTAAAAAGGGAACATAGGGAGCTCCCGCCGAAATGTGATTAGAGTAATCTTCCCCTACACAAGAGGTGATCCACTCATGAAGTTCATTATCATCGCAAGATAAAGAAGAAGACTTGTGATCATCAAATTTTACATGTATTGATTCATCAATACATTTTCTTCGAAGATTGCAGACTCTATAGGCTTTAGAGGAAGAAGAATAGCCCATAAATATTCCTTCATCAGCTTTTGGATCAAACTTTCCAAGATGTTCCCGATCATTCAGGATAAAGCACACACAACCGAAAACATGCAGAAAGCTAGTATTTGGTTTTCGGCCATAGAAGACTTCATAGGAAGTCTTATTGTGTCTTTTCACAATAATAAATCGGTTTTGAGTAAAGCAAGTTGTGTTGACATCCTCAGCCCAGAAGTATGTAGGAAGGTTTGATTCACTCAACATAGACCTTGCAGCTTCACATAGAGTTTAGTTCTTTCTTTCCACCACACCATTTTGTTGTGGAGTTCTAACTGTTGAAAAGTTTTGTGAAATGCCTTTATCGTTGAAGAAGGCATCTAAGGTAGCATTTTTGAATTTGGTGCCATTGTCACTTCTGATATATCGAACAAGTTGACCATTCAGCACCTCACACCTCTTTATAAAATTGATGATCTCTTCAGATGTATCACTTTTGTACCTGAGAAAAGATACCCAAGTGTAACGTGTATATTCATAAATAATAACAAGAATGTACCTTTTTCCACCAAGACTTGGTGTGCTGACAGGCCCACAAAGATCCATGTGCAACATCTGGAGAGGGGTAGTGATAGAGAAGCATTGCTTAGATTTGAAGGATGACTTGGTCAGCTTGCCTTTTTCACAAGCGGCACATAGTTTCTCCTTGGAAAAAGAGATTTTCGACAGTCCTATGACCAGGTCTTTATTGGATAGAGCATTTAACGTCTTAAAGTTGAGATGAGAGAGACGTTTATGCCAGAGCCAATTTTTCTTTTCAGAATCTTCAGAGATAAAACATATGCTCTTTTCATCTGCTGATTTATGACTCATGTTAATGACATAAACATTGTCCTTTCTGAAGCCATATAAGATAATGTGAAAATTTCTGTCAGTAATGAGACAATCATCAATTCTGAAAATTACATAATATCCCAAATCACATAGCTGACTAATACTTAGAAGATTGTGCATTAGTCCTTCCACATAGGCGACTTTATTGAAAGTGATGGACCCATTAGAAAGAGTCCCATAACCTTTAGTGGAACCACGAGAGTTGTCACCAAAAGTTACGGTCGGTCCTTTTTCGTTCACATAGTTTAAAAGAAGAGATTTGTTCCCGGTCATGTGTTGTGAGCACCCACTATCAAGATGCCATGTATGATGATGCCCAATGACCTGCAAACACAAACAAATTAGTCATTTGGAACCCATTTTGAGGTGGGTCCTTTAGGGTTAGAAGAAGAAGAAGAAGAAGAGAGATCATTTTGTATGTATCTGTCAATGTGTTCTTTTGGGTAGTCTTTAGCTAAGTGAAAAGTATCACCACAGTTATAACATTTTTGTTAGATGAACTTAGTATTAGGTTCATGAGAAGGAGCTTTGACTTTTCTTTGAGACTTAGGTTTGAGAGATTTGGAAGCATTCAGAAGAATGGGTGACTTGGAAGGAATATTAGGCATAGGTCCTAAAATTCCTTTTTCAGGGATGAAAGAGAAGATATAGAGATTCCTTTTGATTTCTTTAGGTTTACAGATCTAGGAATGACCTCTATTGGAGAAACATGAGACTTGCCTTTTGGAGAAGGAGGAATCTTTCTTTTTGAAGAAAGATCAACAGCGATAGCCTTTCCTTTTTCAGGGAGAGAAGGCTTCTTTGAAGAAGAGGAAGAAGAAGAAGCTTCTTCAAGGTTCAAAGTTTTAAAAAGATCATTTACAGGTTTAACAAAATCATTTGAACCTTGATCTTCTTCAGGGAGAGGTTTGGATTGTTTGGCGGAGACAAAAATTCCAAACTTTCTTGAGTTACGAAGATCCATGGAGTATACAGAAGCAGAATCTCCTGAATCTGTGTCAGTGCACTAAGGAGAGTAAGAGGGAAGTTTGGAAGAAGAAGGAGGATTAAGAGAAGAAGAAGGAATGTCTTGAGAGGAAGTATAGTCAGCATCCTCTTTCCAATAACCTAGGCCGAATTTGTCATCACCAATAACTTGGTCTTTGAAAATCTTTTCTAAATTTTTGGAGGAGGTGTTCCATTTATTCACTATCTCCTTTTCCTTTTGAAGACACTTAAAAAGTTTATTCTTTTCTTTTGCTAGAACAAAATTTATGGTTGTTAAGTCTTCTAGCTCGACTTTTACTTTATCAAAAAGATTTAGTTGAGATAGACAGACTTGGAGTTGGGAAGAGAGAGACTTGATTTGAGCATTGACTCTTTTCTTAGCATCTTTTTCATTATGATAGAGTACTGTTAAAGAGTCGTATGCTTCCATCTTTTCGTCATTAGAAAGAGAGTAGAAGGGATGTACCTAAGAGGAGGAAGAGGAGCACTCAGGGGAAGGCTTTCCAAATCCCTGGTTGTCTTAATACAAGTATTGAGATTCTCCCAGAAATCTGGAAGACCATCCATGAACTTGCACAAGATTTCCTCATTGTCATAAAGCTTTCCAAGAAGTTTGAGATCGTTTAGAAGACTGTTAAAACGATTATTGTAGTCGGAGAGAGATTCTCCCTTTTCATGAGAGAAAAGTTCATATTTTCGAACAAGAGAGATTTTTCTAGATTTCTTAACTTCATCTGTACCTTTGTACAGAACACAAAGAGTTGACCACATCTCTTTGGCAGTAGATAACTTAACAAGAGAGTGGTACACTTCATCTGGAAGGGAATGAGCAATAATAGCTCGCACTTTGGAGTCGATCCCAATAGTGCGCTTGTCTTCCTTAGTGTACTCTTTTTCGGTTTTCAGAACATACCGACCAGTAGCAGAGTTATGTTCGTCGTCAGATGAGTCATCAGAAACTTGGAAGAGAGGTTCTTTTCCCTTTTCTTTGTTTTTAGGAGTTTTGATAAATTTGTCCCAGACTTTAGGGACAAGAGGACCTTCACGAAGAATAGTCAGAAAACGGCTGTCGGCCCTTTCTAAGAATAGCATCATCCGACTTTTCCATAAAGAAAAGTTGTTCGGATTGAACTTAGGAGGTTTGACAGTGGAGCCATTATCAGGGTGGAAAGAGTTTTGAGACGACGAATCAACTTTTGTATTGGACGAAGATGTCATCGCGGATCTGGTTTATTATATTAAACCAACCGCTCTGATACCACTTGTTAGTCCCAAGTAAGTTAAACAAGGTTTTGTAGAAGGGGGGTTGAATACAAAACACAAAAATTACTTGATTTTAATTCTTTATTGATAAGAGTATCAAAGAATTACACTTAGAAAAACAAAGATTGTTGCGGAAAAGAATAGTTAAAAACTATTCTAACAATCTAACACTAAGAAGACTTTTTAACACAAAGACAAAAATCTTAGAGAGAGAAATATTTGCTAACAAACTTGTTGAAATTTTACCCTAGAAAATCTTGAGCTGAAAGCATGGTTTACATGGAGAGACCTTCACCCTTTATATACTACCCCATGCATTAAATGCAAAGGACACTTGTCATTTGTTGGATGGGTAGATGAGATATTTTCAATAAATTATAAGATATTTGAAGTGACTTATCAAAATACAAAAGATAACTTTTGTACTATGATAAGACAATATCCTAATAAAATATTCCTAGTACAAATCTTTTTTAGATCTTTTAAGAAGAAAGTCTCAATCAGATCAGAACTCAAGTGAATATCCTCTGTGCAATAGAAGTTTCCATTCATTTTGTTAGAAGAACATTGGAAATGATGAAGTATGGTTAAATCATAAGGATTTGCCATAAAAGGAGTATTGCCGAAAGGAAAACAATCGGCAGTAAGAGCCTCTGCTGAAGGATCGGCAGAGGGATGCCGATAGAAGATAATCGACAGGGAAGATTTCTGCCTAAGAAGAGAAGGATCGACAGAAGAAGGTCTGCCGATGATGTTGCTTATCTTCGCCAGTGGTAGCTCAGTTCTTTTGAAGTTCATCTTGATCCGCATCAGTAGACTCGCTTCATGTTGAATTCGGTTGATCTTCGATTCACCGATCTATTAGAGCATAACTAAGCTATTACAAAGAACCATGGTATTTCTAAGATGTACAATCATTTATAGAAGAACAGACACAAACTATAGGAGAGATTATCTTCAAATCTTAGATGACCCAACAATCCGACCCAGAGTTGATCCCTATAGTTTGATTTATTTAGAAAAGTAAGAAAAAAAACAATAAAAATGTGAAAAGAGAGAGGAAAACATGGTTAGACGATTTTACCCTGGCACTAATGGACATTTTTTATAGAGTTAGTGGTAAGGTTTCACTTTCAAAGCAAAATGCGTACTTGAATGATGAAAACCCGACTTATTGAAGTTTAGGTCTCATTTTCAAAAATTTCACTAAGGTGCCGTTTGTTTTTTAAGAGGTCTAAAGTCTTATTTTAGTTATGATTAATAAGAGGTGGTGTGTAAAAAGGTCTGAACGATTCATACTTAAGAGTCATTAAGAGGTTTTTTTTAAAAAAACAAACAACCCCTAAATCTTGGGGACCAAAATTATAGTTTACTCTAAAATTAATTTTTATATATAGTTCTCTTTTATAGATTGAAAAGTAAACTACACTTTTGGTCCTGTGGTTTAGTGTTTGTAACCCATTTGGTCCCTGCAATTTAAAAATTACAATTTAGCTACTACAATATGCTATTTGGTCCGGATTTGGTCCCTCGTCGTTAACTCCATTAAAAAAACTCAGTTAAGTGATGGGTAATATCGTCCTTTTACACGTTTCTTGAATCTTCATCTTCAACCTCATGAACACCAAGAACATGATGAATGTTCATCTTCTACCTCAAGAACACCAAAATTTTAAAACCCAAATCAAACTCAAAACCAAAAACTTAAATCAAATCCATGTCTAAAAACCAAATCCTAAATTAAACCCAAAATTTAGAAACCTAAATCACACCTACATTTAAAAATTAAAAACCTAAACTAAACCCATATTCAACACCCAAAATTAAACCCACTTAAAAAAAGGAAAGAGAGAGAGAGAGAGAGAAGAGAGAGAGACGAGAGAGAGAGAGATACATATCTGAGAGAGAGAAGAGAGCGGTTGTGTCAGAGAAGACAGCGACGATGGTAAGGGGTGGGGGGTTTTGCCGACAATGTTAAAGGGGTGGGGGGAAGATGAAAGACACGGGGAGGTGGGGGAGATAATCTGATACCCTAAATTACATTCTTGGTCCTATTTTTTTTATTGAAAATAAAACAAAGGAATAGAATGACCAAAATACCCCTCTACTTATCCTACTTAACAGAAAAAATCTAACGAAGTTAAATTTAGGGACCCAAGGCGTTATAAAATGCAAACCACGAGGATGCAATCCATAGATATTTCAAAGTAGGGACCCAGAGTATTAAAATACATAAACCACATGAACCAAATATGTAATTTACTCTAATATAAACTTGCATTAAAATATAAGAAGTTTGTTTTTATTTCACTTTAAATGACGAAATTTCAAAATATTTGTTTCAAATAAACTAAATTTCAAAACATTTTGCTCAATTTTTCTTGGAAAGACAACCGTATTAGTATCAAAAAAAAAGAGAACAAAGAAATATGCAAGAAGCAGCACCAACAGAAACCAAAACAAACAATAAAAGCGAAGAAACAAGCAACAACCAAAACACAATAAGAAAGCGGTCAACCCCAAAAAGCCGAAAAAGGTCGCCAAATCACAAGCCAACCCCCCACGATCCTACAATCGAACATGTTTACCCATCAACAACACTCCACCGAAGAGAATGAGAAGTCCTTACAACACATTTATTTTTCTCAAATGACGTGGTAACCAAATTTATTTTACCAAAAATATATATGAACCAAAATAATTTTGGTTTCATGTAGGTTCTACAAGATAAAAAGTTTGATTGTAGTTTATTAAACTGAGAAATCTTGAAAGTTGATTCCTTTAAAACAGAGATTAGCTGGTTCTCATAAAGAAATGAAAAAGTCGATCACATGTGATACAATTTGTGATTCTTAAATTGGTAATCAATATATAGATGGCTTATTTGAATTTATTTTTTTAAAGGCAATAATTTATTAAGAAAAGACAAGCGTACAAGGAAACAAAACAGAAAAACATGACCTCTCTCTCGAGCAACTGTGAGGTGTAGAAATTGTATCTTTTAGCAACTTAAAATAAGAAGATTTTGGGTTTCTAAAAACATAGAAAGCATAAACGTTAATTTGGTGTTTTTAAATTTATTTGGTTTTAAAGATATTTATATATTTTGAATTTGTTTGGTTTGGTTTATGTTTATCACATTTGAAAGTATGATTTAATAACAAAATTTGTAATGTCACATAAAAAGATAAGAAAACGGTACAAATACCTATGAGTGTATATTGTTTTATACGTAACACACCCTTTATTTGTTTTTTTTAATTGTTAAATGTTTTATATTTCGCTAGAAAAATGAAAAGTTTTTTGGAAAAAAATGACCAACATCCAGAATTGATAGGGGGTGGTAACCTTTATGTAATAGCCCCCAACCTAACTCTAGTCATTTGATGCCAAGAAAATTTGATTTGAATGATTTTCTTTGCGATTCATCAAAAAGAAAAAAGGTTAGGGAGTATCATCCTAGTAAAAAAGTTAAATAAGGTGAAGGTAACTGAATTATAGGACATTGTTAACCATGTTGGCACGTGGCCATGACTTCAATTCCGTCCTCCATCATTAAAACTATTGGATCCACCACTAAAGATGTAATTCTAGAAGTACTTCTATTAGAGAAAATAAGACATAAGGCAACCACAAGGAAATATATTAAGAAGTGTTTTATTTAAAGTTTGTATGTAATAAGTTCAAGTAACGGGGTTGAATATCGCAAAAACCCTTGTTGATGAGAAAATGAAAATACAGATAAAAACGGTATAAGATTTGGTTGTAATGTGTAAGCAAAGTTTGAAAATACCGATTAATGCTAAACAATAGGAAAGGTGAGGAATCGTCTTGTTGGCATGACATTTGTAGTTCAATACAATAATATTGGTTATGATCTTGTGAATATGTGTGTAAACAACAAAACAATGTCAACAAAAAAATGTTTTGTAGAAAGAAAACCAATGAGGCATTAACATAAAAAATGATAAGGATAGAGGCAAGTAACCTTAAAATGGGGCTATTAAAGTGAGAAAAGAGGAACAAAATGTGGTAAAGTGAGATAAAAGATGTACGTGACCATGATAAAATGCTAGAAAATAGAGACAAAAAATGGTACGATTGTGCATTTGGCACGTCATGTAGCTTACAGAGGAAGACCATGTAGTAGCTACCAGGGCCAAGTGAGTTTTTGGTGTGGTTAGGCAATGCTCGTGTTTGTGTAATGATTGGCCATTGACTTTAGTGCATGTATTGTAACTATCGGTTCAAAATGGGACGACAAACACACAACAAGTATTTATGAAATGGGGGCTGAATATAAATAAACAAGTTTTTCGAACTCTAGTTTTTATTGATATGAATAAAGTAATAACATATATATTGTCTAAGGAAGAGAACGGGTAAACCTAATCTAAATAATCTAATCAAAATGACAACAAATGTTTTGTAACAACCCAAATTTCGAGTAAGTTAACTTCCCTTATGTTTTAGTATGTGAGCCACTTCCACCTTTGTGATCCTTAGTTTTACATTTATATATGTGTATATAATTATGGCTAATTGAACTTTTATTTTGGGCATTTAGGATTCTAGCATTTTATCGTTGGATTAGTGGTCCGTGGGTCGAATAGGACAATTTTTAGGCGTCTGGGACATCTCGGCGAGAGTGCCTGGCGACCTTGCCAAGGTCACTCTCACGTGGCATAATCGCACCATCAGAGTGGGGCTCAGTACACTTTGAGAGAGAGCGCCCGAAGACATTGCCGTGGTCACTCTCGCCGAGGTATTTCGCTCGCGTTGTGACACCCGCGGTACAATTGGAGCGATAGTGCCTGACGAGATTGTCAGGGCACTATCGCGGTGTCACTATTGTCGTCAGCCTCCAGGTCGTATATAATTTCTTTAAATCCGATTTTTGAAGAGAGGAACCCATTCACCTGTTATCTCCAACGATTTCTTCCCTGAAGTTGGCGATTTTAGCTCCAAACCTCCTCTCTCTTCATTGATTACAACATAGAAGATTTCAAGGCTAGTGGAAGCTTCTCCTAGGGTTCTAGTATCTTCAAGAGGGAGTTTCATTTATTGTTCCAAGCTTCAAGAGTTCAACCTCAACATTTAGGGTTTTCACTTTACAAACCCATTAGGCGAGTTTCTATATATTTATAACTATATAAATGTGTATGACTTGATTTCTTTCTGTTATGTGATGGTAACTTGTGTTTTGACCTAGAGATGATGTTTGTAAGTACTTGACTTCCACTCATATAAATGTGCTAGTTTTGATGAGTTAATATATGTGCTAGTCTTGATGAGTTAACCTATGTACTAGTATCTTAACATGTTGACCTAAAATATTAAGTTGGTTTATGGAAAGAGTTTGACCTAAAGGTGAAATAATAGGTCTTGGAGAGCCATGAACTAATGGGTTATTCAAACACATGTATGGTGAGCATTTGATTTGGTCATACTTTTAAACATCACATGACTTGTTTCTTGAGGAAAAGTGAAGTCATTAAGTTTGATGCTAAATACTTGAGAATGTAGATTGATGATTATGTGTAATATATCATATGGTGTATTACCCTACTCTAACCTTACTAATGATCATTTATGAGATTTGTGTCTAAATCCTTATGCATGAGGATTTGGAATGTGTGTTTAGTTGGGTATTGTGTAAGCCAAGCTTTGGGCTACTAGAGGGTATACACTAAAGATATCGATGTCCTTTAGGTGGAACTCATCTAGATTGGGAAACACTAAGGTTCAATAAATTCTTGAAGTGTAACTTGATAGAGTAAGCACTAAAGGTATGAGAGGGTTTGAGGTGATGCCAACATGGTTCGTTCACTAAAACCAAGAACCTAAGGTGTAGTTCCAATAACATCAACATGTGACTACATCACGTGTTCTCGTCACCTTGATGGAAACAGGTCTCCCCCGTAACTCAACAATTATCTTCTGTGTATATGTTCAGGTGTGGAACATCATTTCAATTGAGAATTATGGTAATGTACTACCAATACGGATCCGATAACATTTAAATTGCGTATTAACGCCTTTCAATGTATACATGTTTTATAAATGATCTCACTAGGCATCTAGCCTAACACTTGTTGTGTGCTCGTTGTGTGCTCATGGTTTGCAGGTCCTGCTAGTGGCGGAACTAGGATGGTCTGCGATGCCGAACGATGCAATTAGGAGCACTTGAGGAGTCAGGCTTTTGGGGGGATCTTTTGAGGAGAGCAATTCTTTTGAAGACATTACTGACACCCGTTCTAATCTAGTCATCCTTTTTAACTGGATTAAGTAGGTTTTTAATTTATGTCTCATCATGTTGATGGTATTGATTGTACAAATTTCCCCGTTGTGGGTTAAAGTTATTCTTAACATAAGGTTTTGTGTTGTTCACTTTTCGGAAATTCCAAATTTTTATTGTTAATATTTTGGGCGTTACAAGTTGGTATTAAAGCTCTAGTTTAAGTGAACTAGGTATGAGAGTAAGATATCTAAACTTAATTGGAGACATTAAGTACGATTGTGAGAATTGGGTAGAAACCTTCAGACGGGTATAGAGTCTAGAGTCGAAGGAAAATATGTTAATTGAAAATTGTAATGATGATAACAAGAATTCTTATGTATAATATGTTCAAAATTTCACTTAGCTAATGCTATTATGAACGTGTCAATATGTGCTCATGTTTGACTTCAATATTATTGTGATGATTGACGAATGTAGTAGTACGTTATTGTTATATAAATATATCCATATGACCTTTCACCCTATTTCTCGTGTGTGACGGACTAAATGCTTAACACTCGAGGTAGACCTCAGGCACGGGTGGATGGTCATGAGGCGACCTCATCCACGGATGATCAAACGAAGAGGGTGGAGACAATCGTGGTTCTACCTATACCTAATCTGTTGGGTGGAGGACCTGAACACGTACTAAGAGTTAACTTGGCCTCCACAACTCCGGTCATGCAAGAGGTTAATCCGCAAACAGAAATGTTAGCCGATGTAATGCAAATGGTAAACGATGCGCTGGAGAAACAACAAGAGGTATTCATGAAAATGCTAGAAGAGGGAACAACAGTCATCGAAGACATGAGGCAGTGGCTGAGAACATTGTGGCGGGTTCCAGGGGAACGGATAATGTCACAAGATTGGAAGATCAAGTCCTCACCGTTGCTAGAAGGGGCGAGAGGATTTGCACGTATAAGACTTTTTTTCTATGTAGCAAGTTGTAACGTTGTAATTTTTGGTACATATAATTTATATTTTTATATTCCTAATTATCTTAGAATAACCCTTAGACATAATTATAGGCTAGTTTGTGTTTAGATACTAGTTGGGAAAGAAAATTAAAAAGATTTAAAAATAAAAATAAAACTTTGCGTCCGTAAAAAATTCTTCATGTTCGGGAACCTATGGCAGAAAATTCTCAAACTTAGGGGTGTTTGGTTAAAATTTTATTTAGCTAAGGGTGGGAGGAACACAGGCGATGTGTCCCCAAAGCGACCAAAAGGTCGTGTTGACCATCAGATTCAAAAAAAGGCTTCTGACCCTTTTTCCTTGGAAATTGTTTTCACCAACCTATTCATTCACACCCACTCACTTATCACCTCCATTTTTTTCATCTAAAAATCTTGGTGCATCGATTTTCTTGGTTTTTTTTTTAGTATTTAAGGGTTTTGATTTCTCAAGATCAAGTTTTGAGGATAAAAGCTTAGAGATCACCTTCATCTTCTCCATCTCCACTATGCCATCTTGATTTGGTTTCTAGGGTTTCACCAAAAAACCCATTTGTGAGTTCATCCTTCATTTTATAAGTTTTTATATATGTTAAATACTTGTTTACTTGTTCCTAACAACTCTTCTATGAGATTTCACAATGATTTGAATTATGGGTGATTCTAGGTCATTTTTATGAATTTTTTGGGTAAAACTTGAGATTACTATTTTTCATGAGACTTTTAGTCATATAAGATAATAAAGTCTCCTTTGATGTTATTCCAAGTATTTATTTGCATTTATGAAGTAATATGGGGCTTCATTCATTGATTTGCATAAAAGTTATATTTATGGGAGATTTGTCATTATTTTGGAATATGACCGATATATTTATCAACTATTTGAGCTCTCATTCTTGAGGACGTGATTTATAATCATGATACATCATTTCATTATTTTGGGTCGGAATTGGTACATGATTTTCATTTCGCTAGATTGGAAATTTAATGAACCCAAGAGGTATTGTTATGTGTATAAACATGATTATGGCTTAATTTTGTGTGTCATTACGTTGGATCCATATGCATATTTCTTAAACCATCAAGAGAGGACTTTTGAGGTTCTCTTATTGATATCATTTGTTTATGACAAGGGAAGAGTTTTGATGTTCTCACCTTAGAACCTATGATTTTATACAAGTGCGGAGTTTTGATGTTCTCATCTTGTAGTTTGGGGAATAACTAAGTAAGGAGTTTTGATGTTATTATCTTATCTCCAATAGGAGTAATTACCAAGGCTTGTATGCTAGGGGTATATTACTCGTCAACATCTCAATATGGCTTACTTAGTGTTCCACCACTTGATTGGAATCGAGTCTCCTCCGTTATCGAAAGATAAATTGATTGTTTACCATTCTGTTACTCAAAATGGTTTCAAATAGTTATTATACATCATTTACATGATAACCTCTTCCCTAAGAGAGGCTAACATATATTGGCATCTTATTCTATATTTGTGAATTTGTAAACTTGGGGTAACTATTTGATCTGACTAGGCATTAATCCTAACACTTCTTCTTTTTGACATGTATATCAGGTCATAATGGTGTCAAACCCAAGAGCTAGTAATCTAGAGCTTGGAGTGCCATTTAGAGGCACACATAGGATAACATTTTTGGTGAGCTCTTATATTTTTGGAGATAACACCTTTGGTGGTTGATGTAAACCCCCGACTTAAATCTAGTCCTATTAGGATTAGATAGAGGTCTATGGAACTCTAATATTCAAACTTATAATTGCTATCTTGTAAACTTCATTGCCATATGTTAGGCAAAATACTCTAACTTTTGATATTTAAATGTCGGTTTTTACCGAGTTTAAAAACTATTGCAATTTTTAAATTTTAGGGGCATTACAAGTTGGTATCAGAGCTTAATTTTAAGTGAACTAGGTATTTTATAGTATGCCTAGACTTAATCTAGTTTGGGATAAACTATGACTATGTGAGAATTAGGTAGAACCTTGAGTCGTGTTATCCTTAAGATCGTCGAAAACACTATTACCGAATGTTGTGATGATAGTGACAAGGATTTTCATGTATGATATGTTCAAAACTTCATTTGTCCAATGTCATTATGAATCTATTATTACTTGAACGTGCTTAAAATTACTATTATTAAGACACTTGATAATTGTGGTAGTATGGATTAGTTCATCAATCTTGAAAAGAATTAACATGTATTGTTTGTCACAGATATGACAGATAAGGATGGTAAACACTCGTAGTCGTCAACTAATTCAAAAAGATGGATAGGAGGTTAGTATGTCAGCACCTAATCTGACAGGGGAACAACTAAATGCAGTGCTACCTCCTTTGACCACAAGGATCAATGTATTGGGAGGAGGAACCAAGCATATTCCCCGGGTGAATTTGGGAAGCTCCAAGCCTGTAATTTAAGAGATAAACCCACAGATTGAAATGATGTCCCAGATGGTTCAGATGATGGAAGTTGCCATGGAACGACAACGCGAATTAATAGTCAAGATGACGGAGGAGAGAGACACGACTTACCGTAGGCACGAGACGGTGGGAGAAAATGTTGTAGGAGGCTAGGTGGAAGGGGGAATGTAGTCAGGACTGAAGAAAAACCCACGGTGGGGGACAAGCAAGTGGAAAGAAAAATGCTCTTGTAAGACCTTTCTATGCAGTAAACCACCAGAATTCTTCGGGACTAATAATCCGATACTTTGCATGAATTGGATTCAGGAAACTATCCAGGATTTCGAGTCGAGTGAATGCGACAAGAAAAAGAAGGTGACATTCGCCTCACATATGTTAAGAGGTAAAGCTCTAACTTGGTGGAATGTCACTTGGTCCGCCCTTGGATCCGGGGTTGTGAACTTGTTGACATAGAAGGTGTTCAAAGAGAAAATCATGGATAAGTACTGTAATGAAAGGGAGATTGATAGGATGGAAGATGATTTTCGGGCACTCAAGAAAGGAAGCAGGTCCTTAGCAGACTATGCGGGTTTATAAACTGAAAAGTTAGAGTTTGTGGGGCATTTGGCCCCGGATGAAAGATCGAAGGTGAAGTGCTACCTCAATAGCCTTCCGACTGAAATGAAGACTCTTATTAGGAACGCGAAAGTGAGCACGTTACAAGAGGCTATTGAAGAGTCTCAATTGGTAGAAGATGATTCGACTCAAAAGAAGGAGTAAAAAGTAATGATAGGCGAAAAGAGGAGGTGGGAGCAACCACCAAGTAATTACAGAAAGCCTAGGAATTTTACGAGGGGTAAAGGCTTTGACTCTCGAAACAAAGCTAAATTGTGTCACAAGTGTTGAAGTAAGCATGCCTTAGAACTTATGATTTTATACAAGTGAGGAGTTTTGATGTTCTCATCTTGTAATTTGGGGAATAACTAAGTAAGGAGTTTTCATGTTCTTATCTTATCCCCAATAGGAGTAATTGCCAAGGCTTGTATGCTAGGGGCATATTACTCGTCAACGTCTCGATATGGCTTACTTAGTGTTCCACCACTTGATGGAATCAGGTCTCCCCCATTATCGAAAGACAAATTGATTGTTTACTATTCTGTTACTTAAAATGGTTTCAAATAGTTATGTACATCGTTTACATGATAACCTCTTCCTTAATAGAGGCTAACATATACTGGCATCTTATTCTATATTTGTGAATTTGTAAACTTTGGGTAACTGTTTGATCTCACTAGGCGTTAATCCTAACACTTCTTCTTTTTGACATGTATATCAGGTCATAGTGGTGGCAAACCCAAGAGCCAACAATCTAGAGCTTGGAGTGGCATTTAGAGGCACAAGTGGGATAACATTTTTGGTGAGCTCTTATAGTTTTGGAGATAGCACTTTTGGTGGTTGATGTAAATCCCCGACTTAAATCTAGTCCTATTAGGATTAGATAGAGGTTTATGGAACTCTGATATTCAAACTTATAATTGCTATCTTGTAAACTTCATTGCCATATGTTAGGCAAAATACTTTCATTTTTGATATTTAAATGTCGGTTTCTATTGAGTATAAAAATTATTGCTATTTTTAAATTTTAGGGACGTTACACAAGCTTCCAGAATTCTCCATCTCAGACAATCCGATTGACTGCATGAACTGGATAAGAGAGACATAACAAGATTTTGGGTCAAGTGACTGCGAAGGAGAATTGAAGGTAAGATTTGCCATTCCGATGTTAAAGGGCACCGCTCTTCAATGGTGGAACATTACCAAAGCCAATCTGGAAGAATCTGTGTTAGACCGTTTGTCTTGGGATTCATTAAAAAAAAGATTTTAGAAGAATAATATATAGAGCAAGATATATCGTATTGAGGAGGAGTTTTGATTGCTCAAAAAGGGGAACTCGTTGGTGAGGGAGTACACCCGACGTTTTATGGAGAAACTAAATTTGGTGGGGCACATGGCTCCAACGGAAAAGGAGAAAGTGAAGGCATACCTCAAAGGCCTACCCACGGACATGATGTCCATGTATGTTTAAGGCCTACTCTACGAGAGGCCATTAAAGAAGCCAAAATAAGGGAAGATGTCTATGCCTGGGATAAAAAAAAAGAAGAGGAAGTGGGAGAGCCCACGAACTACAATCAAAAGACCAAAGTTTATTCCTAGCGAAAAGGGGACAAACACTCGGAGAGAAGCAAGGTGGTGTCCTAATTGCAAGAGCAAGAACTTTGGGCCTTGCAATCCGAATCCAATTGTTTGCGTCAAAAGCGGGAAGACCAGACATATTAGCCGTGATTGCTCCATTCGTGGGACGGTATGTTACGAGTGCAAGGAGATGGGGCACATGAGGGCTGAATGTCCCAAGTTGAGGGGCATCTTAGAAGGGTCGAGCGTGGAGATCCAAGTGAGGAAAGAAGCCACTCTAAGAGTGCAAGGGAGGGATTTTCAAATGACGACTAAAGAAGCGAAGGAGACCGCGATGTAGTATCGGGTATGTTCCTACTCAACTTCATACCCATTAGAGTATTATTTGATTCAGGTGCAAACCGCTCTTTTGTGGCGATCCTTTTTTGCAAATGTTAAACGTGCCTCTTAGTTTTCTTAGTGATGATCTAGTCATAGAAGTAGCGAATGTTGGGTTACGGGATCTCAAGCACAACGGAAAATAAAACCGTAACCCTCCAAGGACCCATACGAACCGGAATAAATCGGGTGTTTCAAAATTATACCTCACAGTTAATGAGACTTTGAATCACAGCAACAAAGCAAGCTTGATGCCTCCACGGTATCCACGTGAACAATCTGAATCCTTTGCCTTCTCGTGATGCTAGTCACGGTTTCAAAACTTAGAAAGGAAAGGGAGCATATAGTTGTAGGTGGTTTTTAGAGAGATTTGCAAGAACAACTCTTGTATAAAATGCCATACATTTATATGGATATGAAAGGCATGGCATAAAAGCAACCACCATCCCTACACCTTAATTGAGTGTAGAAATATCCATGCTTGAGTGTAAGACTTTCCATACACCATCACTCCCTTACAAATGCCATCTCTAGTCAACTTTATTTATGTCCAACACAAATAATATCTGGTTTTATTTAATCAAATTAAATCAATACAAATCGGATATAATAATTAAACGTTTTAATTATTTAAACTCCTTATTCGAATATGTCCAAAGCGTGTGACCCAATGGATTCTCGACATGTTGGTAATAATTATAAATCTCGTATTTATATTTATAAATAATGAGCGGTATCTAGCAATACATCATCGTCACCCAAATGACGAGAATTGGTGATACAACAAATTATCGGTTTGTAGTCAATTTTAGTTTACACATTTAATTCCTTTGTCCTTGATGTCTAGATTGAACACGAGACATTGAATGTGTCATTCTCGTTATGTCCAATCTCTAGTTTCTTGATTCCCTAATATACTAATAAAACAGATCATGATATCTCATATCAATTATCCGAGCATGCATGCATTTCCTTAGTATATATATTTATCAAGGGGCCCAGGGACATCACTCCCGTCATAAAGGATGGACAAATCCTATATCGATATATGCTAGTTCTACCATGTGATTTATAATATACCCAACAATAATTTTGTCATCCAGTTACAGAATGATTAGAACAAATGTCAAAATATAATACTCACACATAGCAAACTCCATATTTCTCAAGTCAAAGAATTACATGTACATTGACCACATGAGAAACACTTATGACACTCACATGACATCCAATGAAGTGTTCTCATAGCGAGTCACGTCCGATACACAAAATCTCCATTTTGTACCCATATGCAGATTCAATATCTCTATATGAATCTCTACATATGCTAGGCATTATCATATTACTTCAACCTTAAAACCCAAAATAATATTTAACTAGGGACATTTAGAATACATTACTCTAAGCTATTTATTATGAATAATTAAAACACAGAATAAAACATATACATAATAAATTGGGCAATGCCTTTTATTTATTTATTAATTTCATGAAACAAAACTCAAAATTACAATCATCGTATGATTAGCTTTTGGGCATTCACTAACAATCTCCCACTTGCACTAAATCCAATCATCCATGCATCGTATACCAATGGATCTACAGTGGCCATCATGCTTCTGCTGTGTTAACGGCTTGGTTAGTGGATCAACAACATTGTTGTCAGTTGACACTCTGCTTATACTAACATCGCCTCTTTCAATAATCTCTCTAATGAGATGATATCTTCTAAGAATATGTTTGGATCTTTGGTGAGATCTAGGTTTCTTGGCCTGTGCTATAGCTCCATTGTTGTCGCATAACAACTCTATAGGACAATCACTGCTAGGAACAACTCCAAGTTGAGAAATAAATTTCTTGATCCAAATGGCTTCCTTGGTTGCATCTGATGCTGCGATGTACTCAACTTCCGTTGTAGAATCAACTCCTGTTGCTTGCTTGGAACTCTTCCAGCTCACAGCACCACCATTAAGACAAAACACAAAACCCGACTACGATCGAAAATCATCTTTATCCGTTTGGAAACTTGCATCAATGTAACCCTTTACACTTAACTCTTCTTCACCACCATATACCAAGAATGAATCATTTGTTCTTCTTAAGTATTTTAGGATATTCTTGACGGCAATCCAGTGACCATCACCTGGATTGGATTGGTATCTACTCATCATGCTTAAAGCATACGATACATCAGGTCGAGTACATATCATAGCATACATGATAGATCCAATTGCTGAAGCATATGGAATCTTACTCATTCGTTCACTCTCTTGAGATGTAGTAGGGCACTGCATCTTAGAAAGTGATATGCCATGAGACATTGGTAAGAACCCTTTCTTGCTATCAGACATGTTGAACCGTTTCAACACTTTTTCTATATATGTACTCTGACTTAAGCCAAGTAATTTTCGCGATCTATCTCTATAGATCCGAAAACCTAATACATAGGCAGCTTCACCTAAGTCTTTCATTGAAAAACATTTTCCTAACCAAGCCTTTACAAACTCAAGCGTCGGAATATCATTTCCAATGAGTAATATGTCATCTACATACAATAAAAGAAATGATACGGTGCTCCCACTAACCCTTTTGTAGACACAAGGTTCATCCTCATTTTTTAAGAAGCCAAACTCTTTGATCGCTTCATCAAAACGATGATTCTAACTCCTTGAAGCTTTCTTCAATCCATAAATAGATCGTTGTGTTGAATCATAAATTGTATTCAAGATTAAAGTTAAATTAGGAGGTCTAATTTGTAATTAATTGATAGTTGTTTGTAATTGGGCCTCAAGCCCATTTGGCTTATACAGCCTAAGTATTAATAGGTTTTAGTTATTAGGTTTTCAGTTTTAATCCTCTAATAACTCTCATAATCCTAATTATCAAAGAGGTAGCCGTATTCGTATTTTGTATTTTTGTACGCATCAAGGTACCAAGAACACTCACACTGGTTTTCATTGATTAATCAAGGGATCGTGGTATGTTATTCTGATCTGTTTATCTCTTGATCTGTATTGTGTTGTGTGTTAATCTATCAACTAGTTATCTGGGTTTAACAAGTGGTATAAGAGCCAAAAGAATCAAGCTTTTTGAATTAAAACTGTGTTCATCGACTTCTTACTGTATGAAGATCGATTAGTTGATTTAATGTGTTTTTATGCTTAAAGTCGAATTGATTAGATGTGTTTTATGTTATTGAATGCTATCTGATTGGTTAATTGCACTTAATATCACAAATCGATTGGCTTTTGGAGAATTTTTAAAAACTGGGTTCTTGAAACAGTCGAACACTGTTCTTTGATATCCAGATTTGTTCTTGAAATTTTGAGTGAAATATGATAAGAAACTGATTGGGTTGTGTTTAAAATCAGTGCTAAATTGGTTCTGTTTTGATTGATTTCAATATTACACTGAAATCCATTAGAATTTTGAAGATTTGTGATATCCCTGTTCATGAACTGTCGAATTTTGTCCTGTTCGAATTGAAGCTTAAAAGGTGTTTTTAATCATCAAGTTTGTTTGGCTAGTGATCGATATGTGTTTGTGGTAATGAGGTATGATTTTCACTCTGAGTTGTAATTGATTGATGTGTTTTCTGGGTTGATAATCGTGGTCTGGATCGAACTCCGGTCGTTATTCAAGCAGTCCGGTCCCGGTCAAAACACCGGTCAGAGACACCGGTCGCACAACTTTGGACCACACCCCGGAAGAACTTCGGTCGTAAAACTCTTTAACGGTTGATACCGGTCGATACACCGGTAAAATCTCTATACCGGTCGACAAGATTCCGGTCGGGAAACTTCGGTCCACACCGGTCACTTCACCCCGGTCGACAGAACACCGGTCGAGTCACTAGTCCTGTCGAGGACTCTGGTCGCAAGGTAAGACACCGGTCGATACTTAAGTCTGGTCAAGCAAGACACCGGTCAAAGAAAGACACCGGTCACGATTCTTGGATTATTTTGCGTCATCAGTTATTCGCGCAATCCTCAAGTTTACGCCATCCGTTCATCGCGCAAACATCCCTTTTGCGCCATAGTCTGTTCGCGTAAAACTCTTTCGCGCGACCTGTCTCTAGTGCAAAACCATTCTTGCGCCACACTCTCCTCGCGCAAATCTCTCTTTACGCCACTCGCTCTTCACGCCACTCGCTCTTCACGCAAAGTCTTATTTCGCGCGACCCATTACTCGCGCAAAATATCTTCTTGCGCCACCTCCTTGAAGCGCAATCTTTTCTTTTGCGCTAGTTTATCTGTTTGCTAATTTATTTGAGTTTAATACTGTTTGCGATATCTGCATTTGATTATTTTTGGAAACTTATTTTTCTGAAAATTTTTTGAGTGTAGTTTTTATCTAATTCTTGATTCTAAAGATCTCATCTAGTTGATTCTCTTGGTACAGATAAGTTTGATTTCTAACCATACAACTAAAGATGTCGAACCAACTTCTCTCAATGGGCTCTCAGTCCAAACCTCCTGTCCTCATGGCAAATGAGTATCAGCAATGGAAGAAGAGAATGATCCAGTTTCTGAATCACAAGAACAGAGAATACATGGAGTCAATCACCTCTGGTCCAGTAAATCCAATGATCAGAGTACAGGGTCAAGCTGCAACTGACACCTCTCCAGAAATCGCTGACAGATTTGTTCCTAAAGCGTATGAGTTCTTCACCGATAAAGAAAAAGATCTGTACAAGATAGATGAAGAAGCTCTCATTTACCTGACAATGTCCATCCCAAATGACATCTACAATCGGGTAGACAATCGAAATTCAGCTAAAGAAATCTGGGATGAGCTAGCAAGACAATTGAAGGAAGTGAAGCTTCAATTCAGGCAAAGCAGAATCTGTGCATTAATGCCTATGAGGGATTTCATGCAAGAGAAGGAGAGACACTGCTTGATACCTATAACAGATACAACATTATTCTGAATGACCTGAGGATGAACAATATCTCTAAATTTGCTTCAGAGATAAACTATAAGTTTATCAAGAACTTGAACCCTGAATGGAAGAACTTTGCCATAAATCTTCAGATGTCAAAGAACATGGCTCTAGAGAACGTCACTGATATTTTTTCTACTCTTGCTCAACATGAAGAAGAGGTGACATCTATTAACAATGAGTCCAAAAATCTGAAGGACTCTGTGGCTCTCATAGCCGGCAAAGGAAAAAGTTCAAGTTCTAGTCATGTATCTTCTGCAAGGTCAAAGAAGAAAGTATCTAAAGCTTTTGTTACGGAGGTTACCGAATCAGATTCTGTTTTGAGTGATGAAGAACTGGAGATTGACTCTGATGATGATATACAGAGGTTCTATGAGAACTTGGCCATGATAACTCGTCAATTCAAGAAGAGCTTTGTCAAGAAAAAGTATTACTCAAAGCCAAAGTACGAAGGGTACAAGAAAGAGAAGTCTGAAATGAGATACAAGCCAAGGCATGGAAGGAGAGAGGAAAGACAAGAAGACAGGAAGGAAGATAGAAGAGAAGAAAAGAGAGAGGAGAAGAAAGAAGAAAGAAAGGATGAACCGGGCATATGCTACAACTGTGGCAAATTTGGGCACTTCTCCAGAGATTGCAAGTTCAAGAAAGTAAAGAACTCAGAATACTATGCAAGGAAGTCACTCATTGCCAAGAAAGCTGAAGAGGGAAAGGTTCTTATGGCTGAAGAAGAAAACTGGATGTTCCAAAGTTCTGATGACGAGGAGTAGGCGCACTTCACCCAAGTATCATACATGGCAAAACTTTATGGTGACGATGAACCTTCTGAGGCACATTCCGAAGATGCGAACTCTGAGGTAAGTGATAATTCTGAACTTATTGAATCTTTGGTAGCCCAAATACATAATATGAAAGATGAATTTGCTTTACTGAAAGGTAAACTTAGCTCTGCACATCAAAATGTTTTGATTTTTCGTGATGAAAACGCTTTGCTAAAAGTTGTTGTGGAAGAAAAAGAAAAAGAAAAAGAAAAGGATGGTTTAAAAGCTGAGAAGGAATCTTTAAAACGAAAAATATCTGGTTTAGAAAAGGATCATGTAAATCTAAATGCTGAAAAGGGTGAGTATAAAATTAAATTGAAGTTTGTTTTCAAGAAAGAAATGAAGCTTTCACCAAAATCAAGCAATTGGAGGATATTAACATGAAATGAGGTCAGACTGAGCAGACATTAAATATGTTGACCAATAAACTCCAAGATGAAAGGTTTTATAAACTTAAACCTGGTTTGGGTCTGCCAATTAACGATGTTTTGAAAAAGGCACCGGAGCATTTATATAATTTTGATAAACTTGGCTCCACAATCATACCCATTCCTAACATTCGTGCAACCTTTGTTGAAGCAAGTACTCCTAAA
The DNA here is from genome assembly GCA_954870635.1 of Arctium minus. Lineage (NCBI taxonomy): Eukaryota > Viridiplantae > Streptophyta > Magnoliopsida > Asterales > Asteraceae > Arctium > Arctium minus. The sequence continues at coordinate 37,169,137 of OX941086.1, forward strand.
CCTTTTACAGAGACCAAAGGTCGAGAAGAAATGGGAGAGAAAAAGTCTTGTGGCACTGATTCTCAAAATTCTTTTAAATCAGTTGGTTTTAAATACAGTGATTTGAACAAAAGCTATGAGACTCGAAAGATCGAATTTGCTGAGTTTGAATCAATGTTTACCACATCTTCAAAAGAATCAGTCAGCAATGATACGATTCCACCTGAGACTGAATGCAAATATGATGAGTATGAATCGAATGTTGATCTATTAACTATACCATCAGTCTCAAGCCCCATTGCTTCTAAACCTTTACTTGGTGAAGAGGTTGAAGAAGAAACTGTCATCACGAATGGATCTTGTTCTAAAAATGACAAAATGGAGTTTATTGAAAACATGACCGAGGAAAGGTTTTCTGAAATGATGAATGCTTCAGACTCTTATCCTGTTTCTACTGTAAAGGAGTCAAATTCCGTGAGTGATCATACATCTGAATTGATGAAGCAAATTGATATGTTGCAACAGTCTCTTGATGAGGTTGAAGATGAAAACTTTGATCTCAAATCTAAACTTGAAAAATCTTTGAGAGAAAATCAAGAGCTTTGCACAGAGATCAATGATTTGAAAATTACTTTGTTTAAGAATGCTTCAAATGATAAACAGATGTTCAATGATCCAAGCTGGAAGGTAAGAACTAATCCATAATTTGATGCTCCTGCAAAACCTTCAGTTGTTTACTCTGATTGTCCTGAATATCTACCTAGTATTTTTGAGAAGGGTGAGACTTCAAGTAACTCTAGAAAAGAACCACCCTCTAAGATAGAGACTAACAAGATTCCTGTTTCTGTTTCAGATATAAAAGGAAATAGAGTTGGGAGGAGTAAGAAGAATAAAGTTGATAGTTTGAATAAAAATGCTAGTTTGAGGTATTTCTCTCTGTATTGTATACGTCTCGTATTTTCACTCGTTATAGTTTTCATCGATGACATTCTCATCTACTTTAAGAATGAGACGTAGCACGAGAAATACCTTAGGGAAGTATTAGAGGTACTAAAAAGGGAACAACTTTATGCCAAGTTTTTCGTATGTGAATTTTGGTTGCGTGAAGTTCAATTCCTTGATCATGTGATGACTAGGGAAGGAGTGAAGGTAGATCTGTCAAAGATCGAGGCGATGATGAATTGGGAACCGCCTAAGAGCCCAACCGAGATCCAAAGTTTATTGGGATTGGCCGAGTACTACCGAAGGTTCATTCAAGATTTTTCAATATCGCCTCTCCATTGACGTCACTAACAAGAAAGAATGTGAAATTCTTTGGACCAATGCTCAAGATCGGGCCTTCAAGACTCTACAAAAGAAACTGTGTGAAGCCCTAAATTTGTCTCTACCCGATGGGACGGAGGATTTCTTAGTTTATAACGACGCATCTAAAATGGGATTGGGTTGTGTGTTGGTCTCGAAGGTGCTATACAAGTTTGTAGAAGGGGGGGGGGTGAATACAAACACAAATTTTAAGTTTAATAAATTGTTTATTGATAAATCAAATTACAATTTACAGTTTGTTGCGGAATAAGATTAAGTAAAACCTAATCTAAACAAACTTGAGAATCACTAAGTATGGTTGCACAAGAATAGAGAGAAAGGGAGGTTGAGAGGATTATAGAAAACAAGAGTTTCTATAAGGTACACTAAGAAAGAATAGATAGTAAGCGACCCTTCAAGAAGAAGGATAAACTCCCTATTTATACCCTATGCATTTAATGCATGCCAGAGGTACTTTACATGAGTCATCATCTGGTTGGGTGCATGCTTCTAACTTTTTACGACATGCACCGGGATGTATGGTAAAAGTGTAGTCTTCAGAGTTGTTGTATGAACTTGAACAAAAGCATGTACCTTCTAACAATTTGTATTATTTGTGAAAAAGATAAGACAAACGAACCTTGGAGTATAAGCTTCATGATCAGTGATCGATGATAAAGTATTTTTATCATTGAGCCTTGATAAAAGTCAGCTATCACTGAAGCTTTCCTTCTTGGTTAGTCGTGTGTGTGGACTTGTCTTGGTTTCACTGATATCCGCATCAGATCATAAGTAGACTTGTCACTTGTTCATCAGCTTTGTCTTTGATGTCATCGATGAACGTCTTTGTTGTGAAACTTGTCTTAAGGGATTACATTCAACAAATACATCAGAGATCATCAGCGATACTGAACAGACTCAGTATATAATCGTTGATGGTGAAACACTAATACATACATATGTCAAATGTAATTTTCACTAAGTATTTCTAAGGATCATCATCAAATCACTAAGAGAGTTTGGATCAACATTGTGTTTTGATGCAACGAGGCAAAGTGATTGCCTATGCCTCAAGACAAATTAAAGACCATGAAAAGAATTAGCCCACCCATGACATCGAATTGGCAGTAGTAGTGTTTGAACTGAAGTTGTGGCAACACTACTTGTACGGTACAAGATGTACACTCTACACCGACCATAAAAGTTTGAAGTACGTCTTTGACCAGAAGGAGTTGAATATGCGACAACGGCGTTGGCTAGAGTTGTGAAGGATTATGAATGTGATTTACTCTATCATCCCGGTAAGGCTAATGTTATGGTGGACGCCTTGAGCCGGAAGGAGTATAGTGGGAGTGTCTGAGCCTCTTTCACATGGATTGAAGTGGTCGCAAGCCTACTTGAAAAGATCAAGACCTCAAAATTTGAGGCCTTGCTCGATACAAACCTCAAAGATGAAGTTATAAAGCGCAACACCTTCAATTAACGGAAGACAGTAGGGGACTGAAACTTTTTCAAGGACGAATTTGGGTACCCAAGATTGGGAGATGTCAGGAATTGTTGTTGGAAGACGCTCATAAGTCGAAATACTCTATTCATCCTGGGAGTACAAAAATGTACCTGGACTTGAAGCAGAATTATTGGTGTATAGGGATGAAGCTTGATATGGCTAGTTATGTGGAGAAGTGTATTACTTGCTTGCAGGTAAAGGCTGAGCATCAACGACCTTATGGTAGCTTACAGTCTCTCGCAATTCCATAGTGGAAATGAGAGAACATCACTATGGATTTTGTGACAAAGTTACCAAGGACCTTGAAGAGTCACGACACCATTTGGGTGATGGTCTATCGATTAACCAAGAGTGCGCATTTCTTAGCAATACGAGAAACTCTACCGATGGACAAGCTAGCTAAGATATATATCGATGAAGTGATCTTAAGGCATGAAGTGTCGTTGTTTATTGTGTCCAACCGGGTTAGCCGTTTTACTTCTCACTTTTGGGATGGGCTGTAGAAGGAGCTAGGCACGAAAATAAAACTAAGTACCACATATCATCCTCAAACGGATGGTTAGAGCGAGAGGACCATCCAAACCTTAGAGGACATGTCGAACCTATTCTATTATGTTTAGATCGGATAAACATATTGGATCCGTGTCATTACCAAATATAAGATGTTAGACCAACGGTAATATGTGTATGTGTCAAGATCATACTGCTGCCACACACTTCTTTCAACACATACTCCTTTTAAACCCTTGCATAAACCCCATGATCGAAAAGAGTGATCCTCCCTTCACCATCTCCAATATCAACATTCTAGGCATACAAAGAGCACCACCTGTCAAGTCAAGAGAGGACATTAAGGAAATCAACCAAAATCTATACGTGTTGCTTGCTAATGTTGTCAGTGATTGCCTTCTCCATAACTGCTACTAACATCTCATATCTAAAACATCCATGAACCTAGAAAACTTTGTAATTGTCAACCCTAGTTCAGGTGGTTGGCTGGTGTCTTGGAATGAGATGATAATTGTTGATGATGAAGGGGACTTTGATAACTAATCAAATTACTTGGGGGTTTTAAAAATTCATTAAATTATAAAAACTGTAATAAAAAAATATGTATGGTATTTAAAAAAAATAATTTATATAAAAAAATATACGTCATTGGTCCTTGGTCATGTTGACAGGGCGGACCCGCTCTATTGGACATGGTCACGGGCCACCACTTTGTTCCTTCGTCATTATGTAAAAAGTTATAGGGTGTCACCGTATCATTCTGTTGTGTGCAACCATATATATTTTGAAACTTCAATGATGACAAAAATTTCCCTTGGTAGAGTTGGTTTGCATGGCTTTTCTCCCACCCCAGGCGTGGGTTTGAATCCAGTTTGTGTCACTTTATTAGTTTTTAGCTTTTAATTTCAAATTTATTATTTTCTCAAAAGTTTGCAATAAAAGACTTGAACACATGACCTCACATATGAAAAGCAAAGAACTAACCAACAGACCAATGACGATTTTGTGAAAAATATCTATATCTTTGTCTCTTATAGTCAAATGGTGCCATCACTTGAAAAAATTTCTAGGTCCACCTCTGCATGTTGAGTTATATGGCACTTCATTTGCCATGTGATCATGTTAACCGGTTAAAAATTAAATCGGTTACCTAAATACTTAAATGTTTGATATGTCATATCCTATGTCCAAAATGAAGGTTTTGGAAGGATGTTACTCAAAATAGAATTACAAACAACAATATTTTACATTTTCATGCAATTTGTCCTTTTGGATGTAATCTAAGTTTTGTTCATTTTTGTTAATGCAGATCCATTAGTACTTATTTCACCATCAAATTATGGTACGATACAACAATTGAATATTAGAAAATCATTATCAATGGATGGAAACTAAACTATATATGTTGTTATTTTGTGTGAAATGAAGAAAACTAAAGTATGTTTACTACATATTTGGCATTTAATCAATATCCAGAACTTGAAGTTCTCATCCATGAAAACAATCCATTAGATGCATATCATTGTGGCTAAAACCTTACATGTGATCTTTGGCTCAATTGTTTGTTTGTTCGTTAGGTTTTATTTTGACTAATACAATTGAAACATTGGAATCGCATGTGCTATAAGAACGTAGATTTTAGCTTAATAGTTTGTTTTATTATTGGATTTTGTTCTCATTAATACAATTGGTTCACATATGTTTTTGTAAATCAAAATATCACGACCCCCATTAGCGAAAGACAACACAATATTTTTGTTCCGTCAAGGATATGATGCACAAGGATCTCCTAATTCTTCAGTCACTCTAATCTTAAAGAAATGCAAAAAACTCTCACCGAAAAAAGGGAAAGTTTATTCAAGAATAAGATATATTCGACACTTTAAGATATCTTTGACTAGAGTTTAGATGATTTTACTTCCAAATTTTAGTCTATTTATGACCAAATGACATCACAATATGTTATTGCTACGAATGTTTTGAGTGATGCTAATAAATTTGATTCTTTGAGTGAAGAAAATATGCAAGAACTCATTAATGAACTTCTTAGTACCGGTATATCTTGAAACAATGTTGGTTAAGCTCTTGAAATTTGTTAGGATGGTGTAATGTGGTCAAGTTCTTGTATTCATAGTATATGAATACTAGTAAATAAATTTGAAATTGGAACATATTTTGTATAATATTTTTGTATGTTAGGTTGTGGTAAGAAACATCTAATATGTACTTGGAACATATTTGTATAATCTTTTGTGTTGTATTTTGAAGTTGGGTGGGTATGTAAGCCTAATTGCAATGGATGTTCGTTTTGATGCTACGATTTTGTGTTTGACTTAAATCCATACGTTAACATGATAAAAAAAATTGTAATACAATTATGTCGATGACATGAATTTATCATTCATAATATATTGAAATTATTATACATAACAAATTTTTATTGATTATATAAGTTCAACATATTACAAGCCATCATTTATGACAATGACACTAAATTACCCGTATTAACCAAATGACATCAATACAATGATCATTTCAAATTGCATTCATGTTCCCCAACTTTTCATTTTCATCCCCATTTTCATTCCCTTTTTCAACCAAGTAGGGATAGTCTAGGTTTGCTGAAACTATTTGCTTTTAGCTAGGTGTCATAAGCATTCAAAATTTTCTTTAGAGCCTAAGTCTATGAAATTCAACTTTTTGGCCATTTCGAATATTTTCATTTTTTTGGACTATAACAGAACATGATTTTCGAAATAAGTCCATTATATATATATATATATATCTAGTACGACCCTATCAAGTTTTCATGGGTGCTTTTTTTAACAATTAACAAAGATTAGAATACGTAAAGAATAAAGTTTAAGGATCCGAAATTGGTATGGGATCAAAGAAGTTTAAGGATCCAAAATTTGGTGTAGGGATCCGAATTCCTGAAGGATCTGAAATTACGTAAAATGATCTAACCTAAGATCTAAAATATTACTTATGTTTTTTTATTATTGAAATCATATTTTAGAATAGGATTTCAATTGTAAAACTGTTTGTCTTATTTTGTAATTCGCATTGGTCGGTCCAAACAAAATGCCTCAACAACATCGAAGACTAGTTAAAGTGAAGTTAGATCAACGCCAAAGTTGAAATAAATGTCATATAGCCTATTGAAGACCACTATCGTATTTTTGGTCCGATTTTGGTCATCTAGCGATCAAGGTCATGGGATGAGGTTGTAAGCCCTATTTGGTCCAAATTTTGGTGTTTTCTTCCCATTTCTTCCCCTTTTCCATTCTCTCCTACTTAAAGCAAATTTAGGAGCTTTTGTATCAGATTTTGGAGCAGCTTGGTGTGGATTTATCTTAAAGACTCCAAAGATTTGGTGTTTGGAAGCTTGGTCTGGAGAGTTCGAAATATTCAATGGAAGAGGTTTGGTTAGGAGATCTCAATATCCTTGATATGGCCAGTTTCTTGAATATTTCAAGCTCTAGTATGAGGAGTTTGTAAATCTGAAGCTTATGCTCATTTATGGTTAATTTATAGACTTTAGGGTTTTTCTTGTGGATTTCAAACCTTCACTAATGAAAGATAGAGTTTGAGTTTGGAATTTAGGTTTAACATAACCTAGCAAGGTGAGTTTCAAGTTGCTTTGTGAAAATGTTGTACATGCAAAAAATGTCTATTTTGGAGTTTTTAAGTGTTTTCCCTAAGATTTGCCAAATGTGTTGGTTGTTTGGTGAAATTGCATTTTTGTAACACCCGGATTTTTTAGGTAAGTATCGAATTTAGATAAACCTTTCATTTTACTTGTTAAATGACGATTATCGTGTCTTTCTAAGTTGCTTTTCTATTTTGAGGTTTTATGTGTATATGTTATCTTAGATGATTCTAAAAACTCCTACCTTGATTGAAAGCTATGGTCGCGCGTGTGTCGGCTACTTTTTTTGGAAGGAATCAGGCCCTGCAGGTGATGGGCGACATTGCCCCAGCGACAATGCCCATGGGCAAAGTCGTCGGGCATAGTCGCCCAGGACGTATCGTGGGTGTTATTGTCACAGCGACAATGCCCAGGGGCATAGTCGCAGTCAGTGTACTACGGGTGTGGTGAGACCGCAACAATGCCATTGGCAAAGTCATCGGGGCATAGTCGCCCATGTGGACCAGGATTCTGTTTTAAAACTCAATCAAATGCCTCATTTCAACCTTTGTTATCTAAAATCGGGAGAGAACTCTTGGGAGCGATTTTCTGGCACAAAACCCTCTTCTCATTTATTCTCTAGGGTTTGGGGTTGGTGAGCTTATTTATTGTTCTTCAAGGCATCATTCAAGGCATTTATTGAAGCTTCTCATCGAGTTCATCACTCTTCTCCTTCAAGTCTTCCATTTGCAACTTCTAGGGTTTCTATTTTCTAGGTTTTAATCAAAACCTAGATTGTGAGTTTACTAAACCTTTGTTAAAACTAGATACACATCATAATCTTCTACTTGCTAATATCTTGAATCTTTACTTGAAATGTTCATTTCTAAATGTCTATGTATTTGGGGTTTTCCTTATGAAATATGTTTATTTGCAACTTGCCATGATTTGATGAGTATATATGTACACATTGGCATTTTGATAATTGCTTACTTGAGACACATTTTGGTGGTATCATATCTATATGATGAAAGTTGTAGTTATATTAGTGTATATCGGACTTTATGTTGTTTAGGATGGTAATATTGTACCCATGGTTGGTATTGAAATATTCTTGGTTATAATGTACCTTGAGACCTTCTATGAATTATGTTGGATGAACCAAGTCAGTAGACACTAGGAGGATGTAGTCTTGGGTGCCACCGTGATGGTATGTACCTAGACCTCCGCCATTCGGGGTAATGCCATGGTTGTAGTCCTCGGATGTGCCGAGCCTTTTGGATGTCACTCATGGTAGTTGGCATCAAGGTATATCGACTCTTTGGGTGGAAATTGATTGGAACTATGGGTCACCCCCATTGACTCCACATTTAATAAACCTTGGTTAACTGTTGATAAGAATTGTATTTGATTTTTCCTATGCTATTTCTTGTTCAAACTCACTAGGCTTTTTGGCCTAACACTTGTTTGGTGTCGATGTGTATCTCAGGTTCTAGTGGTGCCGTTTTTAAGCAGACCTAGTTGATCATTGGTGAGAGCTTGGGGAGCATGCTTTGGGATGCATTTTTGTGAAGATATTGTTTGGACTTTAGACAACACCCTTTTTGTAATCTTCTTTCTATTTTTGGAATTAGATTAGTTGGTTGTTGTTTATTTCCGTTACATTACAACTGTAATTAACAGGTTTAAATATTTTCCCACATTTGGGAGGCTCTTGCTATGACAATTTTTAGTATATCACATGTCCGTTTTTCGGATTTTTGTTATCCCTATTTTTAGGGTGTTACAATTTTGGTACATTTGATTTTATAAAATCTTAAGAAATGCTTACAGTTGGGGGTTTTGGACATTTTGATAAACAAATTAAAAGCTTGTCATCTTACAATGATTTATAGCATATAATGGTGAATATTTGACATTAATGCACTTGTTAAGTTGGATACTTCGGGACCCTGAGTATTAAGGTGACGAACTCGTGAGGAGTCGAGCATGGGGACCCTTGTTTTGAGGCTTTGGCCTAATAGAGTTGATACTAAGTCATCAGGGGTATTGTGGGGATGACCTCAGGTGGAGCGAAGCACGAGACCATGGGATTTGAAGGTGTAACTCTATTGTTGTGAGTAGGCACTAAAATTAGGGGTATTGTAGAGGTGAACTCATGTAAGGTCGAACTCCAGGATCTCAGGTATTGCGATAGAAATTCGGAAGGAGTTAGACATTGGGACTTGGATCTTGTGGTGATACTCGATAACGTTGATGAATGGCTTGCTTTGCTTTGGTCATTGAGTTTTCATCATGGAAATGGTGAGTTTGGGAAGATGTTATTTTAATAATAAAACATTTCATTTAGGAAATTATGATTTAAATAGCATTTTTTGAGTTTCATCATTTTATATAATTAAGATGGAAATTGCTTGAATTCATTAGGCTTTAAGCCTAACACTTTTTTTATTATCGACATGTGCATCAGCTCCTTGTAGGGTGGTACTATCGATATTTGAGAAAAGTTGAATGCTAGTTAGGGACTCGTGAAAGACTTAACTCGTTGGGATGCTTCTCTGTATCGTTTTGGAGATAGCGACTTTATTGGTTTCAGTAACACGTGTCTCTAACCTAGACTTCGTGAAAGATTTGGTTTGTTCTTTCTTTTGATGTTAAACCTTAAAACTTTAATTAGTCGCTATTTTCAAGATTTTGGGGTGTTACATTATATATATATATATATATATATATAGGATAGTAATAATTTGAGAACTACATATTTTATGAGAATTAACATAACCACTAATTCAATGACTTTAATTAACATATTAAAATAATAATAAAACGGTATTATTGTAATTGAACAAATTACAATTAATGATGATATTATTTGAGGTTAAGATATCCTCAATTTAGGGGATTAGAAACCACTTCCCATTTTTTCTCTCACTCTCTCTAGAAAATCACTTATTTATATTGGATTTTCACTCTCGTGGGTTCACAATCTTTCTCTAATTTTTGTGAATGTGATTGTTTGTACATAAATATACATTCACTCGATTTTTTGTTTTTGATCTACAACTATCTTTTCAAGAAAAACAGAAAACAAATGGGGGATGAATAAAGTTTTGTGTAGATTTGGTAAGAGAAACGGGGATGCACAAAGTGCAGTTAAGTTGATATTTTGCGTTTTTAAAGTTGTTTTAACAGAAACTATAGAATCTATATCAATGGTTACACAAAGTGTATCACAATTGCAGGTTTAAAGTACCTGTGCATCCTCGTTCCCAATTCACTACGTGACTACCAAACACTCATTGCACATTGTGCTAACTGAATTTGCATATAAAGCCTCCCCACATATTGTTAACATATACTCCTAGTTCACATTGTGGATCGACAATAACATACATATCCACGTGTTTTGAATGTAACGTAGCCAATGTACACTGTGGTGATTATATGAATATTGATTATCTTCTGATAGAAACGTTAAACACAAAAATGAGGATTCCCATTGTGATTTTTCCTTGTAAAATCTAATCATGTATAAAGTCGGTTTCGGTTGTCCACTATGATATCGTTTGAATTTGCATGATTATAGGGGGTTTAGTTGATAGAAATATTATTTTTTATCAATAAAGAATTAAAGATAATTATAGATTTCTATTAAATGTAATTAAAATAATTATAGATTTTTTAAATATAGTTAAACTAAGTCATGTGATATTTAATAGGGGATAATTATGAAATATAATGTGTAATTATTGATTGACTATATTTGGTCTTTAACAATTAATTTAATTATCTTTGGAAAATACATTTAATTGTAACACCCGAATTTTTGGTAAGTGTTCTTACCCATCGTTTAATTGTGGTAACTTTAAGAAGTGAAAAATGGAAGTGGAAGTACTCTGATTTAACCTTGGACCGACCCCGAGCAGTCAGCCTGGAAAATCCCCAGATTTTGGGCTCGGTAAACTTTCAGCGACTATGCTCGACGATAGTGCCAGGGGCATAGCCGCGTGGCAATGTCGCGACCCGTGTATCACCCGCGCTACGTTTTGAGCGGAAGTGTCGACGATTGTGACACTGGTCACTCTCGCCTAGAACTCTCACGAGAGAGGTACTGAGACCTCCTCAACCCGGGCGACTATGCCGGCGATTGTGACATTTTTCACTCTCGCCAGGCAAGGTCGCGGTCGTGCCCCAGACCTTTAAATGCCTGGCAGACGGGTTTTCTTCATTTATTACTGATCTCTAAGGCTGAAAGGGCAATTTTATGCAATATTAGTGAGCTTCCTCTTCCTCAATTCTCTCTCTTTATTTACTCCCAATCTCTAGGGTTGTTGTGAATGATTTATTGGATCCTGTAGGGTTGATTAAACATTCAAGTGAGAAGTAATGAAGGCTCTCAAGATCCAAGCTCAAACCATCTACTCTCTAGTTTTTGGGTTAGGGTTTCAATCTATAACCCTCCAAGGTGAGTTCATCTACTCTTTTAGAGAAGTTGAGCTCACTAATGTGACTGATGTCTGATTGTATTACGGTGTGATCACTAATGGTATACTTGTTTGTTTTGATCTAGCTCACGACTATATCCAACCGTACATATCCGAATGGTTTTATAATTCCCGTTCTTAAATTGTTTGTTTCACACTAGGCGTTACCCTAACACCTGCTTCGTGGTTGTCATATATGACACGTCATCTTAGCGGTGGGGCTTGTTGGGATTGAGTGGACGACCAAGTGGTCGAGAGTAGTCATTTTTGGAGAAACATAGTTCGGCATAAATCGTTTTATTGATTACCATTTTTGAAGGATAGCAACACCCGACTGTAATATAAAAGAGTTGATTTAGATTAATAGGTTGTCGATTTATATCCTTAAATTTATTTGGGTTTGTAAACGCTATACTAATTCCCCTATTATAGGGTGATACTCTTTAGTCATAAAATGTCTTTTCCGAATTTATTCAGGTTTAATTTGACCCTTATTTTTAGGTGTTAGAAGTTGGTAATAGAGCAATAGTTTAAGTGAACTAGGTATGAATGTAAGATACCTAGACTTAAGCTGAGAACGATTAAGTTATGAATTGTGAGATGAGTTAGAATTCTTAAGATAGGATGATCTTAGAGCCTTCGATATTGCTCGAGTTGAGAGTTGTGACGGTAGTATCGAGAATACTTATGTATAGTATGTTCATAATTTCAACTAGCTAATGCTATTGTGAATATATTGTTACGTATGCATGCTTAGATTACTGTTGTTATGACAATTAATGAATGTAATGGTATGTATCTTTGTGTTTTATTCTTATAATCTATTCTCACCTCCATTCTCAAATGTGTGGCAGACTGTGATGGTTAATACCCGGAACAAACTAGAGGGTGTTATCCCAGATTTAATCTAGTTGGTAAACAATCAATCAAGTAATCAAGCAACACAATAATAATCAAGAGATAATAAGATTAACAAAACGTACCAAAAATTTCAGAAAAAATAAATTTCCAAAAATAATCAAATGCAGTCCTCGCACACAGTATAAAGCACTAATATCTAATAGTTAACTATGAATAAAATACTGAATAAAATACTGAAAAATTGTTATCTATGAATAAAATACTGAAAAATTAAGAAGATTTTGATCAAGAGCAAATCTTTGTCCCCCTTCGCAGACTTAGCACGGGGGTCCCGCTTGCAAAAATTAGGCTTTTAGAGGCCCTGTTGCAGCTTGCAAAAATTTGTCTAGGACTGGAAAATGTGCTTCGAAGAATGAACTGTACCGGTCGAAGGAAAGACCGAAGTATGCAAGTACCCGGTCGAATGGCAAGACCGGAGTAACAAGTATCCGGTCGAATGGGAAGACCGGAGAAACAATTATCCGGTCGAATGGGAAGACCGGAGAAACAATTATCCGGTCGAATGGGAAGACCAGAGAAACAATTATCCGGTCGAAGGTGCAAGACCGGATTAACAAGTATCCGGTCGAAGGACGAAGACCGAAGTAACAAAGTATCGGTCGAATACTAGACCGAAAACCACTAAGGTCCGGTCGATACTCCTATCCGGTCGAAGGAAAGACCGAGGAATACTAAGGTCCGGTCGAAGAAATGACCGGAGATCACAACTATTCGGTCGAAGTAAGGACCGATGTTTACAACTACCCGGTCGAATGGAATGACCGGAGATTACAACTACTTGGTCGAAGGCTCAGGTCGAATAGGTATCGGTCAAACAACAATATCGATAAACACGATGAATGACCGAAGAACACGATGAGTTTCTGGGATTCGACCGAAACCAAACCCTGAAACTTTAATCGACCGAAAACACAATTAAACCAACAACTAAGCAATCCTTCGATCGAATGAAGCACAAAAACACAAATAATCAATTACTAATCAACCGGATGCGATAACAGATTCATAAAATCGGATGAACAGTATTTTTTCGATGAACAGTATTTTTTCGATGAACAGTAAATTTTTCGATGAACAGTATTTTTTCGATGAACAGTGAATTTTTCGAAAAAAATAGATTTGTGAATAGTAATCGATGAACAGTAATCTGTGAATAGTAATCGATGAATAGTGAAATCGCAAAACACAGATTTAATCCTAAAAACTTGATTCTTTAGGCTCTAAACACAGATTTAAGCAATGCCAAGTTTTGATGATGTTGATTATCACCACTCATCAAAAAGGGGGAGAAGATATAAAAAGGGGGAGAAGATACAAAAAGGGAGAATACAATCTGAAGATCTGAAGATATTCAAATTTTCAAAGATTTTAAAGTTTTTAACGATATCAAGTTTTGAAGCGATCAACGACATATCTGAAGATAAGTGAAGACAAGAGAAGACCCGAAGACAATTGCAAAAAAAATTTTAATCTTGAATCCAAAGGGGGAGATTGTTGGATCATAAATTGTATTCAAGATTAAAGTTAAAGTTAAGGGTTTAAACTGCAATTGTGCTAAAGTTAATTAGAGGGTTTATTATGTAATAAGTTAATAGTTATTAAGCTATTGGGCCCAAGCCCATTAGAAAGCCCATTAAGGTTAAAGCCCATAAAGCCTGGGTATTTAATGTTTTGGTTTATTAGATTTTAGAAAAGAATCCTCATATTTACAATAATCATATTATAGTTTAAACCCTTAACTTTAACTTTAATCTTGAATACAATTTATGATCCAACAGAGGGTCATGAAACAACGACATCCACGGCCGACCAACCGCGGGTGACTGTGGCGGAAGAGCCTTCTCGTCTAAACGATGTGTTGGGTGGAAGAATCGAGCATATACCCCAACACAATCCGGAAACGTCGGAACCTATAATGGAAGAGGGGACGACAGAAACACGAATGATGTCGGCCATGAATAAATCCACGACACAACAACAAGAGTTATTCTTAAAGCTTCTAGAGGACAGGGACACCAACAACTGTAGGCATGAGACGGTTGCCGAGAATGTTATCATGGTGGGATTCGGGGGTACCGGAAATGAGATCCCTACTGAAGGTTTGTGACCTTGGATACGAGACTAGAAGGGAATACTTGTTCCTTCAAGACCTTTCTCAGTTGCCGACCTCCCGAATTCAAAGGCACAGATGACCTACTTATCTGCATGAACTGGATCCGGGAAATAGAGCAAGATTTCCGGACTAGCGTGTGACACCCCAAAATGTGGCAAATAAATAAATAGGAAAAGAAAGGAAAAGGGAAAATAAAATAAAATAAAATGCGTTTTATTTTATTAGAACAAAAATGTAAAGAAAAATATGAAAAGGAGTTAATTATACCATTTTAAGAATGTGAGAAATGAATAAAATAGTTTATATGCAATCGGACTAAAAATGAAAGAAAATATCAGATTGGGGGTGAAAAGTGTGAATTTGGCAAAAGTGTTTAACTCAGGGGGCCGAATGTCATTTCTGAAAGTTCAAGGGCAGTGTCAGTTGTTAATTGGTCTAAACCAGAGGGACCTGTTATGTAAATAGGACAGTTCTGAAATTGAAAACATGTTAATGGGTAATCTGTGAGGCTTCTTATTGGCTTGTTTGGTCAACGAATAAGCCAAAAAATTTCAGATTTAAGTAGACATTCTCGTCCTCTTCTTTTTTGGTTCAAGTTTCTTCAAGAAAAAAAGAGAAACGAGAGAGAAATCGGAGCTCAAAGTTCTTACCCGAAATTTCGATTTATCGGTAACATGAGGTAAAATACTCAACCAAACTTCGAGTTCTTTATATGGTTAACATCGATTTTAAGTTCTCTATCAAACCTTAGTAGTCTTATGTCTAAGATTTTAGTTTAGAATGATCGATTTTGAGTTTTTCTTTAAGATTTTCGAGTTACGTAAAAACCGAAAATTTAAATGAGAAATTGGAACTCAATACTTGATGGTTTTCATTGATTCTTTTTTCTATGGTTGAGGAAAGTCATTTTCTTGAATTTAGCAAAAATAATCGTAAAAAACGACAAAGGAACGAGTCTAAGCGACTTGTTTTCCGGTTGCCACCGTTAAATCCATGCCGTTGCCGCCGCTGGCCGCCGCTGGCCGCCGCTGGCCGCCGCTGGCCGCCGCTGGCCGCCGAGCTATGGGCCAAGTCGCCAAGGCATTTTCTTTCTAATTGGGTCTTTTTTTAGATTGAGTTTAGATTTCTCTTTTTTATTTTAGTTAAATGTTGGGTTATATGTATAACAATTATTTTGGGTCACTTAAATATTCAGATTTATTTTATTTAGGATTGATGCAATCAAATTATTTTATTTGGACCTTTAGTTTATTTAAAAAGTCCAATTAAAGGAGAGATTTAATTATTAAATTATTTATTATAGAATAAATAATTTAATAATCGTATTTAAGGTGTCGTTTTAAGATTTATATAAATTATAAGATACTTTAAGTCAGAATGGAAGATTTCGTTAGTCATTAAAAGAATCAATCGACGTTAAGAATCATTATAAGCATGGTTCTTAAAGATTTATTAAATTATTTCGATGACTTAATAATTAGATTAAAACGTCGTAATTTGAGTTAAATATTTATTTAGACGCTTTAGTTTGGAGAGATGAATTTATGAGTTTATAAAATTATTAATTTGACATTTTAAGGCGTCGACGAGTTTTAGAATTGGGGGTTTGACTAAAGTTGGTCGAGGTTGACCGAATTAACCAAGAGTTGACTTTTACCTCATTTGACCTATAAAGATTTTAACGATAAGATCAAATAGAGAAATTTGTGACATTAAGAGACCCAATTATTGAAGTTTGACTTTAGGTCGGGTTGACTATAGTTGGCTATTGTTGACTTTTGGAGGAATTAAGCCATTAATAGGATATGAAATGTGTATGTTTTCAGTCAAAAGCTATCAGTAGTCGATCTACACGCAATCAGGTGAGTTTTCATGAGACTTACATTGGGATGCATACCTACGTACAAATTTATTTTGAGCATTATATGATTTCTATGGTGAATGTTATGCATGACAATGATTTAAATCATGTCATTGGTATATGTTTACACGTACGTGGAGTTTTGTGGAGCATGCATGCTAATTGTTTTTCATTTTTTTAAACGTATTTATCATGCTTGGATTTTCAGTTGGTTTATATTGTACAAATGGTGCATGGTACGGAATATGAGATGTTAGTTTGGTTTGTCACACTTAAGGGGAGGCACGAACCCGAAATGGGTGATTGGGTCTGTGTGAGCCGTACACACTAGGGAATGCCTGTGACACGGCAGCACGACCCGGTAATGGGTTATTGGCTATAAGTGAGTCGTATAGGCCCAGGGAATGCTTGTAACTTATCAGTCCTTACTCGAGGAGACGGTTATGAGGTCTCGTTTCTTTTGATGTTGCATGTTTTAGAAAATGAATATTATTTTATACGAAGTTTGCATGTTTGATATGTGTGACAATATATGATTTCATTCACGCAACCATGAACTCACTGAGCTTTATAAGCTGACTATAGTATGCATCTCAGGGATTGAAGGTTTCAGGTTGGACGAAGGAAAAGGGCACACATAGAAACTTGCCCTATCCATTTAAGTTCAATATTTATGCTTAGGCATCTATGATAGATAACTTTGCAACGCAATCCGATATGGGACATGTTAGCATTATGTTACACATTTATTGTTTTAAAGTCTTCCGATGTAAACTATTTTAATTTAGCCGAAATTTTGGAGTATTTTTAGAGGAATTGTTCAGATTACGTAACACTTTTCAAGGCCAAAATATGTGTGTTGCATAGAGAATGCGCCAAAAATCAGAAAACCAAGTTTGGATCCCAAATGCTTAGAGGGGCGGCCCTCACGTGGTGGAATGTCTACCACACCTCTCTTGAAGCCATAGTTTTTGACAAGTTGAACTGGGTGACTTTTAAGGAGAAAATATTGGAGGAATAATGCAATGAGAGGTCGATGGACCAGATCGAAGAAGAATTCCGAAATTTGAAGAAATGCAATTTGTTGGTGAAAGAGTACAACCGAAAATTCTTGGATAAATTGGGGTTGGTGGGACATCTGGTCCAATAGAAAAGGAATAGAAAAGGAAAAGATTAAGGCTTACATCAAGGGTCTTCCATCGGACATGATGTCAATGGTCCGAGTGTCAAAGGCCTCCACCTTCCGTGAGGCGGTTGAAGAAGCCCAACTGATGGAAGACGGCTACAACCGTGGCAAAGAAGAAGGTAGTCGTCAGAAGAGAAAATGGGAGGGAAATTATGTTTTTTTAACAACACAACAATTTTATTACCACAAAAAAAAGTCACCAGAACACACCAAAACAGGAAAAACCCACAGGGAACTCAGACAAACCACTTAAACAAAAAGCTCCAACCAACAACCGGAGTTGAAAATACAGAAAACAAAAACAAAAAAGGACACAGTGCGTTTGCGAGAGGCAAACTCCACACCACCGATTCCGCACACAGCCCCCTGCATCTAAACAAATACGTCGAACTTTCCACAACGTCCATGAAAACTGCAGCACGCTGTCTTGATTATTCAGACTAACCCCTCATCGCACCCGCAAAACTAAATCGGCGATGCTCGATTCCATTTTCACCAGCATCCAGCACCGATCCGGTCATATCCCTATGCACTCTTCCTTCGCAAAAAACCTGCAGCCCACAACACCTCCAGACCGTACGCCAAGTGTCGCCACTCTGCACCATGGATATCGATTTATGCTCCCGCCATCCTGCACATCAACTACCTTTTTCACCGCGGTTCCGCTTCCTAATCATGTTTCGTCCACCTCTATTATTGGTTGGGATTCGACAGCCAACACTGCCAGTCCAGACCCAACTCTCGATCTCGCCTACTAATCCATTCGAATACTTTGATTTGGTTTTCAAAAAACTTATCCAACAACTTGTCCCATGCTTTCTCGAACACTAATTTGTTCCGACTTGCCCAAACAAAATACAGAAAGCTCCACACTGTTGCCTTCCATCTCTGCGTCTTTCGTGCATTCCCACCCATTTGGTTCTCAACAGCTAACAGTTCACTTAAAGAGTTTATCGAGTCTAAATTTAGACTCCACCACTTGCCCACAAGTTGCCACGTATTTTTCACTTCTTCACATCCAACCAACACATGATCTACTGATTCCTTTTCTTTATCACATCTTGGACATAACGGAGAGTCCAAGTCTATTACCATACTATCCAATACCGCTCGCGTAGGAATTCTCCCAAGTCTTGCCCTCCACACGAAAATGCAAATCTTTTTTGGAATACTCTTAACCCAGTTGGTCTCCACTATATTTCCCCCCGCCATGATCTGTTTTTCTTCTAGCATATCTCGAAGTTTCTTAACAGTGAATTCTCTTTAGTGTCCAATCCACGAGACACGATCCTTACTCTCCTTTCTTGGGGCAAAGTCACTTAAAGCATTCAACAAAGATCCCAACTCACCTATATCCCTTCCATTTGGCTCCCTCCTCCACTCCCATTTCCATACCCAATTTTCCCCTTCCCACTATCCTCTCTCCTTAATTGTCACGCTTTTTGAGGTTTCTAATTGGAAAAGCCGATTGAAGTCTTCTATTAGTCTACGATATTGGAGCCATCTTTCCTCCCAAAAGTGTGTATCTGATCCATCCCCCACTATTTTACCAATTGAACCCGATAAATGCACTCCTTCCTTTTCAAGTTCCTCCCCAACTTTCATGATCTCTTTCCATACCGAAGCTCCCCCACATTCCTGTGGTTCCCATATACTAGTCCCCCCTCCCTCCCATAAACTGTATTTATTACTCTCAACCACAAAGCATCATTTTCAACGTGAAATCTCCACCACCATTTACTAAGAAGTTCCCAATTGACATCCTTAAGACTACCAACATTTAACCCTCCCCTTTTGAAACCCCCCCATGACCCTTTCCTATTTTATCCAAGACACACCTTTTTTCTCATATATGTCCTCACCACTTCCCCTTCCCCCCTTAAAAAATTGACTTCTCACATGTTCGAACGATTTTAGAACACCTTTCGGAGCACGAAACAATGAAAAAAAGTAGAGTGATACACTACCAAGGACCGATTTTACCATTGTCAACCTTCCTCCAAATGACATCGTTTTTGCCTTCCAATTTGCCATATTACTTTTTACCTTTCCAATCACCGGATTCCAATGCTCTAATTTCTTCATTGACGCATCGACCAGTAATCCAAGATATATGAATGGGTGACAATCGCTTCCACACCCGAGACCTCTTTCCCATGATTGTATTACACCTTCCGATACACCCACACCATATAACTTACTTTTGTTCATGTTGATTTTGAGGCCCGAAGCTAGGTGAAAACACTTCAAGATCTTCAAGAGGTTCCTTATATTCGACAATTTCCATTCTCCAAAAAATATTGCATCGTCCGCATATTGAAGGTGTGAGATTGTTATCTCATCCTTTCCTACTTTAATTTCTTCAAACACCCCCTTCTCCACGGCTTGTTCCATCAACAAATGTAAACTTTCGGCTATCACCAAAAAAAGTAATGGTGCAAGTGGGTCACCTTGTCTTAATCCTTTCTCCATCAGAAACTCTTTTTTCGGTGCTCCATTTATCAAAACTGAGATTATTGCTGATTTTAAGAACGTTTCAATACACCTTCTCCACTTTTCTCCAAATCCCATCTCTTTCATTATGTCCAAGAGGAATGACCATTCGACCGTATTATATGCTTTTTTGAAGTCGACCTTGAATATCAACCCTTTCTTCTTTGTCCTTCTTAGAAAAGATACCGCCTCGTTTGCGATAAGAACCCCATCGAGGATCGATCTCCCTTTTGTGAACGCACTTTGTTCCTTGCATATTAATTTTTCCATGACTTTCTTTAATCTTTCCGCCAATAATTTCGATACAATTTTGTAAACAATACTAATGAGACTAATTGGTCTAAAATCGTTTAGGCCAATCGGACTATTTGTTTTCGGTATCAAGGTTAGAAACGATGCATTGTAACCAACACTAAATTACTCCTTGTCCAAAATCCACTCTATGGCTTTCATCAAGTCTTCTTTTATTATACCCCAAAATCATTTTATGAATCTTATTGTGAATCCGTCCGGTCCTGGCGATTTATTTTCTCCACATTCCTTTATCGCATTCAACACCTCTTCATCCGATACCCTTTTCTCGAGATTAGTGGCCTCCTCCCTTGATAATTTCGTGATTCGATCCATCCTAATTCTTGGTCTTTCCTTTCTTTGACTTGCAAATTTTTGTTTAAAAAACTCGAAAGCATACTCTTTTATTTTCTTCGGTTCCTCAATCTATTCAGAATTAATGTTTAGACCTCGAATCGAATTTTTCCTCTCCCTATTCTTTATTGCCGCGTGAAACAATTTAGTGTTTTCACCCCCTCCTTATCCATTTTATTTTGGCCCTTTATTTGACCATAATCGCGTTATTTTCTTCCAATTCGAGTCATTTATTTCTATTATCTATCCATTGAATTCTGTCATGCTCCTCCAAGCACTGTTGTTCGGCTTCTTCATCCCCTTTCTTTACTTTTTCTCTTATTATTTACAATTCTCTATCTATGTCCCCCCACTTTGTTCTACACCAAATTCTTATTGCATTTTGGACGTTCTTGAGCTTATCTCGAAACACACAGTCCGGTCTTCTTGAAAGCAAATTTTTATTCCAAGCCTCCTTAACCAAATCCTTCAAATTATCCTCCCTCGTCCAAGCATTAAAAAACTTGAAAGGCTTTAGCCCAAAATCCGCCCATTCGTCACTTAGCATAATCGGTGTATGGTCCGACCACTTCCTCTTTAGCGTTTTCGCCCCCAAATTCTTCCTTAACTTTCCAAGCTCGAATGTGATCAAGAATCTATCAAGTTTGCTGAATTTACTTCCATCGTCACTTATTATGGGAAATCTTTTCCCTCCCATTGGTACTTCCACTAGATTACTCCGTCGGATGAAATCGTTGAATTCTTCCGTGCTTTTGGGGTTTGTTATCGAATTTAATCTTTCTTGCGGATTTTGGACTTCGTTAAAGTCGCCAAATAGTACCCAGCTTACGTCCTCCCTTTCACATTAAGTTTCTAATTTCACCCACATCTTTGCTCTTTCTTTTGGGTCCCTTAGGCCGTATATATTCACCCAACCCACTAGGCGTTGCTCGTTTTCCCAATTCCCTACTACGGCTAAGAAACTCTCTTCTTGAATTATGAATTGGCACTGAAAAGTTTTCCTGTTCCAGATCATCAACAACCCTCCTGATTTCCCGGTAGATACTGTTTGTACAAAATCACCATCATTGTTTCCCCATATATTAACAATAAATTAGCCATTTACAGACTGTAGTTTTGTTTCCTGTATCCCGATCAAGCAAGGTTCTTCTTTTTTACAGATTTCTTTGAGCTAGTCCCTTTTGTTTGCTGCACCCAATCCTCTAATATTCAGTGATATAATCTTCATAATGTTCAGGGATCGATACTTACCTGACACCGAAATTACTCCCTGCTGTTGTTCCTTTCTTCTTGATAATTGCTCCTTGCTTCCCATAAAATTCCTAACCTGTTCCTGAACTCCTCCAAACCTTCTGAGCTGTCCAGACTTCTTAATTCATTAGATATCATCACTTGTGTCGAATTTGATGTCGATCCCTCTGCTTTTTTTTTCTTTTCTCCTCCCTGATTTGCTAGAACCGCCTCCTTTTACACTTATTTTCTGCGCCTCTCTAGGTTGTTGTTTAGCTCTTGCCAATTGTTTTAAGCAGTGAAAGCTCAACCTATTTCTTCCAATTCCCAGGTAATCTGATCTTCTTACGTTTGAGTTCTCACCATGGATTTTTCCCAACTTCTGTTGAATGCCTCCAGTGTCCTGAATTTGCGTTTCCATCGACTCGCTGTTTTGGCTTCGCTGCTCATCTGTTCCTTCCCCCTGATCTGGATTGCGTGTTCCTTCTTTTTTATTTGGATTGGGACCTTCTCTTTTAGATCAACATTTCCATCCTTTTTTTATTTCTGTCGGCCCAGATTGAAGTTCTTTATTCCTTCCTTTAATACTTTGACTAAGCCCAATTACTTTGTCTTTTCTCTTGTCGTTGTCGAAAACACTTTCCTCCACCTTCTCCTCAATCGCCCAATCATCATCGTTGTTTTCCCCTTCCTCCATCCATTCCGATGGAATATTTGATTCTTCGTCGTCATACTCGCTCTCCCACTGATTTTTTTCCTCCTCTTCTTCAATATGAGCCTCCATTAAACTATTATCCTCCTCCTCATTTTTAATTACATAGAACAGATTTCCCACTTTTATACTTTTGATTTCACTTATTTTTTACACTAGACCCGAGCTAATAAGGACTTTTCCCCACATCATATTCGTATATTCATCCATGTTACAGTTTTTAGTCCTTAAAACCTTTCCCCATTTGCTTTCAATGCCCATAAACGTTGTTTCTTTGTAAGCATGTAACGATACACCTTCGATCCTAATCCACAGCAGCCTTTCCGATGCTCGGAATCCTACCGACCATCTACTTAGATCCTTAACCCAATGGTGCAGACCGTGTACTTTGTTGCTTAATATTTTGTTCAAGGTCTCCTTAGATTCGAACCTTAACAAGATGTTCCTTCCTACCACTAACTTGACATAGCATCTCTCTAAATTCTCTGATTTAAAAAGTGACTGGACAACCCCTAGATTGTCTATCAAGTTAATGCTTCCCACCGCACATTTTTGAAGTTCTTCCATCTCTTTTCCATCTGCTTCCCATGATCCTACAACCTGCGTGTGTTCAGCCTCTCCTTTTTTACTGATCAAACTTCCTCTTTTCACTACCTCCGCGAAAGAAAGTTTACCTGCGCTTCCTTGCGTTTGTCCTCCTTTCTTGATTGTAATAATTGAATTTTCGTTACCCGATCTCGCCTCTCCTTTCTCCTCTGTTCTTCTTTTTTTGTTTGCTAAAAAAGCTCTTAGTCTATGTGTCCCTATCCATATTCCATTCAAACTTTTCTCGAGTGCCACTGCATTAACGACAAATCTGAATCGCACAAAGTCGAATTTCTCTCCGTTTTTCATCCTTCTTTTGCCATATAGATGTCCGATACTGCCCTATATCTCTTGAAAGTCTTCCACAGATGACTAACTTCCCAAGTTTCTGGAAATTTGAAAAACAGGTACAACACCTGATTTGGATTCATGTTGCCATTGTTCCACCGGTCATGTAGAGAGTTGATATACTTAATCCTGTTCCTTTGCTCCCACACTCTTCTCACCTACTCTCTCCCCCCTCTCGCTCTCTCCCTCTCTCTCCCCAGACCCCTCTCATCTTTTTTGTAAGATTGAGGGAAATTACGGGGAACCGATCCTAGGCGTGATGCTAGGTGGTGTTCTAAGTGCCGAAACAAGCACTTTGGCCCATGCAACTTTATTCCCGGTAATTGCTACAAGTGTGGCATTTCTAGCCATGCTTTCAGAGATTGTCCCGTTAAGGGGAAAATATGCTTCAAGTGTAAAGAGTCGGGACATGTTAGGGCAGAATGCCCGAAACTGAAGACAGAAGAAGCCGGTGGGAAGAAAGTGGATCTTCCGAGAGCGCCCGATAGAGCTATCCAGATGACGGCGAAAGAGGCCAAGACATCCACCGATGTGGTATCGGGTACGTTTCTTCTAAACTCCGTACCTACGTGTGTGTTATTTGACTCGGGTACCAGCTTCTCTTTCATATTCGATACGTTTTGTCAAAAGCTTGTCATGCCCATTATTAGTTTAGAAGATACTATAGTGGTAGAAATAGCGAATGGTGGTCAAGTAGTGATTCGTGATGTCTTGAGGAATTGCACTCTTGAGATTGAAGGGAAAAAGGTTTCTATCCATTTGATGCGCATGTTGATCGGTGGGTTCGACGTTGTGGTCGGGATGGATTGGCTAGAAGAGAACCAAGCCGAGATCATGTGCTCCAAGAAGTTGATCTTACTACCTGCTTCAGATGGTGAGACGGTAGTGATCTATGGTGAAAGGAGGAAGGACGACGTAGCGATTATCTTTATGGCTAAAGCACGAAAGTGCCTAGCGAAAGGATGTTCATCCTTCTTGGTGTACGCGATAGATACCAAACTTGAGAAGAGAAAGCTTGAGGATGTAAGGGTGGTGCACGAGTTTTCCGATGTTTTCCCGGATGACTTGCCCGACTTACCACCTGATCGCCAAGTGGAGTTCTGGATTGACCTTGTTCTGGGGGAAACTCCGATTGCTCGAGCTCCTTATCGGTTACCTCCCTCCGAGATGCAAGAAATGATGACTCAACTCCAAGACCTTCTTGAGAAGGGTTTCGTAAGACCGAGCTCGTCGTCTTAGGGAGCTCCGGTCTTGTTTGTTAAGAAGAAAGACGACACGATGCAGATATGTATCGGCTACAGAGAACTAAACAAGTGACGGTGAAGAACAAATATCCACTTCCAAGGATTGACAACTTGTTTGACCAACTTCAAGGAGCGGGTTGCTTCTCAAAGATTGATCTACGGTCGGGATATCACTAGGTGAGAGTGAAGGAGGACGACATTCCGAAGACGGTGTTTAGGATGCGATACGACCATTACGAGCTCTTAGTAATACCGTTCGGCCTAACCAACGCACTGGCGGTATTCATGGACTGGATGAACCGGGTGTGCCGATCATTCCTTGACAAGTCGGTGATAGTGTTCATTGACGACATTCTAGTGTACTCCAAGGGCGAGGCGGATCACGAGCAACATATTCAAGAAGTTCTGGAAGTGCTAAGGCAGGAAAAGCTCTACGCGAAGTTTTCAAAGTGTGACTTCTGGCTTCGAGAAGTACAAATTTTGGGTTTGGGGCATGTAGTCACCAAATAATGGGTCAAGGTGGATCCCTCAAAGATCGAGGCTATGATGAACTGGGAACCTCCCAATAGTCCGTCGGAAATCCGAAGTTTTCTAGGATTGGCGGGATACTACCGGAGATTCATTCAATATTTTTCCAAGATAGATTTATCGTTGACAGCCTTAACCCGGAAGAACGTGAAGTTCGTGTGGACCGAGAATTAAGAAAAGGCATTTCGAACTCTACAAAGGAAGCTTTGCGAAGCTCCAATCTTATCCCTACCCGAAGGATCGGAAGATTTTGTGGTGTATATTGATGCATCGAAGATGAGTTGGGGTGTGTTTCAATGCAAATGGGCAAGGTGATTGTCTACGCGTCAAGGCAACTCAAGGTGCACGAAATTAACTACCCCATCCATGATTTGGAGTCGGCAGCGGTAGTGTTCGCCTTAAAATTGTGGCGACATTACCTCTACGGCACGAAGTGCACTTTCTATATGGACCATAAAAGTTTGAAGCACATATTCGATCAAAAGGAACTGAGTATGAGGCAAAGGAGGTGGTTGGAGCTACTAAAGGATTACGACTGCGAGTTGCTTTACCATCCGGTTAAGGCAAAGTCGTCGCCGATGCCTTGAGCGGAAATGACTACGGGGGAAGTTCTCGAGCCAAGTTTTCAAGAATTAAGTTAGTGTCAACACTCGTCGAATGAATCAAATCGTCGCAAATCGAAGCCTTGTTAGAGGAGAACCTCAAGGAGAAAGTTATGACAAAGCAACATCTACTTTTGACGGAGGATGGTCGAGGAGTAAAGCTATTCTACGGGCGAGTCTGGGTACTCAAGATCGGGGGAAATCGGGAGCTTCTCCTCGAGGATGCCCACAAGTCAAAGCATTCTATCCATCCAGGAATCACGAAGATGTACATAGATTTGAAATTGCAATATTGGTGGCCGGTCATGAAACTAGATGTGGTGCGCTTCGTGGAGCGATGCGTGACATGTTTGCAAGTGAAGACCGAAAATCAACGACCTTATGGGAGTTTGCAGTCTTTGGACATTCCAAAATGGAAATGGGAGCATATTACCATGGACTTCATGACAAAATTTCCAAAGACCTTAAGAGGCCATGACACAATTTAGGTGATAGTAGACCGCTTGACCAAAAGTGCCCATTTCTTGGCCATGAGGGAAACTTTACCTATGGACAAGCTAGCAAAGTTGTATATTGATGAAGTGATATCTCGCCATGGTGTACCATTGTCCATCGTCTCAGATCGTGATAATCTGCTCACGTCACATTTTTGGGATGACTTGCAAAAAGAATTGGGTACACGCGTGAAATTGAGTACGACCTACCATCTCCAAACTGACGACCAAAGCGAGAGGACAATTCAGACGCTCGAAGACATGTTGAGATATTGCGTGATTGACTCCGGGGGTAGTTGGGACTCGCACCTACCTTTGGTGGAGTTCGCGTACAACAACAGTTACCACTCGAGCATTGGAATGGTGCCATTTGAAGCATTGTATGCACAGAAGAGCCGAATTCCCGTATATTGGCTTGAAGCGAAAGAGAAACAATTTGTCGGGCCCGAGATCATTCAAGAGACAACGAACAAGGTTAAAGGCATTCGTGAGCGGTTGAAGGTGGCTCAAGATCGACAGAAAAAGCTATGCCGACAAGAAGAGGCGACCAATAGAATTCCATGTGGGAGATCGTGTAATGCTAAAAGTATCCCCTTAGAAGGGAATAATCCGGTTTGGAAAGCGTGGGAAGTTGAGTCCCCGTTTCCTTGGACCGTTCATAATGATTAAGCGCGTCAGACTTCAAGCCTACTAATTGGAGCTCCCTTCGGAAATGAGTGGAATTCACAACGTATTCCTCGTTTGCTACCTTCGTAAATGTCTAGCGGAGGAAGAAAGCGTCATTCCACTATCGGAGATTAGGGTGGACAAAGGGAACCGTTGTATTGAGGAATCCGACACGATTTTAAAAAGGAAGACGAAGAAATTCCATCATAAAGAAGTCAGGATGGTCAAGGTTCAATAGAAGCACCCTCGTGGGGCTAACATGACTTGGGAAGCAGAGGAGGACATGAAGCGAAGATATCCTCACATCTTCACCTAGAAAATATTTAGAGGACGAAATCGCTTTCAAGTTGGGGAGGATTGTAACACCCAAATTTTTGGTAAGTGTTCTTACCCATCGTTTCATTGTGGTAACTTTAAGAAGTGCGAAATGGAAGTGGGAATACTCTGATTTTAACCTTGGACCGACCCCGAGCAGTCAACCTTGAAAATACCAAGATTTTGGGCTTGGTACACTTTCGGAGACTATGCCCGACAATAGTGCTAGGGGTATAGCTGTGTGGCAATGTCGCGGCCCGTGTACCACCCGCGGTACGTTTTGATCGAAAGTGTCGACGATTGTGACACTAGTCACTCTCGCCTAACACTCTTGCGGGAGAGGTACTGAGACCTCCTCAACTCGGGCGACTCTACCGACGATTATGACATTTGTCACTCTCGTCGGGCAAGGTTGCGGTCATGCCCCAGGCCTTTAAATGCTTGGCAGACGGGTTTTTTTTATTTATTACTGATTTCTAAGGCTGAAGGGGATATTTTCTACAATATTGGTGAGTTTCCTCTTCCTCAAATCTCTCTCTTCATTTACTCCCAATCTCTAGGGTTGTTGTGAATGATTTATTGGATCCTCTAGGGTTGATTAAACATCCAAGTGAGAAGTAATCAAGGCTCTCAAGATCCAAGCTCAAACCATCTACTCTCTAGTTTTTGGGTTAGGGTTTCAATCTATAACCCTGCAAGGTGAGTTCATCTACTCTTTTAAACTTCATACAAGTCAAGTATTAGTGTTTTTAACTTCTAAACATCTCCTAGTTCATTTATCTTGATTTTTGAGATTCTTGACCTAAACTTGTTTTTGAGAGATGTTAGAATTTGACCTTATCAAATGTGGTTAAATTAAGATGGAAGGTATGTAATGACCTCTACCCATAACCTTCCTTCACTTGTTTAATATTTATGGAAGATGAAGGAATCCAACCAAGTTAGGGTTTCTTGATGATTTGGGAATTTGACTCAAGTTTAGGGAGGATGATTTCTTATATTGAAATAATGTTTATACATGGTATTTGGTGAGACCTTGGAATTATATAAGTATCTTTCATGATTTGGAGGTTATGGCATCTGATTTATGTATGGTTATGAATGGGTATTGGTATTCAAATGATTACACATTGTTAAGAGTTGGTGCTTTATTTTGTGTTTCGGTTTGAGTCTTAGTGCGATGGATCCATAGGCACGGTGAACTTAATGTTGGGATTTAAACATTGAGTCCATCATTTTGGCATGGAATAGGCATCAAGTCACCATGGTATGTAAGGTGTGGATCTATATGGTCGGGCAGCGTCCCATGGGCAGTAAGATGTAATTCCTTGGTGCATAAGTTCCCGTTTTATAACTTCTTGAGAATATACCTAGAGGGGTTGACTTGATGTTTTCGAGCAATAAACTTAGAGGAGTTGAGTTCATTAATGTGACTGATGTCTGATTTATTTAGTGTGATCACTAATGGTTTACTTATTTGTTTTGATCTAGCTCACAACTATATCCAACCGTACAAATCCGAATAGTTTTGTAATTCCCGTTTTTAAATTGTTTGTTTCTCACTAGGCGTTAGCCTAACACTTGTTTCTTGGTTGTCATGTATGACATGTCATCTTAGCGGCGGGGTTTGTCGGGATTGAGTGGACGACCAAGCGATCGAGAGTAGCCGGCGTAAATCATTTTATTAATTACCATTTTTGAAGGATAGCGACACCCGACTGTAATCTAAAAGAGTTGATTTAGATTAATAGGTTATCGATTTATATCCTTAAATTCATTTGGGTTTGTAAACGTCATACTATTTCTCCTATTATATGGTGATACTCTTTAGTTATAAAATGTTCTTTCCGAATTTATTCAGGTTTAAATTGACCCCTAATTTTAGGGTGTTATATTAATAAAAAAGGATTAATGGTTAATATTGGATCTCATGGTTTTCACAAAATAGAGAGTTCTCCAATGAATAGTCCCTATATTATATATATTTATATATATATATATATATATATATATATATATGACAAATCAAATACAAACCATTGAATTGTTATAAACCATACAAATTAAACCAATTAGTTAAGATATATATGTAAATGATGAAGGTTCATTTAAATATGATTAAATATTTATGAAAAATGATTAGAGTTTATTAATTATGATCAACACTTTATATTAAAAAGAGTTGATATGTTTATGAGACCATATATATCCGTTAGACTAAATGGACGTTAGAGATAGATTTGTAACATTCTAATGGTTTTAATTTGATTGGATATCTCTTTATATAAATGAAAGAATGAATGAGAGAAAAAAATGATATTAAATATTAAAACATATTTTATCTTAAAAAATAAAATAAATATAGTTTGAATTTATATTTAAAAAGAGTAAAAATTAAATAATAATTTAAAAAGAGTAATAATTAAATAATAATTGAATAAAATAATGGGAATTTGTCGCTTTCCGTTTACCTAACATAATAATTAAAACACGATGATATTAGCATTGGACGAGTCGATGATATCGCAATAAACAACGCAATTAAACATAAATATTATTATATTAAAAAAAACATAAATATTATTATATGTTTAAGTATTCAATTAAATATTATTATTTATTTAAAATATTCAATTAAATACTCGAAAGCAGCAATCTAAGGGAATACTTAGGGATACTCATGCATTATTTAGTTACAAGCATATCTGGCAACCAACTTAATTAAATAACTCACTCCTTCATTAAACAAGTATATTTTTACTCCTAATATTATTAATTTCTAGTGGTGGGTGTGGGTCCAAAATAATTCACATATTGTAATTTAAAATTATTTATCCAACTATTTATTCTATATTACAAAAAAAATGAGTTTTTATTTTATAATATAACTATTAAAATATTAAATATAAATAAATAATACATACAAAATATGTGTTAAGAATGAAAATTTATATGGTTTTCAAAAACTAATATTACATTTCTCAAATTAGAATTTTATAAGGTTCTCTATTTTAAATATAATAAATTATATAAAGTTTGAGTATTTTATTTTTGTTTCACGTTTTTTTTTGGTACACTTTTTATTATATTCTTATAAATTTAATTATGAATTATTCATAAGTGAATATTGATTCATACTAATATATTTACTATATTATAAACATTTATCTTAATTTTTAAAATCTCGTAAAAATTAAAGCTTATAACTGATAAACCAAACAAAATTAATATATTGCATTTTGATGCAATTTATTCTTTGTTAAAATAACAAGGTTCTAAATGGCGTGAGGCGTGGCGTTGCGGCGAGGCTAAGCCTCAAGCCTTAGGAGCCACGGCGAAGCCAT
Organism: Arctium minus; assembly: GCA_954870635.1. Classification (NCBI taxonomy): domain Eukaryota; kingdom Viridiplantae; phylum Streptophyta; class Magnoliopsida; order Asterales; family Asteraceae; genus Arctium; species Arctium minus. The sequence goes on from OX941086.1 coordinate 37,199,837, forward strand.
GGCGTTTTCAAGGCGTGACTTATGACGTCAAATTTCTAATTCATATATAATATTATATAAAAAACGTATTTTTGTAGTGTTAGTCAATGAGTCAATAGTAATAAGCAAGTTAAATTACGTTATATATTAAAAACTTGCAATTAAGACATTAAAAACATAAAGAAAAATCAAAGATCTCATTACGATAACTTCCGCATTAGGCCACGGCGTGCCATGGGCTTAATGTGGCGTGACATACAAGCCTTGGTGCCATGACACGCCATGACGGCTGTGCAGCGAGTTTTTTAGAATATTGTAAAATAATGCAATGCTCATCAGACCATTAAGTAAATTATCAAGAGACAAACAAAAACATTTCACATATAGTTAAAAGTGTTTATTTTTACTTGGTAGGGCCAAAGCCTTTCTAGTTGCTCGAACACATACGATTTTACAAAATGACTTCCCATTTAATTGTTGAATGATAGAGAGAAGCCTTTCTAAATGAGATTGAATTCAACATAAATAAAAAAAATGCATGGAAATAAAATATATATTATATTTATTCTAATTATGATGAAACTTTTATTTAATTTCTATTTTTTAACATTATTTCCAAAAGACACAATTAAATGTTCATAGTTTAAAGAATACAAATTTATGATATAAAAATCAATTCTCAAACTATATGTCATTTCTCTTTCCATCAATCAACATTTGGTATATTATTAGTTTAGAGCATCCATAATCTTCTTTTGGGAAATTAATTAAAATGTCCGTATTTCAAACATGTATTACCGTAATGCCCAAAATCTCTTTGCTTTTGCCGAAATACCCAATTTGGTCGGGATGTAGGGTCGGGATTCGATCCATCCTGGGGTTAGAAAAAACGCCGGAGTTACCCCGGGATTTCACTGTTCATCCCGGAGTTAGGGGCCAGGATCGATAGGATGGGCTTACGATGGGTCAAATGAACGGTGAGATTAGGGCTGGCAATGGGTAAGGGTAAACCCGTTACCCGTTATGTTTCGACCCGTTGAATAAGGGTATGGATAAGAAAAAATTTATCCATTTATCCACTTATCCATTACCCGTTTACCCGAAATTTTAGTGGGTAGGATATGGATAAACAGTTTTTCATTATCCATTACCCGTTACCCGTTACGATATAATATATATATATATTTATATATATATGTATCTATAATTATATAAAAATAAATATTAGTGTATATATACATAATTATATTAAGTTAATTATTAATATTTTTTTAATAATGTTGTCGTATTTTAACGTGTACTTTAATTTATTTTTATATTTATCGAGTAAAGATTTCATGTTGATTAAATGAGAAACAAGATGAATTTAGAAAAATAATCACAACGAAAAGTGTTAGTCTTACACTTTTTATATTGTTTTCAAAATATATACTATGATTATATTTAGAGTAATTAAATGTTTACTACAACAAATTAGATATAAATAACTATATTTATGAACTTATGTTTTACTTATATGTTTGAGGTTTAACAATATCAATTGTAGTTCAAAATGAAATTTTGTTTTACCATTTATCCATTACCCGTTTCGTTACCCGCTACTTTTAATGGGTAGGGTAGGATACAGATAATGGTTTTATGAGATGGATAATTACCCGTTTCGTTACCCGCTATTTTAAATGGATTGGATAACGGATTAACCTTACCCTACCCATACCCTACCCGTTGCCAGCCCTAGGTGAGATCGATAGATAAATTAGGTTAAAATGTTACCCCATCCCTTATAAATTGAATGGTCCCCCATTTGAAACCCCACCACAACCACAACCTCTTCTATTCTAACTCTCTCATATATCTTGTGTATACCACGCTCGGATTTCGACTAGATTCGTTAGTGTTTTATCAAAGTCCTATATGTCTCGTTTAGTTAGCATGGTACATTTTCTCTTAACCCCCATTGTGGTTTTATATTTTATAAAATATTTGTTGTATGTTTTTTTAGACTATATGTTTGATTTAAAAATATTGGGTTTATTTTAGAGATTATGTGTTACGTTTACGTTGATAATATGTTAGAGTATTGCGAATGGGGTTGGCACTTCACGCTCCGCCGACAACCAACAATTAAATGATGGATCTAGAAGGTTTGACTGGAAGGCACCCGAGACAAGGGAGGAGTGGGCGCAGTTTGGGAGAACTGCGGCCGATTACCCACTTATGGATCAGGAGATAGAACAATATTACCAAGCACGGGAGGCATACTACCATGCTCATGGGGGAGATGAACCACCAATGTATCAATCTACCTAGCCGGCGGGTCTACCAATGTCTCAAGTAATGCCTTCAAAGTTGAAACAGTCATGTGATGAGGCGAATGCAGAAATAGAGAAGATAAGAAGGTGGTGGCTACACAACATGGAACTTCAGAAAGAGAAAGAGGAGTGCCTGGCGGTGAAGAAGCAGTTCCTGGCATATTTGTGGCGCGATGCTAGAGAGGTGCAACGAGAGATAGCTGAGATTGAAGATGAAGCCAAAGAAATCAAGGAGAGCTACATCGGTATGGAGGAAGTAATCAGGGAAAAGCAGGACTGGATCATCAAGATCCAGGAAATCTACCCGTAGTAGGTTTCTCTTTTGTTGGTTGTTGTATGGATGCACTTTATCGATGCTTTAATGTTTTCTTTAATGCTTTAAGGTTTAGTTTATCAATGCTTTAATGTTGTATGGATGCACTTTATCCGATTTTATTTGATTTCAATAAAATGATGCTTTAATGTTAACTTTACTAAATACTACAAGAAAACTTAACAAGCACGATAAGGTAGATAACGGGAGAGTGCATTCACCGACTCTGCACTATTGGAGGTCATTATGTTATACCGCTGTGGAAGGAGCCCTGTTCGACATAAACACCAACCCTTCTGGGACTCCGATACATTCTCTCAACCTGGACAGAAACCAACCCCACTCCTCCCCTGTCTCGGACTTGCCTACTCCAAAAGCCAAGGGCACAATGTTGTTATTTCTGTCCATGGCAACCGCTAAGAACATCATACCTAGGTAAGGTCTCTTTAAATGGGCAGCGTCTATTACGAGGACAGGACACAGGTTTTCCAAAAACGTGCGGATCTGCAAAAACGTAGGTGGAACTTTGTAAATGTTATAATTTATAATATGTAAAGATACATCGTGTTAATATACGTACCGCACATCCAAGGGCAGCGAAACACAACTCAAAATGTCCATGTGCATCCGTCCTTATTCTGGTGCGTGTACCCGAATTCTTCAGCTCCAAATTATATAAGTACATAGGGAGTCGTTCGTACGACTCCTCGGAAGTGCCTCTCACCATTAGTAGTGCCTTGCATCGCGTACACCATCCTTGGTGGTAATCAATGTTGAGCCCGTACTGCTGGTTGATATCGTCGACGATGTCATTCGGCCGAAATGCCTTGCTAGCGTCAAGAAACTTGCCTTTCAGTATGTGGCCCAAAGTCCTTTTGTTGGCCTGTCGGTGTCTAGAATTCAGTTGCTTCCTCGAACAAGTGTGTACATCGTTCAGCTTTCTAACGGCAAACAACCCTCCTTTAGGGCCCACGGACTTCGCCGACATACGCCACTTACAACTTTTTTGGTCACAGACAGCCTCGTATCTGGTTTTGTTGGATTTCTTCGTTCTAAACACGAAACCCTCTTCCAAGAACTTAATTCCGAGCTGTATGGCCATTTGCTCCTTCATATCAAATAGTTGTCCTTCATGTATACTTGTATTGCGATTGTAAGGTGCGGGTTGGTAGGGTGGTATATTGGTCTCCGAGTTTGGAAGGGAATGAGGCATATCAAAATAATTGTTTAACTTACCAAGTGATTTATTGCTAGGGGTATATTTTCTTCTTCTTCGTCGTCCTCATAAGTATCGGTATCTGATCTGTCCAGACCAGATATACCCGTTGTGAAAACATGGGTTTCGTCAGGAGAAACTCCAGCAAACTGTCTTTCTTCTTCTTCTTCTTCTTCTTCTTCTTCTTCTTCTTCTTCTTCTTCTTCTTCTTCTTCTTCTTCTTCTGCTTGTTGTTCTTCTTCTAGTTGCGTTTCTGGAACAACATCAGGATAAGAGTTGTTAGGACGATATGCATGATCAGAATAAAGTGTGGTGTCGTAGGATGCCTGAAATTGAGAATCAGGCTCCAGTTGACTACCACCGACATGGATTTCGTCATCATATTTGTCATCACCTTCGTCATCACCTTCGTCGCACATCAATGTTGCGTCATACACAAAAAGTTATAGAGGTATTTATGAATCGACTTCAATTTGCATAAAACCAAGGATTAGTTCATTGTTGGTTAGCTCCACTATTGAGCGATCTTCACGTTTGAACACCAACTTACAAGTAGCAGAATCTTCGATTCCACATTTTCCCATGGCGTAATCAAGAAACCTTTTATATGAAATGATTACTGGAATCTGTACACCACCCCTTGTGTAGCCAATATAATCCCACTCATTGTTGTTTTGCACCCATTGACCATCGTAAAATAAATTGAGCCTAGCTTTTACAACAGGTGAACTCATTTTTTCAGTAGTATGAAAAATGAAACAATTCAAATGATGAAAAAGAGAGCAAGAAAGAACAATGGAATGGATGTGATTAACGAATTTGCTTTGCATCTTACTGATCTTTATAGACAAAATTGAATGGAGAAGATGAATGTGAACCACAAATTCAATGACAATAGTACAATTATTGTATGACAATCAGACCAAAGTGTGGAAAAAAAACAGTAGAATCAGGCAAAAAAAACCGTGAAAAAACCTTTGAAATCACATAAAATCATAGACCCAAACCCTAATTTCTCAAACCCCTAATAATGGTTCCTATCGATCCTGGATCTAACCCCGAGAATATAGTCCAATCCTGGCCTAACCCCGAGATGAATAGTGAAATCCCGGGGTAGGTCCGACATTTTTCTTAACCCCGGGATGGGTCTATATCCCAGCCAAATTGAGTATTTCGGCAAAAGAAAAGAGATTTTGGGCATTACGGTAATACATGTTTGAAATACAGGCATTTTAATTAATTTCCCTTTTCTTTTTGGGAGGTTTTTCACTTGTGAGGTTTTCAACATTAGTGGTAACTTTTTCGTTGGAGATTTTTTGTCAGGTTTTTGGTCAAAAATCATAACTGTACGACCAACTTTTTCCGACCAACTTTTTCAGAGGTTTTTTTTCTTATATTTAATCCATTTTATTTTTATAGAATTTTATAAAAGTTTCATATTTAATCAATTTTATTTATTAATATAAGAGTTAGAGTAAATTACAAATTTGGTTCTTATGGTTTACACTTTCTAACCACACTGTCCCCAAAATCAAAATAAATATAAATATGGGACTCATGATTTACATTTTTGCATACCCCGAGTCCCTCTCACTAACGGCATGGTTAAATCCACTATGAATTAAAGCACGTGCCTGACATATGAGGGGCAATTTCTTCTTTTTGGCTTTCCTCTCTTTTATTTACACGGGTTACAAGAAAACCCTTTCAATCCACATCCTTCAACCGTCTCTTCTCATGATCGTCATCCTTTTCTTTTCTAATCCTTTTTTTCTTTGGATATCAAGGAATCAAGCATTCATCCCATTCACAGAGTTACATAATATGATATTGGAAGTTCGAAACCCAAACCCCTTTATAATGGTACGTTCAAGATGGGAAGTTCGAAGTAACTATTGTGAAGACAATCAATATGTTGATGTTTATAGTAAGTAGCTTACTTATGTCAAAATTTTCTTTTTTTGAATCATTATTTCGTTTTCTATGTAGTGTTTTTGTGTAATTAATTTCTCATTGACAGATGATTATGCTGTTTACCTTCAAGATTCATCATAGAAGGCTTTTCGTCAAGGTTCCTAGAAGGGTATATGTTGATGGTAAAATTAACTATATTGATTTAGTAGACAAATATCTTTTCTCTATGCATTAGTTAGAAGCCCATGATGCATGAAATATGTATAAAAAACCTATACCTGTTTTCTATCATTTTAGAATCCCTGAAATGGACTTAGACCATGATCTTAGAGCATTAGGATGTGATAATGACGTGTTAAAAAATGTTAACTCACATTCCTGCATCGAAACAAGTCAACATTTACACTGAACAATGGAAGCTAAATGTGGGTACTTATTTGTCAATTCCAAGCACTTGTAATGTGGTGATTAAGGAATTACCTAAAAACGTTAAAAGGAATCCTGCAAATGAGGTCAAGGAGGGTAAGGGTTCAAAGAAAAGTAAAGGTCCTGCTAATGAGTGTAATGAAGGCATTGAAAGAGATCCAAAGAGAGGTAAGGCTCCTGCAACTGATGAAATGGTTAAGAAAATGGAAGATTTTGATCCATTTTTTGGAGAAGATATGGGTTCTTACCAAGCTACTAATGTGGTAAAATAATGAATGAAAAAGGTACAAATGATATGATTGATTGTAGTGAAGATGGTGACTTTACTCTTGATGCAAATGATATTTTGGATGAAGTGGATGTAGAAATGAGGGAGCAGAATGATCAAATGCCTACTGTCAATACTGAGGCAGTAGATATGGCGGATTTTGAAAGTAACGTTGATCACTCTGAGTTGGAGAAAGAGTGGAAAACATTGTTAAGGAAATTGAGAAAAGAACATGTTCCAACCTCTTAATATGATATTCATATATCTTTCTTTTGGTCAAGTATTTGGAAGTAAAGAAGGGATAAGTAAATTGATAGATCAGTTTGCTGTTACAAGTAGAATACATATTAAGATAATTAAGAATGATGCCAATAGAATCACGGATGTTGTATATATGCAAAAGGGCCTTAAGAAATGGTTTAAAGCTGGACTGAGGGATGTCAGGATCTTAATTCTAAACAAGAATAAACACTCAGAAACAATATTAAAGGAGTTTGCGGAATAACACTTTAATATTCAATAATCAATGAAACAGTGAATCAGAAGAACAACTTGTAAACTTTATTGAATGATTGTAAAGCTACAAGATTCAACACTCAACCTCAATATTGATGAATCACCAATACGAATTCTACTTCTCTAGAATTGGGATTACAAACCTTGAGGTTGATTCTCTCTATCTAAACAAAAATTCAGAATTCTATCTTTATCAATTCTAAACTATTCTTTAAATAATGAAGATAAAAGATAATTACAAATAATAAAAGATCTTCAAAATAATCTTCCATCTTTATCTCCAAGATTTCCATAATCTTCAAACTTGATCTGCACGAATCTTGATAATCTCATAAGCAGCACTAAGTCTTCAGCAGTATTAATACTTTGAGCAATATTAATGTTCAGCAGTACTAACTACTAGCAGTACTAAAATTGCTTAGCAGTAGTAATCTACTCTAGCAGTATTAATCTTGACTTAGCAGTACTAACTTCACTCAACAGTATTAACTTCACTCAGCAGGATTAATCTCAGAAGTAGTAATCAAGTTCTTCTAGCAGTATTAATCTTGACTTATGTATTTCTGAATTTCCCAACAATCTCCCCCTAACTTGACTTTTAGGAAGAGAAGTCAAGTTCTTCAAATGGTCTTCTTAGATGCTCCCAAAATTTCATGGATCATACACCTGTATTTGCATCCAACCCCAAACTCTGATTGATTGTTCTTTGAATCAAATACTTAGCCATCTCTGAATCTGGAACACATCCTAGCTTCTTCTTCAACATTGCATGAAGCTTTAGTCTGCTGTGATTATACACTCTATCCACTAGGAAGTACTCTATGTGATTTATGTCCATAGTTAGTGCATATACTCCACTAGTTTCATATAGAGTCCAATTGTTGACAGTTTTGAACACATTTCTGATCACATGCTCCACTTCTTCAGGTTTGAACATCATACACAGATACTCCATCACTAATTTTGTAATTGAAATCTCTGGAGCTTTCAGTTGATCTGCATACAACTTCATTCCTATGTCAAACATCTCTTCTAAATCTGATCTGGAGCATGTTCTTAAAATCTTTGCCCAAGTGTTATACACTTCAAACTTTTCATCCTTTCTTTTGAGCCTTATGTATTCCTTGCCATCAACCTTCATTGTATCCCATAGAATAACCTCAGGTGGCTTCACTTCAACAGGTTCAGCTGAAATTGGTTCAGGCACTTTGTCCATCACTACCATGAACATATTTACATCATCAGTTCTTGCTGGTTCTTTCTGTTCAGATAGCTTAGGTGCCCCTTCTTCTTCAGCAACCTTCTCAGCTTCTTCTGTAGCTATTCTAGGCTTCTTGGTTGACTTTCTCCTTGCCATCATCTTGGTTCTTTTTAAAGTCCTTAGACTTTCACCAAGAGTGGCTTCTTTCTTTGGTGGTGTTTCTTGCTCATCTGGAAAGGGTTTTTCTATCATGAAGTCATTGCTTTCTTTCATTCTCTTTTCCATTTACACCATGGCAGTTTCATTCCCTTGAAGCTTGGTCATTTCAGAATTGTACAACTCTTTAATCTTCTCAAAAGACATCTTTGAGAACATCTCCTTTCTGACTCCTACAGCACCTTTGAGAAATGTAATCATCTTGTTTCTCTCTTGGGTACCTAGGAAGGTCTTTGAGGGTTGTCTCTTCTTTGCAGCTGTTTTTACCACCACTGATTGCTTCAGAGTTGCAGCTTTCTTCTGTGCAATTTCAGTTTCCAGGCTTTGTTGATAAGCTTCATTCAGTTCAGCAGCTAGAGCCTTAGCCATCTCTCTGTCCTTTTCAACCTGAACCCTTTCTTCTTGCTCAATATCAGCTTGTATCTTCTTGGCCAGAGCTTCATCTGATTCAGCCAACCTTTGCTTTTTGATTGGTTGATCAGATTCCACCATTTTAGCTTTACCTTTATCTTTGCTTGCCACCTTTTCAACACTTGCTTTCTTTACAGCTTCACCTCTTTCTTTGATGAAAACTCCTTTGGCCTTTGAGGTGACCTTGGGAGTATCATGTTTGGCTTTGATTAAGGTCTCTGCTATCTCCAGATCTGTTAAAACCTCTTGTACTGTTTCCGCTGCTTCATTCAGTTCAACAGTATTAACAGTTTCTACTGCTTTGCTTGAATCAGCAGCATTAACTGTTACTGCTTTTTGTTCTGTTAATGCTGCTTTCTCTTTTTCTGCTTCTTGTACAAACTCAGTTTCCACTGCTTGTTGCTCCCCCTCAAAATCAGCTTTCTCTTGCTCCCCCTTATTTGTGGCATCTTCCATGTTGGCATCAGCTTCTGACTCCCCCTTTTTGGGAGCATCAGTCACTGGTTCCCTTCTTTTAATCACATACTGTTTCTTCTTCTTTTTCTGAAACAATTTCTTCACCATATTCTTCAGGTTGACAATCTGTTCTTGTTGAGACAGAATGATCAGTTTCAGCTCTTCTATGTCTTTTCCTTGGTTGATCACATCCATGTTGATGTTTCCTATTGTTTCAATCAATTCATAGTAGTTATATATGTCCTCACCTTCTCCAGGAGTGTGATGATGGGATCTTTTTGTAGTAGAGGTCTTCTTCCTAGCAGAAGCACCTGCTACTCCCATGGTTTCTTGGCACCTGGGACCTTTGGATGATTGCTCACCCAAAGTTGCCATGGGGAAGGTCTTATTTATGTTACCACTGACCTTCTCTGTTCTAGCAGGAGTAGTGGCAGCCTTAGCACCCATATGCTCAAACATCTCCTCAGAGAGCACCTCCTTGGGGTTGGGAGACACCCCTGTGGTTTCCCTGTAGATATTCTCTAATGGAGAATTCTCCATTAGAGGGCTTAAAGGCTCAGTGGGTGAAGGTACAAGAAGGGAAGGAGCCTTCTTTACCTTTTTCCTTATGTAAGTTTGGGTTATTGGAGAAGTTGGCTTTTGAACAAGAGACTGAGGGATTGATATGGAGGGTGAAGGTTGGGATTGGCTAGCAGTGGGATGGTCTAATGAGGGCCTTGACCCTGCTGCCATAGCTTCTTCATTGTGGGACACCACCATCATTGTAGAGAACAATGGGGTGTCAACTCCTTCCGAGTCCAGTGGAGATCTCTTCATGTTTGAAAAGACCTTACCTTTGGGAATTTTGGGTACATATACCTCATCAAAGTGAGGCATATCCGTCAATTCATGGGTTATAACTTCCTGTACAAACCTTGGGTACATGTAAAAACTCTTTTTGCTTCCCAAGTTTGATACAAGATCACTGAAAATCATTCTTGAAAAATTGTACTTTCTGGCAGTGGCCAAGCAGACCAAAGCATAAGCAATGGTACTGCTGAACTCACTCCATCCAGTAGTCTTTTTGGAAATACAGTGCATCAGGGTATGAACAAGAAAACGCCATTGGGTATAAAATTTAGCTTTTGAGAATTTGAAACCACCCAATTGGCCTCCATACCCCATTCTTGAAAGGTTTGAGAACAAGTCCTCATTAGGAATAGAAGTAATACCTGCAGCATCGTCTAGTCGTAGACAGATGCGTATCACCTCTTCAGAAACTGACAAGGGTTTGTCACACACCCTAGTCTTGATTATCTACACACCATTCTCTGTGACTATGGTGGCATTTGCCCAGAATTGTCTTTGATGCTCTATGTATATAGTTGGCGACACAGTAAGAGCATGGTCAATGTGGCTGGACTTGAGAAAATCCACAACCTGGTGAAATCCAGCAGCTTGTTTCGGCTTCTGTAGCATCGCAATCTCGTTGTGCTCATCAATGAATGCCATGGATGCCATGTTATCTTGAGTGTTCTTGCCTGAAACTTACTAGGAGCTTGAGAGAAAAGGGTTAGAGAGCAGATGAATAGAAATCAAAGAGTCGTTATGAACTTTTAGGCGGGCAAAAAGGGTATTTTTACGATTCGGGACATAAGCAATATTAACCACTAGCAGTATTAACGAACTAGAAGTATTAACTGAGAGCAGTATTAACCACTAGCAGTATTAACTAACTAGCAGTATTAACTGAGAGCAGTATTAACCACTAGCAGTATTAACTAACTAGCAGTATTAACTGAGCGCAGTATTAACCACTAGCAGTATTAACTAACTAGCAATATTAACTTTGCACTTGCAGTATTAAAACTGCACTGGCAGCATTAACCGCACTTGCACCTTTTAAGCTTGTGTTAGTCTGAGCATGGCAATAACTTTCTTTTTAACTCACTCTGTTATTCCTTCTCTTCATTTGCCACCATCCTTTTACTACTTCTCTTACCACTGATCTTACCTCCATCTGGAGTATCACACAAAGAGCAAAGAGCAACATGTCCTCCATCAAATCTTTTGAAGTTTCGAAGTCAGTCCATGTTACCTGTTATGTGCCAAGAGCAACCACTATCTACATGCCAAATGCTCTTCCTCTTGAGCTGTTGGTTGCCCTGCACAATTGATAAATCAGTTAGTTTTGGAGGGAACCCAAGCCAAAGTGGTCTTGGGTTGTCCTTTCTCATTTATATAATCTGTCAGTTTGGTCTGGATGAGTTGTTTAGGAATCTCATGGCTGGAATACTTTGTCAAGATTATAGGCTTGGCAGCATTACTACTAGAAGCAACACTAGCCTTGTTAGCCGTACTAACTTGGTTAGCAGTACTAACTGAGTTAGCAGCACTATTTCTGTTAGCAATACTATCTGGGATTGGTTTCTTTACAATTGGAACCCAAACTTGAACAAAGTTGTTTGCTTTCTTTGTCTTTAAATTACTCCTTGGCTTATTTGGAGTATTTTTTTTTTGTATTAGCAAAATTGTTCTGAGCATGATACTTTTTAGGTGCTCTTTTCTCAACCATTTGATTCCTTCTTTGATTCCTATAACCAAAAGAGTTTTGTGGTTGTCTTTGAAAAGTGACTCTTTGGTTAATAGGATTGAAATAACAGTATTTGGCAAGATGATTCAATTTTCCACAGATAAAACAAGGTTTTGGTCTGTTGATTTTACACAGATCAATCCCTTGTTTTTGTGCCCACTGATTATTCCAATTTCTTTGATTTCCCCTCTTTTTATCATGTTTTAGGGGCTCAGATTTCTTACATGCACACTGTTTGCAAGGAACAAGATTTACAACAGTGGTCTGCTTGTAATGGACCTTACCAGACTTTCCCTCTGTCTTCTCTATGTCCTTAGATTTGACCCAAATCTTTCCACAACCCTTATTGGTAATAATGTGATTTTCTAAGGGAATCTCTTTGTGATCATCCTCATTCTTACCATTAGAGTTCTCTTCTTCAGAGTCTATTTCAACCACCACTTTGTCTAATGGATCTACCTTAGTGGCTCCCTCAGGAAAGTCCTTCCTATCCTTGGTCTCTAGCAGGTCTGAAGTAGGAGGAATGTAGTTGTTGTTGTATGGTGGTGGTGTGGTATTATACCCTATTCCTGGCTTAAGCTTATCATGGATTTGGACCTTTAGAGTTGAATCCATGGTTTTAGAAGCATATGAATACTTCTCAATGTCAAGCTTAGCTTTCTCATACTCGCTTTTTATCTTCTCACACTCCTCTTCTTTCTTTTTAAGCTTAAACTCATACTGATCTTTCTCCCACTTCCAGTAATTGGTATCATATGAGTGTTGGAGTTCATTGGCTTGAAAACCTTTAATCTGTTCCTCAAACCTCTCAACAATTCTCACATAATCTTTTATATCCTTTTCTAACCTCTTAAGGTCATCACTCATCTTCTGGTTGTGATCTCTATACCTTTTAACAGTTTCAATACAGGTTTTAGAGCAGAGATTAGATATTACCTCAGTGGGGATTTCTGTGCTTGACGATTCTGATACTTTAGCCATGATGATTGATTTTGAATGAAAGTTTCTGAGAATACTGGCTCTGATACCACTTGTCAGGATCTTAATTCTAAACAAGAATAACCACTCAGAAACAATATTAAAGGAGTTTGCGGAATAACACTTTAATATTCAATAATCAATGAAACAGTGAATCAGAAGAACAACTTGTAAACTTTATTGAATGATTGTAAAGCTACAAGATTCAACACTCAACCTCAATATTGATAAACAGGCTCACCAATACGAATTCTACTTCTCTAGAATTGGGATTACAAACCTTGAGGTTGATTCTCTCTATCTAAACAAAAATTCAGAATTCTATCTTTATCAATTCTAAACTATTCTTTAAATAATGAAGATAAAAGATAATTACAAATAATAAAAGATCTTCAAAATAATCTTCCATCTTTATCTCCAAGCTTTCCATAATCTTCAAACTTGATCTGCACGAATCTTGATAATCTCATAAGCAGCACTAAGTCTTCAGCAATATTAATACTTTGAGCAATATTAATGTTCAGCAGTACTAACTACTAGTAGTACTAAAATTGCTTAGCAGTAGTAATCTCCTCTAGCAGTATTAATCTTGACTTAGCAGTACTAACTTCACTCAGCAGTATTAACTTCACTCAGCAGCATTAATCTCAGAAGTAGTAATCAAGTTCTTCTAGCAGTATTAATCTTTACTTATGTATTTCTGAATTTCCCAACAAGGGATTTTCTTGGTCTTGATGGATCTTTGATGAAAGGACCCTTTCTTGATTAAATTTTAAGGGCAGTAAGGTTTGATGTAACAATAGTACTTATCCACTTGTGTAAGTGTTGTGTCAGTTTATAAAACCTAAAAATACGTGCAAATAGATCTTGACGCAAGTATACATCTTGATATACTGTCGTCTTTTAACAAGTAATAATGGTACAAAGTACCGAATATCGATCCACAGGGAAACATGTAAAAGTTTATCAAAAGTCCAGTCTGTAAAAGCTAGTCTCAGATGACAAATTGGAAGAAAATCTTTTGGTTGAGATTTGATTTATCAACTACTGAATCAGTTATAAAAAGAGGCAAAGGGTATAAAGATCCATTAAGACAAAACACATGATATGGTAAAAAAAAGGTGTTGTAACATTCCTTTGTTATCTCAAAATTGATATTTAATGTAACTTCTTGAAAGTTAACACATTTTTATACAAATAATCAGTCGTCAATTGATTAAATATAATCTTCAATGAAATATAAATTTGATTAAAATAACTTAGACGATCATGCTATAGTTAGAAAACCTTTTCACCTTCTCAACAGTCTCGGTCTTAATTTCAATTCATACCCCAAGCTAAGGTGATTAGCCTGTCATCGCTTGTTTTTTTTAATAAAAGATGTAAAGACTTTGATTGTAAATAACGAAGATGAAAAATGCATAAAGTAAATTGCAATAATTTGAATTTGAGAAATGTAAATGTAACACCCCAAAAATAGGATCGATTTAAAACTTGAAATTTTTGCAACACAACATTTATAAATAAAGGAAACCACCCGACCAGGGGAAAGAGTAAGCGTTTACAAAACCTGTAAATGAATATGGGAATTAACAACAAACTAATCTAAATCATATCTATCTAGATTATATCGGTTGTCAACCCAAAATTCCCAAAATACTATATCATTTGTCCGCTTTGTCTCCAAATGCTTGGGGAGTTCATAGCGCTCAACCCGGGTTCGAGCCCCATTAGCAGCACTTGTGGCCACTGAGGATAAACTCAGGGTTGCACGCTTTAGCAGCTGGGCCAAAGGCCCTAATTGCCAGGGATTAGTCTGGGCCATAGGCCTAGGATACCCTTTCCAAAAAAAAATATAACTATCACAAAAAATGCCTCCACGACCCATCACCCTTCCCTCAAACCTTGGGCGACCCACTGCTAGGGGAACCTGTTATACACGTCATTTGAGAAAAAGTGTTAGGCTTAACGCCTAGTGAGAACAAACAATTTATATCAATAATTTGTAAATGCTTTGGAATACATATAACTAACCTTTCAATGGGTTGGATAAATAAAGTGTAACAAACAACCACATAAGAACCTTTCGGTCCGAAAACATCTTGCAATGACGGGGGAGACCCGATTTCCAAGGATCGTGGAGGAACACAAAAGTAAGCCACTTTCCAAGTTATTGAGCTCACCATACTAGGATCAAGGCCATAAACTCGTCGACTCGTACTTAGATATGGGGGAGGGAACCCAATGATGCTACTCATGCTCATTCGCTAGGATTTACATTTACGGTCCATGACTAGTATCTTGTCTCACATAACTGTACCAAGTTGCCTTCCGAGGGTCCAATGTCTCAACTAGTTACAAATGTGATTTATCCCAAAATTAAGCCGACTCTATACCTATGGATCCACTAGTAATAGTCTAAAGATTGTCACCATTTCATTGGTGACTCAAACCATAATCACACATATGATTTACATCAATGTTCCCAAGAAATTATTTGCGTATCTTCACAAAATAGATTCGCCATTTGATAAAGACTTGCCAAAGACCACCATTTACACTAATAATCAACCACACTTTCCATTTTCCCAAAAATACCTTTATCAAGAAATCTCATCTTATTATGGAACCATAAACGTGGTCAAAATGCATTTACTCCCATATTCATCCATAAGTGTATAAACCAAACACATTTTATAGTTCAAAACATATGAAACTTCATCATATCACAAAATGGTATAAAACCCCAAAAAATCTCCAAAATGCTAAGTTAGGTCAAAATCATTTTAAACAATCTAAAATCATGGTTTTCACATGTATAAGGTTTTAAAGGTTGAGAATGTACTCACAATATGGGTTTTGTTGAAAACCCTAGAAAACCCAAGTATTTCTTAAAGAGAGGGAGTGGATATGGAGTTATTGAGGCCCTAGACTTGATCTTCGGTTGATGATGAAGACCTTGAGGAAATGGTGGTTGAAACACTTTAATGAAAACCAAAAATCGCTCCTAACCCTAGCTTTCTTGTTGGGAGCATTTAAGAAGAAGAGGATGAGAAATAATGAGAGTGGAGGCCGATTTTTATCTTTTAAATGTGCACAATAGTCGTGTGCATGCGGTGGCACGGTTCGACTCGCACAGAGAGACATGCCGAGCTCTGGAGTCGTGAAAGAACAGAGCCTCGCGTGGATGATGACGCGGTTCGATTCGCGCGGATAGGCGTGCGGAACACTGTTGACATTTTTCGTCTTCTTTTCGGCTACCTTGCTCAACATCGAATTAGGACAAAAACTCCAGGTAAAACTAAGAATTAAAAACTACATTAATCAAGAAATACGACTAAAAATTGAAACTAACACTACGAGCGATATACAGGTTTAAGGGAATATTTGCTTACCCAAAATTCGGGGTGTTACAGTAAACTTATAGCGCAAGTAACTAATTTTGGAGAAACTACGGAAATAAAATTACTCGAAATAAATTATAATAAATAAAATGTAGAAAGTAAAGTACGGGAAATTAAATTGCATAAATTAAAGTGCAGAAAGTAAATTGCGGAATGTAAATAACAAAAAAGTAATGCATGAAATATAAAGCTAAAAGTAAAAGAAGGAAGTGGAAACTTGCGCGAAAAGTCTTGTTTCAAATCTTGAATTATTGTAAGTGTTATTTAAATGATGCATTCTTTGGATATGTAAGGGAAACAACCACGGAGTAATATTGAAATATTAATTTCAATCGTGAAACTACGATCAATGCTTTCTTTAAAAACCAAAGAGTTAACAAGAGAATTTTTAAGTAAGGAAAAGCGTCGTGAAATGATTTTTAAACACTTGAAATTTCAAACAATTATACCATCGAAACACAACCTCGAACCATACTTGGATATAAACCCAATTGTGATGAATTCACACTTTAGGTTTACGTTGGAAGTAAAATCTAGAAACACAAAATGTATAAAAACCGTGAGAAATTAAGAGTAGCAAGAGTAAGTGCAAGAAACAAAAATTCGTAAACGGAAAATTGCAATAATCACAAGAAATTTTGGGTATCGAAAACTTCAAGTCTTATATAACCATAAGTAACCAGAAGTCTCCAAGTGATGAAGACACCAAAACCGTAAGCTTAATGCTTACCAAACTTGTGTCTTGCCAAAGAGATGGTAACTAAAAGAAAATGGAAACATAAGATGAGATACTAGATGTAGTGAGATCGGTGTAGATGTTTAACCAACACAACCTGTTTATAGTAGTAAGTAAACTTGGGGCCCAAGGTGTACAAAAATGGGGGCCCAAGATTCATTAAATTAAGCCCAAAAAGTTGGTTTACAGCCCAAAAAAATGCAGCCGAAAAACGCAGCCTAAAGCTTCGGCCCAAACTTCAATCCAAAGCGCAAGTCTTCAAAAGCTTGCTGCTTGGTCCTGTAGGACTCCATTCAGCTTCAAAAATCAACCCTGCAGGATAGCATACAACCATTTTCACTTTTGAGGGCATTTTCATGGAAAAGAGGCTAAGTTCATACCATAAGCATTGAACTCCTTTACTTATGCAAATATGTAATAATACTAAAGAAAAGATTCAATGGGGAAATAAAATTTAGCTCAAAACATATGAAAAAGATGTGAATAGGGTTAATAAATTAACACCTATCAGTATGCCATTGTTGAGGCTAAAAAAACATCATCATGGACATGGTTTCTAGAGCATAATAGAGACGATCTGGATATGTTCATAAATTCAAACTTCACTTTCATATGATAGACAATAGGTATTCTTCATTAATTAATTTTATGCTTATTTACTTGATTCCAACTATTAATTTTCTATGCTCATTTGACTCCAATTGTTAAATCTATGTTTATTTACTTAATTCATGTTATCGTACATCCAAGGTAGGGAATAATACCCGCAATTGCAAAGCTATTCCCCTATGCAAAACATAGATATTGTGTACGACATATCCATGAAAATATGAGGCCATATTGGAAGGGTAAACAATACAAAGACATGTTATGAAGGTTTACAATTGCATTTGTGATCCAATAGTTTGATAGTGAGATGGACCAAATTAAAAAGCTTAATCTAACATGATATGAATGGCTTAGGAAAATACCACCACATCACTAGAGTAGGTCTCATTTCACAGGTGTTATGTCTTTCATGTATTTACAAAAGTTGGATTTTAGTATACTAGCTAATTGGTGTTTACAATTATAGGAAGAAGTCACCCATATGTTTTGTTGAGCATTATGTTTGGTATTCAACAAGCAACTACTTGATGCCAAAGACAAACCTATATACTCCTCATTGGATTGGAGTATATATGAGTTCTTGATGAAGAGAATAGTGAACGTGAAAAAGGTGATTGAGAAGGTTGTTGGACCTCTAACACCAACAACAACCAAAGTATTGGAAGCAATTAAGAAAAAAGTTATGGATTACAATATATCTTGGAATGGAGGCTGCAAATACTAGGTTAATGGTCCTTATATGGACCAGTGTGTTGTAGATGTGAAAGAGATTAATTACATGTTCTTCCAGGCGATGGAAACTTACTGGAATCTCATGCAAAACATGCTGTGGCTAACATATGGGAAATGGCAAAGAACATATAAGATATTGGCATTCTTGAAACATGGGTTCACCCAACATATTTGTTGACAACATGGATGGAGATGTACTATTTCAAAGTTGAACCAATTAAAGTTAGAGATGTATAGTTAAAGTTAGTTTGTCCAACCAAGTTGATTCTACCGGCACATCACACCCAAATAGGGAGACCAAAGAAAAAGAGGAATAAGACAATTGAAGAAATCACTAAAGGAGGAAGTAAGTTTAGGAAAATTGAGAAAACTGTAAGGTGTGTCAAATGCAATCAACATGGAAACAACTCTCGTATATTCAAAAGACAAGCCCTTAAACATCTTGGATGGTAACACAATAGCTTATGGTTGTTTTTTGGTAAAACATACTAGATGGTTGTTTTTTTGGTACAACATACTTGATGGTTGTTCTTTTGGTACAACATATGATGGTTGTTGTTTTTTTGTATGGCATAACCTTGGCTTGTAGTTAAATTGGTATGTCAATGAAATGGTGCAAACTTTGTCTGTTTCAGTGAAATGATTTGATTTAAGTTTCTTATGTTTGCAATTTATTGGTTTGTAGTTAAATTGGTATTTGTTGGTTTGTTTCAATGATTTGGTTTGTAAAATCCAAGATGAATATGAAGTTTCTTATTTTTGCATTACCCAAGATGGATCTGTAAAATTCAAATGGCATTATAATAAAAATGAAAGTCAAAGATGAAGGTAAAATTTAACTCTATTAACCCATACAAAAGCTTACAGTACATGTTGGTCACAAAAGATTGATCAAGTGATGCCATTGATAGCCTAAATCAAAATACAGAGCCATTACAACCTCTTACAACATAAATCAAAATACAAAACCATTACAACTTCTTACAACAACTTAGGTCAAGCAGGAAATAAAAAAAATTGACAATCACCAACCAACTAATACACAAGACATACTTTTTTTTCTCTTTTTTCTTTTTCATATGCTATTAAGTTTTCTTCAACCTCGTTCTTAGACCTCAATAACCCATAAATTATTGCCATGCTGGAGCAGATAGAGGCCCTTCATACAAGCTAATGAATCCACCACTTTTTCCCTATGAAAATTAATATAAAGGATTCTCACAGTCAAGGAAAAAACATTAAAATTGTTGCCATTCTTGAGCAACAGTAGAATTCCTGCATTTGTTGTTGTCCAGAAGTTTTTATGATCCTGGTTGTGCCACACTCTCATCGAACCATCAAATCCTTATATGGGTGTTCTTCAAGAAGGATGGAGAAGAAATCTGGTGAAAGAAGGAAGAAACTAGGTAAGGGAAGAATGAATTATTGACTAAGCATTAAAAAGATAGGGAAAGGCCGAAAAGATGAAATTGCCCTCATCTGAGGGGCCTATGATTTAATTAACGGGTGATTTAACTAGGCCGTTTGTGAGAGGGACTTAAGGTGTGCATAATGAAAAACATGACTCCTATATTTGTATTCATTTTGATTATAGGACCAATATGGTTAGAAAGCGTAAACCAGAGGGGCCAAATTTGTAATTTACTCTAAGAGTTAAATATATATTTAATATATCTTGTTTACATAAATTAAGGAGTAAGGTCTCTGTAAAGAACTTTTAACGAAGGATGTCCCTATAATTTCATTTTTGTAAGGGGCAATTTTGTCCATTAACCCTCATCTTCCTCAACTTTCATTTTCTATAATAGATTTGGTCACTCAAACTACTTTTTATTTTTGTAAAAAATTCAATCCCTTACTCAACTTTCATTTTTAGGGTTTGGACCCTCCCTTAGCTTTTATTTTTATGATTTGGTTCATCCCTTTAATCAATAAAAGGATATACATACATTGTTTAAGTACAACGAAATAATTAAATAAAGTTTAAATCTTAGATTTTGCAATGAAATATTTTATCTTTTCAGAAACTTTACTTCCACTAAACCGTTTAGCTCAAATAAAATATACATGATAAATGTTTTGTTTTAATTAATTGGAAATTAAAAAAAGTTTTAAAACTAAATACCCGACAAAATATTAGATAATGAGATATAAAATATAAGTTTAAATACTTTACTAAAACTAATTAATATACAAAAAAAATCATAGTTAAATTGGATATAAAAATATAAATTTAACTAATTTTACTTGAACTAATTAATATATACTGAAAATGGTTATAATTGTATATATTATAAGTAATCAGTATAGTTAAATATATAAAAATGTTATAATTTAGCAATAATTTGTTTAAGATTATTAATGTTATTATATATGATGAATAGTGTTATGATTTAACACTACTCAATTTTTCACTCTGCATCATAATAACACTAATAATATTCAACCCGTTAATGTTAAATTATAACATTTTTATATATTTAACACATCCGCTATGTATTAATTTATCATCTAAGTATAACCATTTTTAGTATTTATTAATTAGATTAATATATATATATATATATATATATAGGGGGTCCTTCATGGGAGAACTGATTATTTTGTGATAACCGTGAGATCCAATCTCAACCACAAATCAAAGAATAATTTAGGAAATATATAAATTTGGTAATTTTGATTTAAAGTTATACTTAAAGAACATTTTAGGTATTTTTAAAAATCTTATCTCTCCTCTCTCCTCTCTCCGGCATCCGGTGAAACTAATTCCGGCGAAATACACTGTGATACCCTTTTTGATACAAAATAGATTATGATATCCACTGTGATACAAATGTGGTACAACATACACTGTGATAGAAAATACATTGTGATACCCACCGTGATACAAAATGCAATGTCATACGTACAATACATATAAGACCCAATGCGATGCCCATTGTTATACCACTGTGATACCCACTATAATACCATTGTGATACGCATCGTGATACCACTGTGATACCCGTTATGATACCAATAACTTTAAGTTGATACCCATTGTACTACCAATGTGATACCCATCGCGATACCACTGTGATACCGTTTTGAGCATGGGCTAAGACTAGATCGGTGCCGATGACGTCCACTGCCGAGATCCGCCATCAACACCACCATTGTCGACTCGATTTAGAGAAGTTACTTGGTGGCGAAGAGTGGATGGTTTCCACCGTAGTGACTATCAATGGTGATGCATATAAATATGAAGGGGAGGAAGATATCATGGTTTAGAAACGCCATGATTTTCCGACCGACAAATTTTTTGCAAGGTTTAGAAACAGATGGAGGGAGAGACAAAGAGAGATACCGATCTATCCTAAAATTATGGGATGGGAATAAATGAAATTATTTATGAGTTGTCATATATATCAATTTACTAAATTAACCTTTAGTACTTAATTAATAATAAAATAAATAATTTTAAATGATTGGTTCACATTGGATCTCACAGTTAACACAAAAATACCTAGTTCTCATTTGATTAGGCCCCTATATATATATATGTAATTTAACTATAATAAATTTTTGTATATTAATTAGTTTTTAGTAAATTACTTAAACTTATACTTTTTTATCTTTCTAACTAATATATTGCCGGGTATTTAATCCTTTTTAACTTTCAACTAATTAACACAAAACATTTCTCATAAATAAAATATTTCATGACAAATTCTAAGCTTCTATTTATTATTTTGCTCATTATATTTAAAAGATTTATTTTTGTGCCACCAAATTTTATTGATTAAAGGGGGTCCAAATCCTAAAAGTGAAAGTTGAGCGAGAGACCAAATCTGTTACGAAAATGAAAAATAGTTTGATCGTTATAGAAAATGAAAGTTGAGGGAGAGGAATGTTAATTAATGGAAAAAATTTCCCCTGACAAATGGAAGTTTAATTGACGACGTTAGTAGGAGGGACCATATCGGTTATAAAAATAAAACTATAGAGACGTCCCTTGTTAAAATTGTTTTCAGGTACCTTACTCATTAGTTTATGTAACCCACAGTGTAGATCCCAGATATAGTGCAATCACGATATAATAATCAATAATGAACAATGATCAATCACAACTGTTGGTCATAAGATTAGATTCAACAGTAAGAGTTTAAGGTTTACAGAGAGAATATCTGATACGACTAAGTAAACCTTTCTAATGACCATTCTTTCTCTTCCTAAACCTAGGTTAAGACAACCTATTTATATGGAACGCTCAAAGACCTAGGGCCCAAAAGCCCAACAACCAAATAAAGCCTAATTACAATTAAAGGCTTTTTTACAATGCTTTAATAACACAATTAAACCCCATAAATGTGTTATACAACTTTCAACGCACTAGGACTTTCAGTCCTAACAATCTCCCCCTAAAGTTGAATAAGGCATTTATCATCTTGAAATCTTCAGGCTTGATCTTCTTTCCCTCTGGAATCTTTGAAGAACTTTGGTGTTGCTTGTCTTCATATCTTTCCAAGCTCCCCCATGAATAAAGCTCTTGGTCTTCATAGTTTCAACTTTGTAACCAGATTCAATGTACAAATACAATAGCCTCAACTGAATGCACTATCAAGCAGCTTTCAACTATAGAAACTCAACACATTGGATCAGCATACAAGAAAGATAATGTGCAAGTTACGTGACATTCCACGGTGCAACTTCAATTTAAAACAAATAATATGTCTTTGAACCGCGAGTTGAATTGACTTTCAGCTTAAGAACTTGTTTCAATCAGCTCGTAGGAGGAACAAACTTGTAGTAGACACCACATGATACGGGATAGAAGAACCAATAAAATCTTTTCTGCTCAGCTGCATTCTTTGAATGTAAAGGCTTTTCAACCTCAGATAATAAAATTTTGTTACTCCCCCTCAGATTTTGCTAACTCCCCCTCAACACGATAATCTGTGTCTTTGAATTGTGTGACATTCTCCCCCTCATGATGATTAGAAGAATCCTGAGTATCATGTATCTTCAAAGACTAACCGGATGAGTAGCAAAAGATTAGATAAAACAATTCAGTAACCAAGGGTAACATCTAACACAGAAACACAATAGTAATTGTTATCACAACAATTAAAATAATTGTGTGGCCTATTTTCAGAGTTGGCATCGATGTATCTCTGATAGGAATTCCAATTATCACTGAAGTAAAATATTAAAAAAATACTTCTCAAACTGTTCTGGTAATATCACAAAGATATGCAAGGGGAATCACAAAGATTTGTGCGTGTGTGAAAGAAGTATAACTCAAATCGATTAGGCTCAAAGATTGATTCAACCTGGGACGCAGGTTAGAAATCAATAGACTCAGTGAGATGAATATGAAGTTCGGAGACCGGAGTTGATGTCTTCCTTTTTCAATATCTAAGACCTCCGAGTGAGGAATAGATAGATTATGTGCTAAATCTCCGTGCATTTAGGGTGCGTTTGGTATGCAGACAGAACTGGACAGGACAGAACTGGATAGGACAGAACAGGACAAGATATAACAGGACAGGACATGACAGTTGTTCAGCGTTTGGTAAGACATTACATGATTGGACTGGACAGAACAGAACCGACTAAATGACCAATTTACCCCTAGTAAACTGTATAGTGTTTTTTACGGAATAATCAATCTAAATGAAATTCACAGGTTTATCACACAAGAAAAATCAAACAAAAATAAAAAAATCACAACAAAAAATGAATCTGAACTAAAACAGCAAAACATCATGTGTTTGGAATGTGAGATCCCAAATCAAATGGAATAGCAACAAAAACA
Source organism: Arctium minus (assembly GCA_954870635.1). Taxonomy (NCBI): domain Eukaryota; kingdom Viridiplantae; phylum Streptophyta; class Magnoliopsida; order Asterales; family Asteraceae; genus Arctium; species Arctium minus. Next base: position 37,223,893 of record OX941086.1, read on the forward strand.
TCACAATAGCAGGTTCATCTTCTGTTTTTAATCAATATTTTAGTATTGAGAATTTTTTCACAACAACAAGTCCAATAGTAGATTAAGAAATCACATAGGAGGAATCTAAGAGATGATTACGTAAGACAACAAGATGAAAAATCACAAGAAAACTGTGTGAGAAATCAATTTCAAGTAGGAGAAATCTATAAGTACGAAAAACTTTAGAAATCGATTTGTATGAGAAATCACAGAAAAATCGATATGTAGAGAAATCCCAGAAATCGATCTATAGAGAAATCGATTAGGACAAATCAACCTGAGGAAGAAGGAGAGATCGATTACGAGAAAACGATACCTGAGGATGGATAGATCGATTGAGCAACGTATTGATGAAGTAAGATGTATATATGAGGGAGGCATTGAATAGGGAGGGAGGTGTGAACTGGATGGAGAAATAATGTATTAGGTTTTGTAAATTTTAGGGGTATATTAGTCAATGTTACCTTGTTCCATCTAGTTCTATGGGGTAAGAAGGAACAAGCGTGTTCCACATGTGTTCTAGTTAATTCCACTTTGTCCAACATAAAGACACACCAAACATGGGACAAGTGTGTTATGTTCTGTCCTGTTCCACTCTACTCTACGTACCAAACACACCCTTATGAAACAAGTATCTTTTGAGAGATACTTGAGTGGTTGGGTGGGGTGACACGAGTTATCGACACTGGGTCCATGTATGTTTCAATATCCATCTCCAAAGAACGAGAATGAATAGATTATGTGGTAACCCGGATAACTGACTCGGTTTGGTTAGGACCAATAATTCTTATAAGTCCTGTCACATCCTCACCATATTCTTTTTGCTCCAAACTCATCTATCAATCTATACCCCTCACTGATATCTATGAATGGGATGTGTTTCATGGGTAGGTCCTTCATAGAAACATTAATAGCCCTAACACTCCTTTAACTCGCCAAAATAGAACATTGAAGTACAAGTCAAAACATTGAAGTACGAGTCCTGAATCGAAGTGTTCAGAAGTCGATATGAAAATTTAAACAAAGAAACATGGTACTCCCCCTCAAATGTGGCATAACCCTTGATTGTAGTCATGTGACATGAATAATCTGAATTAAGTCACACATGACATCCCAACAAAACATATTAGGAAGATTTTGGTTTTGGTATCCATGTGGTGATGGATCCTTGATGGTTAGTTGCCTTAGCTTTTAAGCTATTAAACTGAGGATTGGGGATGCTATAAGTACCATACCAATTATTAACATACCTTAAATCCACAAAGTCACTATTTCCACAGTGAGTGCAACAGATCTTTGCTTGGTTTAGACTGATCAACTTTCCTGTAGAATAAACATAAGTAGGTGAATCAGTCTTGGAAGTAGATGACTTTGTATCAACTACAAGAGAATCATGAGACTTGTTTCCTTCACTGTCTTCTGTAGTTGGTTTCTTTCTCCAAATCATCTTTATTTTTCTGGAGAAATGATTATCTGATGAATCATTAAGCTCGCAATCAGAAGAACTGGAGTAGTAAGTACGTCTTTCTTTGTTTCTGTGAACGTCTTTTAGATTTTTGCTTTGAAGATTTTTTCATAGAAACCTTTTCAGAGGCAGATGTTGAACATTCGCCTTTATAAAATTTGACCGGTGGCTCACCAGTTGAATCCAAAAAATCAACATTACTTGGAAGTTTTGGATCGAAATCAAACTGGTCTAACTTTCTGTCTGAACATACCTCTGAATTCAAGAACGTTGAGAATTCCTTTTTCTCATCAGATGTGACATTATCACTTGTGGGAGTCGGGAAACTGGATGGATTTGTGCTTTTCAAAGGATCATTTGTGGAAGCATTTTGAAAATCGGAATGAAGATCCTTTTTGAGACACTTCAACTGAGGCTCTCTTCCTTTATCAAAAGAATTTGGTGACGAGTCACCTAAAAAGGCTTTACAGAAAGAGGTGTCTGAGGGTGGATAGGAATTTTCTGACAGATTGATTTTCTCAACTTGGAGAGTTTCATGCTTAGCTTGGAGCTCAACTTTGTGAAGTTGCTCTTTCAGCAGATCTGCTGCCAAGGCAGACAGTTGTGAATTAAGCTTATTTATCTCTGTCTGAAGATATTCCTTCTCCTCCCTCGATCCAGTTTCCTTTTGATCGGAATTGAGGCACTCAAGTTTGGATAATAACTCTTGTTTTTTCCTTTTGAAAAATGAGTCTTTCCTGTGCAAATGACTCTTCTAGCTGAACAATTTTCTTTTCTAAAATCAGAGGTGGAACATAGATTTTGTGGTCAATTGATTCCTCCTCAGTTTCAACGGTTTTTGAATCAAGTTCAGCCTGAGAATAGCTTCGAAAATAATTATTTGACAGAAAACAGGATTTTTCGGTGTTGTATGACGCATTCAATGAGTCATAAACAAAAGGAAGTTGCATTGTGGTAGTATTTTTCCTTTTCAATGTTTCCAGTTCCGGATCCTCATCAACAAGTGGTTTGGTCCATCTGATTTTGTACTTTGGGTAGGTCTTGTTTGGTCAACGTGGGAACTTTGGTCAAGGCCTTTTTTAGATAATGTGGGTTATTGTAACCGAGAGCCGTGTCTGAATATTTGAATTCTTTAGGTGCATTCAGATGCATCGTTTGTTTAGATTGACCGATTTTGTAAAGTTTCTGTTCAAGATCCTTAAACTGGTCAGTTAACCTTTGATTTTCGTTTTTATAAGACACACTTTTAGTCACAATATCAATTTTCTCATTTTTTGACATACGAAGCTTATAAGTAAGATCATCTACTTTGGTCTTTAACTCTTTTGATTCTTTTGAAAGGCTAGCGCACTCTTCCTTTAGATTAGAAATTTGGCATAGGTTGCCGGCAATTTCTATGCTTTGTTTTTCAAGCCTGTCAGACTGTGATGACACATGATTTTCCAGAGAGGAGATGAGTTGCTCATTTTCTCTCATGGTTTGCTTGTAGGAGTCTAATTTGTGCACAGTGATTTGCAGCTGATCAATTAAGGCTTTCTGGAAAGGAGCACATACCTGACATGGGGAATCACGTTCATCGTCGTCAGTATCGGACTGTGTTGAGTGCTTGCCCATGAAACACATGTGTGCTTCTGCATCACCTTCTTCTTCATCAGATAGATTAAGCCAATGGTCATCTTCTGCCATGAGAGCCTTACCTGCTTCCTTTTCTTTAGCCAACAACATCTTGGCCTTGTAGTATTCTGAGTTGTGCACAACAAGCTTCCGACATTCTTTGGCAAAGTGACCCAAGCGACCACAGTTATAACATTTGATTGTCTCGTCTTTGGCTTTCTCATCATGCTTTTTCTCAGTCTTCTTTTCTTCATCAAGGCGTCTCTTCTCTTCATACTTATCCTTATGTCGTTTGAGAGGAGTAGTGGAATATCTTTGATTATTTGAAGATGAATTTTTGAAGAACTTCTTTTTCTGGAATGCTTGAGTTAAGAACATCACGACTTCCTTAATCTGAGTGTATTTTGGATCCGAATCACTGTCAAGGTCTTCGGGTTCAGAATCACTTTGCACAGGTTTCTTTTCAGTCGTGCGACTGACAGATCGACCTCTTTTATCTGAGACGAGCGCTAATGGATCAACCAACGGCTTTTCGTTTGCCTTTTGATTTCCCATCAACTCAAGAACTTCCTCTTCGTCCTGTAGAAGCATTTCATATATTTCAGGCAGAGTAATTTTCTCTAGGCTTTGAGTATGGCGGATATGAGAGACAAACATCCTCCATTCCGGCTGAGGGTTGTTCATGAACTTGATGTTGTTCTCGGTGTTGGTCTTCATGATGTGGCTTTTATGCAGATCATTCAGAAGTTGGTTGAACCGTTCATATGTTTTCGTGACCGTCTCGCCCTTTCTTGCTTTGAAGCTGTCATATCTGGAAATGCAGCTGGTGATCTTCAGTTGAGAGCTTATGCAGCTACCCATCATCATCTTTTCAATCTGGTCCCACATTCCTTTTGCAGTGGCCTTGTAGCTATCGATGCAGGCATATATGTCATTAGGCAGGCTTTGTAGAATGTAGGTCTTCGCATGCTTTTCCGCATCATGCCGGCTCCTTTCTTGAGGGGTAAACTCACTGAGTGATTTTGCGAGTTGGCGTTCTTGTCGACCTTGGGTTTGGTCTTCAGGCAGGACTTTCATCGGCCAGGATTGTAGCCCCTCTTTCAGACATAACATTATCTCGTCATAGTCTGATTTCGCTTTGATAAAATTCATGAATCGATCGTGCCATTGTGGATATTCTCCCCGATAGAGCACCGGAGGTTTTTGATCTGAACCAATGGCTAGAGCACCCCTTGAATTCATCTTTAATGCACTGTAGTGATCGTGAGACAAACTATTTGATCCAAAGTGAGATTAGATAACTTTAACGAAGGAACCGGTCGAACAAGGACCCGGTCGAAGGCAAGGACCCGGTCGACAGACCCGGGGAGGATCCGGGAGACAACACCTTGGTTGAAAGGACAACCCGGGCGACTTCAACCCGAGGGCAAGGTAAGTCCGGGCGATTAACCCAGATCTTTTGTTCTTCGACAAAATCGGCGATCGAACTAGATAAAAAGATAACTTTCAAACAGATTAATCAACCCCAATCGATTCCTAAATCTCACAGAAAATCGAGAAGGCATACCGAACTTTAACCAACTAACAATTTACCAACGACCGATATGCAAACCCAGAAAATCGATATGAACCCAGAAAAATCGAATATAGCATATAACTCAGAAAATCGATTATGCAGATATAATCCCAGAAAATCTTCCGAACTAAATAAACTTAACCCAGAAAATCGACCGAACTAAATAAACTTAACGCAGAAAATCGATCGAACTAAATAAACTTAACCCATAAAATTGATAGAAGAGAAAAAAAAAATTCACAGAATAAGAACCCAGATTTAAATCACTTCAAAGAACTCAAATCAACACTCAATCACAATATGCATATGAGAAATATCGATTTAGCCAAAATAAGCGATAAAAGGGTTTTAGACAAACCTTTTTGGATCAAAATTTTGGTCTCTTAGCTCTGATACCAATTGTAGATTCCAGATATAGTGCAATCATGATATAATAATCAATAATGAACAATGATCAATCACAACTGTTGATCATAAGATTAGATTCAACAATAAGGGTTTAAGGTTTACAGAGAGAATATCTGATACGGCTAAGTAAACCTTTATAATGACCATTCTTTCTCTTCCTAAACGTAGGTTAAGACAACCTATTTATATGTAACGCTCAAAGACCAAGGGCCCAAAAGCTCAACAACCAAATAAAGCTCAATTACAATTAAAGGCTTTTTTTATAACGCTTTAATAACACAATTAAACCGTATAAATGCGTTATACAAATTTCAACACACTAGGACTTTCAGTCCTAACACACATGGACCAAATTTGCATTTAACTCTTGATATAATTAAAGTAATTATATTTAAATATAATTAATAAATAAATGAGGTAAAATAAATACATAATTAAATTAGTTATCTTTTTTGATATACATAAATCAATAGAATTTTTTTTATATATTTTATATAATTTTTCTGGATTTCTTGATAAGCCAAAACTTTTTTATAGTACATACTTTTAAATTAATTTTTTTAATTTTTATTGCATATATGTTATACAATTTCTACTTATTTCTTGATAACCCAATTATTATATAATTTTATAAATTTTAGGGGTTTTGTGGGAATAATTTTTGATGCACTTATTACTATAAATAAATAACAACTTAGCTAGATTTTTAGTAATGTCAATATTGTATAGTTTATTTCAAGTATTGTAATATAAAATATTGTTTAATTTAGTTTTATTGTTAATTATTTTATAATAAAAAATATAATATATATTGTATTCATATATCAAAATATGATGTAGAATAAATACATAGTTAAAGTAATAAAAATTTCTTGATATAAATAGATATATGTTTGTATAAATTTTAATATATTGAATTATATAAAAAGAGGAAGGTTATTTTGCAACTCTTGAAAATGTTGTAACTCTTACAACCCTCATTATCACCGTTGATTTAGTTTGATTAATTTTTAAATGGTAATTAATATTCATAAGGGCAATTAGGTCAAATGATAATTTATTTATTTTTAAATTTTTTTATATATTCAATTATATTTGAATATAATCCGTAAATGGTGGATATGGTATCAACTAACTATGGAAATCAAGATCATCTCATGCGGGTTTTTTGGTTTTTGGGTTTATCATTTTTCCTAATTTTTGCTCGAGAAGATCGTGGAATCTTGAAGAGAGGATGAAGATTGTGAAATCTGGAGAAGGCGGAGATGAACCTCGATGGAGATGAAGATCGATGAATCTCGATGGAGATGAAGACCGTGGAATCTCGATGAAGGCGAAGATGAAGATCGAGATTCATCTTGATAGAGATGAAGATCGATGAATCTCGATGGAGATGAAGATCGTGGAATATGAATGAAGGCAGAGATGAAGATCGATGAATATGGATGAAGGCGGAAATGAAGATTGATGAATCTCGATGGAGATGAAGATCGTGGAATCTCGATGAAGGTGGAGATGAAGATCGAGATTCATCTCGATGGAGATGAAGATCGATGAACCTCGATGGAGATGAAGATCGATGAATCCCGATGGAGATGAATTTTGATGCAGAAATCCCTGTATATTTCTGTTGAATATGTTTTGAGGTGTTATGGAAGATTAATCAGAAACCGATGAATCTATTTTGTAATATATGGCTGGGGAACGGTGGTTATAGGCTTAGCAAGTGGCTCATTGGTAGCGGCAACATGTACCTGGTTCGCAGGAGTTGCAACCCACATCTATCTTGCCTGTGGTGGGTTTTGCCTCTCCACTTCCAAAGAGGTAGCTAAGTGAACTTTGTCCCCCACCGCTGCTGACTCCACAACCCATGATCTCTGCTTTATAATTCAACAAGAAACTGCTACAAGCTGCTCTTGGATCCTAGATGACGATGAAAGAAATCATGGTAAACAATAAGCACCATAAAGATTTAGGGATGATCCAGAGAAGACACAACCATAGATCAAAAAAAGCTAATAATAAAGATGGAGAGGATTTTTCGTGATATGATAATGATAAAAGCTACCTTGCCATCATTAGTTGGTTTCTCTAATTATGGACGGTCTTTTCTTTTTACCATTCTTCCAATTATACCCCTTAACGCCTAAAATATTCATAAAAAAAATTAACTATTAATGTAATTAATATTATTAAAGATTGATATTCATCTTGATCGTCCATTTTGTAATCAAGAGCTAAGATGTGGGTTTTAAGGGTTTGAACCTTTATAAGGGTTGCAAATTAAAGGACCCCTACATAAATAAGAATATAAATGATAAAGTTAAAATAGTGGGATCCTCAAAAGTTTGAAAAGGCTATGAAAGAACTTTAGAGAGGTTTTTGTCATAGTAAAGATATGTCGAGGTTTTTGAGTTGTTGAGTTGGTGATGCCGTGTAATGAAAAAAGTTGTGAAAACCCTTGGAGTAAGAACCCAACATTGTGGATACTCTATTGAAAAAGGATAACAAAAACATGAATTAAATATTGTAACACCCCTAAATATCGGAAAATAGCAGTAAACTAAACCTTGATAAAATACCGGAAATACCACAAAATATCAATATTTACCCAAAAAGGGTATTCATGTTTACACGGTAGCGAATATCAAAAACGAAGTATCAAAGTACTATTGAATTCTATCTAATTATAGTGGAACAAGATTTAAGTCGGGTTACTATAACCACCCAAGACTACAATCTTCAAGAATGTATGATATCACTTACAAAAACGATATTCTCTCTTGTGCCTCTTAATGGCACCCAAACCCATCTCACCAACTTTTAGGTCCAACACTACTAGGACCTATTATATATGTCAATAAGAAAAAGTGTTAGGCTTAATACCTAGTAAGTTCAAAAGGTTATATCAAAATATAAGTTTGATTAAACAAGTGTGACGTTTACAAACAGTATTTCCCTTATTTGAGAATCCTTTTCATAAGTGTGGCCCCAATGCCCCCAAATCATGAAATATAAACAAACGAATTTATCCTACAATAACTGGGGAGACCCAATTCGACCAAGTGGCAAAACACAAAGTAATCCACATCATGATGTTGACGAGCTTTACATTGAGGCCTACAAGACCCCCGTGTTTACTCTTTTTTTTTTTGAAAAGGGTGTCCTAGGCTATGCCTAGACTAATCCCTTGGAAAATTATGACTGTAAGACATCAACCCTGATTAAACCTCAGTTGCCACAATTATTGTGTACGCCTGGATTCGAACTCTGGGCAGATGGGATATTCCACCACATCCCCAGGGCCTTACGAGTACGCCACAACCCTTGTGGTTCCGATGTTTACTCTTCTTGGAACTAAGATAAGAACATAAATGTCCTTACTTAGATGGCCCCCAAGGTTACAAGATGAGAACATCAAAACTTTTCACTTGTCCAAATCAAAGGTTCTACTGTGAGAATATCAAAACTTCTCCCTTGTCTAAAACCGATGACATTAATAAGAGAAAACAAAATTCCTCTCTTGATAATGGTAATAACTATGCATGAGGCTCCAATGCAACAATGCAAAATTTGCGTAATATGTATACTTGAACATTTAAATAAGCACTACATAATTTCTTAGGCAAATATAACATTAACCATCAAGTTCAAGTAAAACTTGAATCATCAACATTGGGTCAATAACTCACCTGAATCAATATATGTATGCATTCATTTTAATGAAAGTTATGGATTGTATGACTATTCAAGATTTAGACCAAAAGCCCCAAAATATAACATTTACTAAAATGATGAAAATATAAGAGAAAGGGTCATTTATGTTCAACAATGCTACATATTGAATATATATTTAATAAATTAGGTAGACTATGGTGTAATAGCCTCCATTAAGGTTATAAACCCCATATTAGGTGATCTCCAAGTTTCTTCCAAAACCACACCCAAACGTTAACCTAAAATTAACAAATCTCCACATTTATGAAAATATAACTAAGAAAGGTTTTAATCATAAAGAGAGGAGTTTTGGCATGTATAAAGTTTGAAAGATTAGAATGAACTCACAAAGTTAGATTTAGACAAAACCTAGAAACCAAGTCAAAACCCTAAGTTTGAAGGAGGAGATCTTGAAGCTTTAAATCCCCCAACTTGAACCCCTAGTTTTGAAGCTTTACATTCCTTGGAAGATCCCTAAATATGCCTTAGGAGATCTCACCACCGAAATAAATGAGAGAGAGAGAGAGAGAGAGAGAAGGAAGGTAAGAGAAATTATGAGGAGTAAATGAGAAAGAGTGGAGAAGTGAAGAAATGAAGGAAAAAACCCAAAAATACGGGTTAAAGGGTGATCAGGTTGCACAACGCGACCTTTGGTGAGACATAAGTCACTCAACCTTGGCCTTGACTCCTCGCGCCCGACACGTGCCATGTCTCACATGGCATGACTCTGATGCCTAATTTAACCGTGCGACCAAAGTTGCCCAATAAGCTGTAACACCCTCAAATTTGGTAGGAGCAACTAATTAAAAACCTCAGTATAATTTCAAATAAAGGACAAAACTTCCATTTATAAATCAAAACCCCATATACCTCAATTATATAATTCGTTAGATAACCTCAACAATTACAAGCTCCAATAATTTACAAGGAGTCGGGTGTTACTTAACCCAAATACAAGTTGCTCTTCCCGAAACTATTGCGAAAGACTTCACCAAACTATTCATTCGTCCGTCACACAACTAGCATTCCTCTCTTCACGGTGCTACTACAACTATTTCTAACCGGAACCTGTTGCACATGCCGACAAATAAAAGGTTAGGCTAACTCCTAGTGAGTTCAAGAGTTTTCGACATGGATAAATATATTGTTAAAAGAAAAGGATACGATTTAAATCATAATCTTACAAATGATTTACTTTAAAATTTGGAGATGACTCGTTTTCCAATATCATGCGTTTTCAAAGATAAACACCCTATTACAAAACATTCTTTATAAAATGAAGCAACCCAAAACTCACCCCAAACGAGAATAGAAATTGACCCCCAATTTAAGAAACACGGATTAAGCATTATGTCCCGGAACACCCAAGGTACGGGTGGGGCATAACACTCGACCCGAAAATCACGTATAGGAATCCATATATATATGTATATATATATATATATATATATATATATAATGCCACCGAAAATATGAATACTAAAATACAATACCCAAAACAACACCCTTCGATGACGAGGGAGACCCGATTCCATCGAATGTGGCGGGCACACAAAGTTAAGCCACATATCTATGTTATAATCATAACTTCAAGGATGGACAACCTTTGACATCAACCCTATCCATGGATCTTTAGTCAAGGTAGACATCAACCTTATCCATGGATCTTTAGCCTAGAGAATCACCAAGTTCAACCCTATCCGTGGATCTTTACCTTGGGACCTCACCATCCTTGACACGCTTGTTCATTTAGAAATTACATCGCATCACCAATGCCTATTTCCAAATTACAACTCGAGGACCTTATCCCACATTTACATGATAAAGCCGACTTTTATGCCTATGGATCTATTGCATTACAGTCTAAAACATTTCAAGACCCAAATGAATGACTAACACACTCAAAATATATCATTCTCATAGTATATGCAATAAATGCAACTCTTACCCAAGCCCCACATCGAGCTATTAAAACCGGACAATTGTCCCATAAGACCCAAATAAATCAAAACCGAACTAAATGTTCAACAACCCAATTGACTATTTATTTAAAAGTCATGATAAGTACTAAAATGTATTTGACTGACATTTATGCCAACTCATGCCCCTAAGGCATGATTAACTCAAAACCCACCGTTGGCATTTTCCAAACAAAAACATACTATTTATCTCCAAAAATACTTTATAACACAATAACATGTATTTTCCAAATGATTTATAAATTTAATAACACTATGGATGTATAAACGTCAAATAATCTGCACATATGAAATAATTTATAAAAATAATACACTTTCAAGATTTATTTACCAAAGTGTTTAGAAGACCCAAATATGTGTATTTCACAAGTTTTATAAATCAAATGTACCAAATACGCAAAACTCATCAAATAATCCAACATTTCTAATTATCAAGTAAAACTCATAAATACATCAGAATGAACATTTTTAGCATGTACAACATTTTCACAAATTAACTTGAACTCATTTTGCTAGATTTAGGCTAAATCTAGATTTTACCCCAACTTGCTCATTTGAAGAAGATCCTCAAGTCAAATCTTCCAAAAACCTAGATCCACAAGCTTCCAACTGTAAATATTCATAACCAACCACCTAGAATCGATCCCCAAACATTATACATCAAAATCCCCAATTTGGTCAAAACCCTAGTTTTGACCCAAATTCTCCAAAATCATCTAAACCAAGATTTGAGAAATATAAACACTAGAGAGTCGTCAATGGAGGATTTATAACTCATTATAAGGTTTATAAATAGTTAGAATGACTTAACAATGAGTCTCTAACAAAACCCCAAAAAGTGGTAAACAATGGTGAGGAGATGGTGAAGAAGGTGAGATGAAGGATCTTTGCCTCTATCATCCAAATACTAGCTTGATCATGAAGAATATCTTTAGAACCCAAGGATTTGTGCCTCAAAGGCTTCAAAACCCTAAATAAATGAAGAGGGCTTGGTTTGAGAGAGAATGAGGATGAATAGGTGAAAGTGGTAAATGAGAAAAGGGATGAAAACTCCACATTTTAAAACCCTGGGGCCGACGGCGATCGATTGTACCCGACGATTGTGCCCAGGGCACTCTCGCGCAACATGTACCGCAGGCACACCCCCGCTGGCGATTATGCCATGCGATTGTGACCAATGTCACTCTTGCCGGCACTCTCGCCCAGAGTGTATCGAACCCACTTCTTTCCCATTTTTCACCTGGAGCACCCAAGGCGCGATAAGGCTCATAAGGTAAGTCATGAAGGATGAAATTCCACGATAGAAAGTAAGAATTCCTCAAAGGATTGACTCTCCCAAACATAAATTTACAGGTGTTACATACGCCACCCGACCTTCCATTTCCTTCCCCCGACCTATGAACCACATGACCAGATTCCAGTGGCTTAGGCGGCTTACCATGCGGGCTTAGCCGCCTTGACCTCTGCCCAACCCCGAATTTTCCTAAAAATGTTATTTTTTTACTAGCCAACTCATAGGGGTAAACTATATAATCCATAGACCGATATTTTCAAATGATAGCAAGATTCTTACATAAATTCCCAGAAGTAAATATTTAATAAACATAACAAAAACATAGATGTTATAGATGCGATATTCATATTACATAGGAAAAGTAAAAAAAAAAAACTAATGAACTTTCCCATTAGGGGTGCTCAAAAACCAGACTAACCCGATCAAGAAAACCCAACCCAACGTGAAATAACTCAACCCAAAACAACCCAATGTCTAATCGAGTTGTAAAATCTTCAAACCGTGGATATTGAATTACTTTTATTTGAACTCAACCCAACCCGATGAACTCGGTATCCGTTTATTTATTGGATTTAATATGATTGCTGAGCCTTTATTAAGAGGAACATTAGACAATTACGCCATAGCGTACCCTCTTCATATACATATATATTCAATCTATTCTCCTTCTCTATATAACTCATTTGTTTATATGTCCAATAACTGTGAACATATATATATATACTAGGTTCGAACCCGTGTATTACACGGGGTAATTTTAAAAAAAAAAAATTATGTCAGAAAACTTATCTTATAGATATGAATTATCATCGAAAGTACGATGCTACTTTTCAAAGTTTTTTTTCCCTTCAAGTTGTTTTGTTTGCAGTTGGTTACAAAATGTCCTTGTTTTAGGCAGTTTTCACAAATGATGTTTTGCAAAAAGTTAATAAAAAATATGAATAAATATTAAGAATTTATAAGACAAAATTTATAATAGAACGTAAATGAAATTATGGAAAAATACATAGTTAAAATATTAATAAAATAAGAACCACGTATCATAAATTATGTAACACCCTAAAAATCTCGAATTCAAAATTCAAAATTTCGGCAATATAACATCTAAAATACGGAGGTCCAAATAACCTGTAAGTATAAATTTCCAAAAGAACGGAACCCAATAATTTCAAGACGACTAAAACCCATAATTAATCGGGTTAGTTCGCGCCATAAAGTTTGCATTAAAGAATGGGACATCAAGAAATTACAACAACCTAAATTAATCTAGAAATAACTCAAAAGCTAGATTAATATGGGTGTTGCTAAACCGCTATAAATCGCTCTGCACAAAAATCCCCCAAAAGCCCGGTGCTTCGAGATCTCCTACAAGCCTGACAACCTAGATTCCACCGCTAGTGGGATCTGTGGGAAACACAACAACCACAACAAGTGTTAGGACGAAGCCTAGTGAGATTTCATAAGTTACATAATTCACATAACAATAAAGTCATAATACAATAGAACCAGTCTTTTGTTACTGAACTCCTTTGTCCCACAAGTATTGTTTCCACTGTACCCATGTTCTCCAAACCTAAACACGTACACTGGAGTGGAGTCACCCAAGATGTTATTGGATTACACCTCATGTCCCGGTCCTAGTTCCCATGCCATCAAGATATCACAACCTCAAACCATATACATTTTCTTTATTGCCTACTTCGTCGAGTTACACCTCAAGGTCTTACGGGATATTATTGCCTATCCAAGACTAGACGAGTTACACCTCAAGGTCCCAGGTCCCTCTATTGCCACTCACTAGTAACCCATAAGGACCAACACAAAAGGTCCAAATAAACATATAGCTACCTCCTCGTGCACAAGGAGTAGTGTCCACATTCTTATCAGGTGATCAAAATCTGACTAAGCATTTACAACCACATATACAAACCCCATTTACACATGCAGACATTAAAATCACCGTATGAGACTTTGTAATATGAACATAAATCTTTCTCCGAAATATCAACTCATCTTTACTTTTCATGGTAATACATTCATCATATTAAATACATATAGTCACAAATGATTAGTTAGACCAAGCTCATACCAACAAGTGTTCCTTTACGTACCACCCCCTACAAGTATGAAATATAAGATTTAAGAACATTTAACAATCATACAAGAATGGTTTATGAAGGAAACTCCCAATCTAGGGTTTGCAAGGTAAAACCCTAGAATCAAGTTAAAACCCAAATCAATAATATCTATAGATGATGTAGAGATTGTTTGCAAGCATTGATAAAGTAAAAGAGCATTTAAGGAGTATGAACTCATCAACTAGGGTTTTTAAAGAGAAAACCCTAGAAATCAACTTTGTGGAAAACTTGGTCCTCTAATAGCTTTAACACCCAAATAAGTGATTGCTTGATCCCAACAACCCTTTTGACAGCACTAAATGCTAGGTCTCCTTACTTGCAATAAATGAGGAAGAGGGAGGATGGAGAGAAAATCGTCCAACTAGTGAGTAGGGTAGAAGTAAAGTTGCTAAAATGAAAAGTGAGTTGAATTTGGCTAATAAATCACCTCTCAAACCAGTCTCTAGTCACGCACGGGCGACAATGCCCATGCGACTATGCCCATGGCATTGTCGCTATGGCATAGTCGCTCCTCACTCCCCACCCGCTGGAAGTTTTCAGCGAAAAGTCAGAACCTCAGCCACCACCAGCGACTTTTCCCTAGGCAGTGTCGCCGGGCAAAGTCGCACACCCTCACATATGTTGTTTACTTAACGCTCTAAAGCCCGAAATCCCGAGCTCGACTACTCTCAGCTCTCTTACAATGCCAAAGACTTTTAGGTGACGATTCTCAAGGTCGAAGAGGGTAGTCCAAGCATACATCTTTACTCTAAGATAAAATATACACGAGCAAGATACAATTATGAAAACTAGCACAACCACTAATACAAGTCATGCAGTTATAAGAGCATATAAGAAATTATAGGTTATATATTTCAAAGTCAAGATGCCTAAGGCTCGATAAGAAATGTGCCAAAACACCCTATGATACAATACCAAAAGATCGAGGTGTTACAATCCTCCCCCACTAGGAATAGATTTCGTCCCCGATCCCACACTACCCAAACAAGTGAGGATATCGCCTCTTCATATCCTCCTCTGCTTCCCACGTCACGTTTGCTCTACGATTATGTTTCCATTGCACCTTCACCATGACCACTTCTTTATGACGGAGTTTTTTCGTTTATTTCTCTAAAATAGCCTCCGGTTCTTCTATACATCTATTATTGTCTACTCGGATCTCGGACAATGGGATGACGTTCTCCTCCTCTGCTAAACACTTCCGTAGGTAATAGACGTGAAACATGGGGTGAATCCCACTCATCTCGGGTGGTAGTTCTAGCTTGTAAGTTTGGAGTCCCACGCACTCAACAATAGAGAAAGGCCCGAGAAAACGAGGACTAAGTTTTCCCCATTTTCCGAATCTAATGATCCCTTTCCAAGGCGACACCTTCAGCATTACTCGGTCACCCACTTGAAATTCCATCGGCCTCCGCCTTTTGCCTGCGTAGCTCTTTTGGCGATCTTGAGCCGCTTTCAAATGCTCACGTATACCCTTGACCTTGTCCGTCGTCTCTTGTACTATTTCCGGTCCGACGAATTACTTATTGCCCGCTTCCAGCCAACAAGTTGGCGTTCTACATTTTCGCCCATAGAATGCCTCGAACGGTGCCATACCCAAACTCGAGTGATAACTATTATTGTAGGCGAATTCCACCAATGGAAGGTGAGAGTCCCCATTTCCCCCAAAATCAATGACACACGATCGTAACATGTCTTCTAAAATTTGAATTGTCCATTCGTTCTGTCCGTCCGTTTGAGGATGGTACAGCGTGCTCAACTTCACCTTTATTCCCAACTCTCTTTGGAACGCACTCCAGAAATGGCAGGTGAAGTGACTATCCCGATCGGACACGATGGATAGTGGCACTCCATGCCTCGAGACCACTTCGTTAATGTAGAGTCTTGCTAGCTTGTCCAACGGTAATGTCTCCTTCATGGCCAAAAAGTGTGTGTTTTTCATCAATTGGTCCACTACTACCCAAATGGTGTCGTGTCCCTTCAATGTCCTTGGTAACTTTGTCACGAAAACCATCGTGATGTGGTCCCACTTCCATTCTGGTATTTCCAAGGATTGCAAACTCCCATATGGTCGTTGGTGCTCGACCTTTACCAATGAACAAGTAAGGCATTTCTCCACGTAGTTTGCCACATCGAGTTTCATCACCGGTCACCAATAATTCAATTTCAGATCCCTATACATTTTCGTGCTCCCGGGATGGATATAATATCTTGATTTGTGCGCTTCTTCCAATAGTAGCTTCCGACATCCTCCCAACTTGGGTAACCAAACTCGTCCTTGAAAGAGTTTCAACCCTCTACTATCTTCCGTTAGACTGAGGTGTTGCTTCGACATCGCCTCATCATTGAGGTTCGCTTTGAGAGTCGCTTCGGCTTGTGCAGTTTTTATCATGTCCATAAGGTTTGAGATGATCTCGATTCTTGCCAAAGAGGTTTTCACATCTCCACTTTACTCTTTCCGGCTTAACGCATCTGCCACAACATTAGCTTTACCCGGGTGATGTTGAAGTTCGCAGTCGTAATCTTTCAACAACTCAAACCATCTCCTTTGACGCATATTCAACTCCTTCTGATTGAAAACATATTTTAAGCTCTTGTGGACGGTGTAGAGTGTGCACTTTGTACTATACAAGTAGTGTCGCCACAACTTCAAGGCAAGCACAACCGCCGCCAATTCGAGGTCTTGCGTTGGGTAATTCTTCTCGTGCTCCTTCAACTATCTTGACGCGTATGCTATCACCTTACCTCTTTGCATGAGAACGCAACCCAATCCCATCTTAGATGCATCGCTATAGACGACAAAGTCTTCCGTCCCCTCGGGTAGGGATAAAATTGGAGCTTTGCACACTTTCTGCTGCAAGGTACGAAATGCCTTCTCTTGAGTCTCGGTCCAAGCAAACTTCACGTTCTTTCGGGTCAATGCAGTCAATGATGAAGC
The DNA here is from genome assembly GCA_954870635.1 of Arctium minus. NCBI lineage: Eukaryota > Viridiplantae > Streptophyta > Magnoliopsida > Asterales > Asteraceae > Arctium > Arctium minus. The sequence goes on from OX941086.1 coordinate 37,241,043, forward strand.
GATTTCGGAGAAATCTTGAATGAACCTTCGATAATAACCGGCGAGTCCCAAAAAGCTCCTAATATCCGTTGGGCTTTTCGGAGGCACCCAGTTCATCATAGCCTCTATCTTCGCGGGATCTACCTTCACCCCTTCGCGAGTCACCACATGGCCGAGAAATTGAACTTCTCGCAACCAAAATTCACATTTGGAGAATTTGGCGTAGATCTTCTCCCTTCTTAGAACTTCTAGTACCTCCCTCAAGTGTTGCTCGTGTTCTTCTTCATCCTTAGAGTACACCAAGATGTCGTCGATGAATACTATGACCGACCGGTCCAGAAATGGTCTACACACACGGTTCATCAGGTCCATAAATATTGCCGGCACGTTCGTCAATACGAAAGGCATGATTAGAAACTCGTAATGCCCATATCGTGTCCGAAACGCCGTCTTCGGGACATCCTCCTCTCGAACCTTTACTTTATGATGCCCTGTACGAAGACCAATCTTGGAAAAGCATCCGACCCCTTGTAGTTGATCGAAGAGATCGTCTATCCGGGGTAACGTATATTTGTTCTTTATGGTTACTTTGTTCAATTCTCGATAATCGATGCACATATGCATCGACCCGTCCTTATTCTTCACAAAGAGTACCAGAGCTCCCCATGGAGACGAGCTCGGCCTCACAAATCATTTTTCTAGCAACTCTTGGAATTGGGACATATTTTCTTGCATTTCTGTTGGCGCGAGACGATACGGCGCACGAGCTATTGGTGTCGCCCCCAGAACTAAATCAATTCGAAACTCCACTTGTCGATCGTGTGGTAAACCCGGTAGATCATCCGGAAATACATCCGAAAATTCGTTGACAATTCTCACATCTTCTACCTTCTTCTTCTCTGCCTTGGCATCTAACACAAAGGCCAGATACGAAGGGTACTTTTTCGTCAAATATTTTCTTGCTTTGATAGATGAGATGATGGCCACTTTGCCTGTTCAATTTTTGCCATACACGTAGATGAAGTCACCATCTCGGATGGGAATCCGTATAAGCTTCTTGGAACACAAGATCTTCGCTTGATGCCGAGCTAACCAGTCCATCCCGACCACCACATCGAAACTCCCGATGGCCATAGGAAGCAAATCCACCATAAAGGTTTCACCACTGATTTCAAGCCGACAGTCTCTAAGAACATCCCTTAAGACCACCCGTTCCCCATTAGCTACTTCTATAACTAGAGCATCACTAAGGGTGCTAATTGATAGGTTCAAATATTTGTAAAAGATATCGGACACAAAAGAGAAGTTGGCACCATAATCAAACAATACTCTAGCAGGAATGAAGTTGAGTAAAAATGTACCCGACACCACGTCGACGGTCTCCTTCGCCTCCTCCTTCGTCATTTGGAAAGCCCTTCCCTGAGCCTTGGGAATGGCCTCTCCTTTCAGTTGGCTTCCCGAACTTCCTCCCCTCGCCACACCCCTTAGCTTGGGGCACTCCCTTTGAACGTGACCAATTTCCTTGCATTCAAAACAGATTATCCCCCTAATGGAACATGTGGAACTGATATGACCCGGTTGGCCGCACTTGAAGCATGAGACCGGGTTGGGATTAGGGTTGGAGTTGGTCTTGCAGGACCCGAAGTGTTTGCTCTTGCATTTGGAACACCACTTTGCCTCTCGACGGTTGTCAAAGATTTTACTTGTCGGTTGGAACCTCGGCTTCTTATACGAACTCAACTGGCTCTCCCACCTTCTCTTCTCAACGGTGTTCGTCTTCTCCTCTTTATCTTAAGCAAAAAAAAAATTCAGTCACCTTGGCCTCCTCGATTGTCTCACAGAGGTTAGAGGCTCCGGAGTTGCGGACCACTGAAATCATGTTCGCAGGTAGGCCTTTCAAATACGCCTTTACTTTCTCCTTCTCTATCGAGGCCACGTGCCCCACCAAATTAAGAGTATCCATGAACAAACGAGTGTACTCTTTCACAGACAGATCCCCCTTCCTAATCGACCGGAATTCTTCTTCTATCATATCCAACTCATCCTCAATACAATACTCTTATAAGATCTTCTTCTTAAACTCGGCCCAAGACAAGTTGGCCAACACAGATTCATCGAGTGTCGAGATGAAAACATTCCACCATGTCAAAGTCGTGCCTCGAAGCAGTTGAGACCCATATTTGACCTTCTGACTCTCCTCACAGTCGCTAGACCTGAAGGTCTGTTCAATTTCCTTGAGCTAACTCATATACTTTACAGGCTCATCGGACCCTGCGAACTCCAACGGTTTTCAGTAAAGAAAGGAATTGTATGAACATCCTCTTCCCGGTTTCCTCGTTTCCATGTTCTCTAGCCCAACAGTGCGGTTCTCGTCTTCGGTACCCCCGGAGTCCGCTATGACAACATTCTCCTCAATTGTCTCGTGTCGACGGTGATTCACCTCTCGATCCTCTAGTAGCTTCATGAACAACTCCTGTTGTTTCGCCATGGTCTCGTTCATGGACTTCATCATGTCCATCATTTGTGTCAGAGGGGTTACCTCAGTCAAGATCGGCTCGGTAGTGATAATGTTGGTCCTCGGAATTTGTTCTACTCTTCCGACAAGCATAGGTGGAATTGGAGGTTCCACCGTTATAGTTGCATTTGGCCTATCGGCCGTGGATTCATTTACCACTTGACCCTCTGGCAATGACTGAAGATGACTCCGACTATTTACCATTTTTGTCTATCATCAAATCAAAGAGGGTGAGAGATGGGCTACACAAGATTACACACAAGAAACGTACTAATATAGCTCATTGATTATCATAATCATACTAATTCAAGCATACTCACATAGAAGTACATTCATAATAGCAGTAGCTAATTGAAATTATGAACGTACACTACATAAAGATTCTCGTTACCACTTTTATAATTCTCAACGAAATAGTTTCTATTGACTCTAAGACTGTCCCATTTTAGAAGTTCTACCCAAATCTCACACTTTATTGCTTAAAAGTCTCAGCTTAAGTCTAGGCATCTAGATTACATACCTAGTTCGCTTAAACTAGAGCTGTGATACCAACTTGTAACACCCTAAAAATCTCGAATTAAAAATTCAAAATTTCGGAAATGTAACATCTAAAATACGGAGGTCCAAATAACCTGTAGGTATAAATTTCCAAAAGAACGGAACCCAATAATTTCAAGATGACTAAAACCCATAATTAATCGGGTTAGTTCGCGCCATAAAGTTTGCATTAAAGAATGGGACATCAAGAAATTACAACAACCTAAATTAATCTAGAAATAACTCAAAAGCTTGATTAATATGGGTGTTGCTAAACCGCTATAAATCGCTCTGCACAAAAATCCCCCAAAAGTCCGGTGCTTCGAGATCTCCTACAAGCCTGACAACCTAGATTCCACCGCTAGTGGGATTTGTGGAAAACACAACAACCACAACAAGTGTTAGGACGAAGCCTAGTGAGATTTCATAAGTTACATAATTCACATAACAATAAAGTCATAATACAATAGAACCAGTCTTTTGTTACCGAACTCCTTTGTCCCACAAGTATTGTTTCCACTGCACCCATGTTCTCCAAACCTGAACACAAACATGCAAGGATAACCCTTGATAATACGGGGGAGACCCTGTTCGAACTGAAAGTCCTAGTGCGTGAAAAGTTATATAAAGTATTTATAGAGTTTATTTGTTAATTATTAATCGCGTTGTAAAAGCCTTATATTATTATTGGGCTTTGTTTTGCTTGTTGGGCCATAGGCCTTTAGGGTTTTAGCCTTAGTATTTAAAGTGTGTTTTCTAATCATTAGGGTTAGAAGTTGAGAGATAATATTGTGCGCCTAATAGAATAGTGAGAGTTTTCTTTTCAATCCTATGTTTGTAACTCTCTTAATCATTCAATACAATTAATCGTTCTATTATTCATTGTTACTTGAGCAATCTGGGATTCACAGACCCGTTTCCATCGGGGTGACATGTACACTGGAGTGGAGTAACCCAAGATGTTATTGGATTACTCCTCATGTCCCAGTCCTAGTTCCCATGCAATCAAGACATCACAACCTCGAACCATATACATTGCCTTTATTGCCTACTCCGTTGAGTTACACCTCAAGGTCTTACGGGACATTATTGCCTATCCAAGACTAGACGAGTTACACATCAAGGTCCCACATCCCCCTATTGCCTACTCGCTAGTAACCCATAAGGACCAACACAAAAGGTCCAAATAAACATATAGCTACCTCCTCGTGCACAAGGAGTAGTGTCCACATTCTTATCAGGTGATCAAAATCTGACTAAGCATTTACAACCACATATTCAAACCCCATTTACACATGCAGACATTAAAATCACCGTATGAGACTTTGTAATATGAACATACATCTTTCTCCGAAATATCAACTCATCTTTACTTTTCATGGTAATACATTCATCATATTCCATACATATAGTCACAAATGATTAGTTAGACCAAACTCATACCAACAAGTGTTCCTTTATGTACCACCCCCTACAAGTATGAAATATAAGATTTAAGAACATTTAACAATCATACAAGAATTGGGTTAGGTTTTATGAAGGAAACTCCCAATCTAGGGTTTGCAAGGTAAAACCCTAGAATCAAGTTAAAACCCAAATCAATAGTATCTTTAGATGATGTAGAGATTGTTTGCAAGCATTTATAAAGTAAAAGAGCATTTAAGGAGTATGAACTCACCAACTAGGGTTTTTATAAAGAAAACCCTAGAAATCAACTTTGTGGAAAACTTGGTCCTCTAATAGCTTTAACACCCAAAGAAGTGATTGCTTGATCCCAACAACCCTTTTGATAACACTAAATGCTAGGTTTCCTTACGTGCAATAAATGAGGAAGAGGGAGGAGAGAAATGGAGAGAAATCGTCCAACTAGTGAGTAGGGTAGAAGTGAAGTTGCTAAAATGAAAAGTGAGTTGAATTTGGCTAATAAATCGCCTCTCAAACCACAGCCTGGTCACGCACGGGCGACAATGCCCTTGCGACTATGCCCATGGCATTGTCGCCATGGCATAGTCGCTCCTCACTCCCCACCCGCTGGAAGTTTTCAGCGAAAAGTCAGAACCTCAGCCACCACCAGCGACTTTGCCCTGGGCATTGTCGCCGGGCAAAGTCGCAATCCTTAACAGGGTTGTTGTTTGCTTAACGCTCAAAAGCCTGAAATCCCGAGCTCGACTACTCTCAACTCTCTTACAATGACAAAGCCTTTTAGGTGACGATTCTCAAGGCCGAAGAGGGTAGTCCAAGCATACATCTTTACTCTAAGATCAAATATACACGAGCAAGATACAATTATGAAAACTAGCACAACCACTAACACAAGTCATGCAGGTATAAGAGCCTATAAGAAATTAGAGGTTATATATTTCAAAGTCGAGATGCCTAAGGCTCGATAAGAAATGTGCCAAAACACCCTATGATAAAATACCAAAAGATCGAGGTGTTACAAATTACCAAATACTTCTTTATATACAACATTCTTTGTTTTATTGCTAATTATACCTTCATCATCTATAATTAATATTTTTAAACCTTGCCTACTTTTTACTCTAGATAAAGCAACATACAACTGACCATGGGTGAAGACTGGTTGTTTCAAAAACAAACCAACCTTCGATAATGATTGTCCCTGACTTTTATTTATGGTCATGGCGAAACATACAACAATTGGAAATTGTCTTCTTTAAAACTTGAACGGAATCCTTTTGTTTGTAGGTGTCAAAGACATTCTTGGAATAAATGTTTGGTTTCCAATATTACTTCCAGATATGATATATGCTTCTATAACCCGATTTCCCAAAGATAACACCCGTAGTCCTATTCCATTACATAACCCAGATTTTTGATCAATATTCCTTAGTAACATAACTGGAACATCAACTTTTAGTACTATCTTATGGTTTGGCAAGCCCGATAATTTAAGACCATTTAAGACATCAGGTGAGTACAAAGTTTCATCGAACTGTTCGTGAAGATGCTCTGATTCACATAGACTATCTGAACTTAGGTATTCCTTTTCGTCTCCTAGAAACAATGATAGCAAAAGATCATTTATTTCTTGAACGACTTCATGCTTGGGTGCAAGTATTGCTCTTTCATGAAAATAGGATTAATTCTTGACATTTACAAGAATAGAAGGATAGACAAATTCAATTAATGTTGATATAGGATCCGTTGAGTCGGTAATGAGAAGATCATCAGGTATATCGATAATTGCCTCACCATCATTCACACTACCAACCTTGCCTTCTCCTAAATCTAAAAGCCAGCTTGCAAAAATCCTTGTTTGTTCGATATTAGAAGTTTGACTGTCAACAGTTAACCTCGTCTTTTTAGTTAACCTTAAGACTTTGCATTTTTCCTAAATGTAAGATGAACTTAACGACGCATTAACAATGTCTTATCTACTTGCATTGGGAATAACCAGCAGAATTTGTCTGAAATCTCCTCCAAAAACAACTACTTTGCCACCAAAAAGCATTTCCGAGTCAGTAATGCCTTGACTACCAAAAACATCATTCATACTTATATCCAATGCTTCAAATGCGTGTTGATGAACCATTGGTGCTTCATCCCATATAATCAACCTAGTCTTCTTTATTAACTTGGCAACATCACTGTCTGGCTTTATGTAACAAAGAGAATCTTCGTTAAGGATTAGAGGAATTTGAAAGCGAGTGTGTGATATCCTACCTCCGGTAAGAAGTAAAGAAGCGATACCACTCGAAGCAACGTTTAAAACAATTTCTCCTATAGATCTTATTGATGCAGATAATGTCTTCCATAGAAATGTTTTACCTGTTCCGCCATAACCATATACAAAAAACACTCCTTGGTTACTTTGAACCGCTGTGATGACTTCGTCATAAACAACTCGTTGCTCGTTTGTTAAAGCACCTAGAAGTTGACGAAACTCGTTATGTAGATTAGCTATGTCATAATCTAGCTCCTCTGTAATCAAATGATTGTTTGAAGACTGAACAAAATCATCATCAGGGTAAGGCATAGTGGTGAATTTTTTTAGGCTGGAATTGTTATGAAGTATATCTTTTCAATCTCAAACAATGTCAAGTTTTTGACTTGATCATCATTAAGAGATAAACCTGTAACATATATAATATAAATATTAAACAACTATAACATAGAAATACTAACTGAAAAAATATTTAAGAAAGAAAATAATATTTAAAAAATAATAAAACAATAAATTGGTTTGTATTTTAATAATAACTGTATAAATACCTAAATAGATAATTAACATACCTGGGGACTTTAGTACAATTCGTTGATTGTAAAGAATCCCATCTGCCAAGTATTGCCATGTTTTTTGCCAAACAAATTCAGGTCTAGACAGACTATTTCAAATCAACATGGTTGCAAATAAAAACCGTAGATAAAAACCAGAACCGGTTAAACTTGCTTCTTCAATGGCATCAACATATTCCTTGTCGTCATCTAAAAGCCCAATAGCGTAACATGCATCTCTAAAAGTTAAAATATATCTTCATTTACTATACGAATGTCTTCGAATGATTTAGGACCTTTGACTTTATTCAAAAGAATTATTAAATAATACGCTTCACCAAGAGCAGGAGAAACTAAATGAATTCTTCCAATTGAAAATCTTTTTTTCCTTTGATCCCAACGTCGCTCATCCAGTTTCCACACAAACTCTGTAGGGATTTCAACATAAGTAAGTTTTCGTGCTTCTTCGTAAAGTTCATTACACTTCATCCAAGCTAAAAACATTGAAGACGCCACAGAAGTTTTGTTTATGACATTTTCAATATCATCTTCAGCACAAAAAACAACTTGTTGTTGTCCAGGAAGATAGAAAGGAAGCCTCAAAATAGAAGGAGTCCTATAATGAACATCGTACCCATATATACGCCAAGAAGCTTCACATGCATATACATATCTACAGTTATAATATTCCTTTATTTCATCAACGGAATTATTATTATCTTCTTCATTACTGCTTTCTATAACTGCAACAGTAGCTCTATTCGGACCCTTGTTAATATATTTGAACAAATATTTTATAGAAGAAGCCTAATTGCACCACTCAACATTAATGTGTGCCTGATATCTTTTCAAAAGATATTTGTTATAAGCAACCACATTTCTGTTATCTAATTTCACACCTAACTTTTCAACAAAACGTCCATCATTTCGTCTGCGATATAGAGGAAAACCATTATCATCAATGGAAGTGTGTTCAGAAAACCTTTTTGAATAGTTTTTTGAACACTTTCTATCAATCATGCAGGGACAGTTAATGTTTTCTTCACCACAAGGACCATGGATCATGAACTCCTTCACAACTGAGTACAAATCTGGATCTTCGTCTTTGTCTGGGATCTCAGTTGAAATAATCGGATCAATTTGTTCAACAGTAGGTAGCTTGAAATCAGAGTGCATAAATAGACATATATGACTATGAGGCAATCCACGCTTCTGAAACTCCACTGTATAAACAACTACAGAAAAAGTGAAATTTGAAATTAATAAAGATAAATTATTAGTATTAATCTTTTGTTAATATTATAATCATAAATGTAACATACTTGCCTGAACCTTACCGAGTAATGCATTGTCTTTCAACTCTTTAATAAGTGCATAAGCTTCATCTTAAATAACCGACAAAGGATATCAGGTCTGTCTTCTGGATTTACCAACCTTTTAATTTCTGGCCATTTAGGGTTACATGTCACGGTTATGAAAAAATCTGGATATCCATACCACTTACAAAGTGACATTGCATCTAAATAGTTTTGCATCATGTAGCGAGCACCATTGGTAAAAGAAGAAGGTAAGATAACATGTTGTCCAATGTCGGAAACATTCGCCTCTCCTTGTTCTTATATAGTACGTAAATTCTCATAAGTTTCGCACCTTAGAACTTTTTGCTGCTTACGTATGTAATGCAATCTCACTTTCAATCATCGCATAACCATCAACAATAAACTGTTGGAGAAGTCTTCTTGCATTTAGGGTTACATGTCACGGGTATAATAAACATTTCTTTTCAAAAAATAAAAAATATAAACTATGAGGTTGGATATGTTATTTCGCTTAAAATAACTTTATAAAATAACATTTTTTTAAAACGAAAAAAGAATATATTTGGTTGAATATGATGATTAATTGATTATATGTCAAGGTTTTTAAGTAACTATACGTAAAGATTTGCTAGAAGACAATCATAAGAAAATAAAATACAAAATCTTGTGAGTTATTAAGTTTTGAATCGATAAGGTCGGTATTTAATCATCCACAAATTAGAAAAAATACATAAAAATGCTTGATTAAGGTGTCATTACCCGAACACTTACCCGTTAAGCGTTATAGATAAAATCCAACATCACTTACTTAACGGGTAAGATTTTAGTCCACCAAAACGACAGTGTATGTACAATTTACCCAGTAAGCGCTAACTGTGGTAAGATTCTCAGTCCTTTTATATTCATCCAGTAAGATCATATGACTTTGTAAGCGTAGAGCCTTAAATATCTATATCAATCGTATACTTATATTTTATAATAATATCAATCAAATTTTTTTATATAATTATAACCAAATCAACTATTATGAAAGAATAACTTAAAGTGAATTGATGGGAATCATAACAATTTGACTTTGAAAATATCATTACCTAACCATCTGTTGATAACTGATACTATGTAGTACTATAAAAATTAGAGGAAATAATATAATCATGATTAAGAAAGTATAAATAATTAAATATACCTTACTAAAATATTTGCATATTTATATTTTTGAAAAAAGTTTGAACTCATAATCCAAAAGTCGGTTGATAAGTGATAATTTTTTTTCTAAATAATTAAATCTCTTGTGATAATTTTAAGGGTGTTTCATTGACATAATGGAATTTGATAGAATTGTAATTCGTCGAAAGAATTCAACTTTCAAGTAAAAATTGATATGAAATTGCAAAAAGAAAATCACGACAATTTAGTGATTATTTGTATTAAATCTCATACTAATTTTCACAAATCTCATACTAATCACGACACATTAATTCGTATATATTTAAGATATTTAATAATATAATTAAATCCAAAAATATTCAATATTGGACTCATTTTGAAGGTATTGACGAAGCGATTACATTGGTATAATTTGTAAAAAATAGAAATATTTTTTAATGCATTTTAGTTCATATACATTATTTATGTTTATATGTAACACCCTCAATCTGGAAATAACAACTTATTTAAAATTTTCTAAACACATCAATAACGATTCGTCTACAATCACAATTTAAGAATGAACCTCCATACAAATTCATATCCTATATAACAGCCTATGATAAGGACGGGTGCTACTAAACCCAAAGTCAGCTACTATCTCCCATCTGCGGAAGACCTCATCAACTACTTACTCTTGCCCAAGGCTAAGGCTCGACTTCTCAAAGCACTGCTAGAACCGAACCCCCAACAGGAACCTGATGCACATGCCGACAAATAAAAAGGGTTAGGCTTAACGCCTAGTGAGCTCAATAGTTTTAACATGAATGAATGCACAAGTAAAATCATGCTAGAAACAGTTACAGATCTTATCAGCAGTTAACCAATTAATCGCGTAGATGTGGAATCAACGGGAGCGACCCATATCTCCAATCTGGTTCACCCAAAGAGGCAATGCACCTTGAAGTCACTTTCACTGACAACCCAAAGGCCCGACACGCACCGGGGACTACCGCTTAGGAAATTCCCCGATGGCGGAGGTCTAGGTACATGGGAGACTACCGCCTTCGGAAATTCTCCAAATGTCACCCACCTACATTCCTATAGTGAATCACAGACTTGGTTCGTCCACATAATGCATATAGGAGGTCTCAAAGATGTGTTTCAACCCGTTAGTCATTCAGGTATCAACCAAGAACACAATATTACCATCCTAAGCATGTAAAATCCATCATATGACATAATATCCATTCAAATACTTCGAGAGAATATAAAGTCGCCAAAAAGGCATTCCAAGGAGGAATCATCATAATACCAAGATATGCATAAATGACTCATGGTAAGTTAATCATATACAAATTTCCACATAAATCCCGAACACTTGTACATTAAATAAGAACACTTGAGAAATCACATCAATGACAACACTATAGATTCAACTTATTTTCGAACCGGTTTTATGAATGCAACATACTCGGAATGCATAACCCCTGAACTCAGGTTTCAATTGTACAAAGTCATTAAGAATGCATAATTCCATGAAATGAACTCCATTTGTACAAAATTGCTAAGAACCCAAATATGAGCATTTTATATAATTTCACAACCCAAGTTTACCAAACATGAAACTTATTAAAATACCCACACTTTGACTAATATCAAGTAAAACACACTTTTACTTCAAAATACCCATTTTTGGCATGTACACCGTTTTAACAAATCAACTTGAACTCACCTTGCTAGATTTAGGCTAAATCTAGATTTTACTCCACTTTGAGCTCCTTTGAAGAAACTTGAATCTTCAAGCAAAACTTCCAAAAAAAAACCTAGATCCATAAGTTTCCAACCATCAAAACATATAAAAATCACTTAGAATCATTCCCCAAACATAAATACCAAAATCCCTAAAAGAGATCAAAACCCTAATTTCTCCAAAACTTACCAAATCCGAGATTTGAGAAACAAAACACTAAGAAACCATCAAGGGAGCATTTATAACCTTAAATCAAAGAAGCTTACCTCTAGAGATGACGAGACCTTCCAAGAACACCCAATCCAACTCTTCAACCCGAGCTCCCCAAACGTCGAAGTTGCATACTCCTTTATGAAGAATCCACCATGGATGCTTCCCAAACTGAGATTAAAGCTCTCAAAATTGCCAAGTGGAGAGGATAGAAATAGAGATGGCGGCTAATGAGAGAAAACCCTAGAACTTTGGGTTTAAAATCGACCAGATGACTCCCGCGACCTTGGTCGCGACCTTGAAGTCGCGGGCCAAAGCCGCGCGTACTACCAAGCTGCGCACCACAGTGGGTTACGCTGGTTTAGCCGCGGCTTTGAGGCCGCGCGTGTCACTGGAGTCTTTTCGCACTTCTCGTGCTAAACTGCTCACCGACCTCTTCGCTCGGTCGATCACTGACTCATTTTCTTAGTTGGTCATAAACCGATCTTTAGGGAAATTACGGGTGTTACAATCCTCCCAACCTTGGAATGATTTCGTCCTCGAAATCCACATTCCCAAAAGACCTTACCCGCAGAAAGATTTATCTTAACCCAATGCCCGCACCACTATCACAACTCTTACACCGGGACTCCCAACAACTGCCCCTCTTGGGCACGTTATACCAATAATCGAGCGGACACTTAACTCCCCAAAATAACTTTTACCCACAAGGTTACGGTCGTCTCCCAACCTTGGATGACAATTACTAACCCCAGGTCATTCGTGACCTCGACTTCTCACCGACCAAATCCTTTCAGGTCTACACAGTCCCGATCCCAAAGCCAACGATCGTCACCAAAATTCCAAAATCCTCAGATTCCTACTGATCCATTCCAATATTGATAAAAATATCCTTCCAAGGCGCACCAATGCGTCCTTCAGGTAACTGATTAATCCAGATTCGGCTATCCCCCAACTTCGTTCCAACTCCAGCCTCACAACAATCCTTTAATAAAATATTTATCACCACAGGAATGCTTACACACACATCAGTATGATCAAAAATACCTAACCTCCTAATTTCCATCACCAACAGGTCAACACTTTCTATAATCCAACCGGGATACTGCCTAACACCCCAAGATTCGATGACTTCAAGAAAACAAGTTGTGAGTCCAAGATCACTAAATCTCTAGAGAGAGAAAATAGAGAGAGCAATGTAGCACAAAGTAACTGTGATATTGAATATGCGTGAATTAGTTACAAGGAACCAAGACCAAAGGGACTTAAATACCCTTGGTCAATACTACACAGTATAAGACTCTAAACATAGTATTTGACCAAGCCTATAAATACAATGATTACTATAAAATCAGACTTAACAAACTCCCCCTTAGTAATCATTGGCGCTTTGGTCTTCAAAAATCATCTTCTAAATCAGCACGGACCATCAAAGCGACTTTATGAAGCAATCTGACTTTTAAAAAAATTCTTCTCAGCATCTTTCAGTTTGATTTGTCTTTGCTGCCTTTGACAAGTCTGGACCAGTAGCTTGTGCTCTAAACGACACACCTCTTTTGAAATATCTTGAATGAACTGTGGTGGTCGGAGCAGGAACAACAAAAGAATTAAAATGGCTGAGAGAATAGAATCTTTGAGCTAATCTTGATCAGCAGATAAACATTTTGAGCTGTTTGTCTCTTTAACTTCTCCTTGACTTCTCCCCCTCATGACCTTGATGATCTGGATCAACTTGGTCATGTAAATGTTGAAGACGAGACAACTTAAGATCTGCAAAATCAAAGAAACGAAGAAAACAGGAGAGGTTTGCGCGACACGTAGGTGGCGCAAAGTAAGATTTGCGTTACACCAAGGTTGCGCAAAGTGAAGTTTGCGTTACACCAAGGTAGCGCAAAGTGAGGTTTGCGTTACACCAAGGTGGCGCAAATTTGACTTGAAGTCTGAAAAATTTTACCTGTTGAGTTCTTTGACTCCCCCTACACAAATGCACTAAATTTGACAATTCAAGTTAGCATTTATATAGAGAATCAGATACTCCCCCTCAAAAACAGATATGATCATTAAGAAAATACTCCTTTTTCACTCCTGTAACACTCTAAAATTCAGAGTAAATTAAAACCTGGAAATATGGCAACAAGACATCCGTATTGATATAAACTTCCCATAAAGGGGATCAATCCTTAAGACTACAAAATCTGAACGGATATATAATTCATCAACAAATAAATCTAAACATATACTATCTAGATTACATAAGTTGTTGATCCAGAATCATCAAAAAATGTGGGGCTTAACAATGCCCAACAATCCAATACTACACAATCTCAAAAACCCTCGAGATCAATCCCGGCACTCAAGCCCTTAGCAACCCGCCGCTAACGAGAAACTGATATACATATCATTTGAGAAAAAGTGTTAGACTTAAAGCCTAGTGAGAACATACAGTTCATAAATTTCAAGAGATATAAACTTTTGTATCAAATGGAATCCTTTCAAATAAGCATTTCCAAGTTAACTGTTGATGAAAATGAAACCCATTAAAATGAGACCATAAACCTTCTTTCCAGAACCTCACAATTTAATGCACAAGTAGTTCTTTTATAAACTTCCCGAAATATAAACATCAGTATCATAAGGAAATCTTTTCATAAAGGTTTAATTTATAAAAGATAACATTTCGCCACAACCGGGCCTTTTCGGTCCAAAACTCATCATACGATGGCAAAAGAACCATTTTACCAAGGATTGTGGTGTAACACAAAGTAGACCACCCAAATCCGAGTTATGAGCTAAATACTAGAACCATGGACAAGAACGCTTCGGTCCGTACTACGATGTGACGGAGGCCCCCAAGGAACCAGTCATACTCGTTCGTTAGACTACATTTGACCCATGGCTAGTAACCGGCCTCACATAACCGTACCAAGTTTCCCCCGAAGATCAAATGTATCTAACTACAACCAAAAAGGGGCATATCCTTCCCAGCCATAAGCCGACTCGATACCTAGGGATCCACTAGTATAGTCATGACTTGTCACAATATTTCATGTGACCAACAAAGCTAGATAAACAGCTTTCAACACATTTATATTTCAAAATGCCATTTTCCAGACCAACTGCTGGTAAGAAAGATAATCATAAAACTAGTTTATATACATTCTTTCAATAAGCCACAAACATGGGCAAGTAAAACATCATTTTACTTCTGATAAGGCGGAACCCGTCATTTTAGTCAAAACTGATCGGGAACCCCGAAAATCACCAAAAACCTCATTTATATCAAAATGTAGAGAACATGAAATCATACCGTAGAAATACTTCGGATTTCGCAAATAAGAGTTTTGACATGTATAAAGTTTGTAAAATGGTAGTAGGAACTCACCCAATAGGTTTATATGAAAACC
The DNA here is from genome assembly GCA_954870635.1 of Arctium minus. Lineage (NCBI taxonomy): Eukaryota > Viridiplantae > Streptophyta > Magnoliopsida > Asterales > Asteraceae > Arctium > Arctium minus. The sequence continues at coordinate 37,256,145 of OX941086.1, forward strand.
CGAAGAACCAGATATCGACCCCCTTGCGAAGACGAAGCTTTCTACACCGAAACCCCGAGCAATGCACTTAATACTAGCGATTAACGGAAGCTCGAAGATCCAAAGAAAACCAACTAGAGAGAAAGAGATATTTGAAGAGAGAGAGAGAGAGAGAGAGAGAAAGATTAGAGAGAATGAGATATTTAGGCTGAAAAGGGTATAAGTCGGCCAGGCTATCTCGCGGGTTATGCCGCGACCTCAACCCGCGGCATAACTCGCCCGCTTACACAAAACCAAACCCATCCAGAGGGTTTTGCGGGTTGTGTTGCGACCTCAAGTCGCGGTGCAACTCGCGTAGTTCACTGTGGTTTGTCCAAAACCACCAAAAGCCAAACTCAAACTTGGAACCAAACGCGGTGCTAACGACAAATGCTTAACACTAGAATACCAAGGTTACATAACGAAATTCAGGGTGTTACAATTCTCCCAACCTTAAAATGATTTTGTCCTCGAAATCTACTCTTCTCAATGGAACACTGTCCGCAGAGAAGATCGTCTCAAACCCAAATGCCAGAATCATTAACGAGAACCTAATACCGACATCCACATTAGCTACCCTTTTTGGGCACAATTCACTCCCAAGGTTACGGTTGCCTACCAACCTTAGGTGACAATTACTACCTCCAGGAAATTAGCGACCTCAACTTTCTATCTACCAATTTCTTTCGAACTGCATGGTTCCGAACTCAAAGCCAACGGTCGATGCTAATCTTCCAAAATCCTCAGATTTCACTGATCCACTCCTAAAATTGATAAAGATAAACTTACAAGACGCACCAATGCATCTTTCAGGAAATCGGTTAACACAGATTCTGCTATCACTCAACTCCGATCCGACCCCAAATCTGGAAATAGCAATTTATATAAATTTTCTAAATACATCCAAATTACTTCATCTACAACCACAATAAAAGGATTAACCTCAATACGTATAACCAAACTATACATTCGGACTTAAAGGACGGGCGCTACTAAAACCCATGCGTAGTTACTATCTCCAACATGAGGAAGACTTCATCAACCACTTACTCTAGCTCAAGGCTAAGCCCGACTCCTCAAAACACTGCTAGAACCGAACCCCCAACAGGAAAAGATGCACATGCTGATAAATAAAAAGGGTTAGGCTTAACGCCTAGAGAGCTCAAGAGTTTTACATAAGTAAAAGCAATTAAATTGATAAACTTCTCTTTAAAACAGAACCTTTCAAATAATGAATTTTAAAACATGGAACAACTTCTTTTCAAAGTTATGCACTTTCAAAGATGGATCCTTCACTTCAACGATGCTTTATAAATTGATACAACTTGTACTAACTCGAAGTATGAAACATTAGTAACACCATGCATACCGTACGCCCGAAATCATGGACATTAGGTCAAATACTCATGCGACCAAAACGAAAGGAAACTAAATACCCATACGCAGGAAAACATACTTCATTCAAACCTTAATATACGTGGGGAGAACCCAATATTAAAGCCATCATTTACCGACGACTCCACATAACCAAAGTTTGGTAAAAATATGACCTTAGTGTTTAAAATACCCCGGGTCTACGACGGAGAGACCCGTACACAAAGAGAATAGAAGGACACGCAAGTAGGCCGCCCATACAACTTCCTCGCATGACCTCTAAATGTTTCCATCTTGGTTGGCGAGAACAAATGAATGGGGCCACCCATGATGTTATTGGATTTCACCACGTATCCCGGTCTTAGTTCCCATGCCATACCAGACATCACAACCTCAAACCGTTGTTGCCTCTAGTCATACTCTGTCGAGTTCCACCTCAAGGGCTTACGGACACGGGTGCCTATCCAATCCAGACGAGTCCCAACTCAGCAGCTCGTGCCACCTATTGTCTACTCGCTAGCCAACCCGAGCGGTCACTAAGTGTAACCCAAAACCTCAGGCTTTACAAAACAGACAGACTGTCTATGAATCTACAACATTGTCTAACATTACATAACTCCAACTGAAACACCAAAGCTCCCAAAACATGTAACTCCCAATGGCATGAAATAATCGCCATCATACTCCAAAAATTCCACAACTGTTTTTAAACCGTACAAATGTCCTCAAGACTCCATTTAGTCAAAACTGAGCCAACGACCTAACAGTTTACGTAAATACCCAAATGAAAGCCGATATAAATATTGAAACACGTTTGACCAACTATTATGCAAACACGACCAAAAGTATAATTAACTCAAATCTCATCGTTGGTTGAAACAAACTGTTATCCAGATTTATCTAGTTGGTAAATAATCAATCAAGTAATCAAGCAACACAATAATAATCAAGAGATATATAAATCAGAGTAACATACAAATCCCTTGAATAAACAATGAAACCCTTGAGTGTTCTTGATACCCTTTGAATACAGAGAAAACTTATGGCTACCTATTTAGAAAATTATCAGAGTTTAACCTAAAACTAAACTAAACAAAACTTTAAATACCTAGGCCATATGGGCTTCCTAATGCTTAATGGGCTTGGGCCCAATAGCTAATAACTATTAAACTATTACAATTTAAACCCTGAACTGTAACTATCAAGTAAATACAGTTTAGACCCTCTAATTTAACTTTGACACAATTGCAGTTTAAACCCTTAACTTTGACTTTAATCTTGAATACAATTTATGATCCAACAATCTCCCCCTTTGGATTCAAGATTAAAAAAAATTTGCAATTGTCTTCGGGTCTTCACTTTTCTTCGCTTTTCTTCAGATATGACGTTGATATCTTCAAAACTCAAAACTTGTAGCTTCTTTAAAATCTTCTGCAGTCTTCAGATTATATTCTCCCTCTTTGAGTATTCTCCCTTTTTGTATCTTCTCCCCCTTTTTGATGAATGGTGAGAAGCATCATCATCAAAACATACCAAAACAATCTCCCCCTTTTCAAGACAATTTCCCCCATTGTGTATGATCACGTAATCACAGTCTTCATCATGTAACGAGCCATGTATGGAAATAAGAGCAGTCTTCCCAGATGGAAAGAGTGATTATTTCAATCTTTTCAGATTAAAATAGAAAGTAGTAACCATTCGAATCTTTTCAAATTCAAACAGTTTAATAAGTGTAACCCTGAATCAACAAATGACTCAGTTAGAATGCCTGTCAATGACACAAAGTCACTGAGTAACACAAAGTTACTATATAAGGAGCTGGTTTGATGTAGACTCCCCAGGTCTTCCATTCAATCATCGAATAACACATGGTTATCTATGAACGTTCTGACAGAAAACAAATTTCTGTGTGCTCGTGCATGTGTTAGAAAAAAAACTAAGCATAGATGATTGCTTTTTCAATATAGGCTCAAAGTATGTAAACTTGTTGAGACAGCAACAAATTGTACAAAGACTCAATGTGCATGAGAAAGGGTTCGAAGGTGGGGCAACTTTCCTTCTTTTTCAATATTAGTATCTTCCAAATGAAGAACCAATAGCGTATGTGTTGCGTCCCCAGAAAATGTGAAACATTCTCTTTTTGAGAAAATAATGAGTAGCTGGTGGGGTTGTATGCAAGAGATGACATGGGCTAGTTGCCTATTTCAATGATGGTCACCAAAGAATGTGAACCAATCAGACTATGTGGCTGCCCGGCTCAGAAAGAAGTTTGGTGCAGAGTTTAATATTCTTTTACTCTGTTCTCTCACCCTCTTTCTTTTAATGCTCACGTCTAACCAATCTCTCTTTTCCATTTTACCTCTTTTCACACACCAACACTCAAATCTTTTGACCCCTCTCCCCTCAATCACTCAGGGAATACTTCCTGGGTAGGAAACACTGGTTATCGTGAATCCATGGAAGTTCTGTTAAGTTCTCACACTGAATCCCATGTATGATCCTAAAAAAAACATGTTGTTCAACAGGCTATTGTATATGTAAGAACAAATACCACTTGTTACATGAAAAATAAGACTTTTGGAGATGTCAAAACAGTTATGTTTGACGATGCAATTCTCCCCCTCAAACTAAAAAGATTTTGACAATTTAAGCTCTTAAGGAGTTTTTCAATTAAGCTTATAGACGATTTGTCATGAAGAATAATATTTTGGAGAATCGAAAAACGAATGTTGTTTATATGAACAATATATAAACATATTTTCAATGAAAACACATGAAATGACGTTTGATTCAATCAACAGTGAATACAAATAACGTGAGTATTACCATAGAACGATTTAACTTTTGATACATGGTAATAACAAAGTCAAATAGAATGTTCTGAACCATTATGTGTATGAATACTTGACAAAGTATATTGACAAGATAAAACGCAAGTATTTATCTTTTAAGAACACATGGTCAGATAAGCATTTAAGTATCCAAAAATCTGTTAAAATCACAGATATTCTCCCCTTAACTTAATGTAATTTTTTTTAATATTAAGAAAAAAAACAGAAAAATAAGGCACTGAAGTGCGGGTTCTAATCCGATGTGATTAGAAGCCATATTCCGTTGAGGTACGGGTTCTAAGCTGATTTACTTAGAAGCCATCTTTTTGACAATTAAGTCCGGGTTTTGAACTGTTTTGTTCAAAAGCCATAGTTCTTCCTCCCCCTTAAACATTGGGTGCCTGCAACACAGATTTAGCTTTTGGTACCCACTGGTATTTGGGTCCTAATGGGTTAGTTGCAGTTCTTGTAGGAGATATGAAATAAGAACCATACAAGTTATTTACATAATTTTTTCTGACAAAATCATTTGAGCCACAGTAGGAACAACTAATTTTCTTTTGTGCTAACCTGATCAATTGATGGATTGTGTAAACCATATCAGGTTTGCCAAAAGTTTTACCTTTTGTAGCATAGTTCCATTTAGCATTTAACGTATGCACAAATGATTCTTCTTTCTTCTTCTCCTCCGAGGATCCTTTAACTCTCCAGATCCAGATTCCTCTTTCTTTCTCATCATCCCTTCTCCAGAAGCTTTTCTTTCGAGACTTAGTCTTCTTTAAGTTACCTGAACCATCAACATTTTTGTCATAGAAAAGGTTAGAAGGACGAATCTAATTAGTAGATTTAGAAGTAAGACTATCATCTAAATCATAGAAATGATTATAGAAAACATTTGAAAAATGTGAACTTGAAGCTGTTTTTAATGAACTATCTGAATCAGCTAGATCATCTCTCGGTGATTGAGCTATTGACTCTGGCGTCTTGTGCTCAGTCAGCTTCACCTTGAAAACGATCTCTTCAAGTTCCTTTATCTTTGAATACAAGTTGTTTCTTTCCTTTTCAATCAGATCAAACTTCTTATGCAACTCAGATTTTGCATTCTTCTCCTTCATGATGTTTGTTGACAATTCAGATAGCTTTCTTGTCATTTTGGCTATCTCGGTCTCAAATATCTTCTTTTCTTCAGAAAAGTCTGTATTTGTATCCTTCAGCTCGACTTTCTTCTTCTCATTCTCAGCCTTTTCTCTTTCAAGAATGATAACCTTCTCAAAGTCTGAAACTTGTTGAGAAAACTTAACACATCTAAGCTCTAATGCTTTCTTCTCTTCAAAGGCTTTTCTGGAGAAATCAGAGAATTTCTTGGCAAAGTCTTTTCTTTCTTTCTCTATCTTCAGTATTTCATCTTGAGCTATTGTATTGTCTCTGTCTTGGGTTGCCTTTTCTTTCATCGTTTTAATCTCAACCTCAAGACTGAGAACTTTATCTTTTAAAGAGTCTCTTTCAGCAAAGATTCGAGAGTTTGACTTTCTAAGCTCTTCAGATGTCTCACGAGGAATGTTTGCTCTTCTTCTCAATTCATCTAGCTCTTTTTGCATTAGTTCCTTCTTTGACCATGTTGAGCTAGATTCCGATCTTTTCAACTTTGCTTGAAGATCCAAGATCTCTTTTTCTTTAGACTCAATTATTCCTGCAAAGTCAATTAAAGAATCAGAATCTTTTGAATTTTCTTTTAAAGCATTGATCTGAATAAGAAGAGATGAGTTCTGAATCTGTAAAGCCTTGTTCTCAGCTTTGAGCATTTTGTCCTCTTTGTCATACTCATCAATCATGCGAGATGATGTTGATAACCGTCCAGCAAGTTGTTTAGCCTTTGCTTTTACTTCAGAATGTGTCATCTTTTCAAAATCAAGGTTGTAACCTTCAGACATATTTAGTTGATTCGACATCCTGACTCTTTGGTTAGTAATCAAACTTTTCTGTATCTAGACAACCAACTAGATGAGATCGTTAGAATCAAAATAAAAAAACTATACTCAAAAAAAATTTAAATTTTTTTTTCGGGTCTTGAAACTATCGGTCGACCGGATGAATAGTGACCGGATGAATAGTGATCGGATGAATAGTGTCGACCGGATGAATAGTGACCGGATGAATAGTGACCGGATGAATAGTGTCGACCGGATGAATAGTGAACTCGATGAATAGTAGATCGATGAATAGTAAAATCAATGAATAGTGAATCGATGAATATTAAAATCGATGAATAGTAATCTGTGAATAGTAATCGATGAACAGTAATCTGTAAATAGTAATCGATGAATAGTGAAATCGCAAAACACATATTTAATCCTAAAAACTTGATTCTTTAGGCTCTGATACCAATTGTTAGTAATTAAAACAATACCCTTATGAACTCATACCCTTATGTTTTCAAAATGCCTCATAACACAATAATATGCATTTTCTGAAAAGGTTTATAAGATCGAATACACCAAATGACACTTACGTCAATTGAACTCCAATTATATATGTAAAATCATCAAAGAAACACTTCAACATGATTTATTTACCAAAATAACCAAAGATCCAACAATGGGTGTCTCAACATGTTCATAAAACTAAACATTTCAAAATAACCAAAACTTATCAGCAGTTAACAATTTAATGTAAAACACAAACACTTTAAAATAAACATTTTGGCATGTACACCGTTTTCACAAATCAACTTTAACTCACCGCAAACACAAATAAACTCCATCATACTAAAATCTTTCATTGCGGTTATAAATCCGGACAAATGTCCACACGACTCATTCAGTCAAAACCCGAGCCAAAGGTCCAACACTTCACGTAAATTTCCAACGAAAGTCTCGTAAACCTTAAAACACATTTAGCCGACATTTAACGGTTTTCCCCAAATAATGAAATGTCTTTAAACAATGCTTATGAAAACCCCCACCACAAAGACATGATTTCTCAAAACTCAACACGTATTGGGACCAAAGATTTTCCAAAGGTTTTATGAATGCAAATATACTAAGATGCATAAATCATAATGTAGATTTTACGTGTACAAAATCACCCAGAATATGTAAATCGTGCTATTTACTTGTTGAAATATTCAAGCTCAACATGAGCAATTTATGATGTTTAAAACAATCCAAGTTACCGAATACGTAAACTTAACAAAATACACGCACCTTGAGAAATACCGAGTAAAACATACACAATAGTTTACACTATAAACGTGAAAATAGGTTCTTGCACTTCAACATGTGCAACAATTGTTTGTACAACTCCAAAGGAAAAATCACAATTTTATCTTTAAAATTCCTCCTCTATAACCAAGAGGCGTTGCAGCAAAAGAATTTTCAGCTTACCCCATATGCAACAATTCATTCCCCAAAGGGCGGTAAAATAACGGGGATGCAAATAAAATTTCAAATCGAGTTTAAAGCTTCACGTTGTAAAGATGAACACATCTGACCAAAATAGAAACTACAATGACAAAAATACCGCTAACTCGCTAAATGCTTTGCGGAAATTTTAACAGTAAGAGTTAATGATGGAAATACGATCAGAACGAAAGTCCTGTTTTTAAAAAAAAAATAACACAAATCGTTTATGCAATCATTCACACCAACGTTATACTTAAATCCAATGCACATAGTACCCGACGGTTGACATTTGTTAACAAAACCCCGAAATTAACGCACACAATGATGCATATGCACATGTTCCCGAAATTATTTACGCGACACAACAGTCGTAAGATGAGACACCATAATCCAACTGGATTTTTATAAAACTCATTAACGCTAAAATCTAGTGGTGTCCAAATTTCCATTTTTCGACACAAGGTAAGGCGACCATTTTGACAAGATTTTTTTGATGAAACACGACGCCCAAAGAACTCATAACTTGCACGCAATGAAATTAAACTCACGCAACTAAAATTCCCAAGAAACTCCGACTCAAAAGCATGGGAATAACTCTTCCTTTAAAACCATTGACATACGTGGAAGAGATCCAATGTCAAGATCAAAATTCCACAACTACTTGCCCATTAACTCAAAAAGCGTTAAAACACAGATATTTCGACATCCAAAAATAGCATTTAAACACAGGACGTGAATAAAGAGAGTTTTGATAACAATTTGAAATCAAGTGCAACAAACCATTTTAAGCATGCTTATGCTCATAGTTTAAAATATGTTGATTGCTAAATGTTTTGCCAAAACGTTATAAGGTAATTTACTTATGGTTGGCAATCATGAAAAGCAATTTATGCAACCTTATTTTAGAAATAAATTTAATGCATGAATTCGGTCGACACTCACCTCTTAATACTATGCTTTCCAACTTCCCGACGTACCATAATCAACCGGATGCCTCAGGCATCATAGGGCAACCATCCCATTTATTAACTTACAAATCTCCTCGAAATAGAATCGATCTAACAAGATATAGTTCTAATTCCACCAACGAATCTAACTCAAGTTGATTAACTTAATGCGTTCTACGCATTTACATTCATCCCAAAGAGACATTGCTACAAACAACAATCATACTTTGGCTTACTCGCTTAGAAACTTTCGCACTACTCTAACGGTCAACATACCAAGGTAGAGCAGGTAAACACAAGCACGAGAAAGGGTAAGGAAGAGTTTAACTGAAACACGCACGAAAGAAACGTACCGCTACGTCTACCAATTGTCATAACATTAGCAAACCAATTACACTCACGTAAAATATCCTCATAATCACATTAGCTAGGTGAGATTATGAACATATAACACATAAGGGTTCTTGTTACCGTCATCACAACGCCTGATGAACATAACTTCCGTCGACTCTAAGACTGACCCATCTTAGAAGTTCTACCCAATCTCACAATCAATGCCTATCAACTCAGTCTAAGTCTAGACATCTTACAATCATGCCTAGTTCGCTTAAACTAGAGCTCTGATACCAACTTGTAACACTCTAAAATTCAGAGTAAATTAAAACCTGGAAATATGGCAACAAGACATCCGTATTGATATAAACTTCCCATAAAGGGGATCAATCCTTAAGACTATACAAAATCTGAACGGATATAGAATTCATCCACAAACTAATATAAACATATACTATCTAGATTACATAAGTTGTTGATCCAGAATCATCCACAAATGTGGGCCTTAACAATGCCCAACAATCCAATACTACACAATCTCAAAAACCCTCGAGATCAATCCCGACACTCAAGCCCTTAGCAACCCGCCGCTAACGAGAACCTAATATACATATCATTTGAGAAAAAGTGTTAGGCTTAAAGCCTAGTGAGAACATACAATTTATAAATTTCAAGAGATATAAACTTTTGTAACAAAAGGAATCCTTTCAAATAAGCATTTCCAAGTTAACTGTTGATGAAAATGAAACCCATTAAAATGAGACCATAAACCTTCTTTCCAGAACCTCACAATTTAATGCACAAGTAGTTCTTTTATAAACTTCCCGAAATATAAACATCAGTATCATAGGGAAATCTTTTCATAAAGGTTTAATTTATAAAAGATAACATTTCGCCACAACCGAGCCTTTTCGGTCCAAAACTCATCATACGATGACAAAAGAATTATTTTACCAAGGATTGTGGTGTAACACAAAGTAGACCACCCAAATCTGAGTTATGAGCTAAATACTGGAACCATGGCCAAGAACGCTTCGGTCCGTACTACGATGTGATGGAGGCCCCCAAGGAACCAGTCATACTCGTTCGTTAGACTACATTTGACCCATGGCTAGTAACCGGCCTCACATAACCGTACCAAGTTGCCCCCGAAGATCAAATGTATCTAACTACAACAGAAGGGGCATATCCTTCCCAGCCATAAGCCGACTCGATACATAGGGATCCACTAGTATAGTCATGACTTGTCACAATATTTCATGTGACCAACAAAGCTAGATAAACAGCTTTCAACACATTTATATTTCAAAATGCCATTTTCCAGACCAACTGTTGGTAAGAAAGATAATCATAAAACCAGTTTATATACATTCTTTCAATAAGCCACAAACATGGGCAAGTAAAACATCATTTTACTTCTGATAAGGCGGAACCCGTCATTTTAGTCAAAACTGATCTGGAACCCCGAAAATCACCAAAAACCTCATTTATAGTAAAATGTAGAGAACATGAAATCATACCGTAGAAATACTTCGGATTTCGCAAATAAGAGTTTTGACATGTATAAAGTTTGTAAAATGGTAGTAGGAACTCATCCAATAGGTTTATACGAAAACCCGAAGAACCAGATATCGACCCCCTTGCGAAGACGAAACTTTCTACACCGAAACCTGAGCAATGCACTTAATACTAGCGATTAACGGAAGCTCGAAGATCCAAAGAAAACCAACTAGAGAGAGAGAGATTTGAAGAGAGAGAGAGAGAAAGATTAGAGAGAATGAGATATTTAGGCTGAAAAGGGTATAAGTCGGCCAGGCCATCTCGCGGGTTATGCCGCGACCTCAACCCACGGCATAACTCGACCGCTTACACAAAACCCAACCTATCCAGAGGGTTTCGCGGGTTGTGCCGCGACCTCAAGTCGCGGTGCAACTCGCGTAGTTCACTGTGGTTTGTCCAAAACCACCAAAAGCCAAACTCAAACTTGGAACCAAACGCGGTGCTAACAACAAAAGCTTAACACTAGAATACCAAGGTTACATAACGAAATTCAGGGCGTTACAACTCCCCCTTGAATAATGCTCAAACCCATTTGTAAAGACATATGAGAACACAATGAATGTAAACATCAATGTAGAAAGAAAAATATACTGACTATGTATTTTGAAACGACTAAATATATAAAAATTTAAACAGAAACAAATAAAATTCTACTTAGTAAAATATCACAATAAAATCCATCAAATGAAATCAAATGTATGTATTTGGATACAGAAACAAGTTTTATTGCATATCAAGTGAAGACATGTTCAGTTTAAAAAACTTTCATCAATCTATTCAGTGTGCTCGCATGTGAACTTCGATTATCTTCAAGAAAATGAAATTCTAAAAATATAATAGAGAACTTTGCAAATAATCACACTAATCCATCAAAAATTCAGACTTTCATAAATTTACAGGTTTATTGCAACTCAGAAATATATAACCAAGTATCATGAGATGTGTGCTCATTGGCATCTTTTAGCATTGTGCACTTTTGCATCTTTTTAATCAAAAAGTTTATTAAGTAAAGAACATGTCGTAAACGTAACTTTCTATCTGACCCTATTGCAGGATTTGGGTCAACCACTCCCAGACCAGTTGGCCTTAGGGGACTAGGTGTCAAGCACCCCTTGGAACTTACTTTCCCAGATCAGAAAGGCTACATCGACATATCCTAAATCCATTCATACCAGTAGAACATGACTTTCGATCTGATTCTATAGAAGGATTTGGGTTCGATCGCTCCCAAATCAAATGACCTTAGGGGACCAGATGACAAGCATCTCACATAACTTACTTTCCCAAACCAAAAAGGTCACAGGTACAAACTTTTAAACTTAGAGATTTCTGATTTATTAGAATTTAATAATCATCTCAAACACAAGGTTTTTACGTCTAAGAGCTTATCCCATATTTTCATTACGATCCGAAATTCCGACGTTTTAGGTTTTCTAAGCATTGTAAACTATAAATATTCCGAATCACACATCTTTAAAGCAAAATCAAAAACTTTAAACATGTTGCTAACTTTTCGACTTTTGTTAGAACTGAAATTTGAACATATAAAAACTTCAATATAAACAAATCAACTTGAAAATTTAACCTAGACACACATTTTATTCAAAAGAAAGAAAATTGTAAAACTTTTACTTTATAGAATAAAAATTGTAAAGGTTTAAACTTTTAAAACAACATGCCGAAATTTTAAAAATAGAAATATTTGATTGGCAAGTTTATATTCAGTTGAAACAAAATATAATTCAATAATATCATCTTTCACACAATGTAAAAAAAATTTGTGTCTCATTTGTAAAAATTGGGTTGAACGAATTCAGGAGTTGAATTGAAAAGCTCAAATTCTTTTAAAACATTTGAGAAAAACTAGAACAACATCATTATCAGATATAGATGTAGCAGAAATTAAGTAGATGTACTCACAGTTTCTCATTAATCAGAAGCTTAAAGCATTGAAAAACGAGTCCTAGACTGTCATGTCTAGAAGTCATAATCTTTGAAGCACAGGTTCTGAGCTGAATTACTCAGAAGCCAATATGTTGACAATGAAGTCCGGGTCTTGAGCTGATTTACTCAAGAGCCATAATATTTCTTACTCCCCCTTGACATGAGATGCCTGCAACTTTAAATCAGATTGAGACTTGGGTACCCACTTGTATTTGGGCCCGTGTTTGTTAGTTGTTGTTCTTATAGGGAAATATTTATAATATTTGACATTAGAAGCACGAGAAAGATCATCAGAATAATAAGCACAATCATCAGATAAATACAAAGCATAATCATCTGAACTAGAATCAGAAGAAGAATATGAGACATTTTTGGAAATTTGAAACATTTGCTTTATAGAATATTTTGAAACTTTATTACAATAAGCAAATGAATCACTTTTATAATATTTGTCTACATATCGAACTTCATCAGTCTGAGAATCAGTAGATGTCCGCTTTGCTTTCCAGATTTGCCTTGATCGAGCTCTCAAAGTCCTATCTGTAAGAATTGAATCGGAAGAATTAGAATTGTCAGAAAGAACTGTATCTTGTTTCTTCGACTTCTTTGACCGTCTTCTTTTACGCTTCGGTTTATAATACTGATCATTTAGCGTAAAAGAATCATCAAGAATTTTAGACGAAATATTTAAATCAGAAGAAATAATTTTACCTAAGCAACCAATCTGATCAACTAATAAATCTGAATTCGCTTCGGAGTCAGAATTATTTTGAGAAAAGATTTTAAAATTGGAAACTTCCTTTTTATTTTCGTGAAAATCAGAAGAAAGGCTAGAAATAGAATCTAGTTTTGGAGAAAATAATTTTTCTTCAAGACTAGAAGTTATGAAAGAAAGAATGATATCAGATTCAATTGTCTTTAAAATATTTTGATCTTCTATCTTATCTTCAAGATTGATGATTTTGCATTCTAATACTAACGGAGGAGTATATTTCTTAGAATCATAAATGATTGGAGAAATATTTTCCTTATCAGAATTAGGAGCATAAGGATCAAAAAAATCATCAGACATTGAAGATTTGATAGGAGATATATCATTTAAAATTCTTCTGCCTCTCCTTGATTTTTCAGGGAAATATTTTGCATTTTCGCTTGTGTAAACAAAAGGAATTTCCTTTTTCTTGTTATTTGACCTTTTCTTATTTTCGATTTCTAACACTTGCTTCTCATTCATCCAATCAATTTTAAACTGAGGAGCATAATGAGCAAGAGTCAGATAATCATATTTATATAAAGTTGGGGATTTTTCAATCACATTGTTTAAAAATGAGGATTTTCAAAACCAAGTCCCCACCTTTGTTTTAAAGCTTCTTCACTCCTTGGTTTATTCATAAAAATTGTTTGTTCAGATTGGTTCCTTCGATAAAGCTTTTCTTCTAATTTATTTATTTTATCTGAAAATTCATCTTTTAAAGTAGTCATTTTAGTCAAAGACTCAAGATAAGTCTTATTTGAATTTTCCAAATCATCCAATTTCTTTTGAAAGATGTCTTTAGTGTTTTCCAAAATAGATTTTTCATCTTTCAAAGAAATTTTCAGTTTGTCAATCAAATCTGACTTTTCAGAATTTAAATTCTTTTCAGATATTAACTTAGAGCGAAAATCAGATAAAGCAGTTATCATGATATTTATCTGAGAGGTAATGAAATTATGATCAAACTTTGAATATACCTCATCTTCATCAGTATCTGAATCGTCTGACTGATCATCTTCGATCAAGCACATCTGAGCGATCTCGATGTTTGCAGCTTCATCGTCAGAGTGATCAAACCAGAATTCTTCTTCTGCAAGAAGAGCAGTTCCATTCTCTATTTTCTCGGCCAACTCCAATTTCTTTCTATAGTAAGCTGAGTCCTTAACCTTCTTTGCTCTACACTCCTTTGAGATGTGACCCGGATTTCCACAGTTGTAGCAAGCAGCAGTCTTTGGCTCGGGTACTTTGGCTTTAGACCCAGAAGTGAAGCGAGAAGAGTTGGAACCAGATCTTGGTTGGAACTTTTTCTGGTAATGCTGAGAGAGAAGAATCATCGCTTTCTACAGTGCCTCACCATCATCATCAGTTGACCCGTCATAAGCATTATCAGACAATGCTTGTTCTGTCAGTTGTTTCGTGATGAGAGCAACCGGGTCCACTGACTTCTTGTTCTTTTTCTCTAGTTTGGCCTTCTTCTCATTTACAATGCATTCATCAGTCAACAGAATCTCAAACATTTCTTGAATCTGCATTGTAGATATTCTGACATCATTCCTCATGCGATGGCAAGACTTGTTCCATTCTGGTTGAAGTGCATTGAGGAATTTCATATTTGTCTCAAGCTCGGTCTTTTCTACTTTAATCTTCCTCAGATAATTGATAATAGCACAAAATCTATCATACACCATTTTTAGTGGCTCCCCGTTCTTGGATTTGAATTCTTCAAAATTATTCATGTATCGCGTATGTCTGAGTTGAGTTGCGACCGAAGAACCAAGCATAATCTTCTCAAGTTGTTGCCACATCAGATTAGGATGAGTTTTGAAACAATCAATCTTGTTGTATATAGAGTTTGGCAAGGCTAGCATCAGATTTGCTTTAATATCACGATCAACTTGATATGCCGACAACTCATCATGTGTGTATTCTTTAGTAGGCTTATATAATCAAGAAGCCAACTTGGGTTTTTCAAACGGTCCTTCATATAGAATGATCAACATGTCATTACCATTCTTTTGACGTTCAATGAAGTTCAGGAACCGATCTTGCCACCGTGTAAACTCATTTTCATCAATCAGCACTGGAGGACGATTTTCGGTACCCAAAGACATCATAAGATCACTTTTGTAAAACTGAGCTTGATAAGCAAACTTGTCAGAATCCATGTTTCAGATAATCCAGAAAAAAAATTCTAAGCCTGAGACTGGCGCAAAGTGGATGTTCGCGTGAGAGTCAGGTAGCACAAACTGGAACTTTTCGTGAACAATGAGTGACGCAAAGGAAGCTTTGCGTGAGCAGGCTGTGGCGCAAAGTAGCTTTGCGTTATAAGGCAGAGACGCAAAGTAGCTTTGCGTTATGTGAAGGAGACGCAAACTGAAGTTCTCGTGAGTAGCTAGAGAAGAAAACCAACTATGCGTGAGAAGAGCAAGACGCAAACCAAGCTTTGCATGATGCGAAGGTTACGCAAATTGAACTTTGCGTTAGTAACTTGAAACGCAAACTGAAGTTCTCTTGAGCCAAGGAATGCGAAAACTTTACTTCTCGTGAGCTTTTGGAGACACAAAGTAGCTTTGCGTGATAGACTGAATACGCAAACTTGAGTTTGCGTGAGAGGTTGATGAAGAGAACGTTGAACTCCTTGATGAACTCCTGCAAACAAAGATGAACTCGCGCAAAGTTCAAATCTGGCGCAAACCTGCTGAAAAACTCAAAAATCACCAAAAATCGAATACAGATTAGAGAAAAATGACAAATCCTTTATCAGATATAATCGAAAACAACTTTGTAACACTTTGAAATCAAACTTTTCGATCAAAAAACACACAATCACGATTTTGATAATGGAACAGTTCGTGAAAACGGTTTTTCCAGAATCCTCAAAAATCTCAAAATTGACACTCAAAACTTGAATTTCTTGAAAAACGATGTGAATTAAAAGTTTTCTTCTATCAAAATCGAATCCAACAAACTGATTTTCAATGAAATTCGTTCAAAAACACATCCGAATTTGATGAAAAATCAAGAAAACGAGATTTTCTTGAAAAAATCAAGAAAATCAATCAAAATTTTGATTTAATCAACAAATTCAGAAACGAAAAAAATTTCTCTCAATCCTCTCAAGATTCAGATGGCTCTTATACCAATTGTGAGTCCAAGATCACTAAATCTCTAGAGAGAGAAAATAGATAGAGAGAGAGAGAGAGAGAGAGCAATGTAGCACAAAGTAACTGTGATATTGAATATGCGTGAATTAGTTACAAGGAACCAAGACCAAAGGGACTTAAATACCCTTGGTCAATACTACACAGTATAAGACTCTAAACACAGTATTTGACCAAGCCTATAAATACAATGATTACTATAAAATCAGACTTAACACAAGTCGACGCCTAAGCTAAACGGTGACCTAAAAAATGTGGACATCCCGCCCAGAATTCCATTCCCAACGGATGGTCGCACCCAGGTTGACACTTAACAGGATGCTAAAATTTCAAATCTTACGCTTCTAACAAACGGACCATCCGAAATTTCCTTTGATCGCGAGACCCACAAAACTGTACACCAACAACATAACCCATGACGCCACACCGACGAGCAACCCACAAAACGAACTCAAACTACGTGCAGATAATCACCTAAGACCTTAACTCGCATGATTAACGAAATATAAAATCACCCCTTAATTAACCGCAAAGGCTTAAATCTACTACCTCCATTAAACAATGCTCACAAAATCAAAACTCAGACCCAATATCCGAAATTGACCGCGAGTCGGATCATCCGACGCTTCAAATCCCAAGGACTCCCTTAGTCCTCAATTACAGCTCCTTTTTCTACAGGGTTTTAAATCCATAGGCCTAATGAGTTCAAGGTTTTTCAACTAGCATGCCAATTCGAATTTTATAAAACTTTTAGAACCCATACGTTTCATAACAATTAATGGTGCGGTAAAATACACTACCGTTCAACTGATAGGTTTCAAGATTGCTTAACAACACAGCGCATATAAAACTATTCCCAAAAACACCCTTGTTCAATGCTTACGTTAATAAAGACAATAATAAAACATGCGCAACAAAGTACACTGTAAACGTGAAAATAGATTTCTGCACCACAACACGTGCAATGAATGTTCGTACCACTCCCAAAGAGAAATTTACAAATCATAAATCTTTAAAATCCTTCCTCTTTAACCAAAAGATGTTGTGACAAAAGAATTTTCGATAAGTCCCATATGCATCAGCTTACTCCACCAAGCTCAGTAAAATAATGGGAATGTAAATAAAGTTTCGAGTCGAGTTTAAAGCTTTAAATCGTAAAGACAAACACATTTGATCAAAACAGTAGTTACAACGTCATGAATACCGCTAACTCGTTAAATGCATTGCGGAGATTCTTAGCAGTAAGAGTTTAATGATTGAAGTATGATCAGAACAAAAGTCCTGTTTGAAATAACGTAAAATCTTTCATATGATTACTCACACCAACGTTAAATTAAAACCAAGTGCAAATAGTATGCTACTATTGACATTTGCATAGAGTCCAAAGATAATTTTCATGATGATGAAATTCCCAAAACAACACGTAGGATGACATCAATTAACGATATTCATAAAATAACGCACACCATGATGCATATGCACATGCTCCCAAAATTATTTACGCAACGCAAAATGACGTAAGATGAGACTCCTTATCCCAACTGAATTTTCGCAAAATTCATTAACGTTAAACTCATGTGGTGCCAAAATTTTCATTTCCCAGGAGAAATAAAGAAAAGATGTGATACGACAATAAATCCAAACGCCAAGTTCTAAAACGCAACGTAAGATAAAGTGACCCATTTTCAACAAAATTTACATGGGACATGACGCCAAATAACTCGCAAGTTTATACGAATCAGGGGTTAAAACTCACGCATCGAAACAGACATGCAAGACAATACTCCATGAAGTTTAACAAAACTCACACAAACTAAAATTCCCAAGAAATTCCGACTCAAAACGTGGGATTAACCTTTCCTTTAGTCATTCGGGTATCAACCAAGAACACAATATTACCATCCTAAGCATGTAAAATCCATCATATGACATAATATTCATTCAAATACTTCGAGAGAATATAAGGTCGCCAAAAAGGCATTCCAAGGAGGAATCATCATAATACCAAGATATGCATAAATGACTCATGGTAAGTTAATCATATACAAATTTCCACATAAATCCCCAACACTTGTACATTAAATAAGAACACTTGAGAAATCACATCAATGACAACACTATAGATTCAACTTATTTTCGAACCGGTTTTATGAATGCAACATACTCGGAATGCATAACCCCTGAACTCAGGTTTCAATTGTACAAAGTCATTAAGAATGCATAATGCCATGAAATGAACTCCATTTGTACAAAATTGCTAAGAACTCAAATATGAGCATTTTATATAATTTCACAACCCAAGTTTACCAAACATGAAACTTATTAAAATACCCACGCTT
Source organism: Arctium minus (assembly GCA_954870635.1). Taxonomy (NCBI): domain Eukaryota; kingdom Viridiplantae; phylum Streptophyta; class Magnoliopsida; order Asterales; family Asteraceae; genus Arctium; species Arctium minus. Next base: position 37,274,807 of record OX941086.1, read on the forward strand.
TGACTAATATCAAGTAAAACACACTTTTACTTCAAAATACCCATTTTTGGCATGTACACCGTTTTAACAAATCAACTTGAACTCATCTTGCTAGATTTAGGCTAAATCTAGATTTTACTCCACTTTGAGCTCCTTTAAAGAAACTTGAATCTTCAAGCAAAACTTCCAAAAAAACCCCTAGATCCATAAGTTTCCAACCATCAAAACATATAAACAATCACTTAGAATCATTCCCCAAAAGAGATCAAAACCCTAATTTCTCCAAAACTTACCAAATCCGAGATTTGAGAAACCAAACACTAAGAAACCATCAAGGGAGCATTTATAACCTTAAATCAAAGAAGCTTACCTCTAGAGATGACGAGACCTTCCGAGAACACCCAATCCAACTCTTCAACCCGAGCTCCCCAAACGTCGAGGTTGCATACTCCTTTATGAAGAATCCACCATGGATGTTTCCCAAACTGAGATTAAAGCTCTTAAAATTGCCAAGTGGAGAGGAGAGAAATAGAGATGGCGGCTAATGAGAGAAAACCCTAGAACTTTGGGTTTAAAATCGACCAGATGACTACCGCGGACTTGGCCGCGACCTTGAAGTCGCGGGCCAAGTCGCGCGTACTACCAAGCTGCGCACCACAGTGGGTTACGCGGGTTTAGCCGCGGCTTTGAGGCCGCGGGCTAAGTCTCGCGTGTCACTGGAGTCCCTTCCCACTTCTCGTGCTAAACTGCTCACCGACCTCTTCGCTCGGTCGATCACTGACTCATTTCCTTAGCTGGTCATGAACCGATCTTTAGGGAAATTACGGGTGTTACATTATATGATAAGAGTCTAAAATGAAAAATTAAAAAGTAAAAGTTAAAAATAAACTACATACCTAATTATAAGGATAGTAAATGTAACGTATAAATTAAAAAAATTGAATTAAGGAGAGATTTAAGGAGGAGTGAATGTGGGTGTGCTAATTGAACTTGTAATGTAAACTGTGTCCAAATACATGTTTAGGCGGGAAAATACTGAGGTCGGCTCACTAGAAGACGACACGTGACATGCTAGTTACTTATTTATTATTTGTATTGATAGATATATACCAAGGGGCTTATTGACAATTGCTGAATGGTTTGGTGCATAATGATTAAGAGGCTCTTATGATATAGTGCAAAATGAAATATGATTGTTTGGCAATTGTTCAGAATGAAATCATGGCACTTAATGGTTATGGGAGGCTCATGATACAAAATCATTCAGATAGTTTTCGAACCATTAAGAGGCAAACTTTTTTTTTGCCAAACATGATTCACCTCTTACCGATTCAGATGTTGCCTCTTAATGGAACCATTAAGAGGTAAACAAACAACCCCTAAATATCATAACGTCAAGAAAATAAAATTAAAAATGTTATTTTATAAAACTTCATGATAAAAATCAAAATTCTTGTATAAAAATCTAAAGAGGATGAGGTTTTTTATAAAAACTCTTGAAGTAAAAATTGATATGATATTGCCAAAATAAAATTAAGACAATTTAGTAATTATTTGTATCAAATCCCATACTAATTTCAACAAATCTCATACTAATCACGACACATTAATTCGTATATATTTATGATATTTAATAATATAACTAAATCCAAAAATATTCAATATTAGACTCATTTCGAAGGTATTGACGAAGCGATTACAATGATATAATTTGTAAAAAATAAAAATGTTTTTTAATGCATTTTAGTTCATATACATTATTTATGTTTATATGATAAGAGTCTAAAATGAAAAATAAAAAAATAAGAGATTAAAACTAAACTACATACCTAATTATAAGGGTAGTAAATGTAACGTATAAATTAAAAAAATTGAATTAAGGAACTATTTAAAGAAGAGTGAATATGGGTGTGCTAAATGAACTTATAATGTAAAATGCGTTCAGATACATGTTTAGGTGGAAAAATACACAAATCGGCTCACCAGAAAACGATACATGTCATTCTAGTTACTTATTTATTATATGTATAGATATATGCAAATTGAGAAAATTAATTGGATGTAATATATTTAATATTTAAAAAGTATGGATAACTTGTACCAAATAGTTGATGACGAAAAAAATTTATGAGTGGACTAGAGAAAATAAGTTAGGAGAATATTTTGATGTATCAAAGTATCAACCAGACTAACCCGTACTGCTTGGGTTAGGTTGGGTTGGGTTGCACTTTGGGTTGAGTTGGTTGGGTTGAGATTTTTAAACCACAAGCATTGGGTGGAGTTGTTCAAATATCTTCAACCCGATCAACCCAACCCGTGAGCACCCCTATTTCCCGTTTTGAATTATTAAATACCTGAACTTATTTATTAATAAATTAATCTTTTCCATTTTAAATGATTAAGTTAATTTTTAAAGAAGAAACGTCTAACTTTTAAAAATTGGTTACCTACTACATTCCAAAAAAACTACATATATCCGGTTAAAAATGTTTTCAAGTAAAACAGAGTTTTACATTTCTTAGAGCATCTCCAATAGCTTCTCCAAAATGGAGAACCAAAAGTCAAAATCTCCAAAAAAATTGCATCTATCTCCAACAGATTCTCCATTTTCGAGATATATTATTGATTATATTATTAAAATACTCTAAATATTTAATAAAGTATTATTTCTCTCACCAAAAATTTCATTTCAAAGTTTCTCAATGGTGAGGTATAACAAAAAGTCATTTCTCTCTCTTGTTAATCATTTTTTGGGATATCTCCAAATTTGGAGAAAGTTACACTCTCTCTCCTATTTTCTCTATTTTGAAGAAAGTTTTGGAGAAGCTGTTGGAGCAAAAATTGCTCAAAATCTCCAAAAATGCTATTCAAACCCCTCACCACCAACGCCATCACTCCCCCTTGTCACCCCATCTTTGTCCGCTCTCCATCACCACCCATCACCGCTGTCGGCCCCTACCATCAATCTTCCTATTTTTGAATGGTTATTTTGTTTTCGATTTTCCTCTTTTTTGATTTGTCTATACGTATTCTATTAAATTATTAGGAGAATAAATAGACAAAAAAAAAGGAACAATGAGATCAATGGCAGGGGGCTACAAGGGCGATGAGTGGTGATAGAGAGCGAACGACGATATGCTGGTAATGGGTGGGGAGGGGAGCGATGTTGGATGCGAGGGGCTTGAATGACGTAGAGTTTCAAAATGGTAAAACTAATTCAATTTTTTATTTTATTTTAAAACATTTCTAACAATTTTTTTTTTCATTTTTTTATTACAAGGATGTAGATAACCAATCCTAAAAGTTCAATTGTTTATTTATTCAAATAAATCATAAACTTAAGAATTAAAAAGGAAAAAAATTCAGTTGAACATTTAAAAAAAATCAAGAATTTAATTATTTTGTTGGGTTTTTTTATGAATTTTTTTCTAAATAAATGTGCTTTCAAGAACGCATTAAGTTTACAAATCATGTCTAGCTCAGTTGCTTTCCCTAAGGGCGGTAACATCCTGGGAGGGTTGTGGATGGTATCTCAATCTACCCGGGTTCGAATCCAAGGGGAGTCAATTTGAGGGCATGAGGAGTACCCAGTCCTTGGGCCGGTTCAGTCGTTGACTGGGCTGCCCCCCAACCATTGTTCTAAAAAACTTGCCGCACAGCCGTCATGGCGCGCCATGGCACCAAGGCTCGTGTGTCACGCCACGTTAAGCCCATGGCACGCCATGGCCTAATGCACAGTTATCATAATGAAATATTTGTTTTTCTTTACGTTTTTAATGTCTTATTTACAATTTTTTAATATATAACCTAATTTAAGTTGCTTATTACTATTGACTCATTGAGTAACACTACAAAACATACATTTTTATACATAATATTATATATGAATTATAAATTTGACGCCATAAGTCACGTCTTGAAAACGCTATGGCTTCGCCATGGCTCCTAAGGCTTGAGGCTAGGCCTCACGCCATTTAGAACCTTGCCCCCAACCCAGTCTTAGACTGTGGTTGGGTTCTAGGTTCAGCGTAAGCTAGGCCGGGACAACGACGGATTAGTGGGCTACCCGTGGATGCCCGATATCACCGGGAAGGTGTGCGTGCGTGTGTGCATGTGTTCGTGGTAGTCGTTCGTTGGTTTAATGCCGCTATGCCTTCCAAAAAAAAATAGTATAATATCTTAATTTTTAGATAACTTTTTAGTCAAATCTATTTGTTTTCTTATAAACAATTATTTAATATTAAACATATTGTATTTAAATAATACATAGTAAATTTTTTAGTAAAATTAGACGTCGTATTTCATTTGAGTAAAAAAAAAGGCTAATTAATCTTTCCACATCAGACAATATGTTTACATGTTTAAGATCAAAACTTTTAAGATCTTGGAAATCACGTTTGAAAATCAAGCCACTGTTAGTTAATTAATTTATTTATGCATCAGGTAATATTTTAATAATGGTAAAATATTTGCATCAACAAACATTGTAATTAAATACATTTAAAATTTGAAAATAGATATTAAAAAACAATCGACATCTTTATTAAAATTAAAAAAGTGTCAAGTGGGGTGGTTTTTTATCATATCATTTTTAATGGCATCATTTGGTAATATTTTATTTCAAAACACATTTTTTATTATATAAAAAAAAAAAAAATATATATATATATATATATATATATATATATATATATATATATATATATATATATATATATATATTAAGATGATGATATGACGTAATGGTTTTAAAAAAACCAAAATCGACATGTGAATTAGGTAATATTTTATTTTTTATTTTAAATGGATTCATTGTACAATGATTTTTCATCTCATATATTTTGGTACTCTTTTTGTCTACTAACTCAATTTCTATTTCACTTTCTACTTATTAATTAATGTAAGTTGAATAAAAATTAATATAATTTATCTTTTTTTTTATTTTAAATAATATGTTTTTAGAAGACATGTACAAAGATTTATAATTAATTTTTTTAAGAGTTTATATATATATTTTTTGAGTAAACTACACTTTTGGTCCCTATGTTTTCCCAAAAGTAACACATTTCGTCCCTACAGTTTCAAAAATACAGTTTCGCCATCGTGGTATGCAAAAACGACCGGGTTTGGTCCCTGTCACTAACGGCCGTTAAAAAAATCTATTAGATGAGGGGTACTTTAGTCTTTTTCTACCTTTTTCCACATTTTTCTTTAAAAAATAATAACTAGGTTAATTAGAGGACCAAAGTGTAAATATATATATATATATATATATATATATATATATATATATATTATCTCTACCTAACCTTCCACCCCCTTACCTTCCCAATCCCCTTCTCCGGCACATCACCGGAAACGAACCCCTTACCCCGCCCCTTCGATCCTCATCGTCATCATAAACCCTAACGCAATTCATCTACAGAAAACCCTAGATTTTGTTTCTTTTCATCTCTTCCACGATGAGAAACTGTATTTTTGAAACTGTAGGGACGAAAGGTGTTACTTTCGGGAAAACACAGGGACCAAAAGTGTAGTTTACTCATATTTTTAAATGTTTAAGAATTTATAATTAAAAAATAACTACTTTAAGCATATTAAAATTGGGGGTGTAAATGATACGAGACAACTCGCGAGCTACTCGAGATCGACTCGGTCAAAACTCGGTCAACACTCGACTCAAATAGGTTCGACTCGAACTCGAGCTCGACTCGACATACTAACGAGTCGAGTCGAGCGACCTGATACTCGACTCGATAAGCTCGTGAGATACTCGAATATTATATATATATATATATATATATATATACGTTCATTAATGTTCGTTTACGTTCGTTTACTTATAATAGTAATCTAAAGAATCTAAAGAACATATATTAAAGAAATAAACATTAAAATAATAATATAATTATTATTATTATTATTATATATATATTATTATAATTATATAATTATAATTATAATTATAATTATTGTTAAAGAATTACTAGCATTTTCTTAAAAAAAAGTAATGACACCTATATGACTTGTGGATACCATTATTTAAATAAGAATTGTCCCCTTTTGCTTAAAAACTCATCCCACATTGGTGGGACAATCCATCCAAGACTTTTGCATTCAACTATAAGTAGGACTCACCCCCTTCCTTTCCCTTGCCATTCCATAGCCTTTGTGGCATAGTTTTTCTATTGTGCCTATTGGCTTGAAGTTAAGCAAAAAAAATTTGTTGGTACCTATGGAAGTGGGTGCAATCAAACAAACACAAACAAATAAGAACACACTGAATTTTTAAATGATTGAATACGAACACTAGTTCGAGTTTGAGCTTAAAATCAGTTTGAGCTTGAGAGTTCGAACTTGAGCGAGCTTGAAACGAGTTCGAGCTTGTGCGAGTTTGAAACGAGTTCGAGTTCGAGCTTGGAAATTGGTTATCGAGTCGAGTTCGAGCTTGGATTTTCAATACTCGCGAGCTTTCGAGTCGAGTTCGAGCTTGAGAATTTTTTTTCGAGTTCGAGTCGAGTTTATTGATACTCAAGACCGACTCGCATCATTTACACCCCTAATTAAAATAGTAATTTTTCAAACTGTAACTTCTAAAAATATTTTTCCTAAAATAACATTAATATAAGAATCTGTTTTGTTTTATGTTATTTAGATAAAATAAAAACTTGCTTTCATGCAAAGAAATGTTTGATAACTAATACCCATGGAAAATATTTGATTTATAAATAATAACATGTTTAGTTTACATATATTTTTACTATATTATAAAACATTTACTTAATTTTCTTAAGACTTCTTAAAATACAACTTGTTACTTAGATTCCATGTTTTGAATTCTATAAAAACAAACTTAAATACAAGATAAACATTAAACATTTAGGGGGTGTTTGACAGTTCTTAAATGGATTGGTACAGAATGATTATGTGGTCAGAATGATTAAGAGGCTCTTATGATATAGTGCAAAATGAAATACGGTTGATTTTTAATTGTTCAGAATGAAACTATGGCTCTGAATGGTTAAGGGATGGTAATGATACAAAATCATGTAGAAGGTTTTGGAACCATTAAGAGCCAGACTTTTTTTTTGCCAAACAAAATTTACCTTTTAGCGATTCAGAGGTTGTCTCTTAATGGAACCATTAAGAAGTAAACAAACAGCCCCTTAGTCATTTATGTAGGGGTTGGGTTCCAGTTAAAAGTTGAGTTAATGTGAGAAGGATGAGAAGTGGTTATCAACCGTTTGATACACATTAGGATGAGATGCACCGAGATAAAATGCATTGAGATGCACCAAATCAATCCATGTATCAAGCACAATTCATGGGTGGACTTGAGATTAAAAGTGATCAAGGATTCAGATCCACTTCTCATGCTTCCTCAACTTCTCACAATATCGTTGCCTTATGTATAGATTTGTATAATCAAATATTATTTATAATTTCTATTGCATTTTTAAACATACATTTTAGATTTTTCTTATTAATGAAAAATTGCATTAAGGTTTCATTCTTGTTTTACAATAAATTTTACATCCCGTTATATCATGCTAATACAAGGCCAATAAAATATAAATGCATTAAAAAGTCTACATTTCAAAACTCTGTAGCAATAGAAAAAAACATCACGCTCATAAATGTATACTAAAAATGGATATTAGAAAATGTATACGTTTAAAAAGAATAAAGATATAGGAAAACAACAGTACAATTAGAGATGGGTATTTGGTACTAATCAAATACCGTGGGAACTTTGGTCGGGGCTCAGAAAGTTTCGAGCTATAATGGGTGCAAAATTGTGGGCTATAATGGGTAATTTCAATGCAATGCTCTTTCCAGACGATGGGTTAGGCGGATCGTCGAGGAGGAATATGGACATGTTGGACTTTCACGCATGTGTCAAGGACATAGAGGTCTTCGATATAAGGTACTCGGGTATCCAATACTCGTGGTGTCAAAAGCCGAATGAGGAAGGGGGCATCCGTCGGAAATTGGATAGGGTGATGGCAAACACGGAGCTTACAACTCGGTTTTGTGATGCTTTCGTCTATTTTTTTTTCCCGAGGGGCATTTCAGATCACTCTCCAGCAATTCTCATTTTCAAGGGAGGAGCGCGGATAAAGGTATGTGGTTTTAAGTTTGATAACTTTATGATGGATCACCCGTTATTTTTGCAGATTGTAAAGGATGTATGGTCGGTTCTGGTACACGGCTCGTTCATGTTCAAAGTGACGACAAGAATGAAAAAGCTTAAAGCGCCTCTTAGGCGTCTTCGAGCTTCCTATGGGAATTTGGCCGATCGCATGGGAGCCCTTAAACAAGAGTTGAACCTTATCCAAGTGGCATGCGATTTGGAGTCATTTAACATGGTGTTGAGGGAAGACCTTAGTTTTCTAAGGGTGGTTTACCAATAAGCTTGTGTTGACGAAGAATCGGCACTGACACAACGGGCGAAAGTTAAACGGCTAAACGAGGGTGACGCTAATAAGAAATTCTTCCATAATGTAATAAGGGAAAAGCGCCACTCCCAACATATCCACTAGGTAAGTGATTCTAGTGGAAATTTATTTTATGGTGACGATGTTGCGGGTGTTTTTGTGAACCATTTCAGGCCCATTCTCGGTGTTGAGGACGGTAACGTCGAACCTCATATTCCGTATTCGCAATTTACTAAAAAAGTTATGTTGGGAGAAGCCAATCTCATGATTCATCCAATCTCACGTGAGGAGATTCAGGCAGCTATTTTTGATATTGGGAATGATAAAGCACTCAGTTCAGATGGATTCTCTTCAAGATTCTTTAAAGCTGCATGGCCCATTGTTGGAACGGATGTGGAGATTACCATCCAATTTTTTCTATAATGGCCGACTTGCTAGGGAACTTGTAACACCCTGAAACCTATGGCCGAGAGAAAGACAAATTTGTTGGCAGTGCTTCGCGCGAGTGTCCGCACGGGTCAAGCCGCACCGTGATCCACACAGGGTTTTGACCAGAGGACGGTGCGCCTCTCCGCGCGGGTTGGGTCACGCCACCAACCGCGCGCACGCACTGTGCACTGATAAAAAGGGAACTAGTCGGCCTCCACCTCATTTTCCAACCTAAATCTCAAAACCTCTCTTTCTCTCCCAAGAACCGACCTCCACCCTCCCCAATGAACCCCAAACTCGTTTTGGGGGTTTTTCTCCCAAAAACCAAGTGTCCTCCATAATCTAGCAAGATTTTGAGAAGCTAGAGCTAAAGTACCTTCATCCCTTTCACCTCCTTCACCATTGTTTTCTAGGATTTCAACCATCCTTGTTCTCCCATTCGTCAATTGGAAGTTTATGCCCATTTTGCTGATCTAGAGGTGTTTGGTTGGTGGATTCAATCTTGGGTTAAGGTAATCTTCTTCTTCTTCTTCATATATGGAAAATTAGGGTTTTAGTATAAGTTGGTATTTCAGGTGTAATGTTTGGGGAAAACGATTCTTTATGGTTGAATATGTTTACTTATGGTTGGAAATGTATGGATCTAGGTTTTCAGAAGTTTTTGGCTTGAGGATTCAAGTGTTCTTCAGAGGAGCTCAAGTTGGGGCAAAATCTAGATTTAGCCTAAAATCTAGCAAGGTGAGTTCAAGTTGATTTGTGAAAACGTTGTACATGCCAAAATGTCTATTTTAAAGTGTTTATGTGTTTTACATGAAATTATCAAATGTTGGGTTAGTTGATAATCTTTGATTATTTGAAGTGTTTAACTTTATAAACTTTGTAAAACACCCATATTTGGGATTTTTGGGTATTTTGATAAGGTGTCACAAATGAATGTGTTTTGATGATTTATTGCATAAATAGATCTTTGGTCAAAGAGATACACTTTTAAATGTATGTCGGGTTTTATGTATCATTCCTGAAATTAGAGGATTTATAACGTACTACTTGCACATTTATGTGAGGTACTTGAAAGAATGTATATAGTCTCATTTTATGATTTTCAGTCTTATCAGCAGTTAAACTTGGAAATGCATTTTGGGATTAAAATGTTTTTAGAACCATATGACTAACTATGGTTGGTCACAATGAAATTGTGACAAGTCTAGATTATTACTAGTAGATCCCTAGGTATTGATTCGGCTTATATTTGGGATGTCTTTTCCCCTTTTTGTAGCTATGGATGCATTTGACCCTCGGGGGCCTTTGGTATGGTTATGTGAGATCGGTTACTAGCCATGGGTCATAATGTAGTCCTAGTGAAAGAGTATGACTTGGTTTCCTCGGGGGCCCTCCCTCACATCTTAGTACGGACCGACGTTGTTCGTAGCCATGGATTCCAAGTATTTACCTCATAACTCGGATTGTGGCTTACTTGGTGTTCCGCCACAATCCTTGGTAAAACGGGTATCCCCTGTGATCGTAAGATGAATTTTTGGACCGAACAGTCCTTATGTGGCAAAGATTTCATTGGTAAACTCAACTCTCTTGCAAAGTTTTCCTTTTATTACAATTGTCTATATTTCTTCGAATTATAAACCGAGGTGTTGTCTAGAGGTATTTAGTGTTACCCTTGTTTTCGGGGACGCTTTGAGTTTGGGTTATATCCCTTATGCTATAATTTTGGAGACTTGAGTTTACTCATATTTTGGTCGTTTATTTTATAAAGTTACTCAAATTTCATTATTCGAGCATTTCCATTATTCTCGTTTTGAGTAAGTGTTGGATTGCATTATTTCATGAAAGAATGCTTTGGCGTTGAGGCGTCCATCTATAAAATGCGTTTATTTGGTAAATGAGTTGTTCTATCATTTTAAAGTAAATCAGTTTAAAGGATCATGATTATAAGTTGCAATATTTCCATTTTACGTTTTCCTTTATAATCATGATATAAAACTCTTGAACTCACTAGGCGTTAGCCTAACATTTTTATTTGTCGGCATGTGCATCAGGTTCCATTCCGGGATTAGTTCTAGCGACACTGAGAAGTGATGAGTGCTAGTTGTGTGCTCGAAGAGGTGATTAGCTTGATGAAGTCTTCCGCACTTATATTGGATATAGCGATTGTTATTGGGATATAGTAACACTCGACTTTAGTTAGTCTTTATGTAAGACTTTATTCATTTGTTGATGGTTCAACCTAGTTATATATTTCAATTATGGACTAGTAGTGAGAGATTTTATTATCCTTTATGGTATTGTTGAAAGTTTTTAATTTAGTCCCACTTTCCAAATTTGAGGGTGTTACAGAGCTAAATCACACTCTTTTATGCTTGATCCCTAAAGTTCCTAATGCTTCGAAGGTAACGGATTACCATCCGATCTCATGTTGTTCGGTTTTATATAAGGGAATCAACAAGATTATTGTGTATCGTATGAAGTCGTATTTGGATGCCTTGATAAGTCCAACCCAAGGCTTTCATTTCGGGTCGCCAGATCTCGGATAACATACTTACGGCGCATGAGCTAGTTCGTGGCTATCAAAAGGAGATGGGGCCACCGAGGTGTGCTTTCAAGATTGATATTCAGAAGGCATACAATACGGTAGATTGAAAATTTTCCTAAATATAATGTCGGATTTTGGGTTCCACCCAGTTTTGATTAAATGGATAAATGAGATGGTGTGTACCTGTAACACCCCGAATTTTCATTGTAATAATCCTAACGTTAGACTTCTAATCTTATTTTGTCAAATCTTAGTTACCTTGCGTTTACCGTTAGTCGTTAGCACCGTGCAGATAGAGCCAAGTTTGAGTGCTTAGAATTTCAGTGTGTTGGGCAGGACAGTGGCTTGCGTGGCTTTCCACGCGGCTTGGAAGTCGCGGCCTAAGCCGTTTAACCTCCTAGATGTGTCGACCACAGTGGCACGCGCGGACTAAGCCGCGTCCTGGAAGTCACGGCATAAGCCGCGGGAGTCCCCTGATGTTCTTAGACAGGATTCTTCCCCTTTTTCTCATTTATGTTTCTCATCTACCTCTTTCTTTCTCTCCCAAACCATTTACTCTTCCATTATTGAGATCTAGGGTTCCACCAACTCGAATCCTCCATATTTATTGCTAAGAAGTTGGGTAGATCAATCAAAGGTTCAAGATTTGGAGCATTTAATCTCCATCTCCTTGTCATCTTCTCTAAAGGGATTTAAGCTAGGGTTTTGGGTTTCTTCAAAACCCACTTGGTGAGTTCATACTTCCTTTTATTTAAACTTTATACACATCAAAATGCATTTTGACTTCTAAGTATCTCCTTGTTTACATTTTCATTGTTGATGAGATTTTGACCTAACTTGGTATTTTGGAGATTTTTAGGGTTTCTTACCATTTTGTAAAATAAAGAAATAACCCATGTCTTGGAATTACAAATATGGTTGTTTTCACACTTTGATGAGTAAATGTTCAACTTATGACTTTTAGCCAAGTTCATGTTTTAAGTTCATTATGGGTATTTTGGTTGAAAGTGTCATTTTGTGAAAAGGAAATGAATGGTGTAATCTTGAGGAAATCAATGTTACATTTAAATGTTTTTTACACTTGAATTGTTTACTTGGTAAAGAAACAAATTTGGAAAGGAGAAGAGAGCCTCATGTTTTATGTTTGGGCTTTGTATTTCTTATCAGCAGTTAACCATAAAAATGTGATTTGGGAATTAATGGTACTATGAACTATATGTTTGATTATAGTTGGTCACAAATGAAATTGTGGCAAGTCTAGACTATTACTAGTGGATCCATAGGTATTGAGTCGACTTACTTTTGGGATGTTATTTCCCCTTGTAGCTAGTTGAGACATTTGATCCTCGGGGGCCATTTGGTACGGTTATGTGAGACCGGTTACTAGCCATGGATCATAGTGTAATTCTAGTGAACGAGTATGACACGGATTCCTCAGGGGCCCTCCCTCACATCTTAGTACGGACCAGTGTGGTTCGTGGCCATGGATTCCGAGTGTTTGACTCATAACTTGGATTGTTGCCTACTTTTGTGTTCTGCTACAATCCTTGGTAAATCGGATACCCCTTGTCATCGTAAGATGAGTTTTGGATCGAAAGGCCCTTTCGTGGCAATTATTTCAATTGTAAACTCTATTGTCTTGAAAAGATTTCCTTTTGCTACTTTGTCAGTACTTCTATAATATATAAACTGTATGTTCTCACTAGGCTTTAAGACTAACATTTTTTCTCAAATGATGTGTATAACAGGTTCCCTTAGCGGTGGGTTGCCAAGGGTTTAAGTGACGAGCATGGGCTTGAGGCATTTTTGGAGATGAATAGTATTTGGCGTTGGACATATAACTAAGTCCCTTCTTTTGGTGATTATGGGTTGACAACCGATGTAATCTAGATAAATTATGTTTAGATTAGTTTGTTGTTGATTTCATATCCATTCACAGGTTTTTTGTAAATGTTGTATAAATTTACCCATTTTGGGTGGTTTATTCCAAATACAATCGTCATATTGCCAAATTTCAAATTTTAAATTACTCTAAATTTTAGGGTGTTACAGCACCCCATCCTTCTCACTGGCCATCAATGGAGATACGTCGTTTTTTTAAAGGTGGCCGAGGTATTAGGCAGGGGGATCCACTCTCCCCTTATCTATTTACCATAGTTATGGAGGGCTTCTCGATGATTTTTATTGAAGAGGCAGTTTCTTTTGGGTACCATAAATATTGCCAAGATTTGGAACTCACGCATTTATGTTTTGCAGACGATTTGTTCGTTTTTACCCGGGGTAATGTGCAGTCGGTAGAGGTTTTAAAGAAAACTCTCCACATTTTCAAGGTAAAATTCGGGTTTTCGCCTAGTCTGCAAAAGAATGAGGTGTTCTTTAGAAATGTACCGACTGACACTTGGACGACTATTCTTGACTGTTTATCTTTTCGCCAAGGTATGTTCCCTATTAGATACATGGGTGTTCCTTTATCATTCGTATGTTTAGAAGTAGCATATTTTGGTGTTATTATAGCCAAAGTTAAGACGTGTATCCAAAATTGGAAGGCAATTTTTTTGTCTTTTGGGGGACGGCGCCAAGTTATTTCTTCGATACTTCAATCGCTCCATGATTTTGGGGGACGACGCCAACTTTTGGCCCCAACCGAAAAGGAAAAGATAAAGGCCTACTTGAAGGGTCTACCCGCGGACATGGGAAACAGAGTCCGAAATTCTAAAGCTACAAATCTTCGGGATTTTATAGAGGAGGCCAAGATAATGGAAAGGGTCTACGCAAAGGACAAGGAAGAAAAGTCAAAGGCCGCGGAAAAGAGGAAGGGGGAGAGCTCACCGACCCCGTTCAAGAAACCGAAATATCAACCCAACGCAAGAAGCATTGATAATCGTCGGGAGGCGAATTGGTGTTCCAAGTGCAAACGTAAGCACTTCGGTTCTTGCAACTCCCACGCCAACCCTCTTTCGTGTTTCAAGTGTGGCAAGTCGGGTCACACTAGTCAGAGTTGCTCTCTCCAAAGGCCGGTATGCTTTAAATGTCGGGAGGCGGGCCATGTCAAGAGAGATTTTCCCAAGCTAAGGGGTGGGGCTAGAGGAGGGAACCCGCCGATTCAATCGAAGAAGGAAGCCGTCCCTAAAGCTCAAGGGAGGGCCTTCCAAATGTCGAGAGAAGAAGCAAAGGAGACCACCGACGTGGTGTCGGGTACGTTCTTACTCAACTCCCTTGCCGCTAAGGTGCTATTTGATTCTGGTGCAAATTTCTCTTTCGTGTCTCTCGTTTTTTGCAAATAATTGAATGTGCCTACTAGTACTCTTAGCGATGCGTTAGTAGTAGAGATAGCGAATGGGGTACAAGTTATCTTGCGGGAAGTGTTGGAAAAGTGCCATCTAGATATTAGTGGGGAGCTCTTTGAAGTGGACCTACTTCCCATGGCGATTGGGAGTTTCGATGTGGTGATCGGAATGGACTGGTTGTCACTACACAAGGCGGAGATCTTATGTTCAAAGAAGCTGATTCGATTACCGACTTCGAACGGAGGTTTTGTCTTTGTCTACGGAGAGAAGCGTAAGGGTGAAGTGGCTCTTATTTCTTCCATCAAAGCAAGTAAGTGTCTTGCGAAGAATTGCCAATCGTTCCTTGCCTACGTGATGGATGCCAAGGCGGAAAAGAAAAAGATTGAAGACGTTCGGGTCGTTAGTGAGTATCCGGATGTTTTTCCTAACGATCTGCCGGGCTTGCCACCCGACCGCCAAGTGGAGTTCAGAATCGATTTAGTCCCGGGAGCGGCACCGATTTCCCGTGCGCCTTACTGTCTCGCCCCGACCAAAATGCAAGAAATGATGTCACAACTCCAAGAGTTGTTGGAGAAGGGATTCGTGAGACCGAGTTCCTCGCCTTGGGGAGCTCCGGTACTTTTCGTCAAAAACAAGGACGGGTCGATGCGGATGTGCATCGATTACCGAGAATTGAACAAGGTGACCGTAAAGAACAAGTATCCTCTACCTCGAATTGATGGTCTCTTCGACCAACTACAAGGAGCCAGATGTTTCTCCAAGATCGATCTTCGATCGGGTTATCATCAAGTGAGGGTTAGAGAAGAAGACGTTTCCTGTAACAACCTGAACTTTAATTACATCAAAATGTAATTATCCATACCAAAAACGATGGCCCCAAGCCTACAATTCAAACAAGGTTTGCAAATACAACCTTTACACAACTGAGTCTATAAGGAAACTACTACAAGGAGTCTTCTAGCTCCTGGAAATAGCTCACATCTTCTCCTTACCCTTACTGGAACCTGCTACCTTGCGATAACCTAAAAAAGGGTTATAGTTTTGAAAGAGCGAGGTTTAGACCGATGGTCTAGTGAGTCCCCTCCAAGCGCTACTGCAACAGTTCAAATATTATTTAAAACATTTAAACAAAGCCTTACGCCTCACAAGCGTAACTCAATCTACTGACCAAACATTTACCATACTTTACGCCTCGCGAGCGTAACTCACACTACTGACCAACACTGTCGTCAAAGACGGTATGTCTGTCTCGTACTGCCTTATTTTGGGGACACACCCCAATGGCATAAACGGGCCACACTCCCCGGTACGATCAGGCGGGCCACACTCCCCGACTTTGGTCAAAACTTCCGAATTAAATATATACATACATCTAATTATCAACAATATATATAAAGCGCGTTTATATAAACATAGCATGAACATGCCAACATAATTAAATCAACGTTTAATTAAACCTTCAAAGACTTTTGATAATAAAGCATGAAGTTCAGAAACTCACATTTATCAAATAACTTTCGTAATTGTAAACGGATTTAGTTTGAAAGACTCACCTCAGATCCTTCTCGCTTAAAGCCCGCTTTCTAACGATTAACACCACCTACGACGATACCGAATAAAAACAGTAAGCTAACTCGCAGATAACACACTCTTTCTCTCTCTAAACATTTCAAAAACGACACAGTGCCACCCCAGTCGAGACCACCCCGGTCGCCACACAACGGTCGACACCGGTCGATAACACACCGGTCGACACCGGTCCGCGCCACACCGGTCGACACCGGTCGGCGCCACACTGGTCGACACCGGTCCAAGCCCCTCCCTGATCCGGTCGATATTCAAACAAACTCGCCCAGGGCGATTCAAAACTCGAACAGAACCAAAATAACTCTCAAATCTCGAATGCAACGGCTAAAAGCTTGACAACGAGATCATTTACCGATTAACTTACTGCAGAAGAGAGTATTAGACTAGAATCATACCTTGATTTGAAGAGAACCGAACGATCCTTCGAGACCTAGTCTCCCCTTCTCCCTGCTCTCGTCTCCTTCAGCCGCTCCACAAAATATCAAGAATGAATTCTGATAAATATCTTAGGGTTAAGTTCTATATATATAACCCAAGTTACATTTAACCCCCTTGAACTTTTCACTCAACTCCCAAAATTATTAAAAATTTCAAACCCGGATATTACATTTCCAAGACTGCCTTTAGAACCCGTTGTGGTCACTACGAGTTCTTGGTTATGCCTTTTGGGCTAACTAACGCGCCAGCGGTATTCATGGATTTGATGAACCGAGTTTGTCTACCTTTCTTAGATAAGTCGGTCATAGTGTTCATCGATGATATCTTGGTGTACTCAAAGAATGATGAAGAGCACGAGCGACACCTCAGAGAAGTGTGAGAAGTGTTAGAAGTGTTGAGGGATGAGAAACTCTATGCCAAATTTTCCAAGTGTGAATTTTGGCTAAGAGAGGTTCAGTTTTTGGGTCATGTGGTGTCAAGTGAAGGAGTAAAGGTAGATCCGTCAAAGATTGAGGCCATGATGAATTGGGAACCGCCAAAGAGTCCCACGGAAATTCGGAGCTTCTTGGGTGTAGCCGGTTACTATAAAAGACTCATCCAAGATTTCTCCAAGGTCGCCTCACCTTTGACGTCTCTAACAAAGAAGAATGTGAAGTTCCTTTGGACCGAGAAACAAGAGCAAGCCTTTCGGATCCTCCAAAGGAAGTTGTGTGAAGCGCCAATCTTATCCCTACCCGAGGGGACGGAAGATTTCGTAGTCTATAGCGACGCATATAAAATGGGTTTGGGATGTGTTTTGATGCAAAGAGGCAAGGTTATAGCTTATGCATCAAGGCAATTGAAGGAGCATGAAAAGAATTACCCAACTCACGATCTCGAGCTAGCGGCGGTGGTGTTCGCTTTGAAGTTATGGCGACACTACCTATATGGTACGAAGTGCACCCTATTTACCGACTATAAAAGCCTGAAGTACGCCTTCGATCAGAAAGAATTAAATATGCGGCAAAGGAGATGGCTCGAACTACTTAAAGATTATGATTGTGAGCTTCAGTACCATCCCGGAAAAGCAAATGTGGTCGCGGACGCTTTGAGCCGGAGGGAGTATAGTAGTGGCGTTCAAGCCACCTTTGCAAGGGTGGAAGTGGTCTCAAGCTTAATTGACAAAATCAAAGTGTCACAGTCGGAAGCACTTCTGGAGGCGAATCTCAAAAGTGAAATTATGGTGAAGCAACATCTCCAATTGACCGAAGATGGAAGAGGTTTGAAATTATACAAAGGCCGAGTCTGGGTACCAAATATTGGAGGGTGTCGGGACTTGTTATTGGAGGACGCGCATAAGTCCAAGTACTCAATTCATCCGGGAAGCACCAAGATGTATCGAGATTTAAAGCTCAACTATTGGTAGCCAGTGATGAAACTAGATGTGGCTAGTTATGTGGAGCAATGCATAACTTGCCTACAAGTGAAGGCGGAGCACCAACGACTATACGGTAGCCTTCAATCCTTGGAAATACCTGAGTGGAAGTGGGAACACATCACCATGGACTTTGTAACCAAGTTGTCGAAGACTTTGAGGAACCACGATACCATTTGGGTAATAGTAGATCGCTTGACCAAGAGCGTGCACTTCTTGTCCATGCGAGAGACTCTACCGATGGACAAGTTGGCCAAGTTATATATTGACGAAGTGGTCTTAAGGCATGGAGTGCCACTTTCTATCGTGTCTGACCGGGATAGCCGTTTCACATCTCATTTTTGGGATAGTTTGCAAAAGGAGTTGGGCACAAGAATTAAATTGAGCACCGCTTATCACCCTCAGACAGACGGACAGATCAAGAGGACCATCCAAACTCTTGAAGACATGTTGAGATATTGTGTCATCGACTTCAGGGGAAATTGGGATTCACACCTTCTATTAGTGGAGTTCGCCTACAACAACAGTTATCACTCGAGTATTGGCATGGCACCATTTGAGGCGTTGTACGGACGAAAGTGTAGAACGCCCGTTTGTTGGCTAGAAGTGGGCGAGAAACAGTTTTCCGGACCGGAGATTGTGAAAGAAACAACCGACAAGGTTAAGAGCATCCGAGAGCGTTTGAAAGCGGCTCAAGAGCGACAAAAGAGATACGCGGACAAGAAGAGGAGGCCGGTCGAATTCCAAGTGGGTGAAAGAGTAATGTTGAAAGTTTCACCGTGGAAAGGATTAATCAGGTTTGGAAAACGTAGGAAGCTTAGTCCCCGTTTCTTAGGACCTTTCACCATCTTGGAGCGTATTAGACTTCAAGCCTACAAATTGGATCTTCCATCCGAGATGGACGGAATTCACCCCACATTTCACGTGTGTTACTTGAGAAGGTGTCTAGCCAAAGAAGAGAGCGTTATTCCCTTGTCGGAGATTCGGGTGGACAACAATCGGTGCGTGGATGAACCCGAGACTATCTTGGAAAGGAAGACAAGGAAGCTACGACACAAGGAAGTGGTTATGGTGAAAGTTCAATGGAAACACCACCAAGGAGCCAATGTGACTTGGGAGGCGGAAGAAGACATGAAGAACACACAATGCATGGGACTCAATGACAATGAAGGCTATTTACTCTAACAAGGTCAACTGTTTTCATTCACTATAATCTATCCCTGACTCCTTGCTTCCGACCAATCAGTAGGAGTCCTCTACTGAGCCACAACCTCCGGCACCATAGTCTTCTAACACCCTTGGAAGTCCAACAACTAGTCACCACCGTGACTATTGATTCACAACTCAAGCGTTCCCACCCTGGCCCCAACTAACTCACCCATTATAGCTCATTTCCAACCGATCCTTACTACATATTATCAGTCAACACCGATATCGTCTCTCAACCACCCTTCAATTAACCACAGCTTTAGAAGTTTCACTTCCATCCTTCGATTCTTGGATTAACGCTCTCCTGCTTCTCACTGATCAACATACCACTCTACCGCACTGAAGACTCCCCTGGAGCGAAAAGATCACTTTCTACCATCATTCTCTTCATTATAGACTCAAGAGGTCCTTTCTCAACGAAATATCTACATCCCGCCCGATAATCATCCTAAATTGTATTAACCTTACAACCATAAGCGAACTCACACAACATTCTCGATCAACACTATCAATTCATAGATAGGTCTCTCTACCCTAAACCACACTAAACAATAGCAATCGAGTATGCCCATGTACCTGTAAATTCATAATGGCATTGGCCAGATGCAATTTTGAATTTACCTTACATGAGAATCCTCACTATCGTTACCACGCCTCACGATGATTAAGGTCTTTCTTAAAGGCTCCCTAAATCTCAGTTGTGTCCATCTACTCCACAGTTTAAGTTTAGGCCCATCCGGTCACCTAAATCCCTTAAACTATGGCTCTGATACCAATTATAACAACCCAAATCTAAAACAAAAGAGCAATCCAAAAATTAAAGAAATCCTGCCAAAACGACCTCAAACATAATATTTAGAAGCTTTAAGGAAAGCTAGGTTTGCATCAAAACAACCTAGTACAACTGAGATCTTTTCTAAACCAAACAATCTATGGAAGTCTGCTACTCCCGCTCCCGGTCAAGCCTTCTCTTTTCCCTTGCTCGCACTACCTAACTCACGGCGACCTGAAAAGGTTTTTAAATTTTGTAAGAGCGAGGGTTAGAACAAAGGTCTAGTGAGATCCCTCAAAACATAATGCTATCACAGTTATCAAAGATTAGAATAAATCAATCCTTTCAGCTTGCAAACATAAACTACGCATAAAACTCGCTTCCGGCACACACTACTGTCACAAAAGTGACAGCGTGTCTGTCTCATACTGCCTTAGATGGGACACACCCCCCATATAGCATAAACGGGACACACCCCCCGGTATGAGTACAGGCGGGCCACACCCCCCGACTTTGGTTGCTCACAACAATGTATGCATACATTTAATCATTTAATAAACTAATATTGTATGAAAGATAATCTCACGTAAAGAAAGCTTGCATAAATGAGGATACTTCAAAAATATAACTTTCTCACATCTTGAACAGTTAAAACAACGCATTCATTTAATTAAAATTCGATGTGCATAAAGCAACTTCATAAACTTGCGAGGTTTTAAATTTAGAAAACTCACCTGGCGTCCTCAACTTAGATCTAGCGTCTACCCGTATAATTCGATCTGAAACCTATAAGGAAACATCGACCGATGAACTCCCCCATAACTTTATAATAAAAAAAAATAAGGTTAACCCTATCATCCCGAACTCTCAACCAATTAACCAAATAGGAATCGCTAGATTAAGCTAACGGAGGGAGAAATGATCACCTTAAAATTGGTTAATCAAGAGGAATGGGCCGGCCTCTCAACCCCCCAGCCTACCACTTGAACGAAACTAAAATCGGCCCAACAACAGAACCGGGGACCGGACTCCCATGCGTCGACCGGTGCCTTCCCCGGACCGGGGTCCAAATCGACCGAGGTCCTACTTGACCAGGGTCACTGCTCGACCGAATCACTATTCGACCGATGCCATTAATCGACCGGGGTCACTACTCGACCGAGGTCCTTAATCGACCGAGGTCCAATACACACCGGTCCCCCACCCCGACCGAAGGCGATAAAAGGGGTTTTCGATCGAGTGTACATTCCACCACAACCATAAATTGAAACTGTCAATAAAACTATAACTCTTAACCCAAAGATTTAGAATACATCAAAACGTAAACCAATCATTAAATCAACCTCTAAACAAAAATTGCAACAATCGGTCTACCGGTTTCGATGGGGTCGTCGACCCAAAATCATACTCAAACCCAACCATAGAGAGAAGATACATTTTGTCTATACTACTAAACTTGCTAGAGAAGGAGACTTAGAGTATTACCTTGAGAGGAAACGATTCTTGTAGAATTTCCCAGTCCTTCTTCTTCTTCCAATCGCACGAAAATTTCTGGTTTCTCCCTTTCTTCAGCCGCCAAAGAGAAGAATAAAGAGAACCCTAGGAATAAATCCATTTTTAATACACCAATTCCACTCAACCCCCTTTTACTTTGACTTTATACTATTTCTTACCCCCATCTCCAATTTATTAGATTAATCTTGGTTATTACAACGCAAGTCTCCGAGTTGTAACTCGTCTACTTTGGATAGGCATCCATGTCCATAAGTCCTTGGAGCGTAACTCGACGGAGTAAGCGTTAGAGGCATAAACGGTCTGAGGATTGTGATGTCCGGCGTGGCATGGGAACTAGGATCGGGATATGTGGTGAAATCCAATTTAACATTGCGGGTGACTCCACTCACATGTTCTCGTCACCCAAGGTGGAACGGGTTTTTTCCCCGTTATTTGGAGATTATCTCCGGTGATTTATATAGGTTGAATTTGATTATCCCAAAATGGTATGATGGCACGAATTTAATCTAAAGGCTTATCGGTAACATTTACTTGCTTTGCTTGTACTTCTTGATAAAATGTGAATTTCTTATATATCCTTCTTGACTTTAACCTAACACTTGTGCATGTGTACTTTGACCCACAGGTTCAGTTAGCGGTGTGTCTAGGGTACCTTGATCCGCCAAAAGCACACCTAGGAGTACCCATGGTTCGGGCATCATTTTTTTGGGGTCTTGAGAGAAGAGCGATTTTTGGAGACATAGCAACACCCGTATTTAATCTAGTTAATTAAATTGTTCTAGATTAATTAGGTTGTTGTGTAATATGTTTCATCTTTACTGCTACACTTGGTTGTAATCCACATCTTAGGGTTTTAGTTGTTCTTATTACAGGTTCTAAATCCTTATTTTTAGCCGTCCTGTTGCCGAAATTCTAAGTTTTTTTTGCCCCAATTTTTAGGGTGTTACAAGTTGGTATCAGAGCTTTAGTTTAAGTGAACTAGGTACATAAACTCGATGCCTAGACTTAAGCTGAGACTATTAAGTTATGAACTGCGAGCTTTGGGTAGAATTTCTAAGATGGGACGACCTTAGAGTCAATATAAATTACGTTGTTGAGAATTGTAAAAGTGGTAGCGAGGATTTTTATGTAGTGTATGTTCATAATTTCAATTAGCTACTGTTATTATGAATATATGATTATGTGAATGTACTTGAATTATATGACTATGATAATCAATGAGCCGTATGAGTATGTTTCTTGTGTAATTCTTGTGTTGCTTACCTTCTTTTCCCCCCTAAATTGTGTGGCAGATCCGAAATGGTAAATACTCGGAGTCAACCACCGATAGAAGGAGAAATGCATGAGGATAGTTCGTCTAACCCGAATCCTGTAGTCCGGGTGGCGACTGTAGTTCCTCCCAACATGCCGCCGATATTCACCGGAGAGGTGGAGCACATACCTAGAGTGGAGTTAGCCTCCACGAACCCGGTCATTCAAGAGGCAAATCCTCAAGGGGACATGATGGCCAGTGTTATGCAAATGATGACTTCGGCCATGGAAAAACAACAAGAAGTGTTTCTGAAAATGTTAAGTGAAGACGAAGAGTTAAATGAGGTATTTGGTTAAAAATTGAGGGAAATATTTTAATTCCCATTTTACCCCTGGCACTAACGGACCAAATAGACGTCGTTAGGGTTCAGGGACCTCTTTCAAAGCAAAATCCATATTCTAGGGATGTAAACTTGAATTATGAAACCATAGGGACCTCTTTCAAAGAAATCACTAAACGTCAGGGACTAAAATTGGAGTTTACTCTCTAAAAAAATGAAATTGAACCTCACATTGTTAACACCAAGTAAACTAAGAACTATTACCAAGTAATACATTGTAATCACCCTGTGAACAAAAAAACACCAAAAACAAAAAACCAAAACAACTACAAATCCTAAAAATATTGTGTAAGGATTTGGATGTACATTATGAACAAAATCAACAATCAAATTTGAAGATCCGTCAAGCATCTTTGGTGAACCCAAAACCAAAAACCTATATTTATCATGTTGTGAACCACTATAAAATATATTGTTTCAATTAACATTGTGACCACCTAGTTTTTTTTTACACATTATCACCTTGTGGACACAATGTGACGCAAGAACACCAAGAACAGAAGAAAAAAAAAACACTAAAGATCCCTAAAAACATTGTGTAAAAGCTTGGATACACATTGTGAACAACTAACTAATGCTTTTATGGAGGAGTTACGGATTTCTTACTTATGGAGGGAATAAATTAATTAAATGCATTTATGAGTTGTGTTTTTAATTACTAAATTATCCTTTTATATTTATTTAATAAATAACATAATTATCTTAAATGAGTGACTCACATTGGAGCTCACATATCTCACAAATTATAGGGTTCTCATTTGATTAAGCATATATATATATATATATATATATATAGACGAAGGATCGTGTGAGAAGAAGAGTTAAGGTGAGAAGGTAAGTAGGGATATGAACCCTTTATCACTTTTAATCTCAAACCACCCATGAATCGCGCTTGATACGATAATTGATTCATTGCATCTCGGTGCATCTCATCCTGATGCATCCAAGGGTGGAGATCCCTTCTTACCCTTCTCATCATAACTTTCATTCTCACCATAGGTTTATTTGAGAAGTACTAAATGTGTAAGAAGTAGAGAAGTGATCCTAGCCCTTCCACTAAAAAATTAACGCTCAAGATTTGATGGGCTAATTGTGCAACACTAGATAATTCGGTCGCATGATAACAATTATGCAGAAGATAAAGAGGTAGTTTCGTAACTTTTATAAATAAGCGATATATGTGCATATATGAACCCGTATGATTCATGTATGAATTATATTTGCATATGTGAACCCGTGTGATTCACATATGAACTATATGTGCATATGTAAACCTATGTGATTCACATATGAACTATTTAACTGGTTTACATATGAACTATATCTTCATATGTGAACCCGTGTGATTCATATATGAACTATTTAACTGATTCAAATATGAACCCGTGTGATTCACATATGAACTATTTAACTAATTTACATATGAACTATTTAATTGAGTCACGGATTAATCTTAGATTCACATATAAGATTATGGTTTTAGGATCAAAATCAACATCTTGCTCAAAATTGCTTTGTGGATTGAGACTCATAGCGGAAGAATACGAGATTTGATCGAGAAAGAATTAACAAAATTGATATTTTTGATAACCTAGAATTGCGATATGATCGAGAGAAATCGATGATAGAGTTGCCATAAAACTGGATTTGATTTATTAGAAACGTTAACTGGATCGAGATCATATCGCCGACCAGACTTCCATTGTTGTCATCGACGATGACGATGTATTGACTATATATCGTCGTTGCTTTTTTTCTAGTTACCATATTACCCTTCCTTTCAAAAAGATATATCATTTGATCCAAGGGCTAGGATCACTTCTCTATTTCTCATACATTTAACACTTCTCAAATGAAACCACAAGGTTGTGGTGTGGTGGTAAGAGCTTGGGGACTTCATAGCGGTTACCCGGGTTCGAGCCCCACTCGCAGCATTATGGCCACTGAGGATAAACTCAGGGCTGCACGCTTAGCAGTTGGGCCAAAGGCTCTACTTGCCAAGGGATTAGTCTGGGCCAAAGGCCCAGGATACCCTTATAAAAAAAACACTTCTCAAATGATATATATATATATATAGAGAGAGAGAGAGGAAGGTTCAAACGAGAACACTAACTATTTAAGAAAACAAGAAAAAGGCAAAAAACAGCAGATCATGTACAAAATCATATGTCATTTTGCACTACCTGAAAAATTCGGACGCGGGCGATGTCAACCGCGACTCACAGGTCGCGCGCATAGTCACGTGAATCATATATGATTTTATATGTACTCGGCTGTTTTCGTGTTTTCTTAGATAGATGTTGTTGTCGTTTGAACCCACCTCTCATATATATATATATATATATATATATATATATAGAGAGAGAGAGAGAGAGAGAGAAAGAGAGAGAAAGAGATAGGAAAGTTCAAACGAAAACGCTAACTATTTAAGAAAACAAGAAAAAAAACAGTTGATCATGTATAAATACATATGTGATTTTACCCTAACCCGAAAAAATCGGATGCGGGTGATGTCCAGCGTGACCTACAAGGTTGCACGCATAATCACGTGAATCATATATGATTTTGTATATAATCGGCTCTTTTCGTATTTTCTTAAATAGATGTTGTTCTCGTATGAACCCTGTTAGCCCCAACTCTGAACCAATGAAAGTATTGAAAATAACTAAGTCTTCATCTAAAGACTTTCAAGGGACATCAATAAGTTTGTCTCTGAAGTCAGTTCAGAGTCAGTCTGAAGAAAGCAAGTCTGTCTCTGAAGTCAGTTCAGAGTCAGTCTGAAGAAAGTATGTCTGTCTCTGAAGTCAGTTCAGAGACAGTCTCAGAAAGACATCAGAGAGCCCCTCATCAGAGATCCTACTTCAGAGCTCTGAAGATGTTCACTCTGAATTTCTTGACAAAGAAGAACAGATGACACGTCACCTTGTGATAAGATTTACTTAATAGAGTAGGTCACTGTTCAAGCATGTCTTGATCTTACCTCTTAGGTAAGATAATGTTCAAGCATGCTTCTATTTGTCAGATAAGTACACTGTTTACTTTATGGTCCTATAAATAGGACCATCACCTTATTGTTCAAAGTGTGCTTAAGAAGTCTTATAACTGATAATATAAGTTTAATATTTTATTCAAAGAATATCTTGTTTATCTATTATTTGCTTTATGAACTGTGATATTTGAATCTCCTTTGATATTAAACTATACTGCTTCCGCTGTTATTTCTCTTATTGTTTATATCATTGTTGTGAGATTAAATCTGGGATCCAACAAACCCATCTCTCTCTCTCTCTATATATATATATATATATATTTATATATATATATATATATATATATATATGCATTCTTTTGTTAACCGCCTAATTAGTACAAACTGTGCTAATGGGGTATTTTCGTCTTTTTCAGTTGATACCACATTCCTAAATTATACTATTTCACTTAATTATTACATTACTTAATTATCACATTCCTTATTTATCTTATCCACTTACCGTTTATTGTAATGAACGTAAAAAAAATAATCATTGTTTCACGTATGAATTTTATACAAAATCATTGTTTCATCTATGAACTGTGTTTAAACTTCCTTAATTATGTCATTCAATTTCTAGTTTCACCTATGAACTTTAATCAAAGTTTTGGAACTACCAAAGTTCATACATGAAACAATATTACCAACTTTAAATAAAAAACATTATTTCACTTATGAACTTTGTTTAAACTACCTTAATTATCTCATTCACTTTCTGATTCACCTATGAACTTTGGTAAAAAAATTTGGAATAACCAAAGTTCATTCACGAACGGAAAGGAATTTAATTCAAAAAGTAATCGAATTTAAGAGATAAATGAAAATAAAACCGAATTTAAGGGATAAAAGAAACGACTTTAATTCCAAAAATAACCGAATTTATATTCCAAAAATAAATCACAATTTGTTCCAATATTGCCCATCATTTAGTTCCATTTAATTCATTTCCTTTTTCATAATTTTATAACCTCCAATTTAACCATAATCGTTGATCAAAATAATGAACGACTCAGGTGATGTAATACCCTCACATACGGAAAGAGCAACTAATTTAATTTTTTTAACAATACATCAAATGTAAGGTAATTCTCTTTCTATACCTCAATACTTAGATTAACTTTGAATAACAAAACTGGATTTAACATCAACAATAGGTAACCAAACCTTACATGAAAACTAAGTTAAAGTCGAGTGTTACTAAAGCCCATAATAGTCGCTATATCTGAATACAAAAACATCACCCAAAAGCTACATCCTTCTCGTGCATCTAACTAGCACTCAACTCTTCACGGTGTCGCTAGCACCATTCCCCAACAAGGATCTGATGCACATGCCGAAAATAAAAGGGTTAGACTTAGCGTCTAGTGAGTTCAAACAATTTTCATCATAATTATAAAATAGTAAAACCGAAAGATTGTTTATTTAAAGCATAACTTCTCTTTATGAAATGCATTTATCCTAAAAGCCACATCTTTCCAAATTCACTATTTTCGTGATGAAGACACTAAATCAAAACACCCACTCAAAATGGATTCAAAACCCAACACTCACTCCAAAACATAAATGAAGTCAAATACCTGAATACTGAAAATATAAATAAAACCCTATTTCCCAACTCATCCAGAAATACAGAAAAATCTCAAACATAAAACCACAAATAATGGATGTCAATTCATTCTCAAAATGTCACCAAAAATATGGATAATACTCAATACCCAAAACAACACCTTTCGGTGACAGAGGAGACCTGCTTCCATTGAATATAGCAGGAACACAAAGTTAAGCCACTTATCAACGTTCTTGAGTTTCACCTCGGGCCACGGATCCCCGTATACGGCTCCATTGAGCACCACTGCAAGATTACCAAAATGAACCTAGTGTCTACTCGACCTCTAGATGAGTCTCACCACAAAGTCACTAGTCTCCGTATATGGCTCCAATGAGCACCACCGCAAGACCTAGTCCCATACGGCTCAACCAAACACCACCACAGACTATTAGCTCCGTATACGACCCAATAGGATACCACCGCAAGCTCATTACCTATGACTTGAGGACCACTCACTAAACCTAAGTATGAACATCAAAACTCCATGCTTACAACCGGACAAACTCATATGCCTATGGATCCAATGCATTACAGTCTAAAACATTACAAGACCCAACAGAATGACTAACACGCTCAAACCTGTAATTTCCAACAAATATGAAGTTAAATGCATCATACATCCTAAACTCCTCATTGAGCTAATAAAACTAGACGGATGTCCCCAAGACTCATTGGGGTAACAACCGATCCAAAAACTCAACAAATTGATTAACTATTTGATATAAAGTCACAATATGCGATAAAACAGAATTAATCCACTTTTATGCACACACTTGCTCCAAAGACATGGATAACTCAAAACACAACTTTAGATTGAGACAAATCATTTTCCAAATGAAATCATACCATTTATCCTTTCAAAATATCCCATAACACAAGGATATGCATTTTTACCAAATGATCTCCTTTCATAGAATAAATCATTAAAATAAATGCACTTATGATTTATTTATCAAAATGTCTAAAAATCCCTAATATAGTTTTTCACAAGATTTATAAAATCAAATACCCCAAATAAGCAAAACTCATCAAATATTCCAACAATTGATAATTATCAAGTAAAATACATAAATGCTTCAAAAATGACATTTTTGGTATGTAGATAGTTTTCAAAAGCAACTTGAATTCATCTTGCTAGATTTAGGCTAAATCTAGATTTTACCCCAATCTTGAGTTCCTTGAAATAACTTGAATATACAAGCAATCCTTCTAAATTCTAGATCCACAAGCTCCCAACACATAAATAAACAAAACCATAAGCTTAGAATCATTCCCCAAACATCTTATATCAATATCTCCATCTTGACCAAAACTCTAATTTTGACCTAACTTTCCCAAAATCGTCTAAACCGAAATTTGAGAAATAAGAACACTTGGAAGTCATAAATGGAGCATTTACAACTCATATAAAAGTTAAGAAAATAAGAGGATGAACTCACCATTTAGGTTTGAGCAAAACCCTAAAACTTAGAAATCTTAAAGAATGGAGATGAACACTTGAATATAGCATAACAGGTTGTAATCCCAAGCTTTGAGGATGAAAAAACACTTTGATTTCCAAAAAAAAGCCCCAAAATTAGCTAGGGTTCGTATTGGGTGAAGGGGAACTGATATGGGAGAGAAAGGAAGGAGTATGAGAAGTGAGAAATGTGAAGAAAGCTGAAAAAACTATTTTATACTGCTCTGCCCCTTATTCGCGACATTGTCAGGCTAATATGACATGGCAATGTCGTTGGCAAAGTTGCACCAAACTACCAGAAGGTGCTCTCTTCCTTGCTACTTTGCCATACGACATTGACACCTGTCATAATCGTCAGACATTGTAGTCGGACCTGTACCGGACCCTAAAAGTCGACTTTTCTCGCATTAAACACCCCCGACTCTCTTAGGAACTAAAAATAATAAATCCCTAACTCAAAACTAAAACTTAGAAACCACAAAAACGCACGAGGTGACTTTACTTACCGAAAATTACGGGTGTTACAGATGACTTTGTAAAGTTAGTACTAATTAATTGCTTAGCAAATGATTACACCTCTCTCTCTCTCTCTCAATATATATATATATATATATATAGTGTTAACTTTATTAACTAATCTCATTCATCCAAATTTATCATCAACGTTTTAGATTGGCTTACTGTCATTTAAATGATATAAATAAATGAAACGGACGTCCTTCATCGTATTCATAAATGAACAAGGGTATTTATGTAATATGGTATAATACGTGGGATAAGGAAACAAATAGGAAATTCCTGATATCTTGTGAAATAAATATGGATGGTTATTAAAGTCGCGAGATTATGAACAAGATGACTTAATAAAGGACAACATTTACTTGATAGGTTCACAAAACTAACATATGAACATATTTGTGTTCACCTATATTCACTTATAAACATAGTGCCTTTGTTCATGCATGAACTAACTCAAACAAAAACTTCCTGGAAGCGTTGTTCATGTATGAACTAATAAAAAATTAAACTTCCTGCCAGCATTGTTCATCAATGAAGTAACAAAAAAGTAAATTGGGTAAATGAAAAACTCAAACAACATCTTCCGGGAAGCGTTGTTCATGCATGAACTAACAAAAATGGATACCATCACTCAATATGGAACATGGATTATGAAACATTCACAATTATCCCTAATAACATCCATAATTATCCCTCATAAAATTAAGGAAATGACAATGTAACCGTTTAATTAACAACAAAAAAATTTAGAAGCACAAAACTACCCTCACTCAATATGGAACCTGGGTTATGAAACCTGATTCTAATTTGATATGATTGGTCATTGGTGGTTTGCAAAGTTAACACTAATTTTTTGGTTAACAAATGATTGAACCTATATATACACCCCTTTTAATATGATGATTCACAAAAAAACGTAGACCTTCATCACCTTCATTTGCATTTATCACTTTCGTCCACGTTCACGAACTTCCCCATACATTCAATCACCTTCACATGCATAAATTTGTTAAGTTTCAGTAATGGTGGTACAAGTAGGTAACTGAAGTTAGAAGAAGGTGTGTGAATGTTGGTGGATGAAGGATCGTGTTTCACTATTCTCACCAGATAAATTGTTCTCACATGATCCCAACCACATGTGTGTATATATATATGTGTGTGTGTATATATACACGTGTGCATGTGTGCATGTGTGTGTATATATATATATAAGTATATGGATGATTTTTTTATCACAAGGCTGTAAAAACATGGTGGCATTTTCATAATAAGTGGAAATTTAGTAGTATGGTTGTAAGGTAGACCAGGCGTCGACATAACTTAACATAGCTAACATGAAAACTTCAACATACGTTAACATAAAATATTGACCTGTACCTACCTTCACTAAACTTCACCTACCTTAACATACCTCATATACTTTAATACGAAAAATATCAAACCTGCATACAACTTAAGACAAAAAAACACTGGAACTGCAGAAACATTAACATAAAGAACACTGAATTTGTACATACCTTATCATGAAAAAGATACATGCACTAAACTTCACCCCTTCACCATTTTATAAAAGAAGAAAGTGTCATTCCTTTATAAAAGTGAAGCTTTAGGCACTATAGATGGAACTATGTATTAGATATTAGGGAGGGGAGGACACACACACGATATTTCCGTTGGATAAAACAAGATCAATGATTCCGAGTAGGTTTCGTGGTTCTTATGAAAATAAATTATCAAAGGAACCAAACAATATATATACATATATTCTCAACAGAAAAAAACATTATAATACACATATACATATACATATACATATACATATATATAGAGAGAGGTGGTGTATTATACAACCTATCCCATTTGTACAACCATTGCAATCCAATCTCAACCATCCATTTAATCTAGTGAATATGTGGTTTCATTAATGTCCTGATTATTGCCTAATATAAAGCGTTGATCATAATTAATGAACTTTAATCATCTTCCAAAAATATCTAAATCATAATAAATTAACCATTATGTTTCCATAAATATCTCAATTGATTAAGTTGCCTTGGTTATACAAATGGGATATGTTACATTTGAAAAAACCCTTCATGTGTGTATATATATATGTATATATAGGGAGTTCGGTTAAGAATACAAAATTGACTAGGAACCTGAGAACCATCTACATCATTATCATGCCATGTGTCTCTGTTTAAGGTGAATATTCATGATGAATAATACATTCATGATGAATATGAGAGTGTTATTAATCATTAATCATGCATTCATGATGAATATGGATGTATTATTCATCATGAATCACACATTTATGATAAATAATACGTCCATATTCTTGATGAGTATGTCATTTGTCGTGCTATAGATTGTTCTTGGATTCCTAATCAATTTTAGGTTCCTAATGGAACCTCCCCCATATATATACATATATATATATAGAGAGAGAGAGAGAGAGAGAGAGAGTGGTTCGGAGAAAAACCATAAAAAATGAAAAACTGAAAAGCAGTCTAACGTCCCTTGGATCAAAAAAATCAAAAGTTAATATGATAGTGTGCATGCTTGTGAATATTTAAAAAAGATGGAACTTTCAATAAAGGGCATATGTTGTATTTGAGGGAAAAATTGGAAAAAAGTAAAAACAACTAATCCCCCTCCCTTCATCTTTCCCATAATCACATCATATTTGATATCATTGCCTAACAAGTCACCTACATTGAAATTAGAGTTTATTTGTATTGATTGCAATCTTTTCGACAGAGGAGGAAGAAGAATTTTTGTTCTTTTTTCGTTGGGAATTGTGGTGATGGCTCATCTTCATTGGAGAACACCGTGTATGGTGGTAGTTTTCGTAACATCCTAAGACAACCGTATCAGATATGTCTGTTTTATCCACACACCTGGGATCACAATTTTAAAACGCATTTGGTAGATAAGGTATCTAGTCCTTTATAAGGAAACCTCAGTTCCCCTTCCTAACCGATGTGGGATTTTAAAATCCATCCCCCTTGGGAGCCCACCGTCCTCGCTGGCACACTAGTGCGGTTCCCGACTTTGATACCATTTGTAACATCACAAGGCAACTGTACCAGATAATGTCCGTTTTGTCCGCACACCTGGACTCACGATATTAAAATGCATCCGGTAGAGGAGGTATTCAGTCCCTTATAAGGTAACCTTAGTTCCCCTCCCCAACTGATGTGGGATCTTATAGTTTTTGTTTGTCTTCGTTGATTCTAGGTGTTTTTCTAGTTGGCTCTGGGACCTCGGAGAGCTTGAAACCACAAAAATGTCTGGCTACATGTATTGCACTCGTAAGCATAATTCTCCAGTTTTTAGGTTTTTTATTCTACGATTCCCAATTCTAAACCTCTAAAATCATTCATTTAACTTTATTAGAAATATGATTTCTGAGTTTTATGTACACGTGCATAGATAACAACATCAACATACTCATTTTTCTGGATTTATGCACACAAGCATTAGTAAAAGTATTCAATTACTCTTTTTTCTAGGTTTTATATACGTGTCTATAAGTAACAGTATTTAATCATTCCTCTTTTGCAAACTAGTGTTTCTAGGTTTTTTTGTACATGTGTATAAGTAACAGTATTCAATTACTCTTTTTCCTGGATTTTATGTGCATGTGCACAGGTAACTTAATAATTCATCTTCTGAACATATATTTATGGGTTTTATATACATGTGCATGCAACCTAGAAATTGAGGACCGTAAATATAGTGACTTATTCACTTGTGCATGCAATCGAGAAATTGAAAGATGGTGGTAACAACTGAAAAGTTGAAAGATGGTGAATTGGTGACTTATTGACATATGCATGCAACCTAGAAAATGAAAGACAATGAACCCGAAAAATAAAGAACAAAAGTAATAATTGTAGATTTTGAAATATTGATTTATTTTTTGTAAATTTTTTGACATGTAGATTTTTTTTAAGTATGATTGAAAATTTCCAAAAATTTTGGAACCTTTTCATTATTTAAGGAATTTTATTTATGTTAATAAATATTCAATTGGTAAAAAAAAAGTACTAAAATACCTTTTTTATTAAAAGAAATTAGTGTTTTAATAAAGGTTATTTATCGTTGGATTAGAGTCAATCAAATGTTTATTAAAGTGTATGTATACGATTTTATTGAGGTGTCGTTTGTTTTTTAAGAGATCTAAAGTCTTATTTTAGTTATGATTAATAAGAGGTGGTATATAAAAATGTCTGAACGATTCAGATTTAAGAGTTATTAAAAGGTTTAAAAAAAAAACAACCCCAGAGTGAGAAAAAAGACGGATTTTTGTAAAGGAAAAGAGAGTGTTGAGAATATGAAAAGAAATTGGAGGAGAAAAGGTTAAAGAAGAGTTTATAGACAAAATCTTTTGGCCCATACGACCTCTCAATTTCATAAATAAAAATAAATAAATAAATAAATAAATAAATAAAAAGTGCTAAGAAAGTCCACAAAGTGCGACAAGCGTGTAATATCATACAATAACTTTTATCCCACTTTGGATTATTTATAATTGCATTATTTAAAATAAATAAATATAATAATTAATTATGGTCATCCCCCATGACCTTTAAGAACCAAACAAGCGGGTCCTACGTTTGCTTTTTAATTAGGAAAATCCAGTATTAATTAAATTATATAATATATATATATATATATATATATATATATATTTTATATTGTTGGATAAAAAGCCACCCATGGAGGTTCTATATTTTTTAATTAATTAAATAAATAAAAAATAATACTTTAAAATTGGTAGGGAATATGATAATATTTTATAAGATGGTGGTGGCACACGACATGTTCACTCATGCTTGCCAATCGTCTAGATAATATTTATTTATTTTAAGAAATTTATTTATTTAATCGTCTAGATAATATTTATGCGTTTTTTAAAGGATTTAAGGAATTTTCCAGGAGAATGAGTTTTCATGCCACGTCATTAAACCTATTCCATCGTCAAATAAGTATCCTTTTATATATATTGGAAGAACATGATTATATTGCATATATTTTATGTTTTATTGTATAATTTTGAACGTATATTATTTTAATATAAATATTGAGAATTTCTATAAAAACTTTATTTTGATGAATGTATGTATTCTTGCCAAAATTAATAAAATTTATCATAATCTATACATATTTTTTTTTTACTTTGGAAAAAAATTATTAATTTTTTTGTTTAATATTTATTGTCGTAAACAGAAAAATGTAGTTTTTTAAACATATAGAAATGCGTTATAATTTAACATAACTTGTTATTTTTCCTCATAAATCTTTATTGAGGGTAGTAATGGCAAAATACCGTTCCAGATCCTATCCAAATCGATGTCTATCCAAGGTTTTCCATCGGTAACCAGTCATATCGCTCATGGTTTCGACCAAAAACGACATACGCATTCTCTATGTACAAAGCCCGGTCCTAGAATTGGTCTCGATCTCGGGATCGGCCTAACTCAGTCTCAAATTTTTAATTTTTTTTAAACAAATAAAATCTTATATTAAGAATTTTTTTTATGAACAATATGTTATCCAAATATACTTTAAATTTTTTAATTTGGTCATTCAAATACACTTTAATTGTTTTTTAAAAAACTTTTTACACCAAAATGTTATACACGTTAACATAATTACGGTTTTTGAAATTCAATAGTGAAATACACTTTAATAATATACTTAAGTAGATACAATCTTAAAATACTTCAAAAGAAATCTGAAAAACTTCGAAAAGAAGTTGAAAATCTTATAAAAGAATCTTAAAAATCTTGTTATATAATTTATAAAAACTTAAAAAAATTGGGTATATGTATTATCGATTCGTGACAAGACCCTGTATTTTCGTAAACAATATAATCGGTCTAAGACTGTTGGATCATAGTCGGTCCTTACTGGTCCCAATTAGTCTGAGGCCGGACTAAGGGGCTGTTTGGTTGGTTTTCCATTAAGTTATGTATGAATAAAGTTGTTTGTGTCTGTATAAATTTAAAAGGTTTTTATTTGAGGGAGTTTTTTCATAGATGGAATGAAAGTGTTTTTTAACGGGAGGGACTGGTTTGGAAAAAAACTTGGCTTTCTGCATAAAGCTCCCCCTTAAAATCTTACTGAATAAGCCACTTTCTATATCATTAAGCCACTACCAAACAGTCATATATAGCTGACTGAATAAGCTGTAAGTCTCATTAAGCTCATTAAGCTGCTAACAAACTGGCCCTAAGACCTGACCCAGGCCAGTCTGAACCCAACTTAGACATCTCTAGTTGAGGATGCTCTACGAGCTTCTAAAACAAGATTATATAGATCAAACATTGAATTTTTATACCGTTTATCAAAAAAACAATACGAAAACTTACAATCATCGATAACAAATACTTTAAAATACAAAATAAAAAAAAAGCCGTAAAAAACGATTCATTATTCTAAAATCTTATTTATTAAATTATAAGAACTTTAAAATCAATCCATTTAATTTGAAAGCATGAAATTGTTTGGAGTTGGGCTGCTTTTGTGTTTTAGTTTGAAATGATTGAATGGGCCTAAAGCCATCTCAATGAACCAGCATGGATAGTTGGGTTGGGAAGGGATACGCAAATCAATGGACTGATCTAATTTTAATTTTAATATAAATATATATCAACAAAACTATAAAATAAAATTAATATTTATTTTCAATCTTAGAAAACCATAATCAAAATCTCCAATTTCTTCCATAATTAGGGCATTCGCAATGGTCAAGTCTTTTAAAGACTTGATCTATTTGTCATGTCACCAAAAAGTCATCTTCAAATTACTACTCCAATGGTCAAGTATTTCAAAAGTTTTTTTTTTGCATTTTAATTCATTTTTAATATATATACATAAACTATCCTCATCTATTTGAAATGTTTTATAAAACTCCTTCTATTATTTGTCGTTATTTAAAGCACAAATACGTGAGATTGAGATGATGATATAAGAATAGGATATGAGTCTGCACAAATAATGTATTTTGTTAATAATAATAATAATATTTTATATATTTAATAAATGAATTATTATTGAATGAAAGAGTAAAATTAAAAATGTAAACCTATGATTGTTGAGGGATCAAATATAAATATTCTATAAATCCTCAAACACTTGACATCCACCAAGTCATTGGATGTCAAGTTATTCTTCAAGTTTTTGCTCCAATAGTGAAATTTGGCATCAAGTCTTCATAAGTCATTCAACAAGCTATTAAATTTACCATTGGAGATGCTCTTATGGACAGGGATGTCAGGGACGTGATATGATGTTTTTATATAAATGTATCACATCAAGTATACTTTAATGTAATAAATATATATTTTTTAAAAGGGTAAAACACGTCATACTACGATAAAATTGGGTTTAGTTTCTATTTATTATAATGAAGAATTTTGTTTCTCAACCAACATTAACAAATTTTCAATGTCTATTTGGTATCAATTTTGACAGATAATCTGATGATTTTGGAATAATTAATGATGTGAATACCTGTTTACGAAAGGGTTAGAGGGAAGTTTACAATGAACTTGATATCAACTTCATCAAAACTACAAAATCAACAAATATCAGTCCAAGATAGGTAAAAA
The DNA here is from genome assembly GCA_954870635.1 of Arctium minus. Classification (NCBI taxonomy): domain Eukaryota; kingdom Viridiplantae; phylum Streptophyta; class Magnoliopsida; order Asterales; family Asteraceae; genus Arctium; species Arctium minus. The sequence continues at coordinate 37,312,315 of OX941086.1, forward strand.
TTAGGAAAATTTTAAACTTTCTTACATTTATTGAGGGAAAAAATAATTCTAACACAAAATAGAAACTAAGGTGGTGTTTGGTTCGCAAAATGTTTTTGGATGAAATGGAATATTTCAAAGGAATTTGACTTTGAAGAATTTGGAATGAAATGTTGTCAAGTTTGACCACCTGTTTGGTTTACAGAATTGGAATTAAATCTGTTAAAAGAATTGGAATCTGTCTGTTTGGTTCACAGAATGTAGCTTAAGAATTGGAATGAAATCTTGAGAAATGACCAAAATACCCATTTTGATAATTTTAATTTTTATAAACAAAACATGGTTTAATAAAATAGCCATTACAAATACTTTATTTGTAACGCTGGTTCAGATTGGTGGTGGTCAGTGGTGGTTTAGAACAGTGGTTCAAATCAGATGTGGTTGGCGGTGGTTCAGATCGGTGGTGGTTTAGATCGGCGGTGGTTGGCGGTGGTTAGATCAGCGGTGGGCAGTGGTTCAGATTAGTGGTGGTCGGCGGTGGTTCAGATCAGCGATGATCGGTGGTCGGGTATGGTTCAGAACGACGGTGGTGGCAGTGGTTCAAATCGACGATGGTTCAGAACGATGATGGTTGGTGGTGGCGGTGGTTCAGAACGGCGGTGGTCGATGGTGGTTTAGATCGTCGGTGGTCGGCGGTTGTTCCAATCGGCGATGATCGGCGGTGGTTCAGATCGACGGTTGGTGGTTGTTCAGAATGGCGGTGGTCGATGGTTGACGATTGTCGGTGGTTCAAAATGGCGGTGGTCGGCGGTGGTTCAGACCGACGGTGGTTCAGATCGGTGATGGTTCAGAACGGCGGTGCACGGCGATGGTCGGTGGTGGTTCAGATTGGCAGTGGTGGTCGACGGTGATTCAGAACGGCGGTGGTCAGTGGTCGACGGTGGTTAGTGGTGGTCGACAGTGGTTCAGATCGATGATGGTTCAGATCGGCAGTGGTGGTCGACGGTGATTCAGAACGGCGGTGGTCAGTGGTCGACGGTGGTTAGTGGTGGTCGACAGTGGTTCAGATCGATGATGGTTCAGATCGGCAGTGGTTTAGGATGTCGGTGGTCGGTGGTGGTCGATGGTCGACGGTGATTAAGATCGACGATGATCGGCGGTGGTGGACGGTGATTAGATTATATTGGATTGAGGGCATATGTGATATTATGAAAAATAAGAATTTCATTCCATCAAAATACATTGTAGTTGCTAACGAATGTTAAATTCTCTCATTTGTGGAATTTGATGGAATTTAGAGATTCATTCCATGAAAAAGAATGAACAAAACAAAGAAATGAAATTTGGTCAATGGAATTCAACATTCCAATTCCATCATATTCCTTCAGAATCTGCGAACCAAGCGCCACCTAAGACAAACTCTCTTAAAAAAAACAAAGGGGCCATTAACCAAACGCTTACCCGGATAAGCACTTACCAATAAAATTTAACGCTATCACTTACTTAGCGGGTAAGATTTTAGTCCACCAAAACGGTATCGTATGCAACAATTTTCCCGATAAGCGCTTACCGGTAAAGTTTAACACTATCACTTACTTACTGGGTAATATTTTAGTCCACCAAAACGGTATCGTATGCAACAATTTTCCCGGTAAGTGCTAACCGTGGTAAGAGTCTTCACCATCACTTACCAGGGTAAGACTCTTGGTCCTTTCCTTAGCTCTTACCAGGTAAGATTTTTGGTCATTGCCATCTTCATCCATAAGGTAATATGACTTGGTAAGCACTTACCCGGGTAAGCGTTTGGTAACCCCTAAGACAAACTTTGTTACATTTCCATGCATTTTCCCATTTTGAAAAGAAAAAAAGATACGCTATCCAAATTATACTAACATAATAGACTCTAAAACTTAAAAAAAAAATGAAAGCTTCAAACTTCGTTCATCAAAGTGGAACTCGTCAATTTTTTTTGTAGTATTGTAGTCTTGCACAATAAAACGGACTTTATAGAAGAAAAAATGTATTTTTACGAAAAAAAGTTGTATATTTTACATCGACATACATAATTGTAGAAATTTATAGAAAAAACTTCGCATTTAATTTAAAAAATTGGTCTAGACCCTTGACCGTTATGAGACTAGTTACACATATTTCCTTAAGGATTGGACGTGTTAGACATTTGCGAGTCTTGGACCGTTGCTGGCTCGATTTGGGTAATGGAATGTTGGGCTTGTAGTGGTGGATGGCTAAATTAGGAGATGTTTGGAGGGGTTGGGCCAAGCCATAAACTAAAAAAAGAATTGCATTGTCTTAAAAATAAGAGATGGAGCTATTTTTTTTCAAGTGGTGGTACTATTTAATTATAAAAAATAAAGTTATGGATATTTGTTTACAAAATTATCATTGGTCTGTTGGTTAGTTTCTTACTTTTTGTATGCGAGGTTTTGTGTTCTAATATTTTATCCCAAATTCTTTAAGAAAAATAATAAATCTGAAATTAAAAGTTAAAAACTAAGAAAATGATAAATGTGGGATTTGAACCTGCACATGGTCCCGGAACCGCAACCGGCGGTTCCTGGAATGAAGGAACCAGAACCGGTTACACCGGTTCTTTATATTTGGGAACCGGTACCGGAACCGACATAAATAAATAAATATTCATATTATAAAAAATAAATATTAATATATTACAAAGTCCCAACATAAAGAAATAAATACTACAAACATGAAAACTAATACGATAAACACTAAAAACGAATAAATACTACAAACGATGCTTACATAACAAATAAATATTACAAACGGTGCTTCCAAAACAAATAAATACTACAAACGATGCTTTCAAAACATTTCACGTAATTAAAATTAGTTGATGGTAATAAATACTACAAATAGTGCTTCCCTAAAAGGTTGTTCATTAAACTTTTATAAATAAATAAAATATTTTTTATTAAAAAAAATAGCCGGTACCCGTCGATTTCGGTTCTGGGTATCCAGCGGGTCTGGGTACCGGGTCACGGCGGGTACCCAACAATTAACGGTTCCAAAAAAATGAGAACCGAAACCGGAACCAGTCCCGATTGGTTCCATATATTAGGAATCGGAATCGAAACCAATCACATCGGTTCCGGTTCTGGAACTGGAAGTTCTGAAGCAGTTCCGGTTCCAAAGGTGGGTATTGTTTGGGTAAAAATTCAGAAGTTTCGACTGACGACAGAAAACCAAACGTCTCCAATCTGAAGACAAATCTTGTATTAAGATAAGATCTGACTCCCGCGTATATCAAGAACTATGGTCATCACTTAAAATGACGGTCGTAAGTTTATCACGACCTATGACCAAATCTCCCGTCGACAAGTAGCTTACGACTATCGCAATATATCTAACGATCATGACTCATTAACTATCAACAAGCGTTTTTCCATGTCTATTTATTTCATGTCATAATGCATCGATGGACAGCGGTCATAACGGAAGACCATCATCAAAATCATTCAATACAGATATCGTTAGTGACATTAAAGCTCATTTATGACGACAAAACCTATATATACAAAGCAACAAAGAATTTACAAGGAACTCAAGCTAATCAAAATCATCTCTGTTGAAGAACCTCACGACAAAGCATTCTAAAGGACGACGTCCCTGTTTGACGTCCATAGTGCATTGATGACTTCTATTGTCGTCCGCGGTTTTTACCCTTGACGGGTTTTTCGCGTCACCAAATTTCTGTATCTTTTCCTTTATCTGTTATTTGTCGCACGATTTGTCAAAGATTCTTTTCTTTAGTTGGTAAAAGCTCCACACCGACTTTAAGTTATCTTGAAGGGTAATTTTTGGTATTAACAGTTTGGCGCCCACTATGGGGCCCCAACTAGAGAAAATCTTCGACAAAGTGTGTGTCTTGCTAACGATCTCTTGAAGCCTTTTTTAACTGGAACATGTCTGAACAAGGAGCTCATGTAACACCCGTAATTTTTGGTAAGTAAAGGTCACCTGGACATTTTTGGGACTTGTAAATGGTGGGATTTTGTTGGGAAAATATTATCAAAAGTTCCTTAGAGTATCGAGAGCGTTTCATATTAGAAAAGGTTAAAATTTGAATTTTGGGGTGTCTGGGCGAAAGTGACAGCGAGAGTGCCATATGGCACAATCGCATGTCACTCTCGCAGAAGCTGGTATGCTCGCGGTACAGCTCGGGTGAAAGTGCCAGCGAAAGTGCCATATGGCACAATCGCTTGGCACTCTCGCATTCGGGTGCCAGGGTGCATAAATCCGGATTTTTCAGCTTTGTCTCCTCATTCTTTCACCCAACTTTCTTCCCAAACCCTTTTCTCTCATTTTGGTGATCTTTGGGAGCTTAGGGCCCGATTGTTAGGCTTTGGAGGAGCATTCTTGGTGGATGCAAGGGTTTAAGGGTAAGGCACTCTTCGTCATCACTACACCACTTTTTTTTGGAAAAAGGGGACGGAACCTTAGGAAAAACTTTATTCAAAGAAAAAAGAGACTACAAACTACGAGGGGCATTCCCCAAGACAAAACAACGACCTAAAAAATGATTAGGAAAAAACACAAGTAAAGGCCTAACTCTAAAACTTAAAAAAGAGCTAAACACCTTACAAATCCAACAAAAATTCCAAGGCCAAAAATAAATTTTGGAGCCCAAAAACTTCTCTTCCAAAATCATAGTAGAAGCCCAATCATGATGATCCAAAAAATATTCTTCCAGCAAGCCCAATCATCAAAAGTAATCCAAGAATAATTCAAGGAGGTATCTTGGACCAAGTAGGAAAAGGGAACATTCCATTTAGCAAAGCCCAAGAAATTGAGGCAAATATTAGGCCCAAAATTAATATCAGCCCCATCCTCATTAAAATAAGTCAAACTCCAAGTCCAAAATTTAATTAAGCCCATATTCCTATTCAAATCACCTTTGACCCAATCCATAATTTTTAACAAACCTTTCAGCCCTTTCCAATTCTCCAAATCTCCAAGTCGATCCATCAACAAAAAACGACAACAACAACAATCAGGTTTCGAGGGCAAACCAAACCAATTCCAAATCAACGTTCGAACAATCTGCATAAAAACTCCAGATTGATAGAAACCATCAAATCCATCAAAAACCAACGACAATTGATCAAAAACCTTGAGAAAATAAAAAATTAACTGATGATAACTTAGAAACAACAATCGATCAGGGAGCAAAGAGTTCAGCAGCAAAATCCATAAATCAAAAACCAACTGAAATCTTCTGCCAATCTTAATTCTACCATCTGCCAATCGTAAACCTTCAGCCAATTTCAAATCAACCTTTGAAACTAAAATTTGCTGTTGATTAAAAACCCAAAACTGATACTCCCTGCTCATCTTATCCATAATCACCAGCTCAAAATCAGAAAACACATCAAAAGGTGAATCTGATAAAAAACCAGATGAAACCAAATTGAAATCTTCTTGGGCAAAATCAAAATAATAATCTGAGCATATTGGGGTTTTCTTAAAAAACCATTTGTAAGTTATTATATCCACTTCTAAACCTTGACCCATGTTAAAACCTTCCATTTTAACCTCTTGGAACATCTCTCTTGATGTATCTCTTATATTATGAGGTTTGACCTATTTTAGATGATTTTGGAGAATTTGGGTCAAAACTAGGGTTTTGGCCAAATTGGGAATTTTGGGGTAAAATGTTTGGGGATCGATTCTAAGCGCTTGCATATCTATATTATGGTTGGAAACTTGTCGATGCAAGGGCTTAAGGGTTTTTGGAAGGATTTGCTTGTGGATTCAAGTTTCTCCAATGAAACTCAAAGTGGGGTAAAATCTGATTTAGCTAAATCTAGCAAGGTGAGTTCAAGTTGCTTTGTGAAAACTATGTAAATGCCAAAATTATTTATTTCGATATATTGAAATGTTTTCCTTGACATTTATCAAATGTGGGTATTATTTGACGAGTCTTGCATCTTAGTACCATGAGTTTATAAATCTTGAGAAATGTTCGTATTTGGGGTTTTTAGACATTTTGATAACTAAATCATAAGTATGGATTCTTTGGATGGTTTATCTTATAAATGGAGAATATTTTGGTGTTAATTCATTTTGGTGTATTTGGATTGAATATGTATATTGTTATGATTGAGACATTTTGAAAATGTAAATGATATGATTTCTCTTGGAAAATGGTTGGTCCCCAACCAATGATGGTTTTTGAGTTGATCATGTTTTGGAACATGTGTTTTGTATGAACATTGGTTAAATACATTTTTATCGCTCATGATGCCTTTATTTGAATGGTCTTTGAGTTGTTAAGTTTTTGGCTCGGTTTCAACCTTGTTGGGTCTTGGGGACATTTGTCCGGTTTTGATAGCTCGGTGTGGAGCTTTGGGTATGTTTCGAATTGATTGCTTTCTATTTGAGAATTACATGTTTTGAGTGCATTGGTCATCCAATTTGGAGTCATGTGATTTATGTGATGTTATTTTATATGAAGAAGCTTGTCTGGATGGTGAGATCCCAATGTAAAGACCCGGATAAGGTTGAACTAGGTGATCATTTGAGTAAAAGACTCGGATAGAGTTGAACTCATTATTATATTGGACTAAAGACCTAGACATGATTGATGTCCACAATGACTAAAGACCTAGATATGGTTGATGTCCACAATGATTAAAGACTCGGTTTGAGTTGATGTCCGATATGAATAAAGACTCGGTTTTTAAGTTGATGTCCGATATGACTAAAGACTCAGTTTTTGAGTTGATGTCCGATATGACTAAAGACTCGATTTGAGTTGATGTCCGATATGACTAAAGACTCGGTTTGAGTTGATGTTCGAAAGGATTAAAGACTCGGTTTCTGAGTTGATGTTCATAATGACTAAAGATCTGATTTGGGTTGAGTTCATAGGCTTTTCCATTCTTGAAAACATGCTTATAACATAGATACGTGGTATACTTTTGTGTTCCCGCCACGTTCAATGGAAACAGGTCTCCCCCGTCACCGAAAGGTGTTAGTTTAGGTATCGAGTATTACCCATGTATTCGGCGACGTTTTGAGTATGGATTGTTATCCATGATTTGTGGTTTTGATTATTAAACCTTGTCCATGTTTTTTGGATATTTTGAATAATGGAGTTTTGTCCACGTTTTCAGTATTTGAATAGGAATTTCTTACCTGCATTTTGAGTGAGTTTTGGGTTTGAATTTATATCTTGAAGAAATGTTTTATTTTGGTGTTGTCATCACCTAAAATGCGTGTTATTGGGAAAATGGTTGTTTTCATATTTAAAGTAAATCATTTTGGAAATCATGATTTAAGTTGCATTCTTACCGTTTTACGATTTATATGATCATGAGGAAAACTCTTGAACTCAATAGGCGTTAAGCCTAACCCTTTTTATTTGTCGGCATGTGCATCAGGTTCTGGTTAGGAATAGTCCTAGTAGTACTATGAAGTGTGGGGTGCTAGTGGTGTGCTTGAGAAGCGAGTATCTTTGACGAAGTCTTCTTCTTTGGTTTTGTGAAGAGCAGCTTGTATTGGGGATAAGTGGCATCCGACTTCGGTTTAGTCCTTGCTTAATATTGATGTCATTGTTGTTGAGGTCAATTATAGAATTTTTATATTGAGTTTTGATTTGTAGGAATAAGTTTGTCTATTATTTTATGTGATATCGAATTTTTGTTATTAGTTGCTCTTACCAAATATGAGGGTGTTACAGCTCATCTCAAAGCCCTTGATAAAATACGCATGGAACTAGACGCTGCACGCAATCAGATCAAAGCATTGGATGAACAAAATCGCAAAGCAGCCGAGGAAATCACATTCTTAAAGAACCAGAGCACAAGGAACTTCTTTGTACCACAAAACGGTTCGAGACCACCCTTCACCGTGCCCTTCTCAGGACATCAACCTCTGCTTCTACCATATCTAAGGCCAACACAGAATGCTGGCACCTACCCTACCGACGATGTCTATTCCATTGATACCAATGCCATCAATGGTAATATCATATCGATTCCAGCTATGCCTATGCCAATCAATGGTGAAGCTACCGAGTCGTCACACGGAAATGGTTTTTACACGACGGTCGATATAACCTCTCTCAAGATTCAGGGTTTATTCTGGTACCGCCAATGGTGACCAATGGGCTTAATCAAGACGATCCGGTCGCTCGACGATTGAAACTTCTAGAGGAATAGAACGAAAATATGTCGTCACTACTTTCCAAACTACCTGGAGCTACTGTACCAGTCGATGTCGAAACACGTACTGGATTTCAAGCGTCCCCTTTCATCGATGAAATCTCCTTGGTCGACGTCCCAAAGAAATACAAAATCCCCACTTTCACTCCGAAATACACTGGAGTAACAGATCCAACAGAACACACCGCACAGTACAAGCAACTGATGTGGACTGTGTCGATTTCCCATCAATACCAGGAGGTTTGCATGTGCAAACGTTTTGGTGCAACCGTTACAGGTGATGCTCTCCAATGGTTGATCAACCTCAAGCCTAAATCCATTAACAATTTTGCAGAACTAGTCAACCAATTCTTCCAACAATTTGCCAGCAGTCGCAAGATGGAGAAGCGGACTAGTGATCTTTATTACATTACTCAGAAGACTGACGAATCTGTCCGAAGTTATTTCAACCGCTTCAATTTAGAAATGATCAATGTATGCAATTGTGACATCAAGACCACGATCGAAGCTTACAAATGAGGTATTGACGACAGTTCAAACCTGTACACAGATCTAACGAAGTATCCCCCAAAAAGCTTTGAAGACGTTCGAGCAAGAACATTGGCCTATATGCGGATTGAAAATGATGTGGCCTTTTGACACAAACATTTAGGCGACAGAAGGTCGTTAAGTGTCAAGAAACCTAACTTCTAAGCTCGAGCAACTCATAAGGTCGAACCGTTGAGACAAATTTCAAACGTGAGATTTGAGAAAAAGAAAAATGTCCCGACGCTCAAATTCCCTCAATATCCTAAGATTTCCTCTTATGGATTTAAGGGGACATCTAAATATTTGGCTGAATCTGTCAAGAACGTACAGTCAACTGTCAAATGGCCGAAGAAAATCGAGAAAGACGATGATAAAAAAGACAAGTTCAAATGGTGTGACTTCCATAGCGATCATGGATATATGGCAGTTGAGTGCATAACTTTGCAAAAAGAGCTAGTATGGTTGGTTCCGAAGGGACACCTTCAGGATCTATTGGGCATAGAGCCAAACGCACGACCAACCTCTCCAGAGCACACAAAGGTTGTAAATTGTGTGACTGGAGGCTCAGATATTTGTGGTCTGACCTATTCCACAGCTAAAAGACACACTAATCGAGGACCGGACGAACATCCAATCTCAAGGTCGTCAAGACCAAAACATGAACTGGAATTGGAAGCTATGCCAATAACGTTCGATCAAGACGACCCCAGTGATCTATGGAAAAGACATCACGACGGTTTGATCATTCAACTCACGATCGGGAATTGCTCGACCAAAAGAATCTTGTTCGACGGAGGAATTTATGCCAATATAGTTTTCCTTAGCACGATCAAAGCTATGGGAATAGACAGGGCATAAATCGTATGTCGCTGGATAGTACTAGTGGGATTCAACGGGAACATGGCTAATACCATTGAAGAGATCATCCTTCCGATATATGCCAAAGGAATCAATAAATAGACAAAGTTCAGTGTCATCGATTGCTCGTCAGCTTATAACGTCATATTAGGGTGACCCTGAATTCACGACATGAAAGCCATCCCCTCGACGTATCATAAGACAGTTAAATTTCCAACACCATGGGGAGTCCAGGAGATAGGAAGCGAGCAAATGATCGCAATATATTGGTACAAAGTCACGATGAACCTTAGAAGCAGAATATCTAGCATTTACAGAGTCAGAACGTTCCTGAAATTGTTGACGACTATCGACTGGAAGAAGTCATCTTGGATCAGGACAAGCCTGACAGAATTGTCTTCATCGGGTCATCTCTAGATCCTGCTATAAAGAAATCGTTAATCTATTTTTTGCAGGAGCATGATGATTGCTTCGCTTGGACACACGAAGATATGGTTGGCATAGATCTTGAAGTAATCTCACATCGTTTGAATGTCGATCCTTCGTTCAAACCTATTAAACAAAAGCGACGGAAATTCACTCCAGAACGAAACAAGGTGATAAATGACGAAGTCGACAACTTACTCAAGAAGAACGTCGTGGTCGTACAAAAGAAGAACGAAAAGTGTGAGAGTATGCATAGACTTCACAATTCATGAAAAATCACACTTCACAATTCATGAAAATCTTTGAAGAATAGGAAGTGGTTTGAACCTTTAAGAAACCATTTTTCACAAGTGAAAGTTGTTCATCTTTCAACAAGTGATAGAGTGCAAGGATTAGAAATATATACTTGTAAATCAGAATCCTGTACTCCCCCTAAAATGAATATTTTCAGTGAAGTATATCAAAAACTCAGATATCCTCCCCCTCGATACCTGTAAAAAGTCAATTTAATCAAAAAAATATGACAGTGATAGTAAAAATCATATTTATCTTCTCCTCCTAAGAGATATAACAATTAGCTCCCCCTCAAATCAAAAACTTCTATAAAAGATTTTATCATTTAAGCATCCTATCAGAAGAAAACATTTGAGTACGGGTTTTGAACTTAGTATTCAAAAACCATGATTACTTATTCTCCGGTGAGAATAGTATCATTCATTTTTACCAATGAAGATCGGGTCTTGAACGATGTTATTCAAGAGCCATTATACATATTCTCCAGTGAGAATAGTATTTAATCTTCTCTCATTGACATTGAAGTCCGAGTTCTAGACTGTATTGTCTAGAAGTCAATATTCTTGTCATTGAAGATCGAGTCCTAAGCTGTAGTACTTAGAAGTCATTGCTTTGACACTTAAGCAAGAGTCCTGATCTGTAGTAATCAAAAGTCATTGTTCTTTCTCCTTCTTAAACTTTGGGTGCCTGCAACACAGATTTAGCTTTTGGTACCCACTGGCAATTGGGTCCTAATGGGTTAGTTGCAGTTCTAGTGGGAGATATAAAGTAGGAACCATACCAGTTATTCACATAATCTTTTCTTACAAAATCATTACTGGCAATTGGGTCCTAATGGGTTAGTTGTAGTTCTAGTAGGAGATATAAAGTAGGAACCATACCAGTTATTCACATAATCTTTTCTTACAAAATCATTTTTACCACAATAGGAACAACTGATTTTCTTTTTAGCTAACCTGATCAGTTGATTGATAGTGTAAACCAGATCAGGTTTGCCAAAAGTTTTACCTTTTGAAGCATAGTTCCATTTTGCATTTGATGTATGTGCAAATGATTCTTCTTTCTTCTTTTCCTCTGAAGATCTTTTTAACTCTCCAGATCCAATTTTCTCTATCTTTCTCTTCATCTTCCCTTCTCTAGAGCTTTTTCTTCCGAGACTTGTTCTTCTTGAAGTTACCTGAACCATCAACATCTTTGTCATAGAAAAGATTAATAGGACGAATTTGATCTTTAGATTTAGACACAAGACTATCATCTGAATCAAATAAAGGATTATTAAAAACATTTGAAAAACGTGAACTTGAAGCTGTTTGACATGAGCATTCTGAATCAGCTTAATCATCTCTCGGTGATTGAGCTATTGATTTTGGCGTTTTGTGCTCAGTCAACTTCACCTTGAATATGATCTTTTCAAGTTCTTTTATCTTTGACGACAAACTGTATCTTTCCTTAGCGATCAGATCAAACTTCTCTTGCAATTCAGATATCGTCTTCTTTTCCTTCAGAATGTTTGTTGAAAACTCAGATAGCCTTTTTGTCAACTTAGCTATCTCAGTCTCTAGAACTTTCTTTTCTTCTTTTCTTTAGAAAAGTCTTTATTTGCATTCTTTTGTTCAGCTTTCTTCTTCTCTCTCTCAGCCTTGTCTCTCTTAAGAATGATAACTTTCTCAAAGTCTGAAACTTGTTGAGAAAGCTTAACACATTTAAGCTCTAGTGATTTCTTCTCCTCAAAGGCTTTTCTTGAGAAATCAGAGAATTTCTTAGCAAATTCTTTTCTTTCTTTCTCAATCTTCATCATCTCATCTTGGGCTTTTGTGTTGTTTCTGTCTTGGGTTGCCTTTTCTTTCAGCATATTAATCTCAACCTCAAGACTGAAGACTTTATCTTTTAAAGAGTCTCTTTCAGCAAAAATTCGAGAATTTGTCTTTCTAAGCCCTTTAGATGTCTCACTAACAACGTTTGCTCTTCTTCTAAGCTCATCAAGCTCTTTTTGCATTAACTCCTTCTTTGACCATGTAGATCTTGAATTAAGACTTTCAGATCCTTTTAATTTAGCTTGAAGATTTAAAATCTCTTTCTCTTTCGATCAATAATTCCTGCAAAATTAATCTTTGAGTTAGATATGCATTCTGAGCAAACAAAATCTTTCTCTGAGTCCTTATCATTTTTCAATCTGTCAATCTGTTCTAGAAGAGATGAGTTCTGAATCTTCAGATTTTCATTCTCAGCTTCTAGTGCTGGAATCTCTGGCATATATGCTAAAGCACAATCTCTCTTGGTCAGCACTATATTTCCCTTCTCGTCTATGTAAGGCATGATGATATCTTTAGCTGTATGATTAGTAAGCAAACTTATCTATACCAAGAGAATCAACTAATAAGATCTTTTGAATCAAGAATTGGAAAAACTCTTGTTAAACCACAGTCTCATTGGATTCAAGATCATCCAAACTGAAGATCGCAATCTGAAGCTAAAGCCGAAACGTCGACTCTCGATATTAAAGTCTATGTCGTTTGTAATAAATGTCAATGTAATTGTTTGTTATTATAATAGTTAACTTAATATCTAGTTTGTTAGATATTAGTTAACTTAGTTAGTTTCTAGTTTATTAGATATTAGTTATTTAGTTAGTTATTAGTTAGATATAATATCTATTTGTTAGATATTATTTAGTTATAATAGTTTTATATTACAACTTGTTGTTGCAAGTTGATTAGGAAGTGTGTAAAACACACTATGTTAGATATTAGGTGTATCTCTAGTATCTCTCAATAATTAGATAAGAATTCACACATACAAACACATACTTAAAGGTGTAATAGAGAGAAAACAGAGAACACACATCTATAGCTTGAATCAGATCAACTTTGTAACCATTTCTTATAATCAATACAGGTTGGTAATCTTTATGTGTTGTTATTCTAAGAACTTGATATAGTATTGTTGGACCCACAATTGGTATCAGAGCCTGATTAAGATCAAAATCAAGTTCTTTTGCAAAAACGTCTCTGTGTTCTATTTGAAAATTTGATTTCGAGTGTTAGAGTGTTTTAGGTGTTAAAATCGATCAGGTTGTGATCGATTAGCATGCTAGATCGATTTGTGTGTGATTAATTTCAGTATAGAGCTTTAATCGAGTTCCATTTTGTGATTTTAGTGAGAAAATAGTCGAGAACAAAAAGTCATTGTGCTATCAAATCTTTCTTCAAAAAGTGATTCTTATAGAGATCGAGTGGTCACATTCAGTTCTATAAGTGTTTCTAGACATATTGGTAGCATTTGGGTCTATTAATCTTGGAAATACAGATTGATAAGTCGAAATTCTCGAAGTTCAAACGAACTAGCGCAAACTAGTAGAAAATCAAACGCAAAGTTCAATTTGCGCGTCCCAAATCAAACGCAAAGTCCAACTTTGCGCTCCTCAAGAGAAACGCAAAGCTCAACTTTGCGCCTCTCAAGTCAAACGCAAAGTCCACTTCTCGGTTCCAAAAAGATACGCAAACCTCGATCTCACTTCTCGCAACAAGTAAGAACCGCAAACCTCAACTTTGCGCTTCCCACTTGAACCGCAAACCTCAACTTTGCGCTTCCCACTTGAACCGCAAACCTCAAATTTACGCTTCCCACTTGAACCGCAAACCTCAACTTTGCGCTTCCCACGTGAAACGCAAACCTCACTTTGCGCACTGTGCTAGACACGCAAACCTCTCTGCTCCAATCTAGCCTTGGAATTTTCTTCAAAATGACATCCAGAGAAGCCCTTGCTATAGGAACTGACACAAAGCCACCAGTTCTCTTTAAAGGAGAATACGAACAGTGGAAGGATCGGTTTCTGAACTTCATTGACAGACATGAGCTGGGTGATTTCATCAGGAGATCTATAGAAGAAGGGGTTATGAAACCAGTTATGACGACTCGTGTAGTTGGAAATGTGCCTATTGAAGTTGAACTTAAGTTTCATGAGCTAGGAGATGATAACCTCAGAAGAGCCAAAGGCGACAGATTAGCTAAGTCATACATTTTACAAGGAATTCCAAATGAAATATATGTAAAGATTGACAGCTACAAGGCCTCCGGCAAAGAAATGTGGGATCAGCTTGAAAAGATGATGTTGGGTTTGAAGGTTGGGAATCAGCTTAAAATCTCCAACTGCCTAAATAATTATGAAGAATTTAGAGGCAGGGTGGGAGAAACTTTAGAAGAAACCTATGACAGGTTTGTGACTTTGCTGAACGAACTTAGCAAGAACAAAGTCCACAAATCTCAAATTGAGCTAAACGTCAAATTCCTGAGTATTCTTCAACCGAAATGGAAAAGATTTGCTAGGCAGATGAAGCAAATCAAAGATTTGAATGAGATTCCACTTCATGGGGTGTATGAAACCCTCCGACAAAATGAAGAAGAGGTGGATGAAATTCTAGAAGATAAGAAACAGAAAGGAAAGACAGTTGAAGACACAGTCGCTCTTGTAGTCAGAAAGAAGAAGAACAAGGCGATTGTATATGAATCAGAAGAAGATGAAGCTTATGCAAACTCTGACACGGATGAAAATGACCAACTGAAGCAAGCAATGCTTATGCTGACAAGTGCTTTTCAGAAAAGGTTCTACACAAAGCTAAGTTCAAATAGTCAGAGATATTCTTCTGGTCCAAACAACTACATCCACAAGGAAAGGGTTGAAGGAAGAAGATATGAAGGAAAGAGATTTGAAGGGAAAAGAACAGAAGAGAGGAAACCTGAAGATAGAAGGTATCAGGCTGAAGGGAAGAGAACAGAGGAGAGAAAACCTGAAGAAAGAAAGTTCAAAGCTGAAGGATACAGTCCGCCAGAACCACCAACGTGCTACAATTGTGGCAAAACAGGTCACTATGCCAGAGACTGCCGAAGGCCAAAAGTCAGGAACTCCGATTATTACAAGAACAAGATGCTTCTTGCAAAGCAACAGGAGGCTGGCAAAGCACTGATGGCTGAAGATGAATATTGGCTTGATCACTCAAATGATGAAGAAGAGGATGAAGAAAAAGATGAAGCCGTCAACATGTGTTTGATGGGCCAAATAGAATCAGATGCTGAAGCTGATTCAGATAATGAAGACGAGGAGGTATGTAATTTATCAGATTCAGATTTCATGAATAAAATGCATGCCATGAGTTTAAAACAAAAAGAGTTAGAATATAATCTTGAGCAAGAAAAGGGTGTCATAACTGACAAAAACCAATTGATACAGAAACTTAGCAATGAACTTGATGAGAAGAAAGTATTGATTGAGATTTTACATAAAGATAATGACACCAACGCAAAAGAAAAGACAATAATTCTTAAAGAGAATTCTGAACTCAAGTCTCAACTGCTAAAAGGTGGGATTGATTTATATGAGCTTAAAAATTTGCATGCTTCTTGTATCAAAGAAAACTTTTCTTTATTGGGAAAATTAAAAAGTTTGGAAGAGAAGTTATACAAAATGGGTCAAACTGAACAAACTATTTTTCTGAACAAACCCAAAGAGGAAATAGAGAGATGGGGAATCGGTTATAAGAATCCTCACTGTCTACAAAAAGGGATGTCTGAAGTGCCAGGACTTTATGATCATCTTTCAATGCAATTAGCTCGCAGAATCCCTGAGTTTAAAACTTTCTGGACTAAACTATCTGAAAAGGATGAAGCCAACGAAACTGAAAAACATTTGAAATCATCTAAAGTTAATCTTCCATTTTATTAAGCGAAATTGAATAATAGTTATGATGAAAATCCAATATATCAAACGAAGAAAACACTTTCAAGTGATTTCTTTCAAAGTTATACTGAAAAGGAAATGGAGGCGAAGCCTATTCTAGGTAAACTATATGTCCCTCCTCTCATTTTAGAAAGTAAAATTTCTGAACTCGAGAATTCTTTATCAGATGAAAGACTTTTGATGAATATTGAGCAAAAAGTTTTTTCAACTGTGTTTTCAAATTCTGTTATTTCTAAGGCTTCAAACTCTAAGGATATGTTTGGTTCATCAAGTAAAGGATTTTATTTTCTGAACTCTAATGGTGGTTTAGATGATTGTTCTGAACAATTTGATTTTAATGCGAAACTTCCTAATCATTCATCTTTTGTTAAGAAATCTTTGAGAAAAACCAGTATGCCTGTTAACAGTGCAAAATCAACGAAAGTTGATAACTCAGTCTCTGTGAAAGCTAAACATGCTAAAGGTAAGAAAATATCTCAGCATTCATAGAAACCGAACACTACTGGTGATCCTAAGAAGAAGCATTCGTTTGTTGCTCAAAAGTCTAACTCAACAGTTTCACATGTTTCAGATCTGAGCAAGCAAAGGCCAGAAGTAAATTCTCAATGGCAACCGAAACGGAAGCTTGACAAGACCATTTTATCGTTTAATAGTGTTAATTGTAGTAAGACTTCGCTTAATAAAGATGTCTTAATTGCTGATGTTGCTCTTTTGAACTCAAAACTTGCTGTTTCTCGTAAACAATATACAATGAAGCAATTATTTCAGTTATCTTTATCTGCTAGAAAGTCTTCTATTTATGATAAACATGTTTCTATCTGTTGTCAAGATTCTGGAGATTGGTTTGGAAATTACCATGTGCATTCATCTCATACTAATCCTTCAAATTCATTTCAAAAGAAAAGAGGACCCAATTTAAAATGGGTACCAAAATCTTGTGCTAACACAGAAGAACCCAAATTTCAGTGGGTACCTAAGGCTAAATCTGTGTTGCAGGCACACAAAGCTTAAAGAGAAATCGACTTCTGATTATGTACAGATCATGACTCGTTCTTCAATGTCAAAATAGGTTTTTGGATAATGCAGTTCAAAACCCGAACATCAAAGTCAAAAAAGGCTTTTGAACACAACAGTTCAAGACCCGCACTTCAAAGATCAAAAGACCTTACTCCGTGCTGAAAATGAAATTGTACTCCGATACTAAAATGAGGAAATCAACCTTCAAGGGGGAGTACATATTTTTCTGAAATTTTATGCATATCTTTTACAACTGATAATGTACTAATGCATAATTTCAGGGGGAGTAAAAAGGTGATGACTTCTGATTATTTCTGATCAGAACTCGTACTTTAAAAAGTTTTACTGCTTTTTGTCTTTTCAATTTAAGTGAATAAGTTTTACTTTGACTTGGACTTAAGACTTTTGCAGAATTTTTGAGAGAAGCTTACAAGTTCATATGTTTATGACTTAAAGCTTAGCTTCATGAGTTGAAAGATCGTACGTAAAAGTATAATTCTAAATCTTCATCTCATATATGGTTGAAAGAAGGACAACTTTCAATCATTGGAAAACATTGTTTTTAATGTTCAAACCACTTCCCGATTTTTTCAACAGATTTTATATTTTGGGAGTGGAATTTAAATGTTTTCAATAATCTAAATTGTGTTTTAACTGCAATAGTTAAACCAATCTGAGCATCACGTGCATCATAGGAAAACAAGGAATCATTGTGCTAGGAATTAACACAACTTCTATGGAATCACCTTAACCAGTGATTTCTACCCAAGAAGTTAATCCTTAGTGATTTAGTGTGAGAAGCGAAAAGAAATGAGTGTGATTAGAGTAAGCAAAACGTTTAAAAGAAAGAGTGTGTGAGAACAGAGTTAAAAGAATATCACAACTCTGCACCAACTTTTTCTAAGTCGGGTAGCCACATTTCTAGTGATTCACAATTCTTTGGTGATCATTATTGAAACAGGCAACTAACCCATGCCAACTCTTGATCAAACCTCACTATCTACTCATTTTCTTCTCAAATAGAAAGTGTTTCACATTTTCTAAGGGGATGCAACACATTTGCTATTTGATTTTCATTTGGAAAATCTGGATATTGAAAAGAAGGAAGTCTGCCCCACCTTCGCACTTCAATCATGCACATTGAGTCTGTGTTTAACTTACTGTTGTCTCAGTGGTTTACACAATTTTGAGCCTATAAGCGATCATCAAGTGCTTAATTCTTTCTATCACAAGCACGAACACACAAGGAATTTGTTTCTTTGTCATAACGTTTATAGAAATAACCTTTGTGGCATTTCGATGATTAAATGGAAGCCCTGGGGGAGTCAACATCAAACAGCTCATTTCCAATGTGTATTCGTTACACACAGTGACTTAGTGTTACTGACAGGCATGTTAATTGATTCATTAGTTGATTCAGGTGTTACACGACTATTTTGTCTGGATTTAAAAAGATCTGGATGAATAACTTTTGAATTGACTGATCAGGGGCTCTAACCGCAAGATAGACATTTCTTACACATAATTTTGATGAAGTCATTGCACTTAACATCAAAAAGGGGGAGAATGACTACACAAGAAATGGCAAAGATCACATGTTTCAAGAATCACGTCAAAGATTGAAATCTTCAAAAGCAACTATTCTGAAGACATGTTGATTTAAGAGCTAGAGAAAGAGATTGCATCTTCTGAGCTGAACAAGAAGACTGAATTGCTAAAATCATTTTCGTAATGATCTTGATCCAAAGGGGGAGATTGTTAGACCACAGTCTCATTGGATTCAAGATCATCCAAACTGAAGATCGCAATCTGAAGCTAAAGCCGAAACGTCGACTCTCGATATTAAAGTCTATGTCGTTTGTAATAAATGTCAATGTAATTGTTTGTTATTATAATAGTTAACTTAATATCTAGTTTTTTAGATATTAGTTAACTTAGTTAGTTTCTAGTTTATTAGATATTAGTTATTTAGTTAGTTATTAGTTAGATATAATATCTATTTGTTAGATATTATTTAGTTATAATAGTTTTATATTACAACTTGTTGTTGCAAGTTGATTAGGAAGTGTGTAAAACACACTATGTTAGATATTAGGTGTATCTCTAGTATCTCTCAATAATTAGATAAGAATTCACACATACAAACACACACTTAAAGGTGTAATAGAGAGAAAACAGAGAACACACATCTATAGCTTGAATCAGATCAACCTTGTAACCATTTCTTATAATCAATACAGGTTGGTAATCTTTATGTGTTGTTATTCTAAGAACTTGATATAGTATTATTGGACCCACAACTCTACACTTAAAAATTTCAGAAAAATAAATTTCCAAAAAGCTCAAGTGCAGAATTAGCAAACATTATAAAACACAAAGAAATTCGCAAAAAAATATAGATACTTCAAGATTCGCAAGTATAAACCTTTTAAGAACCCTGCGAATTCTTGACAAGAATTCAGAAACTCGCTGACAGTGGCTGGCGCAAAACTCAGAAATGCTCCAAAGGCAGTGGCGAAAACTTTACTTTGCGCTAAGGACAGATGGCGCAAACTTCAGAAAATTCGCTAAGGTTAGTAGCGCAAAAGAGACTTTGCGCTAAGAGTAGATGGCACAAAATTCAGAAAATTCGCTAAGTGAAGCCGGCGCGAAATTCAGAATTGCGCTAAAGGTAGTGGCGCAAAATATACTTTGCGTTAGATGAAGATGGCGCAAAAGCTATCTTGCGAAAACTCTGATCGCGCAAAAGTGATTTTGCGCTAAACACTTACACACGAATATGGCGCAAAATCAATTTCTCAGATGGTGTTGGCGCAAAACGTAGATCTGGCGTGTTCTTCAACTGTTCGACCCTCTACTCGATTTTCAATCCATAAAACTCTTCAAACGGTTAATACACGGTGTAAAATTCACGCAAATCATCTACAAACATACTATGAACGAAACCCAATAAAAAACAATGATTAAAAACAACTTTTCTGCTTGAAATCAGATGGAACAGTAGTCGACTTAAAAATGGGAGCGTATGGATTAATTCGGATTAATATGGAATTATTACCACACGCTCATTCTATATTTTCTCCTTGGTTGATGATAATAGGCACAATACAAATAATCTATGCAGCTTCAACGTCTCCTGGCCAACGGAATTTAAAAAAAAGAATAGCCTATTCCTCCGTATCTCATATGGGTTTCATACTTATAGGAATTTCTTCTATAACCGATACGAGGCTAAATGGAGCTATTTTACAAATAATCTCTCATGGATTTATTGGTGTTGCACTTTTTTTCTTGGCAGGAACAAGTTATGATAGAATACGTCTTGTTTATCTCGACGAAATGGGCGGAGTTGCTATCCCCATGCCAAAAATATTTACGATGTTCAGTAGCTTTTCGATGGCTTCCCTTGCATTACCGGGTATGAGTGGTTTTGTTGCAGAATTTATAGTCTTTTTGGGAATAATTACCAGCCAAAAATATCTTTTAATGCCCAAAATTGCCATCACTTTTGTAATGGCAATTGGAATGATATTAACTCCTATTTATTCATTATCTATGTCACGCCAGATGTTCGATGGATACAAGTTATTTAATACTCCAAACTCTTCTGTTTTTGATTCTGGACCGCGCGAGTTATTTGTTTCGATCTCCATTTTTCTACCTGTAATAGGTATTGGTATGTATCCCGATTTTGTTCTTTCACTATCAGTTGACAAGGTTGAAGGTATTCTATCTAACTATTTTTATAGATAGTTTTCTTAAAGAAAAAAACTCCTACGATTTTTAAGAGTTGGTTGGCTAATGAAAAAAAAAGAAGGATTTTTATTCTCTTAATAAAGTAAAAACAAAATATGAATTTGAACCCAATATACTTGGCCTTCGCGAGAACCGCGTGAATCACTACACTCCTTGATTCACATGGTTCTCGCCGGTTGACACAAGGGTTTTTATACACACCGTATTCCACTCTGTTTGTATTCGTAAGAACTTTTCTTGAATTTAACTAGAGGTTAACGTAAATGAACCATAACTATGTAGCCCTATTCCTAATAGATTGACCCCAAAATAGCATATCCAAATTATAAGAAAGCCTAGAGTCGCCACAATTGCGGAATTTACCCCCTGCAAATTTTTATTTGTTCGAGTATGCAAATAAATTGTGAATACGATCCAAGTAATAAAGGCCCAGGTTTCCTTTAGATCCCAACTCCAATATGATCCCCATGCTTCATTAGCCCATATTGCTCCTGAAAGAATACCTATGGTTAAAAAGATAAATCCTAGGCTAATCACACGATAACTCCAATAATCTAATTGTTGAATTAATTGGGCCTTGTAATAATTCTTAGCAGAAAAAAAAGAAGTTTTTTTAAAAATATTGTTTCTTTCATTATTGTATTGGATTTCACCAAATGAAAATGAATGATTTAATTGTAATAAATTATTACTTTTATAACTATAAAAAATATTTCTAAATGTAATGACTAGAAGTGCTACTGATAATAATGATCCACAAAGAAGAGCCGCATAGCTCAATATCATCATACTTACGTGCATTATTAACCACTCGGATTGTAGAGCGGGTACTAATATTGTGGGTTTATGTATTTCAGTTAAAAGACCCGAAGTAGCAAAGCCTTGGGTAAAAATAGTACTTGAAGAGCCGCATAGCTCAATATCATCATACTTACGTGCATTATTAACCACTCGGATTCTTGTGAATTTTATATTAACAAATTACTGAGCCCATTTTTCGAGTAAAATCCATTCCAATTATTCCAATATTTTAGGACTTATTTGTTTGTCGTACAAAAAAACTTTTTGAATTCCCGGTAGAAAGAGATTTCCCTAATGACAAAGCTTTTAACGCCGCCCAATATCCTTTCCTTTTCCAAATATTTTTACGAATACGCTTTTTTGATATAGAAGTACGTTTTTTTGGAACTGCCATTTAAAAATGAAGAAGTTACTCATTGTTATAGTTGGATGTGAAAGACATCTATTGTTCAAAACGAATTATTATTTCTTATTCATTATCCATTTTTTCTCTAAATAATATTCTCTTCATAAAAAATAAATATAGATATGTGAAAGATCTACTTGTTCAAGAACAAAAAATTTCAGAAATCATCAAAATCCAATCGATTTGTGTTTTTAACAGTGAATAGATATTCTAATGTTGTTCAATAACATTAAACACACATAATCAAATCGATTTTATGCATAAAAACACATTAAATCATAAATTCGATTTTCACACAGTAAGTTTTCGAAAAAAAATATTGTTTTTAATCCAAAAGCTTGATTCTTTAGCTCTGATACCACTTGTTAAAACCAGATTAATAGTTGATAAACAATAACAACACAATAATAACAAGAGATGAATATAAATCAGAACAATATACCATAGATCTCTTGATTAATCAAATAAATACGTGTGTGTGTTCTTGGTGTACATAATACCTCTTGTGCGTGTATAATTCAGAGAA
Source organism: Arctium minus (assembly GCA_954870635.1). Lineage (NCBI taxonomy): Eukaryota > Viridiplantae > Streptophyta > Magnoliopsida > Asterales > Asteraceae > Arctium > Arctium minus. Next base: position 37,334,844 of record OX941086.1, read on the forward strand.
TATAGCCTCCTTAATCTTCACAAGAGCTACCGAAAACTAGAAGAATAATACTATTTATACGTAGGTCAACATGACCTAATTAGTATTAATTATTAGCTAAAATACCCCCTAAGGTATTAAACACTATTACAAACTAGACCCCTTCTAAAATTTAATCTTGAATACAATTACTGATCCAACAGTATGTACAACTCCAAAAGAGAACTTCACAATTTTAACTTTAAAATTCTTCCTCTTTAACCGCAAGACGTCGCGGCATAAAATTTTCAACAAGCCCCATATGCATAAGTTTATTCCCCAAACCTCAATAGAACGATGAGAACGCAATAAATTTCAAATCGAGTTTAAAGCTTTGAGCCGCACAGATAAAACACATTTGACCAAAATAGTAACTACAACGACATGAATGCCTATAACTCATTTAAGTGCATTGCGGAAAATTTCTAACAGTAAAATTAATAACTAAAATATGCTCGGAACAAAAGTTTTATCTGAAATAACATAAATCTTTTATATGTTTACTCACATCAACAGTATAATTTAATCAAAATACAAATAGTATACAACGATTGACACTTGCATAAAGCCCAAAGATAAATCACATGATAATGAAACTTCTCCAAAATAACTTATGGGGTGACATTTATTAACAAAACTCATAAATTAACGCATGCAATAATGCATGTACACACGCTCCAAGATTTATCTACGTGACACAAAGTCGTACGATAAGATACCATAAAACCCGACTGAATTTTCATAAACCTCATTAACGCTTAAATCAAGCGGCGTCAAAATTTTCACTTCCTAACATAAAAGCATAAGACGACAACAAGTCTAAAAAAAATGTTAAAATTCTAAAACCACCACGTACAATAAAATGACCATTTTCAACAAAACTTTCATGAGACACGACGCCCAATAAGCTCGTAAATTTACACGCAATAAAATTAAAACACACGCATTTCGAAGTACACTCACGTGCCCAAAACGTCGCAAAACAATATTCCATAAAATTCAACGCGACTCGTACAGACCCAAAATTCCCTAGAAAGTTCAGACTCAAAATCATGGGAACAACTCTTCCTTTAAAACCTTAACATACGTGGAGGAGATCCAATGTTAAGGTTAAAAATTCTACAGTTACTTGCCCAGTGCCCCATATGGCATTAAAACACAAAACAGGGACGGAGAGATTTTCAATATAAACTTGCAATCACATGCAACAAAACCATTCCATGCATGCTTAAGCTCACGGTTTAAAATCTGATGAGTGCTAAATGCTTTACCAAGACTTAGTAACATAACTCACTTTATACTTTGAAAACATGAGAAATAATTTATGCAAACTTATTTAGAAATAAATTTTGTGCATGAATTTGGTCGGCACTCAGCATCTTAGGACTACGCTTCTCAATTTCATACTATTGTCATCCGGATGCTCAACATCTTAAAGCAATACTCGAATATTTCATCGGTTCACCTTATAATTTCTCCTCGAATAATGTCAATTCCATAAGTCTAAGGTTCTACTCCAACCAATTGTCCTGACCCGCAATGGTCAACTCCCAGCATTCATCATGTCAACTTCATCATGTCAACTGTCACTACAAGTGACAACGCTATAAACATTAACTTCTTCGAGCCACTACTCCTCGGAAACTCATCTACTACCCCCTCGATCCTCACACAAGGGCGGTTCAAGCACACACATGTAACATGTAAGTTCACTACGACGCTGGCTAGGAGCAATTATGAACGTATCGTACATGATTATCCTTGCTACCCTCGTCGCGATTCCCGATTCTAGTGACTCCATCAACTTCAAAATATCTTATCTTAGAGTGTCTAGTAGTGCAATCTCACTTTCTCATACTTAGAAGAACGCTAGTTTGAGTCTAGGTATCAGAAATCAACACCTAAATCTCTCAAACTTAAGCTCTGATACCAACTTGTAACACCCTCAAATATGGAAATAGCAACTAATTTAAAATTTTCTAAATACACCAATAAATGATTCATACACAATCGTAATTCATGGTTTAACCTCAACACACACAATTTATTCTCTACATACAGTCTATAACAAGGACGGGTGCTACTAAAACCCAATAATAGTCACTATCTCCAAACTGCGGAAGACTTCACCAAATCCTTACACTTGTGAAAAACTAAGCACATCTCTTCATAGTACTGCTAGAACCAAACCACCATCTGGAACCTCATGCACATGCCGACAAATAAAAAGGTTAGGCTTAACGCCTAGTGAGCTCAAGAGTTTTCAACATATATAAATTAATCGTTTAAAAAGAAGAAGAATACAATTGAAATCAAAATCTTTTAAAATGATATGCTTCAAATGTGAAAACGAATCGTTTTCCAATAATATGCATTTTAGACGAATGAGGCACCAAAATAAACGTTTTCCAAACCAAACTGTTTTAAGGACTAAGACCCCAAAATAACAACATTCCTTCGTAAATTAATTTCAACACAGAACTCACTCAAAAGGAGAATAGAAAGCGGACTCCCAATTTATGAAACGTGGATAAAACTTTATATCCCGAAACACCCAAAACACGGATGGGGTATAATACGCAACCCAGAAATCATGGATAAAATCCATATATAAATATATATATATATAAAACGTCACCGAAAACACAGATACTAAAATACAATGCCCAAAACAACATCTTTCGGTGACGGGGGAGACCCAGTTCCATATAATGTGGTGAAACACAAAGTAAGTTGCATCTAATGTTATGAAGCTTCTATCTCAACACCAAGGTTATCGAGTTCAACCACCCACGATCTATACCTCGAGCTCCCAATGGTCTAAGAAGGACTCACTGCTTCTATCATAGCACCAAAGTTATCGAGTTCAACCACCCATGATCTATACCTCGAGCTCCCAATGGTCTAAGAAGGATTCACTTCTTCTATCACAACACCAAGGTTATCGAGTTCAACCACCAACGATCTATACCTCGAGCTCCCAATGGTCTAAGAAGAATTCTCAATAAATCAGCTGACTGACTCTTATGCCTATGGATCCAATGTATTATAGTCTAAAATGTTACATGACCCAAACGAATGAACTAACGCATTCAAAACATGTAACTCTCATTTAAGATGCAACTAAGTACACCGTACGTCCAAGGCTCCTCAACGAGCTACCAAAACCGAATAAGTGTTCCAAAGACTCCACCAAGTACAAATCAAGCCCCAAGAGGCTTAATAGACGTTTGGCTAAAACACGAGAGCCAATATGGTTACATAAACCAAAATACACATTCTCCCAAAATCTTTGATTCTCAAATTACCATTGGCCTTCGTCCCCAAAACTCAAAAGGTTTCCCATTTCTAAAATGTTCCCCAAAGTCGGGAATGACCCAAACCCAAAGGACTCACACATTCGTACTTTTCAAAACATCCCATTTCATGAATGATGCATAAAACCCGACAAACACTTAAAAGTGCATTTTTGACCAAATACCTATTTATGCAATAATTCATCAAAACCCATTCATTTATGACACATTTATCGAAATGCCCAAAAAATCACAAAGATGTGTGCTATATAAGTTTATAAAGTTAAACATTTTCAAAATAACCAAACTTATCAGCAGTTAACAATTTCATGTAAGACGCAAAACCCTTTAAAATAAACATTTTGGCATGTACACCGTTTTTACAAATCAACTTGAACTCACCTTGCTAGATTTAGGCTAAATCTAGATTTTACCCCACTTTGAGCTTCCTTGACGAAACTTGAATCCTCCAAGCCAAAACCTAGATCCAAACATTTTCAACCTTAAATAACCATATTCAACCATATAGAAACATTCCCCAAACATTTTACATCAAAACCTCAACTTATACCCAAAACCCTAATTTTGACCTAACTCCAAAATCTTCCAAACCGAAAATGGAGAAACATAATACTTAGGAAATCATCAATAGAGAATTTATATAACCTAACAAGGTTTAGAGATGGAGAAAGTAAACTTACCACATAGGTTTTGGTGAAAACCTAGAAAACCCAAAAATGAGCTAGAGGTTGAAGATGAAGATGGAGATGGTGAATCCTTGATCACAGCTTTCCATTTTACCACATAATGGTGTTTCTCTCCATAAAATACAAGTATTTGAGCCACAAATAAGTTAGGGTTTGAAGGGAGAAGAGGGAAAACGATTTGGGAGAGAATAGGGAAAGTTTGGATGAGAGAAATGAGGAAATAGGCTGAAAGTTCGTCTTAACAGCGGCATGGTCCCCCTTGGCGACATTGCCAAGCGACTATGCCCAGGGCAATGTCGCCTGGAATAGTCGCCAGTATGACCCAGGCTTCTGTTTCCCTTCTGCGACTGTGCCATGTGCGACTGTGACTTGTCATAGTCGTCGGGCATTGTCGCGGGATCATTCCGGAGCCCCGAAACTCGATTTTTTCACTGCCAATACTCCCGATACTCCGAGGGACTTTAAACAACACATTTCCCAACAAAACCCCACTGTTCACAAGTCACAACAACGTTCGGGTGACATTTACTTACCGAAAATTACGGGTGTTACAGTTTTGATGATGAAGAGTATGCTATTAGGTGAAGTGGATCTTTGTGCTTCAAGACTTGAACTATGTTGCTCCTTATGGTACCAGATTGCTTTTTTGTTTTTGATCTTAACAATTCGCTTTGATGATCACTTGACCTTAAAATATCCACCTACCATTTTTTAATTAAAAAATTTACAATCAGGACCCTTAAATATATGTAAAGTTTAAATCAGAGCCTAAATTAATAATTTTAAAACTTGATTCCCTAACATAGGGATAAGATGAAAGTTAGTTACATTTTAGTGTAACTTTCCCTTAATATATCTAATTAAGAAAACTAATTACTTTTAAAATAATTTAGATTTTAAAAGTTAAAGTATATCTATTTGTTGGTCCTAGACCTCAAGGACCAACACAGAAAGTGTTTGTAGAAGGGGGAGTGAATACAAAAACAGTAAATTTGATCATTTTCATTTTAGTTAATTTCAAACATAAAATTACAGATATATTGCGAAAGATAGGAGGCAAGACCTTTATCCTAAACTATCTGAGGGGACAAATTTACACATTGAAAGAGAGGAGAAGAAGGTTCTCTTTCAGATTTGAGAAACTAAGACAACTCTCAGATATTGATGCCAAATTTACTTTCAAGCTATCACAAATATATGTTCTTTCAAAATTGGTGATTTGCATGTTAATCATTGTTCTAAAAAACTCGCTGCATAGCCGCCATGGTGTGCCATGGCACCAAGGCTTGTGTGTCACGCCACGTCAAGCCCATGGCACACCATGACCTAATGTGCCGTTATCGTAATGAGATATTTGATTTTTCTTTACGTTTTTAATGTCTTATTTGCTAGTTTTTAATATATAACGTAATTTAACCTGCTTATCATTATTGACTCATTAAGTAACACTACAAAACATACGTTTATATATATAATATTATATATGAATAAAAAATTTGACGCCATAAGTCACGCCTTGAAACGCCATGGCTTCACCTTGGCTCCTAAGGCTTGAGGTTTGGCCTCGTCGCCATGCCACGCCTCACGCCATTTAGAACCTTGATGTTAATACAATGAAATCATTAAATGCATTAAATGCTCTCCTTCAACTTTAACACGTGTCTTCGTCTGATTTATTGATCCATGCCTGCTTGTACTTATCACTTCAACCTTTTGAGTTGATGTAGACACTTTTTAACCCTTGACACCCTTTTGTATGTAGAACAATAAAGTATGATAAGTACTAATGAAACAATATTTTAGAACATACTTAAACTGACATGCCTTTGCATATTCACATACTTAAGGATGATAGTAGGGAATAGTTCGTGAACCAAAATTGTTGGCTAAGTTTGTACTTCGAATTCGGCTTGTCAGAGTAGTATTTCTCATACTACATACTGACTGTATCTTGTATTGATCTTCTTTTGGCTAGATGACAAACCAATCCGTTTTGGTGACAATCTAACCACTTTTCAACTAATCTTCGACTTTGTTGAAGGCTTCTTTACTCTTGGAAAAATACAGATAGTAATAAGACTTTTACAGGTAAAAATCCTCTTTTGTTTATTCTAAAGTATAAGTTATACAATAGTTACCAGTTATAGACATTTGTAAAGATAGTCTTGTCAGATATTAAGTGTTAGGAATAATTCAAAGGAGTATGAAAAATCTGATGAAGATAATAATCTGATGGTTGCTTTAGAGGCTTTCATCGGATTATGATCTTTTAATCAAAAACACTTAATGGTTTAATAGGTTTTGAATTCTTCAATCGGATTTAAACCTTTATTATGTGTCTAATCCGATTGTTTGAAATAAACATCAAATTAGACTTGTTTTTGTTGATAAGAAAGATAGTTTACTTCTAGATGTTTAAACTTTGAATATCTACATGTATTATGTGCAAATTCGATAATTGGGACTTGTCACTATTTTTATTTAATAGAAAAATATAATCAGAAATGACACGTGAAAACCAATTTTGCTTCTTTGCTAAACTCAATATTTTTACCCACAATTTATTTAATTATTCCACGCACTTCCATTTAATAATTATTTTAATTACAAAAATATCATCTACATCTATGTATTCTTATTCTTCTTTTTCTTTATTGAACTCGCCTATTACAAATGAATAAATGATTACTAGAAGCGTACTCGCGCAATGCAGCGAGATACATCACGATTTTAATGTTTTAATCTATTTATTTTTTTGTCGATTTACAGTACGATTTTGGATGATTTTGAGAAAGTGATAATTTTTTTTTATAAATTTGTTTAATTTAGGCTTAATAATATAATGTTTTTTATATAAAAAATTAAGTATGTTATTAAAATTCAATAATTATCTTATATATTTTAATGACATCTAGAAAAAATAACCAATTACATATTTAATAATATAATTAAAACAAAATTATAGTGTATATATTAATTAATAGTGATAATAGAAATGTCTACATAAAAGAAGGTCCTCCACATACCAAATTGGTGGGTGTTAGAAGCCTCCAGTAGTAATACGTATCTTGTGCTTTGATACTTGTAAATTAAGAGGTTTTTAAAATATTGCATAAAATGATGGTACCTTATGCCTAATAATTTGTATTTAAAAGTTTTTTTTATCTGTGCTTTATAATATAGTATAGATAAAGATATACAATCAAATAATGATCCATTTTATGAATAAAACAATCTAAAACATTATAAATATTTTTTTAGTATAATTTAAACACTTTTAAACCGTTGACCAACATGTTTATTTTATTAATTTTCTTAGTTTAATATCTTCAGATCTTTTTTGGAAATTTTGTGATATTTGTATCAATAATATTGATTGATTGGATAAGTAATTGATAAAATAAAATATAGAAGTTCATACCATATAGTATTAAAAGTATTACAAATATAAAACAACTAAAATATCTTGAAAATTAAAATGACAAAGTTGCATTCAAATTTCACTGTAATAGAACTATTTTCCTAACATTCTTCGTAACAAAATTTTTGATTGGTTCTTTTATAATCAAATTTCTCCAATGAGTCGTTGAATTGAAAGGATTAACATATAGATTATTTTCTTAACATTCTTCGTAACAAAATTTTCGGTTGGTTCTTTTATAATCAAATTTCTCCAATAAATCTGAATTGAAAGGATTAACATATAGGAGTTTACTTATTACCTCCAATTATTAAAAAACCCTAGCTCTATTCTAAGGCTGAATTCTCCCTTAACTCTGAACTTGTCTATGTGTTTCTAAAGTGCTATGAACAATAATAATCAAGATCAAGACGAATGAAGTCAACAAAATTACAAGTGAGGTCAAACAAAGAATGGGAAAAACATAGAACAAGAAAAAGGAAGATTATTAAACAAAGTCGTTTTTGGTACTTCAATCATAAAAGTAACCATCAGGAAAATTAAGATGAATGACACTAACTGACTTGGAGAAGTCAATCGTCAAATTAGATACCTAAGGAGAAGAAATTATAGATTTGCAGTTGCAAGTAAGAATTGGTGAATCCCTAAATCTGGTTGATGAGAAGGAATTGGTACACTAGGCTAAACTATTAAATCATTATACTTACCCAAATGGGCTAGAATAAGAGGAAAAAGACCAAAGGGATTGAGATAAAACATAGACTAAAAATCAATATATATATCAATTCGTGGAAACTCTGCAAACCATTGTTTTAGGAAACAATATATATTTATGGAAAACTATTATGATTCATTAATAATGATTGTGATATATATGAAAGATGATAAGATTCATTTATTATAATCATACTTTAGAATAGGAAACTTAACAAAATGTTTCCTAAAATAGTGGTTTGCAAAGTTTCCACAAATTATTTGGTTTTCAAATGAAACGCACCCTATATATATATATATATATATATATATATATATATATATATATATATATATAGAAAGAGAGAGAGAGAGAGAGAGGGGAGGAGGATCATACGGGAATGACAACTGTTTAAAAGAATAAAAGACTAGCTCTCAACCAATCATTGTTAAAAATAATTCCAAAAATAATAATATCCAAAAATAAGGTAAAAAGGTCAAATATTTCAAAATATGTTATTGATTATTCTTAGAATCTCACCAAATTCCCTTTAATTCTCATTCAATCTCAATCAAACAAATTCGACAATCGCGGTTGTGTTAAACCCACTCCTGATTTTTTTGAAATCCTAATACAGATTTTGGTGTTAATCACATGTGATTTAGGGTTGCATTTTGTTTAATTCATTTGTACTCTAATGACATGTGATTTAAGGTTGCAAACTAATAACATCATTTTATCCAAACTATTTATCATAAAATCACATATGATTTTGTGAAATATATCAAATACAAAAATTTGTCTAATTACTACAAAGTATAATCACATGTGATTTAGTGATGCATATTACACTTAAACAATCTGTCCAATTTCTTGACAATATAGTCATATGTAATTTTGGGTTGTATATTATATCTAAACAAGTTGTCTAACGTATTTATCATATAATCATCTGTGATTTTGGGTTGTATATTCAGGATTTGCTTGAAAAACAAACAAAATCAGATCAATTACCGAAATAGATTAACCGATTTGCTTGAATAAAGAAAAATGATAAATACGATTTTGATTTAAATGATTTATTGTTATCCCTTATTTTTAGGAAGTCAATACTATCCTAAATTAATCCATATCATATATATATATATATATATATATATATATATATATATATATATGATATGACCTTAATACCCTTTTAATCTAAATTTTGGAAAATATTATTTTCGGAATTATTATAAAAAATGATTAGCTGAGAGCTATTCCTTTATTCTTTTAAATAGTCTTCATTCTCGTTTGAACCCACGTCTCTCTTTCTCTCTCTCTCTCTCTCTCTCTATATATATATATATATATATATATATATATATAGGGTGGGTTCAAATAAAAACTCATCTTTCATTGTGTATATGAGAACAAATCTTAACCATTGATCAAAACTTAGAAAACTAATCAATGGTTAATACATAATAAGGTTAATTGAGAAGTGATTAAGAACAAAATTGTAATTTTGAATCAACGCCTACCTTCTTTGACTTTTTATTTTTATTTTTAATTTAAAAAAATTTACCCCCTTAAACTTTAAAATAATTTATCTTAAAAATTAGTAATATTTTAATCAAACAAATTACATAAAAAAAAACGAGAATTTCGTGCTCTTCGATATGACATCCATCTCGATAGAGTTTTTTTTCGTTTTAACCGTTTTTTACGTGAAATTCTATATACGTGTTATATTCATTATGAATATGCATGCACGTCTTCAGATGTCCACATTCAGTATAGATAACAAAGGTGAACGTTCATTCACTATTCATTATGAATAATAGCATACATGATGAACAATACCGTATGCTGGATGAATAATACAATATTCAAGATTTTTTTGTTTTAACCGGTTTTTACGTGAAATTCTATATATGTGTTATATTCATTATGAATATGTATGCACGTCATCGGGTGTCCACATTCAGTATGAATAACAAAGGTGAACGTTCATTCACTATTCATGATAAATAATACAGTATTCAAGATGAATAATACACGAATCCATGATTATTTATCATGAATCGTGTATTATTCCCCTTAATGTTCTATTATTCATACTGAATGATACATTATTCATGATGAATAATATATGAATGACCCGTGAAGGTGTAGACACATGGCGCACTCTCTTTTGTTTCCCAATTCACAATCGAAATTGGGTTTAGTTCATTATGAATATGTATGCGCATCCCCAGATGTCCCACATTCGTTATGAATAACAAATGTGAACATTCATTCATTATTCATAATGAATAATATAGTATTCAGGATTAATTACACAACATTCATTTCGAATAATACACGAATTCATGAATCGTGAATTATTCACCTTGAATGTTGTATTATTCTTCCTGAATGATACATTATTCATGATGAATAACACATGAATGACCTATGAAGATGTGGAGACGTGACGCACTCTCTTTTGTTCCCCGATTCACAACAGAATTACTCGATAGGTTCTCGATTCGTCTTGATGGGTGTTGGGTTACGATGCGGAAGAAACGTGATGCCTTACGACGTGAAGAAAGTGTTGAAGAAGGTGATGTCGAGTTACATACTTACGGTGTCGATGCGTTGTACAAACTTGAACATACATAAATATTCATAATGAATATAACATGTATATAACATTTAACGTAAAAAACGGTTAAAACGACAAAAAAGAAAACTATATCGAGATGGATGTCATATCGAAGAACACGAAATTCTCGTTTTTTTGATGTAATTTGTTTGATTAAAATATTAGTAATTTTTAAGATAATTTATTTTAAACTTTAATTGGGTAAAAAAAATTAATTAAAAAATAAAATAAAAAGTCAAATATGGTAGACGTGTGTTTAAATTTTCTTCCATTTTTATCCCTAAGCATTTTAAAATAAAAAACTCTATTTAATATGAGTTGTTGGATCAAAAGAGATCGAGTGACTGAGATTTGTCCTCACGTGCACAATGAAAAATGAGTTTTCATTTGAACTTTCCTCTATCTCTCTCTCTCTCTCTATATATATATGTATATATATACATACATATATATGAAATGCTAAATATATGAGAAATAGAGAAGTAATCCTAGCCTTTCATTCAGTCAAGATCGGCTTTGACCAGTCAAATTTTGCTTCTTTGACTGGTCAATAATTACGGTTTTGACTGGTCAAAAGTTACGACTATTCCAAAAATAGAAGAACAGTTTCGTAATTTTTACAAATACACGGGACAAGTTCATATATGAAATATATGTTCATATGTGAACCAGTGTAATTCACATATAAACTCTTTTAACAGATTCATAATGAACCTTTATGATTCATATATGAACCAATTAACTGATTCACATATGAACTAATTAACTGTAGATTCATATGTTAATCAGTTGAAATAATTAACAGATTCATATATGAACCTTTGTGATTTACACATGAATTAATTAACTGATTCATATATGAATGTATAGTTCATATATGAATCACAAATGTTTATATATGAATCAGTTAAAAGAGTTCATATGTAAATTACACTGGCTCATATATGAACATATAATTCATATGTGAATCATACAGGTTCATATATGAACTCGTCCCGCGTATTTTACGAAACTATCCCTCTATCTTCTACAGACCACACAAGGAATTATCCGGTGCTTCACGGTCAAAGCCGCAAATGTTGACCAGATAAAGGGTTATGATCATTTCTTTATTTCTCATATTTTTAGCATTTCTCAAATAAATCTAATCCTCTCTCTCTATATATATATATATATTAATATCATTGGGCACCAAAACAAATTCCAAAATTCTGAAAATTTTAAAGGCTCTATTCAAAATCTCACTTTAGTATATCCTCGGATACCACCCTGTTGATATGTTATTAATGAACTATAAATCTAATTCTCTCTACTTGATATAAAACAAGTTAAATTTGACTATTTTTAAACAAATTTAAAAAGAAAAGAAAAGAAAAGATCAGTTGATAAACAAAAACCGTTTTGGATAGGAAAAGATACGCCTTTAGAAATTAGAATGAAGCAAGTGAGGTCAATAAAGTCGCAAAAGGTGCAAAAGAAAAGTCAAAAGCCCTTAACTTATCTTGTTTGAAACGAATGGCACAAGTCTATATTTGCCTTTTTATTTATTTATTTAACTTAACATTTCTATAAAATATAAATATCTTAGCATCAACATTATTCTTTATTTATATTAAAATAATGTAAATTTTAATTTAATAACATTAATTTTTAACAAAAATACTATAAATATATTCATTTCCGCACCAAATTTGCAAAATATAATATATATATATATCTCTATATCTATACTATATTATAAAACATGGATAAAAAACTCTTAAATACAAATTATTAGGCACAAGGTACCATTATTTTATACAGTAGTTTAAAAATATCTTAATTTACAAGTATCAAAGCACAAGATACATATTACTATTGCAGGCTTCTAACACCCACAAATTTGGTATGTGCAGGTCTTCCTTTTATACAGACATTTCCATGTATCACTATTAATTAATATATTATATTATTATAAATTTGTTTTAATTATATTATGAAATATGTAATTGGTTATTGTTTGTAAATATCATTAAAATATATAAAAAAATCATTGAATTATATCAAAATACTTAATTTTTTTTATATAAAAAACATTATATTATTAAGCCTAAATTAAACAAATTTATAAAAACATTATCACTTTCTCAAAATCATCCAAAATCGTACTGTAAATCGAGAAAAAAAAAACATTAAAATCGTGATGTATCTCGCTGCATTGAGCGAGTACGCTTCTAGTATATATAATATTAGATGAAAATTTGATGTTTAACCATCTAGACTTGTGATGATTCGAAACAACCCAGTTTCCTTGAGACCATCTTGGAGCAATTGGATGGGTTCGGTTTTATCTTTGTTGAACTTTCACAATTAAATATCAAATCTTCACAGCAAAAACACTAAACATTTACAACAATATACGGAACCTTCACATAAAGAAAAAAATAACGCTAAACATTCATATTAAAAAACACTTAACCTTCACATGAAAAATACAAAGAACCTTCATCGGAAAACACATACCAAACCTTTACATGAAAAAGCAAAACTTGAACCTTCACAATATGTTTTATGGTCTTAAAAAAGTGGTTGGTCTCAAGTAGTGCCCCGATTTTTTTTCTATTCAGTACATCTGTTTCAACTCATCTAAGTTATGTGTTTTGTCATTGGTTCCATGAATTCTTAGGTTTTAACCATTTAATTTGTGAATAATTAATTTATCTTAATAGTATTGTTAATATATAATACCCAACATATTATACTTTTGAGAAAAATAATCTATACTATATTATAAAGATGACATAAAAAACTCTTAAAAACAAGTCTTAAAGTTTAATGTACCGCTATTTAATGATAATTAATTAAAAAACAACTATAAAAGCTGTATGTACTACAGTTAATGTTATTCATTAATTTTCAATCATTATCTCTAACCATTTTAACTCTCCTAAAATCATTTCCCATTTTAACTCCCCTAAAATAACTCTCAGCATATTTTAGATATAAAAAATCTAAAATATAATTAAAAAATCTTACAGAATATTTTATAAAAAAAATTATATTATTAAACCAAAATAAATTACATTATATTATTAAGTCTAAATTAAACAAATTTATATAAAAAAAATCATTATCACTCTCTCACAACCATCCAAAATCGTAATGTAAATCGACAAAAAACAGAAAATAAAATGAAACATTAAAATCGTGATGTATCTAGCTGCATTGTGTGAGTACACTTCTAGTAAAATAAAATAAATGGATGATGTGGGTTTGTGTGGAGGATGGAGGAGGAGTATGCAAATTGAAGATGTAAGTTGAGTCAATGGTTTTGACATTTGTGTGTCCTTGTTCAAACCAGAACTACGGCTTCGTATCTTACATCCACACTACGTCACAACCAACACTCGGCTTTTACTTACCATGGGCTTCCTAGCTTTCCCATTTATCATTCAACGCCAAATATTTTAAATACATCAAATCTATTTATACCTTTTCATATACCAGTGGTATATGAATGAGAAAGTCGTATAAATAACAACCTTTTTATTTGTTATTTTATTAGGTTCGACCCTGTGTATTACACGGGGTAATTTAAAAAATTTAATCATGCCAGAAAACTTATCTTACAGATATTAATGATTATCGAAAGTATGATGCTACGTTTCCAAGTTTTTTTTCCTTTCAGAGTTATTTTTTTACAGTTGGTTACAAAATATCGTTGTTTTAGGCATTTTTCATAAAGAATGTTTTGCAAAAAATTAATAAAAAATATGAATAAATATTAAGAATTTATAAAACAAAATCTATATTATATTATAAAGCAGAGATAAAAAAACTCTTAAATACAAATTATTAGGCACAAGGTACCATCATTTTATACAAGATTTTAAAAATCTCTTAATTTACAAGTATCAAAGCACAAGATACATATTAATACTGCAGACTTCTAACACCCATCAATTTGGTATGTAAAGGGCATTCATTTTATGCAGACCTTTCCATGTATCACTATTAATTAATATATTATATTATTATAAATTTGTTTTAATTATATTATTAAATATGTAATTGGTTATTTTTTCTAGATGTCATTAAAATATATAAGATAAAAATTGAATTCTAACAAAATACTTAATTTTTTATATAAAAAACATTATATTATTAAGGCTAAATTAAACAAATTTATAAATAAAAAAACATTATCACTTTCTCAAAACTATTCAAAATCGTACTGTAAATCGACAAAAAAACAAAAAATAAAATGAAACATTAAAATCATGATGTATCTCGCTGCATTGCGCGAGTATGCTTCTAGTTTATAACAGAACGTAAATGAAATTATGGAAAAGTACATAGTTAAAATTGATATGAAATTGTAAAAAGAAAATCACGACAATTTAATGATTATTTGTATCAAATTTCATACTAATTTTAACAAATCTCATACTAATCACGACACATTAATTCATATATATTTATAATATTTAATAATATAATTAAATCCAAAGATATTCAATATTGGACTCATTTTGAAGGTATTGACGAAACGATTACAATGGTATAATTTATAAAAAATAAAAATGTTTTTTTAATGCATTTTAGTTCATATATATAGTATTTATGTTTATATGATAAAAATCTAAAATGAAAAATAAAAAAGTAAGGGATTAAAAGTAAACTATATACTTAATTATAAGAGTAGTAAATATAAGGTATAAATTAAAAAAAATTGAATTAAGGAAAGATTTAAAAAAGAATGAACGTGGATGTGGTAAATGAACTTATGATGTAAAATGCGTCCAGATACATGTTTAGGCGGGAAAATGAAAAAATGAGTTCAACAGAAGACGACACGTGTCCTTCTGGTTACTTATTTATTATATGTATAGATTTTATTCTTTTAAAAAAATGCTTTTGTTTCAATTTTAGTTTGCTTTAAAATAAGTGTCTATTTTCGAAATTAAAATGTCTGCTTTCTAATTCTATCCTTAACTATGAGATAAAAAAAAATTCAGCACTGTTATTAGAAGTAAATTTGTCATTTAGTTGATTAAAAAGTGTAATGATTACATATTTATAATTTATGTTTCCTTTTCATTATAGATATTTATTTTGGATCAGATGGAATATTATTTTTCTCTTAAACATGTCTACGTTGCTTTTCTTTACATCCTTAATGTTCAAGAATTGACCCCCAAATGGCAGCACCAATTTTAAAGGGTATAAAAGCATATTATAAATCGTAATAAAATGAAACATATTGTTATCTTTCCTATTTTTAAGAACTTACTTTCAAAAAATGTATTTTATAAAACAATTTGTGGATATGATGCTGTTAAAATACCGTAGCTTTTTGGATAAAGAAAGCGTAAGGGCCGTTTACCTAAATGCTTACCCGGTAAACGCTTACCAATAAAACTCAACACACTAACTTGTTTTACCGGGTAAGATTTTAATCTTTACGATGGTATCTTATACAACAATTTACGCGGTAAGCGCTTACCCGGGTAAGAGTTGTCACTCTCTCTTACCGGGTAAGACTCTTCATTCTTATCCTCGCTCTTACTAGGTAAGATCCTATCCGCTTGTCATGTTCATCTGCTATGGTAAATTCCCTGGTAAACACTTACCGGATAAGTATTTTGTAAACGACCCCTAAGTATTACTTCGAAAGAAAAAGAACATTTTTGAATTTTTTTTTCAATAAACTTTCTTTATTGACACATATTATCGTAGACGGAACATTAAAATAGAGTTTTTGAAAATGTTTTCGTCAAAATGAAAAGCTAAATAAAGTAATTTGCCAACATTATTATACTAAGAGAAAATTACAAATTTCGTCCCTTGCCTAAACACCGTTAAATTAAGAGTATTTTAGTTCTTTTACTTTTTTTTTTCTTACAAAATTAAAAAAAGATATATAATTTCTATATTGTAAAAAAATATCTATGATTACAATTTGTACAACATTTGACAACCACCCATGACATCGCCGTTTTGACCGCCCGATAACCACCTCTTGTTTTCGAGCGATGAATTCCCCTCGGTCTTTTTTCCCGGCGAACACCCTCTTCCATTATTCCCAAACTCTACAACCCACTTTGAAGACGTGTTACCATTGATGTTAGGGTTGTTCATCGTGGTTAAAATCCAATGGATTTAGGTCTATCTGATATTATCCAATCATTTAATGGATGTTGAATTTTTTCATCCGATTCAATCCAATTAACTATTGATTAATTTGTTGGAAACCAATACGTATAAATATTCATATACTTTGTTAATTTGTTGGAAACCAATACGTATAAATATCAACTGATTAATCAGCCGTTTCAACCAAATATTCATATATTTTGTTAATTTGTTGGAAACCAACATGTACAAATATCAACTAAAAACAATATCTTAAAATAGTAACAATTATATATATTTATTAATTGGATGATAGTTGGATTATAATTGAATTGGATCAGTTTGGTCTTACTGGATTCTGGATTACCATCCAAGAACCGACCGATCCAATTTAGATCTAATCTGATCCGATCCAATTATAATTGGATATCCGATTATAGTCGGTCGGTTCTAATTGGATCGATCGGTTTAAATGGAATTGGATAACTTTCTGCATACCCCTAATTGATGTGAAACGAAGGCAACAACGTTGACCTCAACTCCCTATCGTCCTCCCTTTGCCTATGTACAAGACCTAATAGATTTCATTTTTATTTTCCATTTCAATGCATGCCCACATGCGGACCCGATCCATATATCCGACCCCTCCGATCATCTTCTCTATTGACGTTCACTATCTCCATCTCTATCAAATATTTTCTTCTCCCAGAAACAATGAAGAAATGAGAGGGAAATGGATTTTAAGAAAACTTGTGACCTCCCTCAATCTTTCAACTCAATTTTATTTGTGATGGTCATATTATATTAATCTCATCACTCGATTGTCGATGGGGTTTGTTTTAAAATCGATTTGGGTTAGATTTGTTTGAAATTAGTCTATTACTTTGACGGAGAAGAGCGTGGGATTGGAGAAGGTGACCAGAGAATAAAAGGATTGTTGGAGAAGGGAGCGGATCGGAGAAGGGGTTGTAGCCTGAGATGGAGGAGGGTCGTAGCTAACGAGGGAAGGTGAAATGGTGGGGACTAGGGTTATGTACTTATGTCTTGTTGTTCTTTTTCTTTTTAACATTTTATACAGTTGTACAAAAACTTTATAAACTTGGACCTTTAAAAAAACTCTGGTTAAAAAGACAAAAGTGGCCATCACGTGAGGAGCACTTGATGGGGTTAATAGTATAGATTTAAATGGAGTTAGGTCTAGGAATCCGATACACAACAAAACTAAAACCACAATAATATTATTTATAATTATTTTATTTTGGGACTCAATTCATAATTTCTATATAACAAAAATTTGTAATTTACTCTCATACTAATTAACATTTTGCAAGATTGTAATTTAGTAAATTCATAATATACATGCATATATTAGGTCGCATATGCATGTTATATGTACTAATTAATAGAATAATTGATTGATAGAATATTCGCTCCAACTAAATACAAAAAAATATTCGAGTTCATGTTGAATAAATATCGGATGGACATGGATTCTAATTTGAAATTATTGTAGAGAGAAGCAAAATTGTAGATTCAAAGTCCTACAGATATGGATGGGTTTATAATAAAAATGAAATATTTACTATGGTAAATCATAATAATTGAAAAATATTCTTTCAGTTATTTCATCTTTAATGAAGGCACATAATCCTTCAATATTCCTCATTGTGTCGAGTCAAAAGGTGATGGTGTATAATTCCTGTCTCGTTAAAACCTTAGGCCACAAAACCCAATTGGAGAAATAAAAACTTTAGACAAAGGAAAAAGTACAAAACACCAGTAACAATTCCTTTATTTTACTATCCTCCTTGATTCGTACATCATTTAAGAGGTTTAGAAAACAAGATGATGTATAAACTGTTGTCTAACTAAAAGTTTGTGCCAAGGAATAAAATCCAGTGAGAAAAATAAAACATTGGACGAAGGAAAAAAGTACAACCCATCAATGTTACATGTTCAGTAGATATCTTCTTTTGTCTATTACTCCCTCTGATATGTACATTAATCACAGGAGCTTAGAAAGCCTTCACATTCCAACGATTTCCACATATTTCTCAAATGTAACCATAGGCAATGATTTGGTAAACAAATTTGCCACATTCTCTTCAAACCTTACTTGTTTCACTTGAATCGTGAAAAGAATCTGTTATTGATTGTAGAGAAAATTTGGCAAAAATATGTTTTTTATTATCACCCTTTATATGTTACTTTCATGTGTTCAATACTAGCTGCATTATCTTCATATGTGCATGTAGGATTTTTAGGGGGTAGAACTTAAACCACTCTCTCATCTATCATGTGTATTGATATTCCTTAACCATATATGCATCAAATTGCCTCACATAGAGCAATATATCTCATAATCTGTTCTAAACAAGTGTTTACAATGTGTTTACCTTGTGTGCACATTAAATTGTGTGTGTGTGTGTTTTATGGAGAGAGTAAAGATAAGAAAGTAGAGAGAATTGAAGATTGATGAGAGAGGAGAGAGAAATATTTTTATAAATTAAATTAGATGTTATTGTTTAACTATTTTTTTATGGTATAAACCGGATATATATATATATATATATATATATATATATATATATATATATATATATATATATATATATATATAGGCGGAGTTCAAACAAGAACACCCATGCTTAATGAAAATACAATAACACTTATAGGCCTCTAAATTAACTAATCAATAATAAAAATTAAAATAAATTAAAATAAATAAAAATATATTAGTATTTATCAATATTTTCTGTTATCTTAGATTTGTCTTTGTCCCTTAAATGCTGCTAGTATAATCGAAGACTTCTTATGGCGATGCCTCCGTTGTTGATAATGATGTGATTTTGATGTGATAATAATGATAATGCTTTGATAAACTGAAGATTTCTTATGATGTGATTTTTTGTGATAATGATGTGATAATAATGTGATATGATGTGATTTTGTTATGATAAATTGAAAATCAGTGATGATCACGTCCACAATCATCGGCTCTGTCTATTCATTATGTGATTTACAGTTTTTTTTTTCTATTTTACCCCTACATGCCTTCTGATATCCCTAAAAAATGATAAATATTTATTTAATATTCTATTGCTCCATCAACCTTCTCAAATTATGACTTAAGACATAATGATGGACTTACAAGTGTTAGCGCATTTGCGTAAATCTATCTATATATATATATATTATAGAGGAAGGATCATGCGAGAAGTTAAACATTTTGCGAGAAGGCGAGAAGTGTGATATCATATATGATTACACGGCTTGTGGGTGTGCTTAATCATATATGATTAAACATCTATGTATTGCCAATATAGCATGTGTTTAATCATATATGATTAAGCTTGTGTATCATATATGATTAAATACTTCTCGCCTTCTCGCAAAATGTTTAACTTCTCGTTTGAACCCACCCATATATATATATATATATATATATATATATATATATATATAGAGAGAGAGAGAGAGAGAGAGGGGGGAGGATCATGCGAGAAGCCGAGAACGAATATGGACCACATATCTTATTTAATAAACGAATTAAATAAAACATTATAAAATTAAATAGAAAATCATATGATTGTCATTTTGTGTATAACATTATTTGTAACCGTAGGAATAATCCCTAATAAATTGGGATTGAGTCTGTTTTCCAAATTAACCGATTTCATCACAAAGATAAATATGTAACAGTTTGATTATAGGTTTTTATAATATATCACAATTTGTTCGATAATCGTATCAATCATATCTGATAATTGTAGATATTTTTGAACCACCGGCGACTACCTCCGATCTAAACCACCGCCGACCACCACCAATCTGGAACCAACGGCCGACCACCGCCAATCTGAACCACCACCGATTTAAACCTACGGTCGACCACCACCGATCTGAACCACCACCAACCACCACCGATCTGAACCACCATCGACCACCATAAACCACCACCGATCTAAACCATCGCCGACCACCACCTATCTGAACAACCACCGACCACCGTCGACCACCACCGATCTAAACTACCGCATACCACAACCGATCTGAACCACAGTAGTTGGATTTTGGTTTCAAAATTTTCAAAAAAGGGTATTTTGGTCATTTACCAATATTTCATTCAAATTCCAAAGCTACATTATGTGAACCAAACAGACAGATTCCAATTCCTTTAATAGATTTTATTCCAATGCATGTCACCCATACAAGTGGTCAAACCTGAGAACATTCCATTCCAATTCCTTTGACATATTCCATTCCATCCAAAAAACATTCTGCGAACCAAACGTTCCCTAATAGTTTATATTTATCTCGACCGTCACATCTTTTTGATGACGACACGCTTATCCTACAACACTACCCCTTGTGTCGAGTCAAGGGAATGGTGGTGCACACTTTTTGCCTGATTAAAATCTTATGCCAAAAAACAAACCCAATGGGAAAAATAAAAACTTTAGACGCAGAAAGAGTACAAGGCACCAGTAAACAATTCCTTTAGTTTACTATCCTTCTTGATTTGTACATCAATCAAGAGGTTTAGAAAACAAAATTATATATAAATTGTTGTCTCACTAAAACCTTGCACCAAAGGAATAAAACCTACTGGGAAAAATAAAGCCTTGGTGAAGGAAAAAACACAACCCATCAATAGTGCATCTTTTAGTAGACACCTCATTTTGTCTATTACTCCCATTATTCGTACATCAATTAAAAGAGCTTAGAAAGTCTTTGCATTTCAATGTTTTCCACATGATTCTCAAATTTAGCCTTAGGCAGTGATTTGGTAATCAAATTTGCCATATTTTTCACATACCTTACTTGATTCACTTGAATCTTGTGGAGAGTTTGTTGTTGACGATTGTAGAGAACTTTTGGCGAAATGTGATTTGCATTATCACCCTTTATATATCCTACTTTTCTTTGTTATATACACGATGCATTATTTTCATAGATGCATGTCGGATAGTGGTTAAACTCAAACCAATAACTACTCTAATATATGTAGAGTAATGCTTAAAATAGTTCGAGGAGGGTAGCTACAAGGGTTTGCTTAGTTTACTTCCAAGCAATCGGCATGTTCCTTATGGTGATTCTTTATCCAATTTGGGGACAACCTTTGTATGGGTCAGACATATATTGTTAGGCCCAGATTACAACATTTCAATGGATACTTGATTGAACAAGAAGATATTTGGGAGGAATCATGTGTTTTTTTATTCGCAAATAGCTATTACAAACTACCTAGAGAGAGAAATATAGATATTTCTCTCTCTAGAAATAGAAACTCACTCAAGATCTACATTGTGAATTACTTGCTTACAAAATTAACAACATGACCTTATTTATATACTCCCAAACTCCCTTGTACACCATTTTGCCCAAGCCCATTAACCAATACAAGACCCAAATACAAATTAAAGGCCCTTTACAAAATTTTCATATATAGGACATTTTGTGTCCTAACAGATACCTAATATCAGCCAATACATACCAAGACATTGTTTGGTGTTTTACTATAATGGCTAGTACTTTTGCTGCTCACTATCTAAGTAGGTTTTGAAGGTCTATTATCAATCCCATTTCTCTCTCAGTAGGGAAAGTATAAGCCTACGTTAATGGTTCCAAAAGATTAATTTGATATCATTTCAATGACGTTGCATAGAAGCTGAACTAAATCTAGCTAACAGTTCACTTATAAATGCAATATGCGGTCATAGGGCAATAGGCTAACTTGTCGCAAACTGAGCATGTATGAAAGTGACTTATAGCAAACCAAATAACCTCAACTTGTCATAGAGCCACTTGATGCAAACCAAATAATATCGAACCTCATTTGTCGCAAGTGGCATAAGACGAGAAGTACACTTGACACAAACGCCTTCTTGCCTCAACCTTACTTGTCGCAAGGGCCTACATGCATCAACCTCACTTAACGCAACGACCATCACCCGACAAGTAACTTGTCGCAACCATTTACTTGCGATAACCTTCAACTTGACGCAGACTGAATAAAACACACAGTAACTTGTCGTAGATCGCTTCTTGCGATAAGTAGACTTGACGCAACTCATTACTTGCGATAAACATCCTTAGAAAAAATTCTGAAATTTACGATAAGTCCAATAATCTTGCATCAACCATGAAGAACTTGCGTTAAGTCCAGATCTTGCGTCAAACGACCTCTGAAACTGAAAAATCATCATAACTTGCACGATACATCGAATTTTGAGATGAAACTTGGTGAGCAAACTCAAAAAATGATTCTGATCAGGTTTGTAGTTGATGATCTCTTCCAAAAACCACTAAAAATCATAATTTGATCATAACTCAGTAAGTTTCATTCTTCGAACCAATATCCTCAAAAATTCGATCAAATCTTCAAAATTAGTTGAAATTAAACATGATGATTGATTCCAATTGATAAAACGATGAGTGTAGAATCAATATAGCATCAAAGATCAATCAATTAAACTCCAAACCTTCAAAAACCAAAATCTGCAGTTACTGTTCATCGAAAAGTCACTGTATACATTGAAAATGTTGTAAAATGATGATCGTATCGAAGATAATCTTCAAGTCAGCTCTGATACCAATTGGTAGGCCCATATTACAACATTTCAATGGATGATTGATTGAATAAGAAGAGATTTGGGAGGAATCATGTGTTTTTTTATTCACAAATAGCTATTACAAACTACCTAGATAGAGAAACATGTTTCTCTCTCTATAAACACACGCTCACTCAAGATCTATATTGTGAAGTACTTGCTTACAAAATTAACAACATGACCTTATTTATATACTCCCAAACTCCCTTGTACACCATTTTGCCCAAACCCATTACTCAATATAAGGCCCAAATACAAATTAAAGGCCTTTTACAAAAATTTCATATATAGGACATTTTGTGTCCTAACAGATACCTAATATCAGCCAATACATACCAAGACATTGTTTGGTGTTTTACTATAATGGCTAGTACTTTTGCTGCTCACTATCTAAGTAGGTTTTGAAGTTCTATTATCAATCCCATTTATCTCTCAGTAGGGAAAGTATAAGCCTATGTTAATGGTTCCAAAAGATTAATTTGATATCATTTCAATGACGTTGCATAGGCGCTGAACTAAATCTAGCTAACAGTTCACTTAGAAATGCAATATGCGGTCAAGTTTATTGTTTTAAGTACAATAATGTGACTATTGTACTTAGATCGGGAATTCCAGCTCCCGACACCTCTTCATCATCGTCCTTTAGACGAAATGGATATTTCCTTATATCCAACACTTCAATCGATCATGGGAGTGCTAGTCGGATGTACTTTGTCTTTGTCCATATTAAATTGCATGATGATTTTCTGGACATATGCGAATTGGTGCATCAATATTCCACAAGGTAAGTGTCTTAGTTCAAATAACTAGTAGACAAAATCAAGTTTTGCCAAGATCTTTAACTCAAATTCATATATTAAGTAGATTATGGTTTCTCTTATTTCATCAAGAGTGCCTATTGTGTTCATAACATCGACATATAGAACTATGACTGAAAATATGGAACTCTTTTTCTTTATAAATACACAAGGGCACAATTCATCGTTCTCAAGTATTCACTTAGCGGGTACACCATATCCGCCTAAACTACATTAATCTATAAAGTGAGTATTTAATTTATTTATAAACACACTGTGTTGTTTGGAGTTACTTCTCTTTGGTAATGTAAGGCCATCAGACACTTTCATGTATATATGTAAATCTAGATCCCTATAGAGATATGTAGTAACCACATTCATGAGTTGCATTTCTAGTCCTTTGGAAACTATTATAGTGGGACGTTTTTCTCATTACGCTTTCTGACAAAGACTCATCTATTTCTTACGGGCTTTACACTTGGTGGGTTAGCACTACTGACCAAATACCCATTCATTTGTCAAAGAATATAATTCTTTCTGCATGGTATCTTTCCATTTAGGCCAATATACTCTTTGATGACATTTTTCAATTGAGTGTGATTCGATGTCATCGTGCTCTATCATCTTATGAGCAATAGTATACGAGAATATATCATCAATGGGTATTTAATTTGTCCATCGACTCATACGTACTCTCATAATTAGTTTGAGAATTCTTTCTTCTTTGGAATCAATATTAACTTAAGAGTGTCCTCCAGTAAAGATTTATGGACATAGTTATTATTAGAGACAATCCCATGAGAGGTTTTATGTATTGATGATTAATGGTTGTGCCGCCCTCCTCTATTCCTCTATCTATCAAACCAAGTAGATTCCACCATTTATGTTTGGTAGCTACGACCACAACCACACCTCCATTGTGTGTGATTGCAACGCACATTCAAGCGACGTTGTGCCACTATTGGGGACTTTTAACCTTACGGGTATATTGCAGCTCGTATGTGTAATCTTGTCACTATTGGAATAATATTAAACGTAATAGGTATAGAGTTTGATTCGTTTGACTTCAACTTTACATTGTGAATCTTAGGGATCAAAATGAGATAAAGTAGGAACATTCCATGAGAGTTTTTGTTGTTCCCTTAGAAAATACCTTTTCCTATCTCTGCCTAACGACGGGAAAACTATGGGGGCACAATTGGCACATATGTAAAAATCACCCGTCATAGGTTTAAATAGTGGATAATAATCATGTGGATAGCGGATAATTGTTGGAGATTCATATCACATATATACTTGGTCAAATTGGCATATATACTACACAACCAAAAATGCATAAGTATAAAATATCAGGCTTATGTCCAGTTATCAACTGGTATGCATGAGACTGGTTGGCTAGTAGTGGGTCTAAATATAAAAGAGTAAAGTTGCATGTAGTTAGACCTGGCAAAAACTGATATGACACGTTAACCCGACACGAACTCGACACGAAATAAACGAGTTTGGGTAATACTTTTCAACCCGTTTAAGTAAACGGGTTGACACGGCACAACACGAAAATTAAACGGGTAAGGTTAGGGTCAAAAATTTCAACTCGAAAATGACCCGAATAACCCGTTTATATATATATATATATATATATATATATGAATTTTATAAGTTTTCTTTTTATTGCTTTGGGTTTTTAATGTTTTAGATTTGGTTAGAACTTGTAAGTTTGAACTATAAAATTAGGATTTCTAATGCTTTCATTTGAACTATGGATTTGTACTTTTTTGTGAATTTTCAATTAATTTTTAGTTTTATAAGTGTTAAACAGGTTAAACGGGTTAGGTGGATCGTGTCGGGTTAGGCGGGTCAGGTTAGGATTAGACATTTTCAACCCGTATAACTTTGAACCCGATACGACACGACACGTTTGCCAGGTCTACATGTAGTATTGCATAATCCCAAACAAATGTGGGTAAATTGGTGCGCATAACCCATGCCCTAACTCTCATCTATATCCCTTTGATGACACCCTTTGTGAGACCATTATTTGTATACATATGAGGAGTATATGATGCTATAAATCGATCTCAATACACATGCAATAATCATCAAATCCTTATAATGTAATTCTCCAGCATTGCCAAGTAATTGTACTTGATTAGATAATTAGGGTGGTGAGCCCCTAAATATAGCTAGTGCCAAGAGTGTCGCATTTCGTATAGACAATAATGCTATGTGTGTTTATCGTGTCGAAGCTTCAACTAGAACCACAAAATACTTGAATGACCCGCATTCTGGATGTATAGGTCCAACAATACACCTTGTGTAGCACCCTCAATTCGGAAAGAGCAACTAATTTAAAAACTTTAAATTAAACATCCAATAAATAAAAATCTATTCTACAATTCATCACTTGAGTCACTTCCAATAAAACACTAGATTTAACTTCAACAGTTAAAAGGTCAAGTCTCGCATAGAGACTAATCAAAGTCGGGTGTTACTAAGACCCACAAGAAACAGTTGCTCTTCTCAATGACTAAGCGGAAGACTTCATTAAGCCACTCACCCATGCACAAACTCCTAGCACTCGACACTTCACCAAAACGATAGAACCTCTTCCCCCAACCGGAACCCGATGCACATGCCGACAAATAAAAAGGTTAGGCTAACGCCTAGTGAGTTCAAGAGTTTACAATATGAAATAAATATATTTGTTAAAGGGAAAGAATGCAATTTAAATCGCGGACAATCAAAAGATTTACTTTAAATTTCAAACGACAACATTTCCCAAAAACACCTTCAAAACAAGGGACCCAACTTGACCCTTCTTTCGTAAAACCATTTTATCCCCAAACTCACCCAAAACGTAAACGATAAGCAACCTCTCAATTTATAATAAGTCGAAATAAGATTTTACTTTTCGAAGCACCTCAGATCGTGATTGTATTTCCTGCTCTACCGAGCTACACCTCAAGTCTTGACTGTATTGCCTGCTCCGTCGAGCTACACCTCCAGTCGGACTTTATTTCGAGTCCCAAATACCGTATCCCCCATTGCCTGCTCCGCCGAGCTACACCTCAAGGATACACGATCTTATTGCCTGTTCGGTCTCTAGCGGAGTTTCATCCTCAGGGTACTCATTCGACCCCTAGTGCCTACTCCCTAACATTCAAGATAGGAGCCTCAACTCTTTACTTGATATCTCTCGATGTCTAACCTCGTGCACAAGAATTAGACATCCAAACACACGACCCCATGGTCCCGAATTACAACCTATAAAGGTTCCTCTTCACCAAACAACCGGGACGACACCAATGCCAACACGACATTATTTCCCGAAGTGAGAATCGCAAGGGTCCTCACCATTAAACACGACTGACTTACATGCCTATGGATCCAATGCATTACAGTCTAAAATACATGACTCCAAATGAATTACATACGCACTCAAAACATGTATTCTCCAAAATAAAGTGCAATAAATGCAACTCACACCCAAAGCTTCACTTTAAGTTGTTAAAACCGGACAAGAGTCCCCATTACCCGACAAAGCCAAAAACTGAGCCTTAAGCTCAACCAATCAAACGACGTATGCTAAAATCCGCAAAATGCAATAAAATGTAACAACCACATTTATGCAAACACATGCTTCAACTACATGAAATAAACTCCAACATAAAACATTTTCCAAACAAGTTTATAATCTCATTTACTCTTTCCAAAACGTCCCATGACACACATTTAAATGACAATTACACAAGAGGTTTATACCCATACAATAAATCATTTAAATACGAATATCACCAGGTTACTCAATAAAATACTTGAGTTACATCTTTTCCTAAAACCCAAGGTTCATAAGTTCAGAGACGTTTGCAAAGTTGGGAAAGACCAAACGCCCATGACTCACACGGTGGTATTTTTAAAACATTTCACGATACAAAATGCACGTAATACCAACAATAATAAAATGCATTCTTACCCAATACTTTCCATTTAGGTAAATGAGCCATCAAATCATTTTCATTTCGATACATTTAACAACATACTCAAAAATCCCCAAGATGGGTGTTTTATACGTTTACAAAGTTAAATACTTCCAAATAACCAAACTTATCAGCAGTTAACATTTTAATGTAAAACACAAACACTTTAAAATAATTATTTTGACATGCACACCGTTTTCACAAATCAACTTGAACTCACCTTGCTAGATTCAGGCTAAATCTAGATTTTACCCCCAACTTGAGCTTCCTTGAAGAATTCCGAATCCACGAGCAAAACCTTCCAAAAACCTATCATCATAAGATTCCAACCATGAATATACTTATTCAACCATTTAGAATCGATCCCCAAACATTTTACAACAAAATCTCCAACTTGGCCAAAACCCTAATTTTTGACCCAAATTTCTCCAAAATCTTCCAAACCGAAAATATGGAAATCAAACACTAGGAAACCATAAATGGTGCCTTTATAACTTATTTTAAGGTTTACAAATGGAAGGGATACACTTACCACCTAGGTTTTGACGAAAACCTAGAAACCCTAAAATGAGCTTGAGGTTGAAGATGACAATGGTGAACTATTTGCCAAGGCTCCCGAACTACCACTTGATGATGGAACACTATAATAACTCAATAAATGGACCCAAAATGAGTTAGGGTTTTAGGGGAGTGAACAAGGAACGATTTGGGAGGGAATGGAAAAAGTTTGGAGAAGAGAAATGAGGAAGAAGACTGAGTTTTCGCAGTTAACAGCAGACTGGACCATTCATGCGACATTACCCTGGGAAATGTCTCTTGGCAATGTCGCCAAGCTTCCCCTGGCTTCTGCTTCTTTCTCTGCGACTGTGACAGTGCGACTATGACACTGTCATAGTCGCCGGGCATTGTCGCGGGACCTTTCCGGAGCTCCGAAACCTGAATTTTCCAATGCCAACACTCCCGATACTCCAAGGGACTTTAAACAAAATATTTCCCAACAAAACCCCATTGTTTACAAGACGCAGAAACGTCCGGGTGATAATCACTTACCGAAAATTACGGGTGTTACACCTTGTATTCGTTGTAAGCATGGAATATTTTGTATTATGTCCTTAGCTTAGGATGGTCTCATTCCTATTTTGGATAAAGAGTAGGGTTTGCAAAAGTTCTAGCTATTAGAGAGGGCATATATCAATGGTAGTGTTGTTTCTTGTGCTGCAGAAGTCGATACTTGCAATTTGGATCATTTCCTCATTTGCCTTTTACTTGAAAAAGAATGTGTCTGTGTGTATTTTTCAACAACCGGATCATATGTCATGACCATGGTGTCTCACGTGGTCATGCCAAAACATATATGTCATTGTCCCAAGGTTCTTTATTGGTGACAAAATATTATTCAGTGACCCAGATAATCCATTAGTTTGACACATAGATT
This sequence comes from Arctium minus, assembly GCA_954870635.1. Lineage (NCBI taxonomy): Eukaryota > Viridiplantae > Streptophyta > Magnoliopsida > Asterales > Asteraceae > Arctium > Arctium minus. The sequence goes on from OX941086.1 coordinate 37,364,549, forward strand.
CTCTAATTCGTGTTTCCTTTCATATTCATTAGAGCTTATGTACATATACCCATATCAATTCTCGTAATTTGATTTTCATGTGAGATGAATATCTTAACAATGTTCAATTAATATAGTGCTTTAGTGACTATTAATCTTATGCCATTAGACAACAAATAAGTGACAATTTGTCGTTTATAAATTTGGTTGGAGAAATTATAGACAATTAATTCAATAAATATTAGTCTATCTTTTTAGATTGTGTGGGAGTTCCCACGAAAAACATTCAAGTTCTCCTCGATACATTTGTACACGGAACGGAGAATATTAAGAGTTTTGTATTTTTTTTTGTTTTTATTCCATGTATTTCTTTACATCTACAACAATTATATATTCGGTTTTACATAAGCGAATTAAATTAATTTAATATTTGAAATGAATTTCAAATAAACCTATGCTCAATCAATCTTAAATATGATATGGTTCATTTTCAACTTGTTCACTTTTTGATATGGTATTTAGTGAATTTTTTCTTTGATTGTCCATTATCTTCTAAGGTAGTAGTTGCATCTCTACACTAGGCATGGAAAATCTTTCTTGACTCTAGCAATGACCCTGATCCTTTCCATGGTCTCGCCCACATGGAGCATAGATGCCACGTGTGTGAAATTCCCTTTAACTCATCGTCCTTTGGAGTTCTTTCCACCTTTAACCCTTGCATTATTGACATCGAGAATTTTCTTTATCCCAACATATCTAGTGTTGTTATCCGAAAGAACTTTGTTATATTTCTCAACCACTTGCAGTAGATTGATGAGTTTGCTGTAAATGTTATATTCGAGCTTATATTGGTTCATTAGTATATGATTGTTGACATAGGAAAGGTGGAAATGATAACATCACGTCATCTTCTGTGAGTTCCTTGCCACAGAGATTGAGACGCATTTTAAGACACGACTTTATTTGTTGAAATCAACTTCCTTCTTATAATCGAGTAATTGGGTTTCATTTCACTGTATGATTAGTTTGGTAAGTAGATGATAATGAATATTCCCAATTTTCTTTTTAGGGCATTATGGGCTTCTTATTAACGGTATTTCCTCCGAACGTTGTGACTGATATGTCGTCTTAAAAATTTACATGTGCCTTAATAATTGGGTTTTTAGGGTCAAAAGGTATCGATGGTTTTTACATATTTGCTTGTGTTTTCTCGAACCCATCTTATGGTACCAATGCACTTCTGAGTCCATGATATTGTAGAAAATGGAGAATATATGATTTTCTAAAATAATGAATTATGGTTTAAAATTATTATGGTATGCATGAAATTTCACTATCATAACAATATTGGAGTTTTGCATGTTAGCAGATTTTTATTGATAATACTTCATCAATAATTCAAAAATAAGTCGCTCAGTCTATTGAATACGGGAATCACATAGAGAGAGAAAGTAGAGAGAGAGAGAGTTTGAAGCGCAGAATAGTAAACTGTATTGAATATGCGTGAGGTTCCATACAAACAACAAAGCCACAAGGGACTTAAATATCCTTGGCTAATACTACACAGTATACGCGACTAAGAACACAGTATTAGACCAAGCCTATAAATACAATGATTACTATAAAATCTGACTTAACAATCTCCCCTTTAGTAATCATTGGCACTGTGATCTTCAAAATTCATCTTCTAAATCAACACAGACCATCTAAGCGACTTAGCGAAGCTTCTTGACTAAATTTTTTTTCTTCTCAGCATCTTTCAATCCATGTTGCCTTTGCTGCCTTGACAAGACTGGACCTGTTTGAAATAAGCTTGAAAGAACAATCGGTTCATCAGCTTGTGCTCTAGATGACGCACCTCTTTCAAATGAACTTGAATGAACTATGATGGTCGGAGCTGGAACAACCAAAAGAACTAGTATAGCTGAGAGAATAGAATCTTGAGTGAATCTTGAGTAGCAGATAAACGTTTGAACTCTTTGTCTCTTTAACTTCTCCTTAATTTCTCCCCCTCATGACCTTGATGATCTGGATCAACTTGGTCATGCAAATGTTGGAGACGAGACAACTTAAGATCTGCAAAATTAGAATAAAGGAGAAAGAGGGAAGTTTTGCGCTACATGTTAGTGGCGCAAAGATTGTTTTGCGCTATATGAAGGCGACGCAAAGTTCAGTTTTGCGCTACCAACTATTGGCGCAAAGCTGACTTGAAATCTTAAAAATTCACCTGTTAAGCTCTTTGACTCCCCCTACACAAATGCACTAAATATGACAATTCAAATTAGCATTCGTATAGAAAATCAGATACTCCCCCTCGAAATATGAGATATGATCTTTTCAGAAAAATTTCCTTATTCACTCCCCCTTGAAGAATGCACAAACTCATTTACAAAGATATGAGAACACAAGAATTGAAACATTAATGTAGAAAGAAAAATATACTAAATATGTATTTTGAAACAACTAAATATATAAAATTTTAAACACTAAACAAATTAAATTCTACTCAGTAAAATATCACAGATTAATCCATCAGTTGAAATCAATTGTATGTTGTTGGATACAGATACAAGTTTCATTGCATATCAAGTTAAGACATGTTCAGTTTCAAAAACTTTCATCAATCTATTCAGTGTGCTAGCATGCGAACTTCGATTAGCTTCAAGAAAATGCAATTCTAAATATATAATATAGAACTTTGCATGTACTCACACTAAGCCATCAAAATTTATTATTTTCATAAATTTATAGGTTTATCGCAACTCAGAAATATCAACAAGTATCATGAGATGTGTGCTCATTGGCATCTTTTAGCATTGTGCACATTGGCATCTTCACATGAGTGTGCTCTTTGGCATCTTTTAAGCTTGGGCACATTGGCATCTTTTAATCAAAAAGTTTGGTAAGTAAAGAACATGCCGTAAACGTAACTTTCTATCTGATCCTATTGCAGGATTTGGGTCAGCCTCTCCCAGACCAGTTGGCCTTAGGGGACTAGGTGTCAAGCATCCCTTGGAACTTACTCTCCCATATCAGAAAGGCTACATCAACACATCCTAAACCCATTCATACCAGTAGAACATGACTTTCGATCTGGTTCTATAGAAGGATTTGGGTTCGATCACTCCCAGACCAATTGACCTTAGGGGACCAGATGACATGCATCCCACGGAACTTACTTTCCCAAACCAGAAAGGTCACAGGTACAAACTGTTAAACTTAGAGATTTCTGTATTTTATATATATAATTCATCTCAATCACCCAGTTTTACATCTAAGTGCTTAGCCCATATTTTCATTACGATCCATAATTCTGACTTTTTAGGTTTTCTAAGCATTGTAAACTATACATATTTTGAATAACACAACTTTAAAGCATTTTCAAAAGTTTCAAACATGTTGCTGACCTTTCGACTTTTATAAGACTTGAAAGTTGAACATATAAAACTTCGATATAAACAAAGCAACTTGAAAATTTATCCTAGAGACACATTTTATTCAAAAGAAAGAAAACTTGTAAAGCTTTTACTTTATAGAATAAAAAATTGTAAAGATTTAAAATTTTAAATTCAACATGCCGAGTTTGAAAAATTTTCATTTAAAACAAATGTAAAGAATCGGCAAATTGATATTTAGTCGGAACAAAATAAAATTCAATAATATCTTCTTCCACATAATGTATAACGAATTGGTGTCACATATCAATATTTTGGATTGTAAAAAATCAAGTTTTTGGTTGAACTTGCTCAGATTCTTGAAAAAATATGAGATAACTGGAATAACATCACAGACAGAGATAAATGCAGCGGAATAAAGTAGATGCACTCACAGTTTCTCATTTGTCCAGAAGCTTAAAATGCATTGAAGAACGAGTCCTAAACTAAAATGTTTAGAAGTCGAAGTCCATTAAAGTACGAGTTCTGAGCTGATTTACTCAGATGCCATGGTTCTCTTACTCCCCCTTGACATTAGGTGCCTGCAACTTAGAATCAATCTTTGATTTTGGTACCCACTTGTATTTGGGTCCATATTTGTTAGTCGCAGTTCTAATGGGAGAAAACTTGTTAGATTTGACATAGAAAGCACGAGAAAAATAATCAGATGAATTAACAGAAACATCAGTAGAGGACGAAGCATAATCATCTGAACTTGAACAAGAGGAGGAATAGGAGACATCTTTTGAAATTCGAATCATTTGCTTTATTGAGTATTTTGAAATTTTATTACAAGTAGCAAATGAATCACTTTTACAAAATTTGTCTACATTTCGATCCTCTTCAGTCGCAGATTCATCAGATGTTCGCTTGACCCTCCATATCTGCCTTGAAGATGTGCTCAAAGTCCTATCTGAAATATTTGAATCACAAGAATTAGAACTGTCAGAAATGACTTTAGCTTGTTTCTTTGACTTCTTTGACCTTCTTCTTTTACGCTTTGGTTTATAATAATCATCATTTAGCGTAAAAAATTCATCAAGAATTTTCGATTTAAGATTTGAATCAGAAGAAACAATTTTACCTATGAAACCCAACTGATCAGTTAATAAATCTGAACTGGCCTCGGAGTCAGAAAAATTTTGAGAAAAGTTTTCAGATTTTAGAACTTTCATTTTGTTTTCTTTAAAAACAGAAGAAGGAACAGAAACAGATAGAAAATCTTGTTTTTGAGAAATTAATTTTTCTTCAAGACTTGAAATCATGAAAGAAAAAATAACATCAAATTCAATATCTCTTTGAATATTTTGATCTTCCATTTTATCTTCAAGATCAATGATTTTGCTTTTCTAACACTAATGGAGGAATATATCTTTTAGAATCATAATAAACTGGAGATATATTTTCTTTATTAGTATTAGTAGCACAAATATCAAAATAATCATCAGATAATGATGATTTAATGGGAGAAATGTCATTTAAATTGTTTCTGTTCTTCTTTGATTTTTCGGGAAAATATTTGGCATTTTCACTCGTGTAAACAAACGAAATTTCCTTTTTCTTATTATTCATCATTTTCTCATTTTCGATATCTAAAACTTGCTTTTCATTCATCCAATCAATTTTAAATTGAGGAGCATATTTAGCAAGACTTAGATAATCGAATTTATATAAAGTAGGGGATTTTTCTATCGCATTGTTTAAACAATGTGGATTTTCTAAACCAAGTCCCCATTTTTCTTTGATAGATTCATAACTCCTTGGTTTGTTCAAATAAATAGTTTGTTCAGTTTGATTCCTTTGATATAATTTTTCTTCCAACTCATTTATTTTATCTGAAAATTTTCTTTTTGTTTGGTCATTTCAGTCAAAGAATCAAGATAAGTCATATTTGATTTTTCTAAATCATCCAATTTCTTTTGAAAGATGTCTTTTGTATGATCCAAAATATATTTTTCATCTTTCAAAGAAATTTGTAATTTATCAATCAAATTTGACTTTTTTGAATTTAATTGTTTTTCAGATAATAACTTCGAGCGTAAATCATGTAAAACAGTTATAATTATATTCATCTGTGAAGAAATAAATGTATAATCAAACTCAGAAGGTACCTCATCTTCATTAGTGGAATCTTCATCACTCTGATCATCTCCGATGAAGCACATATGAGCAGTCTCCACATTGTCAGCTTCATCTTCAGAGTGATCTAACCAAAATTCTTCTTCAGCTAACAAAGCAGTTCCATTCTATCTCTTTTCGGCCAGTTCCAATTTCTTCCGATAATATGCCGAATCCCGAACTTTCTTCACTTGACACTCCTTAGCGACGTGACCCGGTTTTCCACAGTTAAAAGCATGCAGTTGGTTTCTTATCCTCGGTCACTTTGACATTCTTAGATCCAGAAGTGAAGCGAAGATTGTTAGAACCCGAACGAGGTTGGAACTTTTTGTTGTAGTGCTGAGAGAGAAGAATCATAGCTTTCTGAAGTGCCTCGCCATCATCATCAATTGCACCGTCATAAGCATTCTCGGATAATGCTTGTTCAGACAGTTTGCTTGTGAGAAGTGCAACTGGGTCCACTGTCTTCTTGTTTTTCTTGTCAAGTTTGGCTTTCTTCTCTGTGACTATGCACTCATCTGTCAGCAATATTTCATACATCTCTTGGATTTGCATGGTAGATATCCTGACATCATTCCTCAAGCGATGGCAAGATTTATTCCATTCTGGTTGCAAAGCATTGAGGAACTTCAGATTTGTCTCTAGCTCAGTCTTTTCCACTTTTATCTTTCTCAGATCATTTATCACCACACAAAACCTGTCATAAACATTTTTCAGTGACTCCCCATCTTTGGCTTTGAATTCTTCAAACTTGATCATGTAACGTGTATGCCGAAGTTGTGTTGCAACTGTAGACCCAAGCAAAATCTTTTCTAGTTGTGCCTACATTAGTTTAGGATTGTTTTTGAAACAATCAATCCTGTTGTAGATAGAATTTGGCAAGGCTAGCATCAGATTTTCCTTTATATCACGATCAGCTTTATATTGCACCAACTCATCGGGTGTGTACTCGACAGTAGGCTTTGATAATCCAGAAGCCAGGGTGGGTTTTACAAAAGATCCTTCAGTTAGAATCTTCATCATGTCATCTCCGTTCTTTTGACGCTCAACGAAATTAAGAAACCGATCTTGCCATTGAGTAAACTCATTTTCATCAATCAGAACCGGATGACGAGTTTCTGTGCCCAATGACATCATGATATCATTCTTGTAGAACTGAGCTTGAAACGCAAACTTAGTAGAATCCATAGAGAAAATCTTCAGAAAAAATGCTAAGTCTGAAACAGAGGAGCTGACGCAAACTAGAGTTTTGCGTGAACAGTGACTGGCGCAAACTTTCTTTTGCGCTTGATGAAGATGGCGCAAACTTAGATTTGCGCGAAGAGTTGATGACACAAACTTAAACTTTGCGTGACACAAGGTTGGCGCAAATATAACTACTTCTTGAGATGTAGGTGGCGCAAACTTGAGTTTGCGTGATGTACTGATGACGCAAAATAGATTTTGCGTGAGAAGAGAGTGACGCAAAGACACTTGCGTGATATGATGATGACGAAAACCTTTCTTCGCGTGACAAGTAGATGGCGCAAAACCGATTTGCGCGAGACAAAGTTAGCGCAAAGAAGACTTTTGCTTGAGAAGAATCTGGCGCAAACTTGTTTTGCGTTAGATAATGATGATGCACTGATCTTTGCGTGAGATGTTGTTGGCACAAGTTAGACTTTGCGCAAGAAGTATGTAACGTAAACTTTGATTTGCGTGAGCTTAAGATGGCACACACTTTCACTTTTACGCGATGAGCTGAAATCCTGAACTTGGCGAAAACTTTGGTAACTTTAGTATGAACTGGTGCAAAATCCCTGATGAACTCGTGCAAACCTTATGAACTCGCACAAAACTCGGATCTGGCGCAAAGACGATGAAAAACTCAGAATCCTTCTAAATTTGATTACAAAACCGAATTTAATGAAAATTTTCTTTCACAAATATGTTCGAAAACTACTTTCTAACAACTTTGAATCAAACAATTCGATCAAAAACCACAAAATTTTGAATTCTTGAAATCACACAGTACGTTTCAACGACTTTCCAGAAAAATGGAAAAACTCAAAATTCAAGATCAAAACCAGAATTTCTTGCAATTTGATGTGAATCAAAAGTATTCTCCTAGTAAAATCGGATCCAACGAACCAAAATTCAAGAAAATTCGTTCACAAAACAGTCCGAATTTGATGAAAAATCAAAAAATGATATTTTCTTGAAAAAATCAAGAAAATCGATCAAATTTTATGATTAAACCCCAAATTCAGAATCGAAAAACGTTTCTCTCAATCCTCTCAGATTTAGAATGGCTCTGATACCAATTGATAATCCCAAAATCAATCAAATCTTAGAGAGAGAAAGTAGAGAGAGAGAGAGTTTGAAGCGCAGAATAGTAAACTGTATTGAATATGCGTGAGGTTTCTTACAAACAACAAAGCCACAAGGGACTTAAATAACCTTGACTAATACTACATAGTATACGCGACTAAGAACACAGTATTAGACCAATGCTATAAATACAATGATTACTATAAAATCTGACTTAACAAAATCTATTTGATGTCTTGTGATTTATGCGCCTATCAAGTACATATATAATACTCATAATTTAGTAGTTTTTGGCATGATTCCCAAAAATATGATATTTGACATGAGAAATAAAAAAATTGGTTTGGTATCCAAACCAAATTTATATGTATTTTTCATTTTCATTTATTATTGAAGTTTTTGGTAAAAGACCAAAAGATAGGGTTAGAAGTGTAACTTCTAAAAAATAAGTATAATTACACACACACACACACACACACACACACATATATATATATATATATATATATAGTCGTAGGCCTATAATTAAATGAGAACCATAAAAAGGTTGAAAACCGTGAGAACCGATCTAAGCCGTAATTTGGTTTTGATCCTATGGTTTTAATTGAAAACTGTTTCACCACATGAAAAGGGCATATTGTCATTTTGGTAACAAATATTCACCATATGAAACACATACTCACCAATTGAATAATAATGAAAACTATTAATTTTTATAAGGTTAATATTGACAATGTTTCATTTTTATGCTATTTCACCAGATTAAACACAATTCACCATATGAACCAAATGAAACACGTATGAAACATACATCTTCACCAGATGAAAGACACGTATTCACCACATGAAACATACAAATTTATCAGATAAAACATACAAATTCATCATATGAAACATACAAAATAACCAGATCTGGAAAATCAAACACAAAAACCCCAAATATGGGAACATATTTCCACTCTTGAAAAAACCCCTAAAAACAAGAATTAGAATATTCTTCTAACAATATAAACCCCATTGTTATTGCTAAAAATCTTCTTTGCAATGTAGAGAAAATAAAAAATCAAGAATAGATTAATGGATTGACTCTTCATTCGATGAAGATCATCTATTATTATGTCACAAGATGGGGTTTAGAGAGAGAAATCAAAGTTCCCGAGTCGAAATCGATGAATGATTTTGGGGTTTTTTGATCGGAAACGGTGGATGTGATCTCCCCTATGTCAAAACAATCGAAACCCAATCGAGAAAGCTTTCATCATCGATCCTTTATCGTGGTTTATAACTCACCGGAGTTCCATCACTGGAGCCATTTAGACTCCGATAAGCCGGAGATTCAACCTCTGATTATATCTCCGACGAGAAGCCCTTCCATATAGAGACTTCAATCACCGCCTTGTAATCCCCACCGTCATCCTCACCAAACTCCTCCACCAGTTGTTGGTAACACCGGTGGATCAACGGCGGCGCCACCGGCATCAGGCGGTGGTTATGGAAAAGAAGAACTGTGAAAGTTTGGGTGCCATAAGAAAAGTAGTAGGATGCGTGAAGGAGACATGAAGGAGATGATATGAAAGAGTGTTTACTAAATCTATCAAATTAATTAATGTCTATTATACCCTTGAAAGGTTCTTTCAAATTCTCAAAACTACCCTTGTTTTTTTTTAATTACAAAAAGACTTTTTCTTTAATAACCCTTGATTTATTCTAATCAATGGATTAGATTAGTCTTCAAGTTCTTAACTTTTATTTGGTCCTCACTAGATTTAACCCCTATAGCTATATATTCGAATGAAAAGTGTGTGAGAAGTAGAGAAGTGATCTTAGCCCTTCATCTGGTCAATATTTGCAGCTTTGGCTATGAAACACCAGATAATTCGGTCTCATGGTATGCAGAAGATAGAGGGGTAGTCTCGTAATTTTTACAAATAGGCTGCAAACAAGTTTATATGTGAACTTGTGTGATTCACATATGAATTATTTGTGCATATATGAACCATTGTGATTCACATATGAACTAATTAACTGATTCACATATGAACCCTTATGACTTACATATGAACTATTTAACTGATTCACATATGAACATGTGTGATTAGTTATGATTCACATATGGACTAATTAACTGAATCACACGGGTTCATATGTGAATCACAAGAGTTCATATATGCACATATAGTTCATATGTGAATCACACTAGATCACATATGATCCTGTTTGCCATCTATTTGTAAATATTATGAAACTACCCCTCTATTTTTCGCATTGCCGTAAATTTTGACCAGTCAAAATCGCAATTCTTGACCAACTTTGACCACATGAAGGGTTATGACCACTTCTCTATTTCTCACACACTCACTTCTCATTTGAATCTCTTCCTATATATATATATATATATATATATATATATATATATATATATATATATATAAGATATGATTTATGATTATACCCAAAAATTTAGAACTTATTTATTAAGATAAATATATGAATATGTATGCAAACATATCAATTCAAGATAATATATCTATAATTAAGTTTACATAAATAAATAAATAATAATCACATGCTTAAAATAATTGAATAAAGCTTAACTTGAAATATTTAAATGAAATGGGGGAATAAATTAAAGAATCATGAGTTAAAGGGCTACGGTTGCCAACCCTAATTCTTGCTTTTAGGCAATCAAGAAAATAAGAGAGATATAATTACTCCAATATTCTTCTCTTGTATTGATTGATTGCTTACAAAAGGAAAGGCTACTGCTATTTATACTAATAATAACAAACAAGAAAAGAAAGGCAATTGGCTATTACAAAAGCAGGAAACAATTCCTGAGAGGTGCACCAGAATTGTACACAAGGACGAATATTTTAATAACAAATTGTACTATTGATGAATCATGTTTGTCTGTTGATTTGGCAATCCTTGTTATCAGCTATCAATGGATTGTTGGTGACTTGGATTCCATGTCATCGAGCATGGTCTGATCATTTATATCAACATGCCCCCTCAAATTGCGTTATGGATTTTGACTAAAGGGCAATTTGTTTTTCAAGTAGTTGAAGCTGATAATGGGTAAGGATTTAGTGCGCATATCAGCTATTTGTTATGATGTAGGAATGTATCTAGCTTCCACCTTTTTATTCGGGATCTTCTCTCGTATAAAATGGACATCAGCCTCAATGTGTTTTGTTCTTGAATGAAACACAGGGTTGGATGCAAGCTGTCGAGCACCAGAGTTATCATACTAGATTACAGCAGATTGATGGCATTGAATTCCTATTTCTTCACATAATGATTGCAACCAAGTAATTTTAGAACCCACTTGTGCTAATGCCATGTACTCTGCTTCAGTACTGGAACGAGCTACTGATTTTTGTTTATTCGAAGACCAAATAATCAAGTTTCCACCAATGTAAACTAAATAACCTAAGGTAGACCTTCGATCATCAAGTGAACTTGCCCAATCGGAATCATAATAACCTTCAATGGTTGTGTTAAGCATGGGTTTAAAAAGGATTCCATAACCAATTGTTCCAGCTAAATAGCGTAGGATTCTTTTACATGCTTTCCAATGATTTTGGGTTGGAGCTTGGAGAAATTGGCTTAGTTTGTTAACAGGAAAAACAATATCTGGCCTGATTAAGGTGAGGTATTGAAGAGCACCAATTACACTTCGATAAAGAGTTACGTTTTCAAAAAGTGGGTTGTCATTAAGGTGAAGTGTATTGCTTTGGCACATAGGTGTAGGACAAGGCTTGGAATTTAGCATGTTGGTTATGGACAAAAGATCAAGGGTGTATTTGGATTGATACAGATGAATTCCCTTTACCCCCTGTGATGTCTCAAAGCCAAGGAAGTAAGTGATAGAACCCAATGTTTTAAGGGAAAACATGGAACTGAGATGTTTGATAATGGATCGTACCTGGACGAAATTGTTTCCTGTAAGAAGAATGTCATCAACATATACTAAGACGAACATCATGGCAGACCCTTTGTTGAAAAAGAAAAGGCTCGATTTTGAAACCGAACTTCGAAAACCAAGAGATAGAAGAGTGGTTTTGAGTTTATCAAACCAGGCTCGTGGAGCCTTTTTAAACCATATAAAGCTTTGTTGAGCTTGAAAACAGCCGAAGGATGGTGAGGGTGTATGTATCCTTGAGGTTGAGACATGAACACCTCTTCAGAAAGGGATCCATTTAAAAAGGCATTGTTAAAATCTATTTGTTGGATATCCCAATTATAAGTAACAACTAACGAAAGAATAAGTCAAATCATGGTAGGTTTGACCACTGGGCTGAAGGTTTCGAAGAAATCAATGCCTGGGTGTTGTTGAAAGCCTTTAACCACAAGTCTCACCTTGTGTTTTAAAACAGTACCATCAGGGTTATATTTTGTACGAAAAACCCATTTGTTATCAACAACATGCATGTGAGACTGATAAGGAACAAGAGTCCAAGTATTATTTTTGATCAGTGTAGTATATTCTTCATCCATTGTTGAGTCAGAATTGTATTCAAATTTAAAAGGTCAAAGTTGTAAATTGTTTGTAAAGTCAAACGTGTCAAAGTCAATGTAATTGTCAAAATAGCTTAAAAGTCAATATAAGTCAAAGTGTAGTTAGTTGTTGTTAACAAGTAGTTAGGAGGTATAAATAGGATGTGTCTTTGTAATATTAGGTCAAGGAACCTTGATATTGTCATATACGTTTGAGAGAGTTTCTAGAGAGAGAAACTGTTTGTAGAGAGAGAAAGTCAAGAATCAATGAAATAAACTTGTGATTCATGAATGAAATCTGTTTGTCTGGGACATTCAATTGGTATCAGAGCATTGGGAGAAAGATTTTTGCACTGATTTGTATCAATTTCATCAAGATCTGAAGAATCAGGGAAGTTTTCCGTGAATTTTTTTTTGTGATTTGTTCCTGAAAATTTTTCTTGACCTTGTTGATTTCATGTTGATTTGATGAAATTGAACATTGTTTGATTTCGTTTTTAATACTAGATTCTTTTCTTGTTTTTGATTATCAAAGATTTCACAGAAATTTGATTCAATTTTGAAGAATTTTATGAAAAGTTTTGTGTTCTTAAAAAGTGGTCTGTTAAAATTTTGGTCTTTTGATTTTGAGATCTAGTGATGTTTTGTTAAAGTTTTGTGTGAATTCATTTCTAAAAACATCTTTTAGACATGATTAGTTCAAATATTAACAATTTTGTTTTAGTGGATATTTGTTTTGCAGGTTTTAGGCTTGGACTGTATCGTCGAGAATTTTTTTTGTTTGAACTAGCATGCCTCAAAAAAGATTCTCATGAGCTTACATGTTCGGGCAAGTTGATCTTTGTGATTTTATCCTTGAGTATTCAACCATCTCTCAGTTTCATGCTATTCTCTAGTTCAACAAATTTGCAAATCAAGAATTTCACTGTTTAGTTGAAGAACTCGCATGGACCAGGAAGAACTCGTGTGAATCTGTTTCAAGGAATTCACATCATCACCAGATTTCGTATATCAGATTTCATATGACACAATTCGCATGAGATTTCAGCCAAAGAATTCGCATGATAGTGTTTAAGAGGATTTCACATGCTTCTGTTTGAGAGGAATTCATATAACTTCAACTTTTCGTATGGAAGAATTCACATGTAAACTTTTCGTATGGAAGAACTCGCATGATGAAGAATTCGCATGATTCAGTGTGAAAAATGTTTTGAAGGACATAATTTGCATAAGAGTCTCATACGAATTCTCTGGAATTTGCATCACAGTGTTGTACGAAAAGTCCAGATTTCTCATGAAAGCTTATACAAAAAGCTAAGAATTCGCATCTGAGAGTGAAATTTTTTCTAAGGGAAGAATTCATATCGATACGAATTGTTCAAGCCTTGAAATTTTTCTAAGGGAGGAATCCGCATCTAAGTGTTAACAATTTATACGAAAAGTTCAGAATTCGTACCCTTGTATATGCGAAATGTGCAGAACTCGCACATAGCTTTATGCGAAAAGCTAGAACTCGCATAATGCTACATGCGAAAAGTGAAGTTTTCTAATCCTTTGCCTATGCGAATTGTTGCATGCGAATTATGGTATGTGAGTGCCATACGAATTCTGTACTTAGCATAATTTTTGAGTGATTTTTCTGTGATTTTAACAGTTGATTTTTCTGATTTTTGACTAACGATCATTTCTAGCTAATTTTTTTAGATATCAAGTTGCAATATGAGATTTAATTGTCAAAAAAAATTCTGAGTGTGATCAAAGTTTCTAATTTTTGTTAATAATCATTTCAAGCTTATATTTTTACAGTTTCAAGATGCCATACATTGACGAGAAAGGAAACACCATTTTGACCAAGAGAGAATGTGCTATCACTTATATGCCAGAGATTCCAGCCCTTGAAGCTGAAAATTCAGAATTCATCTCTTCAAGCTCAGATCATTAAATTGAAAGATAATTCTTATGTTTTAGAGAAAGATTTTATTTGCTCAGATTGTGTTGCTAACTCCAAAATCAATTTTGCAGGGATCATTGAATCAAAAGAAAATGAAATTTCTAATCTTCAAACCAAGCTGAAGAAGTTTGAAGGACTAAATGCAAGTTCTACATGGTTAAAGAAGGAGTTGATGCAAAAGAAGCTTGATGATCTTAGAAGAAGAACAAACATTGCTGGAGAGACGTGTGACGGGATGAAAAAGATAAATTCACAAATTTTCTCTGAGAGAGACAAGTTAAGATACAGAGTGTTCAGTCGTGAAGTTGAAATAAACATGCTTAAAGAAAAATCTACAAAAGAGATGAACAACTCAAGAGCTCAAGAGGAGATAAAGAAGATTGAAAAGAAGAGAAAGGATTTGGAAAGAGATAATGCTGAGCTTAAAAAGAAGATTACTGAACTGAAAGAACAAATCTCTGAAGATGAAAAGAAGTCAAAGAAAGAAAGAGAAGAGTTTGAAAGAGAAATAAAAGCTTATGCTCAAAAGTTTTCTGACTTTTCAAGAAAGTCATTTGAAGAAAAGAAATCCATTAAATTGAAATGTGTTAAACTTTCTCAACAAGTGTCAGACTTTGAGAAAGTTATCATCATGGAGAGAGACAAGAAGAATGATGAAAAGAAGAATGTTGGAGTCTTCAAAGAAATATCTGAACAAAGAAAGAGTGTAGAGAAAGACTTTGAGGAAGAAAGAAGAATGTTTGAGGATGAGATAAAGAAGCTAACAAAAAAACTATATGAGCTATCATCAATTATTCTGAAAGAGAAGAAGACGAAGTCTGAATTGCACAAGAAGTTTGATCTACTTTCAAAGGAAAGAAATAGTTTGTCGTCAAAGATCAAAGAACTTGAAGAGATTATGTTCAAGGTGAAGTTGACTGAGAAAAAAACGCCATAATCAATTGTTCAATCACCGAGAGATGATCCAACTGCATCAAAATGTTCATTTAAATCAGCTGCAAGTTCAATTTTTACAAATGTTTCTAATAATCCTTTGTTTGATGCAAATGATAATCATACTTCTAAACGTAAAGAACAGATTCGTCCTTCTAACCTTTTCTATGACAAATCTATTGATGGTTCAGGTAACATCAAAACGAACAAGTCTCAGCAGAAAATGGTTTGGAGAAGGAAAGATGAGAAAGACAAAGGAAAATGGGTTTGGAGAGTAAAAGGATCCGCATATGAGAAGAAGGATCAGAAAACATTTGTGCATACACCGATTGCAAAGAAGAACAATGCTCCTAAAGGTAAAACTTTTGGCAAACTTGATATTGTTTATACTGTTAATCAATTGATCAAGTTAGCACAAAAGAAAATTAATTGTTCTTACTGTGGTACAAATGATTTTGTTTGCAAAAATTATGTGAATATCTGGTATGGTTCTTACTACATCTCTCCAAATAGAACTGCAACTAACAAACCAGGACCCAAATACCAGTGGGTACCAAAACCTATCAAATCTGATTTACAGGTACCACAGGTTTAGGGGGAGTAAGAGCAATGGTTTCTGATTACAACAAATCAGGACCCGATCTTCAATGTCAAGATGAATGGTTTTTGAACAAAGAAGTTCAAGACCCAATCTTCAATGATAAAGATGGGGAGTTACTATTCTCACCAGAGAATATGTACCAATGGCTTCTGAATATCTCAGTTCAGAATCCGCTTTCAACTGTTTTTCTTCTAAGGATGCTGATTAGATAACATTTTTCTAAAGAAGTTTTTACTTTGAGGGGGAGTTCATAAGATTTAACTGTTATATCTTTAAGAGGTAATGAATTGACTTTTTACAGATACGTAGGGGGAGTATCTGATGTTTTTGTCAAGGATGCTTACAAGATGATATTCATTTTAGGGGGAGTTGAGTTTTTCTATACTACAGGTATATTTTTTTCTGAATCTCAAACTCTACCATACTTTGAAATAAGAACAACTTTCAAGTGTTAAAAATGATTTTTTTAAATGTTCAAACCACTTCCTATTCTTAAACTGTTTTCATGAATTGAGAAGTGTGCTTTTAAATGTTTTTGAACACTTTCATGCTTATCTGACCGTGTGTTTCTCAAAGATTAATACTTGTGTATTATCTTGTCTATGTACTGTTAAGTATTCATACATACATCGGTTCAGTACATTCTCATTGAATTTGTTATTACCATGTCTCAAAAGATAAATCTTTCGATGGTAATACTCCCGGTTGTATTCAATGTTGCTTAAGATCAGACGTCATTTCTACTTTAACTATGCTTTCATTGATAAATGGTTTATATCTGTTAGAGCACATATTTGTTGGATACAAGATCATTAATACTGAAGATGAAAGTCAAGCAAGTCAAAGCCTCAAAGTCTACTCTCAATGTGATTGTCAAAGTCTTTGTAATAAAAGTCAAAGTCAAAGTAGTTGTGTTGTGTTTGTTTGTAGGTATAAATAGCCTTGTCTTTGTAAAGTTGTAAGTAAGTCATTGTGAATGTGAAACAGTTCTACACGGAGCAGATTAGAGAAGGTTGTCATTGTATATCATTCTTAGAGAGAGAAAGTAGTGAGAGAGTGAATTTTTAATCTGTGATGATTAAATCAATGACATATGACTACGAATTGTTCATCCTTTTATTGTTAGTGATTAGAACTTGATTAGATTGGGATTATCAATTGGTATCAGAGCAGATCCATAATGAAAACAAGAATTTTTTTTTCGACACTGTTTCATCGAAGTCCAGATTCAATTTTGAATTTTTGGGTGAAATTCAGTTTGTAATTGATTGTATTGTGTTCGAAAAATGTATTAGATCATTCTTGTATAGGTTTGGAAAAGAATTGAACTGTAATTGACTGTCAATTTCTGAATTTTAGAGTTTAGAGTTCACAAGTTCGTTATGCACTGTATTGGATTGATTTGTACTTCTAAGTGTATCTTATTGAAATTTGTTGGTAGAATTAGGTTCTAGGAGTATAGGTGATTGTTTTGTCAAAATTTCAGTCTGGAATTTGAAGAATTGATGTGGTTTTGAGCAAATCAGAGGCTATTTTCATTCCAGATCTGAAGAACTCGCAAAAAGATAAAGAACTCGCAGATCTTGAAGAACTCGCAGAAATCTTAAAGAATTCGCAAGTTTATATCAGTTTTCGCATCATAGTTGATTGTTTCTGAGGAGTATATTGCGAATTTCATAAGATTCGCAAGTGTGCATATTGCGAATTGTACAGGATTCGCAAGCTTATGTGTTACGAATTTATTAGGTTTTGTATTGGCCTATCTGCGAATTGCCAAGAATTCGTAGAAGTCTAGTTTGTGAAAAGTTTTGAGAAACCATCAGAATTCGTATACTTGTGATTTGCGAAAAGTTTTTCTTAGAAAATTATCAAGAATAGAATTCGCAGAAGAGTGTCTTACGAATTCTTAGAATTCGCAATAGTCTAAGCTACGAATTCCTTAGAATTCGCAGAAGAATATCTTACGAATTCTATGCATACGAATTCTGATTTCTATAGTCTGCGAATTTTGAAGTTGATTTATGTAGTGTGCGAATTCTAAAGTTGAATTGTTTTGCATGCGAATTCTAGACTCTTTTGTTTGCGAATTCTGGTTGCTTACGAATTCTAATTGTTTACGAATTCTTGGTGCGAATTCTGTGTGTATCTCAGTGTCTTGCGAATTCCTTGTAATTCTTTGTAACTTGCGAATTCTAGACTTAGAGAATTTTGGAAATTTCATTTCTGATTTTCTTTCTAAGTTTTTCTGATTTACTTGATTTCTATTGGACTAACGATCAGTTTGTCAAGTTCTTTTTGAATAATTGAATCAGGATGACTTCCAGAGAAGCTCTTGTAGTCGGTACGGATGTGAAGCCACCAGTGCTTTTTAGAGGAGAGTATGAGCAATGGAAAAATCATTTCCTGGACTTCATAGACCAACATGACTTTGGTGATTATATCAGAATATCTCTGAGGGAAGGAAACATGAAAACTCCAACAAGGATTTATTCTTATAATGGAGAAAATGGATAAAAGGAAAGAGGAGAGTTTCCAATATCATCTGATAAGTACTCAGATGAGCAGAAAAAGAGATATGATGCTGATAGATTAGCCAAAGCTTTTATATTGCAATAATTTTCAGATGAGATTTCAAAAGAGATTTCTATCAGTTTAGAAAGTAAAAAGGCTACAGGAAAACATTTGTGGGAACAACTTGAGAAGATGATGGTAGGACCAAAGATGTCATCAAGAGTAAAGTTTTTGGAAGTTGAGAATACAGAGCTGAAAAGAAAGATCTCAGACTTAGAAGATCAAAGTGTCAAGATTCAACAAACAGAGTGTGCTAATGAAGAGCTGATAAAGAAGATTTCTGAGCTAAAACTGCAAATTGCTGAAGAGAGATCAGTTTTTGAGAAAGAGAAGAAAGAATTTGCAAAGAAATTCTCAGACTTTTCAAGAAAGAATTTTGAAGAAAAGAAAGCATTTGAGCTGAAATGTGCAAAACTTTCTCAACAGATTTCAGATTTTGAGAAAGTAATCATTCTAGAAAGGGAAAAGTTTGCAAAGGAAAGAAAGGCTATAGAACAAAAGAATGTTGGATTCTGTAAAGAGATATCTGATGGAAGAAAAAATGTGGAGAAGGACTTTGAAGAAGAAAGGAATACATTTGAAGCAAAAATAAAGAAACTGACAGAGAAATAATTAGAACTATCCACGAGTGCATTGAAAGAGCAAAAAGCGAAGTCTGAGTTCAAGAAAGAGATTGACCTGCACATCCGAGAAAAGAACAGTTTATTTTCAAAGATAAAAGAGCTTGAAGACATTGTTTCAAAGGTGGTGGTGACTGAGAAAACGACTCCAAAGTCAAAAATCCACACACCTAGAAATGATTTAGCTGACTCTAAAAGGACAACCTCAAGCTCACATCAGAGAACTGCTTCTTCAAAAAGGTCAGTCCACTTATATGATCAAATTCGTACTACTAACATTTTCTATGATAGAAATGTAGATGGTTCAGGTACACAAAGAAGAAGAAGAAGGAGATATGAAGAAGAAAAGTTGGTTTGGAAGGTAAAACCAATTGATGATGAGAAGAAGGATGAAAAGAAAAGTAACAAATCATTTGTACATGGATCAAATCCCAAAAAGAACAATGTGCTGAAAGGCAAACCTGATCTTGCTTACTTGAGAGATCAATTGATCAGGTTGTCTAGAAAAAGGTATTGTTCTTACTGTCGTACATATGATTTTTTTCATAAGTCAAGTGATCATTTCTGGTATGGTTCTTACTCTATTACTCCCAATAGAACTGCAACTCACAAATATGGACCCAAATACCAATGGGTACCAAAGCCGAAAGATGATTATGTGTTACAGGCACCTCAAGTCAAGGGGGAGTAAGAGAACCGAGGCTTCTGAAAAAATCAGTTCAGAACCCGTGCTTCAATGAACCGAGGCTTCTAAATAAATCAGTTCAGAACCCGTGCTTCAATGAACTGTGGCTTCTGAATAAGTCAGTTCAGGACCCGTATTTGAACGGAGTTTGACTTCTAAACAAAACAGTTTAGGACTCGCTTTTCAACGATGAAAAAGATGCTACTCCCAGGCTGATAAGAGATTGTACTCCGATACTCAAATATGGAAATCAACCTTCAAGGGGGGGGGGTACATATTTTTTTTCTGGAAATATGCATTCGGAGGATATGATGATCTATTCTTCAGGGGGAGTTATAGATCTCTATCATGTGCTTTTTCACTGACATATTTTAGATGCATGTTTTCAGGGGGAGTATGGATTATGACTTCTGACTACTTCAGATCAGAACTCGTACATTCAACGTTTTACTGCTTTATGTCATTTTATTTTTTCAATAAAGTTTTTGTGAATAAAACTTTGCACTTTGACGGACTTATGATTGTTTGCAGATTGAGAGATGTTTACAAGATCATATCTTTTATGACTTGAAGCTTGACTTTATGAGATTTAAGACGGAACGAAAGGTTTATTTCTAATCTTAATCTCATACGTATCTGAAAGAAGGACAACTTTCAGATATGAAAACATGTTCTTAAATGTTCAAACCACTTCTGATTCTTAAATGATTTCATGGATATAGAAGTGCGATTTTAAATGTTTTCATGATATTTGTGCTTTAAATGCTTACAAACCGCGTGTTTCCAAAGATAAATACTTGTGTATTATCTTTTCCATATACTGTCAAGTATTCACACACACCGGTTTAAATTTTGTTGAATTTGTTCTTACCATGTCTCCTAAATTTGAAACAATATTTTTGATGGTAAGACACCCCGATTGTTATTCAAAGTTTGAGCGTGATTTCATTTTGAAACGTTCTTTCACGAATGTCTATATTTTTGGTTCATATAGACAAAATCCGATTTTTGCTGCCCTAAGCCTTAATCGTTAAATCATTTCAATATTGATCTTTTTGATACAATATCAGATTTTCAAACAAGTTTCTTGTCTTCATTTCATTTATTCAATTATCTTGTTTGAAAGGTCTTCAATATTTAAAATGCCCAAATCTTCATGCTTATATCAGTGAGCATACAGATATCTGACTTGTATTTCATATTTTGTGCTTCATTGCCAAGATAAACCAGTTGAGCAACATGTTCTATTAGGACTATACATGGGTTCTTTGTGTAAGCTTAAATCAAACTTATTTGGATTCACGATTAACCAGTGTTTCCTACCCAATAAGTTAATCCTTGAGTGATCCATTGTGTGAGGAGTCAAATACTGAGTGTGGGTTGTGTGATAAGGTAAAATGTAAAAGAGAGTTTGGTTAGAAGTGAGCTCATTGTTTAAAAAGAAAGAGGGTGTGAGAACAGAGTAAAAGAATATTAAACTCTGCACCAACTTTTTCTGAGCCGGGCAACCACATTACTAGTGTTTCACATTTCTTCGTGAACGTTATTGAAACAGGTAACTAGCCCATGCCAACTCTTAATTAAAAACCCCACCAGCTACTCAATTTCTTCATAACAAGAAAGTGTTTCATATTTTATGGGGACGCATCACATTATCTATCTGATTTTCATTTGGGAAATCTGGATATTGAAAAAGAAGGAAGTCTGCCCCACCTTCGTACTTCGATCATGCACATTGAGTCTGTGTTTAACTGTTGTTGTCTCAATGGTTTACACAAATTTTGAGCCTTATACAAGCAATCATCATGTGCTTATTCTTTCTAACACTTGCACGAACACACAAGAAAATTTGTTTTTCTTGTCATAACGTTCATAGAAATTCCTTTGTAGTGTTTCGATGATTGAATGGAAACCCTGGGGGAGTGAACATAACAAAAGCTCCTTTCCATTGTGTATTCGTTACACACAATAACTTTGTGTTACTGACAGACATTTCTAATTGATTCATTTGTTGATTCAGGGGTTACATTCTTATTTGTCTAGATTTGAAAAGATCTAGATAAATACATTGTTATGAATTGACAGAGAATCAAAGGCTCAGTATGAAAGATCAATGGTCAGTTCCGAGTATCAAAGACATTTCTTGCAACGTTTTGATGATTTCATGTCTCTATCAACAAAAAGGGGGAGAAGAGGCAAAGAAATGGCTGTGAAAGAAAGTTTGTTGAAAGATTATTCAAAGCGTTCAGAGAAAGTTCAAATAATTCCGAAAGCAAGCAAATTTTAGAGAAATTTTATTTGGAGATAAGTTTGCTGAAGCAATTCGAGCTGAAACAGATGATAATTTCTTTCCAGTGTCTAAAAGAGGTTTATACCAACCTTGGGGGAGAATGTTAATATTCTTGATGCTGAAAGTTTAAGGGAAGAGTTTATCAAAGAAAGGGGAGAATGTTTTTAGTTGAAAAAGGGGAGATTGTTTCTCATTGATTATGTTTATTTCTGAAGATGTTCTTAATTTACAAGAAGTCTACAAGGGGGAGATAAAATTGATCAAAGGGGGAGAATGTATAAACTGAGGTTAAAGAGAGAAGATTGATTTGCAAAATATTTTTGAAGATGATCTTGATCCAAAGGGGGAGAATGTTAGAGCACATATTTGTTGGATACAAGATCATTAATACTGAAGATGAAATTCAAGCAAGTCAAAGCCTCAAAGTCAACTCTCAATGTGATTGTCAAAGTCTTTGTAATAAAAGTCAAAGTTGTTGTGGTGTGTTTATTTGTAGGTATAAATAGCCTTGTCTTTGTAAAGTTGTAAGTAAGTCATTGTGAATGTGAAACAGTTCTACACGGAGCAGATTAGAGAAGGTTGTCATTGTATATCATTCTTAGAGAGAGAAAGTAGTGAGAGAGTGAATTTGTAACCTGTGATGATTAAATCAATGACATATGACTACGAATTGTTCATCCTGTTATTGTTAGTGATTAGAACTTGATTAGATTGGGATTATTAATATCTCGTTCATATAAACAACTCTCGTTCTCTGATATCCCTTATTATTTTTCTTCTTTATGATTGATCTGATTAAATCATTGTCAAATTCTCAAAACCATGAAATTGAATGATCATAAATGTTCAAAGTTTTGAGAAATCTTAAATGTTCAATTGCTCAAATTTCATTCTTATCTTTGATGAGCATACATTTTCTGATGGTGATTTCATGTGCTTAATTGTCAAAAGAACTGTTGAGCAACACGTGTTTTTAGGACAATATACATGGGATTCAGTATGAGTGCTTAAAAGACTTCCATGGATTCACGTTAACCTGTGTTTCCTACCCCGAAAGTAATCCTAAGAGTGATTGAAGGGAGAGGGGTCAAAAGAATTGAGTGTGGGTGTGTGCTGAGGTAAAATGTAAAAGAGAGGTTGGTTAGAAGTGAGCTCAAATGTTAAAAAGAAAGAGGGTGTGAGAACAGAGTAAAAGAATATCAAACTCTGCACCAACTTTTTCTGAGCCGGGCAGCCACATAATCTGTTGGTTCATACTTTTTCGTGACCTTCATTTAAAATAGGCAACTAGCCTATGCCAACTCTTGCATATAACCCCACCTGCTACTCATTCTTTTCTTAACAAAAGAATGTTTCAATTTTTAAAGGGGAAGCAACACATAATCTACTTTATCTTCATTTGGAAGACTCGAATATTGAAATAGAAGGAAAGTTGCCCCACCTTCGACCCTTTCTCATGCACATTGAGTGTATGTATAACTGTTGTTGTCTCAATGGTTTACATATTTGAGCCTTATTAAAAGCAATCATTATGCTTAATTCTTTTATACACAAGCACATACACACATAAAATTTGTTTTTCTGTCAGAACGTTAATAGATTAACCTTGTGTTATTCGATAATTGAATGGAAGTCCTGGGGAGTGTGAACATCACTCAAGCTCCTTATATAGTACATTCGTTGTACTCAGTAACTTTGTGTTACTGACTGACATTTTAACTGTTTCATTCGTTGATTAAGGATTACCATTCCTAATTTGTCTGAATTTGAAAAGATTCGGATGAATACATTTATTAGTTGACGATATAATTTTTTTATCAGATCATATTGGGGTAGATTGTCTATTTTCCTACATAGGTGATATTTTTCATGAAGACTGCGCTTATATTGTTATTTGGGGGAGTTACTTCAAAGACATAACTGACCTTGAAATGTTTTGATGATTCTGATACTCGCAATTCATCAAAAAGGGGGAGATAATTCAAGATTTCAAAGTCAGATGATTGATTGATTACAAAGGGGGAGAATACAAAGATGAGAAATTAAAGTCAAATTGTGATGATTAAAGAAAGTTGAAAAGCTAAAGATGTTCATACTTCAAAGATCGCTGTGTTAAAGAGTTTTTCTGAAGAGCTTATTGCATATTTGTAACCAAAGGAGGAGATTGAAGAAATTTGTCAAAGCAAGTCAAAAGAAAGAGATTGCTAAAAGTTGTTATGAAATTCAAAAGGGGAAGATTGATTTAAAAGCGCTGTCAAAGATCAATTAAAGCTTCAAATATTTGAAGATGTCAAAGTCATGAAAGATTCATTCTTGAAGATTTTTCTGAAGAAAAAGAAGACATGAAGATTAATGTCAAATTTTTTTAATCTTGAATTCAAAGGGGGAGAATGTTGAGTCAGAATTGTATTCAAGATTAAAAGGTCAAAGTTGTAAATTGTTTGTAAAGTCAAAGGTGTCAAAGTCAATGTAATTGTTAAAATAGCTTAAAAGTCAATATAAGTCAAAGTGTAGTTAGTTGTTGTTAACATGTAGTTAGGAGGTATAAATAGGATGTGTCTTTGTAATATTAGGTTAAGGAACCTTGATATTGTCATATACGTTTGTGAGAATTTCTAGAGAGAGAAACTGTTTGTAGAGAGAGAAAGTCAAGAATCAATGAAATAAACTTGTGATTCATGAATGAAATCTGTTTGTATGGGACATTCATCCATGGCTTGTTTCCATTTTGGATGAAGAAGAGCTTGGGAGACTGTTCTAGGAGTAGAACAAGATTCAACAAATGCTAAGTGAAGTTGAGAGTTAAGTGCAACTGCTTTTGACCATGTAAGCATGTGATGAGTGTTTGTGATAGGTAGTGGAGATTGAGATAGAGGAGGTAATTGGACAACCAATGGGATAGTAGTATAAGAATGAGTTGATGAAGAAGAGTTCTTACCTTAATTGTGTGGAAAAGAAGTAGAAGAAGCAGCTGCTTGTACAGAAGATGCAAGAGATAAGTCTTCATCAGGATTAAAGTTAGAAGTATCAGATAATGATGGATTATAACAAGGTAACCAGTGACTGTAGTGAAACATATAATTATTAGGAGCAGCAGAGGAGACATGCAAAGAGGTAGATAATCCTTCTTTGAAGGGAAAATTGTGTTCATTGAAAGACACACTTTTTGCAATATAAATTCTCCCTGATGAGTGAAGGCATTTGTAGCCCTTGTGAGCCATGCTATATCCCATAAATACACACTTGGAAGAACGAAAATCAAGTTTATGTCGATTGTAATCTCTTATGTGAGGAAAGCAAGCACACCCAAAAACTTTAAGAAAATTTAAATTTGGTTTCATATGAAACAACTTCTCAATTGGGGAGTGATTTTGTAAGGAAGGAGTGATCAAGTGATTAATCAAAAAGGTTGAGGTTGAGAAAGCTTCCCACCAGTATTTTAAAGTCATGGAGGCTTGAATGAGTAGAGTTAGATCCATTTCAACAATATGACGATGTTTTCTTTCTGATTTCCCATTTTGAGGGTGAGTATGCAGACAAGGGTGTCTGAAATGAATACCAAGGGACTATAGAAGGGGAGATAAGCTTCTGTATTCACCTCCCCAATCTGTTTGAAGGGTGATGATTTTAGAATTGAATTTTCTTTCAACAAATCTTTGAAAGTGAAGAAAAACATCTTTGACGTCAGATTTTAATTTGAGAGGGAAAATCCATGTAAAATTGTTATAATCATCAATGAAGTGAACATAATATTTGAACCCATCATTTGACATCACATGTGCTGGACCCCAAACATCAGAGTAGATCAATTCAAGAGGTTTACTTGATGATTTAGACGAAATAGGATATGTAATGTGCTTTGATTTTCCAATATGACATGCATCACATAAACTAGGACAAGTGATAACACGTATCTTTTCATTATTAAGCATAGTCTTGAGTACATTAAAGTTTGGATGACCATGGCGCATATGCCACACATCAACTGAGTTGTTAAGGTTTGAAACAAGCAAAGACTCATGACTAGACTTAGGGAAAATAAAGAAACTCATTGCAGAAGAAAGAGAATTCTGCTTGATTGAATTTGAAAGACTTGGACTGTTGAGAGGATGAAGCTTCACTTTAACCTGATAAAGACCATTCTCAAGATGTCTTCGTATTCAGATCCTTCATAATACATAGGTTAGTGTAGAACTCAACATAAACAGAATTATGCTTGATCATTTGAGAAACAAAGAAAAGATTTTTAGTGATTTGAGGAAATACAAGAATATCAATGAGTTTTAAAGGTGAGGATTGTGTGGATGAAGTGATTAAGCAGTTACCAGAATGAGAAATAGGTACAACATTTCCATTTCCAACTATCAAGTAATTCGTACCTTTCATCTCTGTTTTGTTCTGAACGTTGGCTGGATTGGAGGTGATATGGGTTGTTGCTCCACTGTCGATGTACCACATTTGTTCATTGTTGAGGTCATTTGAATAAAAGAGAGCTTTTTGTTCATCAACCAAGTATTTGTTTGATGAAACAAAAGAGCTTGCAGAAGAGGGTATTATGTTATGAGGAGAGGACTGAGACTGAAATGAAACATCAAAACGATGGTAACACTTTGTGTCACTATGTCCAGGACGACTACAAACTTGATAGTAGATGATTTATCTTCCTCTTCCTCTACCTCCTCTTCCACGTCCACGACCTCGAGAGTTAAAAGAACGTCCTCGTGGGTATTGGTGACTTCCAGAATGATTAGTACCAGAAATATTGAGAGTTCTTCAAAATTGGGTAGTGAGATTGGCACTTGGGAGACCAACAACAATATCAGAGTTAAATTGCTCTAGTCTCATTTCTTGGCTTTGCAACATGAATTGGACCTCTTGTATTGTCACTTGATCATGTCGTGAAGTCAAGTTAACAACAACATAGTCATATTCATGACCTAGTCCACCCAAGATATACATAATGAGTTCATCATCTGAAATAAGTTGACCAGCAGCAGATAAACTTTCTACTAGGTTTCTCATCTTAAGCATATAGTCATGGATAGAGAGACTGCCCTTTTTTAGGGATTGAAGTTGAAAACGGAGTTGTAGTGTTCTTGCCTTGCTGCTGGTAGTGAACAACTCCTCCAAAGTATTCCAGACATCAAGAGATGTGAAACATCGAACAACATGACCAAACATGGCCTCACAAATGGAATTAAGCTACCAATTTAGAATGGTTTGATCTGTTCTGGTCCAGATAGTGAAAGCAGGGTTGATTGTGGGTGATTCACTTGAGCTTGTTGCATTTACGTTAAGAAACTTGGATGGACACACTTTGGTGCCAAGAACATAGCCATCAAGATCGTAGGCTCTAAGAGAAGGAAGAACTTATGATTTCCAGAAAGTGTAATTGGTTATGTCAAGCTTAATAGTGATGGGAGGTAAATAGGAAGAAGAAAACAAACTTGGTATTGGAGCAAGAGGTGGTATTTGATTTACCACAGGAGTCACAGGTGGAATTTGATTTGTTTGAGAAGAAGCAGACGAAGCAATGGCAGAAGGATTTTCCATAGCTCTGATACCAAATCAAGAAAATAAGAGAGATATAATTACTCCAATATTCTTCTCTTGTATTGATTGATTGCTTACAAAAGGAAAGACTGCTACTATTTATACTAATAATAGCAGACAAGAAAAGAAATGCAATTGGCTATTACAAAAGCAGGAAACAATTCCTGAGAGTTGCACCATAATTGTACACAAGGACGAATATTTTAATAACAAATTGTACTATTGATGAATCATGTTTGTCTGATGATTTGGCAATCCTTGTTATCTGCTATCAATGGATTGTTGGTAACTTGGATTCCATGTCATCGAGCAAGGCCTGATCATTTATTTCAACATAGGCAAAAACACGTAGTTCTTGATTAGGATCCAATCCAAGTATATAAAGTGAAAAAGAAAACTGAATTGGATCCATCTTTTCCTTTTTTTTTACTTTTTAAAGAAATATCATAGTGAAACCCTAATCCCTTTTTTTCATTCGACTATTCTATGATGAAGAAAAAGAACATTAGTAAATCTATCACAATGATTTACCTACTGATTGAGACCATTCTTCGATGAGCATGAAGAAATAGGAAGTGAAACAAAATAGGTTTTAAGTCTTCAAATTTGATTTGTTTAGGGGATAGGTTTTGATTTTTGTAGTCTACTATGATAGACGATTCATAAACATGTTTTTGTAATTGGCTTTAACTTTCTAGGTTTTTTTTGTTGATCTTCAAAAACAAGTTTCAATTTATATGACAATTTTTTTTCAAGATATTTTCAGATAGCGACGTATAAGATGCATTTGTGTTTGAGTTTTTAACCAACAATTAATCTTGAAAATAGACTGTAAACTACTAAAGAACAAACACTAACAATGTAGCAAATCTAAAGAATTGTAATTTTAGCATGCAGAATAAGTGATCAATTGTTAACGTGGGGGAAATTTCTAGGTGGCTATACAACAAGCAAACAAGAGATTTACAAAAGAGTGATGAGGGATAACATTATGAGAATGTATCGGCTACGAAATATGGCCGAAAAAAGAAATCTTCATGAACATAGCAGAAAAAATCTAGAACATACTATGTAATGTTGCACGATATGCAACAATATGAACTTAATTAGTTTTTCTTTATGGTACCAAACATAAAAGAATCGAAACCATACATGATTCAATTGACAGAGTAGTAGCACAAATGAGCAACGTGCTGATAACGTGTAGAAGAACAAACAATATAGGAGAACCGAAAAACTGTCAATTCTCATTAATCATAAGCCCTTTAAACAAGGAGGATTACGTAGAGATCACGATAAGAATGGAAACAAGATTTACACTATAAATAACTCTTGTTAATGTAAAAAATTACCCTTAAGAATAATCTAAGGTCGGTGTGGAGCTTTAACAACTAAAGACTGTTTTCTTCGAGAAACACACGACAAGCATAAAAAATAAAAGGGACGCAAGGAATTGGTGACGCAAAAACCCCCTGTCAGGGTCAAAACTGCTGACGACAATGAAGGTCGTCAGTGCACTAGTGACGTCAAATAAAGACGTCGTTCTTTAACAACGGTTGAAAGTACAATTGATTACAATATGAATAAAAAATAAACAAATTACAAGATGAACTTTTGTTGTCGTGAAAATCTTCGAGAGAGTCAAGCTTGTTGCTTCGGTATTCAACTTGTGCCCTTTGAGTGTCTTGGAACCTTGTTTATATAGGTTTCTTCATCATAAATATGTTTTTTATGGTCATTTATATGTGGTCTTTGGTTATGTATGTTGACCATTGATGAGAGAAGACTTGCATTTAATCATCACAAAAGAAACTGCTTGTCGGATGTTAGTGAATGAATGTCGTGAGAAAACTTGCGACTCTTGCCTTTTAATGATGACCGATGGCTTCAATGTCTTTAGTAGTTAGTTAAGTGTCATGAGTAACTTGCGATCATCGTCTAAAGTGACGATCGTTGGTCTTATGGTCTTTAGTCGTTAAGACCGAGTTTGAATATATATTTGATCGCATGAATCTTGTGTCGGTCATAACTTTGATATGTTTTAGCCAAAACAACCTTAATAGTTTATATCTATCTTCACATCTTTTTGTCGACACAGTATCCTAAGAAAAAAAATACATAAACCTCAAACTTGAAGGACCAATTTATAAGTATCATAAAATATTAGAATAAACGGATAGTTTTATATCAGATTTGTGTCTTATAATTCATTACACAATTTTAAAATCAATTATAATATATTTTTTGAAGACGTAAATAATAATAAAAAAATACATTTTATATAATACGTATTTTTTGTTGACACATATTTTAATATCACTAGAGAGAGATTTTTGACATGAATTTTACAAGCGCACGTTAACAAGGTGTCAAATAGCAGTTCGTTAATTAATTCATACACCACATATATTATATGCCGACCGACAATAAAAATAAGTAAAGGACAAAATTTATATGAATTTGATAACTACTACTCCTAAATAAAGGATGCATTTTATTTATATAAAAATGAGAAAGTTGTCATATACCAACATATAAAAGTCTTCAAATACAAAGCGTTGACCATCAACTCTTCATAAGAATACAAAATACATAAGAATAAGAGTAAATTAACTAAAATTAATTAGGTGTCTGGTTTGTTGAAAATAACACTTTTTGTTTATGCAGTTTTAAAATTATAAGATTGTCATTATGATTTACAAAAATGTCTACCTTTGGTCTCTCTTTTTAATTGGTCGTTAAAAAAATTCCGTTAATTTTGGAGCATTTGCATCATTTTATCAAAACAAGTTTATTTTAGCTAATCCAAAATCGATTTTATTATTTTGGTTACTGTGGTTTTTGATTAGGTAAAAGAAAAAGAAATCGATAAAAGGACGAAAATACCTTTCATCTAATGGAAGTTTTTAACGGCCGTTAGAGAGGGATCGAACAAGTCCGAACGTTTTAGCAAACCATGATGACCATCTTGTAATTTCGAAACTACATAGACGAAAAAGGTTGTTTTGGACAAATCACAAGCAAGTAGGAAGTTTACCCCAAAAAGAATTATATGTACTAAGGGGTGTCTGGGATTGCTTATTTAATGTAACATCCGGGTTCAAAGTGACTCAGTTTTAGAGTTTGGGAGAAAAAGGGGACAAGGTTCAAAGCTCAGGGGGTTAAGTGTAAATTGGGATTAAAAAGGGGTCTAGCCCTAAGGTTTCTCTCATTTCTTTGTTGGCGGCTGAAAGAGTTAGAGGAAGGGGAGAAGAACTCGATTTCAATCTTGAGAGGAGGACGCAGGAAGCTGGGATTTAGAGGAGAAATTCTTCGCAGTGGATCAAGGTAACTTCTATTCTCTCCCTTCTTGCTCTTGAAGTTAGCAAACTGTTGTAGTTGGGTCTTAGCATAGGAAGATTGAATCTTCTTATGATGTACCCAAAATCTTTATTAGTAGTTTTGATTAAGTGTTGGGTTTGGTTAAATAAGGATATTGCTCTAATCATCTAGTGTAGTAATCAAGCTAATTGAGTAGTTTAGTTCTGTGAGATTTGAGATTTGAGAATTCGGGGTTCGTTCGAAAACCCCAAATCGCCTCTGGGCTCTGGGTGTGAAGTGCGACCGGATTGAGTTGGGGATGGTCGCCTGGTATCTGTGTCCCGGGCGACGTGATGATACCGGGGGTAACCCCGGGTTGTTGATCCCGGGCTGTGACCCCGGGAGACGGGGTAGCCCGGGAGTGGGGTGTTTAACCCCGGGAGACGGGGGAGCCCGGGAGGGGGCGTATAACCCGGGCCGAGCCCTGGGAGGCAGGGAAATACCAGGGTGGTGCTACTCGGTCTGTGTAACCCAGGAGTGGGGGTCTCTTGTCTGTTGGTTTTTGGGTAGTTTGCTGGAAGGTTAAGATCTAGAAAGGGTGTGTGTGAGAGAGAGAGAAAGAGAGAGAGAGAGGGATCGCCTTTCATTAGTCTCTTTCCCGCGGAGTATCTTACCAGAATATCGATGTTATCGTAGGTCGGGAGATCGATAGAGCGCGGTTATAAGCAAGGACCAAAGGTGATTTTTTCTGAACTAAAACCTCTTATGATGAAGAAGTTATGTTTTAAGTACGTGAGTTATGCTTATAAGTTTTGAAGTGCTGCTACTTTAATATTTACTTGCGAGACTTGTTCAAATGCTAAAGATGTTTCTGTTGTTATTGTTTCCGTGAAATGTATGCATACATTGTCATAAGTATGTCATGCTCAAAGTCGGGGGGTGTGTCCCGCATATGCTCAAAGTCGGGGGGTGTGTCCCGCCTGTGCTCATACCGGGGGGTATGTTCTGTTTATGTCTTTGGGGGTGTTTCCCAATAAGACAGTGTGAGCCACAGACATGCTGTCACTTTAGGGTGGCGATAGTGTGAGTTGAGAAGTTTATTGAAAGTGTAATTGTTTTCTTTAACGCTGAAAAGGTTTATGTTATTATGATTTCTTTGAACGTCTATTGAGTTAAAACTGTTGTTAGAGGGGACTCACTAGACCGTGGTCTAACCCTCGCTCTTTCAAAACTAAAACCCTTTTCAGGCAGGCGTGAGGTAGGAAGAGCAAATAAGGGCAAAGAGAAGGTGTAAGCTGGAGTTGGCTAGAAGACCGTCATTTTAGTTTATCTTTCTTCGTAATCTTAGTTGTGTAATAGGTTGTCTTTCTGCAAACCTTGTATTGTAGATGTTTGTTTTGGGTCGTTTGGGGTTGTTAGTTAATAACCCTTAGTTTTGCTCTATGATACGAGTTGGGTTGTTACATTTAAAGTGCTTATTAACTTATTCCGGTGTGATACCAGTAATAAGCAGTTTTTAGTGTTTAGATAGGAAGAAAAGAAAATTGTTTATACCGGTGATAAGGAGTTTTTCATAACTTATTTCATTCTAACTTATTAACTTATTTGAAACAACTTATCGGTTTTTTTGGTCATTTTACATATATAAGCAATCCCAAACACCCCCTAAAAACAACTTATTATTAGTTTATTACGTTTTGGTACCACCATAAGCAAATCCAAACATTTTTTTTTATAAAACTTCAGTTTAACACCACATAAGTTGATCAACACTTTTACAAAAGAAAAGCATAAGTTGTTTTAAATAAGCAATCCCAAACTAGGGGTGTTCGCGGTCCGGTTTGGGCGGTTTAACCCCTCAAACCACAAACCAAACCGTTAGTGGCGGTTTATTGATTTTTTAAACCGAGCGGTTTGACATCAAGTGCCCAGACCGGTCAAGTCGGACCGCGGTTTAGGCAGTTTGGTCGACCGGTTTAGGCGGTTTGGACCTTTTAGTGGGCTTTAAAGTTTAAACATAAAAAACATATAAAAATTTAAACTTTAAAAGTTCATTAGCTTGAGCTCATTTGAAATAAATAAAAGTCTACAACAATGTTAACAAAGTCCACAAAAGTTAACAAAATATCATAAGACAAAACACTAAAAAAAGTAATATGCAAAGTGCAAATAAAAATCCACGACGATTTAAAATTATCTTTGGGTCTTTTTGTATATATTTAAGTCTAACGATAAATTGGATATTTGGATTAAACAATAGATGATATAAAGATGTATATAAAAAAATAAAAAAATATATATAGATATATTTGGCGGTCGGTTTGGTCCAAATCGTCCAAAAAAACCTCCAAACCGCAGACCGGACCGGACCGCTCGGTTTGATGATTTTTTAGACCAGACCAGACCGTCAGACCGCCTAAACCGCCAAAAACGGTCCGGTTTGACTTGGTTCGACCGGTTTGAGCGGTTTTTTTGAACACCCCTATCCCAAACAACCCCTAATTATATCGTTGGATTGAGGTGAAATCTCTATGTTCAAGATTTTGATGGTTAATTACATATGTCATCAATGGTGGACCCAATATTTTTATCGACCGGATACAACTTTAAGATGGGACAACGGGTTGTAATGTCGTCTAATGTGTTTTTAGTCAAATTCACCATTTCAAAGGATTTTTTTTATGTTTTTGGTTGATCTCGAGAGACTTTTATGTTTTTTGGTTGACTTTTGAGGGACTTTTTATGTTTTTTGCTTGATTTTTAGATATTTTTTTTCCGGTTTGCTGGTTGATTTCGAGTGACTTTTTTCAGTTTTTGGTTGATGTTATTTGTATTTCCTAATATTTCGGAGCACCGCCTCAAAGTTTAGTGGATGTATCGTTCATACCCAAATAAATCTAGTTAAGAAAATAAGTTGAGCGGGTGCAAGAGACCCCGTTCCAAGCTTAATTAATAGGCCAACACGTGTATGTCATAAAGCTATTTTGTTTTCTTTTAAGTAATTATTGTTTCTTTTTCGTATTAAAACATTTTTTGAAAAAAATTAATTTAATTTCGATGATAAACATATACCCTCTCTATCCCAAAATAATTGTCCACAATAAAAAATGTGTTTTAAGAATATATAATTATTACACTTTTTAATTAAGAAAAGAATAATTTTATCCTTAATTATATATAGGGATAGGTTCCAACGAAAACCACATTTTCATTGTGAACATGAGAACTAATTTTGGTCATTGATCAAAATTTAGAAAACTAATCAACGGTTAAAGAATAATAAGGTTAATTGAGAGGTAATTAGAGACAAAAATGAAAGTTTAATTAAAAGCCAACTTTATTTGACTTTTTATTTTCTTTTTTACTTAAAAAACTTTTACCCCCTTAATTTTAAAACTAAATTATCTTTAAAATAAATAATATTTTAATCAAACAAATTACATAAAAAAACGAGAATTTCGTGTTCTTTGAATGACATCCATCTCGATATAATTTTTTTCGTTTTAATACGCACACTGTGATATGATATTCATCATGAATATACAATTTCGTATAATATTTATCATGAATAATATGTATTTTCACATGTATTCAAAAAAATCTTCAGTATTCATACATCACTATGACATTCATCATTAATATACATTTTCATTATAGCATTCATCATGAATATACGTTTTCTTTATAATATTCGTCATAAATATATACATATATGTTCATGTGTATACAATAACTCTTCTGTATTCATACATCAATATGGTATTAATCATTAATATATATTTTTACTATAAAATTCATCATGAATATACATACTATTCATAATGAATATTCATATATGTTCGCGTGTATACAACAACTTTTCAATATTCATATATCAGTATAATATTCGTCATGAGTATACATTTTCATTATAATATTCATCATGAATATACATTCTATTCATCATGAATATACATATTATTCGTCATGAAAACTTGTATATGTTCACGTGTATACAACATATTTTCAACATTTATATATCAGTATGATATTCGTCATTAATATACATCTTCAATATAATATTCATCATGAATATGCATACTATTAATCATGAATATACATATTATTCATCATAAATATTTATATATCTTCACGTTTGTACAACTTTCCAACATTCATATATCAGTATGATATTCGTCATGAATATACATTTTCACTATAAAGTCATCATGCATATACATATTATTCATCATTAATATTTATGTATGATTATGTAACACCCAAAATTTTTTTATAAGCAATCTACAGTTTCCATAATCCTTAATGTGAATTCTTTAAAGCAAGGTAAAATAACATCTCTTTATCGTTGGATCGTAGCAAAATCGTTACACTTAGACAGAAAATCAAACCATGACTGTGAAAGACGAGAGTTCCAAAGTCACAATCACAGAGGACATTCTCGTGCGGGCCTTATGAGAATGCCCGGGTCATACTCGCATGGCACTGTCGCAGAGAGACCGAGAGCCATGGTACAATCCGAGCGATAGTGCCCTGCGATTGTGTCGTGACAATCTCGCCTGGAACTATCACGAGCGGGATCTAGGACATTTATTTCATAATCAATTTCTTGAGAGACACACTTATCAGATTTGTTGAATTCCAGAACTGCATTTACTCTCATTTGGGTGATTTCCAGCCTCACTCCCTCCATCTTCATTTATTTCTTGGATCAAAATCCTTAAAGTATTTACTCCCCAACCTCAACCCTCACGTACCTCATTAAAAGAGATACTCAAGGATTTACCAAGCTCCAAGTGTTATCAAGTCTTCATCTCCATTTCTAGGGTTTATCCATTTCTTGCGTTTTCTTTACAAACCTACTAGTTGAGTTTTCCTTTTTACCATTCTTCTATAAAATGCTACTTAGATGTTATAACATGATTATTTGATTGTATGGGAGTGATTTGGTGGTTTGACCTAATAAAGTGATTTGAGGGTTTGTGTCACCAATACTCCCATAAAGATGATGACCCTTGATTTATTGATGTTTCTAAAGACATTTGTGACATTTTGACCTAAAATGATTGTGTTGGGTTTTGGGTGAGATATTTGACCTAAGGGAGAATTAATGAGTTTTGGAGAATAAATATTCTAAATGTATTCTAAACATTGATGGGTGAACTCTTATTTGCTTATGTATCTATACATGATATATCTACCCCATGGGGAAAGGGGAACATATTGAGTCATGCTGTCATAGGCTTAGATCTCACGAAGTAACAAATGTGGATAATGTGAACTAGACATCATGATGTGAACTGTTGTTGTTCTTTAACCTTGTACATGTTCATATATGAGAATTGCCTAAATCCTTATGTATGACGATTTAGCATGTGTGTTGAGATTGGGATTATGTAGGCCAGCCTTTGGGCCACTAGAGAGTATACAATAAAGGATATGAATGTCCTTGAGGTGGAACTCGTCTAGCCTGGTAATTTACATCATTTTTGTTATATTTTAGTGTCAAAATTTATAAAGAATCCAAGTCTTTTATTAATTTCTTTATAATTTACATAGATTTTTAGGATTTTAATTATGAGGCGAATAAAGTGTGAATTTATGTTTATAAATGTGAAAATTCTCTTATTTTTATCTTGTTCATGTAGGATATTTTTGTGATGAAATTGAAGAGGTGTTTGTGAAGATTTGTGATGAGATGGATGGACCTTGGTGAAGATTTTTGAAGACTTTCTTGATGGGCTTGTCCCGAGATGTGGTGTTAAGAAGGATGGCCGAACTTTTTTACTTCTAGGGACCGAAAACTCTTGGACAAATTTTAATTTATACTTTGGATGAGTCCATGGGCCGGTTTGTTTTGTTTGATGGGCCATGGGCCGAAGTTATGGTTGGAAAGACAATTACTTTTATGTTTTTATTATTAGTTGTAATTCCTTAAGCCCTTTAGGGGCATTTTGGTCATCTTGCCTATCCATTTTGTGTATAAATAGATGGGCAAGATTAAGGTTAAAAACAAGCCTTTCAAAGGGAGAAATCCCTTAGTTAGCATCCCTCTCTCTTCTCTTTATTTCTTCATCTTCAATGGAGAAATAGTTGTGAAGAATAGAAGAAACATTGTAGTAGTAGTGCATGATCGTTTATGTAGCAACCAATTGGAAGTATGTTTTTATTAATCAAGTTTAATTTCAAGTTTTGGAGTAATCCCCAAGTTTTCTTCCTCTCATTTTGTTAATTGTTACATTTCTATCATCAGTAGGTCTTTTATAATTGGTCTTTAAAAGTCTCGTGTTTTCACTCAATTCTCTCTCAAGGAGCGAACCTAACATCTTTGTGATCAAAGTTCCTTGTGACCATTGGGTAATTACAATTACATGCTTTCTAAACTCTCTTTCTCAACTTGGAAATTTTATAATTCGGTTTTCACTTTCAAGGAACGCTTGATTGTAGTTTTACGTTGGATTTTTATAAATCCTATCGCACTATTACTTGAGAGGTTGAATGACGACTTTCCCAACAAGAATGACCAAGTCTTTAATTTTTGAATTGAACCTTTAAGTGCAAGTTAATCATTTCTCTCTTGCATTTCCTTTCTAGTATTTTAATTTATGCAATTTACTTTCTTGCAATTTACATCCCGCAATTTAATTTCTCGGCAATTACTTTCTGCAATTTACTTTCTCACACTTAATTCTCGTCATTCAATTATTGCCCTTTATAATTCATGCTTTTTACTATTATCCCTTCTTGAAATCATTACTTGCACAACAAGTTTCCTTTCCTAAATTCTAGTTCTTGCTCTTTAGTTCATGCATTTTCAATCGCCATCATCTACATTTCAAGTCTTTACAATTCCCCAAGTTATGTCAGGCTAATCGACTTAGCTTGGGGTATAAAGTGAAATTAAGATTAAGACCTATGAAAAGGTAAAAAGGTGTTTCGAATGTAGCATGATTGTCTGAGTTATTTAAATCAAGATTATCTTTTAGGTGAAGACTACATTTAAACAGACAACTGTTTAATGTATGAAAACTTTTTAAGTGACATAAAATATCGATCTTGAGATAACGAAGGAATGCTGCAATATCTTTTTACCAGATCATTTGTCTTGTCTTAACGGATCTTTGTACTCTTTGCTTCTTTTTAATTATTTTATTTAGTGATAATCAACCAACCAACCAGAAGATTTTCTTCGAATTCTCCATATGAAACTAGCTTTTACAGACTGGGCTTTAAGAGAAATTTTCACACGCATCTCTGTGGATCGATATTCGGTACTTTGTACTAAAAAGACGACAGTAGATCAAGATGTATACTTGGGTTGAGATCTATTCGCACGTATTTTGAGGTTGCGTAAAACCAACGAACACCTGGGAATACAATATGGTTCCATAAGTCCTTGAGGTGTAACTCTACGACGTAAGCAATAAAGGCATGGAGTGGTTTGAGGATGTGATGCCTAAAAGGTATGTGCACTAAAGTCGGGACTTGAGGTGTAGCCCAATAACTTCAATAGGTGACTCCACTCGCGTGTACTTGTCACCTAGGTGGGAATGGGTCTCCCCCGTACATCAAGATTTATATCTTGTATTTGTGTTCAGGAATTGGGACTGTTAGCCCCAATTCTGAATTATAGAAGTATTGAAAATAGCTCAAGTCTTCCTCTGAAGACCTTCAGAGACATCAGCAGAAAAAGTCAAGTCAAGCTCTGAAGTTATTTCAGAGACAGACTCTTGAGACGGAAAGACATCAGAGATAACTTCATCAGAGATCTATTTTAGAGCTCTGAAGGTGTTCTCTCTGAAGATCAAGACTGAAGATTTATACAAGTGTTGACAAAAGAACAGATGACACGTCACCTAGTGATAAGATTTACTTTTTAGAGTAGGTCACTGTTCAAGCATGTCTTGAGCTTACCTTTTAGGTAAGATACTGTTCAAGCATGCTTCTAATGTCAGGATACTACACTGTTCACTTTATGGTTCTATAAATAGGACCATCACTCCTTTGACAAAAATGTGCTTTTTGATAAATCTTGTATATGAATCAATTTTTAATATACTGAAAAGTATTCTAAAGAAGATCTTGTACGATTTATAAACATCTTATTATAAACTGTGATATTGAATCTGCTTTGATATTTAAACTATATTGCTTCCGTTGTTCTTTTTTTTATTATTGTTTATATCATTGTTATAAGATTAAATATGGGATCAAACAATTGGTATCAGAGCCTTCTTTGTTTTTAAAACAAAACAAGATCATATCTGTATACTCGGATAGATTTACATATTACTGATTCAAGCTTTCAAAAATCTGTGCATGTTTATATAAACCTTGGTTTATTTAAAGGAACTCCATATGCTCCAGATTTGAAAGTAAATCACAATTTCGCTTTGTGATAAAAGATCTTAGAAAAGCATCAGTTCTTCAAATCTTCATCTTTTCTTCAAAAGTGGCAAACTCCAGTATAAGTGTCATTTATACAGCTGGATCATTAACCAAACCTCCTACACTCCTAAGGGATGAATATCCTTAATGGAAGATAAGGATGGTAAATTTCTTGGAAGGTATGGATAGGGATCTTTTAAGATCTATGAATGATGGACCTCACCAACTAATGGTATTGGTACCAAGAGTTCCAGCAACAACAGATACTGCTGAAATACCTACATACTATGAAAAGAAGACTTCAAACTTCACTGATGAAGAAACTAAAATGATGGAAAATGACTCCAAAGCTGTTAGATTACTAATTATGGCCATTCCCAATGATATCATTCAAGAACTTGATTCTTGTGTAACTGCAAAAGAGATATGGGATCAGTTGATAAACCAACTTGAAGGTGGTCTACAAACTCAAAAAAACAGAAGAAACCTTTGCATTAATGAGTACCATGACTTTCATGCATTACCTGAAGAAACCTTGCACCAAACATACTCAAGATTCAACATTCTCATCAATAAATGCAAAAAGTTTGGAGTTATGAGGACAAAAGAAGAAAACAATATTCTTTTCCTTAAAAACTTAAATGAAGAATGGTCACAACTGTCCATGTCAATACAGGCCAATCAAAACCTTGAATCTTGGTCATTGACTAATATTTATGGCACTCTTGTTGCTCAAGAAAAAGAAGTTGTGTTAATCCCAATAATTCAAGTTCTAATCGTACCAAAAAATCAAGATAAGAAATCTATGAAATCATATGTCATTGATTCAAGAACAAAGATTACAAATCTCACTTTCTCTCACTACATACACACTCTCTCTCTAGAATGAATATTCCATACAATTCTTCTCTAATCTGCTCCCATCTTCAATCTGAATGTTACCAAAGATTACAAGGAAAGAACTATTTATACTAACAAACAAATACAAGAAACAAAACAATAGCATTGACTTTGACTTTATTAACAAAGACTTTGACTTTGATGCTTGAGAGTTGACCTTTGAACTTTGACTTGCCTTACTCTCATCTTCAATCTTTATGATCTTGAATCCAATAAATATGTGCTCTAACAAGTTGTTAAACAAAAGTCAAAAACCTCTTTAGGTGGACCACTTGACCTCATTTAAAAACAAAAAGGTGTATCAAAAGAAAGTTGTAGTGAAGAAACAAAGAACTCTTTGAGAAAGGAACCAAAAAGAAAATCTAAAAAGGTTTTAATGGCTGAAGAAGATGAACATTCAGACTCAGACTCAGACTCAGATAATGATATCAATGCCTTTGCCAAGTCTCTTGCATTAATTACTCACGAATTTAACAAGAAATTTGGCAAGAAAGTCTTTGAAGGCAGGAGAGATGATGAAGAAAGGAGAATCCTAGAAAGAAGATTTCAACAAGAGCCCAGATCCACTCCACATAGTGATCAAAAGGATGTTCATTTCAACAATCATGATGTTGCACAACAATCAAGAACTCATCAATAATTCAAACCCAAGTATCCTTAACCTCAGAGATACTTTCAGCCCCAACCACAAGCTCAGAAAACAGAAACTATTGTTGCTCTTCCACCAAATCAAAATGATGGAAGATGTTTTAGACGTGGAAAACCAGGCCATTTCTCTGCAAACTGTAGAGGTACTCTTGTCAAAGATCAAGACTATTACAAGAACAAGTATAAGTACAATGTCAGAGAAAGAGTACTTGTTGCAGAGACAGAAGATTGGCTATCAGACTCTACAAGTGATGGAGAGGAAGAGCCTACCAATCTTTGTGGTATGGGTTTTGTAGATGATGATCAGACTGATGGATCATCAGAGGACTGCTCTGAAAAGGTAAACTCTCCTTCCACTTCTGAAAGTGAACTTGAAATGGATGTTCTTAAGTTAACAAATGAGTTTTAGATTTTAAAGCAAAAACTCATTGAAGAAAAGGAAAAGAGAAAGCAAATGACAAAAGATCTAATTTTTATAAAAGAGAAAAGAATCTTCTTGAGTCAGAGAAGAAAGAAATTTTCAATGAAAAATCTGAACTTGAAAAAGCTCAGAGAAAAAAGTCAAAATCTTTTTCTGAGAAATTCAAAGAATTGGAAAAAGTGTTAAAAGTGAAAGAAGAAGAAGTTAAAAAATCTGAGTATGAAAGGCTCAATTCTATTGCCTTAACTAACTTTTTTCAAAAGGAAAGAGAAATCCTACATCAATCTCTGGAAAGGAAAGAACTTCAAATTAAAAGTTATCTAGATGCTCAAGATGTGTATATTAAGATAAATTCTCAAATGGACACTCAAGGACTAGGATTCAATGAATTGGATCCATTCACTGGATTGAAGAAAACTTCACTTTCTTCCACTTTATGTATAGGAAAGGTCCAGAGCCCTGACTATCCATCTCTGAACAATTTCAAAAGAACAAAAACCTCAGAAGGATAAAAAACAAGAGCTCTGAATTTTAAAAATGGCTTATACTCTGAAGCAAAAACATTTCCATAATCCATCTTAAAGATAAAAAAAACAGACTTCAGAGATACTCCTTACAAAACCTCAGAGCAATGATCCCAGAGAAATTTTTTAAGTTTGATGCTTTTATCACAAAAGAATTAGAGATATCTGAAACAAGTACCTCTGAAACAAGTACTTCAGAAGATGAACCTCAGAGTTCACTCAATCCAGATGCACCTCTGTATTCACCAATGTCAGATGAATGCATCAGAACTACATTTGAGGATGACATTAGAAGAATTTATAAAGAAGATGTCATGGCTAATTTGAAAAAAAAAGAGCATGAAAAGAATCATTAAAGTCTCTAGATCTAAAGAAGTTATCAAAACTTCAGAGGTAGTTATCTCTGACAAGGTTAAGAAAGACTTTCTTGACTCTGATTTTGAATCTGATCCAGAGATAGATGAACATATATTCTATAGACCAGAGAAAGTAATTCATAAAAACATACAGACTGTTGGTTTTGGAATTTTGAACCTTCCTGTTTCTATTTCGAAAAACAAATCCAGAATACCAATCTGTCCTGATTTTGTAGACTTGTGTCTACAAGCAAAAATTTCTCTGGACCTTGAGAAACAGTTAAAAAAAAAGGCTAAGAATAAAACTAACACTTCTCAACTCTATACTTATAAACCAATCAAATTCACTCCTGAACAAAAAGGAAAATGGAAAGAAATTAACCATTCTGATCCTGTTTGTGCAGTGAGCAACAAAGAGAAGAAGATGTTTTTTAACAAGAAAAGGCAACTTGAAAAGAAGGCTGTCTTACAAGCCAAAAAAAAGGAAGTTGCTAGGAATACTTGTAATATTCCTAGTTCTAGTTTAAAAAAGAATCAAAGTGTACCATATGCATTCAATGAAATGAAAAACTTTTCTCCTACTTCTTCTTGTTCTAGTAAATTCAAGTGCATTCAATTCATGATAAAGCTGAAAAATCATTTCAGAGGTTCTCATTGTTTTCTAAATCAGTCTCTGAATAAGAATTCAGAGACAAACCCTCAGAAGAAAAGGAAGAAATCTAGCAAAATATCAAAAGATGAAATGCCAAATGTTCATCAAAAACCCCATAAGTCTAATAAGAAAGGACCCATAATGAGATGGGTACCTAAGAAACTCTAATATGTCTTGTAGAAACAATATATGCCCATCTGGTATCTAGATTCTGGATGTTCAAGGCATATAACTGGAGATAAAAAGTTGTTATCCTCTTTCAAAGCAAGATCTAGAGGAGCAGTAACTTTTGGAGATAATATGCAAGGTTAGATTAAAGGTTATGGGGACTTAACAAGAGGTAATGTTTATGTATCAAAAGTTGCTTATGTTGATGGGTTAAAACACAACTTAAT
Source organism: Arctium minus (assembly GCA_954870635.1). Classification (NCBI taxonomy): domain Eukaryota; kingdom Viridiplantae; phylum Streptophyta; class Magnoliopsida; order Asterales; family Asteraceae; genus Arctium; species Arctium minus. The sequence goes on from OX941086.1 coordinate 37,407,675, forward strand.
AAGCATAAGTCAACTCTGTGACCATGGTTTTGATGTGAAGTTTCAAGAAAAACATTGTTCACTTCTTCACTCAAAAACAGGTTAAGAAATGCTGAGAGCAGACCGAAAGGGTAACTTAAATAGAATGAATTTTACCAAACACATAAATACCGACTCAGAGAAACTCTGTCTAGTATCTCTAAACAGTAAAGATGTCTGGCTCTGGCATAAGAAGTTCTCTCATCTGAACTTTTCTTCACTTGATAAGTTGGTCAAACTCAATCTGGTTAAGGGATTACCATCTCTGAAGTTCAACAAAGATCATCTTTGTTCTACTTGTGAAATGGGAAAAATGAAAAGATCTTCCCATAAGACCAAAAGTGATAATAATTGTCCTAGACCTCTGCATATGCTTCATGTGGACCTCTGTGGCCCTATCTTTGTGTAGAGTCTATCAGGTAAAAAGTATATTTTGGTTCTGATTGATGAATACTCTAGATATACTTGGATAGAATTCATCAGAGCCAAGTCTGATGTACCTGATATCTTAATAAGGTTGTTAAAAAGATTGCAGGTTCTGTTCAACAGCAAAGTTCAGAAGCTTATAAGTGACAATGGGACTGAATTCAGAAATGCCAAAATCAATTCCTATCTTTCAGAGGAAGGCATAACTCCCAACTTCTCTACAGCAAGAACCCCTCAAAAAAATGGTGTTGTTGAGAGGAAAAATAGAATACTTGTTAAAGCTGCAAGAATAATGCTTACAGGATCTGATCTTCCAACCAACTTTTGGGTAGAAGTAGTAGTTACAGCCTGTTTTACTCAAAACAGAGCTACCATTGTCAAAAGATTCAAGAAAACATCTTATGAACTCATTAACAATAGGAAACCTAATGTTAAATATTTTCATGTTTTTGAATGCATATGTTACATTTTGAATGATAGAGAGTCTCTTGGAAAGTTTGAAAAGAAAGCAGATGAAGAAAAATATATTGGCTATTCATTAGTCTCAAAAGCCTTCAGAGTGTTCAATCTGAGAACAAGAACAATCCAAGAGAGTATCAATGTCTCTTTTGATGATGACAAAAGTCTTGATAATAGAATGTCAATTCAACAGCTAAGAATGTCTCTGAATCATCAAAGTTGAGAGAATTTGAACTAAACAAGATATTTGAAGATTTCTTTGATGATGATAACTCAACATTTCTTTTCAGAGATATTCACAGAGCAACTTCAGAGGAACCTCAAAATATAGGTAGAACTCTTTCTGGTCCCTCTGAAATCACAACTTCTGCCTCTTTAAATAAGATCTAAGCAATGAATCAAGACAAGCTGAAGAACAAAATTCTTCAGAAGCAGAAGTTGAACAAGAAACATCTAAAGAATCTCCAGAAACATCTATTGAAGAGACTTCAGAGCCTGCTTCACCATCCCTGGAATCCACTTCAGAGCCTCTCTGAAGCTCAAACTCCACCTCATATTCATGCTCCAATAACAAGATGGACAAATGATCATCCCCATGATCAGATCATTGGATCACCTTCAGATGGAGTCAAAACCAGATCTTCCCCAATCAATGAATGCTATTTTGTTAACTTTTTGAGCATCATTGAACCGAAGAAGGTAAATGAAGTTCTTGAAGATCCTCATTGGATCAATGCCATGCAGGATGAACTTCAAGAGTTTGAAAGAAATAAAGTCTGGACCCTAGTTCCCCTTCCTAAAGGAAAATTTGCATTTGGGACTAAATGGGGTTTCAGAAATAAAAAGGATGAGGATGGCATTATAATTAGAAACAAAGCTAGATTGGTTGCTAAGGGATATTGCCAAGAAGAGGGTATTGATTATGATGAAGCCTTTGCACCTGTGGCTAGGCTAGAAGCAATTAGAATCTTCTTAGCCTATGCTGCACATAATGGGTTCAAAGTTTATCAAATGGATGCTAAATCTGCCTTCCTAAATGGCAAGTTAAATGAAGAAGTATATGTCCAGCAACCACCTGGATTTGAAAGTACAAAGTTTCCTAACTATGTTTATCATGTTGATAAAGCTATGTATGGACTTAAACAAGCTCCAAGAACCTAGTATGCTACTCTGTCCATATTTCTGATTAATAATGGCTTTGAAAACGGTACCATTGATACTACCTTGTTCATCAAGAGGTACAAAAATGAGATGCTTTTAGTACAGATATATGTTGATGACATTATCTTTGGCTCTACAAATCAGAAGTATTGTGATAGGTTTTCAGAGTTGATGAAGAGTGAATTTGAGATGAGTCTCATGGGAGAATTAACATTGTTTCTGGGCTTACAAGTAAAACAAACTTCAGAGGGTACTTTTATAAGTCAATCTAAGTATGTCTCTGATATTTTGAAAAAGTACAAGCTCAATGATTCAACTTCTATGAAAACACCTATAGCCACAGGAGTCAAACTTGACTCTGATCCTTCTGGAAAATCTGTAGATGTCAAAATTTATAGAGGCATGATAGGATCACTTCTATACTTAACTGCTAGTAGGCCTGATATAATGTTTGCAACCTGTCTCTGTGCTAGATATCAATCAAATCCAAAAGAATCTCATTTATCTGCAATCAAGAGAGTATTTAGATACCTCAAAGGCATACCCTCAATGGGCCTATGGTATCCAAAACTCTCTAGTTTTGATTTAACATCTTATACTGATGCAGATCATGCAGGATGCAAGCTAGATAGGGAAAGTACCTCTGGATGCTGTCAATTATTGGGTAACAAGCTAGTGAGTTGGTCATCCAAGAAACAGAACTGTGTTTCAACTTTTACTGCAGAGGCAGAATATGTTGCTGCTGCTAGTTGTTGCTCCCAAGTCATTTGGATGAAAACTCAACTTAGAGACTATGGATTACAATATGAAATAATTCCTATTCTGTGTGATTCCAAAAGTGCCATAAGCATCTCTGCAAATCCATTACAGCATTCCAAGACAAATCATATTGATGTCAGGTATCATTTTCTTAAAGATCATGTTGAGAAATGTACAATTGAGATGTATTTTGTACCAACTGATCTCTAACTTGCTGATATTTTCACAAAAGCCTTAGATGAACGAAGGTTCAATTTCTTGATTAGCAAGTTGGGAATGTTGAACATGTCTTCTTAACTCAAAAGAACTTCAGAGTCTCTGATCACTACATCAGAGCCTCTGACATTGGAGGAATGTTTAAAACCCAGAACCTCTGATACATGTTTCAGAGACTCTGGATTCCAAACCAAGCATGGTCAAAATAATTTTTTTATATATACCTTAAAGCATCAATCAAGGGGGATCAAAGAAAAGTATCCATCATCTGTCAAAGGGGAGCTAGAGAACAATTGAAAGGTTCAGAATCTCTATCTTCATATCAGAGCCTCTGATCTTATCTCTGATATTCATATCAGAACCTCTGATATTTATAAGAGCATGTTTTTCAAGGTAACAATGCTTTATTTAAGGGGGAAATTGAAACTCATACCATCTATTGTCAAGGGGGAGAAAATAAAAGTTAAGAGTAGACAATCTACAGTCAAAAGGGAAAATCATCACTTATGAATCTTTTACTTGTTTAGCAATTTCTCATATCATTTAACATGAAAACTCAGATTCTCTGAATCCCTTTTCACACTTATGATATTTTAGATTGCTTCACAAACAAATTATTCTTTCAGAAAACAAGGTGAAAGGTTTGTCTAGTCAGCAAAAATAACTATTCCATATAAATATTCATAACTGGCACCCATTCCTATTTTCTTGGCAACTAAACACTTATATGCAACAGTTACCAAGAACACGTGTCACCAAAGGGTTGAGTGAAAGATCAAACGACCTCATCTAAAAGGTCTAATCACCTGCCGTTTCACCTTATGCACTCGAGTGTAAATTTTCTAAATTTAGATATAAAAGTAATTTTAAATCCGGATATTCATTTTTACAAATTACTCTCGAGCAAACTTTTCTCTCTCAAAAGAACTTGAACTTCATCTTCTTCATTTCAACTCTCAAATGGCGTCTTCCATGGACTGGTGCAAACTATTTTCCAAAACTGGTGAACCTTCAAGAGTGTATCATTTTCCAATCAAGGACAACAGCCACATGATACAACTTGATTCTCCCAAGTTTGAGGAACAATATCGAATCATTTGTGAGTTTTTCTACAACTGTGAACTCACTTACGCCCTAATCGCATCCACCACTGAATGTCCTCTCACATTCGTCCAAGAGTGGTTCTCTTCAAGTTACTACAGTGAAAACCATGGCAGAATCGTTGGCGAATATGAAATCTCTCAAACTGTGAAGTGTCAAGTCCTAATCAACCCTACTGTTCTATGTGAAGTAATCCCATTTCTCATCACTGAAGAACTTCAAATCACTCGATTTGAAAAACATCCCTCTTCTGAAACCCTACTCCAGTTTGTTCGACTGCTTGGCTACAATACTGAGATCACCATACCGAGTAACTTCAGGAGACAACATCTTCCTCTTATGTGGAACTTAATGTTCTCGGTGCTGAACAGAACCAATACCTGCAAGTTGGGAAGCATAGATCAAGCAACACCAGAACTTCTGTCTATCATGTATGCCTTATTCTTTAATTGCAACATTGATATGGCAGGAATCATCTATGAACTCATTCTGACTTCTATTGAGAAGAAGAACAAATGCCTGACAAAGGACCCAGAACAGATTACCCCATCTTCTAAAGTTCCCTCAATCACATTCCCAAGATTTCTTGCTTTGATCATCAAAGCTGCAATTGACAAACTTCAAATTCTTATTCACTCTGATCAAAGCAAGACTCCCTTCTACATAATGAACAACTTCAAACCAACTATACTTTCTAAAGGTTACCCAGGAGCAAGGAGGATCCCACATGTGACCCAGATACTAGCATATATTCACACAATCACAGATTAAGAACACAATTATTAAGATCAATTCATATTATTCCATTAATCATAGATCTAACAATGTGCCACATATCTCACTTGTATGTGTTCTCAGTGTGCGTACAAACCTGATTGTCTAATGTGTATGTGTGTCTAATGAGCGTATCTACCAATCTAACACAGACCAAACTATTTATACTAAGTCAACCTTTGTTGACTTTACAACCAAACACTTAGACTATATAACAATTACAAACTAAACCCTCACTTTTAATCTTGAATACAATATTAGTCTAACAATCTCCCCCTTTGGATTCAAGATTAAAAAACAAAATTGACAATAATCTTCAGGTCTTCTTATCTTTAGAATAATCTTCAGCTTCAAATCTTTTTAACTTTGACATCTTGAAAACTTTAACACTTTGATCAAATTATCTCCCCCTTTTTCTGCTTTTCATAACTTTACTTTCTCTTCAAAATATATCTTTCTGACTTGAACTCTGAAACTTTAAACTTTTGAAACCTTTGACAACTTTAGCCCAATATTCATTCTCTCCCTTTGGTATCTTCCACTTTGACTTTTCACTTTGATTCAACTTCCCTTTTCATTTCACATTCTGAAATCTGACTTTGAACTTATCTGAACTTATCTCCCTTTCTGTTCAAAACTTCTCATCTGAACTTGAACTTTGATTTATCTCCCCCTTTTTAATGATTTGTCAGAATAAAAATCATTAAAACTTGTTCAAGGTCAGCTCGGTCTTTGAATGATCTTCCCAAATGAACAATTTAGCATAGTCTTCATGATCTCCCCCAATAAATGATATGAGCAATTCGTTCATCTGATCTGAATGAGCCGTCAATTCATGAATATATTCATCTGAATCTTTTCAAATTCAGACAAATTAGGAGTTGTAACCCTGAATCAACATATGAAACAGTTAGGAATGCCTGTCAGTAGCACAAAGCCACTGTGTACAACGAATGTACAATGTAAGGAGCTGGTTTGATGTTGACTCCCCAGGACTTCCATTCAATCATTGAAAAACACAAGGTATTTTCTATGAATGTTCTGACAGAAAAACACATTTTCTGTGTGCTTGTGCTTGTGTTATGAAAGAATTAAGCATAATGATTGTGTTTCATAAGGCTCAAAGTATGTAAACCATTGAGACAACAATGATTATACATCGACTCAATTGTGCATGATGAAGGGTCGAAGGTGGGGCAACTTTCCTTCTTTTTCAATATTAGTATCTTCCAAGTGAAGAACCAATAGATTATGTGCTGCTTCCCCAGAAAATGTGAAACATTCTCTTTTTGAGAAAAGAATGAGGAGCTTGATGAGGTTATATGCAAGAGATGGCATGGGCTCACTGCCTTTTTCAATGACGGTCACCAAAGAATGTGAACCAATCAGATTATGTGGCCGCCCGGCTCAGAAAGAAGTTTGGTGCAGAGTCTGATATTCTTTTACTCTGTTCTCTCACCCTCTTTCTTTTAATCATATAAGCTCACATCTAACCAATCTCTCATTTTCATTTTACCTCTTCACACACCAACACTCAATCTTTTTAACCCCTCTCCCCTCAATCACTCAGGGAATACTTCATGGGTAAGAAACACTGGTTATCGTGAATCCATGGAAGTTCTGTTTAAGCACTCATACTGAATCCCATGTATTTTCCTAAAAACATGCGTATCTCAATGATTTTCTTGACATTAAAGCACAATAAATCATTTGTCAATATGTGTATGCTCATTAAAAAATCAGAATGAAATTTGAGCATTTTAAGCACTTAAGATTTCTCAAAACTTTATATGAATGAATAAGCATGAAAGAATAGAAATGTTTTGAGAATCTGACAATGATTAAGATCAGATCAAATTATCATGAAAAAAAATATATTTGGGAAATCAAAGACTAATATTGTTTATATGAACAATATATAAACATTTTTATCAATGAAAGCACATATAACAATGAAATGGCGTTTGATTCAAACAATAGTGAATACTAACGGAAGTATTACCATAGAAAGATTAAACATTTGATACAAGGTAATAACAAATTCAAGAAAAAATGTACTGAACTGTTGTGTGTATAAATACTTGACAAAGTATAAAGACATGACAATTACACAAGTATTTGTCAGTAGAAACACACGGTCAGATATGCATTAAAGTATCCAAAATCAAAACCATTTAAAATCACACTTCACAATTCATGAAAATCTTTGAAGAATAGGAAGTGGTTTGAACATTTAAGAAACCAGTTTTCACAAGTGAAAGTTGTTCATCTTTCAACAAGTGATAGAGTGTAAGGATTAGAAATATATACCTGTAAATCAGAATCCTGTACTCCCCCTGGAATGAATATATACAATTAAGTATCCATGACAAAAATTCAGATATCCTCCCCCTCGATACCTGTAAAAAGTCAATTTATCAGAAAGATATGACAGTGAAAGTATAAAACAGTTATATCTCCTCCCCCTAAAAGATATATCAATTAAGTTCTCCAAATCCCCCTCAAATTAAAAACTTCAATTTTTTTTTATCTAATTAGCATCCTTCAGAAGAAAACATTTGAGTACGGGTTTTGAACTTAACTATTCAAAAGCCATAATTACTTATTCTTCGGTGAGAATAATAACTTTCCTTAAGAGAAATCTCCTCCTGAAAAATCAGAAAATATATCAGTAGAAATATAAAACATATAAGCTCCCCCTTAATATGTGCATAATCCTTAATCATAAAACCGAGTTCTGAATTACTAGGATTGAAGTAAATTGAGCAGTCAAACTCTTAGACATTGAAGTGCGGGTCTTAAACTGTATTGTCCAAAAGCCATAGTTCTTTGAAGCACGGGTTCTGAACTGATTTATTCAGAAGCCTTGGTTCTTTCTCCCCCTTAAACTTTGTTTGCCTGCAACACAGATTTAGCTTTTGGTATCCACTGGTATTTGGATCCTGAGTTATTAGTTGCAGTTCTAGTAGGAGAGATAAAATAAGAACCATACCTGCTATTTTCATAATTTTTATTAACAAAATCATTTGAACCACAGTAGGAACAACTAATTTTCTTTTGAGCTAACCTGATTAGTTGATTCACAGTATAGATCAGATCAGGTTTTCCAAAAGTTTTACCTTTCGGAGCATTGTTCCTTTTTGCATTTGGTGTATGCTCAAATGATTTATCTTATTTCTTCTTCTCCTCCGAAGATCCTTTAACTATCCAAAACCAATTCTCTTTATCTTTCTCATCTTTCTTTCTCCAAGTCATTTTCTTCTGAGACTTATTCTTCTTGAAGTTATCTGAACCATCAACATTTTTATCATAAAATAGGTTAGAAGGATGAATCTGATCATTTGATTTAGAAGTATGATTGTCAGTTGAATCAAATAAAGGATTAATAGAAACATGTGTGAAAATTGAACTTGTTGCTGATTTGAATGAGCATTCTGATGCAGCTAGATCATCTCTCGGTGATTGAGCAATTGATTCAGGCGTCTTGTGCTCAGTCAGCTTCACCTTGAACATGATCTCCTCAAGTTCTTTTATCTTTATTGACAGACAGTTTTTTTCCTTTGACAGTTGATCAAACTTCTTATGTAATTCAGCTTTCGCATTCTTCTCCTTCAAAATATTTGTTGATAACTCAGATAACTTTCCATTCAACTTCTTTATCTCAGCTTCAAATTCTTTCTTTTTATCTTCAAAATCTTTCTTTACATTCTTTTGCTCAACTATTTTCTTCTTTTGTTTCTCAAACTTGTCTATCTCCATTATAATTACTTTCTCAAAGTCTAAAACTTGTTGAGAAAGCTTTATACATTTCAGCTCTACAACTTTCTTCTCTTCAAAAGATTTTCTTGAAAATTCAGAGAACTTTTGAGCAAAAGATTTTGTTTCTTTCTCAAGCCCTTCTTTTTCTTTCTTCTCTTTATCAACTTGAGCTTCCAATTCAGATATTTTCTTCTTCATCTCAACATTGTCTTTCTCTAAATCCTTTCTCTTCTTCTCAATCTTCTTTATCTCATCTTGAGCTTTTGAGTTGTCTTTGACTTGGGTTGCTTTTTCTTTCATCATATTGATCTCAACCTCAAGACTGAAGACTTTATCTTTTAGCTTATCTCTTTCAGCAAATATTTGAGATTGTCTTTCTCAGCTCTTCACATGCTTCACTTGAGATGTTCGCTCTTCTTCTCAGTTCATCTAGCTCTCTTTGCATTGACTCCTTCTTGGACCATGTGGAGCTAGAATTAATACTTTCAGATTTCTTTAACTTTTCTTGAAGAATTGAAATCTCTTTCTCCTTTGACTCAATAATTCCTGCAAAATTTATTTGTGAGTTAGAGATGCATTCAGAACAAACAAAATCTTTATTAACTTTCAAACTATTAATTTGATCAAGAAGAGATGCGTTCTGAATCTTCAGATTCTTGATTTCAGCTTCCATGGCAGGAATCTCTGGCATATACGCTAAAGCACAATCTCTGTTAGTTAGCACCAGATTTCCTTTCTCATCTGTGTAAGGCATGATGAGAAGATGTATTAAACTTCACACAAGAAAAATATTAGCTAGTAAAGATCTTTGAATCCAACAATTTGATAAAAACTTGAAAAAAAAATCCAGAAAATGAAATTTCTAAAAAAATTCCAAGTTTAGAATTCGCAAACAGCTTTAAAACAGGAACAATTCGCAGTTCAAAATTAAAACAAGTTCAGAATTCGTAATCCTCAAGCAATTCGCAACACAAAGCTGAGCAATTCGTAAAGGCAGGAATTCGCAAGCAAGAGTAAACACCAGACACACAATTCGCAAGATGCACTTCTGCGAATTTTGTCCTTAGAAAAAATTTGAAAATACAATTCGCAAGAGGAATTCGTAAACCACTGAAATACGAATTCTTCACTTAGAATATTTTTCAAAAACACACTGCGAATTCTCAACAATTCGTAAGATAGTCTGATGCGAATTCTTAGTTTTCGCTATAGACACAGAAGCGAATTCTTCAGAATTCGTAATAGACACACTAGCGAATTCTTCACTTAAGCTTTTAAAAACACAACTTTTCGCAAAATCACCCTTTACGAATTCTAGTTTTTCGTTATAGAGAGAGAGAGACGAATTATGTCCTTAAGATTTTTATCAGAAAATTATGCGAATTCTTATACAATTCGTAATATGCACTGTTACGAATTCTACACTTAAAAGAATTTATAAATGATATCTTGCGAAATCAAATGCGAATTCTATCTATTTATTGAGTTCTTCATACGAATCCTTTAAATCTTGCGAGTTCTTGACTACACAGTCCAAAACTATCGATTTTGATCCAGAAATCGATCCAAAACTTCAAATCCAAGGCTGTAACTTCACATAATCAACAAGATTAGTCCAAAGATCAATTCAATGCAATATTAAGAACAAATTCACACATTTGCACAATCAATTCAATCAAACAGTGACCGACATTCGTTTGAACTAAAATCAACAAAAATCTCAAATTCACAATTTTAAAATGTGTTTCTGTGAAATTCAATCCGATAGAAACTTTTCAAATCATCAAACGAACACTAATCCATCATCAATTTTACCAAAAACTCACTATTTGTGCAAAAATCAATCAAGAAATATTAAGACAGAACTCGACTATTCGTAAACCTCAAATCGTTGGATTACTTGCTCTGATACCAATTGTGACCCAGATACTAGCATATATTCACACAATCGCAGATTAAGAACACAATTATTAAGATCAATTCATATTATCCCATTAATCACAGATCTAACAACGTGCCACAGATCTAACAACGTGCCACAGATCTCACTTGTATGTGTTCTCAGTGTGCGTACAAACCTGATTATCTAATGTGTATGTGTGTCTAATGAGCGTATCTACCAATCTAACACAAACCAAACTATTTATACTAAGTCAACCTTTGTTAACTTTACAACCAAACACTAATTACAAACTAAACCCTCACTTTTAATCTTGAATACAATATCAGTCTAACATTGATGTTGGCAGGAGTGAACCATAGAGAAGGATCATCCTCATCATCATCATCATCGTCAACGGCGTCATCTTAGGAGCCTTGATCTTCAAGATCAATCACCTCTTTATCTTTCTCTTCCTCCTCCTCTTCAACATTAGCATCTTCCACGATCACTAGGGAGGAGGGAGGTGCTTACTCTTCAGATGAGTTTTCTTCAGCTGTATTCTCCCCTTCAACATGAGAAGGAGGGTCTTCTATGAAGACCGATGCATCTTCTTCAGTATTCTTCTCCCCCTCTTTGTCATCATCAACGTGGGAGGTCTCAACAGGAGCAACATTAGCAGCAGTGATGGTCTTGTGGGCATCAACTTCCATGGATTTCACTTTATCCTTCAGAGTTGGGATAGTCGATGTAGCCTCGTACACGAAATCTACAGCGAGCTTGGGGTTCATACGATCATATGCTGTGAAAGATGGAGTGGGCGTTGGAACTGGTTCCTTCAATTTCTCGAGGATGTCACCCAGAATTTGATTGGTGACATCCGCTTTGGAACTGAGGGTCATCACTTCCCCAATCAGCTTGTCGACATAGCCACTTAAAAATTGAAGTTGTCTGGTGTTGGAGGCCACGTCAGTCTTCAAAGATTTTACCTCCTCTTGTAGGACTGACAGGTGAGATGCTTCAGCTTTGAAGGAGATGGAGGAGTAGAACCTTTTCAATTCCTCACCAACAGTGTTAACTGCTGATGTGTTAGAGCTGACGGTTGATGAGAGAGACTCCACCTTTTTTGTAACCTCGCTGAGGGAGGCATCGACAGTGGCCAAACTAGGACTTGTAAAACATGTTAGTGTTTGAGCAAGGGATTTCTCAGGCTTATTTAGTAGGTTGGGAAAAGTTTTTAGGTTTTGAGGAATACCTGATGTATCAAATAAATTGTAGAAGGCCATGTCCCTTTCCAAAGAGAATTTTGACACGGGTATTTGATGTGAACCTCTGAGAGTGAGGCCATCAGGTCGTAGTTGAACATTTTTGGTCTCGGGCAACTGTAAAATAGTAGGGTTAGAGACAAAAGAAGAAGAACTAGGGATAAGAATAAAGGAATAGCACTGGTGATGCTTGAAATTACCTCATCAGTGCTTGAAGGCACTGAGAGTATGGGGGTAGACACCAATATTTATTTAGTGACAAGAGGCACTGAAACAACTTGGGCTTATGTTGTGGACGAGCACCCCACGAATGCGTCCAGGGTTGTTTGTTGAGAAACAAACCCTGTAGATAGCTGAGAAGCCGGCTCCGTATTCTTCTTTGTCTTTTTAGAAGTACCATGAAGAGCTGAAGATTTGCGTTTAGAGGGAGTGGTGGTAGCAGCGAGGATAGTCGAAGAAGGAACCGCCGACATAGTTGTTGAAGCCGAAGAAGTTGAGGAGAGGAGAGTGTGTAGAGTAAGAAGGCTTACCTTGTTTGTACGTGTTTAACGTCGAGAATTCTGCTACCAACCGTCGAGAGCTGGCAGTCAGCTTCTTTGGGATAAAGGTCAATCAACACGAACATGAGTATTGTTGAGATGAACCTGGTGTAGGGAATTTTCATCTCCCTCTCAGTCTTCTAGACCTTTGACATCAAGTCGTCAAAGATCAGGGCAGCGTAATCGATGTTTCTCCCAGCTATTACGAAGAAATCCATCTGGAGCTGAGCTTTGTTGGATTGATCCAGTGACCCCATTTTCCCACTTATGCATTGAATTATGTGGGAAAATACATAGTTCAGTTCAGAAGGCTTCTTTGCATCTAATATATTGGTTAGCCTTTTGTCAGGGATGGTGGTTCTAGGCTTCATGTACCATTGGTACTCCATCAAGTCTAGGAACCTAATCAAATCCTCATCAGTAGGGAGTGCTTTAAAACCTTCAGAGATCTTGGAGGGGATCCGAAGAGCAGTGCGAATAGCAAGTGGTATGATGGCCCCTGCACCATGTTGCGTCTGGAAAGTGATAGCAAGTGGTGTGATAGACCCTGAAGTTCAGAGCTCTCTGAGGAGTGAACCAGAGGGTACTCTTATAAGAGAAACCACAGTTGAGAGAAATGACAGTGCACCAGAAGGGGCTGTCAACGAGGGAATAAGGGAAGTTCCTTCAGAAGCTAGTGAAGAGAGTAGCTCTAGTAGCTCTGAAGCAAGTGAGGATGAATCTTCAAAGACTAGCTCTGAAGACTCTATGAGTGAGAAGAGAGAGTCCCCTATGGACTTAGATGAACCAGAGATTTCTCACCCCTCCTCTGAAAAAGATGCCAAAAGGCACATATACTTTAGGACTCCCATACCAACTCCCAGTGCATCCACACCTTCTAACCAGCCTGATCCAGAGGCGATGGTTATTGAAACAGAGGTGCACACCTCGAACCCATCCCAGCAAGACACTTCAGAGGTGCCTTTTTCTACCTCTGAAGTTCACAAACCTGAGGAAACCCAGACTCTGGATGAGTCCTCTCAACAGGACTTAGCCAATATGATAAGTGCTCAGTTGCCTCAGAGTATGACACATTTCTCTCCACATGATCATGCCTCTGTGACTCATCCCTCACCTTTTAAGTTGTCCCGTAGCACCTATCCAACTCAAGGACACTGGTTAAACCTTCAAGCACTAGGATTGACTTGCATGGATCGCAATGTCAACTCCCACATTCACTTCTAGTCTTTTGAATCTGAGGAGGAAGACTTATATGTGAACAGAATGCTCAGAGATAAATCTACGGAACATCGAGGAACGAGCGGAAGTCCTTCCAGAGACAACATCAAACCATATCAGAAAGAAGGCTCCTCTGAACTCGAGGAAAAATTGGCAACATGTGTTGTTGCCATTGTACCCATCTCTGACATTCTCACAAAGTCAGAGTTCGAAAGTCTTTGTGAGGAATTCAGAGGCTCCTTGAACGAGCATAAACTTCAAGGAATTGACGATCTGAAAATGACAAACTCAGAGCAGAGGTCTCTACTCTGAAGACCTAACTTCTGCATTCCAACAACAGGATTCAGGGGTTGGAAAGACAGCTCTTTGAACATAAGGCTGTTTCATCTCTGTAGATTGAGGCTCTCAAAGCCCAAGTTGCCAACCTTCAGAGCCACTCTTCTACAATAGCAGATGTACATAAGTAGGTAAAGGATCTCAAGGAAGAGGTAGTGGCCAACAGATCAACTTCATTATCTTCAACACAAATGGCCTCTATCTCTGAACCGATAAAGTCTACCATTCAAGCCTCTCTTCCAACAGCAACAACTTCAGAGCTACCACCTCCACCTGCCAGAATTGCTGAAGACCTTGTCACTAAGAGTGATCTGGCATCCTTCAAGGAGGGCATAATGAGCAGAATGTTGACATACTCCTCCAAAATCTCTTATGTCGCCCAAAAACAAATTAAGGTTACACTAGAAGTCCACAGGTACAATACAGAGGATCAGGTCGCTGAACTCCTTCAATCAGCTTCAGAGGCAATAGACTCCATCAAACAGACTGCAGTCGACCCCAAGGGCAAATGATTTGCTAAACCAAAGTCTCCAAAGTACAAAAGAAAATTCGAAGATGACCCTTGTAGTAGGGCGGCTAAAAAGTTCATATTTGATGATTCAGAGGACTCTGACGAGGATGGAGCCTCTGAATCTCAAAAGGGGGAGATCGGAAGAACAACAAAAGGAGCAGGACAATCCTCTGAACCAGCCAAAGCCAGTGGCTCTGCTCCACCAATTTCCACCAACAAGGAAAAGGGAGTACAAGAGAAAGAACCAGAGAGGCACTCCACCTCTGCTGAAGACAACCAAACGATCTCCAAATCTCCAGTTCCAGTGGTCCTGCTAGCATCATCAACATCAGAGGAACCTATAATCCAAGTAGTAGATGCTACTCCATAAGCTATAGGTGCTCTGGATATAGAAGAAGAAGATGAGCAGCTGTATAACTTCTCTAGCTCTGAAGATGCATTCTCTTCTCCAAAACGACCGAACATAGTTATGAGAGATGCATTTGGAATAGACTCAGAGGAAGAAGAAGCAGCAGGAGCCGAACATATTCCAGAAGAAGTCATTGATGTAGATGCCTATGTCTACAAGCATGCTCAATTTCACATCCCTTCTACATCAGAGATAGAACATAGAGCTGAAGACACTACAGAAATGACAAACTTAATCTTCTTAGTTGTCAATGAAACTACACCTCAATCCCCTAAAATCCAAATGAATGAACCAGAGATAACTCCACAGTTATCTGCTGAAGAAACCCACATGGTTGTTGATGAACAGGCTCCTCCAGAGGTACCTGTTCAGAAGACAAACATTGGCATTCCAGCTCTCTCAAAGTACACTCAGCCTCCAGAAGTTCTCACCTCTGAGCCACAGACTTCAATTGAAGACCACTTTAGATATCTCTAATGTAAGTTCAGATTAGAAGATACTCAACTTCTTCCTATGGCAGACTATGAGCAGAGATTCATCAAAGACAAGACCAATCCTAGAGCAAAGGTTCTCTCAGATCTTCCTATCACAGAGATAAACAAAGTCTCTGAAAAGAAATTTGCTTACAATAAGATCATATATAGACACTATGAGGTAATACCCTCTAATAGGAAAGTTTATGATTTCAATGACAATGATCTCGTAAATCTTAACCCCTATGATCTGCCTCATCTCTACGCCTACTGCTCAGCCAAATATGAACGAGATAGAGCATACAGAATGGGTCTCTACGAAGTCAGGCGTGCCATGGAAGCTCATGTCAAACTAAGGGCC
The DNA here is from genome assembly GCA_954870635.1 of Arctium minus. Taxonomy (NCBI): domain Eukaryota; kingdom Viridiplantae; phylum Streptophyta; class Magnoliopsida; order Asterales; family Asteraceae; genus Arctium; species Arctium minus. The sequence continues at coordinate 37,423,339 of OX941086.1, forward strand.
AGACTTGACTTTCAGATCGCTCTAAATTTGGGAGAAGAAAGACTTGGTGTAACTGAACCAGTGGAGAAAATTGCTGATCTGAACAAATACAAGACTGGATCAATAATCGCTGAGCCTCTGGGTTTTGTCTACAGAGTCAGCTTGGTCAAGAAAATCTTCTTGGCTTCAGAGGTGTCCAAGTACTCAGATGAGACTTTAAGAGGTGTACAAAAGATGATACATGTGAAGGAAGAACGACACAGAGCGGATCTATTAGCGAAACTAGACTTAGAGATTAGCTCAATGATTAACTTTAGAGAGCTCATTATGAAATTCCATAGGATCTGTTCTAGTGATAGGTGTTAGTTCTTTTCTTTACTTTGCTGTTACATTCTTTGTTTGTAATTCCTAATATTTTGAGAAGTAACATTTAATAGGATGAGTTTCTCCTCTATGATTTCTAGATTAAAATTTTTGGTATATTGCATTTTTTTATTTTCAATACTTAGGGGGAGATTGTTAGCCCCAATTCTGAATTATAGAAGTATTGACTATTGAAAATAGCTCAAGTCTTCCTCTGAAGACCTTCAGAGACATCAACAGAAAAATCCAAGTTAAGCTCTGAAGTCAGTTCAGAGACAGACTTTTCAGATGGAAAGACATCAGAGATAGCTTCATCAGAGATCTATTTCAGAGCTCTGAAGGTTTTCTCTCTGAAGATCAAGACTGAAGATTTATACAAGTGTTGACAAAAGAACAACTGACACGTCACCTAGTGATAAGATTTAATTTTTAGAGTATGTCACTGTTCAAGCATGTCTTGAGCTTACCTTTTAGGTAAGACACTGTTCAAGCATGCTTCTACTGTCAGGATACTATACTGTTCACTTTATGGTCCTATAAATAGGACCATCACTCCTTTGACAAAAGTGTGCTTTTTGATAAATCTTATATATGAATCAATTTCTAATATACTGGAAAGTATTCTAAGGAAGATCTTGTACGATTTATATACATCTTATTATAAATTGTGATATTGAATCTTCTTTGATATTTAAACTAAATTGCTTCCGTTGTTCTTATTATTATTATTATTGTTTATATCATTGTTATAAGATTAAATCTGGGATCCAACATAGACGTTTTATTAATTATTGGGATCTACGATAATGTGCTACCAATACAGACCAGATAGCATTTAATTGATGTATTTAATGTTTCGTATAAATACAATTGTTTTATGTAGGATTTCACTAGGCTTCTAGCCTAACATGTATGACGTAAATGATTTCTAGAGGTCCCACTAACGGTGGATCTAGGACGGATTGAGTTGTCGACTGGTGCATTTAGGAGCACCTAAGGAGTCATGCATTTTAGGATTTTTTGAAGCGTGATACTTTTTGAGATATAGTGACACCCATTTTAATCTATTCATTTGTAGTCTAGATTAAGTCGGTTTTTAATATTATGTCTCATTTATTTATCACTATTGATTGTACAAACATTCTCGTTTGGGTAATAGTTGCTCTGAGAAATTGGAAGTTTTATATTTCTCTTATTCCGGAATCTTCCCCATTTTATGGTTTTAATTTTAGGGTGTTACAAGTTCGTATTAGAGCTCTAATTTAAGAGACCTAGGTATGAAAGTAAGATATCTAGACTTAAACTGAGACATTAAGTTACGATTGTGATAATCGGGTAGTGATAGCGGAAAATCGTATAGGTCCACAGAAGTGACCACCTGTATTGCCACAGTGGCGGTGCAAGTGCACACTTGATACTATGATCGCTATTAATAAAGTGGTAGAATACCAAGATCATATTCACAGGGATCAGACTTCAAAGTTTCGAGTAATAGGTCAAGAATACAATGGTTTCAATTAGAGAAGAAGAAAATATATTTGAGCGAGATTGGTGTTTTTAACAATTAAGTAAAACATTTAATTTAAAGAAAAGGGTATGGGTGTAGGCTTTATATAAGAAATTTGTAGTTACCTCATGGTCAGAAACAAAGTGTCACAAAAACATCTATAAAAATCCCTCTCTCAAAAGTTAATTTCCACACAGAGTGGCCACTTGTACCCACAAAGTCGCCAATATTGCCGACTTAAGACTTACCGATTTAACTAAGTAGACCTCTAAGGGTCTTAGTTCCACCAGTATGGATATAGATGCCTAAATCTCTTTGTGACACCTATGTCGACCGACATTTTAAACCTTAGTTAAAATCATGTAAAAACCCGTATCTCTACGTGGTTATAAAAGACTCTCTCAAATCTTCTTGCATCACACAAGCCGTATTTCCAAATCTGCCCATCTCTGGGTGTAAGATCTAATATTAACACTTACAAGTGATCGGCTTGTCCCCGTTGAGTTAAAGTCCCGACTCAAGTGACCAAGTATAAGAGTTAGCAACGATGGTAACACCTAAGTTTTGTCTACTAGTCTTAGATTTGGCACACACCCACACCCAAAGGGGTGTTTAGCTCATAATAAAAAAGATAAGACATCAAAGAAGAAGAAGAATACATAAAGATTACTTGCATTAAGAAATAAACTACATACCGTGGCCACTTATGTCGCCACAGTGGCGATCAGTGCTGAAAATTAAAGGCTAGGAAGTAAATTACAACTACAACTATCTAAGAAAATAAAAGAGAAGAGATAAATGGTTGAATTATTCTACATTGTTGGAGCTCTCTTGCAAATGACATCCCATGGCCTCTATTTATAGTGGAGGATGAAAAGAGTGGTGGAAGGTTTTACCCACAAAAACTTACAATGAGTTCAAGCCTTCTTTGACCCAAAGGCTCCTTGTCTTCTTCGTCTATTTTTTCATGAAATCTCATATATTGTTTTATCTTCTTTAAGCATTTAGATAGGAATTTTTGGGCATGGATATCTGTCCATCAAGATTTTGCTTTTGATTTTGATTTTGCTTTTGCCTTTTGTCTTCTCTTCATCTCCTTGGTTTCTAAAGCTTAACCTTTAAGAGTGCCATTATTCAGCTAAAATGGACAGAATAATACATGCAAAAAATGATATTTTTCAGCGGTCCTCGGATTTACTTCGTTCACCACAGTGGCAAACAAGTTGGCCACTTTTTGCAGTCCAACATTTTACCCAAAAATGATGCATTCAACCATCAAAACACAAACTTTTATCCTTAATACCTCCAAATGAAAATAAATAAATAAAAAAAGAGAAACATGAAGACATAAAGGGAAAACACACACTAAAACTGAAGAAAACACACACAAACAATGTGTAAATAAAAACTCAAAATGAGAGTTATCACACCCTCAAACTTAATTGTTACTTGTCCCCAAGTAACTAAAAGAACATAATTAAAAACAAATGAAAATACAAAAACAAAAGAAGACTAAGTATCACAAAAAGGATCTTCTATTTTTCTTTTTTTTTTCTTTTTTTTGCTCTTTTTTTTTATTTTGCATCTCAAATCCATTTGACTACAAATATTCTTAGTTTTTCCTAATTTTTCCACTCTATACTTTTTTATTGAAATTTGATTTCCATAAGCTAAGCTATAATTCACCCATCTTATGATAATTGACTTTGCAAACTTAGATCCACAGGACTTTGAAGGGTTAGTGTTTAAGGCTTCTCACTTTCCATACATTTTTCATCTTCCCCCAAGCTTGTCTTTTTTTGGGTTACACAAAAAATGTCTCGTATGTATTTGATGTGTTTTGCCCAACTTTTCATCTCAATGTGCCACTTCAGCTATTTTTATTCTTTTTTTATATCCTTCCAATTTTTCGAAGGATTTAGCTCTTTTTTTCAACACATGAGTTTCCTCCCCCAAACTTAAGATACTCAATGTCTTCACTGTGGAGGGAGTAATAACTAGTAAGACTCAACGGATTGGGTAAGGAAACAAAAGCAAAGTGTATGGACCAAGTGTTTAAGAAAAATGGTATGTGTCATTTCTAAAATTTCAAAGTTTAATCAATACGGATACCGGGGAATTGGTTGCTTAGTTCTAGAAATCTGCTAGTAGTGGATAGATTATTCAAACTATGAGACAAAAAAATCTAAGGATATAAGATGCATGAGACTCTTTTTTTTTTTTTGTTTTTTTTTAATCCCAAAAAAGTTGATACTAGTCGAAAAAGAACGGACTCAAATAACACACACAAAAATGTAAAATAAAAGACACAAGTTTGGAGATGAGAGTAAGAAGAAAAAATTGCATCGAGGTTATGTAGGATGCGGTTCACCACCCCACGAGTGCATCTTCAAGAAGTGGAGTGGTTTCAAAATAATAGCCACCTCCACCGTACCAAAGTTTCGTGCAACAACTCTACCACCCAAATAGCACGATCTACGCAAAATTTCCGAACGTTTGATCACACAAATCCTCCCACCGGTTTGTTTCGCAACCACCATAGGATCATTGTTGTCACAAAAATAAGGTTGCACAACATGAGCAAAAATCATTAAATTAGGAATTCTAGCATCTTGAAGCACCTCTTCACTATTTGGAAGTAAAGAAGGCTTGCTCATGTGCCCCAAAATTTGTCTCAAAAATCTCGTACTCTTTCTTCACATCACTCTCATCCTTACCAACACATTTTTAATTTTTCACTATCACTTGGTAAGGGACCTTGACTTTGATTTTATTAACTCGTCAACTAGTTGTCCCATCTTAGTATTCAAGGCTTCAATAGAGGACGTGAAATTTCCCAAAAATGTTGTAAAATCTTCCATTAAGCTTGAGAAAAAAGTTTCAAAAGAGTGAGATGGTTCAGATTGTTCAAAATAATTCTCGGGTGGGTAGTTAGGAACAAAGGACTGGAATCCATAATGAGGATCATTCTCTTGAAAATTGTACGAGTAATCAAATTTCCCTCCCATGATTGGTCGAGTGTATTTATAAACGTGTCATTCCAATCTTGATAGGGAGGTGAAAATGAGGTGTAGGTGCCATCATCTTGAATATTTGCCAAAAAGTTAGGATGTTGTTCCCATGAATAATCGAAAGTATTATAATACGGGCATCCCAACTAAAACTATCCATTATGGTGAAATAAAAACCAATGAAAAACTCAACTTATAACTCAAGAAACTCTGGAAATAAGCCAATCCTCGGCAACGGCGCCAAAAACTTGATAGCGGAAAATCGTATAGGTCCACAGAAGTGGCCACCTGTGTTGCCACAGTGGCGGTGAAAGTGCACACCGGACACTATGATCGCTATTAAGTAATAAAGTGGTAGAGTGCCAAGATCGTTTCCACAGGGACTAGTCACTAAGAATAAGAGACATTCATGAACTTCTAGTGCTCGTTTGAGTTTTGAGAACAATATCAATATTGATGGGTTTTTAAGTAAGCTAGATAATCAACAAGTTAAAAGAGAGGATGTGGGTACAAGCATTAACTAAGACAGATGTAGTAACAATATGGTCAGAAACAAGTGACACAAAATATCTATAAAAACTCCTTTCTCTCGAAAGTGAATTTACACAGAAAGTGGTCACTTGCACCTACAAAGTTGCCATTATTGCCGACTCACGACTTGCCAATTTAACTAAGTACACCTCTAAGGATTATAGTTCCACCAGTATGGATATAGAAGCCTAAATCTCTTGGTGACACCTACATCAATCGACATTTTGAACCTTAGTTAGAATCATGCAAAAACCCGTATCTCTACATGGTCATAAAAGACTTTCTCAAATCTTCTTTGCATCACTCAAGCCGTATTTTCGGATCCTCCCATCTCTGGGTCTAAGATCTAATATTAACACTTACAAGTGATCGGCTTGTCCGCGTTGAGTTGAAGTCCTGACTCAAGTGACCAAGTCTAAGTGTTAGCAATGATGGCAACACCCAAGTGTTGCCTACTAGTCTTAGCCTTGGCTCATACCCACACCCAAATGAGTGTTTAGTTCATAATAAAAATAAAAGACATGGGAGAATAAGAAGAATACATAAACATAACTTGCATACATAAAAGTAGAAAGTTGTCACCACTTTGTCGCCACAGTGGTGATGTTGTTACAAGAAATTAAAATTACAACAAAATTAAATGCAAATACAAGTAAGAACTTAATGAGAGAATGAGAAGTAAATACTAAAGCTCCAGATGTGACAAACTCTACTGGAAGTGATGATCTTCAATGGTGCCCTAAGCCTCTTTTTATAGTGCTCTTGAAGAGAAAATGTGTGATTTGACAAATCCTGAAAAGCCACTTTAAGGAAGAGTATTGAAGCTTCATTTAACTTCCAAAATTTGTCTTTTTTCTTGATTATTCTTGTGAAATCTCAGGTTCCTCTTTCTTTTACTTCAAAAAGCACATTACCATAAATGTCCCAGGCTTATTCAAAAACTTCCAGCCACTATCGCCACTGTGGTGACCAAAGTGGCCACTTTGTTGCACAAAAAGTTAGAAAAACCGAATTTTTGCATCCTTGAAACTTCATCACTATGTTGGAACATATTAGACCATATGAAGAAGGAAGAGGGCACAAAGGGCAAGAAAGTGGAAAAATAAATGAGAAAAGAGAGGCAATAACTCTCAAGAATCGAGAATTATCAGGTAGAATCTATAATATAGGTAGAAAGTCTATATTCAACGGAAAATACACTTATTGAAAATTGTGATGATGATAATATGGATTCTTGTGTATAATATGTTCATAATATCACCTAGATAATACTATTATGAATGTGTCAATATGTAGGCATGCTTGACTTCAATATTATTGTAACTATTGATGAATGTATTAGTACGTTCCCTATAACATTATATTTATGAGATCTCTCATCCTCGTTATCGTGTATGTTATAGCCTGAAAAGGTTAATACATGTGGAAGACCGCAGACAAGAATTGATGGTCAAGAGCCTAGCGTGTCGACACCGAAACAAACTGAAAGGGTGGAAGATACCGTTGGCCCACTCTGTTGGGTGGGGGATTAGAGTACGTGCCAAGAGTCAAATTAGCCTTTCTAAACCCAGTTATTCATGAGGTGAATCCTCAGACCAAAATGTTGACCAATTTCATGCAGATTGTCAACTCTGCCATGGAGAAACAACATGAAGTGTTCTTGAAAATGTTGAACGGCTGGGATGACAGTAACAAAAGGCATGAGACCATGGCGGAGTACGTGATAGTAGGCTCCAGAGGTACCGGGAACATTGTTAGAAGCAAAGACAAAGTCATCACCGATGTGAGACGTGGTGGAAGGGTTTTCCCGTACAAGACTTTTCTTTGCAGCAAGCCACCGGAATTCTCGGGCTCGGATAATGTGGTTAATTGCATGAACTGGATACGAGAGATGGGACAAGCTTTTAGGTCGAACGAGTGTGGAAAAGATCTAAAGTTCAGGTTCGACTATCAAATGCTGAGGGTCCCGAGTCTTCAATGGTGGAATGTCACCACCTCTACACTTGAAAAGCCCATACTATCTCGGTTGTCTTGGGCCTCTTGAGGAATACTGTAACAAGCAAGAGATGGATCGCATCAAAGAGGAGTATCGAGCACTTAAGAAAGGGAAATTATCGGTAAGGGAATACACCTGACTTTTTAAGGAAAAATTGAACTTGGTGGGGGCATGTGGCCCCAACAAAGAAGGAGGTAAAAACATAACTTAAAGGACTACCTGTGGACATGATGTCTATGATCTGAAATGATAAGGCCTCTACCCTACGAGAGGCCATCGAAGAAGCCAAGATCATGGAGGACGTTTATGCTAGAGACAAGGAAGAGAAAGCGGGAATTGGGGAAAAGAGAAAGTAAGAGAGCCTACAAAATTCATTCAAGAAACCAAGATTCAACACTAGCGAAAGGGGGACGGACACTCGAAGAGAAGCAAGGTGGTGCCCCAAATGCAAAAGCAAGCATTTTGGGCCTTGCAACCCTGATCCAATCATGTGCTTTAACTATGGAAAGTCGAGGCATACTAGTCGCGATTGCTCGATCAGGGGAACAGTCTGTTTCAAGTGCAAGGAGATGGGTCACATGAGGAACAAATGTTCCAAACTGAGGGGCAACTCAAAGGGGTCAAGCATGGGGAGCCAAGTGAGGAAGGAAGCTACACCAAGCGTTCAAGGGATGGATTTCCAAACGACCACCGAAGAAGCTAAGGAGACCACCGATGTAGTGACACGTACGTTCCTACTCAACTCCATACCCGCTAGAGTGTTATTTGATTCTGGTGCAAACCGTTCTTTTATGGCGATTCATTTTTTGCAAATCTTTAAGCGTACCTTCCAGTTCTCTAAGTGTCACCTTAGTCATAGAAATAGCGAATGGAGAGCAAGTAATATTACGTGAGATCCTTGAGGGATGTCGTTTAGAGATTGGAGGCGAATGCTTTGAGGTGGATTTACTTCCAATAGCAATTGGGAGTTTTGATATTGTAATAGGAATGGATTGGTTAGCGAAACATCAAGCCGAGATTTTGTGTTCAAAGAAGCTCATTCGGATACCCATAGCAAACGAAGACTTCGTTCTGGCCTAGGGGGAGAAATGAAAGGGTAAGGTGGCGATCATTTCTTCTATCAAAGCATAGAAATATCTAACAAAGAAGTTCTCCTCATTCTTAGCATACGTGGTCGATGCTAAATCGGAGAAGAATGAAGTGGGAGATGTGAAGTTTGTTAGTGAATTTTTCCGGACGTCTTTCCTGATGACCTACCGGGTTTACCGCCCGATCGTCAAGTGGAATTCTGAATCGATTTAGTCCCAGGAGGGGCACCGATAACACGTACACCGTATCGTATCGTGCCGACAAAAATGTAAGAGATGATGAATCAGTTGCAAGAATTATTAGAGAAGGGTTTTGTACGACCAAGTTCTTCACCTTAAGGAACCCCGGTGATATTCGTTAAGAAGAAAGATGGAACAATGTGCATGTGCATCAACTACCGCGAGTTGAATAAGAAGACCGTGAATAACAAATACCCACTTCCCCGGATCGATGATATCTTTGATTAATTGCAAAGAGCGGGATGCTTCTCCAAGATTGACCTTCGTTCAGGGTACCATAAGGTGAAGGTGAGAAAAGAGGACTTTTCGAAGACAACATTTAGGACTCGGTATGAGCACTATGAGTTTCTAGTCATGCCATTCGGCTTGACCAATGCGTCGGCTATATTTATGGACTTGATGAATCGGGTTTGTCGACCCTTCTTAGACAAATATGTCATAGTATTCATAGACGACCTTTTGGTCTACTCCATGAGCGAGAAAGAGCACAAACAACACTTTAGAGATGTGTTGAATGTGCTAAGAAAAGAGAAAGCATACGCCAAATTCTCTAAGTGCGAATTTTGGTTGCACGAGGTCCAATTCCTAGGATACGTAATAACAAGAGAGGGAGTGAAAGTGGATTTGCCAAAGATTAACGCAATGATGAATTGGGAGTCGTCGAAGAGTCCAACAGAGGTATGGAGTTTCTTGGGATTGGTCGGCTACTACCGGAGGTTCATTCAAGATTTCTCCAAGATCACCTCTCCATTGACTTCACTAACAAGAAAGAACGTGAAATTTCTTTTGACCAAAACTCAAGATCAAGCCTTCAAGACTCTACAAAAGAAGTTGTGTGAAGCTCTAGTTCTATCCATACCCGAGAGAATGGAGGATTTTGTAGTCTATAGTGACGAGTCAAAGATGGGTTTGGGATGCGTCTTGATGCAAAGAGGGAAAGTGATAGCCTACGCCTCAAGGCAACTTAAAGATCCCGATAAGAATTACCCGACTCATGACCTCGAATTGGCAGTAGTAGTGTTTGCTTTGAAGTTGTGGTGACACTATCTCTACGGTATAAAATGTAAGCTTTACACAGACCATAAAAGCTTGAAGTATGTCTTCGATCAAAAGGAGTTAAATATGCACCAACGACGGTCGTTAGAATTGCTTAAAGATTATGATTGTGAGTTACTCTACCATACCGGTAAGGCTAATGTCATGGTGGACGCCTTGAGCCGGAACGAAAGGATTGATGTACTCTGGAGCCAACTTGAGAAGATCAAGATTTCACAAGCCGAGGCATTACTTGAATAAAATCTCAAAGGTGAGACCATGTCGAAACAACATCTTCACTTAGACAGTAGAGGTTTGAAGCTCTTCCAAGGGCGGATTTAGGTGCCCAAGATCAGAGGGTGTCAAGATTTATTATTGGAGGACGCTCATAAGTCGAAGTACTCAATTCATCCTGGAAGCACGAAGATGTATCGGGACTTGAAGTTAAACTATTAGTGGCTGTTGATGAAGCTTGATGTGGTAGGTTATGTGGAGAAGTGCATTAATTGTTTACAAGTAAAAGTCGAACACCAACGACCTTATGGTAGTTTGCAGTCTCTTGCAATCCCAGAGTGGAAGTGAGAACACATTACTATGTATTTTTTGACGAAGCTGCCAAAGACATTGAGGGGTCACGACACATATGGGTAGTGGTGGATCGATTAACCAAGAGTGCATATTTCTTAGCAATGCGAGAGACCTTACGATGGATAAGTTGGCCAAATTATACATCGATGAAGTGGTCTCGAGGCATGGGGTGCCATTGTCTATCTTGTCCGATCATGATAGTCGTTTTACGACACATTTTTGGGATGGGTTGCAAAAATAATTAGGTACAAAGACAAAGATGAGTACCGCGTACCATCCCCAAAAGTTTGAGTCATAGACTCATTCTTTGTGGAAGTGAAGTTCTCATACTGCTGCTTTAGAACATCTCTTTGATTTCTTTTGATGCTCTTAGTTCCAGCAAATCTTTTCTCTAGAGCATTCCAGAGAATCTGAGCATCAGTGCAGTTGCAAAATTGATGCTGATATTCATTGGGAATGGCCAAGAGCAGAGTGCTCAAGGCCTTCATCTCTGTCTGTCTGATCTTCCTCTTACCATCTGTCTTTGGTGGAGGTCTTTTCCCATCTGGTCCTATCCTTCCAGCTTCAGAAGGACCATTCTCAATGATATCCCACATTGAGTAGTCAGTGAGAAGAATATATTGTCTGATTCTGATCTTCCACATGTCAAACTCACTTGGTTTGAGCATTGGAACCTTAGAAACCAAAGTACTGCTTGATTTTGTAACATTTTCCATGATGAATAACTGTTTCTGAGAGAGTTAGGCTTTGATACCACTTGTCAGGATCGAATTCTCAACAAGAATTAATTCTCAGAAACAATATCAAAGAAGTTTGCGGAATAACACTTTGATATTTAATCAAACAGAAAATCAAAACAGAATATAATCAACAAACTGTAAACTTGTATTGAATGCTTTGAAGTTACAAGATTACACACTCAACCTCAATATTGATGAACAGGCTCACCAATACGAATTCTACTTCTCTAGAATTAGGATCTATGTCTTGAGGTTGATTTTCTCTCTCAAAGAATAAAAACAAAAGTTCTCCCTTTAATCTATTCTATACATTCTATACATATACTAGTCAAAAGATAATTACAATAATTAAACAAATCTTCAGTATATCTTCCATGTATATCTCAAAGCTTCCATAATCTTCAGATTATCCAGCTGTCATTCTTTCCATCCGAATCTCTTAAGCAGCACTAACCATGATCAACAGCATTAACTTGTTCTAGCAGCATTAACTACTAAGCAACACTAACTACTAGCAGTACTAACTAGCTAAGCAGTACTAACTTTGTTCAAGCAGCACTAACTTTGACTAGCAGTATTAATAGTACTAGCAGTAGTAATACTCAGCAGTATTAACCTTAAAGTCTTCTAGCAGTATTAACTCTGAACCAGCAGCGTTAACCATACTTGAGTTTTTCTTCAGTTCCCAACAATCTCCCCCTAACTTGACTTTTATGAAGAGAAGTCAAGTTCTTCAGATGCTCCCAAAATCTTCATTGATCTACTCCAATATTAGGATCCAGTCCCATAATCTGATTGATAGTCCTCTGAATTAGATACTTGGCCATTTCTGAATTTGGTGCACAACCCAACTTCTTATTCAACATGGCATGAAGCTTAAGATTTGTATGCTTGTAGACCCTATCCACCAAGTAGTACTCCATGTGGAAAGTATCCAATGCTAGTTCATAGACTCCACTCCTTTCATAGAGAGTCCATCCTCTAACAGTTTTGAACACATCTCTGATTAAGTGCTTCACTACTTCTGGATTGAATAACATACACAAGTATTCCATGACCAGCTTCACTATAGGTAATCCTGGAGCTGTCAACTGATCTGCATAAATTTTCATCCCCACTTCAAACATTTCTTCCAAATCAGATCTTGAACACTCTCTGAAAATTTTGTTCCAGGTGTTGTATACTTCATACTTCTCATCATTTCTTTTCAATTTGATGTATTCTTTGCCATCCACCTCCATAATATCCCAATGGATAACTTCAGGAGGTTTAAATCCAACAGGTTCAACTGAAATAGGCTTTGGAATTTTATCCATTACTACCATGTACATGTTTACATCTGAACTCTGTGGTATTTCTTCCTGAGTTTTAGCTTCATTCTGAGGTGCCTCTTCTTCTTCAGTAACCTTTTGCTCTTCTTCTACTCTAGGCTTCTTTACACTTTTCTTTCTTTTAGCCATCATTTTGGTTCTTTTCAGAGTCTTTTGAACCTGCACTAAAGTAGCTTCCTTCTTCTTTTCTTCCTTGTTCTCTGCCTTTTCTTTGATAGGAGTTCCCTCTTCACTTTCAGGGAATGGTTGATGCATATTCACATCATGTCTCTCCTTTGCCTTCTTTTCAAACTCCACTCTATCCTTTTCATTATTTTTCAGCTTCCCCATTTCTTTCTCATAAAGATCCCTGATTTGATCAAAAGTCATCTTCACAAACATTTCTTTCTTTACCCCAATTGCACTCCTCAAGAAAGTTATCATTTTGTTTCTTTCCTGAGTGGCAAGGTAAGTTTGTGAAGGTCTTCTTTTCTTTGCACTTGATTTGACTATCATGGCCTTTCTTAAGCTTATTGCCCTTTGCTTAGCTTTCTCTGTTTCAAGCCCTTTCTGATAAGCTTCATTTAATTCAGCAGCTAGAGCCTTTGCCATCTCCCTGTCTTTTTCAACCTGAACTCTTTCTTCTTTTTCAATATCCTCCTGCATCTTCCTGGCTAGAGCTTCATCTGATTCAACCAACCTTTGCTTCTTTACTGGTTGATCAGATTCCACCATCTTTGCTTTTCCTTTGTCTTTGTTCATTGGCTTCTTACTGTTATCTTTCTTGCTCACTTCTCCTTTTTCTCCCCCTTCATTTATGACCACTCCCTTTGTTTTGAGAGTGTCATTCTTTGCTTTGATGAGCATTTCAGCTACTTCAATTTCTGTTGGAGATAACTTTGTTACTACTGCTTGTGAAGTTTCAGCAGCACTAACAGTTTCTTCTTCTAACTCCCCCTCAATACTGTTCTTCTCCCCATCATGCTCCCCCTCAACTTTTTCTTTTTCCTCATTCAGGTTTACTTCAGCCTCTGACTCCCCCTTTTTGGGAGCATCAGACACTGGTTCCCTTCTCTTTAGCACAAATTGTTTCCTTTTCTTCTTTTGAATCAGCCTTGTCACCATCTTCTTTAGTTTTGCAATCTGGACTTGTTGTGACAGGATCACCAGCTTCATCTCCTCTATTTCTTTTCCTTCTCTAGAAGTGTTACCCTCCTTTGAAGGATCATTGGATCTTTTAGTAGTGGAAGTCTTCTGCCTAGCAGAAGCACTATCCACCCCTGTGGTTTCTTGGCACCAGGGACCTTCAAATGATTGCTCATTTAAAGTTGCCATGGGGGAGGTCTTATTGATGTTACCACTTTCCTCCTCTGTGCTAGCAGGAGTAGTGGCAGCCTCATCACCCATATGCTCTACCTCCTCCTCAGAGAGCACCTCCTTTGGGTTGGGAGACACCCTTGTGGTTTCCCTTTGGATATTCTCTAGGGGAGAATTCTCCCTTAGAGGGCTTAAAGGCTGAGTGGGTAATGGTACAAGAAGGGAAGGAGCCTTCTTTACCTGTTTCCTCTTGTAAGTTTGGGTGATAGGAGAGGTTGGTTTTTCAAGAAGGGACAGGGGAATTGATTTTGAGAGGGAAGGTTGGGCTTGGCTAGCAGTGGGTTGGTCTAATGGGGGCCTTGACCCTGCTGCCATACCTTCATTGGTTTGGGACACCACCATCATTGTAGAGAACAATGGGGTGTCAACTCCTTCAGAGTCCCCAGCAGATCTTCTCATATTTGAGAAAACCTTGCCTTTGGGGGGTTTAGGTACATATACCCCAACAGGTTGAGGTATATCCGTCAATTCATGAGTAATAACTTCTTGAACAAACCTGGGGTACATAAAGAAGCTCTTTTTGTTTCCCATGTTTGAGACAAGATCATTGAAAATCATTTTAGAAAAATTATACTTTCTGGCAGTGGCCAAGCACACCAAAGCATAAGCAATAGTGCTGCTGAACTCACTCCATCCAGTAGTCTTTTTGGAGATACAATGCATAAGAGTATGGACTAAGAAACGCCATTGGGGTGAAAATTTTGCTTTAGAGAATTTGAAAACTCCCAATGGGCCTCCATACCCCATTCTTGTAAGATTTGAAAACAGTTCATCGTTTGGGATAGAGGTTATACCTGAGGCATCGTCTAGACGTAGACTGATGCGAATAACCTCTTCAGTAACCGTTAGTGATTGATCACAGATTCTTGTCTTGATCATCTGCACACCATTCTCAACAACAATGGTTGCATTAGCCCAGAACTGCCTTTGATGCTCGATATAGATTGTAGGGGATACAATAAGAGCATGAGCAATGTGGCTTGACTTGAGGAAATCCACAATCTGATGAAATCCTGCAGCTTGCTTTGGTTTTTGTAGCATCGCAATCTCATTGTGCTCGTCAATGAAAGTCATTGATGCCATTGATCTTAGTGAAAAGCTTGCCTGAAGACTTCGAACTTGAGAGAGAAAAGGTTTAGAGCACAAGAGAACAGTATGCAAAGAGTCGTTATGAACTTTTAGGTGGGCAAAGAGTATTTATAGTATTCGGAACATAAGCAGTATTAACCTAGAGCAGTATTAACTGAAAGCAGTATTAACTAACTAGCAGTATTAACTACGAGCAGTATTAACTAACGAGCAGTATTAACTAACGAGCAGTATTAACTGAAAGCAGTATTAACTACTAGCAGTATTAACTACTAGCAGTATTAACTGAAAGCAGTATTAACTACTAGCAGTATTAACTGGAAGCAGTATTAACTACTAGCAGTATCAACTGAAAGCAGTATTAACCACTAGCAGTATTAACCACTGAAAGCAGTATTAACCACTAGCAGTATTAACTGAAAGCAGTAGTAACTACTAGCAGTATTAACCACTGAAAGCAGTATTAACCACTATCAGTATTAACTGAAAGCAGTAGTAACTACTAGCAGTATTAACCACTGAAAGCAGTATTAACCACTAGCAGTATTAACTGAAAGCAGTAGTACCTACTAGCAGTATTAACTGACTTACTCCTTTTAAACTTGCTAAACACTGAGTACTGCTATGCATATCCTGAAAAAGAAGATTAGTAACTCCAAGAATAATATACAGGTATAAAACCACTTTTTGAGAAGGGGATTATTCAGAGTTGATCATTCCCACACTTGTTACCAAGAAAGTGAATCTACCCACATCAAAAGCTTTAGTGAATAGATCAGCAAACTGATTATCAGTGTGAACTTTGACAACTTGAATAAGTTTCTTTTCATTACAATCTCTTATAAAGTGATACCTGATCTCAATGTGCTTTGTTTTTGAGTGCTTGACTGGATTATTCACAATGCTAATAGCACTGCTGTTGTCAATAAAGATTGGAGTGTGTAGAAAGGTTACCCCATAATCCAACATTTGATTCTGAATCCATAAGACTTGAGAACAGCAACTTGCAGCTGCTATGTACTCTGCCTCTGTTGTAGATGTGGATATTGTGGTTTGTTTCTTGCACTGCCATGAGACTAGTCTAGCACCCAAAAACTGACATCCTCCAGAAGTAGATTTTCTGTCCAAGTTTGCCCCACCTAGATCACTGTCTGAGTATGCTATTAGGTCAAAGGGTGAGTCATGAGGATACCAAAGTCCCAATCTGGGTTGCCCTTTGAGATATCTGAATATCCTCTTAACAGCTTGAAAGTGAGATTGCTTTGGCCTAACTTGGAATCTTGCACATACACAGACTGGAAACATTATATCTGGCCTTGATGCTGTGAGATACATGAGAGAGCCAATCATAGATCTGTAATGATGCACATCTATATCCTCCCCCTCAGGATCTGCAGATATTTGCTTGTGTGTTTCCATAGGTGTGCTTGCAGGTTTTGACTCTGAGAAACCAAACTTGGTTAGAATGTCCTGCACATACTTGGATTGACAGATGAAGATTCCATCTGACTTTTGTTGAACTTGGATTCCAAGGAAGAAAGTAAGTTCCCCCATGGAACTCATTTTGAACCTTTGATGCATTAAATCCTCAAACTCCTTGCACAAGTTGTTTCTTGTAGATCCAAAGATAATGTCATCAACATAGATTTGTACCAGCAAGATATCCTTCTTCTTTCTCTTGATAAATAGAGTCTTATCAATGACTCCTCTTTTAAAGTTATTTTCCAAGAGATAGGATGACAGAGTGTCATACCATGCTCTTGGAGCTTGATGTAGTCCATAAAGTGCTTTCTTTAATTTGTATACCCTGTCTGGATAGCTTGGGTTTTCAAACCCTGGTGGTTGACAGACATATACTTCTTCTTCAATTGAGCCATAGAGAAAAGCACTTTTTACATCCATTTGATAGACTTTGAAATTCATGTAAGAAGCATAGGCTAGAAATAGTCTGATTGCTTCTATCCTAGCCACAGGTGCAAAAACTTCTTCATAATCTATACCCTCTTCTTGAGTATATCCTTGAGCCACCAGCCTTGCTTTGTTCCTTATGACAATACCTCTTTCATCTCTCTTGTTTCTGAAAATCCATTTTGTGCCAACTGCTCTGTGACCTTTAGGAAGGTCTACTAGATCCCATACATCTTGGAGCTTGAACTGTAACAGTTCTTCTTGCATTGCTTCTATCCAGCTAGATTCTTTCATAGCATCATGTGCCTTTTTAGGCTCAAGCTGTGATAGAAAACAAGAAAGCACTGTATGCTGTTGATCTTGCATTTCCTGAAGCCTGCTTTGATGTCTAGTCATCATAGGAGAAGAGATATCTCCTATTACCAGCTGTGGAGGATGATTCTTTTGAACTCTGGTGTTATGACTAGGTTCTCCATTCAGTCCAGCCTCAAGATTGGATTCATGCAACTCAACTGAAGTGTTTTCAGATGCCACTTCATTATTTTCTTGAGTCTCCTCATCTCTAGTTTCTTCTTCACTCTGACTTGGTCCAGTAAATGATTCCCTTTCACAGTCTTCAACAGAATTTACTGTGGGTATGGGAAAAATCACAGATTTAGATATACTTTCTTGAACTTGTGTGATTCCTGATCCTCCACTTCCTGTTCCTGTATACTCATTACTGAAACCAAAAGAGTTAGTTAGTGAATCAATGTCAAATAGCCACTGAGGTCCAGACCCAACAGGATTTGGTGTGTTCTCATTGCATTTGACATTGTCACTTTCTTCAATTATTCTAGAAGAAGAGTTAAAAACTCTGTAAGCCTTACTCTGAGATGAATATCCAACAAGAAATCCATCATCTGCTTTGCTATCAAACTTACCTAAGTGAGATTTGGTATTGAGAATTGTACAAGGACACCCAAAAGGTTTGAAGAAACCAATGAAGGGTTTTCTTTGATTTAAAAGCTCATATGGGGTCTTGTTCTTTTGCTTGACCACTAGAACTCTGTTTTGGACATAACAAGCAGTATTAACTGCTTCAGCCCAGAAGGTAATTGGCAATTTTGAATCAGCCAACAGAGATCTAGCAGCCTCTATTAGTGTTCTATTTCTCCTTTCAGCAACACCATTCTGTTGAGGAGTCCTAGGAGCACTATATTGCCTCTCAATACCTTTTTCTTCACAAAAGGTGTTTAGATCATGATTTTTAAACTCAGTTCCATTATCTGATCTAATGACTTTTACTCTTTGATTAGTTTGGTTTTCAATTCTTAGAATAAAGGATTTGATAAGACCACTTGTTTCATCCTTAGTCCTTAGAAAATATACCCAAGTAAATCTGGAGTAATCATCAACAATAACCAAGCAGTAAGATTTCTTGCCTATACTCATAACATTTGTAGGACCAAACAGATCCATATGCAGTAACTGGAGACAAGAAGAAACAGAATTTAACTCTTTGGTCTTATGAGAAGTTTTGTGCTGTTTGCCTTTAAGACAAGCAACACAATGATCATCACATGAAAAGACTTTTGAAGGTAAACCTCTTACAAGGTTGTTTTTAACAAGATTGTTCATAGTCTTGAAATTCATGTGACACATCCTTCTGTGCCATAGAGAGGATTCATCTACAGAAGCTTTTGAAACAAGACAATTCAGAGATGAATCACTATCAACATTTTTCATATCAAGACAGTAAACATTGTCCTTTCTTGGAGTTCTAAGTAGTATCATGCTTTCATCAACTACCTTGAACCCTGGAGCAAGAATCATACACTCAGTATTAGTAAATAATATACTATGTTGTTTGTCACAAACCTGTGATACACTTAACAGGTTGTACTTTAATTGATCAACATAGTAGACATCCTCAAATGTCATCTTACCTTTGGTGACATTACCTTTTCCACTTATCTTACCACCAGTAAGATTATCTCCAAATGCAACATGTCCTCCATTGATATGCTTGAAGTCCTGAAGGCATGACATGTTGCCTGTCATGTGCCTAGAGCAACCACTATCAACATGCCAAATGCTCTTTCCCTTGAGCTGTTGGTTGCCCTGCACATTAAATAAATCAATTAGTATGAATTAGGAACCCAAGCCAAAGTGGTCTTGGGTACCCCTTTCTCATCAAAATACTTGCATTCTTTCTTGACAAGATTTTTGAACCGTAACTCCTCATTCTTGGAGTACTTTGTTACAATAATAGGCTTGGAAATATTTTTGCTAGTATCAGTACTGGTTTTAGAAGTACTAACTGCCTTGGCAGCACTTGCATGCTTAGCAGTACTAACCTTGTTAGCAGTAGTAACTGTGTTAGCAGCAGTAACTGTGTTGGCAGTATTAACCTTTGAAGAGGTATTAACAGTATTAGCAGCATTAATATTTTCAGCAGTACTAACACTGTTAGCAGTAGTAACTGTGTTAGCAGTACTAATATTGTTAGCAGTACGAACACTGTTAGTACTTCTAGGTACCCACATTTTGACACTTTCTTTTAAAATCTTTTTCTTTAAAGTGCCTTTACTTTCAATAGATTTCTTTATCACATGTTTCTTTCCAGCCTTCCTATAACCAACAGATTTTTGCACAAATCTTTGAAAGTTCATCTGTTGGTTAATAGGGTTAAAGTAACAATACTTAGCCAAATGATTCAACTTGCCACATATAAAACAAGGTTTTGGTCTATTGATTTTATTCAGATCAACTCCTTGTTTCTGAGCCCATTGATTATTCCAGTTTCTTTGATTTCCTCTTTTTAAACCAGAATTTAGGCTCTTGGCTTTATTGCAATCACACTGTTTACAAGATCCAGGATTCACAACTGTAGTTTGTTTGTAATGGACCTTGTTATCATTTCCTTTAGTCTTCTCTATCTCCTTGGACTTGACCCAGATTTTCCCACATCCCTCATTGGTGATAATATTGTTTTCTAATGGTATCTTTTTACTCACATTATTATCCCTGTTCTCACTGGCTCCTTTCTCAGTCAAATCCTTAACTACTACCTCATCCAAAGGATCTATCTTAAAAGCTTCTTCAGACAAGTCCTTTTTCTCCTTAGTTTCTAACAAGTCTGATGTAGGAGAAATATAGTTGTTATTGTAAGGAGGGGGTGTATTGTTGTATCCAATACCAGGCTTCATCTTATCATGTATCTGAGCCTTTAGAAGAGAGTCCATTGCTTTTGAAGCATAAGAAAACTTGTCTATGTCAAGCTTAACTTTTGACAGTTCCTCTTTCAGTCTATCATTCTCTTCTAAGGACTTAGACAGTTTGGTTTCTAACTCATTCTTTTCCCACTTCCAATAGTTTGTGTCATAAGAGTGTTGAAGTTCATTAGCTTGAAAGCCTTTGATTTGCTCTTCAAATCTCTCTACTATCAACACATAATCTCTTCTGTCCTTTTCTAATCTTTTGAGGTCATCACACATACTTTGATTGTGATCCCTGTATCTTGTAACAGTGTCAATGCAAGATTTAGTGCAAAGATTAGAACTTACCTCAGTGGGGAGATCAGACACTTCTGCCATAAGAGCTTGGTTCTGAATGGCTTCCTCAGCTTGATCACTCCAGTCAAATCCCATTCCTTGTTGAGAAACAAGGGCTTGAGCAGGATTCTTGTTCAGATTGTATCCTCCATTCTGAGCTTGTTGATGGTTGTTGTTTGGAACAGTACTCCTGCATTCTCTAGCAAAGTGTCCTCTCTTGTGACACTTATAACATTCCACCTTGGTTTTGTCAAAACCAGCTCCATCTTCTCTTCTTTGAGAGAAGTTATTTCTTCCAGTTCTTTTAATGAACTTTTTCACCCTCATGGATAACATGGCCATCTGCCATTTAATATCCATCTCCTCCAGATCATCAGGGTGAATTTGATCAAGATCATCATTAATCAGAGAATTGCTGCTATGACTGGACAAAACGGCTTCAAAGATAGTTTCAGTGCCTTTTTCTGAACTTACTCCACTGGCAGTACTAACTGCTTCAGGGTTGGAAATAGTATCAGTGGATGCTGAAAGAAGTGCAGCATTGTGAATATAACCAGAGGGCTTCTTCTTGGTTTCTACCTCAGTTTCAAAAACTCTTAGATCATTGTATAGATCATCAAGTTCTTTCTCTTCCAGATTGTCACTCTGTCTATATGAGACAGTGTACATAGTCCATTCATCCCCAAGAGATCTGAGGAACTTTCTGTTGATATCATCTTGTTCCATCTTCACCCCTACAGTAGCCAGTTCACCTATGAGTTTATTGAACCTATCAAAAGTTTGAGTCATAGACTCATTCTTTGTGGAAGTGAAGTTCTCATACTGCTGCTTTAGTTCTCATACATCTCTTTGATTTCTTTTGATGCTCTTAGTTCCAGCAAATCTTTTCTCTAGAGCATTCCAGAGAATCTGAGCATCAGTGCAGTTGCAAAATTGATGCTGATATTCATTGGGAATGGCCAAGAGCAGAGTGCTCAAGGCCTTCATCTCTGTCTGTCTGATCTTCCTCTCACCATCTGTCTTTGGTGGAGGTCTTTTCCCATCTGGTCCTATCCTTCCAGCTTCAGAAGGACCATTCTCAATGATATCCCACATTGAGTAGTCAGTGAGAAGAATATATTGTCTGATTCTGATCTTCCACATGTCAAACTCACTTGGTTTGAGCATTGGAACCTTAGAAACCAAAGTACTGCTTGATTCTGTAACATTTTCCATGATGAATAACTGTTTCTGAGAGAGTTAGGCTTTGATACCACTTGTCAGGATCGAATTCTCAACAAGAATTAATTCTCAGAAACAATATCAAAGAAGTTTGCGGAATAACACTTTGATATTTAATCAAACAGAAAATCAAAACAGAATATAATCAACAAACTGTAAACTTGTATTGAATGCTTTGAAGTTACAAGATTACACACTCAACCTCAATATTGATGAACAGGCTCACCAATACGAATTCTACTTCTCTAGAATTAGGATCTATGTCTTGAGGTTGATTTTCTCTCTCAAAGAATAAAAACAAAAGTTCTCCCTTTAATCTATTCTATACATTCTATACATATACTAGTCAAAAGATAATTACAATAATTAAACAAATCTTCAGTATATCTTCCATGTATATCTCAAAGCTTCCATAATCTTCAGATTATCCAGCTGTCATTCTTTCCATCCGAATATCTTAAGCAGCACTAACCATGATCAGCAGCATTAACTTCTTCTAGCAGCATTAACTACTAAGCAGCACTAACTACTAGCAGTACTAACTAGCTAAGCAGTACTAACTTTGTTCAAGCAGCACTAACTTTGACTAGCAATATTAATAGTACTAGCAGTAGTAATACTCAGCAGTATTAACCTTAAAGTCTTCTAGCAGTATTAACTCTGAACCAGCAGCATTAACCATACTTGAGTTTTTCTTCAGTTCCCAACAGAAGTTACGGCCAAAACAGTGAACGGGTGGAAAACCGGGCAGACAGTGCATTACGCGACTTGTGTCGCGACTTAGAATCAACCGCGCGACTTATGGGAAAACGGGCGACTTATGTCGCGACTTAAATTTGCGGCATAACCCGCGACATGCACTGTCGAGATAAAACTCGATTTTCAGCCATCAAGCCTCATTCCTCATAACCCAAACCATAAATCTTCTCCCTTTTCTCTCCCAAACCGACCCCAAACCCCAAAATCGAACCCTAACCCATTTTGAGGGTTTTTCCTCCTCTAACCACATGATTCTTCATCATCTAGCTAGTTGAGATCGTGAACCACCTTCATCTTCCTCTTCCTCACCAAGCTCTTGGGGGTTTTATCTAACCTTATCATCATTTGAAGATTTGGAGCTTATGGTTCGTTTTGGTGACCTACATGTGTTTTGAATGTTGGATTCAAGCTAGTAGTTGAGGTAATATTCTCCTTCTTCAAGTATGGAAAATTAGGGTTTTTGGGGTATAAGATGAAATGTTCATGTAAATACTTGGGGAACAATTCTAAGGGTTGAATATGATTATTTATGGTCACAAATGTGTGGATCTAGGTCTTGGAAGCTTGAGTTGAAGAGTTGGAATGGATGCCTTCGGAAAGCTTTGCGTGGGATCTATGCGTTTGGAGGCCAATGGTTGGGGATTGAAACCTAGGTTTAACTTAACCTAGCAAGGTGAGTTCAAGTTGATTTGTGAAAACGTTGTACATGCCAAAATGTTTACTTTAAAAGCATTTATCTGTTTTACATGAAATTATCAACTATTGAGTTATTTGGTAACTTTTGATTATTTGAAGTGATTAACTTATTTAAACCTTGTAAAACATCACTTTTGGGATTTTTGGAATATGTTGATAATTGTGTCGTAAAGGAACATGTTTTGGTGATTTATTGCATAAATAGATATTTTGTCAAAACGCACTTTTAAGTGTTTGTCGGGTTTTATGCATCATTCATGAAATGGGATGGTTTGAAAAGTACTAATGTGTGAGTCCTTTGGTTTTGGGTCGATCCCAACTTTGGGAACACTTTAGAAAATGATAATCCTTTTTGGGTTTTGGGCCGAAGGCCAAATTGTGATTTGAGAAACAAAGTTTTGGGGAAAGATGTATTTTGGTTTATGTAACCACATTGGCTCTCGTATTTTAGCCAAACGTTCATTATGCCTTTTGGGGCTTGGTTTACACTCAAAGGAGTCTTTGGAACATTTGTTCAGTTTTCGTAGCTCGTGAATGAGCCTTGGACGTATGGTGTACTTAGTTGCATCTTATTTGAGAGTTACATGTTTTGAATGCGTTAGTTCATTCGTTTGAGTCATTTAACGTTTTAGACTGTAATGCATTGGATCCATAGGCATATGATTCAGTCAGTTGGTTTAGTGGGGACTTTATCCCCGTGTTGGGACCGGATATTTTTTAGTGGGGACCTTATCCCCGTGGTTAGTGGTTGGACTCGATAACCGCGTAACCTTTATTGAGGGCTTGATGTAGATATCGTGGGTGGTTGAACTCGATCCCCGTTTGTAATCCAGTCTGGTTACTCATCGTGGAATTTAGTGTCCGCGTTTGAATTCTAGTAAGTGGTCCCCAAGTCATGTTGTTGATTATGTAAGGTTGTGGTGGTGCTCTGGAGGAGCCGTATATGGAGCTAAGTCTTGCGGTGGTGCCTAGAGTGAGCCGGATACGGGGACTTGTGACTTTGTGGTGAGACTCATCTAGAGGTCGAGTAGACACTAGGATCAGTGGTATCTTGCGGTGGTAGCTCAGATGATCCGGATACGGGGAACCATGGTCTTATGTGAAGGTCGAGAACATTGATAAGTGGCTTAACTTTTTGTGCCTGCCACTTTCGATGGAATTCGGGTATCCCCCGTCACCGAAAGGTGTTGTTTTTGGGTATTGAGTTTTATTATCCAAGTTTTCAGTGACGTTTTGTATACATGGATTTTATCCTTGATTTATGGGTTGAGTATTATGCCCCACCCGTGTTTTGGGTGTTTTGGGATACAAAGTTTTAACCGTATTTTCATAAATGGAGAGTTCGATTTCTATTCACGTTTTGAGTAAATGTTGGATTGCATTACTTCATGAAATAACGTTTGGCATTGAGGCGTCCATTCATAAATTGCATAGTATTGGAAACGGGTCGTTCTCATATTTAAAGTAATTCATTTTAAAAGATCATGATTTAAGTTGCATTATTTCCGTTTAATGGTTTTTATAATCATGATGAAAACTCTTGAACTCATTAGGCGTTAGCCTAACCCTTTTTATTTGTCGGCATGTGCAACAGGTTTCAGTTGGGAATTAGTGTTAGTGACACTGTGAAGCGATGAGTGCTAGTTGTGTGCTTGAAGAGGTGTTTAGCTTGAAGAAGTCTTCCGCATTTATATTTGGAGACAGCGATTGTTTTGGGTTATAGTAACACTCGACTTTAGTTAGTCTTTATGTAAGACTTTAAATTTTGTTGATGATTCAATTTAGAAATTGTATTTCAATTATGGAATATTAGTATGAGGTTTTATTACCCCTTTAAGGTATTTTTGAAAGTTTTTATTTAGTCGCTCTTTCCAAAATTTGAGGGTGTTACAAGTTTGTATCAGAGCTTAAGTTTGAGAGAATTAGGTATTGATTTTGGATGCCTAGACTCAAACTAGCGTAAATTTAAGTAATTGAATGTGAGATTGCACAAGTAGGCACTTTAAGATTTGATGATTCGAAGTGTGTGGAGTCATTAGGAACGGGAATCACGCCGAAAATGGCCAGGATGATCATGTACCGTACGTTCATAGTAGTACCTGGACAGTGTTATGGTGAACCTACGAGTTATGTGTGTGTGCCTGAACTGCCTTGGTATGATAACCGTTGGGGGTAGTGAAGCAATTTCTATATGGGTATCCATTAGAAGGAGTTGATGATTTTAGTATTCGTTACTTGGAGTAACGGCAAGCATGGTGATTGCATTAAGTGGACAGTTCCGAGTCGGATTGATTGGTTGGATTAGAACCATAGACTTTTGGAACCAATGATATTTCGAGGAGAAATTATGAGGTGAACCTATGAAATCTTTGATCTTCGCTTTAAGATGTTGAGCATCTGGTTGTCGATAGTGTAACTAAGAAATCGAGGAGCGTGGTTTCAAAGTGTTGAGTGTCGATCAAATTCATGCATGAAATGTATTTCTGAAATAAACTACATTAACTATTTCTCATGCTTCTAAATCGTCATGTGGGTTAAATTGCAAATCTTGAAGCAATGTTTTAGCAATGTCTTAGCACACACAAGGTTTTGAATCATGATTTTGAGCATGTACAAAATTGTTTTATGACATGAGGTTTCAAAATTTTGTTGAAGATTTCTTTATTCATATTGTTGTCCAACGTTATTTCGGGTTTTGCGATATGCGTATTTTGTTGTTTTTTGTGGACTTGGATAAGTCACTGCGGTTTACGATTTTAACATTGGATCTCCTCCACGTATGTTAAGGTTTTGGACTAAAAGTTATCTCCCATTATCTTGGTGTTTGAGTTTTATTGAGAATTTTAATTCATGTGATTTTGTGGATTTAATGGGGTGGCTTTAATGGCGTCAGGTGGTATCGTTTTCCTGGAGCTTTGTGTGAGTTGCATATAGCATGCATACATGTCCATTTGGAACTTTCGTCATAGTGTTTTAACTAACATTTTAGGACGATGAGAGCATATTATTATTTGGCTTTGAACTTGAAACCGACATAAATTATTTGACGTTCTAACCAAAGTGCATGCACACATCACCCTACTCGTTTTGCGAAATAACTGTCGCATGCAAGTTTTGTTGCGGAATCTTTGAGAGTTTGATATCATGAAATGTTGTTTTGGGTTTGCAAGCATTTTATTTGTACGTCCTAAAGTTTGGAATCGAGCTAAATTACTCTTACGTTTGATCAAATTGCATGCGTATGTCTTTACTAAGCTTTGGGGAAATTTTATCTCATGACATTACATGGTTAAATGTGAACTCTTGGGATTTGATTTAGTAAATATCCCCTTCTACAGTTTTGTACAAACATTTTGTTAAACACTGTTTCAGTACATAAAACTATTTCTCATACGTGACGCACATTTATACATGTTGGGAACGTAGCGGTTCCTTTGAAAAATGTTGTTAAAGTATCTTTCGTTGGTGTCAATATTACCTTGATTATCGATCAAATATTTTCTGAAATAATTTTATGCATGTGGCAGTTGTGACCACTTTGTACACCTACCGAATAAAACGTAGTAGATTTTGTTCGTACGATTAATCATTATAAAGCTTTTACATTTAGAGGTTCTATAAAAGTTAAATTGGCATAGTAGTTTGAAAACCTTGAACTCATTAGAGCTATAGATGTAAGCCCCTTGTTAGAGGTTGTGCGTAAGGACTGAAGGAGTCCTCAGAGTTTGAAGGGTTGGAGGACCTGACTTATGGTCAGCTTTAAGACTATAAATCTCAGCTTTGTGATCTAGTTCACACAGAAAAATTGGAGGCGTTAGACTTATACTCCCTCCCAGTTAATTAAGTGATGATCCTTATGCTTCGTTAAACCTTCATGCTAAAACCGTGTTCGGTTGTTTGGGTATGGTTGGTTATGAATTTGTGGGCCATTGGTACGACGTCATGCTATGTGTCGGTGGTGTACTATCTTGTTGGGTATTCGTGATTAATGATGATGTTATGGTTGACTGGTAAGGATGTTGATTTGGGGGTTTATTTCCAGGAGTAGGTGTCAACTTCGAATCGACATTGCTGATCGGGAATGAAATACTTAGTAATATACCCACGTTTGCAGAATGGTCATCTCGAGGCTAGGTGTTAGCGCTCGATTTTGAGGACAATGATTGTTGGTGTGCCTCAGTGTACTTCCGTCAGATTTGGTGTGTCTGCAGGACAAGCGCTAACCTTAAAGAAATTAGATGTTGATAAGTAAGAATCAATCATTGGTATTTCGATAATTGTCATGACCTTCGCTGATTTGGCAATCGATGCTTGAGTGCATGGCGGGAGTTGTGTAACCTTGGAGTTTGGGATAAGCGAATATCTGTAGATTGTGTTGGTGCGTTTCTGGGGGAAACAGCAGGCCAATACTGGAATCTATGGAAGTTTGGGAGCCCTTGCAGACATCGTGACTGTGTCAGCTTTGAGGAACGGATTTAAGGTTGCGTTGGATCAGACCAAACTAGTCGTTAGGAAATTTCATCAAAGGACGATAACTCTTTGGTGGTAATGACTATTGGAGACAATTGGTGAGATTGTCGAGGTAGACTTTAAGTACCAATCGATTATTGAGGAGACCTTGATGCGTCGTAATTAGAGGTATATAAGGGAAAAGGTTGCTTTGGGATATTCTTGGTGGAAATGACTGAATAAGGTCGTAAGTTACCCTTGAGGTATTATGAGTAACCTAAGCTTGGGAGCCAACCGAGATTTATTGATTAAGAAGATGATTAAGCAAGAACTCAATGTTTATCCCGACATCAGTGAGATATATCGAATGTTGAGGTAGAGTTTGCATTGGTTCGTTATGAGAAACGCGACGACAACCTTAACCGGAACGTAATCGGGTTCGTATGTGAGGTAAGGTTCGTAAAGGAATCCCTCTTTGGATAGCTAATCAACTAATCTCGCTAGGTGCGATATTGGGTTCTTGACTAGTGTTAGATTTCGAGGACGAAATCTCCTTTAAGGTTGGGAGGATTGTAACACCCCCGATTTCGAAAGGTATCGTTTCAAGTGAAAACAGAAATCGGTAATGTTAAGGGAAAAATAAGATATAAGATTTTGGACATGAATCCTAGATTTTATAGTCTTGATGGATGAAGGATTCAATTACGAGTCCAACGGTTCTTTCCGGAGCAAAATCGGAGCTATAACGAAGAAGTTACGGCCAAAATAGTGAACGGGTGGAAAACCGGGCGGACAGTGCATTACGCGACTTGTGTCGCGGCTTAGAGTCAACCGCGCGACTTATGGAAAAACGGGCGACTTATGTCTCGACTTAAAGTCGCGGCATAACCCGCGACATGCACTGTCGAGATAAAACTCGATTTTCAGCCATCAAGCCTCATTCCTCACAACCCAAACCCTAAATCTTCTCCCCTTTTCTCTCCCAAACCGACCCCAAACCCCAAAATAGAACCCTAACCTATTTTGAGGGTTTTTCCTCCTTAAACCACATGATTCTTCATCATCTAGCTAGTTGAGATCGTGAACCACCTTCATCTTCCTCACCAAGCTCTTGGGGGTTTCATCTAACCTTCTCATCATTTGAAGATTTGGATCTTATGGTTCGTTTTGGTGACCTACATGTGTTTTGACTGGTGGATTCAAGCTAGTAGTTGAGGTAATCTTCTCCTTCTTCAAGTATGGAAAATTAGGGGTTTTGGGGTATAAGATGAAATGTTCATGTAAATACTTGGGGAACAATTCTAAGGGTTGAATATGGTTATTTATGGTCAGAAATGTGTGGATCTAGGTCTTGGAAGCTTGAGTTGAAGAGTTGGAATGGATGCCTTCGAAAAGCTTTGCGTGGGATCTATGCGTTTGGAGGCCAATGGTTGGGGATTGAAACCTAGGTTTAACTTAACCTAGCAAGGGAGTTCAAGTTGATTTGTGAAAACGTTGTACATGCCAAAATGTTTACTTTAAAAACATTTATGTGTTTTACATGAAATTATCAACTATTTAGTTATTTGGTAACTTTTGATTATTTGAAGTGTTTAGCTTATTAAACCTTGTAAAACACCATATTTGGGATTTTTGGAATATGTTGATAAATGTGTCGCAAAGGAACATGTTTTGATGATTTATTGCATAAATAGATATTTGGTCAAAAACGCACTTTTAAGTGTTTGTCGGGTTTTATGCATCATTCATGAAATGGGATGGTTTGAAAAGTACTAATGTGTGAGTCCTTTGGTTTTGGGTCGATCCCGACTTTGGGAACACTTTAGAAAATGATAATCCTTTTTGGGTTTTGGGCCAAAGGCCAAATTGTGATTTGAGAAACAAAGTTTTGGGGAAAGATGTATTTTGGTTTATGTAACCACATTGGCTCTCGTATTTTAGCCAAACGTTCATTATGCCTTTTGGGGTTTGGTTTACACTCAAAGGAGTCTTTGGAACATTTGTTCAGTTTTGGTAGCTCGTGAATGAGCCTTGGACGTACGGTGTACTTAGTTGCATCTTATTTGGGAGTTACATGTTTTGAATGCGTTAGTTCATTCGTTTGAGTCATGTAACGTTTTAGACTGTAATGCATTGGATCCATAGGCATATGATTCAGTCAGTTGGTTTAGTGGGGACTTTATCCCTGTGTTAGGACCGGATATTGTTTAGTGGGGACCTTATCCCCGTGGTTAGTGGTTGGACTCGATAACCGCGTAACCTTTATTGAGGGCTCGAGGTAGATATCATGGGTGGTTGAACTCGATGCCCGTTTGTAATCCAGTGTGGTTACTCATCGTGGAATTTAGTGTCCGCGTTTGAATTCTAGTGAGTGGTCACCAAGTCATGTTGTTGATTATGTAAGCTTGCGGTGGTGCTCTGGACGAACCGTATATGGAGCTAAGTCTTGCGGTGGTGCCTAGAGTGAGCCGGATACGGGAATTGTGACTTTGTGGAGAGACTCATCTAGAGGTCGAGTAGACACTAGGATCAGTGGTGTCTTACGGTGGTAGCTCAGATGAGCCGAATACGAGGAACCATGGTCTTATGTGAAGCTCGAGAACATTGATAAGTGGCTTAACTTTTTGTGCCTGCCACTTTCGATGGAATTCGGGTATCCCCCGTCACCGAAAGATGTTGTTTTTGGGTATTGAGTTTTATTATCCAAGTTTTCGGTGACGTTTTGTATACATGGATTTTATCCTTGATTTATGGGTTGAGTATTATGCCCCACCCGTGTTTTGGGTGTTTTGGGATACAAAGTTTTAACCGTATTTTCATAAATGGAGAGTTCGATTTCTATTCACGTTTTGAGTAAGTGTTGGATTGCATTACTTCATGAAATAACGTTTGGCGTTGAGGCGTCCATTTATAAATTGCATAGTATTGGAAACGATTCGTTCTCATATTTAAAGTAGTTCATTTTAAAAGATCATGATTTAAGTTACATTATTTCCATTTAATGGTTTTTATAATCATGATGAAAACTCTTGAACTCACTAGGCGTTAGCCTAACCCTTTTTATTTGTCGGCATGTGCAACAGGTTTCGGTTGGGAATTAGTGTTAGTGACACTGTGAAGCGATGAGTGCTAGTTGTGTGCATGAAGAAGTCTTCCACGTTTATTTTTTGAGATATCGATTGTTTTGAGTTATAGTAACACTCGACTTTAGTTAGTCTTTATGTAAGACTTTAAATTTTGTTGATGATTCAATTTAGAAATTGTATTTCAATTATGGAATATTAGTATGAGGTTTTATTACCCCTTTAAGGTATTTTTGAAAGTTTTTATTTAGTCGCTCTTTCCAAAATTTGAGGGTGTTACACTGTGTGTTGGCTGGAGGCTGGAGAGAATTAGTTTACCAGTCCGAAATTCGTGCAAGAGATATCCGACAAAGTGAAAAGCATTCGGGAACATCTGAGAGAAACACAAGACCGCCAGAAGAGCTATGCTGATAAAGAGAGAAGACCCATGGAATTTCAAGTGGGAGGTCGGGTGATACTGAAAGTGTCACCTTTGAAGGGCATCATCAGATTCGAGAATCGAGGGAAGCTTAGTCCTCGACTTCTTGGACCCTTTGCCATCTTAGACGATATGGGGCTCCAAGCTTATAAGTTAGATTTACTACCGGAGATGAGCAGAATTCACAATATATTTCACGTTTGCTACCTCCGAAAGTGCTTGGTGGATGAGGATGCGGTATCCCCATCTTTTCGGTTGAGGTCAGATTTCGAGGGCGAAATATTTTCTAAGGAGGGGAGAATTGTAACACCCCGAATTTTTTTTAAGTAATCTACAGTTTTCGTAATCCTTAATTTGAATTCTTTTAAAGCAAGGTAGAATAGCATTTCTTTATCATTGAATCGTAGCAAAATCATTGCACTTAGCCAGAAAATCCAGTGATTGGACTTTGGTACTTGGCCGGTGAGAGTGCCCAAGTCACAATCACAGAGGGCATTCACGCGTAGGCCTTATAAGCCACGGTACACTTCCCGTGAGTTTTCCCGGTGATAAACTAATAATGCCCAGGTCATTCTCGCCTGACATTGTCGCGGAGAGATCGGGAGCTACGGTATAATTCGGGCGATAGTGCCCTGCGATTATGTCATGGCAATCTCGCCTGCCACTATCGCGAGCGAGCTGCAAACCATTTATTTCAGAATTGATTTCTTGAGAGACACACTTATCAAATTTGTTGAGTTCCAGAACTACATTTACTCTCATTTAGGCGATTTCCAGCCTCACTCCCTACCTCTTCATTTATTTCTTGGATCAAAATCCTTAGAGCATTTACTCCCCAACCTCAACCCTCACCTACCTCATTGAAAGAGCCCCTCAAGGATTCACCAAGCTCCAAGTGTTTTCAAGTCTTCATCTCCATTTCTAGGGTTTCTCCATTTCTAGGGTTTTCTTTACAAACCTAATAGGTGAGTTTTCCCTTTTACCATTATTCTATAAAAAATGCTATTTATATGTTATAACATGATATTTTGATTTTATAGGAGCGATTTGGTGGTTTGACCTAATAAAATGTTGAGGGTATGTGTCACCATTACTCCCATAAAGATGACGACCCTTGATTTATTGATGTTTATAAAGACATTTGTGACATTTTGACCAAAAATGATTTGGATTTTGGGTGAGATATTTGACCTAAGGGAGAATTAATGAGTTTTGGAGAATACATATTCTAAATATAGTCTAAACATTGATGGGTGAACTCTTATTTACTTATGTATCTATACATGATATATCTACCCCATGGGGAAAGGGGAACATATTGAGTCATGATGTCAAAGGCTTGGATCTTATGAAGTAACAAATGTAGATAATGTGAACTAGACATCATGATGTGAATTGTTGTTGTTCTTTAACCTTGTACATGTTCATATATGAGAATTGCCTAAATCCTTATGCATGAGGATTTAGCATGTGTGTTGAGATTGGGATTTTGTATGCCAACCTTTACGCCACTAGAGAATATACAATAAAGGATATCGATGTCCTTGAGGTGGAACTCGTCTAGCCTGGTATTCAATAAGGTTCCATAAGTCCTTGAGGTGTAACTTTGTGGAGTTAGCAATAAAGGTATGGAGTGGTTTGAGGTTTTATGCCTAAATGGTATGTGCACTAAAGTCGGGATCTTAAGTTGTAGCCCAATAACATCAATAGGTGAATCCACTCACGTGTACTTGTCACCTAGGTGGAAACAGGTATCCCCGGTACTTCAAGAGTTATCTCTTGTATTTGTGTTCAGGAATTGGGACGTTTTATAAAAGATTAGGATTTACGGTAATGTGCCACCAATAGGGATTGGGTATACTTAATTGATGTATTTAATGTTTCGTATAAATACAAATGTTTTATGTAGGATTTCACTAGGCTTCTAGCCTAACACTTGTATGATGTAAACGATTTCTATAGGTCCACCAGAGGCGGATCTAGGACAGGTTGGGTTGGCGACCGGTGCATTTAGGAGCGCCTAAGGAGTCGTGCTTTTAGGATTTTGTGAAGAGTGATACTTTTGGAGATATAGTGACAACCATTTTAATCTATTCATTCGTAGTCTATATTAAGTCGATTGTTAATATTATGTCTCATTTATTTATCAGTATTGATTGTACGAACTTTCCTGTTTGGGGTTATAGTTGCTCTCAGAAATTGGAAGTTTTATATTTCTCTTATTCCGGAATCTTCCCCATTTTATGGTTTAAATTTTAGGTGTTACAGATTATGTGTATACAATAACTCCATTATTTATATTAGTATGATATATCATAAATATTAATTTTCACCATAACATTCATCATGTATATACATATTATTCATCATGAATATACTATATTTTCAACTCTACATACTCTAGTTTTTATTTTCCTTTTTCTTTATTGGGTTCTCGATTGATCTCGATGAGTTTCTGATTCGTCTCGATAGATTTTCCGAT
Source organism: Arctium minus (assembly GCA_954870635.1). NCBI lineage: Eukaryota > Viridiplantae > Streptophyta > Magnoliopsida > Asterales > Asteraceae > Arctium > Arctium minus. The sequence goes on from OX941086.1 coordinate 37,456,745, forward strand.
TCATCTCGATAAAAGTTAAATGTGGTAGGTTATGGTTTTACACAAACAAACACACAATAAATTAATCAATAGGTTCTCAATTGGTCTCGATGGAAAAATGAAGTTGTTATGATAGGATTTTAACACACAAACACACACCAAGTCAATGGGTGGGTTCTTAATTAGTCTCGATTGGTGTCGATCGGTCCCCATGGGTTATCCGATCTTGATGTGTTCGTGATTGGTCTCGATAAGTTCCTGATCCGTTTCAATAGAAGCTGAAAGTGGTAGCATATGGGTTTACACACACAAACAAATAATAAATCAATCGATAGGTTCTCGATGGAAAATGAAGTTGGTAGGTTATGGTTTAACGCACATAAACACACACCATGTCAATAAATGGATTCTCGAACTTTCTCGATAGGTTCTTGATAGGCTCTCACTCGTTCTCGATGAGTTCTCGATTAGCCTCAAACGAGTGTTAGGTTATGGTGATGAAGAACGTGGTGCCTTACAACGTTGAAGAAAGTGTTGAAGAAGGTGATGTCGAGTTACGAACTTACGGTGTCGAGTTGTTGTGCACACTTGAACGGATATTAATATTCATAATGAATATAACACATATATAGTATTTTTTTCATGTAAAAAACGATTAAAATGAAGAAGAAAAATATCGAGATGGATGTCATATCGAAGAGCATAAAATTCTCGTTTTTTATGTAAATTGTTTGATTAAAATATTAATAACTTTTATATCATTTATTTTAAACTTTAAGGGGTAAAAGTTTTGAATTAAAAAAGAAAATAAAAAGACAATTAAGGTAGGCATATTGAAATTAAATTCCTTTACCTTAATTAATAATTTTAATTAAAAAATCTATTTAATATGAGTTGTTGGAACATAAGAGATGGAATACCGAGATAAGTCCTCACGTTTACAATAAAAATGGAATTTACAATTGAACTTTTCTCTCTCTCTCTCTCTCTCTATATGTATATATATATATATGTATATATGTATATGTAAGATTTACATATGAATTTTAAACTTATTCAGAATCTCAATTATAAATTTTAAATTAAATTGACTCACATACAAGTTATCTTTATGATTCAAATATGATTCTATATTATGATCCACATGTGAATCCATGTTAGGATTCACGTGTTCACATATGAATCTTAAACTGATTTATAATCTCGATTGTAAATTTTAAATTGATTCATGTACAACTTATGATTAAGATTCATATGTGAATATATGCTAGGATTCATATGTGAATCTATGTTAGGATTTACATGTTCACATATGAATCAATGAAAAACATCGATGTTCATGTTCACATATAAGATTTACACATATGAGATTTAATTCGATTTATAGATTTTAAAATCGCAATTAATTTCAAGGTGAAAAATTAGATAAAAATCGATACTTATCAATATCCAAAAAATGTTATAGAAAAAATAGATAAATTAGGATACTTTATTTTTCCATAGTAATATTAAATATCCAAATCATAATTAATAAACTCTCATCATTTCTATAAATATCTCATTTGATTGGTTTGTATCATTAGTACTAATTAGATGATTTGTATTTGAAATTTTCTCTCTCTCTCTCTCTCTCTTTCTCTCTCTCTCTCTCTCTCTATATATATATATATAGAGGGAGGATCATTCGATAATATTATCTATTTAAAATAATAAGAGAATAATTCTAGACCAATCATTTTATTAAATAATAACTTAAATAATTAACTTTAAACATAAATAAATAAGGATATATAAGTAATTTAGTTATATAAAAGTTATTTTAGATAGTTATTTAAGATTATACTTTTACCATATTTATAAATTTTAATATTATTAAATTTTTAATTTAATAATTTTTTTATATTTAATTAATTTAAAATAAGCGTATTTAATTTTCATTTAAAGAATTCATGTTTTTATTTAAAGCAACAAATGAATTAATTTTTTTTCCCAAAATATTTTCCTAATCATATGTGATTTAAAATTTAAAAATTAATAATTCAAATTAAAATTGAAAAAGAAAAATAATGAAAAAAATCAGATGTGATTTTTAGCAAAACACATTTAAAATGTATAAGATCATATGTATTTCAAAACGTAATTCATAATGAATTAATTTTTTTTCAAAATGTTTTTCTAATCACATGTGATATAAAATTTGAAACATAATAATTCAAATTAAAATTGAAAAAGAAAAATAATGAAACAAAATCATATGTGATTTTTAGCAAACACATTTAAAATGTATAAGATCATATGTATTTCAAAACGTAATTCATAATTTTTCAAAAAAATCACATGTAATTCACAATGTTGTAAAAATAATAAGTAAATAAATAAAAAATTAATCATGAATAAATACCTTAATTAAATTTATTACCTAATCTATATGGAAAAATAAATGAGTTTCCATATATAATATGTATACAACAAATGACACATATGCCATTTTGAGTGATTTTTATGAAAGTTTTATTTAAAGTATTATTTAATGAAATGATTGACCCAAGATTATTCTCTTATTTTTTTAAATGGGTATCATTCTCGTTTGAACCTGACTCTCTCTCTCTCTCTCTATATATATATATATAAATATATATATATATATATATAAATATATATATATATAGGGTTGGGTTCACGTGAGACCAACGTGTTTTCGTGAGATCGGTGAGACTAGAAAATAACACTAAAACTTCACAGTGATTCATTGTGAATGAACGAAAAACAACAAACCTTCACAACCAAAACACTGTGAAGGTTTACCTTTACAATACCTTCACAGTCTTTTACTGTGAAGGTTTAGTGTTATTTTTGTGGTCTCACGGATCTCACGGAAATAGTCTGGTCTCACATGATCTCAAGTCTATATATATATATATATATAAGCCTAATCCTTTGAGAACCCCATATATATCTGTGAAAAATATTATCGTAAGATATTACTTCACATGATTTTTTCCATCTAAATCTACAATTTAATATATTGATTAACTTATTTGTTTCATATATGTTCGGTTCACAATGTGAAACTTTTTAGTTGTATTTTTTATTTTACAAACACAAAAAATGTTCACGCTGTGAAACAAATATACGTGAAACAAACACATTATGAAACAAATGTATGTTAATCAAAACACTAAATACAAGCCATTGAAAAAAAACATGTTAAATAGTACATGATGCACCGATTCTTAATGTTATTACGGTTTTTTGGGTTGTCAAATAAAGGTCCCCATATATACATTATATATATATATAGAGGAAATTTCAAATGAAAACTCAATTTTCATTGTGCACGTGTGGACGAATCTCGGTCCTTCCAAAAATTTAAACTCACGTATACCATATTTGACTTTTTATTTTCTTTTTTAATTAAAAACTTTTACCCACTTAATGTTTAATATAAATTATCTTAAAAATTACTAATATTTTAATGAAACAAATTACATCAAAAAAACGATAATTTCGTGCCCTTCAATATGACATCCATCTCGATATAGTTTTTTTTTGTTTAACCGTTTTTTACGTGAAATGATATATATGTGTTATATTCATTATAAATATTTTATGTACGTTCAAGTGTGTATAACACATCGACACCGTAAATCCGTAACTCGACGTCACCTTCTTCAACACTTTCTTCAACGTCGTAAGGCATCACATTCTTCATCACCGTAACCCAACACCCATCAAGACGAATCGAGAACCTATCGAGTTTTGTTTGTGAACCGAGGAACAAAAGAGAGCGTTTCACGTCCCCACACGTTCATGGGTCATTCATGTATTATTCATCGTGAATAAAGTATCATTCAGGATGAATAATACAACATTCAGGATGAATAATACACGATACATGAATTCGTGTATAATTCATCCTGAATACTGTATTATTCATTATGAACAATGAATGAACGTTCACATTTGTTAATCATACTGAATGAGGGACACCTGGGAATGCGTATACATAATCATAATGAATTAAACCAAATTTCGGTTGTGAATCGAGAAATAAAAGAGAGTGTGACATGTGTCACACCTTCACGGGTCATTCATATAATATTTGTCATAAATAATGTATCATTCAGTATGAATAATACAACATTCAGGGTAAATAATGCATGATTCATGTTGAATAATACATGAATCATGAATTCGTGTATTATTCATCCTGAATGTTGTATTATTAATCCTGAATATTGTATTATTCATCATGAATAGTGAATGAACGTCCAACTTTGTTATTCATACTGAATGTGGACACCCTGGGACGTCCATACATATTCATAATGAATATAACACATATATAGCATTTCACGTAAAAAACGGTTAAAATGAAGAAAAAAAACTATATCGAGATGGATGTCATGTCGAAGAGGACGAAATTCTCATTTTTTATGTAATTTGTTTGTTTAAAATATTAGTAATTTTTAAGATAATTTATTTTAAACTTTAAGGAGGTAAAAGTTTCTTAATTAGAAAATAAAAATAAAAATTCAAATAAGGTATACGTTGATTCAAATTTCCAGTTTTGTTCCTAATCACTTCTCAATTAATCTTGTTTCTAGTTTTAACAATTGATTAGTTTTCTAAGTTTTGATCAATGACTAAGATTGGTACTCAAGTGCACAATGAAAAATTAGTTTTCATTTGAACCTACCCCTATATATATATATATATATATATATATATATATATATATATATATATATATATATATATATATATATATATATATAGGGAGAGGTTAATTTGATAAATGCTAAATATATGAGAAATAGAGAAGTAATCATAGTCTTTCGTTCGGTCAAGATCGGCTTTGACTGGTCAAATATTGCGTCTTTGACACGGCAACAATTATGGTTTTGACTGGTCAAAAGTTGCAGCTATTCAAAAAATAGAAGGACAGTTTCATAATTTTTACAAATACACGGGACGAGTTCATATATGTTCATATGTGAACCAATGTAATTCCCATATGAACTCTTTTAATTGATTCATATATGAACCTTTATGATTCATATATGAACCAATTAACTATAAGTTCATATGTGAATCAGTTACTATTTAATAGATTCATATATGAACCTTTGTGATTCATATATTAACTAATTAACTGATTCATATATGAATGTATAGTTCATATATGAATCAGTTAAAAGAGTTCATATATGAACATATAATTCATATGTGAATCATACATGTTCAAATATGAACTTGTCCCGCGTATTTTACGAAACTACCCCTCTATCTTCTACACACCACGCAAGGAATTATCCGGTGCTTCACGGTCAAAGCTGCAAATGTTGACCAGATAAAGGGCTAGAATCATTTCTTTATTTCTCATATTTTAACATTTTTCAAATGAATCTAATCCTATATATATATATATATATATATATATATATATAACACCATGGGTTGGGTTTTTAAGGAATGAGATGGAATGGAATTTAATTCCTTCTCCATTGTGATGGAATGATCAAATACATAAATGGTGAATGTGTAGAATTCAGTTCCATTCCATACGTAAAACAAAAGTTGTAATGAAATTTGGTCAAAGAAATTGACCATTCCAATTCGTTCAAATTCTATCGAAATCCTTCTAAACAAACACCCCCTTACTTTTTTCCCTTTTTATTAAACCTTTGCGTGAAAAAATGTACAAGTTCAACGATTTAGGTTAGAGTCGTATATGGATCGATCTGGACTAATCATACCTTAATCCAATTAAAGTTTAATATCCATGTGATTTGATTAAAGATCGAACAAGTATAGATAGGGCAAGATAGAGACCCAAGACCATATTGAAGGTCGGTCTTAATCCAAAGCCGGTATGATCTAATAAATGATTTGTCTAATCTGTTTGGTCTGGGCTCTTAAGATGAGTTGAATAATACAGGGACTGATAAGCTAAGCGAGGTCCCCTTTCCCAACCTGGATTAATTTGTCTTTCTTGTAGATGTTAAGTGTGGACCACTCAATCCGGAAATTGGCTTCCTAGTACACATGCTAGTACATCGAAGCACAGAGTCGCTTGTCATCGACATCCGAGCCATAGAGAGCCCTTCCCCCGCCAATGGTCTGGTCGGTTTAAAAATGGAAATAACATAATTTTTTGAGCAAAAGGTTGATTACCAGCAATCTCGACCAGCGCCACACGGAACCCAACCTTTAGGAACCACATATGAGAAGACATTTCATATATGACTTAGCGGCTGAGGCTAGCAGAAGGGTTCAATCCTGTTTCCATCACGGTTCAAACTTCAACATGGTGTCTATTTGAGTAAATTCGCTCCATCCCTTTGTCAACCGAGTTACACGTGCGATGACACAAATAACATATAAAAATGAATTCTAAAAAAGAAAAGATATTAAAAACACAATTGATCCAAGTTTTATCCGGTGCAAAAAAATCAATCTGTATCTTGTAAGATTTCAAAAAATCCGATATAAAAATTGATTAGTGGTTCAAGCTGGTCTAAATTGGTGATGTCAAAGGCTAGCTTTTTCTGATCCAGACCAATTCGTCGACCCGAATCAAATGTCAATCTCTAAATTTAATAAAATTTTAATACATTTAAATACAATTACAAACTAATGATAAAATAATTATCTCAATCCATATAACAAAGTTTGATTAAGTTTCTATTTAAAAAAAATTGTTACATTAAATAATTTTTTTTTTTAAACTTTGTTACACGTTCATTGAGAAAAAAGTATTTAGGATATTAAATTACAACTAAATAAACTTGATTACGTTTAATTACATTTTGTTTATTTAATTTCTTTTTTATTCTTTAAATATTTGACTTATTTTTCCGAATCCACTCGCCAAGCTAAGTTTGATTTTTTTTCTCTAATCATCAAATCCTCGAACATGTTTATATTTTTGAAAGTTTTATTATTTTAAATTTACATATAGTGACAAAAAGAGTATTTTTAATATGGCACGTTATTTTATGTAAACGTACATGAATATTTATAATAAATATTACATATATATATATATATATATATATAAACTATTTCACATAAAAAAACAATTAATACAAAGAAAAAAACTATATTAAAATGGATGTTATATTGAAGAGAATAAAATGCTTGTTTATAGTATACTTTGATTGATTAAAGTATTCGATATTGTAAATATAATTTAGAGGTAAAAGTTTTTAATTGAAAAGGAAAAAAAATCAAATAGTTCAACGTGTTTGATTGAAATGCCCTGAATCACCTCTTAACTAACCACTTTATGTGTTAGCGGGTGTTTGGGATTGCTTATTTAGAGAGCGTTTTGTTTATTTTGGTGTGGTACCGGAGATAAACACTTTTTAATGTTTGGATGGAGAAAAAATAAAAGTGATAATAGCGGTGCCCAACCGGTGAAAATGAGTTTTTAATAAGTCATTTGGTTATAACTTATCAACTTATTTGAAAAGTGTTTATGACTTTTTTGCTTATTTTATATGTATAAGCAATCTCAAACACCCAAAAATAACAACTTATTAGCTTATTACGTTTTGGTACCACAATAAGCTAATTCAAACACTTTTTATAAAACTCATTTTTGTCACTACATAAATTGATAAACACTTTTAGTAAAAAAACATAAGTTATTTTAAATAAGCAATCCCAAACACCCTGTTAGTCTTTAATTACTTTTTTTTTTTACCAATTACCCAGATTTTTCCATTAGTTGACATTCTAAATAAGGTTTGCCATTGAATCTAACCCTATATATATAGAGGGGGGTTATTTTGTTAACCTTTCAAATGGTACTAACTTTATGAATCACTCTTGACCAATATAAATTCTTTTTCAACCTTGGTTGATTTAAACATCATCATTAAATGTCCAAGGGTAGAAATGAAATTTCATAAAATGTTTTTCTTGCTAGCTTGGTTGATTGGGAATTACAAAATAATAATTAATTAGGAGGGGTTACAAATATTCTTTTAACAAAGTTAATGTGTATTTTAATTTTAATTTCGTTCATGAACATTCACGTTCACATTCTCAAATGAACATTAACAGATATATGTTCACGTTCAAATACACAATCACATTATCAAGTAGTAACTATATATATATATATATATATATATATATATATATATATATATATATATATAGGGAGAGGTTCATTTGAGAAATGGTAAATATATGAGAAATAGAGAAATAATCTTAGCCATTCATCTGGTCAATATTTGCGGCTTTGACCGCGAAGCACCGGTGTGGTCTATAGAAGGTAGAGGGGTAATTTCGTAAAATACACGGGATGAGTTCATATATGAATCTGTATGAATCACAAAGATTCATATATGAATCTGTTAATTAGTTCAACTGATTCATATATGAATCTTTGTGATTCACAAAGGTTCATATATGAATCTTTGTGATTCATACAGATTCATATATGAATCAGTTAAAAGAGTTCAGTTGTGAATTACACTGGTTCATATATGAACATATAGTTCATATGTGAATTATACATGTTCATATATGAACACAGCCCGTGTGTTTTGTAAAATTTACGAAATTGTTCTTCTATTTTTGGGATAGCCGCAACTTTTGACCGGTCAAAGCCGCAATATTTGACTAGTCAAATCCGATCTTGACCATATGAATGGCTAGAATCATTTCTCTATTTCTCATATATTTACCATTTCTCAAATGAACCAAACACTATCTATCTATCTATCTATCTATATATATATATATATATATATATATATATATATATATATATATATATTTACTAGTTGTATACCCGCGCGATGCAGCACGGGTGAATCGCAATTCTGGAGCAACAACTTAGCCTTCGATCACTTTTCTCCGTTCATCTCAATTTTTTCATGAGTTTGTGTAGAGAGGTTTTTGCCATAGATCGTAATTGCACTACCTGTTTTTTCAAAAGTTTCGTATTTAATAAGTTTTAATTTTGTAGAATTTTATAAAAGTTTCGTATTTAATCGGTTTTTATTTATTAATCAGTTTTGTTTATTAATATATTTAAAGTAATCATATTTAAATAAATAATATAAAATAAATACATGATTAAAGTAACTATCTTTTTTATATATTTAAATTGATGTCTCAAATTTGACCAATTTTATACAATTTTTTGAAATTTTTACAAGTTTCTTAATAATCCATTTTTTTTTACTTTTTAGTATAGATAATTTTAAATTAACTTTTTAAAATTTTATCGTACATACTTTTTATACAGTTTTTTTATACAAATTTATAAATTTTAGGGTGTTTTGAAAATAATTTTTGTACATTTTTTAAAGTTTGAAAAAACTATAAAAAAAGTTTGGATGGCTTTATTTATGTGAAGGTTTTTAAATTTATAATTTTTCAATTGTGTATGGAAAGAAAAAAGAAAGTTTGATTCTTTTATATGTTGGCAACCTAAAAAATTTGAAAAAACTATAAAAAAGCTTAAATTGTTGTAAAACAAACAATATAGAGATAATCAAAAGGTCACCAATTCTCATTAACAATGAACCCTTTAAATAGGGATGAGTTTACAACGAAAAGGAAACATACAATATGGTAACTCTTAATACTTAGAAATTATTTCTTCAATCACTTCCTTTTTTGATGAGGCACAATATTCTTCAACACTCCCCATTGTGCCGAGTCAAATGGGTGATGGTGCATAACTCTTGCCTCATTAAAACCTTACGTCGGGAAAACAAAACCCATTGGGAAAAATGAAAACTTTAGACGAAGGAAAGAGTACAAGGCACCACTAAACAAATTCTTTAGTTTAGTATCATCCTTGATTCATACATTAATCAAAGAAGTTTAGGAAACGGGATGGTTTAAGACTGTTGCCTCACTAAAACCTTACACAAAGGAACAAAACCCAGTGGGAAAAATAAAACCTTGGGCAAAGGAAATAACACAACTCATCAATCGTACATGTGTAATAGACACCTTCTTTAGTCTATTACTCCCCCTGATTCATACATTAATCAAGGGAGTTTGGAAAGTCTCCGCAATCCAATGTTTTCCACATGTTTCTCAAATGTGACCTTAGGTAGTGATTTGGTGAACAAATCAACCACATTCTCCTCATACCTCACTTGATTCACTTGAATCTTAAGGAGAGTCTGTTGTTGCTGGTTATAGAAAAACTTTGGCGATATATGCTTTGTATTGTCTCCCTTGATATATCCTACCTTCATTTGTTCAATACAAGCTGCATTATCTTCATAAATGCATGTAGGATTTTTAGTGGTAGAACTTAAACCACTAGCCCCTCTGATATGTGTAATGATAGATCTTAGCCATATACATTCTCGAACCGCCTCATGTAGTGCAATAATCTCAGAATGGTTCGATGAGGTAACTACAAGGGTTTGCTTGGTTGATTTCCAAGAAATCGTCGTGTTCCCAATTGTGAAAATGTATCCTGTTTGGGAACGACCTTTGTGTGGGTCAGAAAGATATCCAACATCGGCAAAACCTACTAATATATCATTTGGGGTTTCATTATACGAGATAACATTTTCTTTGTTAATATCTTGAACAGGTATTGTAACCCCAATTTTCTCTCTGTAAGGAAAGAATAAGCCCATGTCAATGGTTCCTTTTAGATATCGAAATATATTCTTGATACCATTCCAATGACGTTGCGTTGGCGCCGAGCTAAATCTAGCTAACAAGTTCACTGAGAATGAAATATCTGGTCGAGTACATTGTGCTAAGTACAATAATGCGCCTATTGCACTTAGATAGGGAATTTCAGCTCCCAACACCTCCTCGTCATCATCCTTTGGACGAAATGGATCTTTCCTTGTATCCAAGCTTCGACCGATCATGGGAGTGCTAGCCGGATGCGCTTTATCCATATTAAATCGCGTGAGCATTTTCTGGATATAAGCGGATTGGTGGATAAGGATTCCACAAGCTCGATGTTCTAGTTCTATACCTAGACAAAATCGAGTTTTCCAAAGATCTTTCATCTCAAATTCAGATTTCAAATAGCTTGCAGTATCTCTTATTTCATCAAGAGTACCTATTATGTTCATATCATCAACATACACAACTATGATTGAAAATCCAGAACTCGTCTTCTTTATAAAAACGCACGGGCACAGTTCATTGTTCTTATATCCCTTTCCAATCAAGTATTCACTCAGACGGGTATACCACATCCGTCCAGATTGTTTTAATCCGTAGAGTGAACGCTTTAGTTTAATTACAAACGCACTTCGTGGTTTACTAGAATCGGGAAGTGGAAGGCCATTGGGCACTTTCATGTATATCTCTGAATATAGATCCCCGTAGAGATATGCAGTAACCACATCCATAAGTTGCATTTCCAGTCCTTCAGAAACTACTAGACTAATTAGATAGCGGAACGTTATTACGTCCATTACTGGGGAGTATGTCTCCTCATAGTCAATCCCAGGGCGTTGTGAGAAACCTTGCGCCACAAGGCGAGCCTTATATCTTATGACTTCATTATTCTCATTACGCTTTCTGACAAAGACCCATTTATGTCCTACAGGCTTTACACTTGGCGGGGTTAGCACTACCGGACCAAATACCTGTCTCTTTGCCAAAAAATCTAGTTCTGCCTGGATTGCTTCTTTCCATTTAGGCCAGTCTGCTCTTTGTTGACATTCTTCAACTGAGCGTGGTTCGATGTCATCGTGCTCTATGATCTCATGAGCAACAATATATGCAAATATATCATCAATGAGTATGGATGATCTTTCCATTAACTCGCATGCATTCTCATAATTCATTGAGATTTCTTTGTTCTCTGGAATCAATATTGACTTCGGAGCGTCCTCCAGTGATGATTCATGGACATAACTATAATCAGAGACAATCTCATGAGAAGGGTTTTCGGTATTGATGATAAGTGGATCAGATTGTGCCTTACTCTTCTTTTTCTTCCGAGGATGAGTATCTATCGAACCAAGTGGCCTCCCCCTTTTCCTTTTGGGAGCCATGGCCTCAACCACACTTCCACTATGTGTGGTTGCAACACTCTTTCCAACGGTGTTGTGCCCCTGTTTGGGGACTTCTAACCTTGCGGGTACATTTGCAGCTGGTATATGTGATCTTGTCACTTTTGCAATATCAGTGAATGCATCAGGTATCGAGTCTGCTACGTTTTGAAGATTTAGTATTCGTTTCACTTCGCTTTCACATTGTGAAGTGCGGGGATCGAAATGAGACTGAGTGAGAACATTCCATGACAATTCCTGTCGTTCCCTTGGAAAATCATTTTTCCTATCTCCCCCTAACGACGGGAAGACTGTCTCATCAAAGTGACAATCCGCAAGTCTTGCGGTAAATAGATCACCCGTCAAGGGTTCTAAATAGTGGATAATTGTTGGAGATTCATATCCAACATATATACTTAATCGCCTTTGAGGACCCATTTTGGTGCGCTGTGGGGGCGCAATTGGCACATATACTGCACAACCAAATATGCGTAAATGTGAAATATCAGGCTCATATCCAATTACCAACTGGTACGCAGAAAATGGTTGGCTAGTAGTGGGTCTAAAGAGAATAAGTAAAGTTGCATGTAATATTGCATAACCCCAGGCGGAAGTGGGTAAATTGGTGCGCATAACCAATGTCCTAGCTATCATTTGTATCCTTTTGATGGTAGCTTCTGCGAGACCATTTTGTGTATGCACATGGGGTACGGGATGCTCTACATCGATCCCAATAGACATGCAATAATCATCAAATGCTTGTGATGTAAATTCTCCAGCATTATCAAGTCGTATAGACTTGATGGGGTAATCAGGGTGGTGAGCCCTTAAACGTATAATTTGTGCTAGAAGTTTTGCAAATGCAGCGTTTCGTGTGGACAATAGTGCGACATGCGTCCATCTTGTCGAAGCGTCAACCAGAACCATAAAATACTTGAATGGTCCGCATTCTGGATGTATAGGTCCACAAATATCACCTTGTATACGTTGTAAGAATGGAATGTTTTGCTTTGTGTCTTTAGCATAGGATGGTCTCGATCCTGTTTTAGCTAAGGAACAGGCTTTGCAAAAATTTGGGGCTTTCAAGGAGGCATATTGTGATGATGGCATTGCTTCTTTTTCTTTAGAAGTCAATGGTTGCAATTTGGTAGTTTCATGTAATCGCCCCATCTTACCTTTCATTCGAAAGAAAGGATGTTCGTGTGTATTCTTCAGCACACGTATCATCATGTCACGACCAGGGTGCCCCAGGCGGTCATGCCAAAGCCTATATATGTCACTGTCCTAAATTTCATTATTGGTGATAGAATATGATTCAATAACTCAAATCGTGGTAAGATATAATCCACTAGTTTGACATGTTAATTTCTCTAATATACGTTTCCTTCCGTATTCATTAGAGATGATATACATATATTCATTTCCATTCTCACAATGTGTTTCAATATGATAGCCGTTGGAGCGTATATCTTTGAAACTTAACAAGGTTCGGTTAGCTTTTGGAGCATAGAGTGCTTCTGTGACCGTTATTTTTGTGCCATTAGGCAACAAGAAAATGACAGTTCCTCGACCAAGTATTAAATTGGATGATCCAATCATTGTGGTCATTGAGGATTTATAAGCGGTTATTTCAGTAAATAATAGTTTATTTCTTAATATTGTGTGGGTGGTTCCACAGTCAACTAAGCACTCAAGTTCTCCTCGATACATTCCTACAAGGAACGGAGAATTTTTAATAATTTGGTTGTTTTGACGTGTTCCTTTACATCATTGGTTTGTGTAGTCAAAGATTATAAAATAAATTTCAAAACTAAATCAATAATCCACTAATTCAAAAAGTAAATTAATAACCACCAATCCAAAAAGTAATCAATAATCCAAACAATAAATTAAGTTCACCAAACTACCGGGGGAAAATAACTAGTAATGTGTAAATAACTATTGTCTTTGAAGAATATGCGAGGTAGATTAGTCAAAATCCGAGAGCTCTATCGAAGGATCATTGTTGTTGATATGAGTGAAATCTCCAATTGTTAGGTTGACTTCTGGTTCATTATTTGTTTCTTCAAGGTAGTGAGCTTCTTGTTCTTTAGACTCCTTATATCTCTTGTAGGTGGCTGCTACAGTGTTGCTTGCATGACAATTCTTGTACCAGTGCCCAATGATGCCACACCTGTAGCAAGGTTCAGTTCCATCTCGTGCTCTTTTGGTGGGGTCGGTCATTGGTGATTTTCCTTTTGATTGTCCTTGATTACTTGGACCAGCAGTTGTATCTTTGCGCCATGTGTTGGAAAATGCACCACGACCATTGCCGCGACCTTGACCACGACCCCGCCCATGACCCTGTCCACGACCCCGTCCACGTGATGAATAATTGCCACGTGTGTGTGATTCAGTATGTTTGGCTCCATGTACTTTGGAGTTCTTTCCACCTCTAACGCTTGCATGATTAGATTCGGGAATTTTCTTTGTCCCGACAGGTCTAGCGTTGTTATTCAAAAGAACCTCATTATGTCTTTCAACCACTTGCAGTAGGTTGATAAGTTTGTTAAAGGTTGTGATTCTTTTACTATCATACTCCAATCGATACTGATTCATTAGTATGATTGCAGATGTAGGAAAAGTGGAAAGTGTCTTTTGAATCATGTCGTCTTCCGTAAGTTCCTTGCCACAGAAGTTTAAACGTGCTTTGATACGCAACATTTCTTTGTTGAAATCATTTACCTTTTTGTAATCGAGTAAGCGGATTTCATTCCACTGTACGATTAGTTCAGGAAGTAAAGAGTCATGAATATTCCCGAATCTTCCTTTCAGTGCGTCCCACAGTTCTTTGGGGGTTTTCAGTTGAAGGTACTCCCACCGAAGGCTGGGATCGATATGTCGTCTCAAGAACATTAAGGCATTTGCTTGTACTTTCTCTGATGGTTTGTCTTTAGGGTCAGTAGGGGGTTGATTGTGTAGGTGAAGTCCTTTCCAATAAAGGTAGTCTCTACATCAGATACCCATCCGTGGTATTCAAGCCCTTCTGAATCCAGGATATCAAATTCGGGACGAGTTGGTTCAACCATCTACATAAACAAGAGATAAGGTATTTTATTTTATGGATATTAAACTTATGAAGGTTCATTATTATGGCAATATAGGATTAAAATTTTGGTATTTTTAAACATCTCTTATGCTGATAATGTTATTTTAGTATTTCAATATCCGGATGAATCGCTTAACACTTTTGGATTTCCAGGTAGGAGGGGAATCACGAGGATTACTTATATCCCTACAAACCTTTAGGGATATAAGTAATCAAATGGAAGATGACAGTTTTTATATACAAACTTTACATTTTTTTTTCTTTTACAAGTACAAGAAACATGCATTTAATATCGTAAACAAAAGCAATAAATGAATCATCTATCGATTACTATTCCCTCCCCACTCCGACACTTCCCTCATCTCTGGCCATCTCCCCCATTCCGGCGAAATCCTTTTCTTTTGATCTCCTTCACCCACCATTGTGCATCAATGGAGGTGAAGCTGAAAATCGGTGAGGGTGACATAAGGTGGTTTGTTCATCATCTTCAATGACCTTTTTTTAACAACCACAATGCACCTTTATTACCGTTTTAAACCAACCAAACGTACAAACAAACCGAAGGTCCGACCAAAACAAAGAAATCCAACACAACAAAACAAACATAGTTAGACATTTGCATTTTTATGGTGAAAAGTTTTGTTATTTCACCTTGGTACATAATTACTATCTTAAAAACTATGGTCCAACTGTCCAATACTTAACTTATTGGGTCCTTCTACCTTCGATCTTTCTTAGCTACTGTTGAGTGCCTAAATTGCATATTTGCATTATATATGCTCGTAGGCATATGAATGATAGTACTACTTTAGTAATTATTGTTACAACTCTAGATGAAAATGGTTAGAACTTAGAGGTATAAAATTCTACGTGTTGGTGTTGCAAATATAATTACACTTTCTACAGGGCCACTAATCTTATGAAATGAGAGGCCCTTTTTATTTATTTTATATTTATCATCTCCTTTCTCTTTAACCAGTTAAAGTGAAAAACAGGAATTCTTTACATAGGCATGATGTGATAGGATTTGTTTCCCAACAAGTCTGCAACAAGAAAAGAGCGAAGAGTTTGCGAGCCGCAAACCCATCCAACCCACCGAGAGAACCAAAAAACACCAAACCAAGAGGGCCGAATTGTGGAAACCGAAATCAACACGAACCGGCCAACGAAAAGGAAGAAAAACAACAACTTTTTTGCCCCCTTTTGACACCCGAAAACCCATTTGAACGCCTCTCGACCTGCCCTCTCTTGCTCCGTTGCACTCTTTAGCCGATGATGGGGAACAAACTGCAGATCTTTCTCCCCTTTGACAACCGAAGAACATCAAACACAGCAGCCCGATTACCCTTTTAATATACTCTCGATCTGCCCCTCTTGCTCCGTGAACTCTTTATCCGACGCTGGGTATCGAACAGTAGGTCTATTACCCCCTTCTGACAACCAAAAAACATCACAAACACCACAAAAACATCCCAATAGCCAATTGACAGCATCTCAATCTGTCCACTCTTGCTCCATGCACTTTTTAGCGGCGATGGGGAACAAAATGCATATATTTTGTCCCCTTTTGACTACCGAAAAAAATCAAAAAAAAAAACAGCAGCCCGTTAATTCATTTAACAGCCTCTCAAACTCTGCCTTTCCTCGATATCCCTCTCGTTAGACCCCTCGGAGCAGCGACTTGAATCATAACCAAAGAATTTCATCGGCAAGTACAATAAGGTCGAATTTATTCCGACAAGTTTAAATCAACCAAACAAGGGGGACCAAATGAAACTACAAAAAAACAATAGTCGAGAGGGTGGAGTTTGCGAGTTGCAAACAGCCCCAATCAGCCGGTAATGATCGAGAACCCAGACCGCCGCACCCCCGACCTTTGCTCCTGCACCCACGCCCACTTCCACCACCGGACACACTCGGTCGCGCCTGCACCCACGACCACTTCCACCATCGATCTGCTACAACCTGTTGTTCGGTGGAACAGTTTTGAAACGGTTAGCTTGGATTTATTACACCTCCTTGCACACACACACACATACTACCATCTTCGAAATCTGTAATTGCTCTAAATTCAACATTTCCAGCTTCAATAATCTTAGTACCTTATTTTATTAATAATGTTGAATAGCAAACAATACTTACCTTAGAATGGGTATTCTTTAAGCAAAAAGGAACTTCTAACCCAAAACCAATTAAGATTTAAGAGCAAGTGTAGTTGTGAACAATCAATTGGGGATAAATTGGTTATTTTGAGTCCCACAATGAGTTGAGCAACAACAAAACTTAAAGAAAAATAATGGGTCATTAAACAATGTAAGAGAAAATAGACAATACCATCAAATCACTACCATATATATATACACATATATGCAAAAACACAACTCCATATCCCATTTTCAAGTTCTATAGAGAAAAAGTAATCCATATCAACTATGATTTTAATGTTCAATATGGAAGATGGGTAACAACAAAACTATGATTTTATAGAAAAGTGATGATTCATATAGAAGTATAGAACCAGACAAAACAATGCTCCTAAGTTTGGACTTTCGAGCTTAGAATATTACCTGTGTGTGTTCGTCTGAAATCGATGAGATAGAACCCCCTTTTTTCTGTGTGTTCGTCTGAAATCAGTCACAAACGTTTATAGAGCTCCCAAAACCTAGAATTTTTTTTCCAGGAGAAAAAAATAAATGTCTTTGAATGTGGATGGATGAGCAACATAAAACAATCCATTAGCACGTAACACTTGTGTGTTCGTCTAAATCACAAATCGATTAGCACATAAAAGGGTTGGATATCAAAAAGTTACCTGTGTGTTAGTCTAAATCCATGAGATGAAACCCTTTTCCTGTGTCTTTTCAACTGAAACCAATCATAAATTTTATAGAGCATACAAAACCCACTACCAGATTTATATGCATATATTTAACCTATGGATAATACAAAACTTCCTACCAGATTTATACAAAAATCGAAAGAAAACTTGGATTGTAGCATTTGATTCGAACCAAAATCAATTCAAAGATAAAAAACCAAAATCCATTCGAAGATAAACTCATAATCGATTAAAAAATGGAACCCCTAAATTCAAAGTATGAACAAGGATTCAAGCACTCTTATTTAGGGATTCAATAACACATACCTAATGGAAAGATCAAGTAGCTCATCTGGTTTGTCAGTTGAGATGAGTGAATAGAGAGAAAGAGGGGTGTATGCTAGTGTCCTGGTTTTTTGAATTTTGAAACAAAGCAGAGGATGGTTGAAGCGGGGTAAAGCATGAAACCTCATGATTGAAATCGGAACTTTTTTGGGAATCTGGGAATCAAAGCGACATGGAGAAGGAAACTCTCTGGCACAATGATAAAGGATACTCCACACATACGATTAGAAAGTAAAGCTATGAGATATCTTGTTTAAAATTTGAAATTTGAATTTGCAATTGGGAAAAGGAGTCTGAAAAGTAAAACCTGTATCTACAGTATACCTGCAAAACTAAAACCTGTAACAATTGAAAAGTCACCATAAAGTCTTTTGTATTATTCACTTGTACGTTATGCATATTATCTAGTAATTCATAGTTTTTTGAATTTTGTGTTTTAAAGGGTTGTACATTATGCTTAAGGGATTGTAATTAAGAGTTTGGGTGTATATGCATTATAAGGTAGTAATATATATATATATATATATATATATATATATATATATATATATATATATATAGGGAGAGGTTCATTTCAGAAATGGTAAATGCATGAGAAATAGAGAAGTAATCTTAGCCATTCATCTGGTCAACATTTGCGGCTTTGACCGTGAAGCACCGGATAATTCCTTGCATGGTCTATAGAAGGTAGAGGGGTAGTTTTGTAAAATACGCGGGATGAGTTCATATATGAACCTATATGATTCACATATGAACTATACGTTCATATGTGAATCAATTAATTAGTTCATATGAGAATCGGTTAATTAGTTCATATATGAATCACAAAAGTTCATATATGAATTTGTTAATTAGTTCAACTGATTCATATATGAACTTACAGTTAATTAGTTCATATGTGAATTAGTTAATTAGTTCATATATGAATCACAAAGGTTCATATATGAATCAGTTAAAAGAGTTCAGATATGAATTACACTGATTCACATATGAACATATAGTTCATATGTGAATTATACATGTTCATATGTGAACACAACCCGTGTATTTTGTAAAAATTACGAAAGTGTCTTTCTATTTTTGGAATAACCGCAACTTTGGACCAGTCAAAGCCTCAACTTTTGACCAGTCAAAGCCGAAATATTTGACCAGTCAAATCCGATCTTGACCGTATGAATGGCTAGGATTACTTCTCTATTTCTCATATATTTACCATTTCTCAAATGAACCTAAGACTATATATATATATATGTTCATAGGCTTTCACACATGTCAAAATGAACACTATAGGGTATATATGAACAAGTAGTAGCTACACAAATCATAAGATTTTTGAATGATCATATATGTTCAGTAGTTGATTTCGATGATTGAGGCTTCAGTTGATGAAATCGGGTTCACTTGTCGGTTTCGATTTGTTTGACGATGAGTTATTCTTTAAGTAAGCGACACTTATTTGGGGAATATACTAAAAGTGAAAAAGGGTTGTGAATTTCCTCAAAAGCCCCTATCATATATGTTCAATATAATTAATTATTACAAGGCTAATAAATAAGAATTAATGTTGATTGGTTTTAATCTCAACCCTTCATCTCAATATCAATGGTTAAGATTCGGTTCACAAAGTAAGTTCAAAAAAATCGGGTTAACAAATGAACCCGACCCTTATATATATATCTATATATATATATATATATATAGAGAGAGAGAGAGGAAGGATCATGCGAGAAGTTAAACATTTTGC
This sequence comes from Arctium minus, assembly GCA_954870635.1. Lineage (NCBI taxonomy): Eukaryota > Viridiplantae > Streptophyta > Magnoliopsida > Asterales > Asteraceae > Arctium > Arctium minus. The sequence continues at coordinate 37,476,730 of OX941086.1, forward strand.
GAGAAGGCGAGAAGTGTGATATCATATATGATTACATGGCCTGCGGGTGTGTTTTATCATATATGATTAAACGTCTATGTATTGCCAATTAACATGTGTTTAATCATATATGATTAAGCTTGTGTATCATATATGATTAAGCACTTCTCACCTTCTCGCAAAATGTTTATCTTTTCGTTTGAACCTGCCCCTATATATATATATATATATATATATGAGATTAATCATCCATATGTGTTTGTGAGAACTATTATCGTAAGATATTACTTCACATGATTTTTTCTATCTAAGGACAAAATTTAATATATTGATTAACATATATTTGTTTCACAATCAGTGGCGGATCCATGATTTCTGCCAAGTGGGGGAACCTTTAAGGAAGATTAAAGGTCCGCAAAATCACTCGATGTGTTTTCAACCTAATTCCACCTTTTCAAGGGTCTTTTTTGGTTGGTTTCGAATGATTTTTAAGTTCTTTTGTCGTTTTCAAAGGGTTTTTTTGGGTTTTTTGGTTGATTTCCAAGTACTTTTTTTGGATGGTGGGGGCACAAGTAAGAAATTACTTTTGGGGGGGGGGGGGGGGGACTTATAGTTGGAAGTTAATATAATATTCTTTTTGAACTAAGAAAATGGAAAAAATAAAAATTTAGTGGGGGCCCATCCCCCACCTTTAAACCTATGGATCTGCCCTTGTTCACAATGTGTTTGTTTCATATTTATTATGTTCACAATGTGAAACTTTTTGTTGTATTTTTTGTTTCACAAACACATAAAAAATATTCACATTGTGAAACAAATATATATATATATATATATATATATGATATAAAGATATTCTCAAACAAATATATGTTAATAAATACACTATATTCAAGCCGGATGGAAAACATCATGTGAAATAGCACATGATGCATCGATTCTCAAAGTTATCCTAATTTTACAGGTTCTCAAATGAAGGTCCTTGAGCGAGGTTCAGGGGAAACCCTTAATAAAGAAAAAACCGAAAAACACTTTATCAACCGTTAGATTAATTGATCGAATGGATATGGTTAAAGAGGCGGTTACAACTTTATTTTTAAACTAAAAAATCTCCCACCTCCTATTTTTTAAATTGAAAAAATATGAAATATGATCAAAATTCGAACGATACAAATTACACTAAAAAATGATCATATTTTCTCGTTAATTTGACATCCATATGATATACTTGTTTATCCGTTTTCAGGGTTTTTTTGGTTTTCCACTTTTTTAGCGTTTTCTCCTGAACCTGGCCACACACACACACACACACACACACACACATATATATATATATATATATATATATATATATATATATATATATATATATATATATATATATATATAATAGTTATACATAGGGTTGGGTTCCGGTGAGAAGTGGTTATCGACCGTTGAATGAGAAATGGACGCACATTAGGATGAGATGCACCGAGATGTACCAGATCAATTTCCTTCTAAGCCACAATTTATGAGAGGGCTTGAGATTAATAGAGATCAACGATTCAGATTCACTTCTCACGTTTCTCACAATTAACTCAACTTCTCACACGATCCTTCGCCGTTATACATATAGGGTCAAGTTTAAATGAGAAATCGGTCAATTTGTGAGAAGACGAAATCATACTAAACCACATAACCCATTGAAAAATATCATAAATAAAAAATGGAAAATAATTTTAGAAGTTAGGATAATTACTATTTTGAATTTGGTCAAATATTCTTTTGAGGGTATAATTGGAACAAAAATACAATTTGAATTCCTTAAAAATCTTATATATCTTTTATATATATTTATTTTTTATTTTAATTAATTCACAATATTTTATCACGTTTATATGATTTTTTTCACTATATTTTAGATACACTTTTGATAAGATTTTTTTTCACAATTTTTGTCAAATATCACATGTGATATCCACAATTAATCTATTATTGTTTTCACCATATTTTCTTTGTTTTTTGGATCCACGTATTGAATTACATGTGATTAGTTACGTTTAAACATGCAATCTGTTACGTATCACATATGACCCACTCTGTGAATTTTTGTACATATCACATGTGATAAAGTAATTATAAGCATATGAATTCAATACCAATGATCATCTATGATAAGATCATTATCATATATGATAATATCAAATATCATATGTGATATCGGAAAAACTGCCAGTGGAATTCATTTATCAATTTCAGGCAAACAGGACGCCAAAAAAAAGTTTGATACCGACTTAAAAGATTCAGGTTCGAAAGAAATCTAGGAAAAATATCTTCAATGCAAGCAAAAAAACTACAACAAATAAATAGAAATCACATGTTAAAGATGAACGATACTAGATGAGCTTAAACAATTTAGATAGAAAAAACAGTAAACTGCCGATTTGATAGGCATAGAGGCTCCGTTTAAGATAATAAAAATATTTTACTTTAATTATGAGTGGATAGTTTTCCTTCTTGCCTTCTCGTAAAATGAATACCTTCTTTGTAACACCCCGAATTTTGAGTAGGTTAACCCTCCCAATGACCTTTTAGCATTTGAGTCTTGTATGTCGTATGATCCTTTTTGTTTCGTACGTAGATCTAATTAATTAAAAGTCCATAATTAGGAGGTAAACACATATATTTGTGATCATAGTTATTGTTGACAACTGTAGCTTTGGACTAAGAGAACACATATTAAATCGGGTTGAAATTGAAAATTTTGGAGCTTCGGGTGTGTTGGGCGACAATGCCAGCGAGTTTGCTATTGGCATTCTCGCGGAGGACACTGTTACGGGGAAGGACCCCCATTCGGTACACATTAGGCGATTGTGCCTGGCGATAGTGACCGGGGCACAACCGCGTGTCAATGTCGCGGGGGACAAGTAGCGCACGGTACACCTCTAGCGAGAGTGCCCGGCTTGGCACTCTCACATGTCAAGGTCGCCGTCGGCCCCAGTCTTTTAATATCTTAGCTTGTTTTTTTTTTGGGAGAAAGTTCATTTTGGGGGAGTTTAAGGTTTCATTTTTATCTCATTTCAACGGATATTTTCACTCTATTTCCTCACATCTCTCCTCATTGAATGCAATAGAAAGAATCAAGGAGTAAATGCTCCCCTACTAGTGATCTGGTGTCCATCTCAAGAAGCTCAAGTGCCATCAAGCCCTAAATCATTCATTTCCACCACTAGGATTTTCATCATCTTTAGGGTTTTCATTTTACAAACCCATTCGGTGAGTTTCTTTCTAATTCCTTCTATTAATATTCTATAAAATTCTTACTTGAACTATGTGGTAGTATTTGATAACTTTGACCTAAAAATGGTAACTCATAGTTATGGTCTACCTTGTTTATGTAAAGGTGATTACTTTGGTCATGTGATATTTATAATGACTTTGGAACACGTTGATCTACCATGGTGGTTTGGAGATTTTGGGAGATGAAACTTGATACTAAAGAGAGATGATTACCTTGAGATTTTATAGACCAAATGTCCCTAAATGTATGAGTAATAACCTTTTTGATTTATTATGTCTTAGAAATATGTAGTTATGCACGATGGAACTTCAAAAGTGAGGGAAAAGGGAAACATGTTATATTTTGATGATTAATTACTTCGAACATCTGAAATATTAATTATGGGAGAAGTAAGATAAATGCTCTATCGTGGATAGAAATTATGTATTGATTTGATTATAATCATAATTGAGAATTTTTTCTAAATCCCAAGGTTCTAAAAACGTGCCTTGGTGCCGCCATGGCGCGCCATGGGGCCGAGGCGTGGCCTTGCCGCCACGTTTATCCCTTGTCGCCGTGATAAGGCGTTGAGCTCGTTATGGCTCGCCATGGCGCGTGTTAAAAATTTGTGTACTTTCGATTCTTCTAATTTTTGTACTTCGAAATTAAATTGGAATTTGCCCATTAGTATCTATTATAATTTATAAATTCTTTTGTTTATCATTTTATATGAATTTGAATTGTTAATAACTTGATCATCATTGTTCAAAACGCTAATATAAACACAACCATACACATATATACATATAAATTATATATACAGATTTGCAGACTTAAGCTACGCACTCGAAAACGCCATGGCCTCGCCATAACTCGTAAGGCTTGAGGCTTGAGCTCGCCGCTATGCCACGCCTCACGCCATTTAGAATCTTGCTAAATATTTGTTAATGAGGATTTAGATTATGTGTTGAGAATTGGGATTTTGTAGGCCAATCTTTGGGCCACTAGAGAGTATACGTTAAAGGATATCGATGTCCTTGAGGTGGAACTTGTCTAGTTTGGGTAAGAAATAAGGTTCCATAAACCCTTGAGGTGTAACTCTACGGAGTAAGCAATAAAGGAACAAGATGGTTTGAGGTTGTGATACCTACGTGGTATGTGCATTATGACTGGAACCAGAGGTGTAACCGAATAACATCGTTAGGTGACTGATATTCCCATATTCTAGTTCCTAAACACAATTAATCAAACACAAACAAGATTTCAATCAAATTACCTGTTTGATTTCGCTTCAAATTCAAGATTACAAACTTTTTCTCTCTAGAACACTCTTTCTCTCTCAACAGATTTCTCTCTCTACTTCTTACAACTGAATACAACTAATTACGTTCCACTTTTGTTATCTACTAATTACAAAGGAAAGGAAACTATTTATACCTACAACTAAAACAACAAGGAAACAAAACTAATACAAATGTTGACTTTGACTTTTATTACAAAGACTTTCACTTTCACTTGAGAGTTGACTTTCTTAGCTTTGACTTTCTTGAACTTTGACCTTCATTCTTCTTGATCTTGTATCCAACAGATTTATGCTCTAACAATCTCCCCCTTTGGATTCAAGATCATTGTTGAAAGATCTAGCAATTCAGTCTTCACTTTAAGCTCTGTCAGTACAATCTCCTCTTTTCTTTGATGGTATTCTTTCCAAAACTGTCTTCAAATGATTAACAATCTTCTCAAAACTTTCACAAAATACTTTCAGACTTTGGAAAGAAATTATCTTCAGAATCAACCCGAATTGCTTTAGCAGATAATTTTCAAAGAAAATTTCCTCAAATCTTCAGAAATTCTTTGATCTTCTTCAAATCTTTACTTTGAATCTTCTGACTTGGACATTTCTGAAAATCATCTCTCAAAACTTTATCATTTCTTGATACCATCTCCCCCTTTTTGATGATTTGAGCATTGATATCATCAAAACTTTTCTCCAAGAAATGTCTTTGACATCTTTCTGACCACTGATCTTTCAAGCTGAGCCTCTGATGCATTGCCAATTCGAACAAAGTATTCATCCAGATCTTTTCAAATCTAGATAAAATAAGAACATGTAACTCCTGAATCAACAAATGAATCAGTTAAAATGCCTGTCAGTAACACGAAGTCACTGTGTGTAACGAATACACAATATAAAGGAGCTTTTTGATGTTCACTCCCCCAGGGCTTCCATCCAATCATCGAAACACCACAAAGACAATTTCTATGAATGTTATGACAAAGAAATAAATTCTTTGTGTGTTCGTGCAAGTGTAGAAAGAATTAAGCACGAAAGATTGCTTTTTAAGGCTCAACATAGTGTAAACCACTGAGACAACAGTAGATAAACACAGACTCAATGTGCATGATTGAAGTGCGAAGGTGGAGCAGACTTCCTTCTATTTCAATATCCAGATTTTCCAAATGAAAACCAGATAGCATATATGCTGCGTCCTCTTGAAAATGTGAAACATTTTCTTTTTGAGAAGAAAATGAGTGGCTAGTGGGGTTTAGTCAAGAGTTGGCATGGGCTAGTTGCCTGTTTCAATAACGTTCACCAAAGAATTGTGAAACGCTAGTAATGTGGCTGCCCGGCTCAGAAAGTAGTTGGTGCAGAGTTTGATATTCTTTTACTCTGATCTCACACCCTCTTTCTTTTTATCATTAAGCGCACATCTAACCAAACTCTCATTTACATTTTACCTCATCACACCCACACTCAAATTTTTTTTACTCCTCACACTCAATCACTAAAAAGAGTAACTTCTTGGGTAGAAATCACTGGTTAACGTGATTTCATAGAAGTTCAGTTAATTCCTAGCACAAAGAACCCATGTAATCCTAGAAAGCATTTGTTGCTCAAATGGTTTAACTTCATCTGGTAAAGCTCAAATACAACTGATAGATGTAAATATGCTCAGAGATATCATCATGAAGATATGAGCATTTTTAGATAATAACGTATTTTCAAACAAGTATATGGAATGAATGAACATGAATGTAAAAGGCTTGTTTGAAAATCTGACATTATATGAAAAATGATCAGAAATGAATGATATAACAATCAAAGCTTATGGTTAAGAATAATGGATATTGTCAATATGAACCAAAATATTGACATTCTTGAAATGAACGCTTCGAAAAGAAATGACGCTCAAATTTCTTTGAATACAAGCGGGGTGTCTTACCATCGAAATTATATTTCAATATGAGACATGCTAAGAACAATTTGAACAAAAATCAAACCAATGTGTGTGAATACTTGAAAGTATGTAGAAAAGATAATACGCAAGTATTTATCTTTGGAAACACATGGTTTGTTTATCAATTAAGCACAAAAATAAAATGAAAACATTTAAAATCACACTTCCAAATTATAAAATCTGTTTAAAATTCGAGAAGTGGTTTGAACATTTCAGAACATGTTTTCTATATCTGAAAGTTGTCCTTCTTTCAGATATATTCGAGATTAAGATAAGAAATTTACCTTTTAGCTTTGTCTTAAATCTCATGAAGTCTTGCTTAAGTCAAAATGATATGATCGTGTCCTCCTCTCTCATCCTGCATAAGTCTCAAAATCTAGTCAAAGCAACTTTATTCACAAATTTATTTGAATGTAAAAGACATAAAGCAATAAAACGATTAAAGTACGAGTTCTGATTTGAAATAATCAAAAATCATAGTCTTACTCCTTTTGATATTATAAGCTCCCCCTAAAATCATGCATCACAAAAATTTGTCAGTTAATCAAAATGCAGAAATTAGTTATGATCCCCCTCAAATGTATGTAAATCATCTAAAATTCGTCTCTTACTCCCCCTGAGATCATGAGTAAACAATTAAAATGCAGATATCCTTCAGACATAAAGATAAAGAAAATGATGAAAAATAACAATACGTAACTTTATGAGGTAACAACTGATTATGTCTTAAGATTTAACATACCAAGCTTAGAGACAAGAAAATTAAATCTCTTTTCATCTAATGGTTTGGTAAATAAATCTGCAAGTTGATAATCTGTTTTTACAAAATAAAGTTCAATTGTTCCTTTTTCTACATTATCCTTAATAAAATGATACCTGACATCAATGTGTTTGGTTTTTGTATGCTGGACAGGATTAGCAGATATCGCGATTGCACTCTTCGAGTCACAATAAATTGGAATTTTATCAAACTTGAATCCATAGTCTCGCAACTGTGTTCGCATCCACAAGACTTGAGAGCAGCAACTGGCAGCAGCTACGTACTCTGCTTCAGCAGTTGATGTGGAAACGCATAATTGTTTCTTTGATGCACAACTAACGAGCTTGTCTCCAAGGAATTGAATGTGACCAGAAGTACTCTTTCTGTCCAACATGCAACCTGCATGATCTGCATCTGAATAGGGAGTCAGTTGAAACCCTGTATCCTTAGGATACCACAGACCAAGGTCTGCAGTCCCCTTAAGATACCTAAAAATCCTTTTTACAGCAGCCAAATGGGATTCTTTAGGAGCAGCCTGATATCTAGAACATAAGCATGTTTAAAACATAATATCTGGCCTACTTGAAGTAAGATACATTAACGATCCTATCATACCTCTATAAGTCCTAACATCAACACTTTTACCCGAAGGATCAGTGCTAATTTTAGTACCTGGTGCCATCGGGGTTCCAATAGGTTTACAATTTTCCATATTGAACTTCCGAAGAATGTCCAAAATGTACTTAGATTGGTTAATGAAAATCCCCGTAGAAAACTGTTTTACTTGTAATCCGAGAAAGAAATTCATCTCTCTCATCATACTCATTTGAAAACGTGACACCATAAGGTTAGAAAAGTTTTTGCAATATTTAGGATTAGTAGAGCCAAATATTATATCATCAACATATATTTGAATAAGGATGATATAATATATTTGAATTAGTAGAGACTTGACCAAGAATTTAGATAGAACATCATACCATGCTCGAGGGGCTTGTTTCAAACCATACAGGGCTTTGTCCAAGATGTAGACATGACCTGGCTTATCTGGGTTGACGAACCCTTCTGGTTGAGACACGTATACTTCCTCCTTAAGAATGCCATTTAGAAAGGCTGTTTTCACATCCATCTGATAGACTGTGAAATTCTTATAAGCTACGTAGGCTAGAAACATGTGGATTGCTTCTATACGCGCTGCTGGAGCATACGTCTCATCGTAATCTATGCCTTCCTCTTGCCGGTAACCTTTGGCAACAAGTCTAGCTTTGTTCCTTATGACGATACCATCTTCATCCTTCTTGTTTTTGAATACCCATTTAGTGCCTATCACGGTTTTACCTTCTGGTTTTGGAACTAATCTCCAAACCTTTAGAGCTTCAAACTGATTGATCTCTTCTTGCATAGCAGATACCCAATCCGAATCAGCTAAAGCCTCTAATACTCGCGTGGGCTCTATCTTACTGAGGAATGAGTCATGCATACATTGATTAAGAGTAGTTGACCTAGTTTGTACAGGCTTGTTGAGATCTCCAATTACTTGATGTAATGGATGCTCTTTGGTCTAGCGATGCTCATGAGGGAGTGGAGTAGATACTGATTGAACATGATCATCATCTAGAAATCCACTATCAGGCTCTTCAGTTTGAATAATAGGAGGATGATTTGCATTTGAAGTTTCAGGTGCAGAAGCATCAGTTGGAACAACAGACTCTGGCTGTTGAGTAGACAATATATCACATCTAACTGAAACAGTTACTTCTGGTTCATCAGTTACTTGTGTATCTTCAACTGTAGGAGTAGATGTTGGAATGTGAGTTTCTGACTGAACGGGGGATACAAGTTCAGTTATAACTTTTGAAATGACTGGATGATTGCAACTTGTGTCTTCAGACCTGTCAGTCACAGCAGATTTAGATACATTAGATCCTAGAAACTCATCATAAAAGAATTCAAATAACAAATCTAAATCAGATAAATGTGAAATAGAAGTAGAAGCGTTATTCGAATTTTTGGCTGTAGAAACAGGTTCTGTACTGATCTCCCCAGAAGCTAATACTCCAGTGATAACGGGTTCTGAACTGAGTTGTTCAGAAGCCATATCTTCATCAAATGTTACATTAACGCTCTCGATGACTGTTTTTGACTTCTTCAGATAAACACGATATGCTGCAGATGTTGAAGAATAGCCAATGAAGATGCCTTCGTCCGCCTTAGCACTGAATTTATTCAGACTCTCTCTGTCGTTAAGCACAAAACATTTACACCCAAATATGTGAAAATACTTGATTGTTGGTGTTCTGTTGTTGATCAGCTCATATGGAGTCTTTTGAAAACGGCGGTGTATCATGGACCGATTTTGAGTATGGCATGCAATTGACACAGCTTCTGTCCACAAGAATAGAGGTAGATCGGATTGGCTGAGCATAGTACGAGCGGCCTCGACTAGCGTCCTATTTCGCCTTTCGACTACTCCATTTTGTTCAGGCGTACGAGCAGCAGAGTACTGATGTGATATCCCGACTGATTCGAGATATTCTTCAACTATCTTGTTTTTGAACTCTGTGTCGTTGTCAGTTCGAAGAAACTTGACTTGTCGCTGCATTTTCACCTGGGTCATCTTTAAGAAAGTAATGAGAACTTCAGGCGTCTCATCTTTTGATCAAAGAAATTTGACCCACGTGTATCTTGAGTAATCGTCCATAATAACCAACACGTATTTCTTTCCACCTAAGCTTTGTGTTCTCATTGGACAACATAAATCCATATGCAGTAACTCTAGTGGAGAACTGGTGCTTGGTTCGGGCTTCGGTTTATGTGTGGCTCTCTTGATCTTACCCTTCTTACATGCAACACATAAATGTTCTTTCTCATATTTCAGCTCAGGAAGTCCTTTTACCAATTTTCCACTAACCAGCTTATTGATATAACGAAAATTCAGATGTGATAGTCGTCGGTGCCAAAGCCAACTTTCCTGTATCGAAGCTTTTGACAATAAGCAAACATGACTGTCATTCTGTACCTTTGAAAGATTGATGGTATAGAGGTTCGTCTTTCGATTTCCGACTAAGAGTTCATTGCCGTCTTCAGTACGAACAAAACACCTCTTAGCTTTGAAGTTGACCTCTAACCCTTAATCACAGAATTGACCGATGCTAAACAAGTTGTGCCCTAAACCTTCGACATAGCTCACCTTACTGATCGTTATGTTGTCTTGAATGATGTCACCATATCCTAAGATTGGTGAAAGCTGATCGTTCCCAAATCTGACATTTCCAATGAATTTCTCTGTATAATTAGACAATAAAGCTTTTTGCCCAGTCATATGCTTGGAACATTCACTGTCCAAGTACCACATATGTTGGGTCTGCAAAAGAAATCAGGAAACAATAGATTTAGGTACCCATTTAAAAACGGGTCCTAACAGATTAGCACAAGATTTTAGTATCCATTTGAAAATGGACCCTCTGTCCTTTTGAAAACCTTTAAAAATATTTTATCTCGAAGAATAAACATGATAAGATCCATACCAATCAGAAGAATTATGAGAATAAGCAAAATCAGTTCTCCGATAATTATAATGAGATGTAGTAGTAATAGGAGATAATTGAATCAACTGCTTTATTGAATAACGCTTGTAAGAAGTTACAAGGTTTTGTTGATGAGAAGCATATTGACCAACTACATCTGAATCACTACTAACAGAACTAGTACAAGAATTATCAGAAACTGATCCAGCTATCTCATCATCCTTCCTTTTTGGTCTCCATTCGGTTATCGCTTTCGACCTTTTCTTCCTTATATCTGAAACAAAAGATTTAGATTTATTAGGAAAATCAGATTTCTGAAAATGAGTTTTCTTTGGTTTACCAGTGTTAATCCGTTTCTGTGATTGATGTTTCTTATGATTCTTACCTTTAGAATAATATTCAGTAGTCACAGAAACTGTAGATGATTCATCAGTTTTAAGAACACTTGGTAACAATTTTTCATTTGTAAGACAAGTAGAATGATCAGGAAGAGAAGCATTGAAGTCAAACATATCAATTTCTTTTATGCACCCATCATCAGAATTAAGAAAGTCATTTACAGACTCAAATAAGTCATCAAAATTATCAGACGAAGTTTGAGATGCCTCAGTAACTTTAGAACACTTTGTAGATGTATATTGAAAAACCGTGTTCTTTAATACTGTTGAAAATACACTTTGTTGAATATCAACCAAAAGTTTTTCATCAGATAAAACATTTTCCAACTCAACTATTTTGCTTTCAAGAATGAGTGGAGAAACATAAACCTTTGCAACTGAAGGTTTTGCCTTCATTTCAGAAACAGAATAAGTAGCAAAATAATCGTTTGAAAGAACTTTTGGTGTTTCTGAAATATAACTATCATTTAACTTTACATAGTTAAATGGTAGTTGCATTTTCTTTACATTCTTTCTATTTTCAGTTTCTTTGGCCTCAACTTCTTCTGGTAATTTGGTAACAAATTTGGGTTTTAAATGAGTATGTTTACCAGCATAAGCAAGAAAATCAAAATTATATAATGCTGGTTCTTTTCTGATGGCTTTCTTTAAATAATGGGGGTTTTGAAAACCAAGTCCCCATTTTTCCTTAACATTAGCCTCTTCGTTAGGTGCATTAAGAAAAATGGTTTGATTTGTTTGGCCTCTTGCGTAAAGTTTGGCTTCCAGACCATTTACCTTCTTATTCAAAAGCTTGTTTTCAACCTGCAATTTATGAACAATTAGTACAGATTCTCTTTTCTCAAACTCATACTTAGAAATTTTAATTTCAAACTCAGAAATCTTCTTTTCAAAACAATCTACTTGAGATTTAGAATCAGAAGCAGATTTGCGTAAAGAATCAATCATATCTTTGTTCCCAATAACAGACGTATTAAGCTCAAAGATCTTATTCTTCCTTTTAGCAACTCTTTCTTTTTCCTTTTTCAATTTATTTTGTAAATCTTGAAGCTCAACCACCATGGCTTCCATTTTGGTAATGAAATCTTTTTGAGTTAATACCTCATCAGCTGTCTCGACATCTGATTCATCATACTTGACTTCTTTTCCCATGAGACAGAGATGAGCAATTTCTTCCTTCTCTTCCTCTTCACCTTCTGAATGATCCAGCCAAAATTCGTCCTCATCCATTAAAGTTATGCCTGCTTCTTGCTGTTTGGCCAGTAACAGTTTGTTCTGATAATACTGAGAATTACGAACTTTTGGCTTTCTACAATCTTTTGCAAAATGTCCAATCTTGCCACAGTTGTAGCATTTGACTGGATCACTTGCTGGCTTTTCGGCAACAGTGTAGTTATTCACGAACTTCTTCCTTTCATCAGGTTTCTTCTCAACATATCTGTTCTCTTCATATCTCCTTCCTTCCACCCTTTCTCGGTGCTCGTGATTCTTAGAACTTGATGAAGAATATCGTTGAGAATTTGATCCCGACTTTTTGTAGAATTTCTTTTGAAAGGCACGGGTTAGCAACAACATTGCTTGCTTTAGACTTTCTCCATCATCACCATCTGATTCAGATTCAGATTCAGAACTTGTAATCACTTTCTTCTTTTTCTTCTTCTCTTTCTTTTCTTTCTTTTTCTCTCCAACTACCAAAGCAATAGGATCAGGAACTTTTTCTGCATTCTTCTTTTCAGCTCTTTTCTCCTCAACTTTCTCTTCATTTTGCCTCAGAGTCTCATAGACTTCATGAAGAGGTATTTCACTCAAGTCTTTCATCTGCTTCATCCTACGTGTATGTTTCTTCCATTCAGGTCGTAGGATACTCAGAAATTTGACATTGTTCTCCAGCTGCTTCTTTGTCACTTTGTTCTTCGTCAGTTCATTCAGAAGCAAAGTAAACCGTTCATATGTGTCTTCCAAACTCTCATTCTCTTTGGCTTTGAATTCCTCGTAGCTATTGATGCAGTTTGCCACTTTCATCTGATTCCCGACCTTGGATCCCATCATCATCTTTTGCAATTGGTCCCAAATCTTCTTAGCATCATCCTTGTAGCTATCAATCTTGATGTAAATCTCATTAGGAATGCTTTGAAGTAGAAGAGATCTTGCTTGCTTGTCTGCTTTATATCGGCTTTTCTGTTCTTCAGAATACTGTGAGACATCCACTTTAACTGGTTTTGTCTTTTGTTCTTTTTCCTCATCACCGTGTCCACTATCAGATGAATCATCATCAGCAGGTACTTGAACTATGATTGGTTTCATAGGACCTTCTGTAATTGAGTGCAGAATATTTTCCCCATTTGCATGTCGGTCTATGAAATCCAGGAATCTATCCTTCCACTGCTCATACTCTCCTTTAAACAGAACATGAGGCTTGACATCAGTACCAATTGAAAGTGCATCTTCTGAAGTCATCTTGTTTAAACCTGTTTGAAAAATATATCCAATAAGAAACTAGAAATGATCGTTAGTCCAAAATATGAAATAAAAAAAATCTTGAAATTTAGAAAAATCAGAAATTTAGAAAAATCAGAAATTTCGAAAAATTGACTAAGTGACAAAACTCACAAGTCACTATTGAACTCTCAGGCCCTTAAACTCGCAGACACTGAGAAACACGCAGATCAAAACATGCGCGTTTGAGAAACTCGCAAACACAAACTTGTGTGTTCTGATGAACTCGCAGAGCTCAAACTCGCAGATCGATGAAACTCGCAAATGCCTAAACACGCAGAATACTGTTCACAATGAAACTCGCTAACAGAGGCGTGCGCGTTTCCAAAACTCGCTTGTCAAAGCTTGCGCATTTTGAATCAAACTCTCTAGCTATACTTGCGCGTTTCCACACTTAGAACTTTTTCCTGAAATTTCAAACTCGCACGTTGAATTAACTCGCAGATCACTGTTTCTCTTCAAACTCGCACCCTTCGATTAGCGCGTTTGAAGAACTCGCTAACCACTACGTGCGCGTTCTGGTCCTTAGAAAATTTTCCAACTTTTCCAAACTCGCAGACTTCGATCAGCGAGTTTCTATAACTCGCAGATTGTTACTTGCGCGTTTGAGACCAAAATCTTCCCTTCGACTTGCGCGTTATAACGGATGAATCTTGCGCGTTTGAACGATGAACTTGCGTATTCTGGAGATCTAGCACGTTCTTCAGAAAGTCGACCCAAAAATTGAGTTTTCCATCTGTTTTCGATCTAAACTTTTGTGAATTGGTCTGAAACATTTAATTGTTGCTCGATTACAATACTGGAACGTATTACAACACAAGAATTTCACAAACAATCACTCACATTACAAAATGAACAATGAAACAGTGAATATCGACTCGTGAACAAAAACTCAACAAAAATCACAAATTCGTGAGAATTACAGTGCAATTCAGAAATTAAAGTACATAGACTTGATCTATTACACTCTTCGAACAATTCCTAATCAACATCTTCTCCAAAAAAAACGCACAAAAACTCTAAAAATGATTTTGCACAATCGAACTCAAAGTCGAACTTGTTTTCTTCATTTTTCTTGATCTGATTTCACTTTGGATATGCTCTGATACCAATTGATATTCCCAGATTCTAGTTCCTAAACACAATTAATCAAACACAAACAAGATTTCAGTCAAATTACCTGTTTGATTTCGCTTCAAATTCAAGATTACAAACTTTTTCTCTCTAGAACACTCCTTCTCTCTCAACAGATTTCTCTCTCTACTTCTTACAACTGAATACAACTAATTACGTTCCACTTCTGTTAACTACTAATTACAAAGGAAAGGAAACTATTTATACCTACAACTAAAACAACAAGGAAACAAAACTAATTCAAATGTTGACTTTGACTTTTATTACAAAGACTTTGACTTTCACTTGAGAGTTGACTTTCTTAGCTTTGACTTTCTTGAACTTTGACCTTCATTCTTCTTGATCTTGTATCCAACAGATTTATGCTCTAATAGTGACACCACTCACGTGTTCTTGTCACCTTGATGGAAAACGGGTCTACCCTGTGTTTCAAAAGTTATCTCTCGTGTATATATTAAGGTATGGGATATTTGTGAAAGTTCGGGATGTATAGTTATGTGTGTGTCTACAATCAAGTGAATTCAATGAAAGATATGCAATAAGATCAAGATCTAAGAACAAGATTTCTCCAACTCACAAGTCTATTGATGAGAGAGAATTACAATACATGGAAATGGACAGTATGAGAGTAACATGTAAAATGAAAGAACACAAACTATTTATACCCCAAGGGTATTTACAAAGAAATCCCTTCTATTTTGATAAAACTTACAAAAACAACCCTAACATTCTCCTCCTTTGTATCAAAGTTTCATCATCATTTAAACAACATGAATATATCTCTTTCTGATTCCAAATAGGCACTTAAAATTTCTCAAAGCATTTATGTACTCAAATATGTCTTCAATCTATTTCAATGCTTGCTCTATCAACTCTTTATCCCTTACATCCATCTTCTTCTCCTCCTTTTCATCCACTTTCAGGTTACTTCTCAAATTCAGTCTGATCAACTTCTAAGTCCCATCACAATGCTTTGCAATCTCATGAAATCTTAGAAAACACTTACTTCCAGCTTCATTATTATACACAACTCCAAATTCTGGTCGCTCTAATACCATGTAGACTGGAAGATTCTCTATATCTTGAAGTTTCTGATTAGGCTTCAGCAAATTGACTTTGGGCTGCTTAGACTCCAAAATCATTTGCATGTTAGTGATATAAGAGAACTTGATGCAATTCCTCATAAACCTCTTCACTGTCTAATAAGCTGCAACAACCTCTACAGGTTTATTCAGCATTCTTGAGAGTATATCTTACAAAGCATCAAAATCTTCTAAGTGAAGACTTTTGAAGTCTGCCTCTGT
Organism: Arctium minus; assembly: GCA_954870635.1. Lineage (NCBI taxonomy): Eukaryota > Viridiplantae > Streptophyta > Magnoliopsida > Asterales > Asteraceae > Arctium > Arctium minus. The sequence continues at coordinate 37,492,829 of OX941086.1, forward strand.
GAAAAAACGTTCTTTTCCATCTTCTCTAACAAAAGTAAACGCAAGATACTAGACTATGATTATCTTGTTTGAATCTATCTTCTTGATTCCCATAATTCTCTATTTTGTTTTCACAAACTTTGGATCTCTCTCTTTTGCTGATATCATATGAATGTATTCAATCTATTGAATTCTGCTAAAGAATGTGATGTCGTACAACTTAGCAAGATCTAATTCCCTGATTCGATACATAAATATTCTTTTCTCAAATACATACAGAATCTCCTCCTTGATTCTCAAATCAATAAACTCTACCTTATTTCCTTCTTCAGTGTCAGAATCAATATCAATTATCTTTTCCAGTAAGCTATTAGCTAATTTCTCCTCCTCAGTCCTTCTAGCACCTGCCTCAGATTTTCAACCGTTTATGTAGTAATATCAGGTACTGGTTCCTATTCCCTTACACTATCACCATTTTGTCTCTCACCTTGTCTCCTATGTTCCTGATTATCAGAGACAAGTACAACACCAAAAATAACATCTCCAACTAGTCTCTCCCTCTTGTTCTCCCCCTCATGATGATCTGGATCATCCTGATCATCATGCTTTCTTTTATGGCCACCAGATTGACTTCTACATGTATCCTCTTAGGATGAAACCCTTTTCAAATAGTGTAGATGGAGACTTGCTGATTTATGTAACTTTGACTGCATCAGATCTTTCAGCTCTAGGAAATTGGACTTTCTAACTGCTTCGCTCTGAGCTTCTGAATCTCTTTTTAACAACCCAATAAGATTTTCTTCTTCCTGGTTTACCTCACTGCTTTTTTATAACAGTTTGGCAAATGAGAGGGACTTGGGCTCATCTATAGATAGATCATTCTCAGGTTGACTTGGTGGAGGTGGATCAGAAACTGGTGCTTCTTCAACAATATTCTTTCCCTTAGTCAGCCTTTGAATAACAACAGGTAGTCTTTCCAATACAACATATCTCTGCTGGAAATGATTCTTCACTATATTGTTCATAGCTTGCAGCCCTTGCTTGAATAACTCCTTGGTAATGAGATGGGGTAAATTCACCATACATGGTCCACTTAGGATACGAGTTGTAACAACAGTTGAATCAACTGTTGTACCTGTGTTCAAAGATGGTAAACTGGTAGTAATGACATGACTTCCACCCAATCCTTGTGAGGTACCAGTATTAGGTATCACTATGGGTGTTCCGATTGGTCCATAAAGGCTTTCAACTTGTGATGTTTCCACTAATGTACTAATCTATGGTGGCTCTAGACTCAATGTGGTGAAAGAAGTCTACGGCGGTGCTGCTGCCTGTTTGTTTCAATACTAGCAATCTCCAATTGAGATGCCGATAGAGTATGTGGAATATCCTTCTGAATATGTGGAATAGTTGTCTGTTGGGAGACAACTGAGTGGCTAGGTGAGGTTGTGCAATGCGTAGCTGGCTAGGTCCACTACTACTTTTTCAATACCGGATGGCAATACATGCTTATTGGAAATAGATGTGGGTACCCGGCTTAGAACAGTTTGGGAAGGACCTTCATTTTCTTTTTCTACTGGTCTTGTCACACCTCACCATATTCTTTTAACGTCCCTTCACTCTGACTCACAATTAATTCATTTTCTACTTCAACTCCCTCTTCCGTCCTTATATCCCCTATGCATTAACAATCGCATTATCCATAACATTAGTAGCATGGATGGAAGTGTCATCTGAGTTGTCAGTATAAGAGACATTAGGTCTGGGAGCCATGTGTGGTGGAAGTAAATGCAACATAGCATCATGGTAGTCATCATCACCACCTTGATCATCATTGTGATCATCATCTAAAGTATCTTGGATATCTACTTCAGTGTTAGTATCTGAAGATGCAGAAAACACATCTTCTGGATCATCTTCAAATAACTCATCATCAGAAGCTTCAGATCCAGTAACATCAAGATCAATACCATCTGTGTCAGCAGTATCATCCAAGACAACCCCTCTAGTTCCCTCACATTTTCATTTCTCTCAACTCACCCTGATCAGGAACCCCTTGTTCCTGATCCTGCTCATTCCTAAGACCTAACTCCTCTCTCACATCTAAGGCATGGAGGCATTGTGGCTAGGTCCTACCGGATCTGGCTGGACCATCAATGCATTTTCACTCATGTATAACCTAATACTCTCTGCCTGATGATGTACATAAGCCAGGAGTTCTGCTGATATTGGTCTGACAAATGGAAACTCCAAGTTAGTCAGTTTCAAGAACATCATCGTGTTTGTTGGCCCCTTTTCTGCACTCTCTCTTCTTGGTATTTCACTGTTCCCACCAAGCATACTCTGAATGAATCGTTGAAGGAACCTCTAGAATGGTATAAACGTTCTTGCTTTGTTTGGTTTGGCCTTGTCAAATACAACCTCTATCAGCTCATTCCATATTAAGACAACATAGTCATAGTGCCTGTTGAAGGCTACTCCATGGAATATTCTCAGCACATAAATGTTGCATTTGTATAGGCCCGTGTGCTTAGAAATCATACACGGGTTGATGATGGAAAATAAGGTGTACCACAGGTGTGGTAGGAACTTCCTCTTGAAGTTGGATGCTTTGCCTAATACATCTTCATATCCCAAAGAGATGATATCTGCACATAGTTTCTCTTAGATGCTACATCTTCAAATTCTTGTCTACCCGAAAAAGAATCAGCTTTCGGCAAATCCATTACTCTCCTCAGCTTGCTCAAGGTCAGCTTTTTTCTCAAAATGGTCTACTTGAGCTGTGAAATAGTTGGTTGGCATGGGATCATATGTACGATTCTTCTAAAATTGTTGTAAGTAGATCAGTGGCATCTGAACTGTCTTAGTCAATGCAGTGGCAAGAGGATGGCCTATGTGAATCTCCATAACCCAAAGATGATTTAGTCCATCTGATTTTGTATTTGAGGTTTTTCTTGGCAAGATCCAAAAAGTCAAACTCATAAAGAGTTGGCCTTTTTGAAATACCTTTTTCCAAATAATGCGGATTATCATAGCCAATAACCCATTTTGAATTAAAATATGTGAACTCTTTTGGTTTGTTAAGATGAATGGTTTGTTCAATTTGACCTCCCGTATATAACTTTTTCTTCCAAACCATTGATCTTTTCAATTAAATTCTTGTTCACATTTTTGATAGAACTGAACTTACGAACAAACCCTTTCTTTTCAGATTCAGATTTATCAAACTTCTCAGTTATCTCAGATAATTGTTTGTTGAAAAACATTATGTCTTTGTCGAACTTTTCTTTTTCCACATTCAAATAATCAATCAACTCACGCTTTTCAGCAGCTTCTTTGTGTAATCTCAAAATGATTTGATGTTTCTTTTCAACAACTGTTTTTTCCTTTTTAAGTTTATTTTGCAATTATTGGAGTTCAAGCATCATGGATTGCATTTGATTCATGAAATCATATTCAATAAAAGAATTTACCTCAGATCCTATCTCAAATGCATTGTCATCATTAGTCACGTCTTCTTCCACATATTTTCCTATCACACACATATGAGCAAACTCATCTTGATCATCTGTGAGATCTAACCAGTGATCATCCTCAACCATCAAAGCCTTACCTACTTCCTTCTGTTTAGCTTGGAGCATTTTGTTCTTCTAGTATTCTGAATTCCGAACTATAGGCTTGCAGTAGTCTTTGGCATAGTGACCTGGTTTCCCACAATTATAACATTTGACAGTGTCATCTGGCCTTTTCTCTTCAAACTTCTTCATATACTTCTTCTCATCACTTCTTTTCTCTTCAAACTTCTTATCCTTAAACCTTTTCTCTCCTTCAACTCTATCCTTGTGTTCATAATTTCTAGACCCTGATGAGTATCTCTAATGTTATAACCAGGCTTCTTATAAAACTTATTCAGAAAGGCTCTAGTTAATAGAATCAATGCATGCTTCAGATTCTCACCATCATCTGAATCACTATCTTCCAACTCTTCCATATATGACTCACTAGCTTCTCTATCCCTCCTAGAACTAACAGATCTTCCACTTATAGAATGCTTCTCTCTTTTATTATCTGCTACATGTGCTAGCGGATCAACAGTTGGTTTTTCAGTCTTTTTCTTCTCCTCTCTCATTTCCTCAACTTCTTCCTCTTTTGTCTTAAGGTTTCACGCACCTCTTACAGTTGTATCTCACCCAGTCTTTTAATACCTTAGCTCGTTTTTTTGGGAGAAAGAGAGTTCATTTTGGGGGAGTCAAGGTTACGTTTTTCTCTCATTTCAAAGACGATTTTCACTCTATTTCCTCACATCCTCATTGAATGCAAAGGAAAGAATCAAAGAGTAAATGCTCACCTACCAGGGATCTAGTGTCCATCTCAAGAAGAACAAGTGCCATCAAGCCCCAAGTTATTCCTTTCCACCATTAAGGTTTTCACCATCTTTAGGGTTTTCACTTTACAAACCCATTGGGTGAGTTTCTTGCTATTTCCTTCCATTAATATTCTATAAACTGCTTACTTGAACAATGTGGTAGTATTTGATAACTTTGACCTAAAAGTGGTAACTCATAGTTATGCTCTACCTTATTAATGTGAAGGTGATTACTTTGGTCATGTGATGTTTATAATGACTTTGGCACACATTGATATAACATGGTGGTTTGGAGATTTTGGGAGTAGATACTTGATACAAAAGAGAGATGATTACCTTGAGATTTTATGGACCAAATGTCCCCAAATGTATGAGTAATGACCTTTTGATTTATTATGTCTTAGATATATGTAGTTATGCATGATGGAACTTCATAAGAGAGGAAAAAGGGGAACATGTTATATTTGATGATTAATTACCCAAAACTTGTAAAATAACATTTATGAGAGAAGTAAGATAAATGCTCTATCGTGGATATATATTATGTACTGATTTGATTATGATCATAATTGTGAATTGTGTCTAAATTCTTATGCATGAGGATTTAAATTATGTGTTGAGAATTGGGATTTTGTAGGACAATCTTTTGGCCACTAGAGAGAGTATATACAATAAAGGAAATCGATGTCCTTGAGATGGAACTCGTCTAGTTTTGGTATGCAATAAGGTTCCATAAATCCTTGAGGTGTAACTCTACGGAGTAAGCAATAAAGGAATGAGATGGTTTGAGGTTGTGATACCTACGTGGTATGTGCACTAGGACTGGAACTTGAGGTGTAACCCAATAACATCGTTAGGTGACTCCAATCACGTGTTCTTGTCACCTTGATGGAAACGGGTCTCCACCGTGTTTCAAGAGTTATCTCTCGTGTATATTGTTGTGTCAGATTTCTGCAATCCTTTTTGAGATTCACTTAAAATAGAACTTGGCGCAAGTATACACCTTGAACTACTATCGTCTCGTAACAAGTAATAATGGTATAAGTACCAGATATCGATCCCACAGAGAAGGCTTGTGAAAGTCTTTCAAAAGTCCTGTATTTAAAAATTGATTTCTGATGGCGAATTCGAAGAAATCTTTATGTTGGTTTGTTTGAGTTATCACTAGAAAATCAGTCATAAAAGAGGAATAAAAGGGTGCAAAGCTTTGTTAAGATTAAAAATAGGTGTTTTGATAAAACAATGATATAGCAATCTTGACAGTCCTATAGTACCACCTGAATGGTTCTATAGTACTGTCACATTATTTAACTATCGGTTCAGATGGCCTCCCAAGAGTACACGCCGACCCATTGCTATTGATACAATATCAATTATGTTTAGACCTGGCAAAAACTGACACGACATGTTAACCCAACACGAACTCGACACGAAATAACGAGTTTAGGTAATACATTTGAACCCATTTAAGTAAATGGATTGACACGATACGACACAAAAATTAAACGGGTAAGGTCAGGGTCAAAAATTTCAACTCGAAAATGAACCGAATTACTCGTTTATATATATATATATATATATATATATATATATATATATATATATATATATTATAAGTTTTCTTTTAATGCTATGAATTTTGAATGTTTTAGATTTGGTTAGAACTTATAAGTTAGAACTATAAAATTTGGATTTCTAATGCTTTCATTTGAATTTTGGATTTTTACTTTTTTGTGAATTTTCGATTTTTAATTTTTAGTTTTATAAACGTTAAACGGGTTAGTCGGGTTAGTCGGGTCGGTTTAGGGTTAGACATTCTCAACCCGTTTAACTTTGAACGCGACACGAACCCGACACGACACAACACGTTTGCCAGGTCTACTTGTGTTAGACCTCGTGAATCCTAGCGCGACACAATGTTACCTCCCTACACCGTAGGAGTATAACACTTGTCAGGTACTATAGCTATTTATAGCCTTCTCATATTAAATCATGTTTTCTTATTTGTCTTAACTCTGAAAGTTAATGCATTTTCACATATAAAATTAGTTGTCAATTAATTAAATATGATATTCAACGAAACAGTAATCACCTGAAATAAATAGTCTTAAAAAACATTGCTAGAATAGATACACCTTTTTATTTTCACCCCGATTTCGGTCTTAACTCTGCCTTACACCCCAAGCTCAAGCTATTAGCCCATCATTGCTTGGTTTATTCTTTCGAATGATGTACGGGCTAGAATTGTAAATAACATAAAAGTAAAGTACTTAAAGTAAAAATTGTTGGAATGTAACTGACAGTAAATTAAATTGTTGGAATGTAAATAACTGAAATGTAAAAGACAATAATGTAAATTGCTAGAAAGTAAATGACAGAAAAGTAAATTGCAGAAATTAAAGTACAAAATTGTAAATGGCAGTAAATTAAAATGAAGAAAAGTAAATAACAGAAATAATAAAGAGAAAGTAAAAGTAAACTAAAAATATACTTGTGAAAAAGGTGTAGGACTTGGTAACTTGAGATCCAAGTTATGAAACTTATCTCTCAAGTAATATCACAAAAGTCAACTTTTGGAAGCTTTGGTACATGGAAAACAATTTTTTAGTACTTTGAAGGACACTTAACTTACAAGGGATAGAAATCCAAAGTAAAGTCAAAGATTAATTCCAAATAATTTCTTTACCGAAAAGTGAAGTAATTTTTAGATTCTAAAATTCTTGCTTTGAACACTTGGAAATTTGAAGATTAAGAAACTTTGGAAATTATCACTTGTGTAGTTCAAATTCGAGAACCAAAAAGACTTGTGAGAAGTAATTGTACAATCTCGAATATCAAATTACACAAAATGATTTGTAAATAAAACGTGGTTTGAGAAATTAAAGAACAAGAAGATGAGAGATGAAATTGAAGTACGAAATACTTAGATTAATACTTGCAAAATAAACCAACCTTAAGCTTAGAATATTTTAGTTCTTGAAGGACAAGCAAACCCAAAATATTTAAGCTTAAGATTACAAAATTAAACTAGAGAATAATTAAAACCCAAAGGTTTGGTATCTTCCTAAGGTTACATAAGGAACATATATATAGTGTTTAGAATAGTATCCAACAACTGAAGGAGTACAATGATGATGTAAGCCCCTTTTTTGGCCATAAAGTCTTCAAAAGATGTGATTCCAAGCCTGACCCAAACAAGAAATTTGGCTGCAACAATCATTAGTTAGTCCTACCGCATCATATCCCAGTTCTGCAACAATCCTACAATACTGCCAAAAATTCAGAAATCTGTAAAAAGGCTCAAGTTAATACCAAAACAATGGAAATGCATAACATAACATAAAAACATGATAAATGCTACAAATTGGACTAAACTACACTAAAAATGTACTTTGGGCAAATAAAACAAAGGTAAAATATTAATAAAACTACATTAATAGGGTTAATTTATTAACACCTATCACATATATTCAGGTGTGGGATATCTTGTGAAAGTTCGGGACGTATGGTAATGTGCTACTAATTCATATCCGGTAACAATTATAAGGCATTTTAATGTTGTTTATGTATATATGTACTTATATAATGTGTCACTAGGCTTTTAGCCTAACACTTGTTTGTAATGTGCATTGGTTTTCAGGTCCCTCTAGTGCCGGGCCTAGGACAGATTGATATGTTGTTTGGTGCAGCTAGGAGCACCCAAGGAGTCAGCTTTTTGGGATTTTTGAGAAGAGTGACACTTTTGGATATATATGGACACTCACATTAATCTAGTTATTAAAGTCTAGATTAAGTATTTTTTGTTACTTTTATGTCTCATTTCTTTTGATGACATTTATTGTACAAACTTCCCCGTAGTGGGTTATAGTTGTTGATCATTTTTTAAGTTTTATTTCATCCGTTTTCCAGAATGTTTCCCTATTCTTAAATGTTAAATTTTAAGGTGTTACAAGTTGGTATCAGAGCTCTAGTTTAAGTGAACTTGGTATGAAAGTAAGATATCTAGACTTTAGCTGAGACGTTAAGTTACGATTGTGAGAAATGGGTAGAATTTGTCATATGGGTAAAGAGTGTAGAGTTAACGTTAATTGAAAATTGTGATGATGATAACAAGAATTATTATGTATAATATATTCATAATCTCACCTAGCTAATTCTATCATGAATGTGTCAATACGTGGGCATGCATGCTTGACATCAATTATTATTGCAATAATTAATGAATGTAGTAGTACGTTCCCTATTGTGTTATATAACTATTTGATCTCTCATCCTCATTCTCATGTGTGTGACAGTCTGAAATGGTTAATGTTAAAGCATAAATATGTTGGATACAAGATCATAGAAGACTGAAGGTCAAAGCTAAAGTCAACTCTCAGCATCAAAGTCAAAGTCTAGTGTAATAAAAGTCAAAGTCAACATTGAATTTTTTTTGTTTTATAGTGTTGTAAGAGTTTTGGTGTTCTGCGCGTTTGTTTGTTTTAATAGCTTGCGTGTTTCTTATCTGTAGTATAAATAAGAGTTGTGCATGTAGTCGACATATAACTAGAAAAAGTGTGTTATACGAGTTTATCATTCTAGAGAGAGAAAGTTTGTAATCGATTTCAGAGTTTAATAAAAAGTGTGATTGATTGGAAATTGATTGTCATCGTTGATTTACATTGTTATTTTGGGATAACAATTGGTATCAGAGCACACATAATTCAGAAAGATTGGATCGAATTTGAAGATTTGAACCGAATATTGGACGAACTCGCTGAAATGGACTGAGTATTTTGATTTTGTCGAATTTGTGTTGTTTAGATCATAAAATTGATTGTAATAGGTTCGATTTGTTACATAGAACAGATTGTGTATGGATCATTTTGTCTAATTCACTTTGAATTAGATTAAATTTTAGATTTTTTTTCCAAAATTTTGTGTTTACAGTTTTACGTACTGTTGTCTAGATCGATTTATAGATTTTGATGTTGTAATCTGTAATTGGTTGGTAATAGTGTGATCGAAAAGGTATTCTAAGCAATTCTACAAAGTTTCGAGAAAATTGAAGTTGGTTTGAATCGAATTAGAGCTAAAAAGTAAGTTTTTGGTCGACTAAGTGAAGAACTCGCTAGATCTACGGAACTCGCTAAGGAAGAACTCGCAAGCTCCTAGAACTCGCAGAGACCTGTTTTGAAATTCAAGTGAGGAACTCGCAAGTAGGGCCGTACGAGAAGCTAGAACTCGCACATAACTAGGTGTGAGTTTCTACTGTTCAAGTTGCTTGTTGTGCGAGAAGTGGACTTTTGCGAGAAGAATGACGTGCGCGTTTTGATTTAGCGCGAAGTGTTTATATTGAAATTTTTTTCTAAGTCTAAAACTCGCAAGACTTGAATCTTGTGCGTTTGCATTTAGCGAGAAGTCGTTTCTAGAAAATATTCTAAGTCTCGAACTCGCAAAGGTTTTGCGAGAAGTTTCAAAAACTCGCACATTGTGGAGTGCGAGAAGTATAAACTCGCAAAGAGCTTGTGCGCGAACCTTGGTTCATGCAAGTAGTGTTGTGCGCGAAGCACAAACTCGCACAACATTGTGTGTGAGAAGTGACTTCATGCATCCTTCCTTGTGCACGTTTCTCAAACTCGCACGAAGGCATTTGCGCATTTTTGTTTTTGGTTTACTTGGTATGCGAGTTTCATACTTAGTCAATTTTCTGATTTTATCTGAAATTTAACTGAGTTTGATTTGTGTAGATTCAATCTGTTTTCTGAATTTTGACGATCAGTAAATAGTGTATATCAAAGATGACTTCCAGAGAAGCACTTGCTATCGGGTCTGATGTCAAGCCTCATGTTCTATTCAGAGCGGAATACGAACAGTGGAAGGATCTCTTTCTTGATTTTGTGGACCGGCACGCAAATGGAGAAAACATTAGGTCGTGTATCATAGATGGTCCTTTCAAGATTCCTACTACTGAAATTCCTGCTCCAAATAATGGATAAGATGATGATGAAATTCAGACAAGGACAATTGCTAAAGAACCTGTTCAGCTCACTGACGCTCAGAGAAATCGGTCACAAGCTGATAAACAAGCCAAATCTCTTCTGCTTCAGAGTATACCTAATTAGATCTATATGAAGATTGACAGTTATAAAGATAATGCCAAGTCTATGTGGGATCGGCTACAGAAAATGATGATGGGTTCGAAAGTAGGCAACCACATGAAGGTAGCAAACTGTATAAATAGCTACGAAGAGTTCAAAGCTAAGGATAATGAGAGCTTGGAGGACACATATGAATGGTTTGTTCTTCTTCTGAATGAGTTGTCAAAGAACAAGGTCAAAAAGGAGCAGATCGAGAACAACGTGAAGTTCCTCAGCATCTTGTAACCATGGTGGAAGAAGCACACTCGTCGAATGAAGCAGATGAAAGATTTGAGTGATATTCCACTACCTGAGGTCTACGAGACGTTGTGACAGAATGAGGAAGAAGTTGAAGAGAAAAGAGCTGAGAAAAAGAAGTCTGATAAAGTGCCCGATCCCATAGCACTTGTAGCTGGAGAGAAGAAGAAAGAAAAGAAGAAAAAGAAGAAGATAATCATTTCCAGCTCTGAGTCTGATTCTGAATCCGATGGTGATGACGGGGAGAACCTCAAGAAGGCAATGATTTTACTGACCCGAGCTTTCCAGAAAAAGTTCTACAAGAAACCAGGGTCAAATTCACAGAGGTATTCTTCTACGGGATCAAAGAATCATGAGCACAGAGAAAGAGTTGAGGGTAGAAGATTTGAAGAGACAAGATTTGTCGAGAAGAAGCCAGAAGAGAAGAAGTATGTGAATGACTATACCAGTACTGAAAAGAAAACTGATGATCTGATCAACTGCTACAACTGTGGCAAGGTCGGACATTACACAAAAGATTGTCGGAAGCCGAAGGTTCGGAATTCGGAATACTACAAGAACAAAATGCTATTTGCCAAGAAACAGGAAGCTGACAAGGCATTAATGGCTGAAGACGAATATTGGTTAGATCATTCGGATGTCGAGGAAGAGCAAGGAGAGACTGCTCATATATTCTTAATGGGTAAAGAAGATAAGCATGATGATTCTGAAGATGAGACAACTGATGAGGTAATGCACTTAACTGAAAATGATTTTATGACCAAAATGGAAGCCATGATGGTCGAACTTCAAGACCTTCAATCTAAACTGAAAAAGGAAAAAGACAGAGTTGCTAGGAGAAATCAAAAGATCTTTGAGCTTAATAAATCAGTTATTGGGAACAAAGATTTAATTGATTCTCTACGCAAATCTGCTTCTGATTTTAAACATGAAAAAGATTGTTTTGAAAATAAGATTTCTGATTTTGAATCTAAACTTTCTAAGTCTGATTTAGAAAATAAAGAATCTGTACTAAAAGCTCTTAAATTACAGGCTGAAAACAAGAGCTTGACTAAGAAGGTAAATGGTTTGGAAGCCAAACTTCATGCTATAGGCCAAACAGATCAAACTATTTTTCTAAATACACCCATTGAAGAGGATGATATTAAAGAAAAATGGGGACTCGGTTACGATAACCCCCATTACTTAAAGAAAGCCATCATAAAACAATCAACATTATATAACTTTGATTTTCTTGTTGCTGCTGGTAAATATCCTCATTTAAAACCCAAATTTGTTACCAAATTACCAGATGAAGTTGAGGCCAAAGAAACTAAAAATAGAAAGAATGTAAAGAAAATGCAACTACCATTTCGCTATGAAAAGCTGAATGATAGTTACCTTTCTGAAACACCAAAAGTTCTTTCAAATGATTATTTTGCTAGATATTATGTTTCAGAGATGGAGGCAAAACCTGCAACTGCAAAAGTTTATGTTCCTCCACTCATTCTAGAAAGCAAAATAATTGAGGTTGAAAACGTTTTATCTGCAGAAAGAATTTTGGTAGATATAGAACAAAGTGTATTTTCAACTGTATTAAAGAACACTGTTTTTCAAAATAAATCTACAAAGTGTTCTAATTTTTCTAAAGCCCCTCAAACTTCAACTGATAAGTTTGATGACTTATTTGCGTCTGCAAATGATTTTCTTAATTCTGATGATGGGTGTGTAGAGGAAATTGATATGTTTGACTTCAATGCTCCACTTCCAGATCATTCTACTTTTGTTATTAATGGACAAGCTTTACCAAGTGTTCATGAAAAAGGTGAATCATCAACTAAGTTTGGTGAATCAGTTTCTGTGAATGCTGATTACTATGCTAAAGGTAAGAAACATAAGAAACAGCGCTCACAGAAACGGAACAACACTGGTAAACACAAGAAAAGTCAATCTCAGAAATCTGATTTTCCTAATAAATCTAAATTCTTTGTTTCAGATTTAAGAAAGAAAAAGTCGGAAGAGCGAACTGAATGGCGACCTAAAAGGAAGATTGATGACAAGGCAGAATCAATTCCTGATAATTCTTGTAATAGATCAAATAGTAGTGTGTCTGATGTAGTTGGTTCTGTTACAAGAGATATTCCATAAAGCAATTGTTCTAATTATCTCCTCCTACTACTAAATCTTATACTTATCGGTGGGATGATTTTGCTTATCATCATTATTCTAATGATTGGTTTGGATCTTATCATGTTTATTCTTCTAAACCAAATGTTTTTAAGAGTTTTCAAAAGAAAAGAGGATCCATATTCAAATGGATACCAAAATCTGGCGCTAATTCGTTTGGACCCGTTTTTAAATGGGTACCTAAAATTATTATTCCCTGATTTCTCTTGTGCAGACCCATCATATGTGGTACTTGGATAGCGGTTGTTCCAAGCATATGACCGGGTAAAAGGATTTATTGACTAATTATACAGAGAAATTTTGCGGAATGTAAGGTTTGGAAACGACCAGTTCTCACCGATCTTAGGATTTGGTGATGTTATTCAAGACAACGTAACAATTATGAAGGTGAGCTATGTTGAAGGATTAGGACACAATCTATTCAGTATTGGCCAGTTATGTGACAAAGACTTAGAGGTGAATTTCAAGGCCAAGCGGTGTTCTGTACGAACTGAAGACGACAAGGAACTCTTGGTCAGCACTCGCAAGTCAAACCTCTATACAATCAATTTGTCAAAGGTCCAGACTGACAATCAGGTGTGTCTACTCTCAAAAGCCTCGATGCAACAAAGCTGGCTATGGCATCGACGACTCTCTCATCTGAATTTTCGCTACATAAACAAACTGGTCAGTGGAAAGTTAGTGAATGGACTTCCTGAGCTCAAGTACGTGAAAGAACACTTGTGTGCAGCATGTGAAAAAGGAAAGATGAAGATAGCTCCACATAAATCGAAGCCTGAACCTAGTACCAGTTCTCCACTCGAATTGTTGCATATGGATCTCTGTGGTCCTATGCGAACTCAAAGCTTAGGCGGAAAGAAATATGTTCTAGTTATCGTGGACGACTATTCACGATACACGTGGGTCAAATTTCTACGATCAAAAGATGAGACGCCCGAAGTACTCATCACATTTCTGAAGACGACTCAGGTGAATCTGCAGAAACCAATCAAGCTTCTCAGAACTGATAACGACACAGAGTTCAAAAATAGAACTGTTGAAGAGTATCTTGAACCGGTCGGGATATCACATCAATACTCTGCTGATCGTATGCCAGAACAGAATGGAGTAGTTAACAGGCGAAATCGAACGCTAGTCGAGGCCGCTCGTACTATGCTCAGCCAATCAGACCTACCTCTGTTTCTGTGGGCAGAAGTTGTTTTGACTGCGTACTACACTCAAAACCGTTCCATGATACACCACAAATTTCAAAAGACTCTGTATGCTTTGATCAACAACCGAACACCAACCATCAAATATTTTCATATTTTTACCTGTAAGTGTTTTGTACTAAACGACAGAGAGAATCTGAACAAGTTCAGTGCTAAAGCAGACGAGGGCATCTTCATTGGATATTCTTCTACATCTGCTGCATACCGAGTGTACTTAAAGAAGTCGAAGACTGTTATCGAGAGCGTAAACGTCACATTCGATGAGGAATTAGCTTCTGAACAAGTCAGTTCAGAACCCGTGATAACCGGAGTACTAGCTTCTGGACATATCAATCCAGAACCTGTACCTACAGTGAATAAATCAGATGTCACATCATCGTCTACTACTCATTTATCTGATTTAGATCTTTTATTTGAACTGTTTTATGATGAATTTCTTGGATCTAAAGTGACTAAACCTGTTGTGGTTAACAGGATGGAAGATTCAACGGATCATCATCTAACCACTTCAGATGTTTCCACTGAATCAAATTCCCCGATTCAGCAAGAAATTCCAGTTCATATGCCTACTCCGATAATTGAAGCTGTAACTACTAACGAAGAGCCAGAAGTTGCTGAATCAGTAGAGTGTACTGTAAGGACTGATCAACAGATTGAACAAGCTGTACCCACTGACACTTCTATTATGTCAACTGAACCCCTCCCTCATAATGTACAAACTGAAGAAGCTGATAGTGGATTCTTAGATGACAACCATGATCAATCTTCATCTAATCCACTCCCTCATGAACATCGCTGGACGAAAGAGCACCCTCTTTACCAAATCATTGGAGATCTAGAAAAACCGGTGCAAACTAGGTCAAAAACTTTAAATCAATGTCTGGATGACTCATTCTTGAGTAAGATAGAGCCCACTCGCGTATCAGAGGCTCTCACTAACTCGGATTAGGTGTCTGCTATGCAAGAAGAGTTAAACCAGTTCGAAGCCCTAATGATTTAGAGACTAGTGCCAAAACCGGAAGGAAAGACCATTATCGGCACTAAATGGGTATTCAAGAATAAAAAGGACGAAGATAGTATTGTCATAAGAAACAAAGCACGACTTGTTTTCAAGGGATATAGGCAAGAGGAAGGCATTGATTATGACGATACTTATGCTCTAGTAGCACGTATAGAGGCAATCCGCATGTTTCTAGCCTACGCTGCTCACAAGAACTTCACAGTCTACCAGATGGACGTGAAGACTGCCTTTCTGAACGGCATTCTTAAGGAGGAAGTCCACGTATCTCAGCCAGAAGGGTTTGTAAATCCAGATAAGCCAAATCACGTCTACATCTTGGATAAAGCTCTTTATGGTCTGAAACAAGCACCTCGCGCCTGGTATGATGTTTTATCTCAATTCTTGGTCAAGTCAGGTTTTTCAAAAGGTAAAGTTGATACCACTTTGTTTATCAAAAAGGAAAAATCCGATATCATTCTTATTCAGATATATGTGGATGATATTATATATGGCTCAACTAATCCCAAATACTGTAAGAATGTTTCAAACCTCATGGTGTCTAGATTTCAAATGAGTATGATGGGAGAGATGAATTTCTTTCTCGGATTACAAGTAAAACAATTTTCAACGGGGATTTTCATTAATCAATCTAAGTACATTTTTGATATTCTTCAGAAATTCAAAATGGAAAATTGCAAACCTATTGGAACCCCAATGGCACCAGGTACTAAGATTGGAACTGATCCTTCAGGAAAAGCTGTTGATGTTAGGACTTATAGAGGAATGATAGGTTCTTTAATGTATCTTACTTCAAGTAGGCCAGATATAATGTTTTCAACATGTTTGTGTGCAAGATATCAGGCTGATCCTAAAGAATCCCATTTGGCTACTGTCAAACGGATTTTTAGATATCTGAAGGGGACTGCAGATCTTGGTCTGTGGTATTCTAAGGATACAAGCTTTGAACTGACTGCTTATCCAGACGCAGATCATGTTGGGTGTATGTTAGACAGGAAGAGCACATCGGGTCATATTTAATTCCTCGGTGATAAACTCGTTAGTTGGGCATCAAAGAAGCAATTATGTGTTTCCACATCGATGGCTGAAGCAGAATATGTAGCTGCTGCAAGCTGCTGTTCTCAAGTTTTGTGGATACGAACACAACTGCGAGATTATGGCTATCAGTACAACAAGATCACGATCTATTGTGACTCGAAGAGCGCTATCGCAATATCAGCTAATCCTGTGCAGCATACTAAAACAAAGCACATTGATGTCAGGTATCATTTTATCAAAGATAATGTAGAAAAAGGTACAATAGAACTTTACTTTGTAAAAACTGATTATCAGGTTGCAGATTTGTTTACCAAACCTTTAGATGAAAATAGATTCAATTTTTTTGTATCTAAGCTTGGTATGCTAAATCTCAAGACCTAATCAACGATTACCTATTAAAGTTTCTTTTATTGTAATTTTTCATCATTTCTTTATCATTAATTTTGAATGGATATCTACACTTTAATATTTTGTTCATGATCTCAGGGGGAGTGAGACAAGACTTTAAGATGATCAACATTATTTTGAGGGGGAGTTTATAGAATTTTTGCATTTACTTAACTGCCAAATTTTTGTGATGCATAAATTTAGGGGGAGTTTATGAGTACAACAAAAGGAGTAAGGATATGATTTCTGATTACTTCAGATCAGAACTCGTTCACTCAATGTTTTACTGCTTTCTGTTGTTTACTTTTCAATAAATTTGTGAATAAAGTTGCTTTGACATGACTTTGAGACTTTTGCAGATTGAGAGAAACTATCATGATCATATCATTATGATTTTAAGATTGACTTCATGAGATTTAAGACTGAACGACAAAGGTTAAATTTCTTATCTTAATCTCATATATGGTTGAAAGAAGGACGACTTTCAATCATAGAAAACATATTCTTAAATGTTCAAACCACTTCCCGATTCTTAAATAGATTTCATAATTTGGAAGTGTGATTTTAAATGTTTTCATTTTATTTGACTTTGAATGTTTTACAAACCGTGTGTTTCCAAAGATAAATACTTGTGTATTGTCTTTTCTATATACTTTCAAGTATTCACACACACCTGTTTGACTTCTTGTTTAAAATGTTCTTACCATGTCTCAAATTTGAAACATATTTTTCGATGGTAAGACACCCCGCTTGAACTTCAATGAATATTGAGCGTTAATTTCATTTCTAAAACGTTCCATTCAAGAATGTCTATATTTTGTTTCATATAGACAATATCCATTATTTTTGACCATAAACCTAAACAGCTATATCATTTCTTTCTGATCATTTTCATACAATGTCAGATTTTCAAACAAGTCTCTTGCATTCATGTCTATTCATTCAATTTACTTGTTTGAAAATATCTTCAATGTTTAAAATGCTCATATCTTCATGATTATATTCTGAGCATACAAACATCTGACTTGTATGTGAGCTTTACCTGTTCAAGTTAAACCATTTTGAGCAACATATGCTTCATAGGAAAATATGGGTTCTTTCTGCTAGGACTTTTATGAACTTCTATGGATTCACGTTAACCAGTGTTTCCTACCCAAGAAGTTAATCCATAGTGATTGAGTGTGAGGATTCGAAAAGAAATGAGTGTGGGTTGTGCATTGAGATAAAATGGAAAAGAGATTTTGGTTAGATGTGAGTTTAATGATTAAATGAAAGAGGGTGAGAGAACAGAGTAAAAGAATATCAAACTTTGCACCAACTTTTTCTGAGCCAGGCAGCCACATTACTAATGATTCACAATTCTTCGTGAACATTATTGAAATAGGCAAATAGACCATGCCAACTCTTGACATTAACCCCACCAACCACTCATTTTATTCTCAACAAGAAAATGTTTCATATTTTAAGGGGACGCGACACATTACCTATCTTATTTTCATTTGGAAAATCTAGATATTGAAAAAGAAGGAAGTCTGCCCCACCTTCGCACTCCATTCATGCACATTGAGTCTGTGTTTATCTATTGTTGTCTCAGTTTTTTACACAATGTTGAGCCTTTTTATAAAAGCAATCATCATATGCTTAATTCTTTCTACACTTGCACGAGCACACAAGGAATTTGTTTTCTTGTCATAACATTCATAGAAATTTCCTTTGTGGTGTTTCGATGATTGGATGGAAGCCCTGGGGGAGTGAACATCACAAAAGCTCCTTTACAATGTGTATTCGTTACACACAGTGACTTCGTGTTACTGACAGGCATATTAACTGATTCATTAGTTGATTCTGGTGTTACATTCTAATTTGTCTGGATTTGAAAAGATCTAGATGAATACTTTGTTCGAATTGGCAACGAATCAGAGGCTCTGTTTGTAAGATCATTGGTTAGAACATATAAAGACATTTCTTGTGAAAAGTTTTGATGCTATAGATGCTCTATTCATCAAAAAAGGGAGAGATGAATTAAAGAAATGTCTGAGTTAGAAATTTCAAAGTTAAAGACTTGTTCGAGATCAAAGGTTAATTTTGAAAGAAGGATGCAAAGTTGAAGATTTCTGAAGATGTGCTGAGACTTTACATAAATTTTCTTTGATGGTTAGTTGCTAAAGCAATCAGAGCTGAAAAAGGAGATAATTTCTTTCTGAAGTCTGAAAGAGGTTTCTTATAACCTTGAAGAGATTATTGAAGATGGTATCTATCATATTTGAGGGAGATTGTTAATATTTTTTCAAAGACAGAGTTGGGAAGAATACAGTCAAAGAAAAGGGAGATTGCAATGTGTGTGCTTAATGAAGAAATGTGTTACAAAAGAGAAGACTGAATTGCAAAATCTTTCAAAGATGATCTTGAATCCAAAGGGGGAGATTGTTAAAGCATAAATATGTTGGATACAAGATCATAGAAGACTGAAGGTCAAAGCTAAAGTCAACTCTCAGCATCAAAGTCAAGGTCTAGTGTAATAAAAGTCAAAGTCTAGTGTAATAAAACTCAAAGTCAACATTGTATTTTTTCTGTTTTATAGTGTTGTAAGAGTTTTGGTGTTCTGTGCATTTGTTTGTTTTAATAGCTTGCGTGTTTCTTATCTGTAGTATAAATAAGAGTTGTGCGTGTAGTAGACATATAACTAGAAAAAGAGTGTTATACGAGTTTATCATTCTAGAGAGAGAAAGTTTGTAATCGATTTCAGAGTTTAATAAAAAGTGTGATTGATTGGAAATTGATTGTCATCGTTAATTTACATTGTTATTTTGGGATAACAGTTAACATGCATGGTCGGCCACGGACAAGAATTGATGGTGAAGAGGCTAGCGTATCTACACCGAACCAAACCGAAAGGGTAGAAGATACTGTTGGCCCACTCCTACTGCCACTGTTGGGTGGAGGACCGGAGCATGTGCCAAGACTCAATTAAGCCTCTCCAAACCCAGTTATTCAAGAGGTGAACCCCAGACTGAATTGTTGACCAATATGATGTAGATGGTAAACTCTGCCTTGGAGAAACAACATGAAGTGTTCTTGAAAATTTTGGACGACCGGGATGCCAGTAACAAAAGGCATGAGACGGTGGCGGAGAATGTGGTGGTAGGTTTCGGGGGTACTGGGAACGTTGTCAGAACTGAAGACCAAGCCATCACCTATTCTAGACGTGGTGGAAGGGTTTGGTCGTACAAGACCTTTCTTTGTAGCAAGCCACCCGAGTTCTCAGGATCGGATAATTCGGTCGATTGCATGAATTGGATACGAGAGACAAAACAAGCCTTTAGGTCAAGAGAGTGCGGAGAAGATCTAAAGGTGAGGTTCGACTCTCAAAATGCTGAGGGGCACGACTCTTCAATGGTGGAATGTCACCACCTCTACCCTTGAAGAGTCTGTAGTAGCTCGATTATCTTGGGACTCTTTCAAGAAAAACATATTAGAGGAATACTGTAACGGGGGAGATAGATCGTATTGAAGAAGAATTCCTCTTGCTAAGAAAAGGGAACTCTTCGGTAAGGAAGTACACCCGACGCTTTATGGAGAAATTGAATTTTGTGGGGCACGTGGCCCCAACGGAAAAGTAGATGTGATAGCCTACCTCAAGGGCCTACAGGAAGACATGATGCCTATGGTTCACATGTCTAAGGCATCTACTCTAAAGGATGTTATTGAAGAATCCAAGATGATGGAAGATGTTTATGCCCCGGGATAAGGAAGAGAAGTCTAGAGTGTGGAAGAAGAGGAAGTGAGAGAGCCCACAAAATTCATTCAATAAGCCAAGATTTAAAACTAGCGAAATGGGGACGGGCACTTGAAGAGAAGCAATATGGTGCCCCATATGCAAGAGTAAGCATTTTTGGCCTTACAACCCAATCCAATCGTGTGTTTCAAGTTTGGGAAGTCGGGGCATACTAGTCATGATTGCTCGATAAGGGGAACAGTCTGTTTTGAGTGCAGAGAGATGGGTCACTGATACGCACTAAGTATTTAGTGCTTAAACACTTTTTTCTTACTTTTTAGGTAGGATCTTTTCTTTCTATATCCCAACTTTGAGTCATTTTTCTACCTTATTTTCCACTTGTTAAGTTAATGGAGTTAGAGTATGTGATTTACTTGTTTCTAATGGTAGGATGGCTAATTTGGTTACTTTTGGACAACTTTTGTGGAACACATGTCATACTGCAACATTGGAATAACATGGAGCTGATGGAGGAGGAATAGAAGACAAAAAAAGACTTGGGATTTAATTTAATTATTTTGGCTTGAAAAATCATTTTTTGTTAACCCTTGGACAATTAAATGGCTGGATATTAGCTCTAAGTATGTCTTAGTTGTCAATTGTACTTTTGGTTACTTTATTGTACTTGCTAATTAGGATGCTAAGTATTTGGTTAGAACTTTCACTTTAGCCCCATCTCTTTACTTATAAATAGGGAGCTTGGTTTAGCTTTAATTGTACTCCATTTTAGGATCTGATTAACTCATATCTACAGACTCTCTCTTTAATCTTTTGAAGTTATTCAAGTGTTCTTCTTGTTCTTCATCTTTTTCTTTTTCTTTATTTAATTCAAGCATATGAGTTTTTGCGTCATTGGCATAGCATCAGAGTTGTTCTTTTCTTTTTCGTACTTACTTTACGTCTTTAATTCAATCCATTTACTTTCCGTCTTTACTTTCAATTCTTTAATTTCAGTACTTTATATTCCCGCATTTACTTTCCGCATTTGCTTTTCGTCTTTTCTTTCTTGTCTTTAGTTTTAGCAATTTACAATTCTGCACTTACTTTCCGTTCTTTACTTCTCAAGTCATTACTTTGATGTCTTTAATTTTTGTACTCATCATTTCCTTGTATTTCATTTCCATTATGAGTAGCTAATCACCTTAGCTTGGGTGTGAGACAAAGGGTGAGTATGTTAACAAAAAGAAAGCATATGTTGTTTGGAAATAATGATGTTTTATTATTTCATTCCAAGTTTATAAAAACCAATGACACTTCTTGACAAGTTGATCACTTTGAAATTGTTAAAGTGCCATGGTCTTTGAGATAAGCCATTGATATGCACGTCAATTTGAATGATATGGGAAGTAGACTTGAGAAAGTTGCTAACAAAGAGATTTGTTGTCTATATTTTCCAAATTGATTTATTCTCGACGAGTTGGTCACTTTTCAAAGTGTTAAAGTGTAGTGGACTGAGAGATGAGCCACTCTGAACACGCCAACTTGGATGATATGGGAATCGGCTTGAGAGAGTGATTTTTAACAAAAATATTTGTTAATCCATATATTTTGAGGACTCTTTGTGCACTACCACTAGTTGGATACTACATAGAGATATGTTGGTTTAAAATCTAAACATTAGTGCAAAATTTGAAGTCCGAGAGGAATACCCTCAAAATAGATAATAGAACTAATTATTGCCAAACTAATGCTGCAACATTCCTGTAGCATTACAGTTTGCTGGAAATTGTGTTAATGTCTCACAACAAGTTTTACAACCATGCTTCCTTCACATTTTGTTATTTAATCATTGTTAAACACCAACTCAAACAAAGTCTTCAAGTTCACCATCTGAAATCATTTCTTTCATTACACTTTTAAATCAATTTTACTACAATCTTTGTGGACGATACTCGGTATTTTACCACTTTATTACTTGGAAGGCGATATAGTTCCATTTAGTATACTTGCTTTTTTGGTTCTATTGATCATATGTCATAAGGTATATAAAAAGGGCCTGACAGTCACATGAGGAATGAATGCCCCAAGCTAAGGGGAAACTCAAAGAGGCCAAACATAGGGAGCCAAGTGAGGAAGGAAGCCGCACCAAGAGTTCAAGGGAGGGCATTTCAAATGACTGCCGAGGAAGCGAAAGAGAATGTCGATGTGGTGTCGAGTACGTTCCTACTCAACTCCGTACCCGCTAGAGTATTATTTGACTCCGGTGCAAATCGTTCTTTTGTGGTAATATCTTTTTGAAAATCTTTAAATATGCCTTCTAGTTCTCTTACTGACGCCTTAGTCATAGAGGTAGCGAATGGATAAGTGTTACGGGAGATTCCAGAAGGATGTCGTTTAGAGATTGGAGGTGAATTCTTCGAGGTGGACCTATGTGATAGGAATGGATTGGTTAGTGAAACATCAAGTAGAGATTTGTGTTCGAAGAAGCTCATCTGAGTACCCTTAGAAAGTGGAGAATTAGTTCTCACCTACGAAGAGAAGCGAAAAGGTGAGGCAAAAATTATTTCTTCCATTAAAGCAAGGAAGTACATATCGAAGAGTTATTCTTCGTTTCTAGCTTATGTAGTGGACGCCAAAGCAGAGATGTCAGGATCGAATTCTCAACAAGAATTAATTCTCAGAGACAATATCAAAGAAGTTTGCGGAATAACACTTTGATATTTAATCAAACAGAAAATCAAAACAGAACATAATCAACAAACTGTAAACTTGTATTGAATGCTTTGAAGTTACAAGATTACTCACTCAACCTCAATATTGATGAACAGGCTCACCAATACGAATTCTACTTCTCTAGAATTAGGATCTATGCCTTGAGGTTGATTTTCTCTCTAAAAGACTAAAAACCAAAAGTTAACCAAAGTTCTCTCTATCTATTCTATACATTCTATACATATACTAGTCAAAAGATAATTACAATAATTAAACAAATCTTCAGTATATCTTCCATGTATATCTCAAAGCTTCCATAATCTTCAGATTATCCAGCTGTCATTCTTTCCATTCGAATCTCTTTAGCAGCACTAATCATGATCAGCAGCATTAACTTCTTCTAGCAGCATTAACTACTAAGCAGCACTAACTACTAGCAGTACTAACTAGCTAAGCAGTACTAACTTTGTTCAAGCAGCACTAACTATGACTAGCAGTATTAATAGTACTAGCAGTAGTAACACTCAGCAGTATTAACCTTTAAGTCTTCTAGCAGTAGTAATTTTGAACCAGCAGCATTAACCATACTTGATGAATTCTTCAGTTCCCAACAATCTCCCCCTAACTTGACTTTTAGGAAGAGAAGTCAAGTTCTTCAAATTTTTCTTCAAGATGCTCCCAAAACTCTATCATGGCCTAAATTCCAGTGTTTGCATCCAATCCCAAACTCTGATTGATGGTTCTTTGAATCAAGTATTTAGCCATTTCTGAATCTGGAACACACCTTAACTTTTTCTTCAGCATGGCATGTAGTTTCAATCTGCTATGATTATACACTCTATCCACTAGGAAGTATTCAGTGTGATTTAAATCCAAAGTCACTGTATATACTCCACTAATTTCATATAGAGTCCAACTGTTGACCGACTTGAATACATCCTTGATCATATGCTTTACTTCTTCAGGTTTGAACATCATACACAGATACTCCATTACCAGTTTTGTAATTGAAATTCCTGGAGCCTTTAGAATATCTGCATACAACTTCATTCCTATCTCAAACATCTCTTCAAGATCTGATCTAGAGCATGTTCTGACAATTTTTGCCCATGTGTTGAACACTTCATACTTTTCATCCTTTCTTTTCAGCCTTATGTACTCCTTTCCATCCACTGTCAATGTATCCCAGAGAATGACCTCAGGAGGCTTAACTCCTACAGGTTCTGCTGAAATTGGTTCAGGCACTTTGTCCATCACTACCATATACAAATTTACATCATCAGTGTTAGATAGCTCTGTCTGTTTAGATGACTCAGGTGCCCCTTCTTCTTCAGCAACCTTATCAGCCTCTTCTTCAGATACTCTAGGCTTTTTGATTGGCTTTCTCCTTGCCATCATTTTTGTTCTCTTTAAAGTCCTTAGACTTTCTCCCAGGGTGGACTCTTTCTTAGGAGGTGTTTCTTGCTCATCTGGAAATGGCTTTTGATAATCAAAGTCATTACTTTCTTTTATTCTCTTCTCCATCTCCACCCTAGCAGTTTCACTTCCCTGAAGCTTTAACATTTCTGAATCATAGAGCTCTTTGATCTTCTCAAAAGACATTTTGGAGAACATCTCCTTTTTGACTCCTACAGCACCTTTGAGAAATATAATCATCTTGTTTCTCTCTTGGGTACCTAGGAATGTCTTTGAGGGTCTTCTCTTCTTTGCAACTGTTTTCACCACAGATTTCTTCATACTTGCAGCTTTCTTCTGTGCAATTTCAGTTGCCATACTCTGTTGATAAGCTTCATTCAATTCAGCAGCTAGAGCTTTTGCCATTTCCCTGTCCTTTTCCATCTGAACTCTTTCTTCTTTTTCAATATCCTCTTGCATCTTTTTAGCTAGGGCTTCATCTGATTCAACCAACCTTTGCTTTTTGATTGGTTGATCAGATTCTACCATCTTTGCTTTTCCTTTGTCTTTGCTCATTGCCTTTTTACTGTTATCTTTCTTGATCACTTCACCTTGTTCTTTTATGATTACACCTTTGGTCTTTGAAGTGACCTTGGGAGTATCATTCTTGGCTTTTAGTAAGGTCTCTGCAATCTCAAGATCTGTTAACACTTCTTTCACAGTTTCTGCTGCTTTATTAATGTCAGCAGTAGTAACTGTTTCTTCTTGCTTCTCCCCCTGAACATCAACTTTCTCTCCATCAAGCTCCCCCTTTCTTGTGGCTTCTTCCATGTTGATCTCCCCCTTTTTGGGAGCATCATCCTCAGTGGTCCTTCTTCTTAATTGAAATTGCTTTCTCTTCTTCCTTTGTACCAGACTAACCACCATCCTCTTCAGCTTAGCAATCTGTTCTTGTTGTGACAGAATTACTAGCTTCATTTCTTCAATTTCTTTGCCTTGTTTGAGAACATCTTGATTGATGTTCCCCATTGTTTCCATCAATTCATAGTACGTATATCTGTCCTCACCCTCTCCAGAAGTGTTACCCTCCTTTGAAGGATCATTGGATCTTTTATTAGTGGAAGTCTTCTGCCTTGCAGAAGCACTATCCACCCCTGTGGTTTCTTGGCACCAGGTACCTTCAAATGATTGCTCATTCAAAGTTGCCATGGGGGAGGTCTTATTGATGTTACCACTTTCCTCCTCTGAACTAGCAGGAGTAGTGGCAGCCTCATCACCCATATGCTCTACCTCCTCCTCAGAGAGCACCTCCTTTGGGTTGGGAGACACCCGTGTGGTTTCCCTTTGGATATTCTCTAGGGGAGAATTCTCCCTTAGAGGGCTTAAAGGCTGAGAGGGTAATGGTACAAGAAGGGAAGGAGCCTTCTTTACCTGTTTTCTCTTGTAAGTTTGGGTGATAGGAGAGGTTGGTTTTTCAAGAAGGGACTGGGGAATTGATTTTGAGAGGGAAGGTTGGGCTTGGCTAGCAGTGGGTTGGTCTAATGGGGGCCTTGACCCTGCTGCCATACCTTCATGGGTTTGGGACACCACCATCATTGTAGAGAACAATGGGGTGTCAACTCCTTCAGAGTCCCCAGCAGATCTTCTCATATTTGAGAAAACCTTGCCTTTGGGGGGTTTAGGTACATATACCCCAACAGGTTGAGGTATATCCGTCAATTCATGAGTAATAACTTCTTGAACAAACCTGGGATACATAAAGAAGCTCTTTTTGTTTCCCATGTTTGAGACAAGATCACTGAAAATCATTTTAGAAAAATTATACTTTCTGGCAGTGGCCAAGCACACCAAAGCATAAGCAATAGTGCTGCTGAACTCACTCCATCCAGTAGTCTTTTTGGAGATACAATGCATAAGAGTATGGACAAAGAAACGCCATTGGGGTGAGAATTTTGCTTTAGAAAATTTGAAAACTCCCAATGGGCCTCCATACCCCATTCTTGTAAGATTTGAAAACAGTTCATCATTTGGGATGGAAGTTATACCAGAGGCATCGTCTAGACGTAGACTGATGCGAATAACCTCTTCAGTAACTGTTAGTGATTGATCACAGATTCTTGTCTTGATCATTTGCACACCATTCTCAACAACAATGGTGGCATTAGCCCAGAACTGCCTTTGATGCTCAATATAGATTGTAGGGGATACAATAAGAGCATGAGCAATGTGGCTTGTCTTGAGGAAATCCACAATCTGATGAAATCCTGAAGCTTGCTTTGGCTTTTGTAGCATCGCAATCTCGTTGTGCTCGTCGATGAAAGTCATGGATGCCATTGATCTTAGTGAAAAGCTTGTCTGAAAACTTCGAACTTGAGAGAGAAAAGGTTTTGAGCGCAAGAGAACAGTATGCAAAGAGTCGTTATGAACTTTTAGGCGGGCAAAGAGTATTTATAGTATTCGGAATATAAGCAGTATTAACCTAGAGCAGTATTAACTGCTAGCAGTATTAACTAGCTAGCAGTATTAACTAGCTAGCAGTATTAACTAGCTAGCAGTATTAACTAGCTAGCAGTATTAACTAGCTAGCAGTATTAACTAGCTAGCAGTATTAACTAGCTAGCAGTATTAACTAGCTAGCAGTATTAACCACTAGCAGTATTAACTGAAAGCAGTATTAACTACTAGCAGTATTAACTGAAAGCAGTATTAACCACTAGCAGTATTAACCACTAGCAGTATTAACTGAAAGCAGTATTAACTACTAGCAGTATTAACTGAAAGCAGTATTAACCACTAGCAGTATTAACTGAAAGCAGTATTAACTACTAGCAGTATTAACTGAAAGCAGTATTAACCACTAGCAGTATTAACTGAAAGCAGTATTAACCACTAGCAGTATTAACTGAAAGCAGTATTAACTAACTTACTCCTTTTAAACTTGCTAAACACTGAGTACTGCTATGCATATCCTGAAACAGAAGATTAGTAACTCCAAGAATACTATACAGATATAAAACCACTTTTTAAGAAGGGGATTATTCAGAGTTTATCATTCCCACACTTGTTACCAAGAAAGTGAATCTACCCACATCAAAAGCTTTAGTGAATAGATCAGCAAACTGATTATCAGTGTGAACTTTGACAACTTGAATAAGTTTCTTTTCATTACAATCTCTTATAAAGTGATACCTGATCTCAATGTGCTTTGTTTTTGAGTGCTTGACTGGATTATTCACAATGCTAATAGCACTGCTGTTGTCAATAAAGATTGGAGTGTGTAGAAAGGTTACCCCATAATCCAACATTTGATTCTGAATCCATAAGACTTGAGAACAGCAACTGGCAGCTGCTATGTACTCTGCCTCTGTTGTAGATGTGGATACTGTGGTTTGTTTCTTGCACTGCCATGAGACTAGTCTATCACCCAAAAACTGACATCCTCCAGAAGTAGATTTTCTGTCCAAGTTTGCCCCACCTAGATCACTGTCTGAGTATGCTATTAGGTCAAAAGGTGAGTTATGAGGATACCAAAGTCCCAATCTGGGTTGCCCTTTGAGATATCTGAATATCCTCTTAACAGCTTGAAAGTGAGATTGCTTTGGCCGAACTTGAAATCTTGCACATACACAGACTGGAAACATTATATCTGGCCTTGATGCTGTGAGATACATGAGAGAGCCAATCATGGATCTATAATGATGCACATCCATATCCTCCCCCTCAAGATCTGCTGTGATCTGCTTGTGTGTTTCCATAGGTGTGCTGGCAGGTTTTGATTCTGAGAAACCAAACTTGGTTAGAATATCCTGCACATACTTGGATTGACAGATGAAAATGCCATCTGACTTCTGTTGAACTTGGAGTCCAAGGAAGAAAGTAAGTTCCCCCATGGAACTCATTTTGAACCTTTGATGCATTAAATCCTCAAACTCCTTGCACATGTTGTTTCTTGTAGATCCAAAGATAATATCATCAACATAGATTTGGACCAGCAAAATATCCTTCTTCTTTCTTTTGATAAATAGAGTCTTATCAATGACTCCTCTTTCAAAGTCATTTTCCAAGAGATAGGATGACAGTGTGTCATACCATGCTCTTGGGGCTTGATGTAGTCCATAAAGTGCTTTCTTTAATTTGTATACCCTGTTTGGATAGCTTGGGTTTTCAAACCCTGGTGGTTGACAGACATATACTTCTTCTTCAATTGATCCATAGAGAAAAGCACTTTTTACATCCATTTGATAGACTTTGAAGTTCATGTAAGAAGCATAGGCTAGGAATAGTCTGATTGCTTCTATCCTAGCCACAGGTGCAAAAACTTCTTCATAATCTATACCTTCTTCTTGAGTATAGCCTTGAGCCACCAGCCTTGCTTTGTTCCTTATGACAATACCTCTTTCATCTCTCTTGTTTCTGAAAATCCACTTTGTGCCAATCGCTCTGTGACCTTTAGGAAGGTCTACTAGATCCCATACATCTTGTAGCTTGAACTGTAACAGTTCCTCTTGCATTGCTTCTATCCAGCTGGATTCTTTCATAGCATCATGTGCCTTTTTAGGCTCAAGCTGTGATAGAAAACAAGAAAGCACTGTATGCTGTTGATCGTGCATTTCCTGAAGCCTGCTTTGATGTCTAGTCATCATAGGAGAAGAGATATCTCCTATTATCAACTGTGGAGGATGATTCTTTTGAACTCTGGTGTTATGACTAGGTTCTTCATTCAGTCCAGCCTCAAGATTAGATTCATGCAACTCAACTGAAGTGTTTTCAGATGCCACTTCATTATTTTCTTGAGTCTCCTCATCTCTAGTGTCTTCTTCACTCTGACTTGGTCCAGTAAATGATTCCTTTTCACAGTCTTCAACAGAATTTACTGTGGGTATTGGAAAAATCACAGATTTAGATATACTTTCTTGAACTTGTGTGATCCCTGATCCTCCACTTCCTGTTCCTGTATACTCATTACTGAAACCAAAAGAGTTAGTTAGTGAATCAATGTCAAATAGCCACTGAGGTCCAGCCCCAACAGGATTTGGTGTGTTCTCATTGCATTTGACATTGTCACTTTCTTCAATTATTCTAGAAGAAGAGTTAAATACTCTGTAGGCCTTACTCTGAGATGAATATCCAACAAGAAATCCATCATCTGCTTTGCTATCAAACTTACCTAAGTGAGATTTGGTATTTAGAATTGTACAAGGACACCCAAAAGGTTTGAAGAAACCAATAAAAGGTTTTCTTTTATTTAAAAGCTCATATGGGGTCTTGTTCTTTTGCTTGACCACTAGAACTCTGTTTTGGACATAACAAGCAGTATTAACTGCTTCAGCCCAGAAGGTAATTGGCAATTTTGAATCAGCCAACAGAGATCTAGCAGCCTCTATTAGTGTTCTATTTCTCCTTTCAGCAACACCATTCTGTTGAGGAGTCCTAGGAGCACTATATTGCCTCTCAATACCTTTTTCTTCACAAAAGGTGTTTAGATCATGATTTTTAAACTCAGTTCCATTATCTGATCTAATGACTTTTACTCTTTGATTAGTTTGGTTTTCAATTCTTAGAATAAAGGATTTGATAAGACCACTTGTTTCATCCTTAGTCCTTAGAAAATATACCCAAGTGAATCTGGAGTAATCATCAACAATAACCAAGCAGTAAGATTTCTTGCCTATACTCATAACATTTGTAGGACCAAACAGATCCATATGCAGTAATTGGAGACAAGAAGAAACATAATTTAACTCTTTGGTCTTATGAGAAGTTTTGTGTTGTTTGCCTTTAAGACAAGCAACACAATGATCATCACATGAGAAGACTTTTGAAGGTAACCCTCTTACAAGGTTATTTTTAACAAGATTGTTCATAGTCTTGAAATTCATGTGACACATCCTTCTGTGCCATAGAGAGGATTCATCTACAGAAGCTTTTGAAACAAGACAATTTAGAGATGAATCACTATCAACATTGTCCATATCAAGACAGTAAACATTGTCCTTTCTTGGAGTTCTAAGTAGTATCATGCTTTCATCAACTACCTTAAACCCTGGAGCAAGAATCATACACTCAGTATTAGTAAATAATATACTATGTTGTTTGTCACAAACCTGTGATACACTTAACAGGTTGTACTTTAATTGATCAACATAGTAGACATCCTCAAATGTCATCTTACCTTTGGTGACATTACCTTTTCCACTTATCTTACCACCAGTAAGATTGTCTCCAAATGCAACATGTCCTCCATTGATATGCTTGAAATCCTGAAGGCATGACATGTTGCCTGTCATGTGCCTAGAGCAACCACTATCAACATGCCAAATGCTCTTTCCCTTGAGCTGTTGGTTGCCCTGCACATTAGATAAATCAATTAGTATGAATTAGGAACCCAAGCCAAAGTGGTCTTGGGTACCCCTTTCTCATCAAAATATTTGCATTCTTTCTTGACAAGATTTTTGAACTTTAACTCCTCATTCTTGGAGTACTTTGTTACAATAATAGGCTTGGAACCATGTTTGCTAGAATCAGTACTAGTTTTAGAAGTACTAACTGCCTTGGCAGCACTTGCATGCTTAGCAGCACTAACCTTATAAGAAGTAGTAACTGTGTTAGCAGCAGTAACTGTGTTGGCAGTATTAACCTTTGAAGAGGTATTAACAGTATTAGCAGCATTAATATTTTCAGCAGTACTAACACTGTTAGCAGTAGTAACTGTGTTAGCAGTACTAATATTGTTAGCAGTACTAACACTGTTAGTACTTCTAGGTACCCACATTTTGACACTTTCTTTTAAAATCTTTTTCTTTAAAGTGCCTTTACTTTCAATAGATTTCTTTATTACATGTTTCTTTCCAGCCTTCCTATAACCAACAGATTTTTGCACAAATCTTTGAAAGTTCATCTGTTGGTTAATAGGGTTAAAGTAACAATACTTAGCCAAATGATTCAACTTGCCACATATAAAACAAGGTTTTGGCCTATTGATTTTATTCAGATCAACTCCTTGTTTCTGAGCCCATTGATTATTCCAGTTTCTTTGATTTCCTCTTTTTAAACCAGAATTTAGGCTCTTGGCTTTATTGCAATCACACTGTTTACAAGATCCAGGATTCACAACTGTGGTTTGTTTGTAATGGACCTTGTTATCATTTCCTTTAGTCTTCTCTATCTCCTTGGACTTGACCCAGATTTTCCCACATCCCTCATTGGTGATAATATTGTTTTCTAATGGTATCTTTTTACTCACATTATTATCCCTGTTCTCACTGGCTCCTTTTTCAGTCAAATCCTTAACTACTACCACATCCAAAGGATCTATCTTAAACACTTCTTCAGACAAGTCCTTTTTCTCCTTAGTTTCTAACAAGTCTGATGTAGGAGAAATATAGTTGTTATTGTAAGGAGGGGGTGTATTGTTGTATCCAATACCAGGCTTCATCTTATCATGTATCTGAGCCTTTAGAAGAGAGTCCATTGCTTTTGAAGCATAGGAAAACTTGTCTATGTCAAGCTTAACTTTTGACAGTTCCTCTTTCAGTCTATCATTCTCTTCTAAGGACTTAGACAGTTTGGTTTGTAACTCATTCTTTTCCCACTTCCAATAGTTTGTGTCATAAGAGTGTTGAAGTTCATTAGCTTGAAAGCCTTTGATTTGCTCTTCAAATCTCTCTACTATTAACACATAATCTCTTCTGTCTTTTTCTAATCTTTTGAGGTCATCACACATACTTTGATTGTGATCCCTGTATCTTGTAACAGTGTCAATGCAAGATTTAGTGCAAAGATTAGAACTTACCTCAGTGGGGAGATCAGACACTTCTGCCATAAGAGCTTGGTTCTGAATGGCTTCCTCAGCTTGATCACTCCAGTCAAATCCCATTCCTTGTTGAGAAACAAGGGCTTGAGCAGGATTCTTGTTCTGATTGTATCCTCCATTCTGAGCTTGTTGGTGGTTATTGTTTGGAACAACACTCCTGCATTCTCTAGCAAAGTGTCCTTTCTTGTGACACTTATAACATTCCACCTTGGTTTTGTCAAAACCAGCTCCATCTTCTCTTCTTTGAGAGAAGTTATTTCTTCCAGTTCTTTTAATGAACTTTTTCACCCTCATGGATAACATGGCCATCTGCCATTTAATATCCATCTCCTCCAGATCATCAGGGTGAATTTGATCAAGATCATCATTAATCAGAGAATTGCTGCTATGACTGGACAAAAAGGCTTCAAATATAGTTTCAGTGCCTTTTTCTGAACTTACTCCACTGGCAGTACTAACTGCTTCAGGGTTGGCAGTAGTATCAGTGGATGCTGAAAGAAGTGCAGCATTGTGAATATAACCAGAGGGCTTCTTCTTGGTTTCTACCTCAGTTTCAAAAACTCTTAGATCATTGTATAGATCATCAAGTTCTTTTTCTTCCAGATTGTCACTCTGTCTATATGAGACAGTGTACATAGTCCATTCATCCCCAAGAGATCTGAGAAACTTTCTGTTGATATCATCTTGTTCCATCTTCACCCCTACAGTAGCCAGTTCACCTATGAGTTTATTGAACCTATCAAAAGTTTGAGTCATAGACTCATTCTTTGTGGAAGTGAAGTTCTCATACTGCTGCTTTAGAACATCTCTTTGATTTCTTTTGATGCTTT
Source organism: Arctium minus (assembly GCA_954870635.1). Lineage (NCBI taxonomy): Eukaryota > Viridiplantae > Streptophyta > Magnoliopsida > Asterales > Asteraceae > Arctium > Arctium minus. Next base: position 37,525,836 of record OX941086.1, read on the forward strand.
TAGTTCCAGCAAATCTTTTTTCTAGAGCATTCCAGAGAATCTGAGCATCAGTGCAGTTGCAAAATTGATGCTGATATTCATTGGGAATGGCCAAGAGCAGAGTGCTCAAGGCCTTCATCTCTGTCTGTCTGATCTTCCTCTCACCATCTGTCTTTGGTGGAGGTCTTTTCCCATCTGGTCCTATCCTTCCAGCTTCAGAAGGACCATTCTCAATGATATCCCACATTGAGTAGTCAGTAAGAAGAATATATTGTCTGATTCTGATCTTCCACATGTCAAACTCACTTGGTTTGAGCATTGGAACCTTAGAAACCAAAGTACTGCTTGATTCTGTAAGATTTTCCATGATAAATAACTGTTTCTGAGAGAGTTAGGCTCTGATACCACTTGTCAGGATCGAATTCTCAACAAGAATTAATTCTCAGAGACAATATCAAAGAAGTTTGCGGAATAACACTTTGATATTTAATCAAACAGAAAATCAAAACAGAACATAATCAACAAACTGTAAACTTGTATTGAATGCTTTGAAGTTACAAGATTACTCACTCAACCTCAATATTGATGAACAGGCTCACCAATACGAATTCTACTTCTCTAGAATTAGGATCTATGCCTTGAGGTTGATTTTCTCTCTAAAAGACTAAAAACCAAAAGTTAACCAAAGTTCTCTCTATCTATTCTATACATTCTATACATATACTAGTCAAAAGATAATTACAATAATTAAACAAATCTTCAGTATATCTTCCATGTATATCTCAAAGCTTCCATAATCTTCAGATTATCCAGCTGTCATTCTTTCCATTCGAATCTCTTTAGCAGCACTAATCATGATCAACAGCATTAACTTCTTCTAGCAGCATTAACTACTAAGCAGCACTAACTACTAGCAGTACTAACTAGCTAAGCAGTACTAACTTTGTTCAAGCAGCACTAACTATGACTAGCAGTATTAATAGTACTAGCAGTAGTAACACTCAGCAGTATTAACCTTTAAGTCTTCTAGCAGTAGTAATTTTGAACCAGCAGCATTAACCATACTTGATGAATTCTTCAGTTCCCAACACGAGAAGAATAAGGTAGAAAATGTGAAGATAGTCAGTAAGTTTCTGGACGTCTTTACCGATGACCTATCGGGCTTACCACCCGATAGACAAGTGGAATTCAGAATCGACCTAGTTTCGGGATTGGTGCCCATATCTCGCACACCTTATCTTTTCGCGCTGACAGAGATGCAAGAGATGATGAAGCAATTACAAGAATTAGTAGAGAAGGGTTTTTTGCGGCCAAGCTCTTCACCTTGGGGAGCCTCGGTGTTATACGTCAAGTAGAAGGATGACACGATGCGGATGTGCGTCGACTACCATGAATTGAATAAGGTTACGGTAAAGAATAAATACCCTCTTCCCCGAATTGATGACCTGTTCGATCAATTGCAATGAGCAGGATGCTTCTCTAAGATAGATCTTCGTTCGGGGTATCACCCGGTGATGGTAAGAGAGGAGGACGTTTGGAAGACGGCGTTCAGGTTGCGTTATGGGCATTACGAGTTTTTAGTTATGTCGTTTTGTCTAACTAATGCGCCAGCTATATTCATAGATCTGATGAATCGAGTTTTCCGACCTTTCCTTGATAAGTCCATTATAGTTTTTATTGATGAAATTCTCGTCTACTCTAAGAAAGAGAAGGAGCACACGCAACATCTTCAGGCGGTATTATAGGTACTAAGGAAGGAACGACTTTACGCCAAGTTCTCCAAGTGCGAATTTTGGCTGCGTGAAGTTCAATTCCTAGGTCACGTGGTGACTAGGGAAGGAGTGAAGGTAGACCCATCAAATATCAAGGAGATGATTAATTGGGAACCGTCTAAGAGCCCAACCGAGATCCGAAGCTTCTTAGGATTGGTCGGGTACTACCGGAGATTTATTCAAGATTTCTCTAAAATTTCCTCTCCATTGATGGCGCTAACAAGAAAGAATGTGAAGTTTCTTTAGACCGACGCACAAGATCGGGCCTTCAAGACCCCACAAAAGAAACCGTGTGAAGCCCCAATCCTATCTCTACTTGATGGCACGGAGGATTTCGTAGTCTATAGCGATGCATCTAAAATGGGATTGGGTTATGTTTTGATGAAATGAGGAAAGGTGATTGCCTATGCCTCAAGACAACTTAAAGAGAACGAAAAGAATTACCCAACCCATGAACTCGAACTGGTGGAAGTAGTGTTCGCGTTAAAATTATGGCGAAACTATTTGTATGGTACGAGATGTACGTTCTACACTGACCATAAAAGTTTGAAGTACGTTTTTTACCAAAAGAAGTTGAATATGCGTCAACGGCATTGGCTAGAGTTACTCAAGGATTACGATTATGAATTACCTATCATCCCGAAAAAGCTAATGTGGTGGCGGACGCCTTGAGCTGGAAAGAGTATAGTGGAAATATCCGAGCATCTTTTCCAAGGATCGAAGTGGTCTCAAGTCTACTCGAGAAAGTCAAGACCTCGCAAGCCGAAGCCTTACTTGATGCAAACCTCAAGGGTGAAACCATGGAGAAACAACATCTTTTCTTGACTGAAGACGGTAGAGGATTGAAACATTTTCAAGGACGAATTTGGGTGCCCAAAGTCCGAGGGTGTCCAGAATTGTTGTTGGAGGACAGTCATAAGTTGAAGTACTCTATACACCCCAAAAGCATGAAGATGCGATGGGACTTAAATCTGAACTATTGGTGAGCGGTGATGAAACTTGATGTGTTCAGGTACGTAGAGAAGTGCATTATTTGTTTGCATGTAAAGGCCGAACATTAACGGCCTTATGGTTACTTAAAATCTCTCGCGATCCCGGAGTGGAAATAGGAACACATCACTATGGATTTCATGATAAATATACCAAGAACCTTGAAAATTCATGACACTATCTGGGTGATAATTGATAGTCCTAAATGCAAGTGTATCAACAACAAATTCAATCACAAATCATAAGTGTATTGATTATGAAGTCTTACAATCCTTCTCTCTCTAAACTCTCTCTCTAGAATAATAAGAATGAAATGCATGACTACAAAATACAAAGAACAACACTATTTATACCTAAGGATTACAAAGGAAACTAAACAAACTAACAAGCATTGACTTTCCAGTAATGACATTGACTTTGACTTTCTTCACTTGTATCTTTGACTTGAAGATTTGACTTTGACTTCAATATTTATGATCTTAAATACAACAATATTTGCACTAACAATAGTCGACCGCTTAACCAAGAGTGTGCATTTCTTAGCAATGCGGGAAACCTTACCGATGGATAAACTAGCTAAGTTGTATATCGATGAAGTGATCTCAAGGCACGAAGTGCCGTTGTCTATTATGTCCCACCAGGATAGCCATTTTACTTCTCACTTTTGAGACGGGCTATAGAAGGAGTTGGGCACAAAAATAAAGCTGAGTACTGCATACCATCCCTAGACGGATGGTCAGAGCGAGGGGACCATTCAGAATTTAGAGGACATGCTGAGGTCGTGTGCTATAGACTTCGGAGGGAGTTGGGACTCTCACCTTCCATTGATGGAATTTGCCTATAATAATAGTTATCATTCGAGCATCGGCATGGCATCATTCGAGGCTTTGTATGGCCGAAAATGTAGGACACCCGTGTGTTGGCTAGAGGCGGAGGAGAAATAATTTGCGGGTCCAAAAATTGTGCAAAAGACGACATACAAAGTATGAAATATTAGGGAACGAATGAACGCAACCCAGGACCATCAAAAGAGTTATGCGGACAAAAAGAGAAGATCGGTAGAGTTTCAAGTGGGTGACCGTGTAATGCTAAAGGTGTCACCATGGATGGGGATCATCAGGTTTGGAAAGCGCGAGAAACTTAGTCCCCGTTTTCTTGGACCCTTCACCATGATTGAGCATGTCGGAATCCAAGCCTATAACTTAGAATTTCCTCCAAAAATGAACGGAATTCACAACACATTCCATGTGTGTTATTTACGTAAGTGTTTGGCAGAAGAAGAAAGCGTCCTTTCATTGTCGGAAATCCATGTGGACAACAATCGATGTGTGGAGGTGCAACTCCCTAAAAATAGGGGTAAATTTAAACCTAATAAGGCTACAAAGGACATCTTAAATATAAATTAATCACCCAAAAGGGGAAACTGTAATAGCGTATACAAATACTATGAATGGATAATAAGTTAACAACAAACTAATCTAAATCATTAAATTTAGATTATGGTGGTTGTCAACCCGATTCTTCCAAAATTTCTATCCTTTTCTGTATGCCAATGCCCAAAAGGTAAGTCTCCAAAAGATGCCATAATGGCCAACACTCGTCCCTCAAACTTTGGACGCCCCACCGCTAAGGGAACCTGTTATACACGGCATTTGAGAAAAAGTGTTAGGCTTAACGTCTAGTGAGAACAAACAGTTTATATCAAAATTTGGAAATGAATTGAATATAAATAAATACCTTTTCAATGAGTTAAGTAAATAAATGTAACGACAACCACATAAGAACCTTTCGGTCCAAAAACATCTTATGATGACGGGGGAGACCCGATTTCCAAGGATCGTGGTGGAACACAAAAGTAAGTCACTCTTCGAGTTGTGAGCTCAATACTTAGACTCATGGCCATGAACAACGCCGGTTCGTACTCAGATGTGGGGGAGGGCACCCGAGGATCCAAGTCATACTCATTCACTAGGATTACATTTACGGCCATGGTTAGTATCCGGTCCCACATAACCATACCAAATTGCCTCCGAAGACCCAATGTCTCAACTAGTTACAAACGGGAAATTATCTCAAAATTAAGTCGACTCTATACCTATGGATCCACTAGTAATAGTCTAAAGCTTATCACCATTACTTTGGTGACTCAAACCATAATCACACATATAGTTTACAATTTACCTTCCCATAAATGTTTTGTTTATCATTCCCAAAATATTTTCATCATTTGATGTATACTTGAAAATTAACATCATTACAACCAACGATCATCCACGAGTTTCATATTTCCTCAAATACTTTTACCAAGCCAAACCCATCTTGAAATGAAACCATAAACTTTGCCAAAATACATTTACTCCAATATTTAACCATAAATAAGAAGGCCAACATGCTTTCATAGTTTTATACATATGATACTTCATTATTTGACAAAAGGGTAAGAAACTCTAAAAATCCCTAAAACATCAAGTTAGGTCAAAATCATTTCAACAAATAAAATGTAAGAAAGGAGATGATTAGAAGTCTAAAAGGGTAATTTGACATGTATAAGGTTTTAAAAGAGGTAAGAGTGAACTCACAATGTGGGTTTGTTGAAAACCCTAGAAATCCTCCAAGAAAATTCCCATGATGAAGACAACCCACAATGTGGAACCCTAGGTGAGCAAACCCTTGATTTGATGATGAAGAAGCATTTTAATCCCACTATTTATGACCTATAAGGGGCTAGATCTTTGAAATAAATGTGGAAAATCGGTTGGGAGGATGAGGAGAGAGTTGGGAGCATTAAAGAATGAGATAAATGATTTTAGGGCCGATTTTGTTCTTTTAAAACGCAAAGTGGTCTGGCGCGGTTGTTGGAGCGGCTAGACTCGCGTGGAGAGGCGCGCCAGGGTCTAGAGCCGCGCAATGGTAGATCCCCGAATGGATGGTGGCATGGCTCGAGTCGCGCGGAGCACTGTTGACACCTTTGACCTCTTACTCTGCTACCTCACTCAACCTTCAAATAAGATAGAATTCTAGGTAAAACCAAAGACTAAAACTATACTATGAGCGAAACATAGATTTAAAGGAATATTAGCTTACCCAAAATTCGCGGTGTTATAATCATCCCCAACTCGGACACAATTTCGTCCTCGAAATCTGAGCTATACGAATAGGTGAGGATACCTTCGCTTCATGTCATCTTTGGCTTCCCACGTCACATTGGCCCCACGATGGTGTTACCATTGTACCTTGACCATAGTGAGTTCCTTGTGGCGAAGTTTCTTGGACTTCCTCTCTAGGATTGCGTTTGGTTCTTCCACACAATGATTTCATTCATCCACTCTTATCTCTGAGAGGGGAATAGCGCTCTCCTCTTCCGCCAAGCACTTTCTGAGATAACAAACGTGGAAAGTGTTGTGGATTCCGTGAATGGTCCAAGGAAATAGGGACTCCGCTTCCCACGCTTTCTAAACCGAATTATCCCTTTCCAAGGGGACACCTTAAGCATCACACGGTCTCCCACTTGGAACTCCGTCGGCCGTCTCTTCTTGTCGGCATAGCTCTTTTGCCGATCTTGAGCTGCCTTCAACCGTTCCCGAATGCCCTTCACCTTGTCGGTCGTTTCTTGCATAACTTTGGGTCCGACGAATTGCTTCTCGCTCGCTTCAATTTCCGGTCGTTTCTTGCATAATTTCGGTTCCGGCGAATTTCGGTGCCATCCCAATACTCGAGTGGTAGCTATTATTGTAAGCGAACTCCACCAATGGTAGGTGAGAGTCCCAACTACCTCTGAAATAAATCATGCAAGACCTTAACATGTCTTCTAGCGTCTGAATCGTTCTCTCACTTTGGCCGTCGGTTTGGGGATGGTAGGTTGTACTCAACTTTACTTCGTGCCAAGCTCTTTCTGTAGGCCATCCCAGAATTTTGAAGTGAACCGACTATCGCGGTCCGACACAATGGACAAGGTAATCCATGTCTTGAAACCACCTCATCGATGTAGAGTTTTGTCAACTTGTCCATCGGTAGGGTCTCGCACATGGCCAAGAAGTGAGCGCTCTTGGTCAAACGATCAACTATCACCCAGATGGTGTCGTGACCTCGTAAGGTTTTAGGTAACTTAGTCACAATGTCCATGGTGATATGTTCCCATTTCCATTTGGGGATCTCTAAAGATTGGAGGCTTCCGTAAGGTCGGTGATGCTCGGCCTTCACTTGCAAGCAAGTTACATAACGCTCCACGTAACGTGCTACATCCAATTTCATTACCGGCCACCAGTAATGAAGTTTCAAATCCTTGTACATCTTCGTACTCCCCAGTGAATGGAATATTTGGACTTATGGGCATCTTCAAGAAGAAGTTCATGGTTGCCCCCAACTTTGGGCACCCACGCACGCCCGTTGAACAACTTCACCCCACGACTATCCTCCGTCAAGAGTAATTGTTGCTTCATCGTTACCTCATCCTTGAGTTTCTCTTCCAACAAAGCCTCCACTTGAGATGTCTTGATCTTTTCAATAAGGCTCGACACTAGCTCGATCCTTGAAAGGGTAGTCCGATTGCTTCCGCTATAGTCCTTCCGACTCAACGCATTAACTACCACATTCGCTTTATCGGGGTGGTAGAGCAACTTGCAATCATAATACTTTAGTAACTCAAGCCACCTCCTTTGCCTCATGTTCAACTCCTTTTGATCAAAGACGTATTTCAAGCTCTTATGATCCGTGTAGAGCGTTCATTTCGTGCCGTAAAGATAATGTCTCCATAGCTTCAAGACGAACACTACCGCCGCCAACTCCAATCATGGTAGGATAGTTCTTCTCATCAACTTTGAGTTGTCTCGATGCGTATGCGATCACCTTTCCTCTTTGCATCAATACACATCCTAGACCCATCTTTGAAGCGTCACTATAAACCACGAAGTCTTCTGATCCCTCGAGTAGAGATAAAATTGGAGCTTCGCACAACTTCTTTTGTAAGGTCTGGAACGCCTTCTCTTGCGCCTCGACCCAAACAAACTTCACATTCTTCTTGGTTAAAACGGTCAAGGCGGAGGCAATTTTGGAGAAGTTTTGAATAAATCTCCAGTAATAGCCCACCAAACCCAAGAAGCTTCGTATTTCGGATGGGCTCTTGGGAGGTTCCCAATTCATCATTGCTTCAATTTTAGAGGGGTCCACCTTCACTCCGTCTCAAGTGACAACATGGCCCAAAAATTGAACCTCCTCCAGCCAAAAGTCGCACTTGGAGAACTTGGCATACAAGCTCTCGTTCCTCAATACTTCTAGGACTTCACGAAGGTGTTGCTCATGTCCCGCTTCGCTTTTGGAATACACGAGTATGTCATCAATGAACACGATGACCGACTTATCATGGAATGGTTGGCACACTCTATTCATCAAATCCATGAACACCTTCGGTGCGTTAGTTTGGCCAAACGACATTACTAAGAACTCGTAATGACCGTAACGCATCCTAAAAGCCGTCTTCGGGATGTCGTCTCCCTTCACCCTCACTTGGTGGCATTCCGAACGTAGATCGATCTTTGAAAAGCGACCTGCTCCTTACAGTTGATCAAACAAATCGTCGATCCTCGGGAGCGGATACTTATTCTTCATTGTTTCCTTATGCAGTTCACGGTAATCGATACACATCCTCATGGTACCGTCCTTCTTCTTGACGAACAAGACCGGAACTTCCCAAGGCGACGGGCTCGACCTTATAAAACCCTTCTCTAGAAGATCTTGGAGTTGGGCCATCATTTCTTGCATTTCAGACGGCGCCAACCGGTACGGGGCTCGAGCAATCGGAGCCACCCCCAGAACAAGGTCAATCCGAAACTCCACTTGACGATCGGGTGATAAGCCGAGCAAGTTGTCTGGGAAGACGTCGAGAAACTCCTGTACCACCTTCACGTCCTCGAGTTTCTTCTTCTCGAGCTTGGTGTCAATTACGTACGCCAGGAAGGATGAGCATCCCTTCACCAAGCATTTTCGTGCCTTAGCCATGGTGATGATCGCCACGTCACCCTTTCTTCTCTTACCATAAACAGTCACAACATGACCGCTAGAAATGGGGAGTCGGATTAGTTCCTTGGAACATATGATTTCAGCATGATTTTCCGCTAACCAATCCATACCGACTACCACGTCGAACCCGCCAATGACCATAGGCATCAAATTGATTGGAAGTTCCTTCCCATCAATCCCAATAGTGCATTCCATCAAAACATCACGGATTAACACCTGACTACCATTTGCTATCTCAACCACTAAGGCATCCTCTAGACTACTAGTGGGCATAGCAAGCTTTTGGCGAAAAGATTCGGACACGAAAAAGAAACTAGCACCAGAATCAAAAAGCACACGAGCATGTACAGAGTTTAGGAGAAAGGTACCCGATACCACATCTGCCGATGCCTTAGACTCCTCGGTGGTCATCTAAAAGGCTCGCCCCGGAACCCTCGAAGGGTTCTCTTTCTTCTCTGGCACGCCACCCGCCTTTAGCTTCGGGAAATCCCTCTTCACATGCCTCGGTGCCTTGCACTCAAAGCAGATAATCCCCCTCACTGGGCAATATCTCGTAGGGTGATCGGTCTTCCCATACTTTTAGCACGAAAACGGGGTGGAGATGCAATTACCATGGTGCTTACTCCGACACTTTTGGCACCATCTAGCTTCATGTCAGTTATCAGAATTCCGATTCCCGACAAATGGCCGAGACCTCTTGGGAGGTCCGGAATTGTTTTACCATTTTCTTTTTCTCCCACCTTGGCTCTCTCTTCCTTTCCCCTGGCGTAGACGTCCTCCATAATTTGGGCCTCCTCGACGGTCTCACGGAGGGTGATGGCTTTGGAGTTTCAAACCATCACCATGATGTCCGCCGGTAGGCCCTTTAGACTCTTTCCTTTTCAGTCGCGGCCACATGATCCACCAACTCCAGCTTCTCCATGAATTATCGGGTGTACTCCCTCACCGGCATGCTCCCCTTCTTGAGAGCTTGGAACTCGACCTCGATCTTATCCATGATCCGCTCGTTGCAATACTCCTCCATGACTTTTTCCTTCAAAGAGGTCTAAGTCAATTGAGCTAGAACAGTAGGGGAGAGGGTGGACTTAGTGTCATTCCACCAAATGAGAGTGGGTCCCCGAAGCATCTGAGACCCAAAACGGAATTTCTTGCCCTCTTCACACTCGTTGGAGTCGAATTCCTGCTCTATCTCGTGGATCCAGCTCATACATGCAACTGGATCGTTTGACTCGGAGAACTCGGGTGTCTTGCTGTACAAAAAGGACTTGTAGGATCAAGCCCTCCTACCTTGCCTCACATCAACCGTCGTCGGCTCCTCGGTTGGATTACCTCCGGATCCGACCACCACAACGTTCTCCGCAACCGTTTCATTCCTACGATTGCTCACATCTCGGTCTTCGATTACCTTCAGAAGAAACTCTTGCTATTGGCCATGGCCTCATTCATCGCCAACATCAAAATGGCCAACATCTCAGACTGAGGGGTCACTTCGCGAATGACCGGATTTGACGATGCAAGCTCGACCCTTGGTATAACCTCAGGCCCTCCGCCCAACAATGGCGGTATGGGTGGACGGGTAGCGGCTTCAACCCTCCCCGGTTGATCCGCCGTTGAAGCTGTTGTCTCACCCCCGTCGACAGGTTTACGCGGTCTTCCACTCATAATAACCATCTTTAATATACCACACACGTACAAGAATGGAGGTAAGAATAGGTTGTACGAATTTAAACACAAAGAAACGTACTAATACATTCATTAATCATCATAACAATAGTACATCAAGCACGCTCACGTAACAATACATTCACAATAGCATTATCTAAGTGAAATTATGAACATATTCAACACAAGAAGTCTCGTTACCATCATCACTATTTTCAATTAGTGTAATTCCGTTGACTTCTAAGACCATCCTATCTTAGAAATTCTACCCAATCTCACAAATCATAACTTAATATTCTCAGTCTAAGTCTAGACATCTTACATTCATGCCTAGTTCACTTAAACTAGAGCTCTGATACCAACTTGTAACACCCTAAAAATAGGGGTAAATTTAAACCTGATAAGGCTACAAAGGACATCTTAAAGAGAAATTAATCACCCAAAAGGGGAAACTGTAATAGCGTATACAAATACTATGAATGGACAATAAGTTAACAACAAACTAATCTAAATCATTAAATCTATATTATGGTGTTTGTCAACCCAATTCTCCTAAAATTTCTATCCTTTTCTATATGCCAATGCCCAAAAGGTATGTCTCCAAAAGATGCCATAATGGACAACACTCGTCCCTCAAACTTTGGACGCCCCACCGCTAAGGGAACTGTTATACAAGCCATTTGAGAAAAAAGTGTTAGGCTAAACGCCTAGTGAGGACTAACAGTTTATATCAAAAATTTGGTAATAAATTGAATATAAATAAATAACTTTTCAATGAGTTAAGTAAATAAATGTAACGACAACCACATAAGAACCTTTCGGTCCAAAAACATCTTATGATGACGGGAGAGACTTGATTTCCAAGGATCATGGTCGAACACAAAAGTAAGCCACTTTCCTAGTTGTGAGCTTAATACTTGGACCCATGTCCACGAACAACGTCGGTTCGTACTCAGATGTGGGGGAGGGCATCCGAGGATCCAAGTCATACTCATTCACTAGGATTACATTTACGGCCATGGTTAGTATACGGTCCCACATAACTGTACCAAATTGCCTCCAAGGACCCAATGTCTCAACTAGTTACAAACGGGAAATTATCCCAAAATTAAGCCGACTTTATACCTATGGATCCACTAGTAATAGTCTAAAGCTTGTCACCATTACATTGGTGACTCAAACCATAATCACACATATAGTTTACAATTTACCTTCCCATAAATGTTTTGTTTATCATTCTGAAAATATTTTCATCATTTGATGTATACTTGAAAATTAACATCATTACAACCAACGATCACCCACAAGTTTCATATTTCCTCAAATACTTTTACCAAGCCAAACCCATCTTGAAATGAAACCATAAACTTGGCCAAAATACATTTACTCCAATATTTAACCATAAATAACAAGGCCAACATGCTTTCATAGTTTTATACATATGATACTTCATTATTTCACAAAAGGTAAAGAAACTCTAAAAATCCCTAAAACATCAAGTTAGGTCAAAATCCTTTCAACAAATAAAATGTGATAAAGGAGATGATTAGAAGTCTAAAAGGGTAATTTTAGCATTTGAGTCTTGTATGTCGTATAATCCTTTTTGTTTCGTACATATATCTAATTAATTAAAAATGCATAATTAGGAGGTAAATACCTATATTCGTGATCATAGTTATTGTTGACAATTGTATCGTTGGACTAAGAGAACGCAGATTAAATAGGGTTGAAATTGAAAATTTTGGAGCTTCGGGGGTGTGTTAGGCGACAGGTACAACGATTTTTCCATTAACATTCTCGCGTAGGGAACTATCGCGGGGAAGGTCCCCCATTTAGTACACATTAGGCGATTGTGCCCGGCGATAGTGACCGGGGCTTAACCGCGTGTCAATTGCATGGGGAACAAGCAGGGCACTGTACACCTCTAGCACTCTCGCATGTCAATTTCGCTTTCGGCCCTAGTCTTTTAATACCTTAACTCTCTTTTTTTTTTGGGAGAAAGAGACTTAATTTGGGGGGAGTTCAAGGTTTCATTTTTCTCTCATTTCAAAGGTGATTTTCACTATATTTCCTCACATCTCTCCTCATTGAATGCAAAGGAAATAATCAAGGATTAAATGCTCACCTACTAGTGATCTAGTGTCCATCTCAAAAAGCACAAGTGCCATCAAGCCCCAAATCATTCCTCTCCACCACTAGGGTTTTCACCATCTCTAGGGTCTTCACTTTACAAATCCATTGGGTGAGTTTTTTGCTATTTCCTTCCATAATATGCTATAAAATGCTTACTTGAACTATGTGGTAGTATTTGATAACTTTGACCTAAAAATGGTAACTCATAATTATGGTGTACCTTGTTTATGTGAAGGTGATTACTTTGGTCATGTGATGTTTATAATGACTTTGGAACACGCTGATGTAACATGGTGGTTTGGAGATTTTGGGAGTAGATACTTGATACTAAAGAGAGATGATTACCTTGAGATTTTATGGACCAAATATCCCTAAATATATAAGTAATGACCTTGTTGGTGATTTTAGTGAAATCATCAGTCATTTTGTGTAATTGGATTCACAAAGATAATAATGGGCTTTGTAGCTAAGCTATAACACGAGTTAGGAGGTATGGAGTGCACACTCGTGTAAGATAACTATGACCCGGGATTGTTGGACGGTCGTTTGGTGGTTTGTTATTAAAATAGTGCATCGGGCGGGTTGTGCCGCAGGTTAACCCGCGCGGCTACCCGCGCCGTGCACTGTCGTGTGGGGACGAAACAGTGGCCCGGGCGGGTTGCGCCGCGGGCTAACTCGCGCAGCTACCCGCGCCATGGCACTGTTGCAGATCTTAATTCTGTAACTCCCAATTCTCTTTGTAACCCCCAAATCAGTTTTGTAACCTACTCAATTATGACCAATTAACAATCAATACCATTAATTGGTTGATTATTATCATTAATAATATAGCTTCGGTTACGATTCTCTTGGTGTTTAAATAGTGTCGATTTCTGCCAGAATCGATACGGTGAATTTGAGATTATCCTCGAGTGTATTTTGTGATACCCAGGCAGAATAGGGTCGAAATAACACTTAAGGAAAGCGAGCTCTCACGCGATCTCATATTCTATCCAAGCTTCGATCATATCTCATCTCTCTCTACCCATCGATTTCTGCAACCCCACAAATCCCCCAACAATCTTAAGTGTTATTACGTTCGTGAGAGATGGCGAGTGATCAATCGGTGAGAGACATGACGACCAAGTTCACCAAGCTGGAGAAGTTTGAAGGCGTCGACTTTCGACGATGGCAAAAGAAGATGCACTTCTTGTTGACCACGCTGAAGGTCGTGTACTTGTTAAGCACGCCCATGCCGGAGGTGATGGAGGACGAGACGTTGGAGATGACCCGGTGTCGCGGAAAATGGGAGAATGACGACTACATATGTCGCGGTCACATCTTGAAAGGTATGTGTGACTCCCTCTTCAATATCTATCAAAATTTTGAATCCGCTAAAGAGCAGTGGGACTCTCTTGAGTCCAAATATATGGCGGAGGATGCTTCTAGTAAGAAGTTCCTCGTAAGTAATTTTAATAATTACAAAATGGTGGATCCAAGGCCTGTGATGGAGCAATACAATGAGCTCCTATGCATTCTAGGCCAATATGCTCAACATGATATGAAGATGGACGAATCCATCTCCGTATCGAGCATTATTGATAAATTGCCTCCCTTTTGGAAAGACTTCAAACATATGTTGAAACACAAGAAGGAAGAGTTGTCTCTTGTACAACTCGGTAGTCACTTGCGCATAGAGGAATTTCTTCGGGCGCAAGAGACTGAGAAACCTAAAATGAAAGAGGTTTTTGCACCTTCGGTGAACATCGTGGAAGAGGGAAGATCCAACAACTTCAAGGGAAAACGTAAGTTCAATGAAGCCAAGAAAGGGCCCAATAAAAAGGTTAAATTAACCTGTTGGACTTGTGGTATGACCGGACATCTCAAGCGGGATTGTCGGGTTGTCAAGAATAAAAGTGGAGCAAGCACAAGTGATGGTGGGCAAGGATCCAACGATCAACACCCACGACAAGGTCAATTTATTGACTTTGGTGTTAATTCAAATTTGAATTATGTACCACTAATATCCGAATCATTTTATGTGCAGGATGATAATGATGCTTGGTGGATTGACACGGGTGCATCGAGTCATGTGTGCAAGGATCGACGTTGGTTCTCCTCTTTGGAACCGGTTGAAGACGGATCTGTGCTACACATGGGGAACGAGTCAAATGCTCCCATTCTTAGACGTGGCTTAGTTAGACTAGAATTTAGCTCTAATAAAATTATTGAACTTGTTGACGTTTTGTTTGTACCACAAATTCGAAAGATTTTGGTTTCCGGTAGTACCTTGAATAAGTTAGGATATAGGCAAGTTTTTGAGTCCGGAAAGTTTACCTTGTCTAAAGGTGGCTCTTTTGTAGGATTCGGTTATTTGAATAATGACATGTTCATGTTAAGTTTAAATAAAAAGAATTTTGTTTCGAATTCTATTTATATTGCAAATGAAGTTCTTGTTGATTCTAGTTTATGGCATGCTAGACTAGGTCATGTTAATTTTAAAAGAATGGTTGAAATGTCAAAAGACGGTCTTATTCCGGCTTTTGACGTTAAAACCGGAAAATGTAAAACTTGCATGTTGACGAAGATCACTAGGCAACCGTTTCCCAATGTTAAAAGGGATTCGTCAGTGCTTGAATTAATTCATAGTGATCTTTGTGATTTGCATTCAACTCCGTCTTTTGGTAATAAAAAGTATGTCGTTACTTTTATTGACGACGCTTCACGGTTTTGTTATATTTATTTATTGCACTCAAAAGATGAAGCGTTGGATAAATTTAAAATTTATAAAACGGAAGTTGAATTGCAAATGAAGGGTTTAATTAAATGTTTACGCACCGATCGTGGTGGGGAATTTTACGACCCCATGTTTTTCCAATCCGTAGGAATAATTCATGAAACTATGGCGCCTTATACACCACAACAAAATGGTGTGGCGGAACGGAAAAATAGAGTTCTCAAAGAAATGGTGAAATCTATGTTATCCTACTCGGGATTGAGTGATGGATTTTGGGGTGAAGCCATGTTAACGGCTTGTTATTTATTAAATCGAGTTCCCAATAAAAGGAACAAGATTACCCCATATGAACTTTGGTTCAAGAAAAGGCCTAACTTGAATTATATTCGAGTTTTGGGTTGTCGAGCGGTTGTTCGACTACCCGAACCCAAAAGGAAAACCTTGGGTGAAAAAGGTATTGAATGCATCTTTGTTGGATATGCCGAGCATTCAAAGGCATATAGGTTCTATGTTATTGAACCTAATGATTCTATAGCGATTCACACCGTTATAGAATCGAGAGATGCATTATTCGATGAGACTAGATTCTCTTCAATACCTCGGCCGAAGGATCTTGTTCCAAATACTAGTGTAACTAGTGAGGTTGAATAACAAGCAATTGTTCCAACCGAATCTCCAATGCTTCGAAGGAGCAAAAGAGGAAGGATTGAAAAATCCTTTGGTCCCGATTTCCAAGTATACTTGGTAGAAGGATCAAGAGATGAAATTGGATCACAATTCTCTTACTGTTATAGTATTGAGGAAGATCCAAAATCATTTGGTGAGGCTATGAAGTCTCAAGATATTGCTTTCTGGAAAGAAGCAATAAATGATGAGATGGATTCCATCATGGGGAATAATATTTGGGTATTATCGGACTTGCCACCGGGTTGTAAACCGTTGGGTTGCAAGTGGTTCTTCAAAAGGAAGATGAAAGCCGATGGATCAATCGAAAAGTTCAAAGCTCGATTGTTAATCCAAGGCTTTAGGCAACGGGAAGGCATCGATTATTTTGATACCTATGCCCCGGTTGCAAGAAGCTCCACGATTAGATTGTTGATAGCCTTAGGAGTTATCCACAATTTAGTGATTCACCAAATGGATGTCAAAACGGCATTCTTAAATGGTGACTTGGAGGAAGAAGTTTACATGAAACAACCGGAAGGTTTTATTATGCCCGGGATGGAGCATAAGGTTTGTAAACTTGTAAAATCATTGTATGGGCTTAAACAAGCACCCAAACAATGGAATCAAAAATTTGGTGAGGTTATCTTGTCCAACGGTTTCATGTTAAACCAAGAGGACAAGTGTGTATATAGCAAACTTGACATATCCGGTAACGGAGTAATAATTTGCTTATATGTTGATGACATGTTGATCTTTGGCACTGACCAAAATCAAGTTGATAAAACTAAAGAGTTTTTGTCATCAAAATTCTCCATGAAAGATATGGGAGAAGCGGAGGTGATCCTTGGAATAAGGATCAAGCGTGAGAACAAAGGGATTGCAATTACGTAATCTCATTACATCGAGAAAGTATTAAAGAAATTTAATTACTTTGATTGTTCTCCGGTGAGTACTCCATTTGATCCGAGTGTGAAGCTTATGCCCAATTCGGGTGAAGCTGTGTCACAACTCGAGTACTCAAAGGCTATTGGTTGCTTGATGTATGCCATGACAAGCACTAGGTCGGACATCGCTTTTGTCGTAGGCAAGTTGAGTAGATATACTAGTAATCCTAGTATACATCATTGGCAAGCGATAGGACGAGTATTTAAATACTTGAAGAAAACCATTGATTATGGTTTGTCATATGTCGGGTTTCCTTCGGTTTTAGAGGGATATTCGGATGCAAGTTGGATTACCAACTTAGAAGATCACTCTTCTACGAGTGGTTGGGTATACTTGCTTGGGGGAGGTGCCATTTCATGAGCTTCCAAGAAGCAAACTTGCATCACGAGTTCGACTATGGAGTCGGAATTTGTGGCATTAGCCGCTGCCGGTAAAGAGGCGGAGTGGCTAAGGAATTTAGTCCACAAAATTCTGTTATGGCCAAAACCAATATCACCCATTTCTATCCGTTGTGATAGTGCGGCTACTTTGGCTAAAGCTTATAGTCAAGTGTACAATGGCAAGTCTAGACACCTAGGTGTTAGACATAGCATGATTCGTGAGCTAATCACGAATGGGGTGATTTCAGTTGAATTTGTTCGGTCGCAACAAAATCTAGCGGACCACTTGCGAAGGGGTTAGCTAGGGACTTGGTTCACAAGTCGGTAATCGGGATGGGTTTAAAGTCCATTTGAATCTCTAACGGTGAGATACCTAATTCCCTTCTAATACAACGTTAGAAGTTGAATTCAATGGGAAAGCTCACTCTAAGGGATTGGAGCACAAGGTAATCATCCCAAGGTATGTGCTCGGTACTGCAAGCGAGGAGGTAATTGTTCTTTTGTTAAAATGCATGTGCAAGTGCATGATGAAAGGAACTACCTATATGAGTGCGAAGTATGGCCGCTTCAAGAAGCTTGGACTAAGTTTTGATGCACTCACGAATGGATAAGGACACACGGCCTGTATAGTGTCAAGTTTAAACTTTAGAGAATTTTAAATTCATGTGTATGTTATTTTCTGGTACTAAAATGGGTTGAAGGGTTCAATCCATAGGACACCCGAATTCTCAAGTATTTGAAATGTGTAATGTACTAAGATGGAAATTCAATCTTTTAGATATTTTCATTTATGCATGAGTTTGTTTCCTATATTAACTGTTGTTTGTGAATCAAGGATTGCACTAAAATGGGGGAGGAATGTTGGTGATTTTAGTGAAATCATCGGTCATTTTGTGTAATTGGATTCACAAAGATAATAATGGGGTTTGTAGCTAAGCTATAACACGAGTTAGGAGGTGTGGAGTGCACACTCGTGTAAGCTAACTATGACCCAGGATTGTTGGACGGTCGTTTGGTGGTTTGTTACTGAAACAGTGCACCGGGCGGGTTGTGCCGCGGGTTAACCCGCGCCGTGCACTGTCGTGTGGGGACGAAACAGTGGCCCGGGTGGGTTGCGCCGCGGGCTAACTCGCGCGGCTACCCGCGCCGTGGCACTGTTGCAGATCTTAATTCTGTAACTCCCAATTCTCTTTGTAACCCCCAAATCAGTTTTGTAACCTACTCAATTATGACCAATTAACAATCAATACCATTAATTGGTTGATTATTATCATTAATAATATAGCTTCGGTTACGATTCTCTTGGTGTTTAAATAGTGTCGATTTTTGCCAGAATCGATACGGTGAATTTGAGATTATCCTCGAGTGTATTTCGTGATACCCAGGCAGAATAGGGTCGAAATAACACTTAAGGAAAGCGAGCTCTCACGCGATCTCATATTCTATCCAAGCTTCGATCATATCTCATCTCTCTCTACCCATCGATTTCTGCAACCCCACAAATCCCCCAACAGACCTTTTGATTTATTATGTCCTAGAAATATGTAGTTATGCATGATGGAACTTCATAAGTGAGGAAAAAGGGGAAACATGTTATATTTTGATGATTAATTACTTGGAATATGTGAAATAACATTTATGGGAGAAGTAAGATAAATGCTTTATCGTTGATATATATTATATACTGATTTGATTATGATCGTAATTGAGAATTGTGTCTAAATCCTTGTGCATGTGGATTTAAAATATGTGTTGAGAATTGGGATTTTGTAGGCCAATCTTTCGACCACTGGACAGTATACAATAAAGGACATCGATGTCCTTGAGGTGGAACTCGTCTAGTTTGAGTATGCAATAAGGTTCCATAAATCCTTAAGGTGTAACTCTACGGAGTAAGCAATAAAGGAATGGGATGGTTTAAGGTTGTGATACCTACGTGGTATGTGCACTAAGACTAGAACCAGAGGTGTAACCCGATAACATCGTTAGGTGACTCCACTCACGTGTTCTTGTCACCTTGATGGAAACGGGTCTCCCCCGTGTTTCAAGAGTTATCTCTCGTGTATATATTCAAGTGTGGGATATCTTGTGAAAGTTCGTGGCGTATGGTAATGTGCTACTAATTCGGTTCCGTAACAATTATAATGCACTTTAATGTTGTTTATGTATATATGTACTTACATAATGTCTCACTAGGCTTCTAGCCTAACACTTGTTTGTGATGTACATTGGTTTTCAGGTCCCTCTAGTGGTGGGCCTAAGACGGGTTGATATGTTGTTTGGTGTAGCTAGGAGCACCCAAGGAGTCAACTATTTGGGATTTTTGAGAAGAGAGATAGTTTTAGAGATATATGGACACCCACATTAATCTAGTTATTAAAGTCTAGATTAAGTCGGTTGTTACTTTTATATCTCATTTTTATGATGACATTTATTGTACAAACTTTCCCCCTAGTGGGTTAGAGTTGTTGATCATTTAATTTTGAAGTTTTATTTATTCTTTTACTGAAAATTTCCCTATTCTTAAATGTTAAATTTTAGGGTGTTACATTATTGCATGATCCTCCCTATACATATATATTATATATAATGTATTATACATATAGAGAAAAGTTCAAATGAAAACTCAATTTTCATTGTACACGTGAGGACAAATCTCAACCATTCCATCTCTATTGATCCAACAACTCACGTTAAATAGAGTTTTTAATTTTAAGATGCTTAGGGGTAAAAATGGAAGATAATTTAAACTCACGCCTACTATATTTGACTTTTTATTTTCTTTTTTAATTAAAAACTTTTACCCACTTAAACTTTAAAATAAATTATCTCAAAAATTACTAATATTTTAATCAAACAAATTACCTCAAAAAAACGAGAATTTCATGCTATTCGATATGACATCCATCTCAATATAGTTTTTTTTTGTTGTTTTAACCGTTTTTACGTGAAATGTTATCTATGTGTTATATTCATTATGAATATTTATGTACGTTCAAGTTTGTCCAACACCTTGATACCGTAACTATGTAACTCGACACCACCTTCTTCAACACTTTCTTCAACGTCGTAAGGCATCGCGTTCTTCAGCACCGTAACCCAACACTGATCGAGGCGAATCGAGAACCTATCGAGTAATTCGGTTGTGAACCAGGGAACAAAAAAGAGCACGTCACGTCTCCACACCTTCACGAGTCATTCATGTATTATTCATCATGAATAATGTATCATTCAAGTTGAATAATACAACATTCACGGTGAATAATACACGATTCATGAATTTGTGTATTATTCATCCAGAATGTTGTGTAATTCATCCTGAATACTATATTATTTATCATGAATAATGAATAAACGTTCACATTTGTTATTCATACTGAATGTTGAACATCTGGGGATGCGCATACATATTCATAATGAATTAAATCAAATTTCGGTTGTGAAGTGGGAAACCAAATAGAGTGTGTCATGTGTCTACACCTTCACGGGTGATTCATATATTATTCATCATGAATAATGTATTATTCATGATAAATAATACAACATTCAGGGTGAATAATACATGATTCATGATGAATAATACATGAATCATGAATTCGTTTATTATTCATCATGAATAGTGAATGGACGTTCACCTTTGTTATTTAATACTGAATGTGGACACCCGGGGACGTGCATACATATTCATAATGAATATAACACATATATAGAATTTCACGTAAAAAACGCTAAAAACGAAAAAAAAACTATATCGAGATGGAGGTCATATCGAAAAACATGAAATTCTCGTTTTTTGATGTAATTTGTTTGATTTAAATATTAGTCATTTTTAAGATAATGTATTTTAAATTTTAAGGGGGTAAATTTTTTTAATTAAAAATAAAAATAAAAAGCCAAACAAGATAGACATTGATTCAAATTTTCAATTTTGTCCTTAATCGCTTCTCAATTAATGTTATTATGTTTTAACCATTGATTAGTTTTCTAAGTTTTGATCAATGGTTAGGATTTGTCCTCATGTGCACAATAAAAAATAAGTTTTCATTTGAAGCCACCCCTATATATATATATATATATATATATATATATATATATATATAGAGAGAGAGAGAGAGAGAGGGGGGGGGGGGAGGATCATGCGAGAAACAAACTAATTTGCGAGAAGGCGAGAAGGAATGTGGGCCACATAATTTCTTAATTAAAAAACCATAAATAAAAAATAAAAATAGTTTTAGAAATTAGGATAATTATCATTTTAAATTGGATAAATCCTTAAAATTCTGATTATATCTTTTAGATTTATTTATTTTTTATGCGTCATTTATATTCAGACATATATTATCATATGTGATATTTACAAAAATCCACCTAGTGGGATCATATGTGATACATAATAATATATCACATGTTAAACGAAGTTAATCACATATGATTCAAAACGTAAATCTAAAAAATAGAGAAAAAAAATGGTAAAATAAATAATGAATTAGTTATGGATATCACATGTGATATTTGATAAAAATTATGATTTTATCTAGAAAATAATAATATAAATTTGATAAAAAAAAATTATGAATTTATTAAAATTAAAAAATAAATAAAATTTTAAAGATATTATGAGATTTTTAAGGATTTATCCAATTCAAATTGTAATTATCCTAATTTTTTTTAAAAAAATTATGCTATTTTTTAATTAATAAATTATGTGGCTCTTATTCTTTCTCGCCTTCTCGCAAATTGACTATCTTCTCGTTTGAACCTGCCCCTATATATATATTGTGTATATATATATTATACAAGTTATTTTGCCAATAAATCTATATACGACTTAATCATTTGAGAACTCCAATTTTTTTTAGATTTGTGAGATCGATCCTTAACCCCTACTTTAAAATAATTGGTGTTATTAATTAATGAGATAATTAATGTTATTTATTAAATAAAAGTTAATGCATTTAATTTTTTAGGAAATTTAAATTCAATGCATATTTCTATCTCTCTTCTCTCTTTTCTTTTGTCCATAACATACACTTAAATATGTATATAAGATGAACACATTATGAACACAATGTAAATAACATTAAGAAATTTCTTTCTTCGGTGTTCACATAGTGTCCATAAGTGGTAGGCTAAGATTTATTTGGTTGTTTTAGTTGGTGTTCACAATTTGTTCACAAGTGATAAGTTTTGGTTTATTTTGTTGTTTTAGTGGTATGTTCATAGGCTATACCACATCTCGTAGATTTAAAGTGTGTTCTCAATGTATTCCCAAACTATAATAATACTTTTGAAAAAGTGTTCACAATATGTTCATCTTATGTGCACATTTGTGTGTGTGTGTGTGTGTGTGCGTGCACGCATGCATATACATTATGGAGAGAGGAAAGAATAAAGAGTAGCATGCAAGGGAGAAGAATACAAACCAATCTCAACTGTCATCTAGGCTAATGAATATCTGTTTCCATAAATATCTTGATTTGTTCTAATCTAAAGCATTGATCATAATGAATTAACTTTGATCATCTTTATAAACATCCAGATCATAATAAGTAACCCTTAATCATTTTCCATAAATATCTCACTTATTTGATTTGTATGCACTAGGGTGTGTTTGGTACAGAGAGTTCCATTTCTCTTGTTTGGTGACTCTGAGAAAAGAAAATTGAGAATTAAACCAATTCTTTTTCCCTACTTTTAATTCTCCACAAAGTGAAGAGAAATGGTGAGATTTCAAGATGAGGAAATTGAAGAGAAATGGTGAGATCTCGACGCTCTCTCTCTCCCTCACGTCGTCCCTCTCTCTCTCCCTTTCGGCGCTCTCCCTCTCCACCGGCTCTTTCTCTCTCACGTCGCTCTCCCTGCCGGCGCTCTCCCTCCCGGGGCTCTCCCTCTCCACCGGCTCTCTCTCTCTCTCTCGTCGCTCTCCCTCTCCACCGGCGATCCAGCTCCTCGTCGCTCTTCTCCACCGTCCGGCGCACGACCTCATCGTTCTTCTTCTCGTTCTCGCCGACGTGATGCTGCTCTGCGCCGATCACAACTATCGGTATGTTGAAATTTCTAGGGTTTAGTTTTATAAGTAATCTTGAAGGGGTTATCGGTTGGTTTTCTTGAAAAATGGAGAGTCTATCTCTCACCACAACTACCACCGATACTTCAAAGCTTATGGGAGTAGAATCCCAGGTTGAATTTTGAAATTGCTTGTTCAAGTTTGAAATTGCTTATGGGTGTTGCTTGTTCAGAGTTTGAAATTGCTTATGGGTGTTGCTTGTTCACTGTAAATAAGCAACTGCAACCATTAATCTAAATTTAGCTTGGATTAATTATTTGGTTTTGGTTTATACCAAAAATGACTCTTTGATTGCAATCTCTATAATCTGTAACCGGGGTTTCAGATGATAGGTTGGTATAATTTTCTGTTGAAATCTTTGTGCTCCCAAACAAGAGAAATGATTCTGTTACATTTCTCTGCTGAATTCTCTGTGCTACCAAACAGGAGAATCAATTCCTATTCTCCAGACCAATTCTCTTTCTCTGCAATCATTTTCTCTGCAATTCCATTCTCTGTACCAAACGCACCCTAGGAGATTTCCAAATGATTAAGACTATATATATATCCGTAATTTAGTCTTGATTTAGTAAATGGTAATTTACATTTTTTTTCACATCAAATATATGTTAGTTTAATTATTATTTATAATTTAAGAAAAATAAACAATTTCAAGGAAAGGGTATTTTGGTCATTTTCATTGTTTCTTCCCAACTCATAAGCTATATTCTGTAACCCAAACAAACTGATTTTAATTTATTTGAAGAATTACATTTCATTTCCTGTCAACCAAATACTAGGTCAAACCTAATAACATTCCCTTATAATTTATGTTAGATTCCAATTCCCTAGATATCCTCCATTTCTTTAGAAATTATTTTGTGAAACAAATGGCCATATAGCGTTGTTATGCAAACATGACAAGACTAGACTAATTGGACAAGACTGAACATGACAAGACTAGAAAATAAAACTGGACTCGACAAGTTGTCCGTCTGGTGTTTGACACGACTAGGACTCGATAGTACTAGGCTGGATTAGTTGTCCCCAAATGTTGTTCAATGATTTCATACAGTAGTCACTGGTGGTGGTGGTTATAGTAGTGGAGGTAGAGGTGATGGTGGTTGGTGGCTAATGGTGGTTGTGGGAGACGTGTACGTAGTATGCGGTGGTAGCTAGAGACGTAAACGAGCGGATTTCGAGTAGAAAGTAGGTTATTTGAGCTCGACTCGAGAAAATAATATTAGGCTCGAGCTCAAATAACTTTTTTAAAGTCAAGCTCAAGCTCGATATTGTTTACGAGCTCGAACTCAAGATTGATTAACTCATTTATTTGCTCAAGCTCGATAATTCATATGTTTTGATTATATAATTTATAAACATATAAAAATGTTTGCCTCAGAAGAGTGTATGCTCGAACGGCTCCGCTCGACTCGACTCGTAAAGTTTAATCGAGCTTTCGATCAAGTCGAGTTGAACATTTGTGTCATGGAGCTCAACTCGTTAAGTTAGACGAGCTTTGTTTTGTGTTCGAGATTGACTAGAGATCGAGAATTAATAAATTTGAGGTCGAGTAGCTCGTTAAAAACTTGAATCGCTTACACTCGAAGTGGTAGTAACCGACAATGGTGGATATGGAAGAAGAGAAAGCGGTAGTTATGGAGAAAGTAGAGGTGGTGTTGTGGTGGTAGCCGATGTGGTCGATAGAGGTGGTGGTGGATGATGGTAGTTGGTAGTTGATGGTGGTGGTGACGGCAATGGGCAGTGGTGGAGGTGTTGGTTGTGGAGGATGTGGAGATGATGGATATGATAGTAGAGGTAGTGCTTATGGAGGTGGTGATGGTAGCTAATTATGGTGGAGGTGGCCGCTAGTGGTGGCAGTGACGACGATGGGCGGTGACGATAGTTGAAGCAAATATCATATCAGGGTTATATTCCATAATGATTTGTAAGTTATTATATGTCCACGACACGTGTCACACAGAGATACTGCTGAGGAATATGTAAACCTATAGGGTCGAACACAAAGAATGCGTTTGTTTTCATCTTTAGAAACCCGGATTAAATCAAGTTGATTAAGGAAATAGTTATTCTTGAAGGATAATTATGAAAATATGTGTTAAACTGTAATTATGATAATTACAGGGTGAAAACGTAATTATGTTAATTATGCACTACTAAAATAAATCGTATTACCGACGGCTGAAACAATCGGTAAACCGTCGGAAAAAGGCTTTAGCGACGGTTTTGTGACGGGAATGATCGTTGGTAAAAAGCTGATCGGTAATATTCAGCGACGGTTTTCCGACGACAATTACCGACAGCTTACCGACGGTTCTAGTTACCGACGGTTTTCCGACGGTATTTACTTATTAAAAATAAATATAAAATAAAATGAAAAAAAAACCGTCGGTAAACCGTCGGTATTTCACTAATTTTTTTCCGACGACTTATTAAAAATAAATAAAAAAATAAAATTAAAAAGATACCGTTGGTAAGCCGTCGGTAAATACCGATTGTTTTTTGCCGTCGGTAATTGTTGTCGGTATTTCACATTTTTCTAGTAGTGACGTGGTGTTATCTGTAATTATATATATGTATATATGTAATTATATTTAAATATTAAAAGATAATTATATATATATATATATATATATTTGAATTTGAATTTGAATATTACAGATAATTACTTTAATCTTATTTAAATCTTATTTCATTATAGTCTATCTATAATTTTTCTGGTATAAATAGGACGCTAGGCTAAACCATTTTTCAATGAATTGAAATCATAATTAGCCAGTGGAGGCGAGAAACGTGTTTGTGTGTGAACAACAAATAGAGGAAACCTCCTTTGGTTTCTTGGTGCTTTGTTTTAATCTTGACTGATCTAAAAAAGGTACGATTCTAAACACCCTATGGTATGGTTTTGATTCTAATTAAATGCGTCATTGAATTTGATTGTGTTTTAGGTGTTTAGAAAAGTTTTCTAATTTTGTAACCAAACTATTTTAATTTTCCGTTACATGTAAACGGTTACAAATTGATTTAAAATTAATAATTTTGAGTTTATCTCGTCTTTGTCCCATATTTTGTTCCACCGAAATTATTACTGGGACTAAAAAGGGTTTTTTTTTTCCCTTCTCTTATCCACCCCCACCACCAAATACCGATTTTTGTGTATATACATGATATTTTGAATATGGAACAATGAGTTTCGTTAAAAGATGTAGTAGTAAACCCAGGCTAAAGGAATTAGAATATGAGGAGTTTGTGGAGATGTTTGTGACGACTGACTGACTCAGCCGTCAAAGAGGAAAAAAAAAGGATGATGAGTCCACGTGTCAATATTTCATTGGTGGACCCCACAAACCGAAACATGAAATTCGTTTTTCCCTTTCTCCAAAAAACTTCCTATTTAAACCCCTTGCGATATGGCCGGATTATCCAATTTCAACTTTGGAGTTACGACTAATTAATTAATTAATTAGCCTCTTCCTCTTTCTTTTCCTTTTCCTAAAACCTCAAAAGCTTTTTACAGTGATGGCTGGCGGTGGACTAGCGGTAGCCGCCGCCGGAGGAGTAGAGTTCGAGGCTAAAATCACGCCTATTGTCATCATCTCATGCATTATGGCCGCCACCGGCGGTCTCATGTTTGGTTACGACGTCGGCGTTTCAGGTGAATATATATAGATCTAAACTGTAATCTGTTTCTTTCTGGTAATTTATATATGATATGGATGTTATATATGAATTCGTTTGATTTTCAATTCACTACTTTGAGGAAATATCAAATCAGAATACGAATCTGGTTTTTCTCTACATTAATTTGCTACACCTTGCTTTATTTACTTGGTGATCGATCGTCCAGATCCAGAATCCACAACATATACAACTAGAGAGATTTTCATTCTTCTTAATTTCCAAATATATAGGATCATAGAAATGGAAATAATTGATTTGAAATATATAGGTGGAGTGACGGCGATGCCGGATTTCTTGAAGAAGTTTTTTCCGGTGGTGTATAGGAAGACGTTAGAAGGGGAGCTAGATAGTAATTACTGCAAATATGACAATCAAGGGTTACAACTATTCACTTCCTCCTTGTATCTTGCTGGACTGACTGCAACTTTCTTCGCATCCTACACCACAAGGCGCCTTGGAAGAAGGCTCACCATGTTGATTGCCGGAGTTTTCTTCATACTCGGAGTCATTTTTAATGCCGCTGCTCAAGACCTCGCCATGCTCATCGTTGGCAGAATTTTGCTTGGTTGTGGAGTTGGTTTTGCTAATCAGGTAATTGCTTCATTTTTCATAACTATATATATATATATTGATTTATATTACTTTTTTAACTTTTATATATACTATATATATATCAAAACCAAATCAAACTAATTAAATAAATTTAAGGGGGTGTTTGTTTGGTTTTTCAGTAAGACCTGAATGGATAAAGTTGTCTGTGTGGATTAATACATTTGTATGGATTGAGAATGTTTTTGTTTGGGAGAGTATTTTTATAGATGGAAGGAACATGTTTTTTAATTGGGAGGGACATGTTTGAAAAAAATATGGCTTTTTGCATAAAGCTCCCCCCTAGAAGCTTACTGAATAAGTCAGTTTCTATATCATTAAGCCACTACCAAATAGTCACACATAACTGACCGAATAAGCTGTGAGTCTCATTAAAATCATTAAGCTGCTAACAAACAGACCCTAAGTATATTCTAAGGTCCGGTAACAAACATATCATTATGCGGAAATGGCCTCTACTTTAAAAGGTTGCGTGTAAACCATTCACTTGTGTGGACTGTGACCGAATAGGAATTAGATAAAAGCCCATTAAAAATTAGAAACTCCTGAAAACTCATTTTGTTAAAATGTCAATAAATGTTTTGTATCTGAAAAAGAAAGAACACATAAATATGTTTAAAAATTTAAACACACACTGCAAAATAATTTAAAGCAATATGAACCATAAATATAAATCAAAATTTTTTTTTTGGAAAGGGTATCCTGGGCCTAATCCCTGACAATTAGGGCCTTTGGCCCAACTGCTAAAGCGTGCAGCCCTGAGTTTATCCTCAGTGACCACAAGTGCTGTTAGGGGGGCTCGAACCCGGGTTGAGCGCTATGAACTCCCCAAGCCTTTACCACCACACCACAACCCTTGTGGTTATAAATCAAACTTATTGGATGATTTTTGTCTATTTTCACGGATTTGAACCTCACTTGTATTGTTTTATGGTTTCAATTAGGTTTCTAAGTTTTAATTAGATCATATCAATATGATTTGGAGATATTATCTAATATAACTCACATATAATTTTAACCTTTTAAAATAAAAAGAATAACATAAGATAATGATTAAGTTCGTTGGACCTACATGGAGATATTAGACACCAACTTTAAAACATATATTAAAATATTTGGAGCTTATTTAATTGTCTTTCCTATCAAGAGGGCGAGGATTAATACTTGTTGCATATTTTATATGATGACACATTGTTTTGCATTGGATATTAGACATGCCTTGAAAAAACAAATATATCTTTAACTTGGTACGTGTATATATATAAATCACATTCAATTATTTATTTGTTCATTATCAACTTTGAAATATATATATATATATATATTTTGCTCTAAATAGGTTGTAGCCACATAACGTGTATGTTTATTTCCTTCAATTTATTATATTTTTTATCATAAAGATTTTGTAAGATTGTTTAATAATCAATGTAAAAGATCCAAAAATGAATGCGACATAATTGGTGCACATATATTCACATAATCACATCTTGTTCAGTTTTTATATATATTACTTTTTTATGTTCTTTTCTTATATTAAAATAAAAGATTCTCTATATAACATGGCAAGTGATAAACAGCTACACATATCTAATTCAAAAAAATAAGGACGGGATAGAATAAATTAACTATATGTAATTAATCTTTTTTTTTTTTTTTCTTAATTTCAAGGAATAAAAAAACTTTATATAAATTTGTATAGTATTTATAGGAGGGTTGAAACGTAATTAAAGAGCCTAGACAATGCCATATGCCAAATGATTATATATATGGTAAATCTCTAATTACTATGTATTAATTCCAAGATAATGTAAATTATCCTTAATATGTTAATTCTTCCGGCAATCTGCTTATTCTTACATGATCCAAAATAATATATGATAAGGATGAGTAGTAATAACAGCAATAATTATGCATTAAATAAAAAGATACATCACTCACACAAAGTTGAAATAAAGGACCAAAACTTTTCTGTAGCCTTTAAGGGAGCATATGGTCCACCACCACTGCACGTTAGACAGCTTAAAGAACCACATTTCATAAATCATTTCATACGAATATATATATATAAATCTGACTTTGGTTTGTATTTATTTAAGTATCTTCTTTGATTCCAAACAGTCTTGTTGACCAAACTCACATTTTCTTTTTGATAATTTATTGAATAATAACCTATACTTTATATGTAGGCTTAATAAAGTAATTAGCAAGCATGACTTATAATATATTATACTTAAAATATTATTATATAGATATAATAGTCTCATCCTGTAAAAATTCCTGATCTCATATTGTGTGTGTATCAATGGATAAGATAAAAAGGTCCCATCGGAAAAGCGAGAATCATGGGTTTTGTTTGACAATTGTTAATGAGAATATACATGTATATATATATATATATATATATATAATAGATATGTTTGGGGCCACTATCGGGTTGGCATGCTTTGAATTTGGCAATAATCTTGCTTTATGATCCTGTGATACCTATTGTACATTTTCAATTACTATCGTAAACCTTTAGTTACGTAGGGTATATATTTTTCCTACCATATATATGATCATGTGCATCTTTCCCATTCCAACTTTCTTGGCGTTTCTTACCTTTTCAATAAAGATTTTATTTTATGTTTTTAAAAAATATAAGGTCATTTCGATATGTTTTATTTTGGATCCTATTTGATAATCAATTTATGATCAATTCATTACAAGATTAATAGTTTTTTACTATCAATTTAATAATTTTTTTTCCCTACTAATTAGTTTTTATAACCTTTGTTAAATATCAATATGTTAATTTGATTCAGAATACTTGTAAAAGAACTTAAATGCCAACTCTTTGTGTTTCTTAAACAAAACACTGTTAATTAAGGTAATTAGAAAAAAAATTAATATTACGTAACTTTAGTTAGGCTTTAATTTCATGTCCCAATTAATTAAGGACAAAAAAAAGAGCATGATTTATTAAAATTTAAATAGGACAATTTGTTGAAACTGAAAGTAATGATATTGAATATTTAACGTAATAAACTTGTTTATAACTGCAACATTTTTTTTTGAACGACAAGTTAACACACGCACACGTTCCCGGGGTATCCGGGCTCCCACTTAAGGGTGTCACCCGACTAATCCCCGTCGATCATTACCCAGCCTAATTAAGGGTACCACTATGTGGCAGACCCATGATCATGGATGTCACATGATGCTCACCACGGGGTTCGAATCTGGGTGGGTAGTCAAGGATACCATCCACAGTCCCCAGGATGCTTATAACTGCAACATGTTTCGAATGATTTGAAGATGACAAGTGATGATTAATAAAAATAACAATAACTAATTTGTTGAATGATTGGCAGGCTGTTCCAGTTTTTCTTTCAGAAATAGCACCCACCAGAATACGTGGGGGTCTTAACATACTATTTCAACTTAATGTCACAATTGGGATTCTTTTCGCCAATCTTGTGAATTACGGCACAGCAAAGTAAGTATTATCTTAACTTAATGTCACAACTTAGTATTTTATAATATAGTAAAGATACACACCCGAAGAACATATATATATATATATTTATTTATTTATATATTATATATGATGCAGAATTGAAGGGGGATGGGGATGGAGACTGTCGCTAGGGTTAGCCGGAATCCCTGCAGGGCTTCTGACTTTAGGTGCACTCTTGGTGGTGGACACGCCTAACAGCTTGATCGAGCGAGGGAAGCTAGAAGAAGGAAAAGCGGTGCTTAAAAGGATCCGAGGCACCGATAACGTGGAACCCGAGTATTTGGAGCTTGTTGAGGCTAGTCGGATCGCTAAAGAAATCAAACACCCATTCCGTAATCTCCTCATGCGTAAGAACCGTCCACAACTCATTATCGCAGTTGCCCTGCAGGTATACTTAACATCTTACTTTTGGTTTGCATTCAAATTTTGACAAAATATTTATTAAAAAAATCTGAACTATTAGGATATCATGTGAAACCTATTTGCACAACAACAAAATTATGTTTACAGGACACCAAAAATGTTCAAGTGTTTTAACATAACAATTTTCTGGACACTTTTCTGTACACAAGTTTATAGGAAAGAGAGGATGTTCTTACATATATAGAGGTTTGGCTGTTATAGGACTCCAACATGCCACTTCAAATGGAGGCGAAAAAGTTTTCAAATTCCTAGCTATCTGTAACTTTGATACCATGTTATTACATGTGAAATCCATTTGATTGTTTCTCTAAATAGCTTTAATAAGAAAGGATGTTCACACACATATATATAGATGGGTTTATACGAAAACAATATCTATTTAAAAAAACATGAAAACGGCTGAGTACATACAAAATCATATAGGATTCACGTACAAAATCATATATTAGAACGACAAAGTCGTCTGTGTCCAATTTTTGGGCCGTTAATGCTGAATCATATATGAATTTGTACAGGCTTTGCTGTTTTCTTTTTTTTTTAAATATATAACGTTCTCGTTTGAATCTTCCAATATATATATATATATATATATATATATATATATATGTTTGATAGTTTGTATCTACCCGCCATAAGGCTCCAACATGAACTTATATTTACTCTGTCGATGGTTTGAATCTTCCCTTTTATATGCAACAGTTCTTCCAACAATTCACGGGCATCAACGCGATCATGTTCTACGCACCTGTATTATTTAGCACGTTAGGATTCAAGAACGATGCCTCGCTTTACTCAGCTGTCATTACCGGAGCCGTCAACGTCTTGTCCACTGTCGTCTCAATTTACTCTGTCGACAAACTTGGCCGCCGAATCCTTCTACTGGAAGCCGGAGTCCAAATGTTCTTCGCACAAGTCGTGATCGCGATCATACTTGGATTGAAAGTTACGGACACATCCGACAATCTCGGCACTGGGTTTGCGGTACTAGTCGTGATCATGATCTGCACCTTCGTTTCCGCCTTCGCATGGTCGTGGGGACCGTTGGGCTGGCTCATCCCGAGTGAGACGTTCCCGCTCGAGACCCGGTCTGCGGGGCAGAGCGTGACCGTCTGCATCAACTTGCTATTCACATTCATTATTGCTCAGGCGTTTCTTTCGATGCTTTGCCATTTCAAATACGGGATCTTCTTGTTCTTTTCGAGTTGGGTGTTCGTTATGTCGATTTTCGTTTGGTTTTTAGTTCCGGAAACGAAGAACATTCCGATCGAGGAGATGACGGAGAGGGTGTGGAAGAAGCATTGGTTGTGGAAGAGGTTCATGGATGATGATGAATTTAATGCTCCAGATGATTTTGCCAAGAAGAATGGGTTTGCTGACCATCCGTCGCAGTTATAGATTTGTTGGTTGGATCCTTGAGTCATGAAAAAAATAGGAGAAACTTATATAAAAATAAAAATATACCGAGTATGATGTTGGTTTTAATTAGCGTATATCATTTTGTTTTTATTTTTTAATCGCTTAAATATATAATCGGCTAGAAAATAGAATTAAATATCAAATATAATAGTATAGTAGTTGTTAACAATTTAGTTTTGGTAAACAAAATGAATATGTAAAATATATGTTCCTCGTTACCTTTTCTATAAAATATTTAATTTAACATTTGTTTAATTGTAAAAGTTTAACAGGATATTTGATTTATGTGTGATAGTGGAAAATAAACCAAAATATAATACATGTATTGAATGAACATCAAAACAAAAACACACAATAACATTGTAGGATATTGTGTGTTATCATTAAAAAGGAATAACTGATAAATTCTACAAGTGTTTATCGAGTCATTTAATTTATCGGATGAACATGGTAAGAATCGAAAATCTTATTTGGTAACAGTAATGATAAAGATGGAGTTGTCTTATCCACTAAGTAAGGTGTAAGGACCGAAATTGTAAAGCTTTCATTTTCTTCAACGTTGGGGTCATTACAGGAGAATAAGAACTTGAGGAGCCTAG
Source organism: Arctium minus (assembly GCA_954870635.1). Classification (NCBI taxonomy): domain Eukaryota; kingdom Viridiplantae; phylum Streptophyta; class Magnoliopsida; order Asterales; family Asteraceae; genus Arctium; species Arctium minus. The sequence goes on from OX941086.1 coordinate 37,559,388, forward strand.
GGTGTAAGTTTTTTGGAAATATAAAAAGGAATAAATACCTAATTATTCATCTCTATAATTTGAGATTGGCGGCTGAGCTTAGAAGAAGGAGGCAGGGCGATTTTAGGCAAAGAGTGAGAAGAAACTGAAGGCTAAGCATCTAAGGTAAATCCTCTATTCATTTATTGAAATCTTAAGTTTGGTTTGATTTGTGGATTGAAATACTCTAGTGTGTTCTTAATCTGGGGTTAGTTCTACCCAAAAAGGGGGATTAATGTTGGGAGTATTATGGTGAATAGGTTCGATTAATGTTAAATGTATGATTCCTTAATCCCAAAGCTTTGGACTCGTTAAATGTTGGAACCGATAACTTTGGGGGGGGGGGGGGGGGTTAACCATGAAAATCGTTGTTGGATTGTTCGTTCGAAAACCCTGGAATCGCCAAACCCGGGAGTGAAACCGGATAGATCTCCTCTACCGGGATTCACCCGGGAGAGCACCAACCGGGAGTTACTCGGGGCACATTCAACCGGGATTCACCCCGGTGCACCCAACCGGGACTTACCCGGGAGTTACATAAGGGAAACCCGGGGAGTTGACCGATAAACCATCGAACCGGGACCCGGGGTTTTTTCCCACCACCTGGGAGCCTTGAACCCGGGATTTATGAGGCCGGAAGTCGAGGTCCAGTGGGCTCTGGTTTGGACCGAGCACTGATCGGAAGGGTGAGTCAAACCCTTATTGTCAACTATTTATTAAAATTAAATCTTAGGAGTTAATATTGCTTCTATAATCAATTTGTAGGAGACCCTCGTGTCAAGTAAGCATTTCTTGTGTAGCACGTTTCTCGCAATTAGGTGAGTTCCCGTTAAACCCTTTTCTTAAAATGTTGATTTATGTTTAAGACTTAGATTATGGTTCATACGGGTAAGGTGATTCTTATTTCCATAAACGCATACATATCAAAATCCTTGCATGAAATGTAATATTCTGTGAATTTTGAACTGACATAATATGGATATCATTTCTGAATATGCTTGTTAATTACATGTTGGATATGTTTATGGGGAGTTGGGTTGCATAGTGAGAAAGGTGTACCTTGGGAATATCACGATCCCTCGGGAGTAAATTATAACCCACTGTTTGTGGGAAAATCGTTTTCTACACATGAGGGTAAGGGGAGTCTGCTTGGGTGCCGGAGGCAAAAGGAGAGTCTGCTTAGGCCCTGATCGTGGTTGTTTCGTTATGCAATGTGGGAAGATCTATCACTGTGCAATACCCGAGTTTGTTGTATTATTGTTGTATTAATTGTGTTACCATGTAATAAAGACACGAGTTTTGGCTATAATTGTTTTGTTTGGGAATTCACTAGACCTTATGGTCTAACCCTTGTTTTTCAAACTCAAAACCCTTTTTCAGGAAAGAACGCTAGCGGTACTTCCTCTAAAGGAAAGGAAAGGGAAAGCGTGGGAGTGAACTTTCGAGTAGAAGGCACGTTAGTTCTGGCATTAGGAGCTTATCTAGTCATAGAGATTATCGGTTGTAGTTGTGACTTCTACTGTTAAACTTCACTTATTCTACGTTGATCTGATTGTATTGGGACCCGTTTTGGGATTATATTATTTATATCCTCCGTTTAAAATTTTGGTTGTTAGAATTGGTATCAGAGCCATTGTTTAAGAGATTTAGGTGACTGGATGAGCCTAAACTTAAACTTTGAATTGAGGAACACAACCGAGATATAGGATGCCTTTAGGAAACCACACTAGGTGCAATAATAATAAGGTAGCAAGGACTAACGTGTAAGGTAAATTTGGGATTACACCTGGCCAGTGTAATTGTGAATTTACAGGTACATGTACTTGCTTAAATGGCCTTATTATGCGAAGTCTTGATTGAGTGTTCATTTGTGTGTTTTTTTTCTAGTTTTTGTCATGTCGGGAAGGTCATTGAGAAGTAGATCAGTATCGGTTGTGGAGGCGATCCCAACCAATGAGGCCCTTGTGGATGGGCCGACGGAGCCACTCAGGCAGCCTGCCACCCGTGGACGGGGTAGGGGTCAGGGAAGAACATCCCAAAGAGCTGTCACTCAGGTGGAACCGGAAGTTGGGAATCAAGGGCGTAAATCGGCACGAGTTGGACGCCGAGCGAGAAGTGCGGAAATTCCCACTGATTGGGAATTGTCTCAGCAAGAGAGTTCGACCACTGTGAGAGGGAGGGGCCAATCTCGAGGTCGGGGTCGTGGCCGTGCTCAAGCTTTCGTGACCCATGAAGCGTTTGCCGTCGAAATGGGTAAACTGCAAGAAACCTTGCAAGCTTTGCTAGCTCAACGGGAAGGGTCAGTGTCGAGAAACAAGGAAAGAACGGAGAGCAAGGAAGGGTCAGAAATGTGTAGTCCGCCAGTGGCAAAGTAATGTAGTCATTCTAGGTCGACTACCTTAGTGATGAATGAGCCGACAACTAAGGGGTGTAGCTACAAAGAGTTCGCCACGTGCAAGCCTCCTACGTTTAAAGGAGAATATGATCCAGTTTTGGCTATGAAATGGATCTAGGAAATGGAACTTGCGTTTAACACCAGTAAATGTGTGGAGGAAGATAAGGTGATTTAGGCCCTGTCTATGCTAAAGTCGGAGGCTGTCATGTGGTGGGATGCCGAGGCAGGAGGACGGGGTTCGTCTGCGGAAAAGGGTATGACTTGGGATGTGTTTGTTGGAAAATTCAAGGCCGAGTTCTGCCCATTAGCGGCAATCAAGAAATTAGAAGAGGAGTTTTTGAGTCTAGAGCAGAAGGAGATGTCGGTGCGAGAGTACACCACCAAATTTATCGAAAAGTCTCGTTTCGCTGAACTGTATGTGCCGACGGAAAACAGCGTATGGAGCAGGACATTTATGGCTTGAAGAGCAGCATTCGAGAATTTGTCTCGAACAAGGACCCGAACACTTTCCAAGCAGCCATCAATGCAGCCGAATTAACTGAGAAAGAAAAGAACCGACAAGCGACTGAAAAGAGTGGAGAGAAGAGAAAATGGGATGGTCCGGGGAATGACGGGAGAAAGGGGAAAGTCTTCAGGTCAGATGTTCGTGGGGATCATGGAGTGACACCCAAGCCATGTAGGAAGTGCCATCGTATTCATCGGGGAGAGTGCATGTCTGACTTGAGGTCCTGTTACCGGTGTGGATTGTCGGGTCATGTTGCAAAAGATTTTCCTAAAGGAAAGTCATGTTTTCAGTGTAGGTCAACTGATCACATGTGATCTGATTGCCCGCAGTAGAAGAGAGGGGGACCGACGCAGTTTGGAGGGAGACAGGGAAGCAAGGAAGAGGAGAAGAGGTCGGAGCTAGCGCGTCCGAAGGGACGTGCTCTCCACTTGACGGAGATGGAGGCGGAAGAGGCTCCGGAAGTGGTGATAGGTACATTTCTGGTGAATTATTTAATTGCCAAGGTGTTATTTGATTCCAGAGCGGATCATTCCTTTGTGTCGCATGTTTTTGTGAAATGTTTGAATGTGAGGCCTAGGCACTTGGAGAGGGCGTTAGAGGTGGAGACAGCCAATGATAATCGGGTGTTCATTAAGGAGGTAGTGGAGGATTGCGTTATAGATATAGAAGAGAGTTTGATGCCCTTATGGTTGTATCCTATGTCGTTGGGGGATTTTGATATAGTGTTGGGAATGGATTGGTTAGCCAAGAATGGCACCAATATAGTTTGTAATAAGAAGTTTATTCGCGTGCAATTACCCAAAAAGGGGACGGTAGTTATTTATGGAAACCGTTGAAATAAAGGGACTAGCCTCATGTCTATGATTAAGGCTACGAAGTGTTTAAGGAAGGGATGCGCGGGGTACTTGGCATACGTGGTAGATGCTAGGAAAGAGAAGTGCGGGGTTGGAGATGTAAGGGTGGTGAGTGAATACCCGAAAGTGTTTCCGGAGGACCTAACAAACCTACCCCCGGATCGTCAGGTAGATATTCGCATAGATTTGGTGCCGGGTGCAACACCAATAGCGCGTGACTCTTATAGGTTGGCACCTTCGGAGATCAAAGAGTTGATGTCTCATTTGCAAGATTTGTTAGATAAAGGGTTCGTTAAACCTAGTACCTCCCTTTGGGGTGCTCCTGTACTCTTCGTGAAGAAAAAGGACGGGACTATGCGAATGCGCGTAGATTACCGTGAATTCAACAAGGTAACGGTTAAAAACAAATATCCCCTTCCAAGGATAGACGACCTATTTGATCAGCTGCAAGGAGCTAGTTGCTTCTCTAAGATTGATCAACGGTCGGGTTACCATCAACTAAAGGTAAGAGAGGAAGATATACCGAAGACGGATTTTCGGACTTGATATGGACATTACGAGTTTCTTGTCATGCCATTTGGTTTAACCAACACGCCAACCACTTTTATGGACTTGATGGTATTTATCGACGATATCCTGGTCTACTCGAAATCGGAAAGGGAGCATGAAGAGCATTTGCGGATCATTCTGGAATTGCTAAAGCAAGAGAAGCTTTATGCGAAATTCTCGAGTGTGAATTATGGTGGAGGGAGGTTCAGTTCCTCGAGCATGTGGTGTCACAAGAGGGGATAAAAGTTTATCCATCTAAAATTGAGGCGATACAAGAATGGGAAGAACCTAAAAACCCTTCAGAGGTTCGAAGCTTCCTTGGTTTGGCGGGTTATTACCAGAAGTTTATCAAGGATTTCTCATGCATTGCAACGCCATTGAATTCCTTAACAAATAAGAGCATGAAGTTCACGTGGACGGAAGCACAAGGTGAAGCGTTCCAAAAGTTGAAGGACATGTTGAGCAGTGCACCAATTTTGGCATTACCGGAGGGTACGGGCGACTTAGTGGTATATAGTGAAACATCGAGACTGGGCTTAGGACGTGTCCTCATGTAACGAGGAAAAGTGACCGCGTATGCGTCCTATCAGTTAAAGGATCATGAGACACGCTACCCCACTCATGATCTAGAGCTGGCAACCATTGTCTTCGCTTTAAAGATCTGGCGACATTACCTTTATTGGACGAAGTGCCAAATTTTCACGGACCATAAGAGCCTTTGCCATCTCTTTGACCAAAAGGATTTGAATATGCGGAAGCGGAGATGGATGGAGCTCTTGATGGATTATGATTGCAAGATCAAATATCACCCTGGAAAAGGGCAACGTGGTAGCCGATGCCTTGAGTCGGAAAGAGAGGAACGAAAATACAAAAGTTGTGGCTTGGCGAGCTGAAGTGTCGTTCAACCTTCTAGAAGAGTTGAAGAAGTGGCAGGCAGAAGTATTGGCGCCTGAAAATGTTAAGAAGGAGAGGATGCTCGGAAATGCAATTGTTATATTAGAGGATAGTTGAGGATTGAACTGCTTGAATGGAAGAATCTGGGTTCCAAAACTTGGAAAGATTAGGCAGGTAATTTTGGAAAAGGCGCATAAGTCAAAGTATTCGATCCACCCTGGAACGAATAAGATGTATAGAGATTTAAAACAAGATTATTGGTGGTCGGGTATGAAGAAGGATATAGCCCATTTTGTAGAAAGGTGTTTGACTTGCCTGCGAGTGAAAGTGGAACATCAACGTCTGTATGGGAAACATCAACCTTTCGATATTCCAGTGTGGAAATGGGATCAGATCACTATGGACTTCGTGACCAAGTTGCTTAGAACTCCGAAAGTCTACGACGCGGTTTGGATAATCGTGGATCGACTTACGAAATCAGCGCACTCCCAGCCTATTAGAGAGACGTACTCTTTGGAAAGATTGGCAAAGTTGTAATCGAAAAGATAGTGTCACGTCATGGAGTACCGTTATCGATAGTGTCGGATCAGGACAGTCGTTTCACGTCAACATTTTGGAGGAGCTTTCAGCGAGAGATGGGGTCGCGAATCAAGTTGAGTACAACTTATCACCCTCAGACCAATGGTCAGAGCGAGCGAAATATTCAAACGTTGGAAGATATGTTGAGGGCTTGTGTAATTGATTTGCAAGGTTCGTGGGAGAATCATTTACCCCTGATCGAGTTTGTGTACAACAATAACTATCACGCAAGTATTAAAGCGGCTATGTATGAGGCCTTGTATGGACGAAAATGCCCAACGACTTTATGCTGGAACGAAGTTGGAGAAAGACAACTGGAAGGACCAGAAATCGTGCAGATGACCGCAGACAAGATAGTGCAAGTACGGAGAGATTGAAAGTGGCACATGATAGACAAAAGAGTTACGCGGACAAGCGGCGAAAGAACATAGAATTTCAAACCAGGGACAAAGTAATGCTCAAAGTATCACCTTAGAAAAGAGTGGGGCGCTTTGGAATTAAGAAAGGAAATTTAAGCCCGCTCTATATCGAACGATTTAAGATTGTGGAACGAATTGGGGAAGTGCTCGATCTTCCAGAAGAATTGCGAGCTATACACAATACATTTCATGTATCTAATTTAAGAAAATACCTAGCAGAGGTGGATATGGCGGTGCCATTTCAAGATGTACAAGTCGACGAACAATTGAGTTATGTCGAAGAGATCGAAGCAATCATCGACCGTAAAATCAGGAAGTTGAGGAACAAGGAGATTTGTTTAGTAAAAGTTCAGTGGCATTTTCATAAGGGCCTGGATGCCATCTAGGAAGTTGAATCGGAAATGCAAGCCAAGTACCCTCATTTGTTTGAAGATGAGATGCCGGGGATGAAATCCCTTTTAAAGGGGGGGGGGGGAGATTTGTAAGGACCAAAATTGTAAAGCTTTCCTTTTGTTGAAAGTTGGGGTCATTTCGGGAGAATAAGAACTTGAGGGGCCTAGGGTGTATGTTTTCTGAAAATATAGAAAGGAATAAATCCCTAATTATTCATCTCTATCATTTAAGATTGGTGGCTGAGCTTAGAAGAAGGAGGAAGGGCGATTTTGGGCAAAGAGTGAGAAGAAATTGGAGGCTAAGCATCTAAGGTAAATCCTCTATTCATTTATTGAAATCTTAAGTTTATTTTGATTTGTGGATTGAAATACTCTAGTGTGTTCTTAATTTGGGGTTTTAAGTTCTACCCAAAAAGGGGGATTAATGTTGGGAGTATTATGGTGAATAGGTTCGATTAATGTTAGATGTATGATTCCTTAATCCCAAGCTTTGGACTCGTTAAATGTTGGAACCGATAACTTTGGGGGGGGGGGGGGGAGGGGAAGGTTTTACCCATGAAAATCGTTGTTGGATTGTTAGTTCGAAAAACTTGGAATCGCGAAACCCGGGAGTGAAACCGGATAGATCTCTTCTACCGGGATTCACCCGAGAGCGCACCAACCGGGAGTTACTCGGAGCTTACCAACCGGGAGTTACCCGGGTCTCACCAACCGGGAGTTACCCAAGGCACATTCATTTGGGACTCACCTGGGCGCACCCAATAGGGACTTACATGGGAGTTGCATAAAGGAAACCCGGGGAGTTGACTGGGAAACCATCGAACCGGGACTCGGGGGTTATTCCCACCACCCGAGAGCCTTGAACGCGGGATTGATGGGTTTTAGCTCCATTCATTATATAGAAGTATTGAAAACAGGCTAAGTGTAGGATTCTCTGAAGACATCTTCCAAATCACCAAGGTTGCCACAGAAGTGCCGAGCTTAGAAGCTCTATCAACCATCCACTCGAGAAGATCTTAACCTGAAGATGATGCTCTGACCACATATTCACAGAGCCTCTGTGACCCTTAACAGAGCCTCTGTGGTGGCTAAGCTCTGAAGATGGAAGACTTAAAAGACATGTGAATTTTAAGGAGAAGACAAGACCATGCGCAAATCACGTGACCCCTGCTATACGAAGATCCTCAAGATCAATAGTACACACCCACGATGGTTTTACTTTACAGGTGGCATTCCTTTTATGGAATGTCAACCCTTGTGTTGTACTATTGCATGCTCTACTCTTGTATATAAAGTGAGCACCTCCTGAATTCACAACATGCGAGCACACACAAATTCACCCACGCTTTGTCTTGTAATTAAAATCTGTTGAGAGCATTTTTACACACACTTCTATGTGTTCTTGGTGTAATTTGGTAAGTGAATGAGAAATATCTGTTTGTGACTAATTCTTACTTGTGCATTGATATTCATGTTACTTGTTAGTGTATTTACTACCAAATCAAACCATATAAAATCTACATATAAATCGCTTCCGCATACTCATCTCTGTTTTGTAGTTGTTTTGGTTTAATCATTGTTTGAACACAAAACTGGGATCAACAATTGGTATCAGAGCCGACTTTGATGATCAATATCAAAGGATACAGTTCTAACATGATTCCTACCTGTTTGGTAGTGTTTTGAACTGTGCTTAGTTTCGTTTTTCATTCTCAAAAGAACAGTCCCTGTTTTCTGAGTTTTCTTCAACAAGTTTGATTTGTACTTAGTAATAGGAAAGCTTCTTGTCTTAGAATAGTTCAAAAGCTTGAGAGTAGTGTTACTATACCTATTTTCTTCATATTCAAACCATATCTCATCTTATTTTCATCCAAGACTAGTTAGTCAGTCTATACTCTGTTTTTCTGTCGATACTTTCACCTCACTGAAAATGGCGAATGCTGTTACCTTCTTTAGTGCTGAATCTCAGTCCAAACCCCCTACTCTACTGAGGGATGAATATCCTCAGTGGAAGATTCGAATGGTCCATTTTCTCGAAGGGGTAGATCTAGGACTGGTTGAGTTTATTCACAATCCTCCATACATACCCATGACTATTGTACCAAGGGTCCCTGCTACAGCTACAACCCCTGAAGTTCCAGAGTATCAAAAACCTAAGACAATGATAGAATGTAGTGAGCAAGAAAAAGAGTTACATGAACTAGGAAAGAAAGCCAAAAGACTTCTTATTATGGCCATTCCAAATGATATCTTCCAATCCTTAGATTCATGTGAAACATCCAAAGACTTGTGGCAAGAGTTAGAAAAACAACTCGAAGGGGGTGCTAAGACCAAAAAGAACAACAAATTTTGTACATCAATGAATATTATGCATTCAAGGCTCTGTCGAACGAACCCCTTCAGAGCACCTATGATAGGTTTAACTCTTTGATCAACAAGTGCAGAAGATATGGAACCTCTGAAGAAAATAATGTCATTTTTCTGAAGAGTCTAAATGATGAATGGCTTCATTTATCTCTGTCACTCCAAACTACTCTAGATCTTGATACTTGGTCCCTGTCAGACCTCTTTGGCACTCTTGTTAGCCAAGAAAATTGCATTGCTCAGGTCAAAACTCAAGTAGGTGGGCCTCTAGCACTGGTTGGCAAGGACACAGAGGTTCCGGACAGACCTAATAAGGACAAAGCTGTTGAAGAGGGTTTGAGGAAGAAGAAGAAGAAAATGTTGGTTGCTGAAAGTGAAGTAGAGGATAGTTCTGAAGAGGAGATGAACATGGATTATATGGCCAAAATCTTGGCACTAATGACTAAAGAGTACAATAGGGGACTCATGAAGAAGTCCATGTTCAACCGAGGGAAAGATGAAAGAGATGAAAGAGGAGATTGTAGAGGATATGGAGGCTATGAGCAAAGGCGTTATGGAAGAGAAGATGTTGGAGATCAGAGACTGCCGGAGAAGAGAAGTGATGAGAGAAGGTACGTGGATCAAAAGACCATCGAGTACCCGCAGAGGGGTGCTTAGAAGATTGATGGCAGAGGAGGTGAGAAAGCTGCAACTACTACCCCGCAGAATGAAGGTTGCTTTAAGTGTGGAAAACCAAAACACTTTGCGACAGAATGCAGAACCAATGCCCTTAGTGGTAAACCTGTTAGAGATGCTGCCTTTTTCAAGAAGAAGGCAGAATACTACACACAGAGGTCGTTGATGGCCGAACAGGACAACCTCGTGACCGATGAATCCTCTGATGAAGAGGACACCAATGCATTGTTCTGTGGGATGGGAGAGTTTAACTCCTCTGAGACAGAAAGTGAGGTATCCACATCTAACATTAAATCTCTTGACTCAGACAGTGAATTGTTTAAACTTCAAGAGGAATTCCTAGCCTTCAAAAACACATGCTCAGAGCTTGAAAAGAAGCTTGCCTTCTATGAGCGAGAAGCTAGACTTCTTATTCAAGAGAAGGATAATCTATATATTGAAAATAAATCCCTTGTGGCTGAGCATATTTCAGAAAAGAAGTCACTAAAAGAAAAGATTATTTCACTTGACAAAGCTTTAAAATTAAACATTAAAGAGCTAAAGGACAATGAGAGTGACAGATTAAATGCTGTTGCTTTAAAGAATTTTTTCCACAGAGAAAGAGAAGTCCTTCACCAAGACTTTCTCGATAGAGATCTATTGATTAGGAAGTATCAAGACACACAGAAGGTGCATGAAAAAGTAAATACCCAACTCTGCAGAAGGGGTATAGGGTTCACTGATATTGATCCCTATACTGGAAACAAAAGAAATCAACCTTTATCAAACATCTTCAACATTGGGAAAGTTCAAAAGACAATGTTTTCCAACTTAACTTCTACATTTAAGAGGCACAAAACCCCTGGAGAACCACACGAGAGGAATCTTCTAATGATGACAAATGTGTGGTATGAGACAATAATTTGTCATCATCTACCTGTGTAAAGATGAATTCTATTCCAAGGAAATATCTGTCTAAAAAACAGATAGGACTCTTCATGTTTGGTCATCCAGAGACTAAAAATCAAATGGCCTTTGTATGCATGATGACCCCTGAAAAGGAGTTGTCCTCTGAGACACCAGAGTTTGTTCCAACTTCTGTAGAGGAGAAGTTGTTCAAAATCTTTCTGGAAAATGATTTAAGAAGAACTTATGAAAACCACTTTTTCAACAATCTTGATATGACGTCTGTCCTGCATGAAATCTTCGAGCAAGATTTCATGGAAAGCCTAAGTGTTCCTGAAGTTGTCCCATGTATTCTCAAAAGCTTAAATATCTAAGAGGACACTAATGATGGAAAAAGTAGTGCATGGATACAAAATCATGCCTCAAACCTTAGAGATTTTCTTGATTCTGAATCTGAGTCTGAGTCATCCTCTGTCGAAACTGATACTGTGGAGCCAGAAATAGTTCCTTGCACTTTAGAGGGGTATAAACTACCCTCTGGCATTCTTAATAGAATGATTACTCCCAAAAGGAGCTCTGCAGGGATACCTATTTGCCCCGATTTCCTTAACATGTGCCTACAAGCCAAGACTTCTCTTGAGCTCGAAAAATTGAACAAACAAAGGCTTTGTCATCTCAGAAGCCCAAGGCTCTAAAATCTTCAAAAATTTTCAAGAGAAATTTCACTTGGCAAAAAAAGCATAAATGGATTAAAAATGACAAATCTTTTGCTTCTATGGCAGTGAATCCGAAGGAGGGATCCTACAGAGGGAGGGTACAATCAAAGATCCATCCGAGAAGGACTTTTTTAGAAAACACAGTCTAGTCTAGATAGGTCTTTCTGTAAAAAGAAGTCCAATGCCAGGAAATATTGTATAACCAAATGCTCTGTACCCACCTTTGATCATTTTAATGAAAAGTTCAAACAACTTGCTTCTGATGTCTCTTATTGTAAATGCTTTGATCTTATTCATGCTTTGAACCATCATTTCTAAATCCCACACTGCTTTATCTCTCACCCCAAACCCAAGAATGCCAAATTCAAGAGTGAGAAGAAGGGAAATGGTTCTTCTGTGAAAGAAGGTAATGCCAAACCAAAGAATGTTATGACATCTCTTAAGACCCTTAACAAAAATAGACCCATTTGGAAATGGGTACCTAAATCTTCTTAATCTGATCGCAGAAGAAGTAGCGTGTGCCTATCTGGTACCTAGACTCCGGGTGCTCACGTCATATGACTGGCGAAAGAGGGTTGCTCTCCTCATACCAAGAGAAATCTAGAGGAGGATCTGTGACCTTTGGAGATAATAAAAAGGGCCAGATTAAAGGATATGGAGTCATTTCCAAAAAGGACATCGTTGTTTATAGAGTGGCATATGTGGATGGCCTTAAGCACAACTTACTCAGTGTTATCCAGCTCTGTGACAACGGATTCGATGTGATGTTCAAACAACAATATTGTTCCCTACTAAGCTCTGAGACAAACACAGAGCTTCTGCAAGCCAACAGAAGAGGTGATTTATACCTCATGAACTTCAAGGCCATCAACAGAAAAGAAAATCTCTGTTTGGTATCAAGTAAGAATGAAGAGGCTTGGCACGGGCACAACAGGTTATGTCATCTAAATTTTCATACTCTTGACAAACTTGTAAAATTAAATTTGGTAAGTGGTCTTCCCAACATTAAGTTTGACAGATATCATCTATGCTCTGCTTGTGAGATGGGCAAACTTAAGAGAGCCGCCCATAAAAGCAAGTCAGATGTATCATGTACTAGGCCTCTGTATATGCTGCATGTTGACCTCTGTGGTCCTATTTCAGTACAGAGCCTAGGTGGCAAAAAGTACATACTTGTACTAGTAGATAAATTCTCTCGATACACTTGGGTAGAGTTTTTCCGAAAGAAGTCTGATGTTCCTATAGTACTAATCAATCTTATGAAGAGGATACAAGTTATGTATGACAAGAAGGTGCAAAAGATTCGGAGTGACAATGGCACAGAGTTCAAGAACTCAACCATTGAAGCCTATCTCACGGAAGAAAGCATTTCACAGAACTTCTTTTTCGCAAGAAGTCCGCAGCAGAATGATGTCGTAGAGCGCAAAAACAGGACACTAGTGCAGGCTGCAAGAACAATGCTCACTGCTTCTAGATTATCGACTTCTTTTTGGGCAGAAGCCATCTCTACGGCGCGCTTCACTCAAAACAGATCATTAATCACGATGTTGGTCTCAAAGGTGCTTAACAAGTTTGTAGAAGGGGGGGGGGGTTGAATACCAACACATAATCTTAAAGTTTAATAAATTGTTTATTGATAAAGCAACTCATAATTTACATGTTTGTTGTAGAATAAGCTTAAGTAAAACCTAATCTAAACAAACTTAAGAATCACTAAGAAGCTTGCACTAGAAATGGAGAATGGGGGATTGGGAGAATATATAAAACAAGGGTTTCTATATATTTAGAAAGATGAAGGCTGCACTCATATGGAGTGTTGATCTTTCTATTTATACTCTATGCATTAAATGCATGATAGAGTACTTTACACGTGTCCTTAATTGGTTGGTTGCATGGGTTAGACTTTAAGAGACATGCTTTCAGCCGTATGATGAACAGTGTAGTTAATAGAGTTGTTGTACGAATTGCTGCAGAGGTATGTCTATTCTGACAATCGTACGATGTGTGCAAGGATAAGACAAAAGACACTTGAGGCATAAGCTAAGTGATCATCAATCGCTGAATATCTCTTCCTTCAGAGATATAAAGAAGTTCAACTATCGCTGAAGATTTTCCTCAGGTTTCTTCGCGTGTTTAGACTTGTCTTGGCTTCACTGATATCCCCATTAGTTCATGAGTAGACTTGTCTTTGTTCAACAGCTTTGTCTTCGATTCAACAGTGAACATCTTTTGTCGCAAAACTTGTCTTCAGGGATTACATCTAACTGTTTACAAGAGAAATCATCAGCGATACTGAACATACTCAGTATTAGATCGTTGATGGTGAAATACTAATACATATGAATGTTTACAAGAGAGATCATTAGCGATAGCTGAACAGAATCAGTATGATCGCTGATGATGAAACACTAATACATATTGTTTAAACGTAATTTTCACTAAGTAGAAAAGGATCATTATCAAATCACTGAGAGAGTTGGATCAACAATCTCCCCCATTTATGATGACAAAGTAACTATGAAGAAAATTACTTTAAGTCAAAATAAAGGATAATCAGGACTCATAAAATACACGTCCCAATTACTATTTTGAGGGATCTTTTACTGTACTGATAGAGTTAAGTACTTCACTGAATTTTCATTAATTCAAAGAAGGAATTACAAGATAGATGAAAATTATAAGTACAAGTGAAAATATAACTATTGTAAGTCTAACTAACATATTACACGAAAAACAATCTATTTGCTATCTAGATAGGATTTCAGGACCTTGATCATGTAGTCAGGTACTTCTTCTCCTTTTTGCCTTCGATCAGCTGATTCTTGTCTAATGATTGTCTTGATCGGTTCATCTAAAGGGGAGTAGGTACACCATAAGCACAGAAGATCCTTGAGATGATTCAGAGGACAGATAGGGATCTTAGAGACTCTTTGAAATCTAAGCTGACCTTCATCATCGTTGAAGAAGATTCCAAAAGAATTCTTCAGAACTTGTCATGGAATGAATGGACCAACAGGAGGCAGGGATAGATCAAGAACCGAGAGATCAGGAGGAGGCCCGAATAGTGCTTCTTTTGAGAATTTGATGGAGGTGTCGTTCTTGATTGCAGCGACATTATCAGAGGAGGAGGAGGCACACTTTCTTTTGGATTTCCTTGGCTTTGGAGGAAGAGTAGAGGGCACCTTTAATACAGCAGTGGCTCTGTTGATGAGGGATCCAATGATACCTTCAACATAGCCTCTGTAGGTTGATTTTGATTTCTTCAGTGCTTCCTTAAACTCTAACCATTCAACGTAGCCAAAGCTTTCAAGTCTTGATACGAACATGGCATTTGAGCTTCCATCCGCTCTAGTTATCTCCATTGTCACTGACGTTCGGTTCTTCTTATTTCTCCCAGAGATGATGACAACTATGATATTCATTGGGTCAGAGCGATAATCAATCTTCTGTTTGCACCATTCAAGTATTTTATCGTTGACTTCCTTTTCTTTTAAGCGCTCCTCTTCAATCTCTTTTAGTAGAGCATCTTGAACCTTCACTGTATTTTTCTTCATCTTGTCATCTATGAAAAGAGATGAATGAACCTCAAGAGATATATTAGCTTCTTTTTGGCATTCAACAATCAGCTTCTCAGCTCTAACAGATTCTTCGATTTCACCTTGGGTCAGGAAGTCAAGCTCTTTAGATGAGTATTGAAGAGGGATCTTTAGCCGCTGTCTCTCTACGTGAGAGATCATCTCTGTTCTTTTGTTGAGTTCATCCTCTGACCATTGAGCTGGTCTAGAGGGCCTTCCTGGATGGAACAGGGCTTCATCTTCTTCTTCTAGTTCATCAACCTCATTGAAGGAGGTTGGGATTATTTGTTCTTCAGCTGATTGAGCTGGGATTATTTGAAGTGAAGTCCCTTTAAGCAGGGGAGAGAACTGACTGAGCAAAAATGATGGAGGGAGTTAGTGTTTATTATAGAAAAAGAAAGATAAAGAATAGAATGAGAGATGGGTTTGGTAGGAAAAGAAGGAGAGAGGGACAATGGATAGGCATACCTGAGAAGGATGCTCCCCCTTAGATGGTTGTATAAGTTTCAGGTTTCCCTCGACAACTATTCCCTTCTGCTTGCCTTGGGATGGAGTACCTGAAGCTTTATCCTTCTATCTCCCCCATGCTTCAGAGATAACAACGCCTTTCATAGATGGCATTGATGAGACGTTTGTGGATGAGAACCAAAGAGACTGATCCTCTTCGTCATCATCATCATCATCATCATCAACGTCAACTTGAGAAGGAGGTTCTTCCGTTGCCTGAACCTCACCTGCATCTAAATTTTCTTTATTTGATCTCTCCCCCCTCTTTATCATTATCAGCATGGGGGAGTTCAGCAGCGTTGGTTATAGCCTCAGCAACAGGCTTAGAATGGACTTCAACATGCAATCTTTCCAGACGACCTTCAATATGCGGGATCTCAGAAGTGTCCTGATGAATAAATTCAACGGCGATACTGAGTGAAGTACGATCATCTTCAGTTAAGGAAGGCATCGGAGCAGGAGCTGGTTCATTCAGCTTCGTTAGGACTTAAGTCAACAGGTCTGTACATGAGTCAATCTTGGAAGAGAGACCCCGAACCTCAGTAGTGAGAGAGCCAAGTCGTCCCTGTAGAAGTTGAACTTGGTGATGATTAGCAACCAAGTCTTCCTTCATTTTGGTAATCACTCCTTGAAGAGCTGTGAAGTGAGAAGCTTCAGCCTTAGAAGTAGAAGCAGCAGTGAGTTTCTTTAGCTCCTCACCAGCATGGTTGACAGCGCTGGTGGTGGTTTTGAGTGAGGTGGGGAGAGAGTCCACTTTGTCAGCTATCTTGTTGACGCTGGCATCAATAGTTCCCAAAGTAGGACCCGAAATAAAAGTTAGTGGTTAAGCAAAATGATGCTCATGGTTAGTAGAGAGGTGGGAGAAGTGTATATGGGTTTAGGAATACTTGATAGATCAAACATATTGAAAAATTGCATGTCTCCTTCAAAGTTTAGAGGAGTTGTTTGAGTACTAGGTCCTATGGATGCAGCGATAAAAGATTGCTGCGAAATGTTGGGAGGGTTAATGACCAAAGAAATAGTAGAAGAAGAAGTAGTGGGGATATAAGTAGATGGAACGCTGGTGATAGTAGAAATTACCTCAGTTGGTTGTTGTTGAGGAACTGAGAAAAGTGGGGTTGTCACCGGTGTGGTGTCAGCGATTGATGTCACTGACACGGTTGTTGTTGTAGCTGATGTGGAGGAGCGACCCACAAATGCATCTAAAGTAGTTTGTTGAGAAACTACTTCAGGTAAGATTCCAGAAGGGGTTGACTCCTTGGTGTTTTTGGCCTTTTTAGCAGGGATAGAAAGAGAAGTAGATTGTCGCTTTGAAGAGGTTGTAGTGGCAGGGATAGCAGAAGAAGGAACCTCCATGGCCGCTGAAGTCGAAGAGTAGAGAGACGAGAGATGAGAGCGTAGAGTAGAGAGAATTACCTCGTTTTCAGCTGGTTTGATGTCCAGCTCTCGTTGGCCAACCCTTGAGAAAGTACCAGCATTTGAGGTGGGGTACTTCTCATCTAGGAGAAATTGAAGATAGGCACAATTGAAACGAACGTAGGGAATCTTGGGATCCCTTTCAGACTTCTCGATCATTGACAATTGATCATCAAAGATCGCTCCAGCATAATCAAAGTGCTTTCCAACGATCACTGAATATCCCATTTGGAGCTGCATCTTACTGGCCTGGTCCAGTGATCCTATATTGACACTCATACTCTGAATAATATGAGCGAAGATGTAGTTGATCTGTGAAGGCATGTTTGCCTTCTGAATCTTAGTTAGCTTTTGGTTGGGAATCTGGGAGCGAGGATTGTTGTCCCATGTCTATTCCATGTCATCCAAAAATCGGATGAGCTCAACATCAGTGGGAAGAGAGTCGAAACTAGCGATGATCTTGGCAATGAATTGAAGAGCCTTGCGAATACCAAAGGCAGTAAGAATTCTGGGGCCATGTTCAGTCATGAAGGAGATGGCAGGGACCACTTCACCTTTCTTGTTGGTGATAGAGCTCTTATCAGCTGTAAACCAGAATTGCTGAAGGATTGATTTGGATGGCTTGGGGTCAACAGTCAGAGCATATGCTATGCATGATTGTTTCAGAAATACAGCAACTTCCACCAAATGTGGGTATTTGTCAGCTTCAAAATCCAAACGAGCCAGATGGTTGTTCTTAGGGATTTCAGATTCATTGAGTGCGAACTTTACATTTTTGGAAGCAATGAGTGTAGCTTGGGCCATTTCCGAATAGAAAGAAGGTGAGAAAAACAAAGGGTTTAGAGTCTAAAAACAATTAAAATATTTTACCAGTTTCTCTTTTTGGAAAGAAACATAGAAAAATAAAGTTGTTTTTAGAGTAAAACAGTGTTATTTATGAAAAAGAAAAAACAATCTTAAAAAACAAATGGTTTTGAACAAGTTAAAATCAAAAGAAATGATTTTAATGTAAGAAACACTGTTTAAATCCAAAATAAGATGATATTTAAGATTCAAGAATGTTTTGAAGAGAAAAGAATGTGAAGAACAAAAACCTGATGATCTTGAAAATTTGAAGATTAGAGTATTTTTGTCTACTTGAATGCCTTGAATGCTTTTTCTTGCTTTAGAAGTTTTAAGAGAGCGTAAAAGATAAGAATTGAAAAAATCATTCCTTATATATGAGGAGAGAGAAAGGAATGAGGTGGGAAAACATATGCTCATCATGACATGGACACGTCCCACAAAGTTGATTTGATAGAAGTGCAACGGACGAACGTGTCAGAGGAAAAGGCATGTCATGGATTGTCGGTTCAAATGACGTCATAGGAAAGAGAAAATGTTTCGTTTTTAGAAAGTATCACTGATAGAAATTCAGAGACAAATTTTATTTTCAAAGGATTACTGACGAGAAATATCAGTGATAAGATCTGTTTAAAAAAAACTTTTAACAACTTGAAGAAATTCAGTGATTGAAGATTTAGTTTTTGAAAAACGTCTTACTGAATGAGATATTCTGTGAGAGAGAATGAGAAAACATACCTGAGAGTTAGAATATTTAGTCATAGATTACATGATGAAGTGTAACATATTATCACTAACATAATGCATGAAAGCTGAAGATTTAATCTTCAAGATTCAACATTCCAAGCTCACCGATGAGAAAGTTAAATCTTGTCTCATCAAGAGGTTTGGTAAAAAGATCAGCGATCTGATAGTCAGTAGGGATAAAGTGAAGTTCAATATCACCATTCATCACATGATCTCTGATAAAATGATATCTGATCTGTATGTGTTTCGTCTTTGAATGTAGTACTAGATTGTTTGCTATAGCGATGGCACTAGTGTTGTCACAATAGATTGGAATATTTGACAGATGAAGGTCATAGTCTAATAGTTGATTTCTCATCCATAAGACTTGAGCACAACAACTTCCAGCAGCTACGTACTCAACTTCAGTTGTGGAAGTGGACACTGAATTTTGCTTTTTACTTGTCCAACTTACCAGCTTTCCTCCTAGAAGTTGACATCCACCAGTGATGCTTTTCCTATCAAGTTTGCAACCTGCAAAATCACTATCTGAATATTCAGTTAGATCGAACCCTGAATCTTTGGGATACCAAAGACCGAGGTTAAGAGTTCCGTTCAGATATCTGAAGATTCGCTTTACAACGATCAGATGGGATTCCTTGGGTTCAGATTGATAGCGTGCACAAAGACATGTAGAGTACATGATGTCAGGTCGGCTTGCTGTAAGATATAGCAGGGAGCCTATCATTCCTCTATATGCAGTGACATTAACAGGTTTTCCTGTTGGATCCTTGTTTAATGTTAGAGGAGGTACCATAGGAGTTTTCATCGCTGAAGTTTGAGTATGATCAAACTTCTTCAACATGTCTTTAACATACTTACCTTGGTTAATAAATGTACCTTTATCAGTTTGCTTGATTTGAAGTCCAAGGAAGTAAGTTAGGTCACCCATCATACTCATTTTATATTCTTTCTTCATTTTTTCAGAGAAACGAGTACATAGAGATGGGTTAGTAGAACTAAATATAATATCATCACCATATATTTGCATAAGAATAATGTGACCTTTTATCTTTCTGAAAAACCAAGTATTATCAATTTTACCGCGTTCAAATTTTTTAGAGATAAGAAAAGAGGAGAGAGTGTCATACCAATCACGAGGGGCTTGTTTTAGACCGCAGAGAGCCTTATCCAATTTATATACATAATTTTGATGCTTAGGGTCGGAGGATCCTGGGGGTTGTTCAACATAGACTTCCTCATTCAACTTTCCATTTAGGAATGCTGATTTTACATCCATTTGATATACTTTGAAGTCTTTGTAAACTGCATAAGCTAAGAAGAGTCGAATTGCTTCGAGCTTAGCCACAGGGGCAAAGGTTTTATCATAGTCTATGCCTTCCTCTTTTCTGTATCCCTGAGCAAAAAGTCTAGCCTTGTTGTGGGTTACAGTCCCATGTTCATCTAATTTGTTTCTAAACACCCATTTAGTGCCTATAACAGTCTTATCATATGGTCTGGGAATGAGATTCCAAACTTTGTTTCGAGAAAATGCAGTCAGCTCTTCTTGCATAGCGCTGACCCCGTTTAGATCTCTGAGGGCATCATCAGTCTTCTTTGGCTCTAATAAAGAAAGAAAGTTGACAAAGACATAGATATTACCTGTACTTCGTCGAGTCTGAATACCTGCATCGGGATCACCAAGGATTTGATCTATGGGGTGATCTTTGGCCCATCGCTGAGCAGGAGCATAATCGTTCACTTCAGGAGTTGGGTCAACAATAGGGATATTCACTGATGAAGAAGCTTGAGGTTCATCAACTATTAATTGTTGAGTGTCAGACATACCATTGTTCACTGAGAGGTTTTCAGACGATGGAAGATCTGATGGAGGGAGTGTGTTTATAGGCTCAGCTGAAACCTATGAGGTGGATTCAACATTAAGTGGAATGATGTTTGGATCATCATCAACGACTGATTGATCTGTGTGCTGATTGTTTGTGAAGAAGGGTTCTGTTTCTCTATAATGAGAGAACATCCAAACATTTAGTTCTTCATTGTCAGCGATAGGTTTAGAATTCGCTGAACGGGATTCGTCAAAGGTGACAAGAATTGTTTCGTCTACAGTTTGTCTTCTCTTATTGAAGACTCTGTAGGACTTAGAGATAGAGGAATATCCAAGAAATATTCCATCATCAGCCTTTGGGTCGAACTTTCCAAGAGAATCTTTATTGTTTAGAATATAACACTGGCAGCCAAAGATGTGAAGAAAACTGATAGAGGGTTTCTTTCCATGAAATAATTCTTAAGTTGTCATTCAAAATCACTTTACTATTAGAGATCTGTTTTGAGTAAAACATGCAGTGTTTACAGCTTCAACCTAAAACTGAGTAGGGAGATAAGAATCGCTCAGCATTGATATGGCAGATTCAGCGACACCGTTCTGCTGAGGAGTTCTTACAAAGGATAATTTGTGAGAAATTTTCTTACTCTCAAAGAAATTGTTCAGAGAACTATTTTTGAATTCAGTTCCATGATCACTTCTTATTGAATGAACAGTAAGATTATTCAACACTTCCATCTTTCTAACAAAAGATATCAGTTCTTCTGGAGTGTCACTTTTGCAGCGAATAAAGATAACCCAGGTGTAGCGAGAGTATTCATCTATGATGACAAGTGTATATTTCTTTCCAGCTATGGATTGGATATTGACAAGGCCAAACAAATCCATATGCAAGAGTTGAAGATGACTTGTCACTGAGGAAACTTGTTTAGATTTGAATCTAGCTTTAGTCTGTTTTCCTTTCTCACATGCTGAACATAAAAATTCCTTGGCATATGAGTGCTGAGGACGACCAGAGACCAGTTCCTTAGTAGAGAGAGAAATTAGGGTTTTGAAATTGAGATGAGAAAGCCTTTTATGACACAGCCAGTTGACATCAGAGGAGACTTTAGAAAGAAAACACACATTTTCAGTGGTAGTAGAGTCCATGTCTATTACATAGACATTTTTCATACGGTAACCACTGAGAGCAAGTTTTCCATTTTCACTCATCACTGAACATGCTTTCTTATTGAAGTGAACTTTGTAGTCTTTCACATAGCTGACTAATGCTTAGAAGATTGTTATTCAGTCCATCTACGTAAGCGACTCTTCTGAAGGTAGTTGTCCCATTGCTGAGGACACCAAACCCTCGGGTATATCCTTTTCCATTTCCACCAAAAGGTCACTGAAGGACCTTTCTCTTCCTTGTATTCAGTAAGCAGGTCTTTTTGTCCAGTCATGTGTCCAGAGCATCCGCTATCTAGATACCAGATACCCTTCGATCCCTAAAAACATAAGGAAGATTAATTTTTTATTGGTACCCACTTTTCAATGGGTCCAACAGTGTTAGTGGAGATGGAAGGTTCAACAATCTTCACGGCAGATGAAGATTCAGCTTCAGTGGTTACCTTCACTTTGGTTAATTGTTTAACCTTAGTGGTATTCTTTACCTTGGTTGATTTCTTAGCTTTGGTGACCTTCTCATCCTTGGGGACATTTATCTTCACTTTAGCTATCTTATCAGCTTTAGTGGCATTAGGACATTTACTGGTAATATGGTCAGTGAGTCCACAA
The DNA here is from genome assembly GCA_954870635.1 of Arctium minus. Lineage (NCBI taxonomy): Eukaryota > Viridiplantae > Streptophyta > Magnoliopsida > Asterales > Asteraceae > Arctium > Arctium minus. The sequence goes on from OX941086.1 coordinate 37,581,319, forward strand.
TGATAGCATTTTCTATATTTAATGGTGGCTTTAGGACCATGAGCAGTATGATTAGAAAACTTGAGATGATCAGGGCCTGTTCCAAGAATACCTTTAACATAAGATCTCAGAGTAATTTTTAGTTCTTCAGATTTCTTAGGCTTAAGATCAGTTTTCAGCTTTGGAGGACAGATATCAAAGATTTCTGTTTCAGAGCTAGAAGATCGATTTACTGAAGGTTTGAGAGGAATTTTCAGTTTTGATTTCTTGGTAGCCTTCTGAGGATGGAAAATGGATTTCCCTTTATCAGCGAGCTTATAGCCTTTTGATAATTCCTCAGGAATAGGATTTGAGGAAGAAGAGCACTGAGTAGAAGAGGTGTCAAGGATAGAAGAGACAAACATTCCAAACTTAAACATGAAACTGTCTTCTTTAGGTTCATCCTGTTCTTTCCAAAAACCAAAACCGGTTTTATCACTGGCAGGGATTTGAGACCTGATGATTTCAGTGATTTTGGTAGAAGAGTTACACAATCCCTCAACAGTTGTCTTTTTTTCTTTTAAAGAATCTATGGCTTGTTCACGTTCAATTCTGATAATTTCATTGACAATGACTTGATCTTTTAAACTTTCCTCTAAAAGAGTCAGTTCTCTGATCTTTTCATGAAATTTTTCTAGCTGTTCGGTTAAATCAATATTTTTGTTTCCAGCTAGAGTTTTGCCATTCAGTGCATTGTACAGATCAATTGTCAGCACATCTACAACGAGACTTCTCTCAGCTCCAGAAAGAGAGGGATTAGTAGAGATAGATATATGAGAGGAGATGTAGCTCATGGAAGTTCCTGTTGGTTCTTCCAGTTCTTCTTTATTCTCAGCCATAAGACAAATATTAGCAACTTCTTCTTCCTCAGAACTAGATTCTTCTAATTCATCCCAGTCATGCTCTTCAGCGATAAGACCTTTACCTTTTCTTTTAAAGTTTTTCAACTTTTGATATTTCTCTTTCATCTTAAGGTATTTGCTATCACTGGTTTTCCTGGAGATAGAAGGTTTAAATACTTTCTTTGACCTGCACTCACTTGCAAAATGTCCAATCTTTTCACAGTTATAGCAAGTAGCAGTAGCCTTATCATTAGGGGTTGATTTTGGCTTGTCAGTTATAGAGAGAGGCTTATTTCTTCTGAAATTACTCTTTCTTGAAAACCTTTTGAAAGAGTTTGTCAAGAGTGCTAAGGATTCATCAAACTCTGAAAGATCAATGTCTGATAATTCCTCAGAGTCAGAATCTAACTCAGTGATAGTAAGAGTAGATCGCTGAGATGGAATGATCTATGAAGAGACTAAAGCAACAAGAATGCTTTTGGAGTCTTTAGAATCTTTTACAAGATTCTTCTTCAGGAGATTTGATTGCTCATAGTTGAGCAATGTTCCATATAAGGTGCTAAGAGAGAGAGAATTTAAGTCTTTTGTCAGCTTAAGACACATTGAGTAACTGTCCCAACTTTCAGGAAGACATTCCAAGAATTTAGTTAAGACCTCAGAATTAGAATATGTCCTACCAGCAGTCCTTAGATTAATGATTAGACAGTTAAATCTCTGGTGAACATCAGATAAGGATTCATTTTTACCAGCAATAAAACTTTCATATTGTCTTACCAAATTAATATTTCGGGTTTCTTGGACTTCAGTAGTACCTTCATATTGAACACATATAGTGCCCCACATTTCTTTGGCAGCTTTAAGATGCATGATGGAATGGAAAGCTTCATCAGGCAGAGCCATATAGATAATAATCTTTGCCTTTGCATCTAAGCCAACCTTCTTTTTATCTTAATCACTCCATTGTCTTATTTCCTTAATAGCATAACGTTCAGGGACAATAGGAGTGGTGGCAGTAGCTGGAACGACAGCTATAATTGTGGAAGGTTCATAAGGGCCATTTGCTACATATTCATTAATAGTTGGATCTACACCTTCTAGAAATAGCATCATTCGATTTTTCCAGAGAGCAAAGTTATCTCTGCTAAACCGAGGAGGTTTTGAGAGTGAACCATTATCATAGTAGTTTGTGTTTGTATTGAGTGCCATATTAAAAATAGCAAGGAAGAAAATAAAGCAACATCTTGTTTATGAGATTAAACAATCTGCTCTGATACCACTTATTTGTCCCGAAGGTGCTTAACAAGTTTGTAGTAAGAGGGGTTGAATACAAACATAGAATTTTAAAGTTTAATAAATTGTTTATTGATAAATCAAATCACAATTTACAAGTTTGTTGCGAAATAAGATTAAGTAAAACCTAATCTAAACAAACTTAAGAATCACTAAGAAGGTTGCACCAGAAATAGAGAACAGGGGATTGGGAGAAAATAGAAAACAAGGGTTTTTATATATTTAGAAAGATGAAGGTTGCACTCAGATGGAGTGTTGATCTTTCTATTTACATGTGTCCTTCATTGGTTGGTTGCATGGGTCTAACTTTAGGAGATATGCTTTCGGCGGTATGTTGAACAGTGTAGTTGACAGAGTTGTTGTACTATTTGCTGCAGAGGTATGTCTATTATGACAATCATACGATGTGTTCAAGGGTAAGATAAATGAGACTTGAGGCATAAGTTAAGTGATCATCAATCACTGAATATCTCTTCCTTCAGAGATATAAAGAAGTTCAGCTATCGCTGAAGCTTTTACTCGGGTTTCTTCACGTGTGTAGACTTGTCTTGGCTTCACTGATATCCGCATCAGGTCATGAGTAGACTTGTCTTTGTTCAGCAGCTTTGTCTTCGATTCAGCAGTGAACATCTTTTGTCGCGAAACTTGTCTTCATGGATTACGTTTAACTGTTTACAAGAGAAATCATCAGCGATACTGAACATACTCAGTATTAGATCGCTGATGGTGAAACACTAATACATATGAATGTTTACAAGAGAGATCATCAATAATAGCTGAACAGACTGGGTATGATCGCTGATGATGAAACACTAATACATATTGTTTAAACGTAATTTTCACTAAGTAGAAAAATATCATTATCAAATCACTAAGAGAGTGGGATCAACACATGAAGAGGCACTCGAAGACCCCCTACCATCTTCTAAACCAGAGGAAGCCCAATATAAAGTTATTTCATGTCTTTGGCTGCAAATGTTTTGTTCTCAACGACAGAGATAACATTGGGAAGTTTGATTGCAAAGCTGATGAAGCCAAGTTCATTGGTTATTCAGTGACCTCTAAAGCATATCGAGTCTACATGCTCAAATCAAAACATATACTCGAAAGTATTAATGTTTCCTTTGATGACTCATTTCAGGTGACTTTTGAGCAAATCAGCTCAGGACTAAATCTTGAAACGCTAGACTTTGCTGAATTATCAAGTCGAAAAAATGAACTGCATCATTTGTTTGAAGAAATGTTCAACGATGATGACCCCTCTAGAGATGATCACAGAGCCTCTGAATCCGAAACCTCTGCTGACCAAACAGGTACATACCTAACCGGTCCTAGTGATACTTCACCCTCTTCAACTTCTTTTGTAGGTCCAAACATCGAGGGGGAGCACGCAAAGTCCAACAACAACCAAGGCTCCACGCTCAACCAAGTTATAGATCATCTGCCCACAATATTAGAGGAGTCAGCATCAGAGCAATCACAGAACTCTAACCAAGACACCACAGAGCTCTCCACATCAACTCAAGGAGAGCAATCAAATCCTGTGGTAAGCACGAATGATCAACCTTCCACAACAAAAACTGACCAAGAGCAAGAAACCTGTTGATCCAAACTCTCTCAGTGATTTGATAACGACCCTCTTTTATACTTAGTGAAAATTACGTTATTATATGTATTAGTGTTTCATCATCAGCGATCAGACTGAGTCTGTTCAGTTATCGCTGATGACCTTTATGTAAACATTTAATATGTATGTGTTTCACTTTCAGCGATCAAACTGAGTCTGTTCAGTCATCACTGATCGTTTCCTATGTAACACAGTTAACGTAATCCCTGAAGACAAGTCTCGCGTCAACATAGTTCATAGCTGAATCGAAGACGAAGCCACTGAACAATAGATAAGTCTACTAGTGACCTGATGCGGATATCAGCGAAGACCAGACAAATCTACTTACGCGAAGAAGCCTGAGGAAAAGCTTCAGCGATAGCTGAACTTTATCTCTGGAAGAAGAGATACTCAGCGATCAACGATCACAAAGCTTATGCCTCAAGTTTTCTTTTGTCTTACCTTGCACAACCAGTACGATGTGTCAGAACGGACAAGTCTCTGCCACAAATCGTACACCAACTCTGTCAACTACACTGTTCATAAAGTGGCCAAAAGCATGTCTCCAAAAGTGAGACTACCAAAGCCAATCTATGAATGCCACGTGTAAAGTACCCTGCCATGCATTTAATGCATAGGGTATAAATAGGAAGCTCACTCCTTCATCTGAAGGCGTGCTCAATCCTTGAACTCCAAAGATAGAAACCCTTGTTTTCTCTCTCTCTAAAAATCCCCCATTCTCTGAATTTCTTGTGCAACCATCTTAGTGTTTCTTAAGTTTGTTTAGATTGAGTCTGTCTTAATCTTATTCCGCAACAAACTTGTAAATTGTATTTTGATTTATCAATAAACAATTTATTAAACTTTAATTTCTGTGTTTGTATTCAACCCCCCCCTTCTACAAACTTGTTAAGCACCTTCGGGACCAACAAGTGGTATCAGAGCAGTTTGTTTAATCTAATAAACAAGATCTTGCTGTATACTCTTCCTTGCTATTCTAAAATGGCACTAAACACAAACACAAACTACTATGATAATGGTTCACTTTCTAAACCTCCTCGATTTAGCAGAGATAACTTTTCTCTATGGAAAAATCGAATGATGCTATTTCTTGAAGGTGCGGATCCTACTATACCTGAATATATAGAAAACGGACCCTATGAACCTGTTAGAATTATAGCTGCGGTTCCTGCTACTGCCACCACTGAAGCTGTCCCTGAACGATATGTCGTTAAGGAAATAAGACAGTGGAGTGATGAAGATAAAAAGAAGGTAGGCATAGATGCAAGAGCAAAGACCATTATATCAATGGCTCTGCCTGATGAAGTTTTCCATTCCATCATGCATCTAAAAACTTCTAAAGAAATGTGGGAAACCATATGTGTTCAATATGAGGGCACCACTGAAATCCAAGAGACCCGAAAGATTAACTTGGTAAGACAGTATGAAAGTTTTATCGCTGGTAAGAATGAATCTCTTTCTGACATTCATCAGCGGTTTAACTGCCTGATCATTGACCTAAGAACTGTTGGAAGGACCTATTCTAATTCTGAGGTCCTAACAAAATTCTTGGAAAGTCTTCCTGAAAGCTGGGACAGTTATTCAATATGTCTTAAGCTGACAAAGGACTTACATACTCTCTCTCTAAGCACTCTGTATGGAATATTGCTCAACTATGAGCAATCTAATCTCCTGAAGAAGAATCTTGTAAAAGATTCTAAAGACTCCAAAAGCACTGCTGTTGCTTTAGTCTCATCAGAGATAATTCCATCCCAGCGATCTACTCTCACCATCACTGAGTTAGATTCTGAATCTGAGGATTTATCAGACCCTGATCTTTCAGAGTTTAATGAGTCCTTAGCACTCTTGACAAACTCTTTTAAGAGATTTGCAAGAAAGAGTAACTTCCGAAGAAGTAAACCTCTCTCTCTTACTGAAAAGCCAAAATCAACTCCGGTTGATAAGGCTACAGCCACTTGCTATAACTGCGAAAAAATTGGACATTTTGCTAGTGAGTGCAGGTCTAAAAAGGTCTTCAAACCTTCTACCTCAAGAAGATCCAGTGATGACAAATACCATAAGCTGAAAAACAAATATCAAAAGCTGAAAAGCTATCAGCAAAAAGGTAAAGGTCTCATCGCTGAAGAACATGACTGGGCTGAATCAGAAGAATCATCTTCTGATGAAGAAGAAGTCGCTAATCTTTGCCTCATGGCTGAGATTAAAGAAGAAGTAGAAGAACCATCTGAACCTTCTATGAGCTACATATCATCTCAGGTATCCATCTCTACAAATCCCTCTCTGCCTGAAGCTGAGAGAAGTCGCGCTGTTGATGTGCTGACGATTGACCTTTATAATGCTCTAAACGACAAAACTCAAGCTGAAAATAAAAATGTTTATTTAACACAAGAGCTAGAGAAATGTCATGAAAAGATCAGTGAACTAAATCTTTTAGAAGAAAAGCTAAAAGATCAAGTCATTATAAATGAAATCATCAGCATTGAACGCGAACAAGCCATCGCTGCTCTAAAAGCAGAAAAGGCTCATGTTGAAAAATGGTGCAAATCATCAACAAAGATCTCTGAGATAATAAATGCTCAAACTCCTGAAAGTGATAAAACTGGTCTTGGTTTTTGGACACCACAGGATGATCCTAAAGAAGAAAGTTCCTCGCTTAAGTTTGGAACTTTTGTCACATCTTTCTTTGACACTTCTTATAATCAATTCTATCCCTGTTCTTCTTCTAATCCCAACCCTGAGGATATATCTGCAAAATCTAAGCCTGCAGATAAAGGAAAGTCTATTCTCTCTCAGAAGGCTTCCAAGAAAACCAAACTGAAAGTTCCCTCCAAACCTTCAGTGGATAAACCTTTTAGCTCAGTGACAGAAATCTTTGATATCTGTCCTCCAAAGCTGAAGGTTGATCTAAAGCCCGTGAAATCTGAAGAAATAAAAATTCCTCCCAGATCTCGTGCTAAAGGCATTCTTGGAGCTGGACCTGCTCATCTTAAGTTTTCAAAACCTTTTGGTTATAAATCCACCATCAGATATAGAAAATGTTATCACTGTGGATTCACTGACCATATTGCGAGTAAGTGTCCAAATACCACCGAAGCTGATAAAACAGCCAAAGTGAAGAAAAATACCACTAAGGTTAAGAAATTAACCAAAGTGAAGATTACCACTGAAGCTGAATCTTCCTTATCCACTAACTCTGAAGGACCCATTGAAAAGTGGGTACCAAACAAAGCTTAATCTTCCTTATGTATGCAGGGATCAAAGGGCATCTGGTATCTCGATAGCGGATGTTCTCGTCATATGACTGGACAAAGAGACCTGCTCACTGAATACAAGGAAGAGAAAGGTCCCTCTGTAACCTTTGGTGGAAATGGAAAAGGATTTACCCGTGGGTTTGGTGTCCTCAGCAATGGGACAACTACCTTTCGAAGAGTCGCTTATGTAGATGGACTGAAGCACAATCTTCTAAGCATCAGTCAGCTATGTGACAAAGACTACGAAGTTCGCTTTTCTAAGAAAGCATGTTCAGTGGTAGATGAAAAAGGAAAACTTGCTCTCAGTGGTTATAGAAGAGAAAATGTCTATGTAATAGATATGGACTCTACTATCACTGATAACTTATGTTTTCTCTCTAAGGCCTCTTCTGATGTCAACTGGCTATGGCATAAAAGGCTCTCTCATCTAAACTTCAAAACCCTGAATTCTCTCTCATCTAAGGAACTGGTTTCTGGTCTTCCTCAGCACTCATATGCTAAAGAATCTCTCTGCTCAGCATGTGAAAAAGGAAAACAAACAAGAGCTAGTTTCAAGTCGAAACAAGTTTCCTCAGTAACAAGTCCTCTTCAGCTCTTGCATATGGATCTATTTGGCCCTGTCAATATCCAATCAATAGCTGGAAAGAAATATACGCTTGTCATTGTAGATGAATATTCTCGCTACACCTGGGTTATTTTTCTTCGCTGCAAGAATGATACTCCAGAAGAACTAATATCTTTTGTCAAAAAGATGGAAGTGCTGAATAATCTTACTGTTCGATCAATAAGGAGTGATCATGGAACTGAATTCAAAAATAGTTCCCTGAACAATTTCTTTGAGAACAAGGGAATCTCTCACAACTTCTCTTCAGTAAGAACACCTCAGCAAAATGGAGTCGCTGAAAGAAGAAACAGAACGATCATAGAAGCTGCTAGATCAATGCTCAGCGATTCTCACCTCCCTACTCAATTTTGGGCAGAAGCTGTAAACACTGCATGTTTTACTCAAAACAGATCGCTGATAATAAAGCGATTTGGGAAGACAGCTTATGAACTCTTTCTTGGAAGGAAGCCTTCTATCAGTTTTCTTCATATCTTTGGTTGTCAGTGCTTTATCTTAAACAACAAAGATCAACTTGGAAAGTTCGACCCAAAAGCCGATGATGGAATATTTTTAGGATATTCCTCCATCTCAAAAGCCTACAGAGTTTTCAACAAAAGAAGACAAACCGTAGAAGAAACCATTCATGTCACGTTTGATGAAACGCGCTCAGCGAACTCTAAACCAATCGCTGACAATGAAGAACTGAATACTTGGATGATCTCTCACTATAAAGGAACTGAACCTTTCTTCTCAAACCAACAGCACACTGAAACTCCAGCTGCTGATGAAGAACCAAGTATCATACCTCCCACCGCTGAATCCAACTCATGGATTTCAGCTGAACCTCTAAACACACTTCTACCATCAAATCCATCTACGTCTGAAAACCCTTCTGAAAGTATTGGTGTATCTAATGTTCAACAATTACTAGCTGATGAACCTCAAGCATCTTCATCAGTGACTGCTCCTATTGTTGATCCTATCGCTGAAATAAGCAATCTTGCTCCTGCTCAGCGATGGACCAGAGATCACCCCATAGATCAAATTCTTGGTAATCCAGATGCAGGTATTCAGACACGACGAAGCTCAGGTAATATCTGTCTCTTTGTAAACTTTCTCTCCTTAATTGAACCAAAGAAGACTGATGATGCCCTCAGAGATCCAAACTGGGTCAGCGCTATGCAAGAAGAGCTGACTGAATTCTCTCGAAACAAAGTTTGGAATCTCGTTCCTAGACCATCTGATAAAACTGTAATAGGCACCAAATGGGTGTTTAGAAACAAGTTAGATGAACATGGAATTGTAACCCGCAACAAGGCTCGACTTGTTGCTCAGGGATACAGACAAGAGGAAGGCATAGACTATGATGAAACCTTTGCCCCTGTGGCCAGGCTCGAAGCAATTCGACTATTCTTAGCTTATGCAGTCTATAAAGACTTCATCGTTTATCAAATGGACGTAAAATCAGCTTTTCTGAATGGAAAACTGAATGAAGAAGTTTATGTAGAACAACCACCAGGGTTCTATGACCCTAAGCATCCAAATTATGTTTATAAATTGGATAAGGCTCTCTATGGTTTAAAACAAGCCCCTCGTGCTTGGTATGACACTCTCTCATCTTTTCTTATCTCTGAAAAATTTGAACGTGGCAAGATTGATAATACGTTATTTTTCAGGAAGATAAAAGGTCATATAATTCTTGTACAAATATATGTCGATGACATAATATTTGGTTCTACTAACCCATCTCTATGTACTCGCTTCGCTGAAAGAATGAAGAAAGAATATAAAATGAGTATGATGGGTGAGCTGACATATTTTCTTGGTCTTCAGATTAAACAATCTGACAAAGGTACTTTTATCTGCCAAGGTAAGTATGTTAAAGACATGCTGAAGAAGTTTGATTTAACACAAACTTCAGCGATGAAAACTCCTATGGCACCACCACTGACACTTAACAAGGATCCATCTGGAAAACCTGTTAATGTCACTGCCTATAGAGGAATGATAGGCTCATTGTTGTATCTTACAGCAAGCCGACCTGACATCATGTACTCTACTTGTTTATGTGCACGCTATCAATCTGAACCCAAGGAATCCCATCTGATCGCTGTAAAGCGAATTTTCAGATATCTGAAAGGAACTCCTAACCTCGGTCTTTGGTATCCCAAAGACTCAGGGTTCGATCTAACTGGTTATTCTGATAGTGATTTTGCAGGCTGTAAACTTGACAGAAAAAGTACCACTGGTGGATGTCAACTCTTGGGAGGAAAGCTAGTAAGCTGGACAAGCAAGAAGCAAAATTCTGTGTCCACTTCCACAGCTGAAGCTGAATACGTAGCCGCTGGAAGCTGTTGTTCACAAATCCTATGGATGAGAAATCAACTATTAGATTATGACCTTCAGCTGTCAAAGATTCCTATCTATTGCGACAGCACTAGTGCTATCGCTATAGCAAATAATCCAGTGCTACATTCAAAGACAAAACACATAGAGATCAGATATCACTTTATCAGAGATCATGTGATGAATGGTGATATTGAACTTCACTTTATCCCTACTGACTTTCAACTTGCTGATATATTCACCAAACCTCTTGATGAGACAAGGTTCAACTTTCTCATCAGTGAGCTTGGAATGCTGAACCTCGAAGAATAATTCTTCAGCGTTCATGTATTGTGTCAGTAATCAAAAGTTCCCCTCATCATTCTCTCTGATAAACATTCTGACTCTCAGGTATGTTCTCTCTCCCTCAAAGATGTTTTTCTTCAAAATATAAACTTTAATCACTGAACTTTCTTCAAATGATTAAAAGCTTTTTTTTTGAAAAATACATTAATCACTGATATTTCCAATCAGTGATCTTTTAAAAGGAAAATCTATCCCTATCTTTACAATCAGGGATACTTTTAAAAAGGAAAATCTATCACTGACTTTTCTTCAGTGATCATTTGAACGGACAAATGAACAGTCTCTCTCCTCTATGACGTCATTTGAACCGACAATCCACGACATGCCTTTTCTGACACGTTCGTCCGTTGCCCTCCTATCCAATCAACTTCGTGGAACGTGTCAATGTCATGATGATTTCTTTTCCCGCTTCATTCTCTCTCTTATCTCTCTTCTCTCTCTTCGTATAAAAGGAATTCTTCTCTCCTTTATACGGTTTACGCTTTCAAAACTTTCAAAGCAAGAAACAATCTCTCAAGAACACTCAAGCAAGTAAACCCAGAATATTGAATCTGCAACTCTTTTTCTTCAAGATACACAGGTTTATTTCATGTTTATATGCTTTGTTCATATGCTTTTTATTCTTTTAAAATCCTACTCGCTTTCTATGGATTTTATAAAACGTTTTTTTTAAAACTAAAGATCATTCCTTCTGATTTTATGTTTTTAAATAAAAACCTTTTGGTTTTAAAGTGTTCTTCATTCTTTCTACCCAGAACACTATTTTTTCTCTTAAAAATAACTTGATAATTTTCCAGTTTCCCTTCTTCTATGGAAACTGGTAATCATATTATTTTTAATCTAAATCATTTCTTCTATTATGCCTCTTTCCATAACAGAAATGACACAGTCTTCAATCGTTGCTTCCAAGCATGTACGATTCGCTCTCACTGAAGTTGAGATTACTAAATGTAATCATTTGGCCAGACTCGACTTCAAAGCTGACAAATACCCACATCTGGTGGAAGCTGCTGAATTCCTCAAGCAGTCATGCATAGCTTACGCGATCACTGTGGATCCTAAGCCCTCCAAGACTCTACTTCAGCAGTTCTGGTTCACTGCTGATGCAACTGAACTTACAAACAGGAAAGGCGAACGAGTCCCTGCTATCTCGTTCAGCACGGAATTAGGGCCAGGGAGCATGACCGCTCTTAGCCTCAGGAAATCTTTAAGATTCCCTGACAAACCAAAGAGTGGATTCGACGCACTCCCCACTGATGATGAGCTGATATTCTTCCTGGACGCAATGGGCTATTGTTGGGAAAACAAACCAAGATCGTCTATTCCTAACAAGAAGCTCACCAAGATTCTTAAAGCTCAGATGCCATCACAACTGAACTTTATCTTCTCGCACATAATTCAGTGCATGAGTGGGAAGAGTGGTTCGCTGGATCAAGCCAGCAAAACACAACTGCAGATGGCATACTCCGTTATCGCTGGTCAAAACTTTGACTACGCCACAGCCATCTTTGAAGATCTGAGGTCGAGATTAGAGAAGCCTGAACGAGATCCCAAGATCTCGTACGTACGTTTCATATGTACGTACATCAAGTTCCTCTATCCCAACACCTATCCCACCAAAGATGATGGCACCTTTGCCAGGGTTGGTCAACGATCACTGGAGGTCAAGCCACTCGCCGACGAGGTAAGTATCTCTCTCCTTCGCTCTCGTCTCTCTCTCCATTCTTCTTCATCTTCAGCGACCACGCAGACGGTTCCTTCGTCTACTATCCCTGTCGCTACCACTACTTCTAAAAGACCATCAGCTAGTCCAATTGGTCCTTCCAAAAAGGCCAAAAAGACTAAGGAAAGTACACCTTCTAGTACTATACCTGAGGGAGCTTCTCAACAAGCTACCTTAGATGCTTTTGTGGGTCTTTCCTCCACAACTTCAGCAGTCACTCATACTGCCGTGTCAGCGATCTCACTCGCTGTCACATCATCAGTAACCCCACCTACTATCTCATTCCCTGAGATTAACCCCATCCCTACTTCTATCCCCAAAACTCTTCCCTTCTCTCCTCATTTGGTCTCTGAACCTGCCACCTCTTCTTTCCCTATAGGACCTGAGCATCAAACTTTTGAGGAATCTATGCAGTTCTACAAAATGTTTGATACGTCAGGTACACCTATAATCCTAAACACTTCTCTCCCCCCCTCTCCAAATAAGCCCATATCTGAACTAACATTATTTTCAGGTCCTAGCTTGGCGACTGTTGACACGCATGTCAACAGTCTAGGAGAAAAGGTGGATGCTCTCACCAACACCATCAATGACACCACCAACGCCGTCAATCAGGCTGGTGAGGAGCTGAAGAAGTTGACCGCCACTTGCTCATCTAAAGCTGAGAACTCTCAACTTTCAGCTCTTGAAGAACAAGTCGTCCAACTCAGAGAGTCCTCTCGACTCTTTCAAGGACGATTTGAGTCTCTTACAGCTGACGTTCAGGGTCTCTCTTCCAAGGTTGACCTCTGCACGTCCCTTCTTCAGCAAGTTCTCCAGAAAGTGAATGAACCAGCTCCAGCGCTGCCTCCCTCCTTCACTGAAGATGATCGTACCAACCTCAACATCGCTGTGGAATTCATTCATGATGCCACATGCGACATACCTGCGGTTGAAGACCGAGTTAAGCGTCTGGAGGCTGACGTTCAAGTGCTAAAAGCTTCAACAGCTACTCCAGCAGCTGAACAATCCCCTACCGCTGATAATGACAAAGTGGGGGAGAAAACTGAAGAAACCTCTATTGCTGCTGGGGAAGCTAAGGAACCTCCCTCTCAATCTGAGGGGGAGAAGGCAAAAGAATCCTCATCGATTCACTCCATTCTCTTTGAAGAGGATGAGGAAGAAGAAGACGATGAAGAGGAAGATGATCTAGATCTTGATGATCAAGAAAAGGATCAGCCCTCCGATGACGACGACGACGATGAAGATCAATCTATGTGGTTCTCTAAGCCGAACGTCGTATCAGGGACAACTTCGCAAGAGGTTGTCAAAACAGGGGTGAGAGGTGATACATCTTCAAGTGTTCCTTCGCAAAGCAAAGACAAGCAACCAATCGTTGAAGAATGCTTGAGGACTGGATCACAATCTGAGGGGGAGCATCCTTCTCAGGTATGTCTTTCAATTGTACCACTTTTCTACTCTTTCCAAACCCCTATGTCTTTCTAGCCTTTATCTCTCTCGTTCTAAAAATACACTTATCCCTTCTTTCCTTCTTTTTCTAACCAGACAGTTCTCACCCCTGCTTAAGGGTTCTGAACTACAAATAATACCAGCGACTATCGCTGAAGAAATAATCCCAATCTCTATCACTGAGATTGATGAAGAAGAAGAAGATTCCCTGGTCCATCCAGGAAGGCCCTCTCGACCATCTCATTGGTCAGAGGAAGTGGTGAAGAAAAGAGTTGAAATGATCGCTCAACTAGAAAGTCAACGGCTGAAAATCCCTCTTCAAATATCCACAGAGCTCGACTTCCTTACTGAAGCTGAAAGAGAAGAATCTGCCAAAGCTGAGAAGCTGATCGCTGAATGCAAACGAGATGCCCAACTCGCTTTAAAGATTCAATCCTCTCAAGTTAGGGACAAAAAGCTAAAAAGCAAACCTGTGGAAGTTCAAGCAGCACTACTGAAAGAAATTGAAGAGGAACGCTTCAAAGAACAAGAGATCAACGATAAGTCTATCGAATGGTGCAAACAAAAGATGGATTATCGTTCTGATCTTCTTCCAATATCAGCCGTGACTATCTCTGGTCGCAAGAAGAAAGATCAACTCTCAGTGACCATGGAGATTACCAGAGAGGATGGAACCCAAAAAGCAATGTACGTATCAAAACTTGAAAGCTTCGGATTTACGGAATGGTTAGAGTTCTGGGATGCGCTGAAGAAATCCAAATCTACATACAGAGGCTACGTTGAAGGACTCCTTGAAGCCCTCATAAATAGAGTCGTTTCTGTACTAAAGCTGCCATCTCCTCTTCCTCCCAAATCTTTGAAACTCAAGAGAAAAATTGGGTCCTCCTCCTCTGAAGATGTCGCCATCATCAGGAATGAAACTTCTATCAAATTTTCAAGAGATGCACTGTTTGGTCCTCCTCCTGATCTTTCAGTTCTGGACTTATCTCTGCCTCCTGGTGGTCCCTTCCAAGCTGGTCAAGTAATCGACAAGCCTTATGGAATATTCTTCAGAGATGATGATGAGGAACTCAGATTTCAAAGAATCTCTGAGATTCCTATCTGTCCTCTGAATCATCTCAAGGATCTCTTATGCTTATGGTGTGACTTCTTCCCTGCTGCTGAAAAAATTAAAGAAATTATCAGTCAAGAATCTTTGGAACGAAGACAGAAAGGAGAAGAAATACCTGAGTATATGATCAATCCTCCCAAATCTTCTTATAGCTGATAGATTAGTTTTCTTATCTGAAATCTGTTAGTTATACTTACAGTAGTTAGTTAGTCACTTGTACTTATGATTTTCATATCTTGTAATTCTATCCCTGAATTAAATGAAAATTGCAGTGATGTACTTAACCCTATCAGTACTGTAAAAGATCCCTCAAAATAGTAATTGGGACATGCATTCTATGAGTCCTTTTTATTCCTATATTTTGAATCATAAAGTAATTTTCTTTTGTTACTTTGTCATTATCAAATAGGGGGAGATTGTTGATCCAAACTCTCTCAGTGATTTGATAACGACCCTCTTTTATACTTAGTGAAAATTACGTTATTATATGTATTAGTGTTTCATCATCAGCGATCAGACTGAGTCTGTTCAGTTATCGCTGATGACCTTTATGTAAACATTTAATATGTATGTGTTTCACTTTCAGCGATCAAACTGAGTCTGTTCAGTCATCACTGATCGTTTCCTATGTAACACAGTTAACGTAATCCCTGAAGACAAGTCTCGCGTCAACATAGTTCATAGCTGAATCGAAGACGAAGCCACTGAACAATAGATAAGTCTACTAGTGACCTGATGCGGATATCAGCGAAGACCAGACAAATCTACTTACGCGAAGAAGCCTGAGGAAAAGCTTCAGCGATAGCTGAACTTTATCTCTGGAAGAAGAGATACTCAGCGATCAACGATCACAAAGCTTATGCCTCAAGTTTTCTTTTGTCTTACCTTGCACAACCAGTACGATGTGTCAGAACGGACAAGTCTCTGCCACAAATCGTACACCAACTCTGTCAACTACACTGTTCATAAAGTGGCCAAAAGCATGTCTCCAAAAGTGAGACTACCAAAGCCAATCTATGAATGCCACGTGTAAAGTACCCTGCCATGCATTTAATGCATAGGGTATAAATAGGAAGCTCACTCCTTCATCTGAAGGCGTGCTCAATCCTTGAACTCCAAAGATAGAAACCCTTGTTTTCTCTCTCTCTAAAAATCCCCCATTCTCTGAATTTCTTGTGCAACCATCTTAGTGTTTCTTAAGTTTGTTTAGATTGAGTCTGTCTTAATCTTATTCCGCAACAAACTTGTAAATTGTATTTTGATTTATCAATAAACAATTTATTAAACTTTAATTTCTGTGTTTGTATTCAACCCCCCCCCCTTCTACAAACTTGTTAAGCACCTTCGGGACCAACAAAACCTCTCCAGACATGTTGCTCGATGGTTCCAATAACCATCACCCCAGAATGACCAAGTGGACCAAAAGTCACCCACAGAGCTAAATCATAGGTGACCCTTCTGACAAAGTCAAGACTCGCTCTGCTACTGCAAATTTTTGCTTATTCACAAATTTTGTCAGTATCATCGAGCCCAAAAAGGTTTCTGAGACCCTAAAAGACCCAAACTAGATAGAGGCTCTGCAAGAGGAGCTTCTGCAGTTTGAGCGCAACAAAGTATGGACCCTAGTGCCTTTGCCGAAAGGTAAAACTGCAATAGGGACCAAATGGGTCTTTAGAAACAAGAAGGACGAAGATGGGTTGGTTATTCAAAACAAAGAAAGATTGGTGGCAAAGAGATATTGCCAAGAAGAAGGGATTGACTACGAAGAAACTTTTGGCCCTGTGGCAAGGCTCGAAGCAATTAGGATCTTCCTAGCCTTCGCAACCCACATAGGTTTTAAAGTCTACCAAATGGATGTCAAGTCAACCCTTCTGAATGGGAAAATTCAAGAATAAGTATATGTCCAACAACCAACAGGGTTTGAAAGCTCGAAGTACCCAAATCATGTCTACTTCTTAGACAAGGCTCTGTATGGATAAAGCAAGCCCCTAGAGCATGGTATGAAAGGTTTTCTAACTTCTTGCTAGCAAATGGTTTTGAAAGAGGTACAACTGATACAACATTATTTTTCAAAAAGAGAAAATGTGAGATTCTACTTGTAAAAATATATGTGGACGACATTATTTTTGGTTCTACTAATGAATCTTATTGTCAAAAGTTTGAAAAATTGACGAAGAGTGAGTTTGAGATGAGTATGATGGGAGAACTAACATTCTTCCTAGGATTACAAGTCAAACAAACTCCAGAGGGTATTTTTCTAAATCAATCAAAATATGTCTCTCACATACTTTTAAAATATAATCTCTCTGACTCTTCAGCAATGAAGACCCCCATGGCCAGTGGATCAAAGCTCTATGCTGATCCAGAGGGAAAATTTGTGGAGTGTAAGCTCTACAAAGGCATGATTGGGTCTCTTATGTACTTAATTGCTAGTAGACCAGATATAATGTTTGCCACATGTCTCTGTGCATGATTCCAAGATAACCCAATGGAATCTTATCTTCTTGCTGTTAAGAGGAGATTTAGATATCTAAAGGGCACCAAGAATCTTGGCCTTTGGTATCCAAAGAACTCTGGCTTTGATCTTGTGGCTTATACAGATTCAGACTATGGAGGATGCAAGCTTGACTGAAAGAGCACCTCTGTGAGTTGCCAATTCCTAGGTGGTAAACTTGTAAGTTGGACTTCAAAGAAGCAGAACTGCGTGTCAACCTCTACGACAGAAGCATAATATGTTGTTGCTACTAGCTGCTGTTCACAGGTTATGTGGATGAGAACCCAACTTAGGGACTATGGTCTTTCTATCGATAAAATACCCATCCTCTGTGACTCCAAGAGTGCCATTGCAATCTCTGCCAATTCTGTTCAACACTCTAACACTAAACATATCGATATCAGGTACCACTTTCTTAAGCATCTTGTCGAGGAAGGAACAATAGAAATGTATTTCGTGCCCACAGATTACCAACTTGCTGGCCTATTCACCAAATCTCTAGATGAGAAGAGATTCTCCTTTCTTGTTGGCAAGTTAGGCATGCTCAATCTGAGTTGATTCACATAGCCTCTGTACCTTGGCTCAGAGCTTCTGTTGTATATATTTAATTTCAGTATACTGTCTTTACTTCTGTTTGTACAATTCATTCTTCTACATGTATAGTTATGTTATTAAAGTCAAATCTTATGGTAAAATCATTGTGGTTCTTTGATCTATGTCTTGTGCAAAGCTTATCATATCTGATCCAAGCATAGGTCAAGGGGGAGCAGAAGGAGATCATGAATATTGTCAACAAAGGTTGTTGATTCAAAGGGGAGCCAGAGAAGCCATTTCTATAGAGAAGTTTGAAGTATTAGATAAAGATCTTCGCACTTCTACAAGGATAAAAACACTTTTCTTGGACACCATTTTTCAAATATGTCCTAATTTCCCTACAAAAACATGTCCAAACTTTGAGTGATCAAAAGTCTTAAATGTCTTCCTTTAAAAGAAATTTCTTGTCAAAGAGCCTCTGAGGCCTCATAGCCTCTGTGAGACGCATCAGAGCCTCTATGTTCCAGAAAGACACTTCTTGACATCTAACTTCCCTTTAGAAAGACAAACTCGATCACATTATCGACTTTAAATATTTGTGGGAAGAAAAAGTGTATCTATGTGCAAATCTAAACCTGATCCCAGACCATAGAAGCTCTAATCTCAATAGATCCTCTACAATGCTCAACACTTGTAATATTTTTGAAGTGCATTCTGGGGTGCGGGTTATTTTTAAAGTGACAAGCATTTGGGTATAGCAAATGCCACACGCGTAAGAATAGTGGGAGGCGCACGTACTCGATCGTGCACTGTCCTCAGTGACGTGGAAAAATGTGATTGGACCGTGAACTGTGTTGTCGTTTTTCAAACGACTCTTTAGATGGCTAAGTACTTATTATAGATTTCAAACGTTTATATTTTACCGCCTAATCTTTTACCCCTCTCACACCATAAATACCCAAACCCTTCCATTCTCTCATTTTTACCTGTAATCTCTCTCTCTGAAGAATTCTTAGCAAAAAACTGCAACTTCTTTCTTCTCCATTCCGTTTCCATGGTTTCTCACTCTGAATCAGGCGAAAACAACTCCCATCACTCAATTGCTCACAGCATGAACAACTCTGAACACTCTGTTGATCAAAATCAAGAAATCACAAGCCGAATGATCTCCTTCACCCACCATAACTACCATCTGAATGACCTCCCTTTGAAGCCAACAATCACTATGTGGTTCTTGACCCCAAAGGATACCCTAACAAGGTTGAATCCCTACTTCTTCTACTCCTAAACCACTTCTTGACTAAAGCACTGACAATGACTAGAATGGACATCCCTGAAACTTATGTTCAACAATTATGGAAGTCTTGTCGTTATGAAGAGCATGAAATGTTCGACCACTGTATTATGGGTTATGCCACTCACCCATCTGTAAATGATGTTTTGGAACTAGGAATAAACAAAAGGTTAATCTCTGAAATCTTTGAACTTCCAACAAAGGACCAATTGAACCGCCTCCGCGCATAGGATTCCTAGTGGGAGAGATTGCATTGTACCTTAGGCCTAGTATAGATGAGGGCGTACATGCGGCAGAAGGTGAGGAGAGAGTAGAAGAGAGGAAAAACCAAGAGAGTGGGTTTGGGGGTGAGAGACCACCGAAGAAAAAGGAAAGGAAAACCCATAAGATGACCAAAGAAGAAGAGGTCCCAATCCCCACTGCAGTTCAAGTGCCAGAGGTTTAAACGCCTCAGAAAAAGAAGAAGAAGAAGGAGAAATCTCCTAAGAAGGATGCTTCTGAGGTACAATATGCTGACATAGCCTCAACACCATCTCCAAAGGTGCATGCTATAGAGGATCCTTCTAAAAAGAAGAAGAGGAGAAAGTTGGTAAAGCTGGATGACAGAGCCGTTGTTGAAAATACATCTGTGCCCACTGAAGTGGCACAAACAAATGTGATTAGCAAGGAACCTGAAGAGGCTGAAGAAACACCTCTGCAAGGGAGATGGGTACGAAGGGTTGTGATTGATGAAACTCTAAACACTGAAGAGGCAAAAAATGAAGAACCTATTAGACCTAAGAGTCCTCTAGAGATAGCAGTGGAAATAGCTCAAGGGGTGGTTGAACGGCTAAGTCCCCCACTGAAGGAAGATGTTGCAGAGATGCTACTACCAGAGGCTCTGAGAATCCTGGACTCTACGATGGAAGTTGAAGATATAACTGGCCTAGAGTCTAGTACAGAAGAAGGAGAAGAGTGTGATGAGCAAAAAGAACAGAAGGAGGAGAATGTGGGCATAAAAGATGCCGAAGGCACACCATCCAAACCCCCTCCCAGTGCTAACCACCTATCCATCTCTGCAGATCTAGTTCAACAAGATGTTGAAAAAGGAGTACACACTTCGAACCCTGACCAAACCAGCTGGACAGAGGAACCTTTTTCCTTTTCTGTACCACATTTCACCGGGGAAGCCCAAGCAACCCCATCCTCTTAAAAGGATGGAGGTGAATACATAAGTGTTGGAGGTTAGTGCCCCATAACACGCCACTAACCTCTGCAGAGGCATTCGTTGCCTCTGATGCACACACACGAGTTATCCAAAGCACTTCAGAGGTGCTAGTAAGGTCGCACAATGATTTTGTGGGTCTAGATCACCCACAAAATCCACTCATCGAGACTCAAATGATTGACTCTGAATCTTCACTTGAGAAACTCGATGATAGAACATTCGTAGATGATTCCCCTTCGAAGGGACATTGAGGATCAGATGGAAATCCTACAGAGCCCCACATCCAAACAAGCTTTCTAGGTGCCAAAGATCCTTTGGCCAAATTTGGATCATGTGTTGATCCATAGGCTAACCCCTCTGCACCTGTCACAAAGGCTGAATTCAAAGTCTTTTCTGATGAGGTGTTTACTATCCTAGGCGAGTTGAAAAGCTTGGCCAAGGATACTGATGACAAAAAGACCACTGAGGCTCTGGCGGACTTAAAGAAAACAACAACCTAGAACTCTCTGGATCTTCAGAAGCTTATCCAATCCTCTAGAACCACTGCCACCCAAGAAGACATCAATCGGTTGATCACGACTATAGATAAACAAACAGACGCTCTGAAGATTTTGGGCAAAATCGTAATGGATGAAGCCTATAAAGCCACAAGTCAGACCTCAGCCTCTGTGGTCGACGACTTAATGTCTCTGAGAAGCGAAATAAAGGACATGGTTCGCAGTTCCATGGTCCCTCTGCTACCTTCTAGTTTTTAACCACAGAAGTTAGCTATCCCTCTGCTCTGGCCACCAAAGTCGAATTGCATAAAATGGGGGAGAAGCTTCTGTAAGAGGTACACAAAATAGGCAAAGGCATGGTTTCTAAGGAATAATCCGTCTCAGAAGAACTCAAGCGTACCATGGCCCTTATGAAATTCAAGACGGACTACGAGGTCACCAAAGCAACAATTGCCGCCCAAAACGTAGTTTCGGTTATTGAATATCATGCCAAGTCCAACCTCTGCAGAAAGAAGAAAAGAAAAGAACCCTCTTCTTGCCAGGCAGAGGCAGATAAGAAGAAGGGAAGGAATGATGACCACGGACCGTACAGATCCGGTCCTCATGAGGGGGAGAAAGCCTTGCCAACCTTATC
The DNA here is from genome assembly GCA_954870635.1 of Arctium minus. Lineage (NCBI taxonomy): Eukaryota > Viridiplantae > Streptophyta > Magnoliopsida > Asterales > Asteraceae > Arctium > Arctium minus. The sequence continues at coordinate 37,602,585 of OX941086.1, forward strand.
TGCAAATCCTATAACAACTACTCCCCTCAACATTGCGCCACAGAAGAAAGGAAGCTCAGAGAGCACAACCCAAAAGTAAAATCGTGTGCCTCTGAGATGAACTTGAAGGCTGATATCACTAACTTTGTTATATCTGCAGAACCCTTTGTCAAGGCCAAGATGATTATTGGAGCTGAACTTATCGCAGAAGGGCTTGAGAAGTTTGTGGAACCCTCAAGTCTAGAGCTTATGCCTACTGCCCCTACACCCTCTGTTCAATTCTCTGCTCTGGAGCCAATTAATGCAAGAGATGATGCTGAAGATGCAAAGATGACTCCCACCAAGAATTTGCCACAGAAGACTCTGACTCCTACTTCTTCAGAACCTAAAGCCAAAGCAAAGACACCCTCTGCAGCTACTACCTCTGAGCAAAAGAATCCAGTGGAGGATCGAGTGAGAAGTATAGTTGAATCAATGGACGCCATGCGGATACCCATTCCAAGGCCACCAAAGAAAGAGCTATTTTTTCACGAGAACATCTACAATTACTTATACAACACAGAATGTGAAGAGGTGATCATCCAGCCGAACATACATCCTCTTATGAAGGAGGAAATCAGAAGGAGGTTCATGAACACTACACGAGACAAGTAAGAGGTCTTCTCAATTTACGATATAAATCAAGTTTTGGGGCTCAACTTGCATACATTCGCCATCAAAGGAATCATATATGTGAAGTACGCTGTTGAAAGTCATAGAAACGGTGATTCCTTTCAATAGTATTATATTCAATGTTTTCTTATAATGAAAAACAAGAAACAATCAACCATATAAATAAGAAAACAAGGGTGGTAAAAAAAGGATAGATACGGTAAATTAGGAAAGGATAAGAGAGGAGTGAAAAAAGAATGGAAATGGGAAAACAGAGGATCAATTCCAATACTCCCCCTCAAGCTGGAGCATGAAGGTTACGAGTGCCCAACTTGTCCAGGAGAAAGCGAAGATGTTGTGCACCCAAGCCCTTTGTGAACAGATCAGCGAGTTGTAGCCTCGTATCAACGTGCATGGGCTGAATTTCTTTAGACTCAACTCTTTCGCGAACAAAATAGCAGTCCATCTCTACGTGCTTAGTTCGTTCGTGAAAAATAGGATTATTAGCAATGTGACGAGCAGCTTCGTTATCAAAAAAGAGAGTAGTAGGCCCACGTTGTTCAACATCCAACTCATTTAGCAACCAACGCATCCAAATAACTTCGCTAACAGTGGTCGCAATAGCCCGATACTCGGCTTCCGCGGAAGATCGTGATACCACCAATTGCTTTTTTGTTTTCCATGAGTTTGGGGCTCCACCAAGGAGTAATAAATAGCCCGTTCTTGATCTCCTTGTCAGGGGACAACCGAGCCAGTCAGAATCTGAATATTCTAACAATTTTGTCCCACCTGTCCGTGGTAAGATGATTCCTTAACCAGGAGTGGCCTTGAGATACCGAAGGATCCTGGTGAGAGCATCTAGATGGTGTTGTCTAGGGTCAGCAACGAACTGGCTAAGAACGTTGACCGAGTAAGCTATATCCGGTCTAGTTGCTTGCAAGTAAAGGAGTCGACCAATCAAGCGCCGATACTGATTAGCGTCGACCTTCGGTTGACTCTCATCCTTATCGATCTTTAGATTTTGCGCAATAGGAAACGAACTGGGCCGAGATCCTTGCATACCACTATCCTTCATTTACACTTCTTCATCCAAACTTCCATGCAAAAAGGCATTGTTGACGTCAAGTTGGTGAATCATCCAATCTTTCTTAGTGGCGATGGCTAGTAGAGTTCTAACGGTTACTAGCTTCGCAACGGGTGCAAATGTGTCTTGAAAATTCACTCCTTCGGTTTGTGTGAAACCTTTGGCGACGAGCCTCGCTTTGTATCTTTCGATTTCCCCATTTGGTCTGTATTTTATTTTGTAGACCCATTTTGAATCAATGGCTCGCTTTCCCTTTGGGAGGGTCTCTAGAGTCCACGTTTCGTTTTGCTCGAGAGCTTGTATTTATTTCTTCATAGCTTCAACCCACTTTGGATCCTGCATAGCTTGTTTGAAACACGTTGGCTCATCGTTTGAGGTGATGGCCGCTAAAAAGGCTTTGTGTGAGTCAGAAAACTTGTCATAAGAAAGATAATTAGCGATTGGGTGTACCGTCGAGGACCCTTGATTTGGTGCGATTTGCGTGTGATCGACCGAAGGGGGGAGCTTCACAATGTAATCATTCAAATGCCTTGGTGGAGCTCTATTTCTTTGAGGTCTAGCGGTCACAGTCTCGATTTCTGGGTTTTCGTTTTGGGAATTCTAACTTATGGCTTCATCTTCATACTGTGGGCTTCGAGGACGCGGGCTAGGTGATGTGTGCTTAACCCTTTGTTCACCGTCAAGTTTTCCAGAATGATTTTCCTCTTCTGGAATGAAATGGGTTGGCCCAATATCAAAGGCATCAGCCAACTCTCCACTGCCTTGGATTGAACTAGTGGGGAAAGGGAAATTTTCTTCATGAAATTTGGTGTCTCTTGACACAATAATTTTTCCCTTTTCCATGTCAAATATTTTATACCCTTTCGTTCCTTGTAGGTATCCCAAAAAAACCCCAGGCCTCCCCCTCACTTCGAACTTATCACCCTTAGTTTCGTTGCTCCAATAGTATGTTAGACAACCAAAGACCTTCATGTGATCATAGTCGGGTTTTTGGTCGAATAACATTTCATATGGAGTTTTATTTGAAAGGGTTTTGGATGGTAAACGGTTGATGATATAGGCGGCTGTCAAGACGCATTCTCCCCAAAATCTCTTTGGAAATTTGGCTTCAAACCTTAGGGCTCGATCTGTTTCTAACAAGTGTCTGTGTTTGCGCTCAACCACCCCATTTTGCTGGGGTGTGTGGGGGCACGTGGTTTCAAATAAAATTCCATGTTGGTTGCAAAAATCAGTCATGACGTTGGAGGTGACTTCACCACCATTATCACTTCTTATCCTTTTGATACGTTTCCCAAATTGGTTTTCTATCATCTTATGGAAATCAATCAAACACTTACTAGCATCATTCTTAACTGCTCTACGAAAACCTTAGAAGCCGCCGATGTTATCTCAGCAACCAACGTCCATCTCCATGACTGGCGGTGAAGACACCTCGAACAAAACTGGTGGCAACACACTGGAACACAAATCACCATACTATCTCCATCCATCTGATTACCCAAGACAAATGCATGTCAACGATGCTTTGTCTGACAAGAATTATGCAGATTGGGTTCAACTTAACTGCTCTGATACCATCATAGAAACGGTGATACCTTTCAATAGTATTATATTCAATGTTTTCTTATAATGAAAAACAAGAAACAATCAACCATATAAATAAGAAAACAAGGGTGGTAAAAAAAGGATAGATACGGTAAATTAGGAAAGGATAGGAGAGGAGTGAAAAAAGAATGGAAATGGGAAAACAGAGGATCAATTCCAATAGAAAGAAAATATGGGAAGAGGTATGAATTCACAGTTGCTGATCTCGCAAACCTCTGCCCTTACGATCTTACACAACTCCATGCGTACACCGATCATAGGTTAGACAAGAAAAGAATTCAGAATTGCAAATGGATGCATAAAGGAGGTCATGCGCAAACAAGTCAAATACCATAGCAGGATGGATTTTGAATTCGTCCTGCGACTTGGAGTCGACAATGTAACACCCTAAAATTAGGGTGAATTTAAAATTTCGAAAATTCGGCAATATACCGTCTATATATAGAGTAAACCTGAACAACCAATCAATAGTGAATATTCAAACTTGTATAATACGGTAAAAACCAATCATGCTAAAGTGTAACATCCCAAAGAGGGGAATAAGTATGGTATTTACAAACCCAATAATATGAAGAATAATCGACAACCTAATAATCTAAATTTGCCAATAGATTATGGTCGGGTGTCGCTATCCTTCCAAAATGTGTATCTATCAACTCGTATAAGCCGGTCTATAGATCTCCAAAAAAGTACCGCTCTCAATCATATGATCGACCACTCATTCCCGACGATCCCCGCCACTAGGATGCCCTGTCATATATGACAACCAAAGAAACAAGTGTTAGGCTAAAGTCTAGTGAGAACATATAATCACAATGTAAATAATGTAGTGAAGTTACAATATATGTATATCCATTTATTTATAGTTCCCAACCAAATTACTAGTCTAGTCATTGTACATGAAATGCAATACAACCCTTGACAACATACTCGTACTTCCATTCAAACCATTTGGCTCGATGGCATCAACCCAAACCGGGTCTTTAGCCTATTTAGGACGTCAACTCAAACCGAGTCTTTAGCCATTAGAGACATTAACCCAAACCGAGTCTTTAGCCTACTTGGGACATCAACTCAAATCGAGTCTTTAGCCAATAGAAAACTCAACTCAAATCGAGTCTTTAGCCATTAAAGACATCAACTCAAACCGAGTCTTTAGCCATTAAGGACATCAACTCTAACCGAGTCTTTAGCCATTAGAGACAGCAACTCAAACTGAGTCTTTAGCCATTAGAGACATCAACCCAAACCGAGACTTTAGCCATTAGAGACATCAACCCAAACCGGGTATTTATCCATTTTCAAGGTGCACTATTATGACCAACATAAAACCTTCAACTCACCTACAAACTCATGATACATAATGTCGTCGATGAGCACGATTACAAACTTGTCAAGAAATGGTCGACACACACGGTTCATAAAGTCCATGAACACCGTCGGGGCGTTCGTCAAACCGAAAAGGCATCACTAAGAACTCGTAGTGTCCGTAGAGCGTCCTAAATGAAGTCTTTGAAATGTCATCCTCTTGGACTTTCACTTGGTAATATCCTGATCGAAGGTCGATCTTTGAAAAGCATCCCGCTCCTTGTAGTTGGTCGAATAAATCGTCGATTTTAGGGAGTGGGTATTTATTCTTCACGGTTACCTTATTCAACTCCCTATAGTCTATGCACATTCGCATGGTGTCATCCTTCTTCTTCACGAACAAGACCGGTGCTCCCCACGGTGACGAGCTAGGTCTCACGAATACCTTCTCAAGAAGGTCTTGTAGTTGTCCCATCATCTCTTTCATCTTTGACGGGGTCAATCGGTATGAGGCTCTAGCTATCGGAGCAGCTCCCGGACTTAGGTCAATCTTGAACTCTACCTGACGATCAGGTGGTAATCCAGGCAAGTCGTCCGGGAATACGTTGGGGAATTCCTTTACCACTTCCACGTATTCAAGATTTTTCTTCTCGAGCTTGGCATCTATAAAATACGCCAAAAAGGATGAGCACCCTTTCGATAAACACTTCCGTGCCTTCGCTATGCTGATAATCGCCACCTCGCCCCTCCGTCTTTTGCCATACACGGTTACCGACTCATCATCCGAAATTGTAATTCGTATCAATTTCTTCGCACAAAGGATCTCAACATAGTTATCCGCTAACCAATCCATCCCAATAACAACATCAAACCCTCCTACGACCATCAGTATTAGATCAACCAAAAATTCCATTCCTTTGATCTCCAATTTGCATCCCCTAAGAATATCCCGAACTACTACTTGGTCATCATCCTGTAGTTCTATCAGTAAAGCATCCTCTAAGCTATTAGTGGGCACGGTTAACTTTGACGGAAAGCATTCGACACAAACGAAAAACTTGCGCCGAAATCAAACAATATACGCGTAGGTACGAAGTTTAGGAGAAATGTACCCGACACCACATCGGTCGAAGCCTTCGCTTCCTCGGTGGTCATTTGAAACGTTCTTCCCGTTGCTCTAGGAGGATCCGTCTTCTTCGCTCCGCTTCCTCTCGTCTTCAACTTTGGGCATTCACTCCGGATATGACCCGGTTCCTTGCATTCGTAGCACGTAATCCCTCTGACCGGGCAGTCACGGCGATCATGCCCCGATTTCCCACACTTGAAGCATTTCGTCCTGCCCGAGGCGCATGGGTCAACATGCTTACTCTGGCATTTAGAGCACCATCTAGCTTCTCGTCCAACCTCGTTCCCATGGTAATTGTTGTTGAAAGGTCTCGTCTTCCTTGAAGGTGTAGAACTACCCTCCCATATTATTTTCTCCACCAATCTACCTTTCTCTACCTTGCTCGGACCATAGGAATCTTCCACCAATTGTGCCTCCTCGATTGACTCACGAAGAGTAGATTCTTTAGACACCCACACCATGTTCATCATATCGGTCGGCAATCCCTTGATGTTGGCCTTGATCTTCTCTCTCTCAGTCGGGACCAGATGTCCCACCAATACCAGTTTGTCCATGACTAATTTGTTATACTCTTTTAATGACAAATTCCCCTTCTTCAACCCACGGAACTCATCAATGATTCGATCCATGGCTCGCTCGTTACAGAATTCCTCCATCACTTTTTCTTGAAAGTTGCCCAACTTAGTTTGGCCAACACTGTGCCTCTACTGAAGCGGAATAAACATTCCACCAAGAGAGGTACGCCCCTCTAAGCATTTGAGAACTGAATGTCGCTTTCTAACCTTCACCGCATTCGCTCGATCTAAAGGCTTGTTCCATTTCCCAAATCCAATCCATGCACGCCACCGGGTCATCTGATCCCTTGAATTCCGGTGGTCGACAACCAAGGAAGGCCTTGAAAGTACAAGTCTTCGCCACTTGTCTTGCTTCCGGGGCCGCGATCCCATCAGTAGGAATTTTGGGTCCGGTACCCCCGAATCTGACCACTAGAATATTTTCCGCCACCGCCTCGTGTATACGGTTGTTAGTATCACGATCTTCCAGTAGCTTTAAGAACATTTCCTGTTGTTGGGCCATCGCCGTGTTCATGGCTTACATCATCTGATCCATCATCCTTGATTCTGGGGTCACCTCTTCCATTATCGAATTAGACGTGACTAAATTGTGACGGGGTACATGCTCGGGTCCTCTGCCCAAAACATTTTGTGGAGGTGGGGGCAAGTCCGTCATTGTAACTCTAGGGTGGTCGGCTGGGGATGTCGATGCCCCTTGGCCCTCCGGCCGATTTCGAGTATTTACCATTGTCTGCCACACATATGCAAGAATATATATGAGAGACAGATTACACGAATTATAGACAAGGAAAACGTACTACTACAATCATTAATCATCATAACAATGGAAAATAAGCATAATCACGCAAAACATCTTCATAATAACGTTAGCTAAGAGAAATTAGGAACATGTGATACGTAAGAATTTTTATTGCCATTACCATAACTCTCAATCAGTGTAATTTCCGTCGACTCTAAGACCATCCTATCTTAAGAGTTCTACCCCATCTCACAAGTCATAGCTTGATAATCTAAGTTTAAGTTTAAGCATCTTTCATTCATACCTAGTTCACTTAAACTAATGCTCTGATACCAACTTATAACACCCTAAAATTAGGGTGAATTTAAAATTTCGAAAATCCGGCAATATAACGTCTATATATAGAGTAAACCTGAACACCCTATCAATAGGGAACATTCAAACCTGTATAATATGGTAAAAACCAATGACGTTAAAGTGTAACATCCCAAAGCGGGGAATAAGTATGGTATTTACAAACCCAATAATATGAAGAATATAATCGACAACCTAATAATCTAAATTTGCCAATAGATTATGGTCGGGTGTCTATCTTCCAAAATGTGTATCTATCAACTCGTATAAGCCGGTCTATAGATCTCCCAAAAAGTACCGCTCTCAATCATATGATCGACCACTCATTCCCGACGATCCCCGCCACTAGGATGCCCTGTCATACATGACAACCAAAGAAACAAGTGTTAGGCTAAAGTCTAGTGAGAACATATAATCACAATGTAAATAATGTAGTGAAGTTACAATATATGTATATCCATTTATTTATAGTTCCCAACCAAATTACTAGTCTAGTCATTGTACATGAAATGCAATACAACCCTTGACAACATACTCGTACTTCCATTCAAACCATTTGGCTCGATGGCATCAACCCAAACCGGGTCTTTAGCCTATTTAGGACGTCAACTCAAACCGAGTCTTTAGCCATTAGAGACATCAACCCAAACCGAGTCTTTAGCCTACTTGGGACATCAACTCAAACCGAGTCTTTATCCAATAGAAAAATAAACTCAAACCGAGTCTTTAGCCATTAGATACATCAACTCAAACCGAGTCTTTATCTATTAGGGACATCAACTCTAACCGAGTCTTTAGCCATTAGAGACATCAACTCAAACCGAGTCTTTAGCCATTAGAGACATCAACCAAAACCGAGTCTTTAGCCATTAGAGACATTAACCCAAGCCGGGCCTCTAGCCATTTTCAAGGTGCACTATTATGACCAACATAAAACCTTCAACTCACCTACAAACTCATGATACATAGTAAAATCAATTATTCCTTCCAACCCAACTCATAAATTTAAAACATTTTACAAACAACCGGGCAATATGTGTGTGGCTTGTATTCATTAAGCTACTCAGTGTTATACAAACAACCGGGTAGTATGTGCTTCTTTTAGGGTTCCATTTTTTCATTATACTACCCGGTGTTATATAAACAATCGGGTAGTATGTGACATAACATTAACTTGCTAGCCGCCAAACACCATTTGATGAAATTTACATCTTTTCGTTCTCTTTCTCTTCCTTAACATTAAGATTATAGTATGAGACTGTTCAACTTATATCTATATTCAGAATTTCAAAAGTACCCATGTTTTTTTCGTACATATTGACTCCTAATTACCTAATATTTAGTGCTTGAATCTTAAGTACTCTCATATATCTAAAACAAGAAAAAAATCTCATGCTATAACCAAGATGGGATTTTTCTAAGATTGATGGTTACCAAAAAAAAAGAATTTTTTTAACCTCAGAAGATTAAAACGGTGATTAAAAACATTAACATAAGATAAGATGAAATCCAACTGATTTGTATTGACAATGCTATTTAAAAATAATACGATAGATAATATTAATTCAGAAGTTATTATTAATTGTTCGAGAAAATGGTTTTATATGAATTATTAGTATTTTATTGAATTCAATGTTATTTCTGATAATAAAAACAATATATTGAAAATATATTCGTACATATATTCGTACATATCGAGGGCATTTTTTTTGCATCTCGTCCAAGACCTATAAAATGTGATAAACGGGTCTGAGACAATGATAGCGATGATAATCTAAATAACATGTTATGTTATGTGATAAGGTAAGAAAGTAAGGATATTTTCTCTTGCCGGTAAATGTTTTTAACCCGACAAGTGTTGGTAAACGTCCTTAAAACAAATCAGTGCAAATATAAATGAGTGGAGAAAAACAAATTTGAACAAAACAAAATACAAGTTAAACTTTTTAAATTATAAGTAATGGTAATTACACATTAGCCTTAATTACACATATAAAAGTAGAGTACTTTACTCGCTTCAAACTGGGGAGCGAATATACAGACAAATCACAACATCAAACCCTAACCCTAATTTCCCCAATCAATTCATATGAACAACAGCAACAACAACCAAAGCCTAGTGTTAAAGCTAAACTGTAATAGACTAACAAAGCATTTGCTTACCAAATTCCAACTTTGCTGCACAAAATTATTGTGGCAACTGTAGTGAATTTAAAGCAATCGATGATAACAAAACTTAACATAGTATGTGTTAAGTCAGATTTTATAGTAATCATTGTATTTATAACCTTGTAGCTAATACTGTGTACTTAGCGCTATTCTATCATGTATTGGCCAAGGGTATTTAAGTCCCTTGTGGCCTTTGTGTTGTGTAAGACATTAGCGCATTCTTGAATATACAAATACTTTGCATCATACACTTTCTCTCTCTACTTTCTCTCACATAGATTAGATTGATCTTGGAATTACAATTGGTATCAGAGCCTAATCTTTTCTGAGAGGATTGAGAGAAACAAGATTTTTTTTTTCTGAATTTGAGTTTAAATCAGAAAATTTGATTGATTTTCTTGATTTTTTTTTCAACAAAATCTCATTTTTTTTGATTTTTCATCAAATTCAGATTGAATTTTGATTGTTTTCTTCTTGAGAATTGGTTCGTTGGATCCGGTTTCAGTAGCAGAACATCTTTGATTCACATCGATTAGCAAGAAAAACGGTTTTTGGAGGTCAATTTCACAGTTTGCAAGATATTAGTTTGTTCGACGTCAGGCTACTGTTCGTTCATTGAGTTCTTCGGTTTTCCGATTTATGTTTGTAATTGGTTGTACTTTTTGATTAGAAAAGTGTGATCAATCATATATGAGTGGTTAAAAACCATTAGATTTGAGTTTGTGTTCACATTTAGAAGGTTTTATCTCAATTTTCGCCAGATCTCAATTTTGCGCCAGTTCTTCAAGGTTTTTGCCATCATCAATCAGTTCATCAGGGGTTAAGTTTTTAGAGCAAAAGTCAGAATCTCGCCACCTTCAGTAGCGCAAATCTAAAATTTGCGCCAGATTCTTCTTCAGTTTTTCTCCAAGTTAAGGCCCTTAGTCTTCTCGTGAAAAGTCTATTTTTCGCCATTATTTCTTCGCGCAAATCTCTAGTTTGCGCCACCTACTTCTCGTGCAAAACCAGTTTGCGCCAGTCTCTCTCTGCTTCCAGACTTAGCATTTTCTGAGTTTACTGACTTTATGGATATTTCAAAATTTTCTCTTCAAGCTCAGATCTACAAGAACGACATCATGATGTCGTTGGGAACAGACACTCATCCTCCGGTTTTGGTCAACGAGAATGAGTTCACTCAATGGCAATATCGGTTCATTAATTTCATCGAGCATCAAGCAAACGGAGATAACATGATGAAGTCACTTACTCAAGGACCTTTCGAAAATCCCTTGAAAGAGATTCTCGCGACTGCAACTACACCGGCTGCTATGATTTTGAAGCCTACCTACGAGTACACAGCTGAAGAGACTTTGCGATATAAAGCCGATCGTGAGATAAAGTCTAACCTGATCCTAGCCTTGCAAAATTCTATCTACAACCAGATTGACTGTTACAAGAACAATCCAATGCTGATGTGGACACAGTTAGAGAAGATTATGCTTGGATCAGCAGTTGCAACACAACTCCGACAAACGCGCTACATGAACAACTTTGAGGAGTTCAAATCCAAGGACGGTGAGTCTCTAAAGACTGTATTCGACAAGTTATGGGCAGTGCTGAACGATTTGCACGAGATCAAAGTGACCAAGACTGAGTTAGAGGCTAATATGAAGTTCCTCAACGCTCTTCAACCGGAATGGAACAAATCATGCCACCGATTGAGGAATGATGTCCGGGTCTCTACCATGCAAATCCAAGAGCTTTATGAGATTTTGATGACAGTTGAGAGCATCGTAAAGGAGAAGAAAGCCAAGCTTGATAAGAAGAACAAACCAAAGACAGTGGACCCGATTGCACTCCTCGCGAGCCAATTGGCTAAAAAAGCATTGTCTGAGAATGCTTATGACGGGGCCACTGATGACGATGGCGAGGCGCTAGAGAAAGCTATGATTCTTCTCTCCCAGCACTACAACAAGAGGTTCCAGCATCGTTCGGGTTCCAACAACCTTCGCTTCACTCCGGGGTCTAAAAAGTACGAGCTTGCCAAAGTGCCCGAGCCTAAGAAAAATACTGCGTGCTTCAAATGTGGAAATTCGGGTCACATTGCAAAGGAGTGTCTAGTAAAGGTGGTTCGGGATTAGGTGTATTACCAGAAGAAGATGGAACTAGCTGAAAAGAGAGAAAATGGAATCGTTCTGCTAGCTGAAGAAGACCACTGGCTAGATTACTCCGAGAACGAAGCTGAAAATTACGAAACTGTTGCTATGTGTTTCATAGGAGCTGATCAAAGCGATGATGATGATGAAGATTCTTCAACTGATGAATTTGAGGTACCTTCATAATTTGATTACAAATTTATTTCATCACAAATGAACGTCATTATTACTGCCTTACATGACTTACGTTCAAAGTTTTTATCTGAAAAACATATTAATCAAGAAAAGTCTATCTTGATTGAAAAATTGCAAATTTCTTTGAAAGATGAAAAAATTATTTTGACAGATACAAAAAAGAAATTTCAAAAGAAATTGGATGACTTAGAAATTTCAAATCAGACTTATCTTCATTCTTTGACGGAAATGACCAAATTAAACCAAAATTTTACGGATAAAATAATTGAATTAGAGGAAAAATTATATCTGCGAGATCAAACTGAGCAAACCATTTATATGAATAAACCAAGGAGTTATGATTCAATAAAAGAAAATTGGGGACTTGGTTTTGAAAATCCGCATTTTTTAAATCAAGCTATAGAAAAAGTCCTCACTTTATATAAATTCGATTATTTAAGACTTGCTCGATATGCTCCTCAATTTAAAATTGATTGGAGAAATGAAAAGCAAATCTTAGAAATAGAAAATGAGAAAGGAATGAATAACACTAAAATGGAACTTCCGTTTGTTTATACTCGAGAAAATGCAAAATATTTTCCTGAAAAATCAAAGAAGTCCAGAAGATCTAAAAATTATTTAAATGTCAAATCTTCCATTCAATCTTCATTACCAAACGATTATTTTGATATATATGCCATTAATGCTAATAAGGAAAATATATGTTAGGACTGAAAGTCCTGTGCGTTGAAAGTTGATTAAAGCATTTCTAAGGGTGTATATTGTAATTGTTTGATAGTTATTTGGTAAAGTGCCTAAAGCCCATTATGCCTTGTACGCCTCATATTTAAGGCGTAAGTTAGTTCATATTTCAAGTCAGACAAGTCTCATTATTCATAATTCTCTAGTCAATAGGTTTACATTTACTGATCATATATATTCTCTGTAAACCTAAACCCTTTCATTGAATATTAATCATATGACTAGAGGTTGTGGCTATATTATTGTTCTTCATTGATATTATTGTTCGTGATTGCACTGTACTGGGATCTACAATTGGTATCAGAGCAGGATCGAATAAATTTTTATTCGATGCGATCCAAAAAGGTTTGTCTAAAACCCTTTAATCGATTATTTGGTTAATACTGTTTATCATGTTCGATTGATTTCTGGGCAATTTAATTTTTTTTTTGGAATCGAGTTTGTTCTGGGTTTTTAGTTTGGTCGAATTGATTTTCCTGGAAAATTTGTTTATCGGTCATCTGTGTTGGTTAATTATTTTATCGATCTTCAAAGGTCTGATTTTTTTCTGGGTTGTTTATCGATCTGGTTGTGTATCAATTAAAGCTTTCTGGGTCGATTGATATATTGGTTTTCTGATTATCAATCTATTCAAGTTCTGAGTTAAATCGACTTTTTCTGGAAAAACAGTAGTTCGATCGATTTAGATTCATCGAGTTTATCGGTCCCTAAGTTATCTGTTTATCGATAAGTTTTATCTTCGACCGAACCTGTTTGACCGATAACTACTCTTGACCGGTACCCTGCTTGACCGGTAACTAGTCTTGACCGGTACGTACGACCGGTGTTGACCCCGGTCATTTAAACTCCCAGTTCTCAGGTTTGTGCCCGGTCGATTCAACTCTCGGGGTATAATCTCCCGGTCCCCGAACCCTATCGTCGTATTTAAACTAAAGTTGCAACTGTGCTTTACATAATCCAGTAGTGAAAGCTTAATTTGATTGGATATTAGATCTTAGTGGGGCGGTGAAATTGTTTTCTCTATCTCATACATTTATATTTTACTCATCGCATGCATACATAGATTTATATCCAGCGCATACATACATATATATACATATATTTATACATATATCTATCGTTTCCATCCCATTTACAGAAGTTGTTATCTGTTCCGTACATATATATATAAAGCCCGGTGTCTAATTCATCCGTCCGGTGTCTCGACCGATACTATCATTCGATCGATACTATCATCCGACTGATACTATCATTCGACAGGTTCCTCGAGCCCGGTCCCTACCCGACCGGTGCCTTCATCGACCGGTGCCTCGGTTTATCGAAAAGTTTTTCAAATTTTTTAAGAGTTTTCGATTGGATTGACGAAAAGCTTTTCGGTTGGCTCGGTGTGACTATAGACAGAGTTTTTCAATTTTTAAACTGGTAAGGGTTGTTTACAAATCTTAAACGATCGATTTGGATCGTAAAATTTCACCCATATCAAGTTTTTAAATTCTCGTTCGGTTTCCGAAAAATCTTCGGTTGCTTCGTTCGAGAGTTTGAGAGATTTTTTCGAGTTTTAATCAGTTGAGGGAGCTTAAGAGAACCTAAACGATCATTTTTGGTCGAAAAGTTTTACCCTAGACGGAGTTTTGAAGTTTTTGATCGGTTTCCGAAACGTTTTCGGTTGGTTCGTTTGTGATCGTGGGTTGACCAGTTGAGCTTTAATCTGGTAAGTGCTGATCAGGGAGATTTAACGATCGTTTTGCATTGAAAATTTCTAACCGTTTCGAAGCTTTGCAGGTTGGCTCAACGAGGAAGACGATGAATAGTGTTTTCGTTAAGTGACGGTTAAATTTCTTACTTTTTGGTCCTTTTCCGTTAAGTCCCCGTTAGTCTAGTTATTTTGTTAGTTTGGTTAGTTTTATTTCTTTTTTAGTCCTTTTTCCGTTAGTATTAGTTAAGTCTGTTAGAAGTTTTAATTTTTACACTTTTAGTCCCTCTTCTTAGTAGTTTCAGTTTGTGTCATTTTTAGTCCTTCTAGTTTTAAGTTTTAGTTTGTGTCATTTTTAGTTCTTCTAGTTTTAAGTTTCTGTTTGTGTCGCTTTCAGCCCCCGTACTTCAAGGTTTCAGTCGTTTGTCATTCGTGACCCTAAACTTTCAAGTTTCACACGTTGTCACTTTTGGTCCTTGCACTATAGAGTTTCATCTCTTGTCAAGTTCAGTCCCTGGACTTTAAGATTTCCAAGTAACAATGAGTTATCTTCAACTTTCTCGGTTACAGGACGACAATGACTGGCTCAAGAAAAGGAATAAAGATCTTGAAATGGAGTTAGAATCCCATTCATATCACCCTTTGTTTTTTAAACAAATAGACTCTCTTAACCAAGAGATTTCAGATCTTAAAAGAGCAGCTGATATAAAGAAAAAGGATCTACATGACTTAAAGAAAATATCTGAACTTGAACGAAAAGTTGCAGATTTTGAAGAACGAGAAGAGAAGACACTGGAACTTGAAGAGAAAAGTAAAGATGTGGAGAGTGAAAACCTGGAGCTGACGAAAAGACTTGCTGTTTTTGAACAAGAAAAAGTTGATTTTTCAAATGAAAGAAAGAACTTTGAAAGAAAGATTCTTGATCTGTCAAAGAAAGTTCTTGATGAAAGACAGTTTTTTGAGCTTCAAAATGCGGAACTTTCTCAGCAAGTTTCTGATTTTCAGAAAGTAATAATCTTGGAAAGAGAAAAGTTTGTCAAAGGAGAAGAAGGAGATTGAACAGAAGAACGTTGGATTCGTTAAGGAATTATCTGGCCAAAGAAAGGATGCTGAGAAGGGATTTGAAGAAGAACGAAGTATGTTTGAGGCTGAGATCAAAAAGCTTACTAAGAAGCTATCTGAACTATCTGAAAGTGTGCTGAAAGAGAAGAAAACGAAGTCTGAATGCAAGACAAAGATTGAACTTCTTGTCAAAGAAAGAGACAACTTTGCTTCAAAGATTAAAGAGCTTGAAAAGACAGCATCAAGTTCAAATCAGAAAACTGTTTCTTCAAAAAGGTCAGTTAAATCTTCTGATCAAACTCATAGTACTAACATTTTCTTTGATGAAAATGTAGATGGTTCAGGTACACAAAGAAGGAGAAGAAGAAGAAGATATAAAGAAGAGGAACTGGTCTGGAAGAAGAAACCAGTTGAAGATGAAAAGAAAGATGAGCTGAAAGGAAAGAAATCATGTGTACATACATACAAAGCCAAGAAGAACAATGCACGTAAAGGTAAATCTGATCATGTCTACTAAAGAGATCAATTAATCAGGTTGTCAAGTAAGAAATACTATTGTTCTTATTGATGTACACATGATCCTATTCACAAAACCAATGATCATTTCTGGTATGGTTCTTATTCCATTACTCCCATTCGAACTGCAACTAACATTCATGGACCCAAATACCAGTGGGTACCAAAGCCTAAAATTGATTCTGTGTTGCAGGCACCTACTGTCAATGGGGAGTAGAAGAACTATGGCTTCTAAGTAAATCAGCTTAGAACCCAGACTTCAACAAAGGTCGACTTCTGAACACTTTAGTTCAGGACTCGTTCTTAAATGATTATCTGACCTAAATCATTTTTATCATGATTTGAGGGGGAGCTTAAAGGTAAATATCTTCTGATCTAGATCTCTGATTGTTTGAGAGAAGAACAACTTTCGAACATGAAAAACGGTTTCTGAAATTTTCAAACCACTTCTGGTTCTCAAAAGATTTTATGAATTTAAAAGTGTGATTTTAAAATGTTTTTCAATTTTTGAGCTTTAATGTTTAACTGACCGTGTGTATCCAAAGATCAATACTTGCGTATTATCTTGTCCATATACTATCAAGTATTCATACACACCGGTTCAGTATTTTATTTGAATTTGTTATTACCATGTCTCATAACGAACCAATTTTTCGATGGTAATACCCCCGTTTGAAATTCAATGTTGTTGAGCATCAATCATAATTTCTAATCTTGTGCTTTGATTGCAAAATTGTTTATATTCGTTCATATAAACACAATATCCAGTTCTTTCATACCCTAACCATTTTATTTGATCTGATTGATACATTGTCTGATTCTCAAAACAATTCTCTTGATTTCATTTCATCCATTCAATATCTTTGTTTTGAGAAATCTTCAAAGTTCAATTGCTCAAATATCATGAGCATACATTTTGACAATGTTATCATACAATTTGTGCTTAATTGTACAAGTTAAATTGTTTGAGCAACTATTTTTTTAGGACTTACATGGGATTTGTGTGAGAACTTAAACAAAAGTTCCATGGATTTACGTTAACCAGTGTTTCCTACCCCGGAAGTTATCCTTGAGTGATTGAGGGGTGAGGGGTCTTAAATCAAAGTGTGGGGGAGATAACTCATCCGGTTGAGTTTTTCTCATTGTGCTGAGCGGTAAAATGTAAATGAGAGTTTGGTTAGAAGTGAGCTTTAATGACAAAAAGAAAAAGGGTGTGAGAACAGAGTTAAAAGAATATGAAAACTCTGCACCAAACACTTTCTGAGCCGGACATCCACATCTACTGATTGGTTCACATTCTTTGGTGACCATCATTGAAACAGGCAGTGAGCCCATGCCAACTCTTGTTTTTACCCCACCAACCACTCGTTTCTTTCTTAACAAAGAAATGTTTCATTTTCTTTGGGGACGCAACATATCTGCTATCTAGTCTTCAATCGGAAGATTTAGATATTGAAAAAGAAGGAAAGTTTCCCCACCTTCGCACCTCTTTCATGCACATTGAGTCGGTGTAATAACTGTTGCTGTCTCAACTGTTTACACATTTTTCAGCCTGAGAAAGCTAAGTAGCTTCAATCATTCTACACTTGCACGTACACACAAGGAATGAGTTTTGTTGTCATAACATTCATAGAAAATTCCTTTGTGATTTTTCGATGACTGAATGGAAGCCCTGGGGGAGTGAACGTCACAAAAGCTCCTTTCTAATGTACATTCGTTGTACAAAGTGGCTCCGTGCTACTTACAGGCATACTAACTGTTTCATCTGTTGAATCAGGGTTACATTGTTCATTATGTCTGAATTTGAAAAGATTCAGATATATAAAATTCATGAATTGATGGATAATCAGATCAACGGGCGGAGAATGTCAAATTATTATGAAGGGAAGATTGTTCGTCTTTACAAAGGGGGAAATCAAAGAAAGTGCTGAAATTTAAGAAGTTTTGATGATCATGATGTTCACAATCATCAAAAAGGGGGAGAAAGAATGTTTTGTGGAGAAAGGTTGCTTTTTTGAAGACAGTCTAGAGGTCAAAGAGATGAAGATATGAGTTCAATGCTGTTTCAATATTCAAAGATGAATATTTCAAAGATTTTATTGGTTCTTCTATCCCGTATCATGTGGTGTCTGCTTCAAGTAATTTCCTTCTACGCGTTGATTGAAATAAGTTCTTTAAGTCTATTCAACTCGCAGTTCAAAGACAGATTCTTTGTTTTAAATTGAAGATGCACCGTGGAATGTCAAGTAACTCGCACTTTATCTTTCTTGTGTGCTGATCCGATGTGTTGAGTTTCTAAAGTGGAAAGTTGCTTGATAGTGCATTCAGTCGGGCTATTGTACATTGAATCTAGTTACAAAGTTGAAACTATGAAGACAAGAGCTTTATTCAAGGGGGAGCGTGGAAAAAAGTGAAGACATGAAACACCAAAGTTTTTCAAAGATTCAAGAGGGAAAGAAGATCAAGGCTGAAGTTTTCAAGTTGATAAATGCATTATTCAACTTTAGGGGGAGATTGTTAGGACTGAAAGTCCTGTGCGTTGAAAGTTGATTAAAGCATTTCTAAGGGTGTATATTGTAATTGTTTGATAGTTATTTGGTAATGGGCCTAAAGCCCATTAGGCCTTGTGCGTCTCATATTTAAGGCGTATGTTAGTTTATATTTCAAGTCAGACAAGTCTCATTATTCATAATTCTCTAGTCAATAGGTTTACATTTACTGATCAGATATTCTCTCTGTAAACCTAAACCCTTTCATTGAATATTAATCATATGACTAGAGGTTGTGGCTATATTATTGTTCTTCATTGATATTATTGTTCGTGATTGCACTGTACTAGGATCTACAATATATCTTCGGTTTCTTATGATACTAAGATATATATTCCTCCATTAGTGTTAGAGGGAAAAATCGTTGATCTTGAAGTTAAAATGGAAGAACAAAGTCTTCAAAACGAATTTGAAAACGATTTAGAAAACGATTTACTTCTTTTTATTATGAAATCAAGTTTTGAAGAAACTTCAATTTCTCAAAAGCAAGATTTTGATGACAAAGTTAATTTTGGATTTTCTACTGATTCTAAGGAAAATACGCAAGAAGTTCCAATCAGTGATAGTTTGCGCCAACCACTGGTAGAGCAAACTGATAGTTTGTGCCAGCAACTGATAGCGCAAAATGCAGTTTGCGCCACCAGTGGGTCGCGCAAACTTTGTTCAGACTTGTGTTTTTCTGAAAATTATGACTCTGAGGCAAATTCTGGTTTATTGTTTGATCAGTTGGGCTTCTTAGGTAAAATTGTTTCTTCACATTCAAATCTTAAATCGGAATTTATTGATGACTCTTTTACGCTAAATGATGAGTATTATAAACCAAAGTGTAAAAGAAGAAGGTCAAGGAAGTCAAAGAAGCAAGCTAATGTCATTTCTGAAAATTCTAATTCTTTCGATTCTAATGATTCAAATAGGATTTTGAGGAATTCTACAAGGCAGATATGGAGGGTCAAGCAGAAATCTGATGAATCTGCTACTGTTGTAATAAATCCAACAAATATTCAATAAAGCAAATGATTCAAATTGCAAAAGATGTCTCATATTCTTTCTCTGGTTCTAGTTCAGATGATTATGCTTCGTCCCCTACTGATGATTATGTTCATTTCTCTGATAATTTTACTCATGCTTTGTTTGTCAAATCTAACAATTTTTCTCGTTCTAGAAATGCAACTAACAAACCTGGATCCAAATTTCAGTGGATTCCAAAAGCTAAATCTGTGTTGCAGGCATCCAAAACTTAAAGGGAAATCATAACTTCGACTTCTAAACATATTTTTTTAGGACTCGTTCTTCAAATGTTAATGACTTATGAGTAAAAGCAGCTCTGGACTCGCCCTTCAATGTGTTTACCTTCTAGACATATGAGAAACTGTGAGCGCATCTACTTCAAATTCCGCTGTACCTATCTCTGACAGTGATGTTGTTCCAGTTACATCAAGTTATTCAAGAATCTGAGCTTGTTCGACCAGAACCTGAATAAGTGCAAACCAAACACATTGATATGAGTGGGTCTGTGCATATTTCGAGGGGGAGTGAATAAGGAGAAAATTCTGAAAGAACATTTGATCATATCTCATTTCGAGGGGGAGTACATAAAATGAATATAGTGGACAATGCATTTGTGTAGAGGGAGTAAAAGAGCTCAACAGGTGAATCATTTCAAGTCTCAAGTCAGATTTGCGCTTCCTACAGATTTCTTGCTAGCTTCTTCGACTCAGTCTTGCAGATCTGAAGCTATCTTGTCTCCAGCGTAGACATGACTAAGATGATCCAGATCATCAAGGTCATGAGGGGGAGAAGTTAAAGAGACAAAGAGTTCAAAGTTTATCTGCTCAAGATTCTATTTCTTCAGCTATACTTGTCCTTCTGCTGTTCCAGCTCCGACCACCACAGCTCCTTCGAGTACATTTGAAAGAGGTGCGTCGTCTAGGGCATAAGCTGATGTTCCTGTTCCTGAACCGATTGTTCCTCCAATCTTATTACAAACTGGTCCATTGTTGTCAAGGCAACAAAGGCAACATAGACTGAGAGATGCTGAGAAGAAATTTTTTTAGTCAAGAAGCTACTCTAAGACGCTTAGAAGGTTTGTTTTGAGTTCGAAGATGGGTGTAATAGCCTACATTGAAGACCAGAGCACCAATGATTATTAAGGGGGAGATTGTTAAATCAGATTTTATAGTAATCATTGTATTTATAACCTTGTAGCTAATACTGTGTACTTCGCGCTATTCTATCTTGTATTGGCCAAGGGTATTTAAGTCCCTTGTGGCCTTTGTGTTGTGTAAGACATTAGCACATTCTTGAATATACAGATACTTTGCATCATACACTTTCTCTCTCTACTTTCTCTCACATAGATTAGATTGATCTTGGAATTACAGTATGTATATATCGATACACCGATAAAGCAGAAATTATTTTCTGTTTCGGATCCACCGATACACGATACTACATGCAACGCTCTATAATTTGCAGAAATCAACGCTCTATAATTTGTAGAAATGTAGATCCTCTTCATCTATATTCGTGTAAGTTCTCGTCTACTCTCGATCCACTTTTTTGTTCTGTTTGATACATCATACATACATCGATTGGGGATTTGTTGTTGATTTGTGTGTTTGATTTTAGTTTGATGTTTGTATTTGTGGTTTTTAATTTTCTATAATCAAAACGAAGCAAATACGAGAGATTGTAAGAGCTTGTGTGATGAGCTTGTTATGGATTTATTTCCCCTATTTTCTGCGATTTGGTGTAGGCAAACCTTAAATGCCAGCTAAATTTGTATATATGAGTCTGTGTTTACGCGATCACTGTTCAAAGAAAAAGGCATTGGACAAGTATCTCTTGTTATCTGTTTGAACATTGATGGTAGGTGGGTCTAAATAGCTTGGCTCGATTCAGAATATTAAATGGAACTATCTAACAATTAGCCACTGTAAATCAAACCATCTGTTGACCATATGAGCTGCTAATTTGTTTCTGTTTTTTTTTTTTTTTTTGTTCCTTTAGGTCTCATCCTGCACCATATAAAATCATTCTTATTCAGATAAAGAAGTTGTTGGGAACTGAAGATTCTAATAAGTGTAGTTACTACTGCTAGTACAAGTGTAGTTACTACTGCCAGAACAAGTTGAATATTAATACTGCTAAGTGTTACTACTGCTAGTAGAATTACTACTGCTAGTTACAGTTAGTACTGCTTGAACAAAGTTAGTACTGCTTAGCTAGTTAGTACTGCTAGTAGTTAGTACTGCTTGAAGTTAATGCTGCTAGATGAAGTTAATGTTGCTGAGCATTATTAGTGCTGCTAAAGAGATCCGGATGGAATGTACTACAGCTGGATATACTGAAGATATACTTAGAAGATATACATGGAAGATATACTGAAGATTTGTTTATTCTTTGTAATTATCTTTTTATCAGTATATGTATAGAATGTTTAGAATAGATAGAAAGAACTTTTGATAATTGTTTTTCAAGAGAGAAATCAACCTCAAGGCATAGATCCTAATTCTAGAGAAGTAGAATTCGTATTGGTGAGCCTGTTCATCAATATTGAGGTTGAGTGATTAATCTTGTAACTGCAAAGCATCAAATAAAAGCTTACAGTTTGTTATTCATATTTACTGTGTTGATTTACTGTTTCATTGAATATCAAAGTGTTATTCCGCAAACTTCTTTGATATTGTTTCTGAGAATTAATTCTTGTTGAGAATTCGATCCTGACAAGTGGTATCAGAGCTAAATTCTCTCAGAAACAGTTATTCATCATGGAAAATCTTACAGAATCAAGCAGTACTTTGGTCTCAAAAGTTCCAATGCTCAGATCCAATGAATTTGACATGTGGAAAATCAGAATCAAGCAATATATTCTCCTCACAGATTACTCTATGTGGGACATCATTGAGAATGGCCCATCTGATGGAGGAAAGATTGGTGAAGATGGCAAAAGAACTCCTCCAAAGACAGATACAGACAGGAAATCAAGACAGACAGAGATGAAAGCCTTGAGCACACTGCTCTTGGCCATTCCAAATGAGTATCAACACCAATTCTGCAATTGTACTGATGCACAGATGCTCTGGAATGCTCTAGAGAAGAGATTCTCAGGTACTAAAAGTACCAAGAGAAATAAAAAGGCAATCTTAAAACAACAGTATGAAAACTTCATCTCAACTAAGAATGAGTCCATGACTCAAACTTTTGACAGGTTTAATAAACTAATTGGTGAACTAGCTACTATGGGAGTACAGATTGATCAAGATGATGTGAACAGAAAGTTCTTAAGGTCCCTTGGAGATGAATGGACCATGTACACTGTGTCATTCAGACAGAATGATCAGTTGGAAGACAAAGAACTTGATGATCTGTACAATGATCTTAGAGTATTTGAAGCTGAGGTGGAGGCAAAGAAGAAGCCTTCTGGATATGTTCATAATGCTGCACTCCTATCAGCATCAATTGATTCTACTGCTAACCCTGAATCAGTTAATGCTGCTAATGGATCAAATTTAGATAAAGGCACTGATTATGTATTTGAAGCTCTTCTTTCTAATCATGGAAATTCTTCTCTGATCAATGATGACTTAGAACAACTTCATCCTGATGATCTGGAAGAGATGGATATTAAATGGCAGATGGCCATGCTCTCAATGAGGGTTAAGAAGTTTATAAAGAGGACTGGAAGAAACAACTTCTCACAAAGAAGAGAAGATGGAGCAGGGTTTGATAAATCAAAGGTAGAATGCTACAAATGCCATCTGAAGGGACATTTTGCTAGAGAATGCAGAAGTGGAATGTCTCACAACAACAACCATCAACAAGCTCAATCTGGAAGCTTCAATAACAACAGAAACTCTGCTCAAGCCCTTGTTTCTCAACAAGGAATGGGGTTTGATTGGAGTGATCAAGCAGAAGAAGCTATTCAGAATCAAGCTCTTATGGCTAAAGTATCTGATCTCCCATCTGAGGTAAGTTCTAATCTCTGTTCTAAAACTTGCATAGACACTGTTAAAAGGTACAGGGATCACAATCAGAAGATGAGTGATGACCTAAAGAGACTAGAAAAGGATATAAAAGACTATGTGAGGATAGTAGAGAGATTTGAAGATCAAATCAAAGGTTTTCAAGCCAATGAACTACAACACTCATATGACACCAATTACTGGCAGTGGGAGAAAAAGGATTTAGAACTTAAACTGACCAAATCTAAAGAGGAGAGTGAAAAACTGAAAGAGGAGTTAACCAAGGTTAAGCTTGATGTAGAAAAGTTTTCCAATGCTTCTAAAGCAATGGACTCCTTACTGCAAAATCAGATTCATGATAAATTAAGAAGAGGAATTGGGTATAATGCCACACCTCCACCATATAACAACAATTACATTCCTCCTACTTCAGACCTGTTAGACACCAAAGATAGGAAGGACTTGCCTGAGGGAGCCACTGAAATAGATCCCTTAGATGAGGTAATTGTTGAGGATAAGACTGAGAAAGAGGTTGGCAAGAGTAAGAAGAACAAGGTGAGTGGTGAGACTTCTATAGAAAACAACATTATCACCAATGAGGATTGTGGAAGGGCTTGGATCAAATCCAAGAACATAGAGAAGACAGAGGAAAAGTCTGGTAAGGTCCATTATAAACAGACCACAGTTGTGAATCCAGGTCCTTGCAAACAGTGTGCTTGTAAGAAGAATGAGCCCCAAAAACAGGACAAAAAGAGGGGAAATCAAAGAAACTGGAATAATCAATGGGCACATAAACAAGGGGTTGATCTGAGTAAAATCAATAGACCAAAACCTTGTTTTATCTGTGGCAAATTGAATCATCTTGCAAAATTCTGTTATTTCAATCCTATGAACCAAAGAATGAATTTCCAAAGATTCATGCAAAAACCCTTTGGTTATAAGAAAATTGAAAAGAACCATGTGGCTAAGAAAACTGTTACAACTAAAAGCCACATGAAGAAAAAGTATTCTGTTAAAGAAAGTGTCAATATGTGGATTCCTAAAAGCACTAAAACTGTTAATACTGCTACCACAAATAGTGCTGCTGACAATGATAGTGCTGCTAGAAGTAATACTACTGCTAACAATGTTAATGCTGCTAACAAGGTTAGTACTGCTAAACCTGTTAGTACTGCTAACTCTGTTAGTACTTCTAAGGTTAGTACTACTTCTAGTGTTGATTCTGCTAAGCCAATCATATTGACAAAGTACTCTAATAAAGAGTACTCTGAGTTTAGAAACCTCATTAAAAAGGAATGTAAATACTTTGATGAGAAAGGAAGACCCAAGATCACTTTGGCTTGGGTCCCCAATCATACTAATTGATTTATTTAATGTGCAGGGCAACCAACAGCTCAAGGGAAAGAGCATATGGCATGTTGATAGTGGTTGCTCTAGGCACATGACTGGCAACATGTCATGCCTTCAGGATTTCAAGCAAATTAATGGAGGACATGTTGCATTTGGAGACAATCTTACTGGTGGTAAGATAAGTGGAAAAGGTAATGTCACCAAAGGTAAGATGACATTTGAGGATGTCTACTATGTTGATCAATTAAAGTACAACCTGTTAAGTGTATCACAGGTTTGTGACAAACAACATAGTATATTATTTACTAACACTGAGTGTATGATTCTTGCTCCAGGGTTCAAGGTAGTTGATGAAAGCATGATACTACTTAGAACTCCAAGAAAGGACAATGTTTACTGTCTTGATTTGGACAATGTTGATAGTGATTCATCTTTAAATTGTCTTGTTTCAAAAGCTTCTATAGATGAATCCTCCCTTTGGCACAGAAGGATGTGTCACATGAATTTCAAGACTATGAACAATCTTGTTAAAAATAACCTTGTAAGAGGTTTACCTTCAAAAGTTTTCTCATGTGATGATCATTGTGTTGCTTGTCTTAAAGGCAAACAACACAAAACTTCTCATAAGACCAAAGAGTTAAATTCTGTTTCTTCTTGTCTTCAGTTATTGCATATGGATCTGTTTGGTCCTACAAATGTTATGAGTATAGGCAAGAAATCTTACTGCTTGGTTATTGTTGATGATTACTCCAGATTTACTTGGGTATATTTTCTAAGGACTAAGGATGAAACAAGTGGTCTTATCAAATCCTTTATTCTAAGAATTGAAAACCAAACTAATCAAAGAGTAAAAGTCATTAGATCAGATAATGGAACTGAATTTAAAAATCATGATTTAAACACTTTTTGTGAAGGAAAAGGTATTGAGAGACAATATAGTGCTCCTAGGACTCCTCAACAGAATGGTGTTGCTGAAAGGAGAAATAGGACACTAATAGAGGCTGCTAGATCTCTGTTGGCTGATTCAAAATTGCCAATTACATTCTGGGCTGAAGCAGTTAATACTGCTTGTTATGTCCAAAACAGAGTTCTAGTGGTCAAGCAAAAGAACAAGACCCCATATGAGCTTTTAAATCAAAGAAAACCTTTTATTGGTTTCTTCAAACCTTTTGGGTGTCCTTGTACAATTCTAAATACCAAATCTCACTTAGGTAAGTTTGATAGCAAAGCAGATGATGGATTTCTTGTTGGATATTCATCTCAGAGTAGGGCCTACAGAGTTTTTAACTCTTCTTCTAGAATAATTGAAGAAAGTGACAATGTCAAATGCAATGAGAACACACCAAATCCTGTTGGGTCTGGACCTCAGTGGCTATTTGACATTGATTCACTAACTAACTCTTTTGGTTTCAGTAATGAGTATACAGGAACAGACGGTGGAGAATCAGAGATCACACAAGTTCAAGAAAGTATATCTAAATCTGTGATTTTTCCCATACCCACAGTAAATGAAGACTGTGACAAGGAATCATTTACTGAACCAAGTCAGAGTGAAGAAGACACTAGAGATGAGGAGACTCAAGAATCAGAAGTGACATCTGAAGACACTTCAGTTGAATTGCATGACTCTAATCTAGAGGCTGGACTGAATGTAGAACCTAGTCATAACACAAGAGTTCAAAAGAATCATCCTCCACAGTTGATAATAGGTGATGTCTCTTCTCCCATGATGACTAGACATCAAAGCAGGCTTCAGGAAATGCAAGATCAATAGCATACAGTGCTCTCATGTTTTCTATCCCAGCTTGAGCCTAAAAAGGCACATGATGCTATGAAAGAATCTAGCTGGATAGAAGCAATGCAAGAAGAATTGTTACAGTTCAAGCTACAAGATGTGTGGGATCTAGTAGACCTTCCTAAAGGTCACAGAGCAATTGGCACAAAATGGATCTTCAGAAACAAGAGAGATGAAAGAGGTATTGTTATAAGAAACAAAGCAAGGCTGGTAGCTCAAGGCTACACTCAAGAAGAGGGCATAGATTATGAAGAAGTTTTTGCACCTGTAGCTAGGATAGAAGCAATCAGACTATTCCTAGCCTATGCTTCTTACATGAACTTCAAAGTCTACCAAATGGATGTAAAAAGTGCTTTTCTCTATGGGTCAATTGAAGAAGAAGTATATGTCTGTCAACCACCAGGGTTTGAAAACCCAAGCTATCCAGACAGAGTATACAAATTAAAGAAAGCACTTTATGGACTACATCAAGCCCCAAGAGCATGGTATGACACCCTGTCATCCTATCTCTTGGAAAATGACTTTGAAAGAGGAGTCATTGATAAGACTCTATTTATCAAAAGAAAGAAGAAGGATATCTTGCTGGTCCAAATATATGTTGATGACATTATTTTTGGTTCTACAAGAAACAACATGTGCAAGGAGTTTGAGGATTTAATGCATCAAAGGTTCAAAATGAGTTCCATGGGGGAACTTACTTTCTTCCTTGGACTCCAAGTTCAACAGAAGTCAGATGGCATTTTCATATGTCAATCCAAGTATGTGCAGGATATTCTAACCAAGTTTGGTTTCTCATAATCAAAACCTGCCAGCACACCTATGGAAACACACAAGCAGATCACAGCAGATCTTGAGGGGGAGGATATGGATGTGCATCTTTATAGATCCATGATTGTCTCTCTCATGTATCTCACAGCATCAAGGCCAGATATTATGTTTCCAGTCTGTGTATGTGCAAGATTTCAAGTTAGGCCAAAGCAATCTCACTTTCAAGCTGTTAAGAGGATATTCAGATATCTCAAAGGGCAACCCAGATTGGGACTTTGGTATCCTCATAACTCACCTTTTGACCTAATAGCATACTCAGACAGTGATCTAGGTGGGGCAAACTTGGACAGAAAATCTACTTCTGGAGGATGTCAGTTTTTGGGTGCTAGACTAGTCTCATGGCAGTGCAAGAAACAAACCACAGTATCCACATCTACAACAGAGGCAGAGTACATAGCAGCTGCAAGTTGCTGTTCTCAAGTCTTATGGATTCAGAATCAAATGCTGGATTATGGGGTAACCTTTCTACACACTCCAATCTTTATTGACAACAGCAGTGCTATTAGCATTGTAAATAATCCAGTCAAGCACTCAAAGACAAAGCACATTGAAATCAGGTATCACTTTATAAGAGATTGTAATGAAAAGAAACTTATTCAAGTTGTCAAAGTTCACACTGATAATCAGTTTGCTGATCTATTCACTAAAGCTTTTGATGTGGGTAGATTCACTTTCTTGGTAACAAGTGTGGGAATGATAAACTCTGAATAATCTTCTTCTCAAAAAGTGGTTTTATTCCTGTATATTTTTATTCTTGGTGTTACTAATCTTCTTTTTCAGGATATGCATAGCAGTACTCAGTATTTAGCAAGTTTAAAAGGATTCGAAGTTTTCAGGCAAGTTTTCACTAAGATCAATGGCATCCATGACGTTCATCGACGAGCACAACGAGATTGCGATGCTACAAAAGCCAAAGCAAGCTTCAGGATTTCATCAGATTGTGGATTTCCTCAAGTCAAGTCACATTGCTCATGCTCTTACTGTATCACCTACAATCTACATTGAGCACCAAAGGCAGTTCTGGGCTAATGCAACCATTGTTGTGGAAAATGGTGTGCAAATGATCAAGACAAGAATCTGTGATCACTCACTTACAGTTACTGAAGAATTCATTCGCATCAGTCTACGTCTAGACGATGCCTCTGGTATAACGTCTATCTCTAATGATGAACTGTTTTCTAATCTTACTAGAATGGGGTATGGAGGCCCATTGGGTGTTTTCAAATTCTCAAAAGCAAAGTTTTCACCCCAATGGCGTTTTCTTGTTCATACCCTGATGCATTGCATCTCCAAAAAGACCACTGGATGGAGTGAGTTCAGCAGTCCAATTGCATATGCTTTGGTATGCTTGGCTACATCCAGAAGGTACAATTTCTCAAAGATGATTTTCAGTGATCTTGTATCAAATATGGGAAACAAAAAGAGTTTCTTTATGTATCCCAGATTTGTTCAGGAAGTAATTAACCATGAATTGACGGATATACCTCAACCTGTTGGGGTATATGTACCTAAACCCCCAAAAGGCAAGGTTTTCTCAAATATGAGAAGATCTGCTCGGGACTCGGAAGGAGTTGACACCCCATTGTTCTCTACAATGATGGTGGTGTCCCAAAACACTGAAGGTATGGCAGCAGGGTCAAGGCCCTCATTAGACCATCCCACTGCTAGCCAAGCCCAACCTTCTCACTCAAAAACAATTCCCCAGTCCATTCTTACAAAACCAACCTCTCCAATTTCCCATACGTATAAGAGAAAACAGGTAAAGAAGGCTCCTTCCCTTCTTGTACCAGAAACCCCTAAGTCTTTAAGCCCTCTAAGGGAGAATACTCCTTTAGAGAATATCCAAAGGGAAACCACAGGGGTGTCTCCCAACCCAAAGGAGGTGCTCTCTGAGGAGGAGGTAGAGCATATGGGTGATGAGGCTGCCACTACTCCTGCTAGCACAGAGGAGGAAAGTGGTAACATCAATAAGACCTCCCCCATGGCAACTTTGAATGAGCAATCATTTGAAGGTCCCTGGTGCCAAGAAACCACAGGGGTGGATAGTGCTTCTGCTAGGCAGAAGACTTCCACTACTAAAAGATCCAATGATCCTTCAATAGGGGGTAACACTCCTGGAGAAGGTGAGGACAGATATAACTATGATGAATTGATGGAGGCAATGGGCAACATCAACATGGATGTACTCAAACAGGGCAAAGATATAGAAGAGCTAAAACTCATAGTACTGTCACAACAAGAACAAATCATCAAGTTGAAGCAAATGGTAAGGAAACTGATTCTGCAAAAGAAGAAGAAACAATTTGTGCTCAGAAGGAGGAAACCAGTGACTGATGCTCCCAAAAAGGGGGAGATCAACATGGAAGAAGCATCAAGGGAAGGGGAGATTGATAAAGAGAGAGTTGAAGTTGAGGGGGAGAAGGAAGCAGAAACAGAAAGAGGGTCAGTACAAAAAGAAGCAGAAACTGTTAATGCTGCTGAAACCTCACAAGCAGCAGTAACAGAGTTAACACCAACAGAAATTGAAGTAGCTGAAGTGCTAATCAAAGCTAAGAATGACACTCCCAAAGCAAAGGGAGTGGTCATAAATGAAGGGAGAGACAGAAAATCAGAACAGAAAGACAAAGCTGCAGAATCAAAGAATAAGGGAAAAGAAAAGATAGTGGAATCTGATCAACCAATCAAGAAGCAAAGGTTGGTTGAATCAGATGAAGCTTTAGCAAGGAAAATGCAGAAGGAGATGGAAAAAGAAGAAAGAGCTCAGGTGGAGAAGGACAGGGAAATGGCAAAGGCTTTAGCTGCTGAGCTAAATAAAGCTTATCAAAAGGGGCTTGAAACTGAAAAGGCTAAACAAAGGGCTATAAGTCTGAGAAAGGCTATGATGGCTAATACAAGTGCAAAGAAAAGAAGACCTTCACAAACTTACCTTGCCACTCAGGAAAGAAACAAAATGATAACTTTCTTGAGGAGTGTAATTGGGGTAAAGAAAGAAATGTTTGTGAAGATGAGTTTTGATCAAATCAGAGAGCTCTATGAAAAAGAAATGGAGAATCTGAAGAGCAATGAAAAGAAAAGAGTAGAGTTTGAAAAGAAGGCCAAGGAGAGTAATGATATAGATATGAATCAACCATTCCCTGAAAGTGAAGAGGGAACTCCTATCAAAGAAATGGCAAAGGAAAAGGAAGAAAAGAAGAAGGAAGCTACTCTAGTACAGGTTCAAAAGACTTTGAAAAGAACCAAGATGATGGCCAAAAGAAAGAAAGATAAGAAGCCTAGAGTAGAAGAAGAACAAAATGTTGCTGAAGAAGAAGTGGCACCTGAGTCATCAAGTCAGCAAGGGTCATCAATCAAAGATGATGTAAGCTTATATATGGTAGTGATGGACAAAGTGCCTGAACCAATTTCTGCAGAACCTGTTGGAATTAAGCCACCTGAGATCATTCACTGGGATGTACTGACAATGGATGGGAAAGATTACATCAGACTCAAGAGGAAGGGTGATAAGTATGAAGTATTCAACACTTGGGTCAAGATTGTCAGAACATGCTCTAGATCTGATATAGAAGAGATGTTTGACATAGGAATTAAGTTGTATGCAGATCATCTGAATACTCCAGGAATTTCTCTTACAAAACTGGTGATGGAGTATCTATACATGATGTTCAAACCTGAAGAAGTGGACCAGGTCATCAAGAGTGTGTTTAAAGAAGTCACAAGTTGGACTCTATATGAAACTAGTGGAGTATATGCAGTGACTTTGGATAGAAATTACACAGAATACTTCCTAGTGGATAGAGTATATAATCACACCAGACTGAAGGTTCATGCCATGCTAAAGAAGAAGTTGGGTTGTGCACCAAATTCAGAAATGGCCAAGTATCTAATTCAGAGGATAATCAATCAGAGTTTGGGACTGAATCCAGACTTAGGAGCATGATCTTGGAAGTTTTGGGAGCATCAAAAAGAGCATCTGGAAGAATATCTCAAGAACTTGACTTCTCTTCTAAAAGTCAAGTTAGGGGGAGATTGTTGGGAACTGAAGATTCTAATAAGTGTAGTTACTACTGCTAGTACAAGTGTAGTTACTACTGCCAGAACAAGTTGAATATTAATACTGCTAAGTGTTACTACTGCTAGTAGAATTACTACTGCTAGTTACAGTTAGTACTGCTTGAACAAAGTTAGTACTGCTTAGCTAGTTAGTACTGCTAGTAGTTAGTACTGCTTGAAGTTAATGATGCTAGATGAAGTTAATGCTGCTGAGCATTATTAGTGCTGCTAAAGAGATCCGGATGGAATGTACTACAGCTGGATATACTGAAGATATACTTAGAAGATATACATGGAAGATATACTGAAGATTTGTTTATTCTTTGTAATTATCTTTTTATCAGTATATGTATAGAATGTTTAGAATAGATAGAAAGAACTTTTGATAATTGTTTTTCAAGAGAGAAATCAACCTCAAGGCATAGATCCTAATTCTAGAGAAGTAGAATTCGTATTGGTGAGCCTGTTCATCAATATTGAGGTTGAGTGATTAATCTTGTAACTGCAAAGCATCAAATAAAAGCTTACAGTTTGTTATTCATATTTACTGTGTTGATTTACTGTTTCATTGAATATCAAAGTGTTATTCCGCAAACTTCTTTGATATTGTTTCTGAGAATTAATTCTTGTTGAGAATTCGATCCTGACAGAAGTTATAAAGAAGGTATAATCCTCCTTTGTTTTACTGCTACATGCTATGTCAAGAAAAATAAGTACTCCTTTCTATTTTTTTTACTATATTAAATTTATAGAAGTTCCTTTCAAGTTTCATTAGATAATTACAAACTTAAGGAAACATTGATTTTTGTGTGTATATGTCTTTTTTTTGGGAAAGAGGACATAATGTTGGTATATGTTTCAGTTAATCGGTAGGAGTTTGCGGAAAGAAAACCATTATCCCTTTATTGGATCTTCATATCTACTCATCTTAAACTAGTTGGAATGGCATATTAAGGAGTGTCCTGTATTACATCTTCTTATGGACAAGAAAAAATGGAAAGAAGCTTGGTTTCGGAGAACCATTGGTGGAAGTGAAATCGAAAAAGGTTTTAAACAAGAAAAGAAAGTATGCACAACTTCACTTCGATTTGGGTCAATCGGATTTTCTGTTATGCATTTGTAAAACTTGTGGATTCAAGTTTGCTCCAGGAGACGAAGAAGATAAGAAGGCTCACAAAGAATTTCACACGAATTACACTAAATGGTATTGGATTCAAGGTACATTTGTATGTCTTTCATGTGTTGCAATACTAGCGATTTTGGTTATTTAACTTTCTTATTCTGTTGGCCTCATTTTCATTATTTGATAGTAAATAAAAAAAGGGACAAACTTTTCTATTTACTTGATCTGAGAGCACTTTCAACCCACAAAATGAAGAACTAACAATGTGGAAAACTTATATAAACAAATCAGATTGACTATCTAAATCTTTTAGCAAAGATGCTTCGGCAAAAAATCAAAGAAAATCCGACAATGCCCTCCTTGGAGCCATCATCTGTGAAAAAGATGCAGTTCCTGCTCGTTGTGGCATCTGGGCAATATGGGTCGCCCCCTCCAACAGAAGAAAACATATCGCCACTCATTTGCTCGAGGCCACAAGGTAGCAATGATCAACCACTGTCTCCGCCCCAAATAAGCTCTCTTTATGTATATAGTATTATATACGTCAAATACTCTGTTAGGATTGAAAGTCCTGAGTGTTGAAAGTGAAATAAAGTATTTATAAGGGTTTGATTTGTAATTAATTGAAAGTTATTTTGTTAGATGGGCCCAAGCCCATAATCCCATTAGGCCTGCGTGCCTAAGTATTTAAAGTTATTATTTAGTTCTTTTGTTAGGTTAGATGTTTTAGGTGAGTCTCATTATTTTCATAACTCTAGTCAATAGGTTTACATATTCTGATCAAATATTCTCTCTGTAAACCTAAACCCTTTGATTTCATATTAATCATATGACTAGTAGTTGTGGCCATATAATTGTTCATCTTTGATAATATTTACTGCTGATTGCACTGTACTGGGATCTACAATTGGTATCAGAGCAAAGAGACTAAAGGTTTGATCCAGAAAAAGGTTTGTCTAAAACCCTTTATTCGATTTTTTTTTTGGTTTAATCGTTCTTATCTGTTCTTCTGCATGAGTGTTTGATTATCTGTGTTTGATTGATTTCTGGGTTAAAATTGTTGTTAACTGTGTTATCATTGATTTGAAAAAAAAAACTGGGTTTTTTTATCGGTCTGTAGAGATTTGATTTTATCGGTCTGAGATTTTCTGAGTGTGCTTATCGATCTGCGTAAGTGTGTTTGTGTTTAAATCTGCTAATCGAGTTGAAATTGTTGCATAATCGATTGTATTTCTGGGTTAATTTATCTGTTTCTGGGTCGATTGATATTGAAATTCATCGTGTTCATCGGACTGTTCTTCGTGTTTATCGGTCCGGATCTTGATTTTATCGGTCCTTATCTGTTGAGTTTATCGGTCCTTTGGTTCGACCGATACTTTGTCACTACCGGTCATTTTGTTCGACCGGGACATTGTTTTTACCTGTCCTTTTGGTTCGACCGTCATTGCTTTGACCGATACATTGTTTTTACCGGTCATTTGGTTCGACCGACTTTGCTTTGACCGATACATTGGTCATACAGGTCGAACGTAATACAGGTCGAACGTCAAAAAAAATAAAAAAAAATAAAAATAAAAAATAAAAAATAATAATAATAATAAAAAAATAAAAAATAATAATAAAAAAATAATAATAAAAAAATAATAAAATACAATAAAAAAAACGGGTCAAACTTTTTGTCTCACGAATTCATTTAGCCCCCGTACTTCAAGGTTTCAGTAGTTTGTCATTTGTGACCCTAAACTTTCAAGTTTCACATTTTTCACTTTTGGTCCTTGCACTTTCAAGTTTCATCTATTGTCAAGTTTTTTTTTTCAAACGCTTGAATTAGATAAGTCGAAATGGGATTTCTTTCTGAAGTTCAAGAACTCAAATTGGAGAACACAAATCTCCAATCATCTTTAACTTTTTACGTAAAGAGGGCAAACCAATATGCTGATGAGAACAACACACTGAAAGAGGAAGTTAGTGCATTAATGAAGATTAATGAAGATCTTCTGAAAAAGACTTTTGGGCAGCATAATGAGAATATACTGAGTTTGGAAACTGAGAACAAAGAGCTGACAAGAAAAATCTTGAACTTGGAAGATTAGATCGTCCAAATTCAAAAAGCCTCTATTGAAAGTTATGAGGCAAAGATTAAACGTCTGACGGAGGCTAATACTGAGCTTCAAAAGACAGTATCTGATTTGGAGCAAAAGCATGCAAAAGATAAATCCGAGTATGAGAAATCTTTCGCAACGAAGTTCTCAGATTTTTTGAGAAAATGTGCTGATGAGAACAAAGAAGTTGAGCTGAAATGCATAAAACTTTCTCAACAAGTTTCTGCTTTCGAGAAAGTAATCATCCTTGAAAGAGAAAAGTTTTCAAACGAAAAGAAGGCCATTGAACAAAAGAATGTTGGTGTCTTCAAAGAAATATCCGGCCAAAGAAAGGATGCTGAGAAGGGATTTGAAGAAGAGAGAAGCATCTTTGAGACTGAGATTAAAAAGCTGACTGCCAAGCTATCTGAACTATCTGAGAAGGCACTAAAAGTGCAGAAGACGAAGTCTGAGTTCACGAAGAAGATTGACCTGCTTGTTAAAGAAAAAGACAACTTTGCATCAACGAATAAAGTGCTTGAAAAGAATGTATCAAGCTAAAATCAGAAATATGTCTCTTCACACAGGTCAGTTAAATCTTTTTATCAGATTCGTAAAATTAACCTTTTCTATGATAGCAATATAGATGGTTCAGGTACATTCCAAAGAAGAAGAAGACACAAAGAAGAGGAACTGGTCTGGAAGAAGAAACCAGTTGAAGATAGCTGAAAGAAAAAGAATCATGTGTACATGCGTCCAATGTCAAAAAGAACAAAGTGCATAAAGGTAAACCTGATCATATCTACTCGAGAGATAAATTACTTAGGTTGTCAGGTAAGAAATACCATTGTTCTTATTGTCATACACATGATCACATTCACAAAACCATTGATCATTTCTGGTATGGTTCTTATTCTATTTCCCCCACAAGAACTGCAACTAACATTCATGGACCCAAATACCAGTGGGTACCAAAGTCGAAAACTGATTTTGTGTTGCAGGCACCTACTGTCAAGGGGGAGTAGTAAAACTATGGCTTCTAAGTAAATCAGCTTAGAACCCGAACTTCAACGAAGTTTGGCTTCTGATCACATGACATATCAGGACCCGTTCTTCAACGTTCAGACTTGGATATTCTGCAAAAATCCAGGGGGAGCTTATCTGATATATATCTGTTTATCATAATTTGAAGGGGAGCTTAAAGGTAAATATCTTATGATCTAGATCTCTGATTGTTTGAAAGAATAACAACTTTCGAACATGAAAAACGTGTTCTGAAATGTTCAAACCACTTATGGTTCTCAAAAGATTTTATGAATTAAGAGGTGTGATTTTAAAATGTTTTTCATTTTTTTTGAGCTTTAATGTTTAACTGACTGTGTGTTTCTAAAGATCAATACTTGCGTATTATCTTATCCTTATACTGTAACGTATTCACACACACAAGTTCAGTACTTCGTTTGAATTTGTTATTACCATGTCTCATAACAAACCAATTTTTCGATGGTAATACCCCCGTTTGATATTCAATATTGTTGAGCTTCAATCATAAGTTCTAATTTGTGCTTTCATCGCAAAATTGTTTATATTTGTTCATATAAACAAAATATCCAATTCTTTGATACCCTAACCAGTTTAGTTGATCTGATTGATACATTGTCAGCTTGTCAAAGATCAATTGCTCAAATCTCCTGAGCATACTTTTTGACAGTGGTATCTTATTTGTGCTTAATTGTACAAGTTAAACTGTTTGAGCAACTATTTTTTTAGGACTTACATGGGATTTGTGTGAGAACTTAAACAGAACTTCCATGGATTCACGTTAACCAGTGTTTCCTACCTCGGAAGTTATCCTTGAGTGATTGAGGGGTGAGGGGTCTTAAATCAAAGTGTGGGGGAGATAACTCATCGGGTTGAGTTTTTCTCATTGTGTGGAGCGGTAAAAATGAAAAAGAGAGTTTGGTTAGAAGTGAGCTTTAATGTTAAAAAGAAAGAGGGTGTGAGCACAGAGTTAAAAGAATATCATAACTCTGCACCAACCACCTTCTGAGCCGGGCAGCCACATATTCTGATTGGTTTACATTCTTTGGTGACCATCATTGAAACAGGCAGTGAGCCCATGCCAACTCTTGCTATAACCCCACCAGCCACTCATTTCTTTATTAACAAAGAAATGTTTCATTTTCTTTGGGGACGCAACATATCTGCTATCTAGTATTCAATCGGAAGATTTAGATATTGAAAAAGAAGGAAAGTTGCCCCACCTTCGCACCTTTTTCATGCACATTGAGTCCGTGTAATATCTGTTGCTGTCTCAACAGTTTACACAATTTGAGCCTGATATAGCTAAGTAGCTTCAATCATTCATACACTTGCACGAGCACACAAGGAATAACTTTTCTTGTCATAACATTCATAGAAAATTCCTTTGTGGTTTTTCGATGATTGAATGGAAGCCCTGGGGGAGTGATCATCACAAAAACTCCTTTCCAAAGTACATATGTTGTACAAAGTGGCTCTGTGCTACTTACAGGCATACTAACTGTTTCATCTGTTGAATCAGGGTTACCTTGTTCACTATGTCTGAATTTGAAAAGATTCGGATATATACATTTCATGAATTAATGGATACTCAGATCACAGGTGGGAAAAGTCAAATTATCATAAAAGGGGAGATCAAAGAAAGTGCTGAAATTGAAGAAGTTTTGATGATCATGATGCTCGCAATCATCAAAAAGGCGGAGAAAAAGTTCAATTTCAAAGTTTTAAAGAAAGAAAGTTATTTCTGAACACAGTCTAGAGATCAAAGAGATGAAGATGATGTTTCAATTTTTCAAAGAGATTTCAAAGATTGTATTGATTCTTCCAGTATCATATGGTGTTTGCTACAAGTTTGTTCCTTATTTCTCCTACAAGCTGATTGAAACAAGTTCTTAAGCTGAAAGTCTATTCAACTCGCGGTTCAAAGACGGATTCTTTGTTTTAAACTGAAGATGCACCGTGGAATGTCAAGTAACTCTCACATTATCTTTCTTGTGTGATGATCCGATGTGATTGAGTTTCTACAGTTAAAAGCTGTGTGATAGTGCATTCAGTCGAGGCTACTGTACATTGAATCTGGTTACAAAGTTGATACTATGAAGATCAAGAGCTTTATTCAAGGGGAAGCGTGGAAAGTCATGAAGACATGCAACACCAAAGTTCTTCAAAGATTCAAGAGGGAAAGAAGATCAAGGCCTGAAGTTTTTCAAGTTGTTAAATGCTTTATTCAACTTTAGGGGGAGATTGTTAGGACTGAAAGTCCTGAGTGTTGAAAGTGGAATAAAGTATTTATAAGGGTTTGATTTGTAATTAATTGAAAGTTATTTTGTTAGATGGGACCAAGCCCATTAGGCCTGCGTGCCTAAGTATTTAAAGTTATTATTTAGTTCATTTGTTAGGTTAGACGTTTTAGGTGAGTCTCTTTATTTTCATAACTCTAGTCAATAGGTTTACATATTTTGATAAGATATTCTCTCTGTAAACCTAAACCCTTTGATTTCATATTAATCATATGACTAGTAGTTGTGGCCATATAATTGTTCATCTTTGATAATATTTACTGTTGATTGCACTGTACTGGGATCTACATACTCACACACCCTCCTTATCTTTGGTGAGGTTTGAACCTTTGACCTCCTTGGAGACTGGGTTGTACTAGTAATGTGGATACCGTTGTGCTGTCAGGGACGGACCCATAAACTTTTCAAGCGGTGACACCATTTAACAATAAGAAATAAATATAGGGATATTTTTCACAAAATATCCCATAATATATACTAATTTTTAGCTTAATTCTTCTTCTTGATGGTATAATAATGAGTTATTTGTTGAAGATGAAGTTAGTTTTATAGTCTGCTTGTAAGGGATTGAACTTGGATAATTAAATTTCTATTTGTATGTTTACTTCAATAGTGAATT
The DNA here is from genome assembly GCA_954870635.1 of Arctium minus. Taxonomy (NCBI): domain Eukaryota; kingdom Viridiplantae; phylum Streptophyta; class Magnoliopsida; order Asterales; family Asteraceae; genus Arctium; species Arctium minus. The sequence goes on from OX941086.1 coordinate 37,641,217, forward strand.
GAATTATTATTATTTTGAAATAATTGAAGTATACTTACGCATCTCGTGGTGCCTGCCATAAACAAGTTGTTAGAAAGAACATATGCAGTGTGGTACTTATTGAAGTATACTTATGCTCTATACTTCAATGATAGAATGATCTTGTAAGCAATGACAATTAGAAAAATCACAAGCATCATGAGCATTTTCATTGATGTAAATGAATTGTTTCATTTAACAGGAAACAGAGGATGTAAGAAATAAATTGATGGTCTTGAAGAAAAAGAAACTGACCTTACAAGTTGAAGTTAGGTATGACAGCATTTGACATATTCTATGTAAAAGTTGTATTTTTAAAGTTGTGTTACCTATTAAAGCATGCAACATCGTGCTAAATAGAAAACTATAATACTTTTTTCAGCCTATAGCTATACAGGTGGAACTAGTACTTTTGTGATCAAGTCCCAAAGGGTGTTTTTGTCGTTTAACTGTGATAGTCTGTTAAGTGGTTCGTATTGGTTACAGTCTCGAAAAATTAACCTTAACTTAGTAGGATGTGATGAGTAACCACTATGAAATGAAAAGATGATAAGTTATTTTGATTAAGCTGACAAAAAACAATACTTCTCAATTTGTTATCATGAAAGTGGGTAGCTCAAACTTTTTCCTCAACTTGTTTGAATTATTGGAAGAGGAAGTACTTTTTAGGAGGGAAGTGTCTTTATTAATATTATCTTTACCTACCAATTGTGAACTTATTAGCTGCCATAAAAAAGGTGCGATGATTATTGCATCATTTGCATGATGACATTGGTTGTACAAAGTTTGAAGTTGTAAGTTGATGCATGATGTTCCTTGATGAAACAACTATGAAGAAGTAGCTTTTGGTACTCATTTGTTTATTATCACTTGGAAGATTGACGACCCTTAAAAAATGTAGACTTCTATCTTATTTATATCTCATGCATTAAATGCATGGCAGAGGGTACAATCCACGTGTCCATTTTCCATTCGCTTCATGATATTAACTTTATCTTTAGCATGCTTTCGGCCGTATGATGAACAATGTAGTGGAAAAGTGTGGTTGTACGATTACTGACAAAAGCAAGTTTGCATTTGTATCTTTGTACTCTGTGTGCAGAGGATAAGACAAACAAATCTTGATAAGTAAGTTTCATGATCAACAATGGCTGATAATCAGTGATCATGAATCATTGATGGAGAAAGGCAATAGCTGAGGCTTGATCTTGATTTGTCACGCTTTATAGACTTGTCTTGGTTTCGATGAATGTCGCTTCAGTTCACTAGTAGACTTGTCTTTATCATCAGCTTAGTCTTTGATGTCAGCGCTGATCTTCGTGAGCGTGAGGCTTGTCTTCAGGAATTACATAAACTGATTACATAGGAAACCACTCAGCGATAACTGAACAGGCTCAGTCTGATCGCTAATGGTGAAACACTAATACATATAAAAATTAAATAATTTACACTATGTATAAAAGAGATCATCATCAAATCACTGAGATGGTTTGGATCAACAATCTCCCTCTATTTGATGATGACAAAGCAACAAAAGAAAATTGCTAATTTAAAACAAAAGGATAAAGAGGACACGTAAATTACATGTCCCATTTACTGTTTTAAGGGATCTTTTTAGTACTGATGGAGTTAAGTACATCACTGAAAATTTTCATTAATTTTGTAAGACATTTACTGAAGGGAAATTGAAAATTCATAAGTACAAGTGAAGTACAAAACATATACTAAAGATGATTAACTGATAAATTACAAGGAAGAAAAAAGAGAATCTATCAACTGTAGATCTTCTTCATCCAGGTCTTCAAGAGGATCTTCTTTGGGCAAAAGGTAGTCAGTGACTTCTTCACCTCTTCTTCTTCGAGCTCTGCCTTGAAGAAAGATTTGGGTTTTGAAGCCTTGACCATAGGATGTTCTTTCACACCAATACAATAGATCCTTGCGATGACTGAGAGGGAAAATATGGAGTTCAAGGAATCTTTGGAATCTGACTTTTCCTTCATGATCATAGAAGATGATAGCATAGGGATCTCCATGTACTTGTCCAGGAGTGAAAGGGCCTTCTCTTGGCAGTGATAGGTCAAGAGCTGAGAGATCAGGAGGAGGTCCAAGTAGGGGTGTTCATCAGTTGACATCCAATGGATGTGAGGGGAACCAAACCGATCCAATCATCCATTGGATGTTGGATTTTTCCAATCCAATGGATGATTGGATCAGTTCGATTCCATCAATTGGATGTTATTATTGGATATCCATTGGATCAGATTGGATATCCGTTGGATATTCTTATTGGATATCCATTGGATCAGATTAGATCCATCCGACATCCAGTGGATGATCAGGTTGGATCACACATCCATTCTGTTAATTTAACGCAATTTTCTAACAATGAAACAATTTGATTAATCACTTTTTATTTGGGTTAAAACCAACACAAGTGAGACTAAGAATTCAAAAACCAACACAAAACAAATTTTTATTTAAGAAAATTGCAAAAAAAAAAATGGATGATAGTTGAATGGAAAACTGGATGGTAATCGGATGGGTAATTGGATGTTGGTCGGTTCTGGTCGATCGGTTTTGGACTGCCATCCAAGAACCGACCGATCCAAATTGGATGTTGAGATTTTCAATCCGAACCGATCCAATTACAATTGGACATCCAATTATGGTCGGTCGGTTCTAATTGGATTGGTCGGTTCCTATTTAATTGGTTGACTTTCTGCACACCCCTAGGTCCAAGAACGACTTCTTCAGAGAACTCGATGCCTATTTCGTTCTTGTTCGGAGCCTCTTCTTCAGAATATGATGCTCGCTGTCTTCTTTTGGTAGGCTTTGGAGGAACGACTGGTATGTTCAGAATGGTAGAGACTCGTTCAATAAGCTGATGTAAAAGTGACTCTACATAGTTCTTGTACTTAGATCTTGATTTCTTGAGCACGTCTCTGATTTCAATCCACTCTAAAAAACCAAACGTCTCTAGCTTTGACATGAACATCGTCTTTGCTGATCCATCTGCTCTGAAGATGGTCATGGTGACCATGATTGACCCTTTCTTTTATTTCCCAATGATGGTGATGTCGGTGATCATTTATGGATCTTGTCTTCTTTCCAATCTTCTCTTACACCACTCAGTCTCTAAACCTTTGGTGATTTTTCTTTATCAACTTCTTCCCTTGCATCTTTTAACAGTTGGGCTTGAACTTGGATAGGATGTGCCATTATTCAACTGAATTTTCTGCAAGTCTTCGAGCAGCCTGTACATCTTTCTTGCATGCTTCAAGAAGTTGCTCAACTCTGATAGATTCTTCTATTTCTTCCTTTGATAGGAGGTTGAGCTCGTCATCCGTTGTTGATGTGGAAGGAATCTTTATTCGCTGACTCTCAAGATCAACAATGAGAGCAACTCTTCTTATTTCGTCATCAATCTCAACGAAGTGGACTAAGATTATTGGGTCTTCTACTTCCCGTGACTCATCAGTGAAAAAGGTTTATGGAATGTCACTAAGGGGAGAGGATGGGCTGGAAAAGGAAGATGAATATTCAGGGAAGGGGACCATTGTAAGTGGCTGAATGTTTAGAGGTGAGTATGGTTAAAGATCAAGGCATATCTCTTTGTTCAACTCCCCCTCAGATTGTAGGATTTTGAGATTACCATCAGCAGCAAGATTTTTCTGTTTTCCTTGCTGAGGGGTCTTTGATTTAGGTTATGAGGGTCTCTACCTTTGTTCCCTGATGACTACTCCTTTTGATGGAGAACTGGCAATAAAGGAAATGAAGCAGCTGCCATCATCATCTTCATCATCGTCATTGTTCATGCCTCCGATATCATTTCTAGTATCCTCAATATCATCATTGGCAGTTTCTTCATCGTTTTCCTCATCATCATTGACCTTTTTGACCACATCGGGTCCTTCAACCTAAATGTTCGTCTGAGCTGGTTCCTTGACGAACTCCACATCATCTTCTTCGTTAGCAAGTTCCCCTTCATATGATTTCTCCTCCCCCTCAAGTGTAGGTGTTATCTCCCCCTCTTTGTCATCATCAGATAGGGGAAGACAGACCACTACTTCAGTGTGCTGAAGAGATGTTCGATCAACCTTAGTGAAGGAGGCATAAGCGATTTCAATGTCACTGATGACATCCCCAACGTTGTAGATGAAATCCGAGACAGTCTTGATGGACTTGCGGTCGTCGTTAGTGAAGGAGGGTGGAGGAGGGTTCTTCAATTGATTGAGAATATCAGCGAGAATAGAGTTCTGAGCATCCACCTTTGTGTGCAGACCATCAATAAAGGTGGTGAGACGGTTGAGGATGGTTATGTTGGCTGCGACATAGTCTTTAGCTGACTGACTTCCAGTTGGAGAGAGGAGACCCAGGAGGCTTCAGCCTTTGATGAGATGGAGGTGGTGAGAGCTTGAAGCGAAGCATCAGCTGCTATGATGGCGTTGCTTTTGGAAGAAACAACATTGGAGAGAGCTGACACCACAATGTTGAGCTCTTTGAGGGAGGAATCAATAGCCTCCAATCTTGGACCTAACGTTTCCCGAAACTAAACAGTGGTAAGATCCACTAACGCCGGTGGGGTAGAGACCAGTTGTCAGGATCGAATTATCAACAAGAATAAATTCTCAGAAACTAATATCAAAGGAGTTTGCGGAATAACACTTTGATATTCAATGAAACAGTAAACAAACAGTAAATATGATGAATAACTTGTAAACTTGTATTGAATGGTTTAAATCCCAAGATTACACACACAACCTCAATCTTGAAGAACAAACTCGTTCAAGACGAATTCTACTTCTCTAGAATTAGGAACTATGCCTTGAGGTTGATTTTCTCTAGAACAAAAACTTAGAATGAAAAATAATATCAAAAGTTATCTCACTATTCTAAACAATACAATATATATACTGAATATAAAAGATAATTACAATTTATATCTCCAGAATATCTTCCATCATTATCTCTAAGCTTCCATGAATATCTTCAGTTTATCCGGCTGTCATCCTTTCCATACAGATCTCCATCTTATAAGCAGTATTAATCATAAGCAACATTAATACTCTGAGCAGTATTAATCCCTTAGCAGTAGTAACTCCAGCAGTACTAATCTTGAAGAGCAGCATTAACTTTGTTCCAGCAGCATTAACCACAGAAGTAGTAATCATGATGAACTAGAAGCATTAACCATACTTGGTAAATTCTTCAGTTCCCAACAATCTCCCCCTAGTCTTGACTTTTAAAAAAAGAAGTCAAGTTCTTCAGATCTGATCTTCAAGATGCTTTCAACACCTCAGGTTCAATTGCCCAAATTTGGATCTAGGCCCAAACTTTGATTGATAGTTCTTCTCACCACAATTCTGGCCATTTCTGAATCCTTAGTACATACTAGCTTAGCTTTCAGCATCCCTTCAAGTTTCTGCTTGCTATGATCATATATTTTGTCAACTAGGTAGTATTCATGATAACATTTATCAATTGTAATCATGTACACACCACAGTTTTCAAAGAGTATCCAATGATCAATCTTTTTGAACACATACTCATGATGAAGATCTTTAATCCTATGCACCACCTTCTCTGGATCAAACATCATACATAAGTATTCCATTGCTACTTTAAGAAGATTCTCTTCAGTGCCTTTCAACACAGGCTCATAGAGTTTTATCCCCACTTTGTACATTTCCTCTATGTCTGCTCTTGAACAACTTCTGATTACTCTCCCCCATGTTGAATATGCTTCAAATGCACCACCTTCTCTTTTGAGTCTAAAGAAATCCTTTCCATTGTCTCTTAGGATATCGCAAAAGATGATCTCTAGAGACTTCATGGAGATTGGAACAGCCTGTACAGGTTTTACTATAGTCATATACAACCCCATATGCTCATCTGATTGCTCTTTGGACTGTTCTGGGTTCTCCACAGGTTCTGCTGAAGGTGTGACTGAAGGTTCTGCTTCCTTTTCAGCTTCTTCCACCCTTGTCCTTTTAGACTGTCTTTTGGAAGCAATTGTCTTCACCCTTTTAGCTGATTTTGCCTCTACACTTACAAACTCAGGCTCTTCCTTCTTTTCTTTTGTAGGTGTAACTTCCTCAGGAAATGGTTGCTGAATGTTTAGATCATGTCTTTCCTTCATTCTTCTTTCAGCCTCTTCCCTTTGTGAGGAGTCCCCTTGAAGCTTAGCCATCTCTTTCTTGTACAGATCCTCAACCTGACTGTATGCCATATTGGTAAACATTTCCCCTTTGACACCAATTGCACCTCTCAGGAAGTTAATCATTCTTCTTCTTTCCTGATTGGCCAAAAAGGTCTTAGAAGGTTGTCTTTTCTGCTTCATTACTGGCATTCTCTGCTTAGACACTTTCACAGAGCTTTTCTTGGCTTCAGTTGCTGCTTTTAAACTTTCTTGATACTCAGCATTTAGTTTTCTGGCCATTATCTTTGCAAGCTCTCTATCTGTTTTTGTTTGAATCTGTTCCTCTTTTTCCATTTGCTCTTGAAGCTGCTTTGCCATCTCCTCATCCATTTCAATCTGACTCCTCTTCTTTGAAGGCAGTTCAGTTTCAATAAGTTTTTCCTTTCCCTTTCCCTTCAAAGTTGCTTGACTTGTTTCTTTTCTCTTCTTTGAGCCTCCTCCTTCATTAATGATCACTCCCTTGACCTTTTTACTAGCCTTAGGAGTGTCATTCTTGGCTTTAACCAAAGTCTTTGCAATCTCCAGTTCCTCTACAGAGAGCCCTGTTACTGCTTCTTCTGTTTCTGCTGTTTCAGCAGCATTAACAGTTTCTGCTGCTTGAGCAACTTCTGTTTCTGCCTCTATTGCATCCTCTTTCTCCCCCTCAACTTCAGTCTCCCCCTCAACTTCAACTCTCTTTTCAACTGAACTTTCCTTTTTTGTTTCCCTTTCTTGCTTCTCCCCCTTGTTGGAAGCATCTTGAGCATTTTTCCTCTTCTTTAGAAAAAATTGCTTTCTCCTTTTCTTGTGCAATAACCTTGTCACCATTTTCTTTAGTTTGGCAATCTGAACTTGTTGGGACAGAACTACAAGTTTAAGTTCTTCTATATCTTTGCCCTGTTTGAGTACATCCATGTTGATGTTTCCCATGGTTTCCATCAATTCATAATAGTTATATCTGTCCTCACCTTCTCCAGAAGTGTTACCCTCTTTTGATGGATCATTGGATCTTTTTGTAGTGGAAGTCTTCTGCCTAGCAGAAGCACTATCCACCCCCTTGGTTGCTTGGCACCTGGGACCTTTGGATGATTGCTCACCCAAAGTTGCCATGGGGAAGGTCTTATGTATGTTACCACTGACCTCCTCTGTGCTAGCAGGAGTAGTGGCAGCCTTAACACCCATATGCTCAACCTCCACCTCAGTGAGCACCTCCTTGGAGTTGGGAGACACCCCTTTGGTTTCCCTATTTTTATTCTCTAAGGGAGAATTCTCCCTTAGAGGGCTAGAAGGCTTAGTGGGTGATGGTACAAGAAGGGAAGGAGCCTTCTTTACCTATTTCCTTGTATAAGTTTGGGTAATTGGAGAAGTGGGCTTATAAAGTAGGGACTGTGGGATAGATATAGAGAGGGAAGGTTGGGATTGGCTAACAGTGGGATGGTCTAATGAGGTCCTTGACCTTGCTGCCATACCTGCTTCAGTGTGGGACACCACCATCATTGTAGAGAACAATGGGGTGTCAACTCCGTCCGAGTCCAGAGGGGATCTTTTCATGTTTGAAAAGACCTTACCTTTGGGAATTTTTGGTACATATACCCCATCAAAATGAGGTATATCCGTCAATTCATGGGTTATTACTTCTTGTACAAACCTAGGGTACATATAAAAACTCTTTTTACTTCCCAGGTTTGAGACAAGATCATTAAAAAGCATTTGAGAAAAATTGTACTTTCTGGCAGTGGCCAAGCACACCAAAGCATAAGCAATGGTGCTACTGAACTCACTCCATCCAGTAGTCTTTTTAGAGATACAATGCATAAGGGTATGGACAAAGAAACGCCATTGGGGTGAAAATTTAGCTTTTGAGAACTTGAACACACCCAATGGGCCTCCATACCCCATTCTAGTAAGAGTTGAGAATAATTCCTCATTAGGAATAGAGGTTATACCTGCAGCATCATCTAGACGTAAACAGATGCGTATCACCTCTTCAGTAACTGTTAGGGGTTTTTCACATACCCTTGTCTTGATCATTTGGACACCATCTTCAGTAACAATGGTGGCATTGGCCCAAAATTGCCTTTGATGCTCTATGTAGATAGTTGGTGATACAGTGAGAGCATGGGCAATGTGGCTTGACCTGAGAAAGTCCACAATTTGGTGGAATTCATTGGCTTGTTTCGGCTTCTTTAACATTGCAATCTCGTTGTGCTCGTTAATAAACACCATTGAAGCCATCTGTACGCAAGGATTCTTGACTAGCAAGCACTGGATACTTGAGAGAAAATAGTAAGAGAGAAGATGAACAGTAGACAAAGAGTCGTTATGATCTTTTAGGCGGGGAAAGGGTATTTATAGCTTGTGGATTATATACAGTATTAACCCTAAAAATTTAGTGAAAGCGGTATTAACAGTGAGCAGTATTAACCACTAGCAGTATTAACTAACTAGCAGTATTAACTGAGAGCAGTATTAACCACTAGCAGTATTAACTAACTAGCAGTATTAACTGAGAGCAGTATTAACCACTAGCAGTATTAACTAACTAGGAGTATTAACTGAGAGCAGTATTAACCACTAGGAGTATTAACTAACTAGCAGCATTAACTGAGAGCAGTATTAACCACTAGCAGTATTAACTAACTAGCAGTATTAACTGAGAGCAGTATTAACCACTAGTAGTATTAACTAACTAGCAGTATGAACTGAGAGCAGTATTAACCACTAGCAGTATTAACTAATTAGCAGCATAAACTTTGCACTGGCAGTATTAAAACTGCACTTGCAGTATTAATCATACTTACACTTTTAAGCTTTGTGAAGGACTGAGTACTGCTATACTTTTCCTGAAAAAGAAGATTAGGACCACCAAGAATAAACAATATACAGGTATGGAACCACTTTTTAAGTAGGAGCTTATTCAGAGTTGATCATTCCCACACTTGTTACTAAGAAAGTGAATCTACCCACATCAAATGCTTTGGTGAATAGATCAGCAAACTGGTTAGTAGTATGAACTTTTACAACTTGAATAAGTTTCTTTTCATTGCAGTCTCTTATAAAGTGGTACCTGATTTCAATGTGCTTTGTCTTTGAGTGCTTGACAGGATTATTAACAATGCTAATAGCACTGCTATTATCAATAAAAATTGGAGTGTGTAGAAAGGTTACCCCATAGTCCAACATTTGATTCTGAATCCATAAGATTTAAGAACAACAACTTGCAGCTGCTGTGTACTCTGCCTCTATTGTAGATGTGGACACTGTGGTTTGTTTCTTGCACTGCCATGACACTAGTCTTGCACCCAAAAACTGGCATCCTCCAGAAATAGATTTTCTGTCCAAGTTTGCTCCACCTAGATCACTGTCTGAGTATGCAAGTAGGTCAAATGATGAGTCATGAGGATACCAAAGTCCCAATCTGGGTTGCCCTTTGAGATATCTGAATATCCTCTTAACCGCTTGATAGTGTGATTGTTTTGGCCTAACTTGGAATCTTGCACATACACAGACTGGAAGCATTATGTCTGGCCTAGAGGCTGTAAGATACATGAGAGAGCCAATCATGGATCTATAATGATGAACATCCATATCCTCCCCCTCAAGATCTGCTGTTATCTGCTTGTGTGTCTCCATAGGTGTGCTGGCAGGTTTTGAATCTGAGAAACAAAACTTGGTTAGAATGTCCTGCACATACTTGGACTGACAGATAAAGATTCCATCTGACTTCTGCTGAACTTGGAGTCCAAGGAAGAAAGTAAGTTCCCCCATGGAACTCATTTTGAACCTTTGATGCATTAGTTCCTCAAACTCCTTGCACATGTTGTCTCTTGTGGATCCAAAGATAATATCATCCACATAGATTTGGACCAGCAAGATATCCTTCTTCTTTCTCTTGATGAACAGAGTCTTATCAATAAATCCTCTTTCAAAGTCATTTTCCAAGAGATAGGATGACAGAGTGTCATACCATGCTCTTGGAGCTTGATGCAGTCCATAAAGTGCTTTCTTCAATTTGTATACCCTGTCTGGATAGCTTGGGTTTTCAAACCCTGGTGGTTGACAGACATATACTTCTTCTTCAATTGAGCCATATAGAAATGCACTTTTTACATCCATTTGATAAACTTTGAATTTCATATAAGAAGCATAAGCCAGGAATAATCTAATTGCTTCTATCCTAGCCACAGGTGCAAATACTTCTTCATAATCTATTTCTTCTTCTTGTGTATACCCTTGAGCCACCAACCTTGCTTTATTCCTTATTACTATGCCTCTTTCATCTCTCTTATTCCTGAAGACCCATTTTGTGCCTATTGCTCTTTGGCCTTTAGGAAGGTCTACCAGATCCCAAACATCTTGCAGCTTGAATTGCAGTAGCTCTTCTTGCATGGCTTCTATCCAACTGGACTCTTTCATAGCATCATGTGCCTTCTTAGGCTCAAGCTGGGATAGAAAGCAAGAAAGCATTGTATGCTGTTGGTCTTGCATCTCTTGCAGCCTGCTTTGATTTCTAGTCATCATAGGAGAAGAGATATCTCCTATTATCAACTGAGGAGGATGATTCTTTTGTTCTGGTGTGATGACTAGACTCTTCATTGAGTCCAACCTCTAGATTTGAGTCATTTAACTCAACTGAGGTGATTTCAGCAGCTACTTCAGGTTGTTTATTTTCTTCACTCTCCTCAGCTCTTCTTTCTTCTTCACTCTGATTTGGTTCAGTAGATGGCTCCTTTTCACAGTCTTCAACAGGATCCACTGTAGGTATGGGAAAGATCACAGATTGAGATATGTTGTCTTGAACTTGTGTAGTCCCTGATCCTCCACTCCCTGAACCTGCATAATCATCACTACTGAAACCAAAAGAGTTAGTCAGTGAATCAATGTCAAACAACCACTGAGGACTAGACCCAATAGGATTTGGTGTGTTCTCATTGCATTTGACATTGTCACTTTCTTCAATTATTCTAGAAGAAGAGTTAAAAACTCTGTAAGCCTTACTCTGAGATGAGTAACCAACAAGAAATCCATCATCTGCTTTGCTATCAAACTTACCTAAGTGAGATTTGGTATTGAGAATTGTACAAGGACACCCAAAAGGTTTGAAAAATCCAATAAAGGGTTTTCTTTTATTTAAAAGCTCATATGGGGTCTTGTTCTTTGGCTTGACCACTAGAACTCTGTTTTGGACATAACAGGCAGTATTAACTGCTTCAGCCCAGAAGGTAATTGGTAGTTTTGAATCAGCCAACAGAGATCTAGCAGTCTCTATTAGTGTCCTATTTCTTCTCTCAGCAACTCCATTATGTTGAGGAGTCCTAGGGGCACTATATTGTCTCTCAATTCCTTTTTCTTCACAAAAGGTGTTTAGATCAAGATTTCTAAATTCAGTCCCATTATCTGATCAAATGACTTTTACTTTTTGATTAGTCTGGTTTTCAATTCTTAGAATAAAGGATTTGATCAGTCCACTTGTCTCATCCTTAGTCCTTAGAAAATATACCCAAGTAAATCTAGAGTAATTATCAACAATAACTAAGCAGTATGATTTCTTCCCTGTGCTCATCACATTTGTAGGGCCAAACAGATCCATATGTAATAACTGGAGGCAAGAAGAAATTGTATTTAACTCTTTGGTCTTATGAGAAGTTTTGTGTTGTTTGCCTTTAAGACAAGCAACACAATGATCATCACATGAAAAGACTTTTGATGGTAGACCTCTTACAAGGTTGTTTTTAACAAGTTTGTTCATAGTCTTGAAGTTCATGTGACACATCGTTCTGTGCCATAGAGAGGATTCATCTACAGAAGCTTTTGAAACAAGACAGTTCAGGGATGAATCACTTGAAATATTTTCCATGTCAAGACAATAAACATTGTCCTTTCTTCGAGTTCTAAGTAGTATCATGCTTTCATCAACTACCTTGAACCCTGGAGCAAGGATCATACATTCTGTATTAGTAAATAATATGCTATGTTGTTTGTCACAAACCTGTGATACACTTAACAGGTTGTATTTTAGCTGATCAACATAGTAGACATCCTCAAATGTCATCTTACCTTTTGTAACATTACCTTTTCCACTTATTTTACCACCTGTAAGATTATCTCCAAATGCAACATGTCCTCCATTGATATGTTTGAAATCCTGAAGGCATGACATATTACCTGTCATGTGCCTAGAGCAACCACTATCAACATGCCATATGCTCTTCCCCTTGAGCTGTTGGTTGCCCTGCACATAAGATAAATCAGTTAGTATGAAATAGGAACCCAAGCCAAAGTGGTCTTGGGTACCCCTTTCTCATCAAAATATTTACATTCTTTCTTGACAAGATTTTTAAACTTTGACTCCTCATTTCTGGAGTACTTTGTCACAATGATGGGTTTGGAAACACATTTGCTAGAAGCAGTACTGGTTTTAGAAGTACTAACTGCCTTAGCAGCACTTGCATGCTTATCAGTACTAACCTTGTTAGAAGTAGTCTCTGTGTTAGCAGCAGTAACTGTGTTAGCAGTATTAACCTTTGAAGAGGTACTAACAGTATTAGCAGCATTAATATTTTCAGCAGTACTGACACTGGTAGCAGCAGTAATGCTTCCAGCAGCACTATCCCTGTTAGCAGTACTAACAGTTTTAGTGCTTCTAGGCACCCACATTTTAGTACTTTCTTTTAAAACCTTTTTCCTCATGGGGCCTTTGGTTTCAACAGATTTCTTAACCACATGTTTCTTTCCAGCCTTCCTATAACCAACAGGTTTTTGCACAAATCTTTGAAAGTTCATCTGTTGGTTAATAGGGTTAAAGAAACAATGCTTAGCCAAATGGTTTAACTTACCACATATGAAACTAAGTTTTGGTCTGATTATTTTATTCAGATCAACTCCTTGTTTCTGAGCCCATTGATTATTCCAATTTCTTTGGTTACCTCTTTTTATACCAAAATTTAGGCTCTCAGATTTGTTGCAAGCACACTGTTTACAAGGTCCAGGATTCACAACAGTGGTTTGTTTGTAATAGACCTTGTTATCCTTTCCTTTGGTCTTCTCTATCTCCTTAGACTTGACACATATCCTTCCACCTCCCTCATTGGTAACAATGTTGTTTTCTAAGGGTATCTCTTTACTCACAGCATTATTCCTATTCTCACTGACTTCTTTCTCAGTCATATCCTTAACAGCTACCTCATCCAAAGGATCTATCTTAAAGGCTTCCTCAGACAAGTCCTTTTTCTCCTTGGTCTCTAACAAGTCTGAAGTAGGAGAGATATAGTTGTTGTTGTAAGGAGGGGGTGTGTTATTGTATCCAATACCAGGCTTCATCTTATCATGAATCTGAGTCTTTAGAAGAGAATCCATTTCTTTTGAAGCATATGAAAACTTTTCTATGTCAAGCTTAACCTTAGATAGTTCTTCTTTCAACCTATCATTCTCTTCTATGGACTTAGACAGTTTGGCCTCTAACTCATTCTTTTCCCACTTCCAATAGTTTATGTCATAAGAATGTTGAAGCTCATTGGCTTGAAAGCCTTTGATTTGTTCTTCAAACCTCTCAACTATCAACACATAATCTCTTCTGTCCTTCTCTAATCTTTTGAGGTCATCACACATGTTTTGGTTGTGATCCCTGTACCTTTTGACAGTGTCTATGCAAGATTGAGTACAAAGATTAGAAATTACCTCAGAGGGGAGATCAGACACCTCTGCCATAAGAGCTTGATTCTGAATGGCTTCCTCAACTTGGTCACTCCAATCAAACCCCATTCCTTGTTGAGAAACAAGGGCTTGAGCAGGGTTCTTGTTTTGATTGTAGCCTCCATTCTGAGCTTGTTGGTGGTTGTTATTTGGCACACCACTTCTGCACTCTCTAGCAAAGTGTCCCTTCATGTGGCACTTATAACATTCCACTTTTGTCTTGTCAAACCCAGCTCCATCTTCTCTTCTTTGAGAGAAGTTGTTTCTCCCTGTTCTTTTAATAAACTTCTTCACCCTCATAGATAACATGGCCATCTGCCATTTAATGTCCATCTCCTCCAGGTCATCAGGGTGAAGTTGTTCCAGATCATCATTAATCAATGAATTGTTGCTGTGACTGGACAAAAAGGCTTCAAAGACAGTTTCAGTGCCTTTTTCTGAATTCATTCCACTGGCAGCACTAACTGCTTCAGGGTTGGCAGTAGTATCAGTAGATGCTGATAGAAGTGCAGCATTGTGGATATACCCAGTGGGCTTCTTCTTGGTTTCTACCTCAGTTTCAAAAACTCTTAGATCATTATATAGATCATCAAGTTCCTTCTCTTCCAGATTGTCACTCTGTCTATATGAGACAGTGTACATAGTCCATTCATCCCCAAGAGATCTGAGGAACTTCCTGTTGATATCATCTTGCTCCATCTACACCCCTACAGTAGCCAGTTCACCAATGAGCTTATTGAACCTATCAAAAGTTTGAGTCATAGACTCATTCTTTGAAGAAGTGAAGTTTTCATACTGCTGCTTTAGAACATCTCTTTGATTTCTTTTGATGTTTTTAGTTCCAGCAAATCTTTTCTCTAGAGCATTCCAGAGAATCTGAGCATCAGTGCAGTTGCAAAATTGATGCTGATATTCATTGGGGATGGCCAAGAGCAGAGTGCTCAAGGACTTCATCTCTGTCTGTCTGATCTTCCTCTCACCATCTGTCTTTGGTGGAGGTCTTTTCCCATCTGGTCCAATCCTTCCTGCTTCAGAAGGACCATTCTCAATGATATCCCACATTGAGTAGTCAGTGAGAAGAATGTATTGCCTGATTCTGATCTTCCACATGTCAAACTCACTGGGTTTGAGCATTGGGACCTTAGAGACCAGAGTACTGTTTGATTCTGCAAAGTTTTCCATGATGAAAGAATAGTTGTTTCTGAGAGAACTAGCTCTGATACCACTTGTCAGGATCGAATTCTCAACAAGAATAAATTCTCAGAAACTAATATCAAAGGAGTTTGTGGAATAACACTTTGATATTCAATGAAACAGTAAACAAACAGTAAATATGATGAATAACTTGTAAACTTGTATTGAATGGTTTAAATCAAAAGATTACACACACAACCTCAATCTTGAAGAACAGACTCGTTCAAGACGAATTCTACTTCTCTAGAATTAGGAACTATGCCTTGAGGTTGATTTTCTCTAGAACAAAAACTTAGAATGAATAATAATATCAAAAGTTATCTCACTATTCTAAACAATACAATATATATACTGAATATAAAAGATAATTACAATTTATATCTCCAGAATATCTTCCATCATTATCTCTAAGCTTCCATGAATATCTTCAGTTTATCCAGCTGTCATCCTTTCCATACAGATCTCCATCTTATAAGCAATATTAATCATAAGCAACATTAATACTCTGAGCAGTATTAATCTCTTAGCAGTAGTAACTCCAACATTACTAATCTTGAAGAGCAGCATTAACTTTGTTCCAGCAGCATTAACCACAGAAGTAGTAATCATGATGAACTAGAAGCATTAACCATACTTGGTAAATTCTTCAGTTCCCAACACCAGTTGTGATTCAGCGGAATAGGACGTCGCTAAAGTGGATTTGGTGGCTATAGCAGATGTTGTGGAGTGTACAACGAACGCATCAAGAGATGTCTGAGAATTCATCACTGATGAGGGGGTTTTCTCTTTTGGCAACTTCTTCGCCTTCTTAGGAAGACCAAGAGAGGCTTCAGAATGTCGTTTCTTGGTTTTGATGGTGACAACTGGGGTAGATTGGGATGGCTGAGACCCAATCATAGTTGTTTGAGAAGATGAAGAAGAGAGGTTTTGGATAAAGGTAGAGAAACTTACCTCATTGTCATTTGGCTCACGGTCGAGGATACGTGACCCGAGTTTGGGTAGGGAGTAATCACCGGAGGTTGGGTAGATATCGCCGAGTAGGTGCTGAAGAAGTACGCTAACGAATCGTACATAGGGAACAACCGGTTCCCTCTTGGAGATGGTGATTTTGGATACCAAGTCTTCACAGATTATTCGTACATAATCTATCTTTCGGCCAGTGAGGACTGAGAACCCAACGTCTAGAGCCATACGGCTTGCCTAGTCTATGCTGCCAACTTTGCCACCCATACTCTGAATGAAGTGTGAAAAGACGTAGCCAAGCTCAGTGCGCATACGAGCCTTTAGGATTTTCGTCAGCGACTTCTTAGGCTAACCTTTCTCTAGTATCAAATCGTAGTTCATGGCATCAAGAAATTTGATGACTTATTCATCAGTGGGAGTTGCTTCATAGGTAGCAGGAATTGGTAAGTTCAGACTTTCCGTAGTGCTGATGGTCCAAAACTGCCTTTCCTATGCTCAGTTTGGAAAGCGATAACTGGTACTTGTCGTCCGGAGGTCAAAGTCTTAGTGGTGGCTTCAGCAGTGTACCTGAACTATCTGAGTAGCGATGATCATCTGAGAGGGTAAGTAGTTAGTGCATAACTGATAGGCATTTCTTCAGGAATTCAACAACAGTGAGAAGATGAAATGACGGTTTCTTGGAAGGGAAGGAGAGCATTCCCGGATGGTTGTTGGATTTTAACGTGATCTTCTCCATATCGATGGTGACATTTGAAGCCTTGGAAAGAGAGGTAGCTTGGGATGCCATTGCTAAAGTATAGAAGAAGATGAGGAGACAAAAGAGACAAAAGTAAGATTACCAGTTTCTATTTAGATAAAAATGGTATTCTAGGTTTTTAGGGATATGAACTATATGAAAGTGTAAGCATATATATATATATATTGAAATATATTGCATTTCCTATATAGAGAAGGTTTGAAAAAGAGAGTAGAAAACAAAGACTAGGAAAAGTCCAGTTTAGAACATAGGTTGTTCTAAAAACATAGTTTTTAGGGTTTTGAAATAAAAATCATGAAGGAGATGATTATATAAAAATAGGTTATTTGATCTTTAAACAAAGATTTTGAGATCAAATAAAGTTTTGTAGAACAAGAAGAGTAAGAAAAAGTAAGAAGAAAGGATGAATGAACCTGGGAATCACAAAGAAATGTGAGTGCGTGTTCTTGGTGTTTTCTTGCTTTGAGAGATATTTTGCTTTAGAGAGAGTTTTGAGCGCATAAAGTTTGAATGAGAGACAAAGAGACGTATTTATACGTAAAAGGAGAAAGAAAAGAATGATGATCGAGAGAGAAAAATCATTATGACAAAGACACGTCGCTCGCGTGTGATTGGTCAAAGAATGGGAACGGGCGACGTTATCCGAAAAATCGTGCCAACGGTTAACCAAAAAAAATGATGTCATAAAACAAAAACGTCTTTTCAGTTTTTTAAAAAACTTTTAATGACTTAAGAAAGTCAGTGATAGGTTTTTCCTTCAAAAAGCTTTTAATCACTTGAGGAAATCAGTGATTATGGTTTGAGATGTTTAAAAAGGTGTCTCGTTAAAGAGATCTTCAATGAAATTGATGAATGAGGAACTTTGAAAACCAATTGCTGATACAATGTTAAGTCAAGATTAAAAAAGGGGTCATAGTTGTAAATGTTGTATAGTGAAAGGGTTTTTGTTGTTAAGCTTGTAAGTCAAAGTATTTGTCTTTGACATTTTAGTTTGCTTGTAAGGTCAATTGTCTTGACCATATAAATAGGTTTTTGTAAGTGAGGAGCGTACTTGAGAGAATAGAATCAAGAATCTAAAATGAATAGAGAATCCGCATAAGCCTTAAGAGTGAGAGAGAATTCGTATACACTAAGAGACTTGTGGCACTGTGAGATCTATGACTTAAGGAATCATTGTAATTATTGTTAAATTAATCAAGGAAATGATTTTTACATATTCAGTGTATGATTCATAGAACTTGGATTGGACTTTCAAGATAGCTAAAGGATTAGAATCTTCAAATGTAAAGCTACAAAAGAAGTTATTTGTCTTGGAAAAGCAGATCTCTAAAGACAAAGAAGAATTTGAAAAGGAAAGAAAAACTTTTGCACAAAAGTTTTATGAGTTTTCCAGAAAATCATTTGAAGAAAAGAAGGTTGTTGAACTCAAATGTATAAAACCTTCTCAGCAAGTGTTAGATTTTGAGAAAGTGATCATTATGGAACGGTATAAGTTTGCTCTAGAAAAGAAGATAGTTGAGCAAAAGCATGTCGGTGTTTTTAAAGAAATATATGATAAGAGAAAAAGTGTTGAAAAGGATTTTGAAGAAGAAAGGAAAGTATTTGAAACAGAGATCAACAAGCTTTCAAAGAATCTATCTGAACTATCTGCAACTGCATTGAAAGAACAAAAGACGAAGTCTGAATTACAAAAGAAGATTGATTTATTGTCTGAAGAAAGAAACAGTTTGTCAAACAAGATCACAGAACTTGAAGGAATCATTTTCAAGGTTGATTTGAGAGCACAAAGAAGTCCAGATAAAATTGCTCAATCACCCATGAATGATTCAGCTGCTTTAGATTGTTCATTTAAATCAACTACAAGTTCACTTTTTGCAAATGTTTCTAACAATCCTTTATTTGTTGATTCAGATGATATTGTGTCTAAGCATGAAGATCAGATTCGTCCTACTAATCTTTTCTATGTTAAATCTCTTGATGGTTCAAGTAACATCAGAAAGAACAAGTCTCAACAGAAAATGGTTTGGAGAAGGAAAGATGAGAAAGATGTTCCAAAGTTATTTGTTCCTACACCTCAAATGAACAAAAAGAACAATGCTCCGAAAGGTAAATCTTTTGGTCAGTTTGATTCTTCATATTCTGTAAATCATTTAATCAGACTTGCACAAAAGAAAGTTTATTGTTCTTATTGTGGGACTGATGATTTTATTAATAAGTATTATGCTCATAATTGGTATGGAACTTATAGAATCACTTCTCAGCAAAATGAACTTAAAAGGTTTGAATCTAATGAGAAGTGGATTCCAAAATCTAACAAATATGGACCCAAATACATGTGGGTACCAAAATCTGTCAAATCTGTTTTACAGGTACCACAAGTAAAGGGGGAGTAAGAGCATTGGCTTTTGAACATAGCAGTTCAAGACCCGGTCTTCAATGAAAAAGATGGGGAGTTTGACTTCTGAATTTACTTCAATCCTAGTAATTCAAAACTCAGTTTATTGATTAAGGATTATGCAAATGCTAAGGGGGAGCTTATATGTTTTATATTTTTACTGATATATTTTCTGATTTTTCAGGGGAGATTATGATTGTTATTTTTAGGAGGAGTTACTAAAGCTTACTTGTCTGAGCTACCAAACTCTAGTTCTGAGTCGTCGGTGGAAGACATAGAGGTGCATTCTGATGATGATGTTCAAAGGTTTGCGGAGAATCTAGCCTTCATAACCAAAAAGTTCAACAAGAGTTTTGGTAAGAAGAAATACTTATCCAATTCAAATTATGAAGGTTTCAAGAAAGATAAGACTGAGATGTTCAAGCCCCGGTATGGAATGAAAGAAGAGAGAAATGAAGAGAAAAGGAAGAAAAGATAGATCCGCAAAGCGGAAGATGTTTCAACTGTGGAAAGTTTGGGCATTGTTCTAAAGATTGCAAGTTCAAGAGGATTAAAAATTCAGTGTACCATGCAAAGAAGTCAATGCTAGCAAAGAAACAGGAGGAAGGGAAAGTGCTCATGGTAGAAGAGGAGAACTGGTTGTGTCAAAGTTCTGATGATGAAGAAGACCATTTCACCCAAGTATGCATGATGGAAAAAGTAGAGGAAGATTATGGAGACTCAGTTTGAAATGAGTATGATGGGCGGACTGACATTTTTTCTTGGTCTTCAACTAAAACAGTCCCAAGATGGTATTTGTATCAACTAGTCTAAATACATTCGCGATATTTTAAAAAAATTTAACATGACCGATAGTGTAGTAGTGAAAACGCCCATGGCTACTGGTACGCTACTGGACGAAGATTTAACCGGTAAACCGGTTGATCAGAAAACATACCGTAGTATGATCGGTTCATTATTGTATCTTATGACAAGTAGACCTGATATTATGTTTGTTACTTGTTTTTACGCGAGATATTAAGCAAATCCGAATGAATCTCATCTTGTGGACGTAAAACGAATCCTTAGATATCCGAAAGGCACCCATGAATTAGGTCTTTGGTATCCAAAGGTTTCCAAATTTAACTTAATTGCCTTTACAGATGCTGACCACGCAGGTTGTAAGCTAGATCGGAAGAGAACGTCTAGGTCATGTCAATTTTTAGGTGATAAACTTGTAAGTTGGACATCCAAGAAGCAAAACTTTGTGTCCACATCCACTACTGAGGCTGAGTACGTTGCTGCCACGAGCTGCTGTTCTCAAGTCTTGTGGACGAAGACACAATTAAAAGACTTTGGGTACACCTACAAGAGAGTCCTTATCTATTGAAATTCCAAGAGAGCCATAGCTATAACTGGTAATCCGGTTCAGCACTCCAAGACGAAACATATAGATGTTCGTTACCAATTTATAAAGGATCATGTAGAGAAAGGTGATATCGAAATGCATTTTGTAAAATGTTTTAAGTTTCTTATCAGCAAACTTGGTATGCTTAATATATCTTCTAAAAGTCTATTGATATTTCTTGCATGATTCTAGGGGGAGTACATCTTACTATTTGCATATATATAGGGGGAGTTAGAACATCTGCTTATATTCTTCTGACTTACTGACGAAGGCGGAATCATTTTATATGATTACCAAATTCTTTCTTATCTTGCAGGTTAAAAGATTGTGACAATGGCTTCTGGATAATTCTGTTCAGAACTCGTACTTAAGAGTTTTCATTTTTACGGAAGCTGAAAAGATAAATCATAGTTAGGAAGTTTTTTGTTATTTGTTTAGGGGGAGTTTATTAAAATTTTCACTGTCATATTTTTAAGATGAGAAAAGACATATAAACTTCGTTGTTATATTCATTTTGTTCTTGTCTAATGTTTGACTTTTTACAGATACAGAGGGGGAGTATCTGAGATTTTTGTCAAAGGGAGCTTAAAAGATAAATATTCATTTAAGGGGAGTTAAGATTTCTACACTGAAGGTATATCATTCTAAATCTTAATCTCTACTACATCTTTGAAAGAAGAACGACTTTCGGGTGTGAAAAACAATTTCTTAAACGTTCAAACCACTTCGTGTTCTCAAAAATATTTGACGAATTTTGATGTGAGGTTTTAAATGTTTTTCATATCGGTACTTTCATGATTAACTGACCGTGTGTTTCCAAAAGATTAATACTTGTGTATTGTCTTTTCATATACTGTCAAGTATTCTTACACACATTGGTTCAATACATTTTTATTGACTTTGTTATTACCATGTCTCAAAAAGATAAATCTTTCGATGGTAATACTCCCGGTTGAATTCTAAATTGTTTGAAATCAGACATCATTTCTTCATAATTGTGCTTTTGTTGATAATGTGTTTATATCTTGTTCATATAAACAACTATCCGTTCTTTGATATCCCAATATTTTTCTTCATGATACTTGATCTGATCGAATCATTGTCAGATTCTCAAAACACTTCACTTGAATTCGTTTCATTCATTCAATTTCATTGTTTTGAGAGATTTTAAATGTTCAACATGCTCAAATTTCATTCTTGTGCTTATTTGTCAAAATAAACTGTTGAGCAACACATTACTTTTAGGACAAAATACATGGGAATCAGTGTGTGCACTTAAAAGACTTGGATTCACGTTAACCAGTGTTTCCTACCCCGGAAGTAATCCTAAGAGTGATTGAGAGGACAGGGGTCAAAATAATAGAGAGTGGGTGTGTGTTGAGGTAAAATGTAAAAGAGAGATTGGTTAGAAGCGAGCTCAAATGTTTAAAAAGAAAGAGGGTGAGAGATTAGAGTAAAAGAATATTAAACTTTGCACCAAACTTTTTATGAGTCGGGCAACCACATAATCTGTTGTTTCACAATTCTTTCGTGAACTTTATTGAAACATGCAACTAGCCCATGCCAACTCTTGCATAAAACCCCACTAGCTACTCATTCTTTTCTGAACAAAAAGATGTTTCAAATTTTAAAGGAGAAGCAACACATCATCTATCAGATCTTCATTTGGAAGATGTTGATATTGAAAAAGAAGGAAAATTTCCCCACCTTCGAACCTCATTTCAAGCACATTCAGTCTATGTAATAGTATTGTTGTCTCAATGGTTTACATATTTTGAGCCTGTTCAAGCTTTAAATGCTTCAATCATTGATACACTTGCACGAGCACACAAGGAATATGTTTTCTTGTCTTAACATTCATAGAAAATTCCTTTGTGGTTTTTCAATTATTGAACGGAAGCGCTGGGAGAGTGAACATTAAAAAGCTCCTTTCCAATGTACATTTGTTGTACACAGTCGCTCTGTGCTACTGACAAGCATGTTAACTGATCATCTGTTGATTTAGGGTTACCAATCCTGTAGATCCCAGTACATTGTAATCAGCAGCAAGTTATATCAAAGATGAATAGAATATGAGTCACAACAACTAGTCATATGATTGATATTTGAATCAAAGGGTTACAGGTTTACAGAAAGGATTTCTGATCAGAGAGAGTAAACCTATAAACTAGTTGTTTGTAAATAATGAGACTCTCTTCTAAAAGGAGATAAAATAGCCTTTATATATTTAGGCTTTACACAGATGGGCTTATGGGCTTTTAGGCCCAACAAGCTAATAAAACTATCAACTAATAACCATTTACACCCTGAACTTCTATTTAACATTAAATTCACCCTAACAATCTCCCCCTTTAAATAGAAGTTGATAGTCGCGCCAGTTAGGAACAAAAATCTTTCGGAAACCAAAGCTGATCTCGAAATATCTCATTTGAGTTCTGTACTCCAGTCGCTCTTCAATAACTCCTAGTGATTCAAGAACAAGTGGCTTGTAATTAGGATCCAAAAGCTGAACCTTTTTTTCATCTTTATCAAGTACACGCTTCAACTTGTCTTTCAGCAACATTAATGTACCGTCACAGAATCTGGCAATCTGATTAAACCGAATGAACCGCATAATACCTTTGTCGTTCAAGTAGGTCATGCCGAATTCTGGAAGCTTTATCACAGTGAATGCAGGTACACTCTGGGCATCAGACGGAATCTTCAAATCAGGCTTCAGCAGATTAATCTTTGGCTGATTGCTTTCTAACCCAATCTGAAAATACTCTACCGAGGCAAGTTTCATTGCACACTTCATATATCTCTTTACTGTCTCGAGTGCATCAATGACTTCCCCGGGTCTGTTAGTTCTGGTCTTTAAGTCTCGAAGAATGAACACCAGATCTTGTGGTTCAAGACACGGAAAGTCAGCTTCAGAAAAACAATACTTCTGACCATCTTCTCTCGTTACCATGAAGTCTGAATACTTTACTTTCATGAAGAAGGCAGATTGAATCCGATCAACTGATGTAATCCTGAGCTTTGTCTTGGAGTGCTTGCCTTGAAACTTCTTATAAACGAATACAAGTTCACGCTGCTTTTCTTTGTTTTTCACAGACTGTAGACCATGAAGTACAACTTCATCATACTTACGTATCCAGTGGGCAAAGATCTTCTTTTGGCTTTCTTCAAGGAAAGGAACTTTGATTCTGACTCTTTCCCACTTGGATGGACGAACTTGTAGAGTACTTTCTGTTCCCATAACTGGTGATGCTGGAGGAGATCTGACGGGAATATCTGTTTCAGGAAGATCAGGGTTAACAACAGAATAGGTCAACAGTGGAACCGCAACAGAAGTCCGATCGTCTGGCTGATAGTCCGGATGAAGAATCTCATCTATTTTGGCTTGAATGACTACCAGCGCTCGTTCAGTATTAGAACATTCTTCCGTCGGTTCATAAACTTCATTAGGATCAAGAATTAATGCCCAGTCTTCAGGGACTATCGGAGAACCTTCATCAAATTCCTCAGGCTTTTCAACCCTTGGAATATCAATCAACACTAAATCCATACATTGTTCCCGTTCCTGTCCCTGCCCTTCTGGTCGAGTACCAGAACCCGAACCCTGTTCTGTTCCCACTTGAGTTGTTTCCCCAAACCGTGTCTCCGGCTCTATTAGGCGTTGGCGCTTCTCCCCCTCATGGTGATCAGGATCATCCTGATCATCATGCCGGCGCTTGAGCCTGTCTGCCTGGCTTCGGCAAGTGTCTTCCACGACTGATAGGCGTTCAGTCAATACAGCTACAGTTTGCTGCAGAGACTGAAGCATTGCTTGTTGAAGCTAGAAGGACTCTGGAGATATAATGGGGTGGGGGGTGGTGGGGTTGGTGTGGATGCTTGAGTACGAAGTAATGACAGAAGATCGGCATCCCGGGAGGGTTCTGTTTGAGATTGGGCAAGAAGCTTTGCAAGGAGAATGGATTTCAGGTCTTCGATAGACATTTCGGTAGCAGGAATGATAGGTGGTGGTGTAGGAGGTAGAGGTTCAGGCTCAGTCGCTGGACATTTGTCTTTGATCATTCGCTTCAGTGAGTCTACCTCCTCTCTCATCATGGTTTGGACAGCCTTTAGGGCGCTGTCCATATATTCCCTTGAGACGAACTCAGTTGGGGTAACTCCGGGGTCACTCAGACTTCCCGTTGTAGCTACGACTGTAGAAGTCGAGCCGCCTACGTTCACAGCTGGCGTGATGATAGCTGTGGTAGGACTTCCACCCAATCCTCGTAAACTACCCGAAGGCGGATTTACTATAGGTGTTCCGGCCGGGCCACTAAGGCGACCGGCAGTAGCCGAAAATGGTACTTGTGTCCTAGGAATGGGAGATATTACATCAAATGGCTCTAGACACTGTGCACCGAAAGAAGTCGAGAACGGGGGCGGCTGTTCTCTTGTTTCAATAACCGAACTCCCCAAGTGGGAGACGGGTAGCGTATGTGCTATGTCCCCGTGAGAACTTGAAACCACCATCTTTTGAGAGATGGTGGAGTGGCTGGGTGGGGTGTGCATTTGCGCCGCTAGGTCCACGGCGTCTTCTTCAATACCCTGTCTCAACACATGAGACTAGGTAGCAGATGTGGCTACCTGGGTGGATGTGGCTAGGGGGTAACAACCGTTGATGGTTGCCCCGTCACTTGTGCACGGTCATGATGAATTTTTGTTCTCCTTTCCTTCTCTCTACTCACCTCTAATTTTTCAACTGAAACTCCCTCTGCTCTCCTTGTCTCTCCAAGCGAGGGCTGATTATCGTCACCATCGGAGTCAGAAGACTCTTTATTTGAGTCCGATATGTGGGTGGTTGGGTCCGACTCACGGGCGGATTGATCGGCTGCCTCCTCAGAGTCGGTTGCAGATTCCGACTGAGAGTCGGATGAACCTGATTCCTCCGCAGACTCGGTTGAAGATTCAGCAGCTGTGCCTTCGTCAGATGCGGTGGCAGAAGAGGACTGAACGTTGGCGGTTTCAGTAGTTGTGGCCTCTTCTACCACCGGAGATGGTGCCCGTGGTGGAGTAGGTGATCGTCGTGAAGTACTAGCTTGTCTCAATCCAACGGCACTGCCCTCTTCAGTTCCCCTCACAACGATTTCTCTCTACACACCCTGTCCGGAAGCCCCAGCTATCCAGACGCTACCGCCTCTCGTGCGGGGACGCAGACCCTCACGCCTCTCAGGTCGTGCTCCCGGGGCAGGTCCTACCGGTTCTGGTTGGACCATAGGAGCTGGAATATTGTGTGTGTGCCTATAAGCTATAACACTTAGTGCCGAAGGACGAGCATAGGCCAGCAACCCGATGGGGATTTGTCGGGCGACGATACCTTCCGGATCAGTACGGGTTGGAATTTTGCAGGTCGGGTGATGCGGACAGGTAGGGTGCGTAGAACGGAGAGGTATCTCGGGATACAGATCCATGTAGCTTAGAATGATGAGCTGGAGAAACCTCATATAAGGAATGAATGTCTGTCTTTTAGTCGCGTTCGATCGGACCTTCTGAACAAGGTCGTACCACAGGAAGTCGGCGAATCCGCGTGGCGATGGAGTGCCACCGAGTGGAATAGGCGGAGAACATTAATGCTCGTCTGGTCGATGCCTTTCGTGATAGCCGAAAGACATCGATTGAGATACGTGAACATGGTGTACCATAAAGTGGAGAGGTACTTGCGGTTGAAAGCGGATGGAAGTCGTAGATCGGCGCCGTATCCGAGGGACACGATGTCAGTGCAAAGAGTAGCGTCTGATACGAGCGGGTCGAAGCTGTCTCGCCCCTGGACTGAACCGGCGGTCGGCAGATTAAGAAATTGTCGGAAAAGATCACAAGTGAGGAGCACTGGTGTGTGATCAATCCGACCCTCCAGATGGAATCCACCGTCGGCATCCAAGGCTCGTAGAGATTTCCAGAATTGCTATAAGTATAGTAGCGGCACTTCCGCTGTCTCCGATAGAGCATATGATAGAGGATTCCCACCGAGGATCTCGATGATGACCTGATATTGAATGGCAGGTTGGGTTACATCGAGATGATAATTGTTGGGTGTGAGCTGAAGGAATTGATCCTCGGGAATCAGTTCGGCATCGGCGATTGGATCAATCGCTGGAGGTGGATTTTGCGCCATGGTACCTGTTAAGAGTTGATGGGTGAGAACGGAGGTACAATTAAAACAAGAACGCCGATGGAGTTACATAGCCATGGTATCCACCACAACCTATACTAACTCCAGTTTATTGGAAAAACAAACCCAATTCGTGAAATAGGGTCTAACCAATGTGCGCACCACCACTTAAAATTGATATCACCACAATGTGCCGAAACTCGAAATCGCACCAACACCACAAGCACACCCATGTATATATAAAGATATAAGCAATTGAGACACAAAAAAAACTTTAAACCAAGAATACACAAGAGTACCAAAAGACCGGAAAAGGGAAAGGACCGGTACTTACTTCGACCGATATAAGACATTCGCCCGGGAAACAAGGATTCGACCGGTAAAACCATTCGACCGGTAAACATGTTCGACCGGTAAAAGAATTCGACCGGTAAACATGTTCGACCGGTAAAAGAATTCGATCGGTCAACATGTTCGACCGGTTAAACATTCGACCGGTAAACCAATCGACCGGTAAACCAATCGACCGGTAAAATCTAGGTCGAACAAAATGACCGGAGAACACGAATCGACAGAAACAGATAGAAATCAAACCCCAAAACCGAAATCTAAGACCTATGGATCGACTAAAGCTTGAACACATATAAATATAAGAAGGTAGTGTCGAACCTGTGATCGAATGGCAATATCGAGAGAGAGAGAGCGGCGAGATCGAGAAGCCACAGTAGGTTTCCGGTCGAAGGATTAGAGAGAGATGAGAGTGAGAGAGATAAGATCGATAGAGTTTTGGTGGGAGAAGAAGACGAAGACGGGGTTTTAAATACCCCGGTCGAAGCGATTTGGGTCGCAGGGATTGGGCCAAGAACAAACATGGGCCGGTTCCTGAAATGGGCCGGTCCAACCAAAACTTTTTAGAAAAAGAACTTGAAGTACGAAAAAAATATTTTTGGCTTTTTCAAAAAAATAAATAAATACATAACTGAAAATATTTTTGTATTTTTCTTATTATTAAAAAAAACTTAAGCAAAATAACTCCTAAGGGAAAAAAATAAAACCTAAGGAAAAAGAAAAGAAAAAAATTCTCCCCCTCGGACATTGAGTGGAGTACGAGAAACTGCTCCCCCTCGACGAGAAACTGACCTGCTCCCCCTGGAACGGAGGACTAAAGAACCTTACCGAACATTGTACGGTCGTGCTCCTCCTGAACACATGAACATATTCTAACGACTACCACAAACGACTTACGCTTTCAGATATCAAACGGAGAAACTGCATAAACAAACACGAAAACACCACGAAGAAAAGAAAAAAAATAAACGAAGTCTACTTTATTGATACAGAAGTTTGACAAAGACACAGAACTTAGCGACTGAAATGCAATAACCAAGGAGTGTGGATCGGAGCAACCAGAGACAAGTCACTGGGGCATTAGACACAGTCATTCGTTATTGAATGAAACTCGTTGAGGGCTGTGAGAGGATCAAACTTTCAGATTTAGCATACCTAGCTTGGACACAAGATAATTAAAACGTTTTTCGTCCAAGGCTTTGGTGAACAGGTCTGCTAACTGATGCTCTGTATAAACAAAATAGAGTTCGATGGTACCTCTTTCCACGTTGTCTTTTATGAAGTGATATCGCACATCGATGTGCTTCGTCTTCGTGTGCTGGACTGGATTGCTAGATATGGCAATTGCGCTCTTGGAATCACAGTAGATGGAGATCCTCGAGTAGTTGAAACCATAGTCTTTCAGCTGGGTGCGCATCCAGATGACTTGCGAGCAGCAACTGGCGGCTGCTACATACTCCGCCTCGACGGTCGAGGTGGACACGCAATTTTGCTTCTTCGAAGCCCAACTGACGAGACGATCTCCCAGGAACTGGACATGGCCGGATGTGCTCTTGACGTAGACGCATGAAGTGGATCTACTGGAGATTGTGTAGCTCCTGAACGAAATTGTCCAGTAGCTAACACACCAGTTAAAGCGGGTTCTGAACTGAGGTGTTCAGAAGCCATATCAGCGGCCTTGTCAAAAGTCACATTCACACTCTCAATGACGGTCTTCGTTCGTTTGATGTAGACACGGTAAGCTTTGGCTTGCTGGGAATATCCAATGAACACTCCCTCGTCCGCTTTAGGGCTGAATTTGCCGAGATCATCCCTGTCATTCAATACGAAGCATGTGCACCCGAATGCATGAAAGTAGTTGATATTGGGGATGCGCTTGTTGATGATCTCGTATGGTGTTTTGTTGAACCGCTTGTTGATGATAGTGAGGTTTTGAGTGTAGCAAGCGGTCGCAACTGCTTCGGCCCATAAGAATAGCGGTAACTTGGACTGAGATAACATCGTGCGAGCTGCGTCAACAAGAGTTCTGTTCCGACGCTCTACAACCCCGTTTTTCTGAGGAGTGCGAGCAGCTGAGAAGATATGCGTTATGCCCACTGAAGTCAAGTAACCGGAGACCACTTGATTTTTGAACTCTGTGTCGTTATCCGTCCTTATGGTCTGGACTGATAGGTTGAGACTGACTTGAATACTCTTCAGAAGAGAGATGATCAAGTCCGGAGTTTCATCCTTTGAACGAAGGAATCTGACCCATGTGTAGCGAGAAAAGTCGTCAACCATCACCAGGACATACTTCCTGTGATTAATGCTTTGAATTCGTATCGGTCCACATAAATCCATGTGAATGAGTTCAAGGGACCGTGAAGTACTAGGAGTGAGTTTAGGCCTGTGAGATGCCTTTTTCATCTTGCCCATTTCGCAGGAAGCACATAAGTGATCTTTTTCGAACTTAAGATCAGGCATTCCCTTGACGTGTCCACCGAGCACCAACTTGTTGATAGTCTTGAAGTTCAGGTGCGAGAGTCGACGATGCCATAACCAACTTTGTTCGGCCGAAGCTTTAGACATCAAACACACTTCCTTGTCTGCTTTCAGGGACGAAAGGTCAATCGTATAAAGGTTTGTACGACGCGTTCCAGCTAATATTTCTTTACTGTCTTTAGTCCGAACGCTGCACCTTTTTGCTTTGAAGGTGACCTCAAGATCCTTGTCGCAGAATTGACCGATGCTGAAAAGATTGTGACCAAGTCCTACGACGTAGGACACTTTCTTAATCGTTATATTATCCTTGACGATATCTCCGTAATCCCTGATGGGAGAGTAGTGATCGTTTCCAAACCTGACATTACCACAAAACTTCTCGGTGAAGTTTGTGAGTAGCTCCTTTCTTCCGGTCATGTGCTTGGAGCAACCTGAATCTAAATACCACACATGACCGTCCTGCAAAACAAGTTATTTTTTTTTAGGTACCCATTCGTAAATGGGTCCTTTGGGGTTAGAGATAACACCCGATTTGGATGCCCGCTTAGACTTGGGTCTGTTTCTACGACGGGTAAGATCAAACTGAGAATGATAATTAGCAACATGATATGAGCCAAACCAATCAGATGCATAACGACGATCAACAAAATCATTTGATCCACAATAAGAGCAACAAATACAATCATGAGACAGTTGAAGTAAATGCGGAATAGAATAAACTTGTAAAGGTAAAGTTCCTTTACATTCAACTAAACGTTTAGAATTAAACACATCATGATTGTTATTCTTTTTCCTAGGCTTTAAAACTGGATCAACTAATTCTGATGTCGCCGAGCTGTCCTTGGACTTCTTAGCTACCTAAGCATATTTAACTTCTTTTCGCTGACCAAAAGTATCTGAAATACCATTAAACCCATAGTCAGAATATGTGAAGCTTGAAGATTGTTGTCTTTTGGAGCGACCGGTCTTTTTCTTCTTTTGTGAACGCTTATTAGATTTAGATTTGGTCGAATCGTTCACAGAAGGTTTTTGAGGGGCGGATGTGGAACATTCATCCTTATGAAATTGTACCGGAGGCTCACAAGAGGAGTTTAGAAAATCAATGTGACATGGAAGTAGAGGATCAAAATCAAATTGGTTCAAATCACTATCCAGACACACCTCAGAGTTCAAGAATGCAGAAAATTCTCGTTCCTCATTAGAAAGGACCTCATCAGCTGAGGAATTCAGGACATCGGAGGAATTTGTTTGAAGCGGATTGTAAGCGAAAGCATTTTTAAAAACAGAACACTGATCCAATTCGAAAACTTGAGGCTCTTTTCCTTTATTTGAAAGAATTGGTGACGAGTCACCTATAAAGGCTTTGCAAGACGATGTGTCGGAGGCAGGATAAGAATTTGCAGACAGAAAAGTTTTCTCACTTTGGAGAGTTGTAGGCTGAGCTTGAGACTCAGCCTTGTGAAGTTGCTCTTTTAGACGATCTGCTGCCAAAGCAGCCAGTTGTGAATTTAACTTCTTTATTTCAGTCTGAAAGTATTCTTTCTCCTTAACTGACACAATGTCCGCGTTATTGGAATTGAGACACTCAATTTGTAACATAAGCTCTTGTTTTTCTTTTTGAAACCTATCCCTTTCCTGTGTAAGTGACTCTTCTAACTGAACAATTTTCTTTTCTAAAAGCAGAGGGGGAATATACACCTTATGGTCTAGAGATTCCTCCTCAGTTTTCACATTTTGAACATCTAGTTCAGCTTGAGAGTAACTTCTAAAATAATCGTTTGACAGGAAACAGGGTTTGTCCTTATTGTAAGAAGCATTCAACGAATCATAGACAAAAGGAAGTTTCATTTTAGAAGAGTTCTCCCTTCTCAACTTATCCTCTTCCCAGTCCTCATCCTCAATTGGTTTGGTCCAAAAAACTTTGTACTCTGGATAGATTTTGTCTATGCCAAAGAATTCGGAAGCATATAACGTTGGAACTTTGGATAACGCCTTTTGCAAATAATGGGGGTTATCGTAACCTATACCCGAATTCGCGTACTTGGGTTCTTTTGGTGTAATCAGATTCAGCGTGTGATTAGATTGAGCAATTTTATAGAGTTTTTGTTCAAGCTCCTCTAATTGAGTAGATAGTCTTTTATTATCATTTTTGAAAGCTACGTTCTGAGTCACAATATCAATTTTTTCATTTTCTGACATACGAAGCTCATTGGTAAGATTATCTACTTTGGTCTTCAGCTCTTGTGAACCTTTTGAACAACTCTCACACTCTTCTTTTAAATTAGAAATGATGCACAGGTTGCTAGCAAGATCTAAGCTTTGATTTTCAATACATTTAGACTGTGCAGCAACTCGTTTTTCTAGAGATGAGATGAGTTGTTCTTTTTCCTTTATAAGAAGCTTGAGAGAGTCTAGTTTATTCATAGCAAGTTGCATCTGATCAATTAAAGCTTCTTGGTAAGGAGCACATACCTGACATGGAGAATTACGATCTTCATCATCACTGTCAGACGGTGATGAATGCTTGCCCATGAAACACAAGTGTGCTTCGGCATCTTCAGGTTCTTCATCAGATACTTGTAGCCAGTAGTCATCTTCAGCCATGAGAGCCTTGCCAGCTTCCTTTTCTTTGGCTAGTAGCAGCTTGGCTCTATAATAATCAGCGTTGCGCACAACAGGCTTGCGACAATCCTTGGCAAAATGACCCAACCGACCACAATTGTAGCATTTGATCGGCTCCTCTTTTGTCTTTTCTTCAGGTCGCTTGCCATGCTTCTTCCCATCGTCTACACGTCTCTTAGCTTCAAACTTCTATTGATGATCACGGCGAGTGGAGAATCTTTGCTTGTTAGACGACTTGTTAAAAAACTTTCTCTTCTGAAAAGCTTGAGTCAGGTACACCATAGCTTCTTTCATCCTAGTGTATTCTGGATCCGAATCACTGTCAGGATCTTCGGGTTCAGAATCACTTTGCACTGGCCTTTTTTCAGACGAACGGCTGACAGACTTACTTCTTTTCTCAGACACGAGGGCTAACGGATCAACTACCAGCTTTTCTTCATCTTTCTGATTCCCCATTAGTTCCATAACTTCTTCTTCATCCTGGAGCAGCATTTCATAAAGTTCGTCCAGATAAAGCTTCTCCAGGGTTTGAGTATGACGAATATGAAAGACGAACGACTTCAATTCAGGTTGGAGGTTGTTCATGAACTTGATGTTGTTCTCAGTATTCGTCTTTGTGATCTTATTCTTCTGGAGATCATTCAGAAGCAAGTTGAACCTTTCATAGGTTTCTGTCAGTGTCTCACATTTTCTTGCTTTGAAGCCATCATATCTGGTGATGCAGTTTGTCACCTTCAGCTGATTGTTGATGTGGCTCCCCATCATCATTTTCTCAATCTGGTCCCACATTTTCTTTGCAGACTCTTTATAACTGTCGATGCAGGCATATATGTCATTTGGTAGACTTTGGAGAAGATATGACTTTGCTTGCTTCTCAGCCTCATACATAGCCTTTTCTGGATTTGTAAGGTCACCGATATTTTTCGGAACTGTACGCTCCGGTCGACCTTCTGCTGGGTCTCCAGGTAAGACCTTCGTTGGCCATTCTTGTGGCCCCTCTGTCAAACACTTGTATATTTATTCATAGTTCAATTTCGCTTCAATGAAGTTCATGAAACGATCGTGCCATTGAGGATATTCTCCCTCGTATAGCACCGGGGGTTTCTGATCCGAACCAATATCTAAAGCATCTCTTGAGTTCATCTTAAATCTCTTAACTTAAACAACACTGTAACGATCGTGAGACAAGCAGGATGATCCAAACACAATAATAAACAACAAAAAAAATAAGCAGAATAGGACAAGGGTTCGATCGAACTAAGTACCGGTCAAGCAAAAGACCGATATAGACAACGTACCGGTTGAGCAAAGGACCGGTATTAACAACGTACCGGTCGAATCAAAGGACCGGTATGCATAACGTACCGGTCAAGCAAAGGACCGGTATAAGCAAAGTACCGGTCGAACCAAAGGACCGGAATGGACAGACTATCGGTCGAATCCAAATGACCGATAAGCACAATGTACCGGTCAAAAGACAATACTTATATCGGTCAAACAGAAAGACCGGTAAAACAGGGTACCGGTCGAAGCTAGGTGCAGGTCGAACAAAATGACCGATAGTGATAGCAAACAAAGGACCGGAAAATGCAAGGCACCGGTCGAACACAATGACCGGGAATTACAACTTCCCGCTCGAAGGATGTCTATCGGTCAAATAACAAACTAGCAGATTAGACCGATAAAATTGAAGAACACGATGAATTCTCGGATTTAATCGTAATCAAATACAGAAATAAAAAAAACGATGATTAACTAAGCAGATTCAAACAATTATGCATATAAACCAACCAGACCGATAATCAATTAAACCCAGAATTAAACAATAATATTAGACCGATAGAGACCTTTTTCAGTAAACACAAGAACGATAAAAAAACTTATGGATGCAGAATCCTTCGATCGATAAAAACCTTTGCAGAAAACAAAAGACCGATAAACAATCAAGATAGATCGACAGAAATCACACAGATCGATAAAACACAGAAACATATAAAAGCGATTAACACATTCACTTGATTATAGAGTTTTAGACAAACCTTTTTCTGGATCAAACCTTTAGTATCTTCGCTCTGATACCAATTTTAGATCCCAGTACAGTGTAATCAGCAGCAAGTTATATCAAAGATGAACAGAATATGAGTCACAGCAACTAGTCATATGATTGATATTTCAATCAAAGGGTTACAGGTTTACAGAAAGGATTTCTGATCAGAGAGAGTAAACCTATAAACTAGTTGTTTGTAAATAATGAGACTCTCTTCTAAAAGGAGATAAAATAGCCTTTATATATCTAGGCTTTACACAGATGGGCTTATGGGCTTTTAGGCCCAACAAGCTAATAAAACTATCAACTAATAACCATTTACACCCTGAACTTCTATTTAACATTAAATTCACCCTAACAAATCCTAATTTGTCTAAATTTGAAAAGATTCGGATGAATACATTTATGAATTGACGACAGAATGTTCATATCAGATCAGACGGAGATCACATTCTCTTTGGGGGAGATTGTCTATTTTCTTGAAAAAGGGAGAATATTTTTTTTCTCATGAAGGCTGTGCTTATTTGGTAAAAGGGGGAGATATTATTAAAGGAAGAGTTTATGTTGAAATGTTTTGATGATTCTGAATTCTCATAGTTCATCAAAAAGGGGGAGAAATTTCAAGAGTTTCAAAGTCAGAATTACACTGATCTTATCTGAAAGGGGAGATGATTCAAAGTTAAATTTCTACAGAACACAAAGTCAGGAGAAAGTCGTAAAGAGGAGAAAATTTGTATTTCAAGTGAAAGCAAAGTCTAGTGTTTATCAAGCTGAAGAGATCATTTGAAAGATTGCTACACTTTTGTGACAAGTGGGGGAGATTGAAGAAGAAATTAAACTTTTGAAGTTTTCAAAGTCTGTGAAGAAAGACAATGTAGTTCAAGTTTTCAAGCTGCTAAAGATTTTGTATTGAAGATTTTACAACTAGAAGATGACCTGAAGATTATCGTCAATTTTTTTAATGTTGAATCCAAAGGGGGAGATTGTTAAGTCAAGATTGTATTCAAGATTAAATGAGGGGTCATAGTTATAAATGTTGTATAGTGAAAGGGTTTTTGTTGTTAAGCTTGTAAGTCAAAGTATTTGTCTTTGACGTTTTACTTTGCTTGTAAGGTCAACTGTCTTGACCATACAAATAGGTTTTTGTAAGTGAGGAACGTACATGAGAGAATAGAATAAATAATCTAAAATGAATAGATAATCCTCATAAGTCTTAGAGTGTGAGAGAATTCGTGTACACTAAGAGACTTGTGTCACTATGAGATCTATGACTTAAGGAATCATTGTAATTGTTGTTAAATCAATCAAAGAAATGATTTATACATATTCAGAGTATGATTCATAGAGCTTGGATTGGACTTTCATACAATGTATAATATCTGAAGATTTATTATTCAATATTCAACATTCCAAACTCGCTGATGAGAAAGTTGAATCTATTCTCATCAAGAGGTTTGGTGAAGATATCAGCGAGTTGGAAGTTAGCAGGAATGAAATGTAGTTCAATATCTTCATTCATCACATGATCTCTGATAAAATTCTATCTGATTTCAATGTGTTTAGTCTTTGAGTGTAGCACATGATTATTAGCTATTGCAATCGCACTAGTGTTATCGCAATATATAGGAATCCTTGATAGCTAAAGCTCATAATCTAATAGTTTATTTCTTATTCATAAGACCTGAGCACAACAACTACCAACGACTACATACTCAGCTACAACTGTTGATGTGGACATGGAGTTTTGCTTTATACTTGTCTAAGTCACCAACTTTCTACCTAGAAGCTGACAACCTCCAGTGGTGCTTTTTCTATCTAGCTTACATCTAGATTGGGACATATTGAATAACTCTCCCAACTTTCTAGAAGACATTCCAAGAATATAGTATAAACCTCAAAGTTAGAGTAGGTCCTACCAATAGTCCTTAGATTAATAATTAGGCAATTAAAACGTTGGTGAACTTCAGACAAAGATTCATTTTTACCACAAATGAAACTTTCATATTGTCTTACCAGATTTGTCTTTCTACTTTCTTGTACCTTAGTGATACCTTCATATTGAACACAAATTGTGTCCCACGTGGCTTTAGATGTTTTTAGATGCATGATGGAATGGAAAACTTCATCAGGCAGAGCCATGGAGATGATGGTTTTGGCTTTTGCATCAAGGGAAACTTTCTTTTTATCCTCATCACTCCATTGCGTATTTCTTTGACAATTTCTCTTTCAGGGACAGCTTCAATAGTGGCAGTGGTAGGAACTGCAACAATTATAAGATATGGTACATAAGTTCCATTTACAACATATTCGGGTATAGTGGGATCTACACTCTAGAAATAGCATCATTCGATTTTTTCCGAGAGCAAAGTTGTCTCTGCTGAATCGAGGAGGTTTAGCAAGATAGCCATTGACATGATAGTTAGTGTTTGTGTTTAATGACATTATGGAAAATAGCAAGAAAGAGAGTTAAGCAAGATTTTGTTTATGGATTAAACAAACTGCTCTGATACCACTTCTTGGTCTCGATTAAGGTTCTACAAGGGTGTTAGTTTGTAAAAGGGGTGGGGGTGAATACACACACAAATTTTACTTTTAAATTTGTTCATTGATTATTGAGTAAATCAAAAACGAAATTTACAGATTGTTGCGGAATTAGATAAGTTAAAACCTAATCTAAAAAATCTAAGAAACACTAAGCATTCTTGCACACAAGAGTAATAGAAAGAGAGAGAGAAGAGAGTTTGCAGAAAAGAGAGTTTCTTCAAAGATCACTTGGAAGATTGAGGACCCTTCAAAAATGAAGGCTTTTCTCCTATTTATACCCTATGTATTAAATGCATTGCACAGGATACAATCCATGTATCCATTTTCCATTGGCTTCATGATATTGACTTTATCTTTAGCATGCTTTTGGCAGTATGATGAACAGTGTAGTGGAAATGGGTGGTTGTATGATTATACACAAAAGCAAGTTTGTTTTTATGTTCGTACTATGTGTGCAGAGGATAAGACAAACAACTCTTGATAAGCAAGCATCATGATCAACTATGGTTGATGATCAGTGATCAGTGAAAGGCAATAACTAAGGCTTGCTCTTAATTTCTCACACGTTGTAGACTCGTCTTGGTTTCACTAAATGCCGCTTCAGATCATTAGTAGACTTGTCTTTATCATCATCTAAGTCTTTGATGTTAGCGATGATCTTCGTGAGCGTGAGCCTTGTCTTCAGGGATTGCATAAACTGATTACTTAGGAAACCAATCAGCGATAACTCAATAGACTCAGTCTGATTGCTGATGGTGAAACACTAATACATATACAATTGAAGTAATTTGTTAGCTCCAACTTTGATATGTAAAAGTATTGAAAATAATCTAAGTCCTATTTCAGAGGACTTACAGAGATAGCCTTCAGAGAGCAAGCCTGCCTCTAAAGAACTTTCCAGAGTTAGAGAAATTCAGCAAATGACATCAGAGATGGCTTCATCAGAGGTACCTACATTAGAGCTCTAAAGATATCGTCTCAGATGATCAAGCTGAAGAATTCTACAAGTGTTGACACAAGAATAGAAGACACGTCACCTAGTGATAAGATTTACCATTTAGGTAGGTTACTGTTCAAGCATGTCTTAGATGTTAGGAAAGTACATTGTTCACTTTATGGTCCTATAAATAGAACTTGCATCCCATTGATCAAAGTGTGCCTTTCTTTACCTACTTGTAAAAGAATTATTTCTCTATGTACTGAAAAGTGTATAAGAAGATCTTGTAAGATTAAACAATCCTTTTGGGTGTTCTTCATAATCTACATCGCATTATCCTATGAATATTTATTTGTTCGTATATTACTTTATTGGATATATCTTCTTAATACTGTGTGTACGAATCTTGCTTTCGTTTAAACATTATTTGCTTCCGCTGTTATTATTGTTATTACATGTTTATTTGTTTAAATTATTGCTAAAGACTGAATCTGGGATCCAACAATTGGTATCAGAGCTTCTTTGTTTTTCTTAAAACATACAAGATCAAATTTGTGTACTCGGATTGATTCATGTCTTTTTGATTCAAGTTCTTCATATAAGTGCATGATCATATAAACTTTTGTTTATTCAAGAACTTTGTTAGATCTGATTTTATAGTAATCATTGTATTTATTTCTTTTATCTGTCAGTACTTTTGTTCTGTTATATTTTGTAAATGCCTTGGGGTATTTAAGTCCCCTTGGCTTGTTTTAGTTGTAAGAACTTTTTCACATATTTTGAATAGAAAGTCACTGTTTCATTGAGCGCACTTTTCTCTCTCTAGACTCTCTCTCTACAGATCTTGTGATCTTGGCTTATCAATTGGTATCATAGCCTTCAAGATCTTGAGAGAATTGAGATTACTGTAATTTTGTTCCTGATTTGTGTGGATAATTCGAAAGTTTGATCGATTTTTGTTGTTTTTTCAAGAAAAATCTCGTTTTCTGGATTTTCACCAATTTCAGTCAATTAAGTGATCAAATTGCTATGAATTTGATGTTATAAGATGTATTTTGGATAGTCGATCTAGGTTGTTTCTTGTTGATTTGCATAAAAACGTAATTTGGTGCTTCAATTTTGAATTTGAATATGTTCTGAAAATGTCGAGTTCTGTAGTCTGTTCTATTTGAATTTTTGAGATTTGGTGTGTTTTGATCGAATTTGTTAATAGAATTGTATTAAAAACTTGTTTTCGATCGATTATGTGCAATGTGTATGCGTTTAATTTCATTGATATGATTGATATTGCAGATTTATCATCAAGTGTAAGATATTGCAGATTTATCATCAAGTGTAAGTATGCGTGTGATTCAAGTAGTA
Organism: Arctium minus; assembly: GCA_954870635.1. Taxonomy (NCBI): domain Eukaryota; kingdom Viridiplantae; phylum Streptophyta; class Magnoliopsida; order Asterales; family Asteraceae; genus Arctium; species Arctium minus. Next base: position 37,680,284 of record OX941086.1, read on the forward strand.
TGCGGGTCATTCATCCTATTGTGCGTGTCTGTTTTAACACGCATATCATCTAGTGTGTGCCCTGTTGAACACGCATTGCTTCTAGTGCGTGACACTCTGAACACGCATTGCTTTAAGTGCATGTCACTCTGAACACGCAAAGCTTCAAGTGCGTATCACTCTGAACACGCAAAGCTTCAAGTGCGTGTCAATCTGAACACGCAAAGTTTCAAGTGCGTGCCTCGTTGAACACGCATAGTCCTATTCAGTGTACGCTTCTTCTATCACACAGACAATCCTTGTTTACGTATCATCAAGGACCCGAATAGTTTCGTTTGAGATTCAAGACAGAAACGCATACCTTGGGTGTTCGGGTCTTCATGACTTGGTTATTTTTTCTGAATTCCAGATTTCATCAAAATGTCTCTACAAGCTCAACTTTACAAGAATGACCTCATGATGTCGTTGGGGTCTGATACTCGTCCTCCTGTGCTGATAAATGAGAACGAATTTGAGCAATGGCAGGACCGGTTTATTAATTTCATCGAAAGGCAACCAAATGGAGAAAATATGATGAAAGCTTTGACTGAAGGTCCCATGGTTAGGCCAATGAAAGTGATACTAGCTGTTGGAAACACTCCAGCAACTGCTGTAGAAAAGGCCCTGAGAGAATATGAGGCTGATGAACTTCTAAGATACCAAGCTGACAATCAAGCCAAGTCGAATTTGATTCTTGCTCTTCCAAATTCCATCTATAATAGAATTGATTGTTTCAAACATAATCCTATGCTGATGTGGACACAACTGGAGAAAATCATGCCTGGTACTGCTATGTCTACTCAGCTTCGTCAGAAAAGATACATGAACAACTTTGAAGAGTTCAAAGCTAAGGATGGGGAAAGTCTGAAAAGTGTCTTCGACAGGTTTTGGATTGTTATTAATGATCTGTATAAGATCAAGGTAACAAAGAATGAGCTGGAGACAAATCTGAAGTTTCTTAATGCACTCAAACCTGAATGGGAAAAATCCTGTCATCGAATGAGAAATGATCCCAGAATTTCCAAAATGCCCATCCAAGAAATGTTTGAAATTCTGATGTCTGATGAAGCCATGGTTCTGAAGAAGAAAGCTAAGCTGGATAAGCAGAAGCCTAAGACTGTGGATCCAATCACTCTTTTAGCTACTCAAATGGCTGAGCAAGCCTTGACTGAGTCTGCTTATGACGGGTTAACAGCTGATGATGGCGAAGCATTGGAAAAAGCCATGATTCTTCTAAGTCAGCACTATCAAAAGAAATATCAGAAACGGTCAGGTTCAAACAATCTTCGTTTCTCCTCTGGATCAAAGAAGGTAGAACCCGATACTACATCAAAGCCTTTCTTTCCCAAATATGAGCCTGCTACAACAGCTGAACCAAAGAAAGAAGATAAGAAGGTTGTGACTTGCTACAACTGTGGCAAACCCAGGCATATTTCAAAGGAGTGCAGAAAGAAGATTGTGAAAGATGTTGATTTCTATAAGAAGAAATTAGCTTTGGCTGAGAAGAAAGCTAGTGGAACAATTCTGTTGGCTGAGGAGGAATACTGGTTAGACCACTCAGACAATGAAGCTGATAATGAAGAGACTGCTGCTATGTGTTTTATTGGAGACGACAACAGTGATGATGAGGATGAGGAGACTTCAACCGATGAATCTGAGGTACCATCTGAGTTTGATTTTAATTTCATTTCATCACAAATGAATGTCATTACAAAGGCTTTACATGACTTTCGTTCAAAGCTTCTATCCGAAAAATGCAAAAATCAAGAAAAGTCTGTTCAAATTGAAAAATTGAAAATTTCTCTGAGAGATGAAAAAGCTATTTTAAAATTTACAAAAGAGAAATTTCAAGAAAGAATAGAAGATTTAGAAATTGAAAAACAGACTTCTCATGATTCTTTGTCTGATTTGTCAATTTTAAATCAAGAGTTTTCGGATAAAATATTTGAATTAGAAGAAAAGTTATATAAACAAAATCAAACTGAACAAACAATACATATGCATAAACCAAGGAGCTATGAGTCGTTAAAAAAAAATTGGGGTCTTGGAGTTAAAAATCCTCAGTTTTTAAAGAAAGCTAAATTTGAGATTCCCAATTTTTATGACTACGACTGTCTTGGTCTTTCTCAATATGGTTCTCAATACAAACCTCTTTGGACAAGTGCTAAAGAAACTATAATTGAGGAAGATAAAAAACGGATAAACAACAAGAGAATGGAAGTTCCTTTTGTTTACACTCAAGAAAATGCAAAATATTTTCCTGAAAAAATAAAGAAGAGAAGACAAAATTTAAACATTGTTTCTTCTACTAAATCTTCTAGATCGAATGACTTCTTTAATTTAAATACAACTAATCCTAATAAGGACAATATATCTCCAGTATCTTATGATACTAAGAGATATATACCTCCATTAGTATTAGAATGCCAAATCTTTGATCTAGAAGAACAATTGGAAGAACAAGAGATTCTGAGAAAAATTGAAAACGATGTCATTTTTTCTTTTATGACATCAAGTTTTAAAGAAAATAATTCTGGTCTTCTCAAATCTTCCATCAACTTGTGTTCATCTGATGTTTCTTGCTCTAAGGTTTTTCCAAATAAAATAACTGATCAGTTTGGTTTTATTGATAAAACTTCTTCTTCTAAATCAAATATTTTATCTGAAATTGTTGATGACACTTTTACGCTAAATGATAATTTCTATAAAACAAAGCGTAAAAGAAGAAGTTCAAAGAAGAAAAAGAAGAAAGAGTTTGATATTTCTGAAAGTTCTAACTCTTCTGATTCCTCTATTTCATATAGGCCTTTGAAGAAGTCTGTGAAGTCTGTTTGGCTAAAGAAACAGAGATCTGAAGAATTTGTTTATGTAGAAGATAAATGTGTAGATTTTCTTTGTAAACAAGACACATTTGCCTTTTGTAATAAATCTACAAAATATTCTGTAGAGCAAATGTTTCAAATTTCGAAGAATATCTCATATTGTCTATCTAGTTCTGATTCTGATGATTGTGTTTCTTCTCTAATTTGTGATGATGTTCATACTTTATTTGATCAGTCTCAGATGTTTTGGAAAAATAATTCTTTGAAAAAGAAAAAGGAAAGTACTAACAAGAAGGGACCCATATTCATATGGGTACCTAAATCTCAGTAATTTTTGATTGTGCATCTAAATCAATTATGGTATCTGGATTCGGGGTGTTCCAAACACATGACTGGCAACAAATCTCTACTTTCAAATTTTAAAGAAAAATGTTGCAGTCGTGTCAAATTTGGAAACTGGGAGACGGCTCCCATTCTTGGTTATGGTGATCTTGTTCAAGGTAATATTACTGTCAAAAGAGTAAGCTATGTCGAAGGATTAAGTCACAATCTATTCAGCATCGGAAAGTTTTGCGATAAAGATTTTGAAGTCAGTTTCAAGTCTAAAAGAGTTGTTGTAAAGAATAATAGCGGCATGGACTTACTTGTTGGAAAGAGACGATCAAATCTTTATACCATTAATCTTTCCGAAGTAAAGGTTCCATCAGATATTTGTCTTCTATCAAAAGCTTCTATTCATGAAAGCTGGGTGTGGCACCGACGACTAGCTCATCTCAATTTCAAATATATGGATCGCTTGGTCAAGAATGATTCTGTTAGAGGTCTTCCAATCCTCTGTTTCCAGAAAGACCATCTCTGTCAGGACTGGGAGAAAGGAAAGATGAAGAAAGCATCTCATAAGCCTAAGGCTGAACATTGCACTGCGGACATCCTAGATCTAATTCACGTTGATTTGTGCGGACCAATGAAGACAAAGAGTATTGGTAAGAAGAAATATGTTTTGGTTGTTGTGGATGATTACTCCAGATATACATGGGTGAAATTTCTCAAATCTAAAGACGAGACACCCAAAATTCTCATCAACCTCATCAAAACTATTCAGACAAATAAGCAAAAGCATGTCAAAGTTGTAAGATCAGATAATGGCACAGAATTCAAGAATTCAACTCTTCAAGCATTCTATGATGATCAAGGAATACAACAACAATTTTCTGCTGCAAGAACACCGCAACAGAATGGGGTTGTTGAAAGACGAAACAGAACGCTTGTGGAAGCTGCCAGATCTATGCTTGCATTTTTCAGATCTTCCTTTGTCTCACTGGGCCGAAGCCATATCAACTGCCTGTCATACTCAAAACAGATCAATTATACACCGCCGGTTCAACAAGACTCCATATGAATTGATGAATGGTATCAAACCCAACATCAAATATTTCAAGTCTTTCGGGTGTAAATGCTATGTTTTGAATGATAGAGATAATCTGAACAAATTTAGTCCAAAGGCAGATGAAGGCATATTTCTGGGCTATTCTTCTAACTCTGCTGCTTACAGAGTCTTTCTCCTCTCTGCAATAAAAGTGATAGAGTCTGTGAATGTCAAATTTGATGAAGATGCCGATTTGGCTTTTGGACAACATAGTTCAGAACCCGCTATTACTGGAACTCAGCTTCTGAACAAATTAGTTCAGAACCTGCACTTCAGTCGACAAATCAGGATCCTTCTACTTCTCTGTCTAATCTTTCTGATCTTGATTTTCTGTTTGAAAATTTTTATGATGATGTTCCTAAACCAAATACTGATAATGTGTCAAATATCTTGAATCAGGAATCTGTGAGTGCATCTAATCCTACTTCCGCTGCATCAACCTCTGAACCTAATGCTACTTCAGTATCTCCTGAAATTCAAGACATACCTTCTGAACATTATCCGGATCAATTCATACATGAACCAGAAATTGTTGAAAATGTTCATGAGGAGTCTGTAGAAGATGAAGTTGTACCAGTAGAAAATGTTCAACAAGAAGTACAAGCTATGTCTGGTCAAAAAGAGCCTGAATCTGATGTCATGGAAATACCTCCTCCTCCAGTTGAAACCATATCTGTGTCATCTTCTGACATTATTTCTTCTGAAGATCCTCCTTATCAATTAGAAGTGGTTCAAGAAGTTATTGATCCTCTCCCTCATACAACAAAATGGACAAGATCTCATCCAATCCATCAAATTATTGGGGATCCTCAAGCAAGTGTTTCTACTCGCTCCAGAACAGCTTCTTCCAACGAATGTTTGTACACTTGCTTCCTAAGCAAGATTGAACCTACCAAAGTATCTGAAGCGTTGGAAGACCCAGACTAGATTTTAGCAATGCAAGAGGAGCTCAATCAATTTGACTCACTCAAAGTGTGGAGACTTGTACCAAGGCCGAAAAGTAAGAGCATAACTGGTACCAAGTGGATATTCAAGAATAAGAAAGACAAAGATGGTATCGTCATTCGGAACAAAGCCACATTGGTAGCCAAAGGATATCGACAAGAAGAAGGTATTGACTATGATGAAACTTTTGCACCTGTCGCCAGATTGGAAGCTATTCGGATATTTCTGGCCTTCGCTGCTTATCGCAATTTCACCGTATATCAAATGGATGTCAAGACAACATTTCTCAATGGCAAATTGAAAGAAGAAGTATATGTATCTCAGCCAGAGGGATTTGTTGACAAAGATCGTCCTGATTACGTTTATTTTCTCGATAAAGCTTTGTATGGTCTGAAACAAGCTCCACGGGCATGGTATGACGAGTTGTCAGCATTTCTAGTCAAATTCGGCTTCACCAAAGGCTCCATAGATACCACTCTTTTCATTTATAGATCTAATCTTGATATCTGCTTAGTACAAATATATGTAGATGATATTATTTTCGGTGCGACTAACAAATCTTTGTGTAATTGGTTTTCTGATTTAATGACCTCTAGATTTCAGATGAGCATGATGGGAGAAATCAACTTCTTCCTCGGCTTACAAGTGAAGCAGCTTCCAGATGGAATCTTCATCAATCAGTCAAAGTACGTATTTGACATTTTGAAGAAATTCAAAATGGACAAGTCTACCTCAATTGGCACGCCTATGGCTCACGGTGCCAAACTCGGACTGGATCCAGATGGAAAAGCTGTGGATCAAAAGACATACAGAGGGATGATCGGATCACTGATGTATCTTACTACAAGTCGCCCGGACATAATGTTTTCAATGTGCCTGTGTGCCCGTTTTCAAGCTAAACCAAAAGAATCTCATCTTTTAGCAGTCAAACGCATTCTTAGATATATTAAAGGAACTCCTTAATTAGGATTATGGTATCCTAAATGTTCTGATTATAATTTGATTGCTTATTGAGATGCAGATTTTTGTGGTAATCAATTGGACAGGAAAAGTACTTCTGGTCATCACCAGTTTTTGGGTGACAGACTGATAAGTTGGGCGTCGAAAAAGCAAAACTGCGTTTCAATATCAACAGTCGAAGTTGAATACGTCGCTGCAGGTAGTTGCTGTACTCAAGTGCTCTGGATGAAAACGCAACTTCGTGATTACGGGATGCTATACAAGACTGTGCCAATATATTGTGACAGCAAGTCTGCAATTGCGATATCGGTCAATCCTGTCCAGCACACCAAGACCAAGCACATAGACATGAGATATCATTTTATAAAGCATCACGTGGAAGAAGGTACTATTGAATTATATTTTGTACCAACTGAATATCAACTTGCTGATATATTTACAAAAGCTTTAGATGAAAAACGATTTAATTTTATGCTTTCAAAACATGGCATGTTGAATTTAAAAGTTTAAATCTTTACAAATTTTATTCTATAAAGTTTAATATTTCAGATTTTCTTTCTGTTGAATAAAATGTGTGTCTAGGATCTTTTACAAGTTGCCTTGTTTATATTAAAGTTTCATATGTTCAACTTTCAAATCTTACAAACATTGAAAAGTCAGCAACATGTTTGATGCTTTAGATACTGCTTTAAAGATATGTGAGTCGGCATACTTATGGTTTACTTTGCTTAAACAACCTAAGTGATCAAAATTGTAGATTGTAGTGAAAATATGGGCTAAGCTATTCGATATAGATCTGAGTTATTGAGATGATTTTATTTTTAAGCATTTAAAATACAGAAATCCTTGAGTTTAAAAGTTTGTACCTGTGACCTTTCTGGTTTGGGAAAGTAAGTTCTGAGGGATGCTCGTCATCTGGTCCCCTAAGGTCAATTGATCTAGAAGTGATCGAACAGAAATCCTTCTATAGAACCAGATCGAAAGTCATGTTTTACTGGTATGAATGGGTTTAGGATATGTCGATGTAGCCTTTCTGATTTGGGAAAGTAAGGCCAACTGGTCTGGGAGCGGCTAAACCAAATCCTACAATAGGGTCAGATAGAAAGTTACGTTTACGGCATGTTCTTTACTTAATAAACTCTTTGATTAAAAGATGCCAAAGTGCACAATGCTTAAAAAGATGCCAAAGAGCAGACTCATGTGAAGATGCCAAAGTGCACACAGCTAAAAGATGCCAATGAGCACACATCTCTTGATACTTGGTGATATATTTTGAGCTGCGATAAACCTGTAAATTTGTGAAAATCTTAATTCTTGATGACTTAGTGTCTGTACATGCAAAGTTCTCCATTTTATGTTTAGAATTGCATTTTTCTTGAAGCTAATCAAAGATCGCATGCAATCACACTGAATAGATACCTGCAAGTGTTTGACATTGAACATGTCTTAACTTGATAAGCAATGAAACATGTTTCTGTATCCAACAACTCTCGTTTGATTTCAACTGATTGATAAATCTGGAATATTTTACTGAGTATACTTTAATTTGTTTAGTGTTTAAAATTTTATATATTCAGTTGTTACAAAATTTATATTCTATAAGATCATCCTTCATATTGATGTCTTTATGTTTGCTATCTGTATTTTTGTCATATGGTCTGTGCATTTTTCGAGGGGGAGTGCATATATGGGTTTTATTTCTGAGAATATTCTGTTTTTGAGGGGGAGTGAATGTTGCTGATAAATTACTTCTTGTGCTGATCAGAAATTCATCAGATAAGTATTTCTGAAATTACTATACAAATGCTAAACTAATTTGATAAATTTTGTGCATTTGTGTAGGGGGAGTGAATGAGGGCTTATAAGGTAATTTTCTCATAGTTATTTTTTTTAAGTGTTCTTTTTAGAATATATAGAAGTAATAGTGTGTTTTTATTATTCCCTTTGAATTTCTTTGACTATTCATCTTCCCTCCATTCTCTCTGCGTGTTCTTCTTCTTGCGTTCTTATCTGTTCCTTTTCAGAGTGCGATTTTGGAATTTCAGTTATGTTTGTGTTTTTCCTTTTTTGATTGTTGTTTGATTAGTGTTTTATTACTTTGTTTTGTTTTATCTCTTGGTCTCTTATTGTCTGTTATATCTGATGTGCGGTTTTTTTTTCACTGTTCATCGATTTCTAAATACTCAGATTCAAGTTGATTTTGATCGATCTGCGTATTGGGTTTTGTTTAGACCTTATAATCGACTCTCAGGTATGTTTTATTTAGGTTTAATTTCGTTGTTTTGTGCTTAGAATTTGATTTTTGTGGTTTTCGGGTTCGAACTTCCGCATTCTAGGGTTTTGTTCACGTATAGGTTACTATGTGTGTCCTGTAAGAACCGCAAAGATTTATTGTTTTGTTCACGTCTTTGAGACCCGTATAGGTCATTATGCGTGTCTTGTTAGAACCTCATAGTGTTCTTTGCGTGTCTTTCTAGACCCATAAAGTATATTGTGCATTTCTAACAAGAACCGCAAAGTGATCTTTACTTGTCTCTTTAAGACCCGCATAGTGAACTATGCGTTTCACCCTTAACCCGAATTTCTTCTAGTTTGTTGTGTTTTTCTTTGTGTAGTTTACGTTTCACTAAGAACTCGCAAAGTCTATCTTGCGTCTCCTTAGTGACAAGTAAACTCATTGTGTTTCAAAGTATGCTTTGCGTTCCATTAAGGACACGCATTCACTTCTATGCGTTTCCTTCAGGATACGCATTCACTTCTATGTGTTTCCTTGTGACAACTGTCAAAATTTTGAGTAATGAGGTCAGCACCCTCCGATTAATTTATAAGTTTTGTCACTTTTTAAATTTTATTAAAAGCCTTTAAGATAAAAAGTTTCCCCGAAAAATTTAGAAGTTGCGTTAAAAACCCGGATCAGTTCCGCATCTGACCGTCACTGTCCAGAAATGCCAAATAAGTGAATAAAAGTCCAAAATTCTTAAATTATAAAAATCAGAATATTATTTTCTCTTGCATTGCAAAATTTTCAAATTCGTCATTTATTTAGCAAAAATTGAGAATCGGGTATTTCGGTTCTCAAATATATCTGATATTTTATAAATTAGACTAGTAATTTAATTAATAATATTAAATTAAATATTTTTTTTTTATAATGATGAGTCACTAGGACACTTGTCCTAATGGTATTATATTTTAATTATTTTAATTACTAAAAACAAATTAAAAACAAGAATTACTTCCATTTTTCAATCTCAACTTTTCACCTCCTCTCCCTCTCTTCCCTCTTGTTCGGCCGAAGAACACACCACCACCATCACCATTTTTTTTTTCTTTCTTCTCATTGCTAAGAATCAAACTCCAATCAAGAATCCAACAACAAATTGAAGATAGAATCAAGTTTTCTTCTCAAATCTTCAAGGTAATCTCAAAAACTACATCCTTCTTATGCATGTTTTCATATTTTGGATTTTGAGTTTGAATAACAAAAGATTCATCCAAAATGTTGTATAAATTAGGTTTTATTGATGAAATAGCTTTCAAGTTTATGTTCATATATTCAAAATTGAGGTTTTGATTCTTGTTTTTCAAAAGAAAAACTTGTTTAATATCAAGTTAGGGTTTATGATGAAAATGTGGAATTTTGGTATCATAAACCACTAAAATATTGGTATTATTGAATTTATGTTTATGCTAATACATTGAATGTTAGTATAAAAATGTTCTTATGAAGGAATTTTCTAAGTTCTACATGATTAAGAACTTGTAACAATATTAATGTCTTATTTTCTTTATATTGTGTTCATGCATGCATTTGGATGAGCATTTAGATTGCCATGAATCCATGATGCATGTGTTAGTTTATCATGTGTGAAGGGTGAAGACATGGTTTTTGACCAAAAACCATGTCTAATGATCATTATTTGTGGGTTAAAATAGCTTTTGCATCATTCTAGAATCTGTCCAGAAAATGGACTCTACTTCTAGCATGCACAACTCACAAACCACATGTCCAAATTTGGGGTTTTTGCTTCTAAACTTCAGTTTAGAGTGTTAGCTTTCTAAAAAGTCCAAAAACATAGAATTTGGAGATGATTTGGGCACTTAAATGGATTTTATAAGAAAATGGTGCAATCTGTCCAGTGAAGACAGATTCATACACCTATCTTGTAGAGGCCATAACTCCCTCACTACGCATCCAAATTAAGTGAATCTTTTTCCAAATGTTAGGATTTTGAGTTAGGTTTGCATCTATATATGGATCACTAGCTAATTCCAAGAATTGATACCTCAAAAATCTGTTACAAGTGAGGTATGTCACTGATCCGAAAATCAGTGACACTTTATTTTATAAAAATGATTTGATGTACCAAAAGTTATTCAAAAATTATGAAAAAGTGCAGATTTAATCTAAACATATTATAGTTTCATCACAAAATTTGTGATTAAATAATTCTCTTGAGAAGTTAAGTTTCCGTGTTGAAATTATCGGATAACTTTCTGGACAGCATGTGCTGAATCCAGAGAAGTAGTTGTATCAAGATTAAGTAATGTCTTCTTATATGTTGGAACTTTGTTTAGACAAAATAATTATGGACTAAGAAACTTATTGGATGGCATTTCATGGGACAATTGGACATATTGGTTGGACATCGGAATAGGGTATTAATGTGTTTCTTATGGCAACTCTTATATAGGGAAAGTTAAGGCGCGACAAAACTCATTAAGTTTAAAGTAAAGCTTCACTCGTTGCTTGCATCAAGGTGAGTATTCACAGCCCCATTTTTATCGTTTTAATTGATTTTGGGGTGAAAAGCATGTTTAAATTGCGTACTTAAGGATTCATGAGAATTGTTTGAAAGAATTGCGAATTGGCAATTTATAAGGCTTTGTAAAAGCGTTTGGAAAATTAAGCTATATGATGAGTATGCAATTGATGTGTTGAGTTTTTAATGTTAAGACCCCGTGACACTACTATTAACTCGAAGAAAATCGGGCCTATAGTATTAGTGGATAGCGCTATTTGGTGTGACAAGCCCACTTTAATGCTGACGAGCAGGGGTGCACTATACTAGAGAAGATGGCTAAACATGTGGCATGAACCACCGCTGAGTTAGTCCATCGGGGGCGTTGTAATTGGTCAGGGACGGCTTAGTAGTGGCTCAACGTAAAAATTCGTCTTTGCTTACACTCATCATAAAGAAATTTAAGTCGTGGTACTCATGAATCAAAGAATTGAAATTGGTTTTTACGTACGCCCTGCGATTGTCAAATCTTGCATATAAAATGATTTGTGCATATTTAAAACCTGTGAACTCACCAACTCTTTGTAGTTGACCTTGGTTTTTATTCATGCTTTTCAGGAATCTAGAAGGTAATCCCATGATGCTTTATCAGCGTACTCGTATTTTCAAGCACAAGACTATTTTCGCGTTAAGCGTATCTTATGTTTAAAGGACGTGGAATTTGTAAACGATAACGATATTATGTTCTCTAAAAATGTAATGTATTTTGGTTGTAAATAAATGTTGGTATGTTTATAATCTTGTGCTGTGGCATCGGAGCTGTTACGCCTCGTGTTTCCGCTTTAGCGGGGTGTGACAGATTTGGTATCAGAGCCATAGGTTATAGAGAATACCGGTTTTATTTTAAAAAAAAAAAAAACCACACACTATAACCTTTTACAAATAAAGTTTTCAAAATTAAGGTACGCTGTAGTATAACTAAAATGTGTTTCACATTATCATATTTTAACTTAAACAGAGCTTGATCACCTTTGTTTAATTTAAGTGTGTATAAAGGGGACATAAATTGGCTATACTAGGAATTACTAAAAATAGAAACTTTTTGATACAAAAATAAGAAGCATGATTGTTATGTGAGTTTGCATGGTACTTTTGATTTTTAATAAAAATTTTAGTATGATTGACAATTAAAACTTTATTAATTATCGCAGTCATCATGTCTCGATCACCCTCGCACCAAGATCAGTCACTTGACGATTATGACCCATCTGAGCACGAATATTCTGATTCTGAGCGATCACCGGAGAGATCGGTCACCCCCACTTTGGAGCCAACTCCACCCGCCACTTTTGAGCGAGAGAGTACACCTGTCCCACGTAGGGACGAGGCGGGGCCTTCTCGACTTAGGGGTCGGAGGGTATCGCCACCACCATGTGTTGGAATACCAGCATCTCAGCCAGCCGGTATGACAACATTAGAAAAATACTGGGTTTCGGGTATGGCCCGGGAAGTGGAGAGAGTTAGAATGGAGGTAAACCATCACGAGCATTCCATTGATGCACTCATGTCTATAATGAATTCAAGTGATCAGATCTTAAATGGGCTTATATCAATGGTAAGTATGGGCGATCAAACTATGAGTGGGTTTGTGAGGGAACTGATGGAAACTAGGGCTATGGTAGCATGGCTGCACTCTTGTTTATCCGTGATGATGGGACTTTTGGTAATAGTGATAGCATGGGCGATGATGTTGTTTTTCAGGCATCAGTAGTTCGAATCATGGTTGGAGATTTGGGTGACTAACTTTCTTTTTGGACATGTAACTCGTCATGTTAGTACATTATTAAATAGCTTGACTATTATTTTTGGATGAATGATTGAATGTATGGCATAGTTTTGTTATGATAATGAATATGTTTATATTATATTGTTTATGTATGCTTAAGAATTGTGAATTTCAGTTCCATAAGATTGATTTTTTTTTTATAATTAGATGTATGATTAAGCGAATACAATTTATATTGCATTAAGATTTAAGGATAGAAATAAAGGGAAATAAGGATTTGGAATTAAATATTGACGAGGCTTTAAAATAATTGTGCAATAGAATTATGCCGCCAAGGAGAGAAGATCCTGAGATTGCACGACTCGTATCCGAGCAAATCTTAGCTTCACTTCCTAACATAGTTAGTCAGATAGCAGCGGGCCTAAATGCTAACCAACCTAATCAACCAAGAGCCGGTGCCAATATAGAAAAAGAATGTACCTATAAGACTTTTAGGTCTTGTAATCCAAAAGAATTTCACGGTACCGAAGGAGCGGTTGGATTATTATCTTGGATTGAAGGAATGGAATCCGTTCTCCACATAAGTAAGTGTTCGGAAGCAAATAAGGTAGAATTCGCAGCTTGCTTACTACAAGGGAGAGCACTGACCTGGTGGAACACTCAAGTGCAGACTCGAGGAAGGGAAGTAGCTAACAAACTCACTTGGGAGGAGTTTAAGGAAATGCTTAGGGAAGAATATTGTTCAAGAAGCGAAATGCAGAAACTACACGCAGAATTATGGGAGCATGAAATGAAAGGGAATGATATTGAAGCGTACACGGCACGATTTCATGAGCTGGCAAAGATGGTGCCACATCTGGTTACGCCAGAAGAGAATCGGGTAGACAGGTATGTCTGGGGTTTAGCTCCAGAAATCCGAGGTGATGTGACCTCGGGTAATCCAAAAACCATTCAGGAGGCGGTAAGTCTGGCAACCAAGCTCACCAATAATGCCAATCGATCGGGGCTTTTCTCTCGCGATTCTGTGAAAGGAAAAAGGAAGGTCGAGGAAACTTCGAGGAGATCGTTTGACAGAAGAAGGGGGAAGGAACAGAGAACGAGGGGTAATTATGGAATTCAAACTCAAACAGCTGATAAAGGAAAGGAAGTATACCCGAGATGCGACAAGTGCAACAATCGACATTTCGGAAATTGTGTTATTTGTGTCAAATGTAACAAAGGAGGCCATTATGCGAAAGATTGTAAGAATGGAGGAAGGCGAGCCTGTTTTGAATGTGGGAGTCAGGATCATTTTAGGAATGCCTGTCCTAAGTTTGTCAGAAGGATGAACGCAAATCGAACTCGACCGACAAACCAGAGGAACCAAAAAGGGCAAGCACGAGGCCGAGTATTTGAAATTGGAGCGGAAGAAGCGAGACAAGATCCGGATGTAATCACAGGTACGTTTCTCTTAAATGATCATCGTGCATCTGTATTATTCGATTCCGGAGCAGATAGAAGCTTTGTATCATTAAGTTTTAGATCGAAAATTAATCAAATGCCCCAAAAGCTAAAAGAAACTTATGTTATTGAGTTCGCTAACGGACAAGAGATTAGGGTTGAAGATGTATTTTTGAATTGTACCCTAAGTCTAGCTGAAAAGGAATTTAAGATAGATCTAATTCCAATAAAGTTAGGAAGCTTTGATGTAGTTGTGGGTATGGACTGGTTGTCTAATAACCAAGCGAAATTATGTTGCTCCGAAAAGACTCTTCGAATTCCGTTACCTCAAGGAGAAGTACTTATAGTACATGGAGAAAAATCCAAAAGGAAGTTAAGAATAGTGTCCTGCATGAAGATGCAGAAGTATTTAAGGAAAGAATATATTGCGTTTTTAGCACATGTAGCCAATAAAGAGACCAAGGAGAAGTGTTTGCAAGATATTCCTGTAGTTCGAGACTTTCCTGAAGTGTTCCCTGAAGACTTACCTGGACTACCTCCACAGAGACAAGTCGAATTTCGCATTGATTTAATTCCAGGAGCTGCACCAGTGGCTAAGACACCATACCGTTTGGCGCCATCCGAAATGCAAGAACTGTCTGAACAACTTCAAGAGCTGCTTGATAAAGGATTTATCAGACCGAGTTCTTCGCCATGGGGAGCTCCAGTTCTTTTTGTTAAGAAGAAAGATGGAACATTCCGAATGTGTATCGATTACAGAGAACTGAATAAGTTAACCCTCAAGAATCGATACCCACTTCCTCGAATTGATGATCTGTTTGATCAATTGCAAGGCGCAACGTACTTCTCAAAGATTGACTTGCGATCTGGATATCATCAGATGAGAGTTCGCGAAGAGGATATTGATAAGACGACATTTAGAACTCGTTATGGACATTATGAGTTTCTAGTTATGCCCTTTGGATTGACGAACGCACCAGCAGTTTTCATGGATCTAATGAATAGAGTCTGTCGGCCGTATTTAGACAAGTTCGTGATTGTATTCATAGACGACATCTTGATTTATTCGCGAAGTAAGGAAGATCATAAGAAACATTTGGAGTTGATCTTAGAACTTCTCAAAGATGAGAAGTTGTATGCTAAGTTATCCAAATGTGAATTTTGGCTTCGAGAGGTACACTTTCTGGGTCATGTGGTTAATGAAAAGGGAATTCATGTTGACCCGGCAAAAGTTGAAGCCATCAAGAAATGGGAAACCCCAAGGACACCAACAGAAATTCGTCAATTTCTGGGTCTGGCGGGCTACTATCGAAGGTTCATAGCGAATTTTTCAAAAATCGCTCAACCTCTGACAGCACTGACGCAGAAGGATAAGAAATTTGTCTGGGAAGAAAAACAGGAGGAAGCATTTCAAGTACTTAAGCGTAAGTTGTGTGACGCACCAATTCTTGCGTTACCGGAAGGTACGGATGACTTTGTGGTGTATTGTGACGCATCACATCAAGGTTTAGGATGCGTATTAATGCAGAGGAATAAGGTTATAGCTTATGCGTCAAGGCAACTAAAAGTTCATGAAAAGAACTACACCACTCATGACTTGGAATTGGGTGCGGTGGTATTTGCATTAAAAATCTGGAGGCATTACCTTTATGGTACTAAATGTACCATCTTTACTGATCACAAAAGTCTTCAGCATATTTTTGATCAGAAAATGTTGAACATGAGACAACGGAGATGGGTTGAGCTGCTTAATGATTATGAATGCGAAATAAAGTATCATCCTGGTAAAGCTAATGTGGTAGCTGATGCATTAAGCAGGAAAGAAAGAGTAAAACCATTAAGGACACGAGCTTTGGGAATGTTGGTCCAATCAAGCCTTAAGACACAAGTTCGTGAAGCCCAAGTGAAAGCATTGAAAACAGAAAATCTTTGTTATGAAGCCTTGCATAACTTGGAAAAAGAGTTTGAATCACGATCAGATGGAGTACGATATTTCAAGAATAAAGTTTGGATACCAAAGGTTGATAATCTGCGATCAATTATTCTGGAAGAAGCTCACGGATCAAGGTATTCGGTTCACCCAGGAGCCGACAAAATGTACAAAGGATTGAGGGAATATTATTGGTGGCCGGGAATGAAGAAGGACATTGCTGAATTTGTGAGTAAATGTTTGACTTGCGGCAAAGTCAAAGCAGAGCATCAAAAGCCTTCTGGACTTCTTCAACAACCTGAGATACCACAATGGAAATGGGATCAGGTATCTATGGATTTTATCACCAAACTACCTAGGACTGGAAAAGGGAACGACGCAATTTGGGTCATTGTGGATCGACTTACGAAATCTGCGCATTTTCTCCCTATAAGAGAGGACTTCAAAATAGAAAGGTTGGCGCAGTTGTACATAGACGAAATTGTCTCTCGGCATGGAGTACCTCTATCTATCATTTCTGATAGAGATAGTCGTTTCACATCCCGATTTTGGCAAGCATTTCAGAAAGCACTGGGTACCAGGTTGGATCTGAGTACTGCATATCATCCACAGACAGACGGACAAACGGAAAGGACCATTCAAACTTTGGAAGATATGCTACGCGCGTGTGCTATAGATTTTGGGGGGAGCTGGGATAAGCATCTGCCGTTAGTTGAATTCTCTTACAATAACAGCTATCACACAAGCATTCAATGTGCGCCATATGAAGCTCTTTATGGACGTAAATGTAGATCTCCACTTAGTTGGGTGGAAATTGGTGATAGTCAACTGATTGGGCCTGACATTATACAAGAAACAACCGATAAAATATCAATCATCAAGGAAAGACTCAAAGCTGCAAGAGATCGTCAAAAGAGTTATGCGGATAACCGTAGAAAGCCATTAGAATTTCAGAAAGGTGACAAAGTTCTTTTGAAAGTATCACCATGGAAGGGATTAATCAGATTTGGGAAAAGAGGTAAGCTAGGTCCGAGATATATTGGTCCATTTGAGATTCTGGAAAGAATTGGACCAGTAGCCTATAAGCTGAGTCTACCTCAAGAGTTAAGTGCTATTCACGACACTTTTCATGTGTCAAATTTAAAGAAATGTCTGATAGACAAATCAATAATTGTGTCCCCAGATGAAGTAAAAGTTGATGGGCGCCTTCGTTTTAGAGAGGAACCTATCGAAATTCTCGATCGCGAAACTAAACGTCTTAGGCGCAGCAAAATCCCAATCATTAAGGTTCGTTGGAATTCACGTCATGGACCTGAATATACTTGGGAAAGAGAAGACTTCATGAAGCGCAAGTATCCTAAGTTGTTTGATGATAAGCCTGTCCAGTAATATCGGTCATAAATTTCGGGACGAAATTTTTTTTAAGGAGGGGAGACTGTGACAACTGTCAAAATTTTGAGTAATGAGGTCAGCACCCTCCGATTAATTTATAAGTTTTGTCACTTTTTAAATTTTATTAAAAGCCTTTAAGATAAAAAGTTTCCCCGAAAAATTTAGAAGTTGCGTTAAAAACCCGGATCAGTTCCGCATCTGACCGTCACTGTCCAGAAATGCCAAATAAGTGAATAAAAGTCCAAAATTCTTAAATTATAAAAATCAGAATATTATTTTCTCTTGCATTGCAAAATTTTCAAATTCGTCATTTATTTAGCAAAAATTGAGAATCGGGTATTTCGGTTCTCAAATATATCTGATATTTTATAAATTAGACTAGTAATTTAATTAATAATATTAAATTAAATATTTTTTTTTTATAATGATGAGTCACTAGGACACTTGTCCTAATGGTATTATATTTTAATTATTTTAATTACTAAAAACAAATTAAAAACAAGAATTACTTCCATTTTTCAATCTCAACTTTTCACCTCCTCTCCCTCTCTTCCCTCTTGTTCGGCCGAAGAACACACCACCACCATCACCATTTTTTTTTTCTTTCTTCTCATTGCTAAGAATCAAACTCCAATCAAGAATCCAACAACAAATTGAAGATAGAATCAAGTTTTCTTCTCAAATCTTCAAGGTAATCTCAAAAACTACATCCTTCTTATGCATGTTTTCATATTTTGGATTTTGAGTTTGAATAACAAAAGATTCATCCAAAATGTTGTATAAATTAGGTTTTATTGATGAAATAGCTTTCAAATTTATGTTCATATATTCAAAATTGAGGTTTTGATTCTTGTTTTTCAAAAGAAAAACTTGTTTAATATCAAGTTAGGGTTTATGATGAAAATGTGGAATTTTGGTATCATAAACCACTAAAATATTGGTATTATTGAATTTATGTTTATGCTAATACATTGAATGTTAGTATAAAAATGTTCTTATGAAGGAATTTTCTAAGTTCTACATGATTAAGAACTTGTAACAATATTAATGTCTTATTTTCTTTATATTGTGTTCATGCATGCATTTGGATGAGCATTTAGATTGCCATGAATCCATGATGCATGTGTTAGTTTATCATGTGTGAAGGGTGAAGACATGGTTTTTGACCAAAAACCATGTCTAATGATCATTATTTGTGGGTTAAAATAGCTTTTGCATCATTCTAGAATCTGTCCAGAAAATGGACTCTACTTCTAGCATGCACAACTCACAAACCACATGTCCAAATTTGGGGTTTTTGCTTCTAAACTTCAGTTTAGAGTGTTAGCTTTCTAAAAAGTCCAAAAACATAGAATTTGGAGATGATTTGGGCACTTAAATGGATTTTATAAGAAAATGGTGCAATCTGTCCAGTGAAGACAGATTCATACACCTATCTTGTAGAGGCCATAACTCCCTCACTACGCATCCAAATTAAGTGAATCTTTTTCCAAATGTTAGGATTTTGAGTTAGGTTTGCATCCATATATGGATCACTAGCTAATTCCAAGAATTGATACCTCAAAAATCTGTTACAAGTGAGGTATGTCACTGATCCGAAAATCAGTGACACTTTATTTTATAAAAATGATTTGATGTACCAAAAGTTATTCAAAAATTATGAAAAAGTGCAGATTTAATCTAAACATATTATAGTTTCATCACAAAATTTGTGATTAAATAATTCTCTTGAGAAGTTAAGTTTCCGTGTTGAAATTATCGGATAACTTTCTGGACAGCATGTGCTGAATCCAGAGAAGTAGTTGTATCAAGATTAAGTAATGTCTTCTTATATGTTGGAACTTTGTTTAGACAAAATAATTATGGACTAAGAAACTTATTGGATGGCATTTCATGGGACAATTGGACATATTGGTTGGACATCGGAATAGGGTATTAATGTGTTTCTTATGGCAACTCTTATATAGGGAAAGTTAAGGCGCGACAAAACTCATTAAGTTTAAAGTAAATTTCACTCGTTGCTTGCATCAAGGTGAGTATTCACAGCCCCATTTTTATCGTTTTAATTGATTTTGGGGTGAAAAGCATGTTTAAATTGCGTACTTAAGGATTCATGAGAATTGTTTGAAAGAATTGCGAATTGGCAATTTATAAGGCTTTGTAAAAGCGTTTGGAAAATTAAGCTATATGATGAGTATGCAATTGATGTGTTGAGTTTTTAATGTTAAGACCCCGTGACACTACTATTAACTCGAAGAAAATCGGGCCTATAGTATTAGTGGATAGCGCTATTTGGTGTGACAAGCCCACTTTAATGCTGACGAGCAGGGGTGCACTATACTAGAGAAGATGGCTAAACATGTGGCATGAACCACCGCTGAGTTAGTCCATCGGGGGCGTTGTAATTGGTCAGGGACGGCTTAGTAGTGGCTCAACGTAAAAATTCGTCTTTGCTTACACTCATCATAAAGAAATTTAAGTCGTGGTACTCATGAATCAAAGAATTGAAATTGGTTTTTACGTACGCCCTGCGATTGTCAAATCTTGCATATAAAATGATTTGTGCATATTTAAAACCTGTGAACTCACCAACTCTTTGTAGTTGACCTTGGTTTTTATTCATGCTTTTCAGGAATCTAGAAGGTAATCCCATGATGCTTTATCAGCGTACTCGTATTTTCAAGCACAAGACTATTTTCGCGTTAAGCGTATCTTATGTTTAAAGGACGTGGAATTTGTAAACGATAACGATATTATGTTCTCTAAAAATGTAATGTATTTTGGTTGTAAATAAATGTTGGTATGTTTATAATCTTGTGCTGTGGCATCGGAGCTGTTACGCCTCGTGTTTCCGCTTTAGCGGGGTGTGACATTCCTTCAGGACACGCATTCCTTCATATGCGTTTCCTTCAGGACACGCATTCCTTCATATGCGTTCCCTTCAGGACACGCATTCCTCCTATGCGTTCCCTTCAGGACCCGCATTTCTTTCTTCGTGTTTCCTTAAGGATCCGCAAACCATACTTGGAAAATTTTTCGTGTTTTCTGTTAAATGTTTAATTGTGTTTTGTTTTTGTGTTTCAGGTAATCATGACTTCTCGGACAAATACTGATCCAATGATTCAAGACGAGAATGTCGTTCTTCAGGATCCGGCTGATCAGGCATCTCATGATACACCTATGCCGTCTGTCCCGTCTGTTGGGGCTGATCTTTCTATATCCAGGCGAAATCCAAATGATGTGTTCCCTAACATCATGTACATGCCTTATAAGCGTAACAACTACTTTGTTGATTTTGATCGCATCAAGATTCATCCTGTCATACGCACTATTCTTCGTGGACATCCGCTCTCTCAAGCTCTTTGTTCAGTTGCTGATGTTCCGGAAGTCTATGTTCAGCAAGTATGGCACACCATCACTAAGAATGAACTGGCACGTCCTCATCGATTTGATCTCAAAATTGATCAATTTGATTCATATCTTTCTTACAAGCGTTTACGGTTGATTCTTGAGCTTCCTGAGCCTACTTCTAGACCTGGAAGGACAACATATGATCAGTTTCCATCTGAAGAGGAAGTTTTTGAGGGCATCAAAAGATTAGGCTATGTTGGTCCACTGAACAAGGTTGTAGACTTTGACAAGTCTAACCTTCCTCCTGTCTGGTATTCTTTATTTTCTGTCATCAACAGGTGTTTAACTTCTAAACATACCGGCACGGATAGTTCCAGTCTTCACTATCTTCGACTGTTCCATGCAGTAGTCTATGACCTGGATGTCGACTATACGATTATTTTCTGGACCGAGCTTTCTGAAGTAGTGCAAGACAAGTTGACCAACAAGCAACGAAAGTTCATTCCTTTTATCAGGTTTCTCAAGCTGATTATTAGAAGCATGTTTCGAAGCAATCCGACCATTCCACGTAGATTATCTTGGCCAGAAGTTTAGGATTCTGAGATGCTTTATCTTCAGAAACAGAAGAAGTCATTCACTTTTTCTATGACCATTCCTTATGGTCTTATTGCCAATTATGCTGACATGACCGATGACAGTGTCATCGATTATTGTTTAGAAAATGAATTTGTTGAGGCTGAACAGGAAGAACCTTCTCATGGCACTCCAGCTGGTACTACTCATGAAAAGCAAGTTTAAGCAACTACTCAGGAAATAGATACTGTCATTGCAACTACACTAGAGACAGATGTTGATCTTTCTGCAGCACCACAAGACGTTGCTACTCATCATGTGGAATCTGTCATTGCTGCTTTCGAAGCTGAAGTCACTATTGTTAATGCTGCTATTGGAGAAGATGCTAATCCTGATGAAACTGGAACTGCTGATGATGATGAGACAAATGCTGATCTTTCTGATGATGGTGAAACTTCAACAAGTGATTCAGATGATGGTGATGATGATGACGATCAACTCAACATGAAAGTGTATGAACGGAAAATAAAAACACCAGAAGTGGTTGTTGTCTCAGAAGATGTTTTAGAAGATAAATCGGTATCCATTGATCTCTCTGCTGCTCGTCTAAATGTTGATGAACTGGATATCTCATTTGCTCAAACCTCCACTCAAACACAAAGTCAATATCCTGCCTCTTTTTCTGTTGAGGTTACTGCTACCACTGTTTCTGCTGTTGAGCTTTCTATGGTTCCTGCACGTGTTTCTTCGGAGAAATTTACAACTCTGAATGAGGTAATTCGTCAGTTCTCAGACAGGGTGGATGCTCAAAAACAAGAAGATATTAACATGCTGAAGTCGTTTTTCAAAGGGAAAATGCCAGAGATAGATACTTCGGTTCTTCCTCCTGAGATTCCTTTCCGTCGTCATTCAGTGTTGATTATTCGGGAACCATCTTCTGCAGTGTCTTCATCTACATCACCGTTTGTATCTCTTCCTTTTCCGGAAATCTTCACTCAGTCTGCGGGTATTTCCATGTCTGCTCCGACTGATACTTCTTCCAGGGCTTCTATTCATGATGCTCCGATTTCTGAGCTATCTGATCTTCTGTATGCGCGTCTTCTATCTATGTCTCCGCCACAACATCAAGATCAAGATTTAATCTCTCTGCTGAGGAACTTCCAGCCAACGCCGCCTCCAGTTTCTTCTTCTTCTGATTCTGATCGCATTAATGCCTTAACTCATGATTTTCAGGAATTCAGATCAGAAGTTAGATCTAGTTTATCTGATCTTCGTTCTTTTATGACACAAGCTTTCTCTGATCTATGTAACAAGATTGATCATCTAGAGCAATCATGCAGGACTGAGGCTGGCCCGTCTCTTAAATGCCGACATGACCAAGATGATCCCGATCATCAAGGCCATGAGGGGGAGATGGCAAAGAGACAAAGAATAGAAGGTTCTTCTGAAGCGAGAGAAGTTGTTCAAAAAGAAGTGACTGGAGATAGAGAAAAGACTGCTGATACAGTTCAAGATTGTTGTATTCAAGATTTAGTGAATGTCATGGTTGACAATGTTGATGTAACTGCTTTGCATAATGAATTTAAATTGTCTGAAGCAAATATTAATAATATGCAAATAGTAGTTTATGTGGATCCAGATGTCTCAGGTAGAGCTTATGAAGTTGAAGAGTCGGAAGCAGCAAATGACATGAGATCTTTCTTCGCGAACTTCATAGAAATAACTTCAGATGATGATGAAGAAGTTAGATTTGAGAAAGTTGCTCGAGTTAAAGAAGAATATTGCAACAATATCATCATTCTATCTGATACAGAGGATGAGTCTGTTTTCATGGATGCATCAGGTACAAAAGAGGATGAATTGCTATATGGTGATCTTCCAAGTCAAGGTGAGTTTCCAGAAGATGATCAACCTTCATCTACTCCAGTATCTAGTTCTGCTCCAACAACCAATATTCCTTCAAGTGCATTTGAAGTTGGTCAGTCATCTAGAGCTCAAGCAGATATTCCTTCTTCCGAACCGGTAATTTCTCCATCTCTTCTAGAAGAAGGAAAAGCTTTAACTAGACAGCAAAGACAGAGAAATCTTCAGCAGAGATATATGGCTTCTAGACTCAGAACAGCTTTTCTTGAATATATTCAAAGCAACATCTTTGTTTCAAGAAGAAGGACAATCAATATATATGCCATACTTGGAGTAGAGAAAGAATCAGAAGTTTATCAGCATGAATACTTAGCATTTATCAAGTGCCAGCGCAAAAGGAATAACACCGTTGCTTCTCCTCATCTAATAGTTCGAGTTCTCAGTGTCACATTTAATAAGTTTCTAAACATATGGTATCCAGACCTTGAAGTAGAAAGAAGAGACTGCAAGCGGTACAACTTTTCAGAGGCTGATTTCGTTGATCTTTCAATTGGTGATGTTGAATTCTTGTATGATCACTTCAGAAATCTTTATCACCGGACTCAGGATGTTTCTCAAACTCTTTTTGTTATTAAACGATTCATTCAACGACAGATCCGATTTTATCGTGTTTTTGACTTCCAGATGGTCGTCGAAAGTTTTCAGCCTGTGGTTAATCTTGAAAGGCCCAACTGGAGTTTGCAGTTGCTAGAGTCTTATCCGTTATTCACCATTATCGAAGATCCATACGGAGTAGTATATAAGAACAACTCAAGTGAAAAATGCTTTCTACGATTTGATGAGATTGGATATTACTCTGATGGAACTCTAAAGGTGATCAAACTTCAGTTGGAGCATTGTCTACAAGAGGCTAGAAGAAAGTTTTTGGAAACAAGAAGAGAGTCATATATTTTTGAAAATGATGAAATTCGTCTGATCCGTACAACTTTGGTCACTATTCAAGATAGACTGAATCTTCGTTCAACTTTGTGACAATTGGAAGTGTTAGGTGGGTTGAACAGACTACGTCAACGAGAAGAACGTCATTGATCCTTCAAAGTCGCCTAGATGGTTAATGCTGTTTTTGAAGATTGTTTTTGAAGACCTCGGCGCCAATGATTACTAAGGGGGAGATTGTTAGATCTGATTTTATAGTAATCATTGTATTTATTTCCTTTATCTGTCAGTACTTTTGTTCTGTTATGTTTTGTAAATGCCTTAGGGTATTTAAGTCCCCTTGGCTTGTTTTAGTTGTAAGAACTTTTTCACAGATTTTGAATAGAAAGTCACTGTTTCATTGAGCGCACTTTTCTCTCTCTAGACTCGCTCTCTGCAGATCTTGTGATCTTGGCTTATCAAACTTCATATGCTCCAGGTTTGAAAAACTACTCACAGTACTTTATATTGTTGAAGGATACTTTAGCTTCATTTTCAAAAGATCTCAAAAAGCTTCATCTCTTTCAAAGCTTTATCTTCTTCGTAAAAATGGCAAATTCCAGTATAAGTGCCATATATACAGCTGGATCTTTGAAAAAACCTCTTAGGGGTTGTTCGGTTGTGGCTTAATGGGCTGTATAGCCTATATGGCTTATTCGGTCAGCTATAAATAACCGTTCGGTTGTGGCTTATCCGGTCAGCTGATGACTTAATTGCTCAGCTCAAAATACTTACCCCTTTACATTCAGCCATTAAATTACCCATTAATTCCCCAACTACCCTTCAATAAAGAAATCTATTTTGACACTCTTCCCACTTCAACATCAGATCACTTTCCAAGATCCATTCACGGCTCTATGGTTTTCTTCTACCTCAGCCATCGCCACCCACCCAAAGCTTATTTTATTCGCCTGAGTTCTCTGGTTTGGTCGGAGCTCTCTGGTTTGGTCAAAGCTCTCTGGTTTTCCATTGTTGATACCAGGCATCAATACATCAGTTGGGTATTCCTTTTTCGCTGCAACAATTTCTTTTTCTTCTTCTTCATCGATCGCTACTACCATCTTCAATCGCAAAACCCTTCAACATCTCTAAATCTTTTCGTTTTGACGATTTGGTGCCACGAGCGATGAGATCGCCGGGTTTGTTGTCGTTGGCGTCGGATACGTTAACATCTACAGAAGCTTCTAGTAGAAGTTTCACAACTCCAACCGACATAGCAGACCCACCGGCGGCAGTACAGTGGAGAGCGGTGGCGCCGTCGGAATTGGAGGTTTTGTTGACATCAATCTTCTTTATGTATCACCAAATCGGAAATGGTCATTTTTCTTATTCAGACTGTTATTCAGCACAAAAACCGAACAACAACTTGTCTGTTAACATACAAACAACTTTATCAATACAGACAACTATATACATTCAGGTCTTAACAGAAAACGAACCGAACAACACCTTACTCTTATAAGGGATGAATATCCTCAGTGGAAGATTAGGATGATCAATTTTTTGGAAGGAATGGACAAAGATCTCATGAGATCTGTCACTGATGGACTACACCAATCAATGGTTTTGGTACATAGAGTTCCTGCCACAGCAACAACATCATAAATACATGCATTTTATGAAAAGAAAACATCAAACTTCACTGATGAAGAAAAAGAATATGATGGAAAATGATTCCAAAGCTATTAGACTATTGATCATGGCCATCCCCAATTATATCTCTCAAGAACTAGACTCTTGTGTTACAACAAAAGAGATATGGGACCAGTTGTTAAATCAACTTGAAGGTGGCATTCAAACTCAGAAAAAAAAGAACACAATGCATAAATGAATATCGTGATTTTAAAGCACAACCTGAAGAAACACTGCACCAAACTTACTCCAGGTTTAATATCTTGATAAATAAATGCAACAAGTATGGGGTCATAAGGACTAAAGAGGAGAACAATGTACTTTTTCTGAAAATTTTAAATGAAGAATGGTCACAACTGTCCATGTCAATTAAAGCCAATCAAAATCTTGAATCGTGGTCATTAACTGACATTTATGGCACCGTTGTTGCCCAAGAAAAAAGAAGTTGACAAACAAAAGACCAAAACCTCTTTAGGTTGACCTCTTGCCCTTGTGTCAAGATAACAAGAACTGAGACTCATACTTAGATGAAGATGAAGACATAAATGCTTTTTACTAAATCTTTTGCTTTGATAACTCATCAATTCAACAAGAAATTATTTGAAGGAATAAGAGATGATGGAGAAAGTAGAAGAAATCAAGAAAGAAGGAGATTTCAGAAAGAAGAATATCACCAAGAACCCAGATCCACTCTGCATAGTGATCAAAAGGGTATCCAGTAAAACCACCATGAAGCTCTTCAACAATATAGACCTCATCAACAATTTCACCAGAAGTATCCCCAACCTCAGAGATACTACAAACCACAATATCAAAATACAGAAGGAAATGTTGCTCTTCCAACAAATCAGAATGATGGAAGATGCTTCAAATGTGGCAAGCCAGGCCACTTCTCTACAAATTGTGAAGGTAGACTGATAAAAGATCAGGACTACTACAAGAAAAAATACAAATATAATGTCAGAGAAAGGGTTCTGGTAGCAGAAATGGAAGATTGGATTTCAGACTCAACCGGTGATGGAGCAGAAGAGCCAACCAACCTCTGTGGCATGGCCATTGCTGATGGTGATCAATCTGATGGATCATACCATGACTACACTGAAAAGGTAAATTCTCCATCTACCACTGAAAGTGATCTTGAAATGGATGTACTTAAACTTACAGATGAATATCAGAGTTAAAAGCAGAAACTCTTTGAAGAAAAAGAAAAGAGAAAACAAGTCACAAAAGACTTGCATTTTTATAAAAGAGAAAAGGATCTTCTGGAATCAGAAAAGAAAGAATTTTTTAATGAAAAATATGAGCTTGAAAAATATCAGAGAATTAAAGAAAAATCTTTCTCTGATAAGTACAAAGAGCTTGAAAAATTTTTAAAGGCTAAAGAAGAAGAAGTTAAAAAATGAGAGTATGAAAGGTTCAACTCTGTTGCTTTGACCAATTTTTTCCAAAAAGAAAAGGAAGTCTTACATCAATCTCTAAAGAGAAAAGAACTTCAAATTAAAAGTTATCAAGATGAACAAGATGTGCACATTAAAATCAACTCACAGATGGATACTTAAGGTTTAGGATTCAATGATTTGGATTCATTCACTAGAAAGAATAAAACTTCATTATCTTCCACTTTCTGCATAGGAAAGGTCCAGAAGCCTGATTTCCATCTCTGGAAAATTCTAATATCTTCAAGAGAGTTAAATCCTCAGAGGGATCAAAACTCAGAGCACTTAATTTCAAAAACATTTCATACTCTGAAACTAAGATAGATTCAAAACCTGTCTTGGAATCAAAGAAGGAAACTTTAAAAGATCACTTCATAAAACCTCAGAGCAATGATCCCAAAGAATTTTTTTAGTTTTGATTCTTTCATCACTCAAACACCAGAGGTCTCTGAAACAAGTATCTCTAAAGACAAAACTCAGAGGTCACTTAATCCAGAAGCACCTCTGTACTCTCCAAAGACAGATGAAGAAGTCAGAACCACTTTTGAAGAGGATATTAGAAGAGTTTACAAGGAAAATGTCATATATAATTACATAAAGAAATCTTGCATGAAAAAGATAATCAAAATTCCAAAACCCAGAGAGATTGTCAAAACTTCAGAGGTACTCACCTCTGATAGAGTAAACAGAGACTTTCTTGACTCTGACTCTGACTCTGACTCAGAGATTGATGAATAAATAATTTTTACCCCAGAGAAGGTGATTCATAAAAACAAACAGACTGTTGGTTCTGGAATTTTGAACATTCCAATTCATGTTTCAAAAGACGAACCCAACATACCAATCTATCCTAATTTTCTAGACATGTGTCTACAAGTCAAAACTTCTCTAGAGTTGGAAAAGGAATTAAAGGAAAATGCAAAAGGTAAAACTAACTCTTCTCAATTATATGCCTACAAACCCATCAAATTCACTCCTAAACAAAAAGGCAAATGGCAAGTAATTAACCATTCTGTTCCTAATTGTGCAGTGAGCAAATAGGAAAAGAAGATGTTTTGGGCCAAGAAAAAGAAACTTGAAAAGAAGGCCAAGAAATTTGAAGTAGTTAGGAATACTTGTAATATTCCTAGTGCTAGTTCAGACAAATTTCAAATGAAACATGTACCAACTGTGTTTAATAAAATCAAAAGCTTTGCTCCAACTTCATCTTGTTCAATTAATTGTAATTGCATCAATCTCCTGATTATGTTGAAGAATCATTTCAATGGTTCCCATTGTTTTCTTAATAAGTTTCAAAAGAAGAAAGCTCCAGAGACTAAACCTCAGAAGTAATAGAGAGACCAATTTGGCAAGGCATCAAAATATGGATTTCTAAAGACTGAAAAGAAAACCCCTAAGCCTAACAAAAATGGACCCGTTATGAGATGGGTACCTAAAACTTTTTAATCTGTCTTATAGAAACAACATATGCCCATCTGGTATTTAGATTCTTGATGCTCAAGGCATATGACTAGAGATAAGAAGTTGCTATCCTCTTTCGAAGAAAAATCTGGAGGAACACTAACTTTTGGGGACAACATGCAAGGTCAGATTATAGGATATGGGGAGTTGAGAATAGGAAATGTCTCTGTTTCCAAAGTTGCTTATGCTGATGGACTCAAGCATAACTTAATCAGCATAAGTCAACTCTATGACCATGGTTTTGATGTGAAATTTCAAGAAAAATATTGTTCATTGCTTCACTGAAAAACCGGTGAGGAAATGCTAAGAGCAGACAAAAAAGGTAATTTGTATAGAATGAACTTTATCAAACATACAGATACTGGTTCAGAGAAGCTTTGTCTTGTCTCTCTGGACAATGAGGATGTTTGGCTCTAGCATAAGAGTTCTCACATTTAAACTTTTCATCACTTGATAAGTTAGTTAAACTTAATTTGGTCAAGGGTCTACCATCTCTAAAGTTTAACAAAGACCATCTTTGTTCTGCATGTAAGATGGGAAAATTGAAAAGATCATCCCACAAGACCAAATGTGATAATAATTGTCCCAGACCTTTGCACATGTGTTGATCCAAACTCTCTCAGTGATTTGATAACGAACCTCTTCTATACTGAGTGAAAATTACGTTTTAATATGTATTAGTGTTTCACCATCAGCGATCAGACTGAGTCTGTTCAGTTATCGCTGATGACCTTTCTTGTAAACATTTCATATGTATTAATGTTTCACTATCAGTGATCAGACTGAGTCTGTTAAGTTATCGCTAATAGTTTCTGATGTAAACAGTTAACGTAATCCCTGAAGACAAGTTTTGCGTCAACAGATGTTCATAGCTGAATCAAAGACGAAACTGCTGAATAAAGACAAGTGTTGGGAACTGAAGATTTGTTTAAGTATGAAGATTTGCTAAAGTATGATTACAATTGCTAGTATATCATGATTACTACTGCTGAGATAGATTACTACTGCTAATCAAAGTTAATATTGCTTGAAGAAGTTACTACTACTAAGCAAAGTTAGTGCTGTTGGAGATTAGTACTGCTCAAAGTGGTTAATGCTGCTACAACATAATACTGCTTATGTGACAATTGTGGAAATCCATGCAGATCAAAGATTGAAGATAATTATGGAAGAATATACTGAAGATCTTTTATATTTTGTAGTTATCTTTTATTTTCAGTATATGTATAGACTTAGTTAGAATAGTTTATGAGAATACAATCATTCTAAGTTTTTGTTCTAAGAGAGAATTAACCTCAAGGTCTATAATCCTAATTCTAGATAAGTAGAATTCGTCTTGGTGAGTCTGTTCATCAAGATTGAGGTTTTGTGTGAAAGCTTGTAACTTTAATCATTCAATAAAGTTTACAAGTTGTGATTTCAGTTTTACTGTTCCATTGATAGTTGAATATTAAAGTGTTTTTCCGCAACTTCTTTAATATTGTTTCTGAGTGTTATTATTCTTGATAAGAATTAGATCCTGACAAGTGGTATCAGAGCCAAGTATTCTCAGAAACCTTCATTCATGATGGAAAACACAGGTGAATCAAATAGTACTTTTGTCTCAAAGGTTCCCATGCTCAAACCTAATGAGTTTGACATGTGGAAAATTCGGATCAAGCAGTACATCCTTCTTACAGACTGTTCTATGTGGGACATTGTTGAGAATGGTCCCTCTGCTGAAGGTAAAATTGGACAAGATGGCAGAAGACCACCTCCAAAAACTGATGGTGAGAAGAAAGTCAGACAGTTGGAGATGAAAGCCTTAAGCACCCTACTTTTGGCCATTCCTAATGAGTATCAACATCAGTTTCAATACTGCACAGATGCTCAGATTCTTTGGAATGCTTTAGAGAAGAGATTTGCTGGCACCAAGAGCACTAAGAGGAATCAAAGGGATATTCTCAAGAAGCAATATGAGAATTTTACATCTTCAAAGAATGAGTCTATGACTCAAACTTTTGACAGATTCAATAAGTTAATTGGTAAGTTGGCTACTGTTGGAGTACAGATGGAACAAGATTATGTCAATCGAAAGTTCCTTAGATCTCTTGGAGATGAATGGACCATGTACATTATTTCATTCAGACAGAATGATGAATTAGAAGAAAAAGAACTGGATGATCTGTACAATGATCTAAGAGTGTTTGAATCTGAGGTGGAAGCAAAGAAGAAGCCTACTGGATATGTTTATAATGCTGCACTCCTATCAGCATCAATTGATTCTACTGCTAACCCTTAATCAGTTAATACTGCCTGTGGAGTAAATCAAGAAAAAGGCAATGAATCTGTTTTTGAAGCCTTTCTTTCTAGCCATGGTAACTCTTCTTTAACCAATGATGACTTGGAGCAGCTTCATTCTGATGATCTTGAAGAGATGGATATCAAATGGCAGATGGCCATGCTTTCTATGAGGGTGAAGAAATTCATCAAGAGGACTGGGAGGAACAACTTCTCCCAAAGAAGAAAAGATGGAGCAGGCTTTGATAAGTCAAAGGTGGAATGCTACAAGTGTCATATGAAGGGACACTTTGCCAGGGAATGCAGAAGTGGAGTGTCTCACAACAACCACCAACAAGCACAGACTGGAAACTTTAACCAGAACAGAAACTCTGCTCAAGCTCTTGTTTCTCAACAAGGAATGGGGTTTGACTGGAGTGATCAAGCAGAAGAGGCCATTCAAAATCAAGCTCTCATGGTAGAGGTATCTGATCTCCCAACTGAGGTACTTTCTAATCTCTGTTCTCAAACTTGCATAGACACTGTTAAAAGGTACAGGGATCACAACCAGAATATGAGTGATGACCTTAAGAGGTTAGAAAAGGATAGAAAAGACTATGTGAGAATTGTTGAGAGGTTTGAGGAACAAATCAAAGTTTTCCAAGTCAATGAACTTCAACACACATATGATACAAATTACTGGAAGTGGGAGAAGAATGATCTAGAAATCCAACTGACAAAGTCCAAGGAGGAGAATGAAAAGTTGAGAGGAGAACTAGACAAGTTTAAGCTAGATGTGGAAAAGTTTTCATATGCCTCTAAAGCCATGGATTCAATTCTAAAGGTCCAAATCCATGATAAGCTTAAACTAGGAATTGGGTACAATACCACACCACCATCATACAACAACAACTACATCCCTCCTAAATCAGACTTGCTAGAGACCAAGGATAGAAAGGACTTGCATGTGGGAGCCACTAAGATAGATCCTTTAGATAAAGTAGTTGTTAAGGACAAGGCTGAGAAAGAAGCTGGAAAGGGTAAGGATAATAATGTGAATGTTGAGATTCCCTTAGAAAATAACATTCTTACCAATGAGGGTGGTGGAAGGGATTGGGTCAAATCTGATGTTGTAGAGAAGACTGAGGAAAAGTCCAAAAAGGTTCATTACAAGCAGACTACAGTTGTGAATCCTGTTCCTTGCAAACAGTGTGCATGTAATAAATCTGAGCCCCTAAAACAGGATAAAAGGAGGGGAAATCAAAGAAATTGGAATAATAAGTGGGCTCAGAAACAAGGAGTTGATCTGAGTAGAATCATCAGACCAAAACCTTGTTTCATATGTGGCAAATTGAATCATCTTGCTAAGCACTATTATTTTAATCCTATGAACCAAAGGATAAATTTTCAAAGATCTGTGCAAAAACCCTTTGGTTATAGGAAGAATGAAAGGAACCAAGTGTCTAAGAAAACTGTTAAATCTAAAAGCCACGTGAAGAAAAAGACTGTAAGAAAGAATGTCAAGATGTGGGTTCCCAAAAGCACTAAAACTGTTAGTACTGCTACCACAAATAGTGTTGCTGACAAAGATAGTGCTGCCAGAAGCAATACTACTGCTACCAATGTTAGTGCTGCTGAGAGTTTTATTACCTCTAAAACTAACATTGTTAGTACTTCTTCAAATGTTAATACTACTAACTCTGTTAGTGCTTCTAACAAGGTTA
The DNA here is from genome assembly GCA_954870635.1 of Arctium minus. Classification (NCBI taxonomy): domain Eukaryota; kingdom Viridiplantae; phylum Streptophyta; class Magnoliopsida; order Asterales; family Asteraceae; genus Arctium; species Arctium minus. The sequence goes on from OX941086.1 coordinate 37,713,019, forward strand.
GTACTGCTAAACCTGTTAGTACTTCTAAAATTAGTACTGCTTCTAGTGTTTGTGCTTCTAGACCAATCATCTTGACAAAGTACTCCAGTAAAGAGGATTCTAAATTTAAAAATCTCATCAAAAAGGAGTGTAAGTACTTTGATGAGAAAGGGAGGCCCAAGACCACTTTGGCTTGGCTTCCCAGTCAATACTAATTGATTTATCTAATGTGTAGGGCAACCAGCAGCTCAAGAGAAAGAGCATTTGGCATGTTTATAGTGGTTGCTCTAGGCACATGACAGGGAACATGTATTGCCTCAAGAATTTCAAGAAAATTGATGGAGGGCATGTTGCCTTTGGTAATACTCCATATGGAGGTAAGATTAGTGGTAAGGGTGATGTAACAAAAGGTAAGATGACCTTTGAGGATGTTTTCTATGTTGAGCAGTTAAGGTACAACCTGTTAAGTGTATCACAGGTTTGTGACAAAAAGCATAGTATATTATTCACTGATTCAGAATGCATTATCCTTGCTCCTGGATTCAAGGTAGTTGATGAAAAGATGATACTACTAAGAACTCCCAGAAAGGATAATGTCTATTGTTTGGATATGGAAAATGTTTCAACTGATTCATCCCTAAACTGTCTTGTTTCAAAAGCCTCTTTGGATGAATCATCACTTTGGCACAGAAGGATGTGTCACATGAACTTTAAAACAATGAATAAACTTGTTAAAAACAACCTTGTAAGAGGTTTGCCTTCAAAAGTCTTTTCATGTGATGATCATTGTGTTGCTTGTCTCAAAGGCAAACAACACAAAACTTCTCATAAGTCCAAAGAGTTGAACACAATTTCTTCTTCTCTTCAGTTGTTGCATATGGATCTGTTTGGTCCTACAAATGTTATGAGTATAGGTAAGAAATCATACTGCTTAGTGATTGTTGATGATTACTCTAGATTTACTTGGGTATATTTTCTAAGCACTAAGGATGAGACAAGTGGACTGATCAAATCCTTTATTCTAAGAATTGAAAACCAAACAAATCAAAAGGTAAAAGTCATTAGGTCAGACAATGGTACTGAATTTAAAAATCTTGACCTAAACACCTTTTGTGAGGAAAGAGGAATTGAGAGGCAATACAGTGCTCCTAGGAATCCACAACAAAATGGTGTTGCTGAGAGAAGGAATAGGACACTGATTGAAGCTGCTAGATGTCTATTAGCTGATTCAAATCTTCCAATTACTTTCTGGGCTGAAGCAGTTAATATTGCTTGCTATGTCCAAAACAGAGTTCTAGTAGTCAATCCTAAAAACAAGACACCATATGAACTTTTAAATAAAAGAAAACCATTTATTGGATTTTTCAAACCTTTTGGGTGTCTTGTACCATTCTCAATACCAAAACTCACTTAGGAAAGTTTGATAGCAAAGCAGATGATGGTTTTCTTGTTGGTTACTCATCTCAGAGTAAGGCCTACAGAGTATATAATTCTTCTTCTAGAATAATTGAGGAAAGTGACAATGTCAAATGCAATGAGAACACACCAAATCCTATTGGTTCAGGTCCTTAGTGGTTATTTGACATTGATTCACTAACTAACTCTTTGGGTTTCACTAGTGATGATCATGCAGGATCAGGAAGTAGAGGATCAGGGGAAGAACAAGTACAACATATTATTCCTCAGTCTATGATCGTTCCATTACCTACAATGGACCATGTTGAAATCTGTGAAAAGGAGGCTGTTGCTGAACCAATTCAGAGTGAAGAAGAAAGAAGAGATGAGGAGATTTTAGAGCATGAAGAGCCAGAAGCAGCTGATGTGATTCCCTCAGCTGACTTAAATTTAGATGTGGGAATTAATGAATAACCTAGTCTTCAGACAAGAACTCAGAAGAATCATCCTCCTGAGCTGGTAATAGGAGACATCACTTCTCCTTTGATGACTAGGAATCAAAGCAGACTTCAAGATTTGCAGGATCAGCAGCTTACAGTGCTCTCTTGCTTTCTATCCCAGATTGAGCCTAAGAAGGCTTATAAAGCTATGAAAGATTCAAGTTGGATAGAATCCATGCAAGAAGAGTTTCTACAGTTCAAATTGCAAGATGTTTGGGACTTGGTGGACCTTCCTCAAGGTCATAGAGCAATTGGCACCAAGTGGATTTTCAGAAATAAAAAGGATGAGAGAGGAATAGTAATTAGGAACAAAGCAAGGCTTGTGGCACAAGGGTACACTAGGAAGAAGGCATAGATTATGAGGAAATATTTGCTCCAGTGGCAAGGGTAGAGGCAATTAGGCTGTTTCTAGCCTATGCCACATTTATGAAGTTCAAAGTATACCAGATGTATGTGAAGAGTGCCTTTCTGTATGGAACAATTGATGAAGAAGTATATGTCTATCAGCCCCCTGGATTTGAGAATCCATCATATCCTAATAGAGTATACAAACTGAAGAAAGCTCTCTATGGTCTACATCAAGCCCCAAGAGCATGGTATGATACTCTGTCTACCTATCTCTTGGAAAATGGGTTTGAAACAGGAATTATTGACAAAACCCTTTTCATTAGAAGAAGTAAGAAGGACAAACCCTTGATAGTCACTGAAGAGGTTATTCGCATCTGTCTACGACTAGACGATGCTCCAGGTATCACCTCTATCTCTAATGAGGATTTATTTGCCAATCTCTGAAGAATGGGGTATGGAGGCCCTCTGGGTGTCTTCAAATTTTCAAAAGCTAAATTTTCACCCCAATGGCGTTTCTTTGTGCATACTCTTTTGCACTGTATTTCTCGAAAAACTACTGGATGGAGTGAGTTCAGTAGTACCATTGCTTATGCTTTAGTCTGCTTGTCCACTGCCAGAAAGTATAATTTCTCAAAAATGATTTTCAATGACCTTGTGTCAAACTTGGAGAATAAAAACAATTTCTATATGTATCCAAGATTTGTCCAGGCAGTTATCACCACTGAATTGACGGATATGCCTCAATTTGATGAGGTATATGTACCTAAAATCCCCAAGGCAAGGTCTTTTCAAATATGAAGAGATCTACCATGGACTCGGAAGGAGTTGACACCCCATTGTTCTCTACAATGATGGTGTTGTCCCACAATCAAGAAGGTATGGCATCAGGGTTAGGGCCTTCTCTAGACCATCCTACTGAGAGACAATCCCAACCATCAATCACTATATCAATCCCTTAGTCCCTTCTTCAAAAACCAACTTCACCCATCACCCATACTTACATAAGGAAAAAGGTAAAGAAGGCTCCTTCTCTTCTTGTACCTTCACCCACAAAGCCTTTAAGCCCTCTAATGGATAATTCTCCATTAGAGAATATCTATAGGGAAACCACAAGGGTGTCTCCCAACCCCAAGGAGGTGCTCACTGAGGAGATGCATGAGCATATTGGTGAGAAGGCTGCCACTACTCCTGCTAGCACAGAGGAGGTCAGTGGTAACATCAATAAGACCTTCCCTATGGCAACTTTGAATGAGCAATCATTCAAAGGTCCCAGGTGCCAAGAACCCAAGGGGGTAGCAGGTGCTTCTGCTAGGCAGAAGACCTATACTACTAAAAGATCCAAGGATCCTTCAAGGGTGGTAAACACACCCAAAGGAGGTGAGGACAGATATAACTACCAAGAATTGATGGATACAATGGGCAACATTAATCTAGATGTCATGAAACAGGGAGCAGATATAGAGGAGATGAAATTGGTAATTCTTTCTCAACAAGTGCAGATTACCAAATTGAAGAAGTTAGTGAAAAAGTTGGTGCAGAAAAGAAAAAGAAAACAGAATGTCCTGAAGAAGAGGGGAGATGCTTTCAAAAAGGGGGAGAAACAAGATCATGGGGAGAAACAAGATCATGGGGAGAAACTCCGTACTAGTTGTATGGAAGTTCAATTTGAGGGGGAGCAGAATAGGGAAACAGAAAACAAAGAAGCAGAAACTAGTAAAGCAGCAGTAACAGAAAAAGCACAAGCAGCAGTAACAGAGCTATCTGTTGAAGAGATAGAAATAGCAGAAACCCTTCTAAAGGCCAAAACAGACACTCCCAAGGCTACTCAAAAGGCCAAAGGAGTGGTCATTAAAGAAGGAGGCCTTGAGCAGAAAAGAAAAGAAATCAGTGAGGCAAAATTGAAGAGGAAAGGAAAGGCCAAGGTGGATGAATCTGCAAAACAACCAAAGAAGCTAAAACAGATTGAACTAGATGAGGAATTGACAAAGAAGTTGCAGGCTGAGATACAACAAGAAGAAGAGACTCAACAGGACAAAGATAGGCAGATTGCTCTAGATCTGTCTACTAAGCAGAATGAGGAGTATCAAAAGAGTCTGAAAATTGCAGCTGAGGCCAAGAAAAGATCAGTGAAAGCATCCAAGCACAGAATGCCTGTAAAGACTCTGAAAAGAGAGACGTAATCTCAATATCCAACAACCCTTCCCTAAGGAAACCACTCCTTCAAAGGAAAAGGATGAAGAAAAGAAGGAAGAGCCTATTGCTGTGGAAGTTAAATCTGCAAAAAGAGTGAAAACTCTAGCCTCCAAGAAACAGTCCAAAAATCCAAGGGTTGATGAAGTAGAAAAGGAGACAGAACCATCTGTTGCAGGAAATACAGAGCAATCAAGTCAAAGTGCACAACAACCAAGTCAATCTAATGTGCATTTTGAGCTTTACATGACTGTAAAGATGATGAACCAGTACAAGCTGATCCCATTTCCATGAAAGCACCTGAAATCATCTTTTGGGATATCCTGGAAGATCAAAGAAAAAAAAAACTTCAGGATTAAGAGAATGGGAGACATATATGAAGTGTATTCTACTTGGGGAAGAATCATCAGAAGTTGTTCAAGATCAGATCTAGAAGAGATGTTTAAGGTTGGAATGAGTCTATATGAAAAGGAGCTGACAGGAGAAGAAATGAGCTTAATCAGATTAGCCACGGAGTACTTGTGTATGATGTTTGATCCTAGCAAAGTTTAACATGTGATCAGAGATTTGCATCTAGAGAATAAATTCCAAAGAATAGAAAATTGGATGATATTTGAAAGGTGTGGAGTCTATGTCATCACTGTAGACAGAGCTTATAATGAGTACTACTTGGTTGATAAGATCTATGATCACAGCAAGGTCAAACTGCAAGCAATGTTGAATGCCAAGCTTACATGTTCAAAGGATTCAGAAATGGCAAAGATTGTGGTAAGCAGAATCATCAATCAAAGCTTGGGTTTGGATCCTAATCTAGGGGTGTAAACCTAGGTTTTGAAAGCATCTTGAAGACCTTATCTAAAGAACTTAACTTCTCTTTCTAAAAGTCTAGTTAGGGGGAGATTGTTGGGAACTGAAGATTTGCTTATGTATGATTACTACTACTGAGACAGATTACTACTGCTAATCAAGGTTAATACTGCTTGAAGAAGTTACTACTGCTAAGCAGAGTTAGTGCTGTTGGAGATTAGTATTGCTCAGAGTGGTTAATGCTGCTACAACTTAATACTGCTTATGTGATAATTGTGAAAATCCGTGCAGATCAAAGATTGAAGATAATTATGGAAGAATATACTAAAGATCTTTTATATTTTCTAGTTATGTTTTATTTTCAGTATATGTATAGACTTAGTTAGAATAGTTTATGAGAATACAATCATTCTAAGTTTTTGTTCTAAGAGAGAATTAACCTCAAGGTCTATAATCCTAATTCTAGAGAAGTAGAATTCGTCTTGGTGAGTACGTTCATCAAGATTGAGGTTTTGTGTGAAAGCTTGTAACTTTAATCATTCAATAAAGTTTACAAGTTGTGATTTCTGTTTTACTGTTCCATTGATAGTTGAATATTAACGTGTTTTTCCGCAATTTCTTTAATATTGTTTCTGAGTGTTATTATTCTTGTTAAGAATTAAATCCTGACAACAAGTCTACTAGTGATCTGATGTGGATATCAGCGAAGCAAAGACAACTCTACTCATACGCGAAGAAACCTGAGGAAAGGCTTCAGCGATAGCTGAACTTCTTTGTATCTCTGAAGGAAGAGATATTCAGCGATCAAACGATCACGTAGCTTATGCCTCAAGTCTCTTTTGTCTTACCTTGCACAACCAGTACGATGTGTCAGAACGGACATGTCTCTGCCAGAATTTGTACAACAACTCTGTCAACTACACTGTTCATGATACGGCCGAAAGCATGTATGCCAAAAGTCAGACTCCCAAAGCCAATCAATGAAGGACAGGTGTAAAGTGCCCTGCCATGCATTTAATGTATAGGGTATAAATAGAAAGATTACCTCTTCATCTGAAGAGTGTGCTCTATTCTTAAACCTCCATGGAAACCCTTGTTTTCTATACTTCTCCAATCCCCCATTCTCTATATTCTTGTGCAACCATCTTAGTGTTTTCTTAAGTTTGTTTAGATTGAGTTCTACATAATCTTATTCCGCAACAGACTTGTAAAATGTGTTTGATTTATCAATAAACAATTTATTAAATTTAAATTATGTGTTCGTATTCAACCCCCCCCCCCCCCCCCCCGTTCTACAAACTTGTTAAGCACCTCCGGGACCAACAAGTGGTATTAGAGCAGACTATTTAATCTGATAAACAAGATATTGCTTTATTCTTTTCCTTGCTATTCTAAAATGGCACTTAACACAAACACAAACTATTATGATAATGGTTCACTTTCTAAACCTCCTCGATTTAGCAGAGATAACTTCTCTCTCTGGAAAAATCGAATGATACTATTTCTTGAAGGTGCAGATCCCACTATCCCTGAGTATGTAGAAAACGGACCCTATGAACTAGTCTAAATTATAGTTGTCGTTCTAGCTACTGCCACCACTCCATTTATTCATGAATGCTATATTGCTAAATAAATCAGACAATGGAGTGATGAGGACAAAAAGAAGGTTGGTATCGATGCAAGGGCAAAGACCATTATCTCTGTGGGTCTGCCTGATGAAGTTTTCCATTCCATCATGCATCTTAAAACTTCTAAAGAAATGTGGGAAACCATATGTGTTCAATATGAAGGCACCACTGAAATCCAAGAGACTCGAAAGATTAACTTGGTAAGACAATATGAAAGTTTTATCGCTGGTAAGAATGAATCTCTCTCTGATGTTCATCAGCGGTTTAACTGCTTAATCATTGATCTAAGAACCGTTCGTAGGACCTATTCTAATTCTGAGGTCCTAACAAAATTCTTAGAATGTCTTCTTGAATGCTGGGGCAGTTACTCAATTTGTGTCAAGCTGACAAAAGACTTAAATTCTCTTTCTCTCAGCACCTTGTATGAAATATTGCTTAACTACGAGCAATCAAACCTTTTGAATAAGAATCTTGTAAAAGATTCTAACGACTCCAAAAGCACTCCTGTTGCTTTAGTCTCTTTAGAGATAATTCCATCTCAGCGATCTACTCTCACCATCACTAAGTTAGATTCTGAATCTGAGGATCTATCAGACACTGATCTTTCAGAGTTTGATGAGTCCTTAGCACTCTTGACAAACTCTTTCAAGAGATTTGCAAGAAAGAGCAATTTCAAAAGAAATAAGCCTCTCTTTCTCACTGACAAGCCAAAATCAACCCCTGTTGATAAGGCTACTGCTACTTGCTTTAACTGTGAAAAGATTGGACACTTTGCAAGTGAGTGCAGGTCGAAGATAGTCTTCAAACCTTCTACCTCTAGAAGATCCAGCGATGACAAGTACCTAAAGCTGAAAGAGAAATATCAAAAGCTGAAAAGCTACAAGCGAAAAGGTAAAGGTCTTATTGCTGAAGAACATGACTGGGCTGAATCAGAATAATCAAGTTATGATGAAGAAGAAGTCGCTAATCTCTGCCTCATGGCTGAGATTAAAGAAGAAGTGGAAGAACCAACTGAAACTTCTATGAGCTATATATCATCTCAGGTATCTATCTCTACTAATCCCTCTCTACCTGAAGTTGATGTGCTGATGATTATTCTTTACAATGCTCTAAACGGCAAATCTCTAGCTGAATGCAAAAACAATGATTTAACTGAACAGCAGGAAAAATGCCATGAAAAGATCAGAGAACTGACACTTTTAGAGGAAAGTTTGAAAGATCAAGTTGTTGTAAATAAAATCATCAGCATAGAACGCGAACAAGCCATCGCTGCTCTAAAAGCAGAAAAGGCTACTGTTGAAAAATGGTGTAATTCTTCAACAAAGATCACTAAGATAATAAACGCTCAAACTCCTGGTGGTGATAAAACCGGTCTTAGTTTTTGGAAACCACAAGATTAGCCTAAAGAAGACTGTTCCATGCTTAAGTTTGGAACGTTTGTCACTTCTATCTCTGACACTTCTTATAATCAGTTTTATCCTTATTCTTCTAATTCTATCCCTGAGGAAAAATCCAAAGGCTCTAAGTCTGCGAATAAAGGAAAATCCATTCTTCGTCCTCAGAAGGCTTCCAAGAAAGCAAAGCTGAAAGTTCCATCTAAACCTTCAGCGAATCAATCTTCTAGCTCCGTGATAGAAATCTTTGATCTTTGTCCTCCAAAGCTAAAGATTGATCTTAAGCCAAAGAGATCTGAAGAAATAAAAATTCCTCCCATATCTCATGAGAAAAGCATTCTTGGAGCTGGACCCGCTCATCTTAAATTCTCAAAACCTTCTACTTCTGGTCCAAAAACCACATTCAAATATAGAAAATGCTATCACTGTGAATTTACTGACCATATTGCAAGCAAATGTCCAACTGCCACTAAAGCTGATAAAACAGCTAAAGTGAAGATAAATGCCTCTAAGGCTGAGAAGATCATCAAAGCTGAAAAATCTACCAAGGTGATGAATACCACTAAGGTTAAGAAATTAACCAAAGTGAAGATTACCACTGAAGTTGAATCTTCATCTGCTGTGAAGATTTCTGAACCTTCCATCTCCACTAACCTCAAAGGACCCAGTGAAAAATGGGTACCAAACAAAGCTTAATCTTCCTTATGTTTGCAGGGATCAAAGGGCATCTGCTATCTCGATAGTGGATGTTCTCGTCACATGACAGGACAAAAAGACATGCTCACTAAATACAAGGAAGAGAAAGGTCCCTCTTTGACCTTCAGTGGAAATAGAAAAGGATATACCCGAGGGTTTGGTGTCCTCAGCAATGGGACAACTACCTTCAGAAGAGTCGCGTATGTAGATGGACTGAAGCACAATCTTCTGAGCATCAGTTAGCTATGTGATAAAGACTATGAAGTTCGATTTTACAAGAAAGCATGTTCAGTGGTAAATGAGAAAGGAAAACTTGCTCTCAGTGGTTATCGCAGAGAAAATGTCTATGTAATAGATATGGACTCTACTATCACTAGAAACGTATGTTTTCTCTCTAAAGCCTCTTCTGATGTCAACTGGCTATGGCACAAAAGGCTCTCTCGTCTAAATTTCAAAACCCTGAATTCTCTCTCTTCTAAGGAACTGGTTTCTGGTCTTCCTCAGCACTCATATGCTAAAGAATCTCTCTGCTCAGCATGTGAAAAAGGAAAACAGACAAAAGCTAGTTTCAAGTCTAAACAAGTTTCCTCAGTGACAAGTCCTCTTCAGCACTTACATATGGATCTGTTTGGCCCTGTCAACATCCAATCAATAGCTGGAAAGAAATATACGCTTGTCATTGTAGATGAATACTCTCGCTACACCTGGGTTATCTTTCTTCGCTGCAAGAGTGATACTCCAGAAGAACTAATATCTTTTGTTAAAAAGATGGAAGTGTTGAATAATCTCACTGTTCGTTCAATAAGAAGTGATCATGGAACTGAATTCAAAAACAGTTCTCTGAACATTTTCTTTGAGAATAAAGGAATCTCTCATAACTTCTCTTCAGTGAGAACACCTCAGCAAAATGGAGTCACTAAAAGAAGAAACAGAACGATCATTGAAGCTGCTAGATCAATGCTCAACGATTCTCACCTCCTTACTCAATTTTGGGCTGAAGCTGTAAACACTGCATGTTTTACTCAAAACAGATCGCTGATAGTAAAGCGATTTGGAAAGACAACTTATGAACTTTTTCATGGAAGAAAGCCTTCTATCAGCTTTCTTCATATCTTTGGTTGTCAGTGCTTTATTTTAAACAACAAAGATCAGCTTGGAAAGTTCGACCCAAAAGCTGATGATGGAATATTTCTAGGATATTCCTGCATCTCCAAAGCCTACAGAGTTTTCAACAAAAGAAGACAATCTGTGGAAGAAACCATCCATGTCACCTTTGATGAAACTCGCTCAGCGAATTCTAAACAAATCGCTGACAATGAAGAGTTAAATGCTTGGATGTTTTCTCACTACAGAGAAACATAACCTTTCTTCTCAAACTATCAGCATTCAGATCCTCCAACTGCTGATGATGATCCAAACATCATACCTCCTAACGCTGAATCCAACTCATGGATCTCAGCAGATCCTCTAAACACACTTCCACCATCAGATCCATCTTTGTCTGAACACCACTTAGAAAACAATGGTTTGTCTGACTCTCAACAGTTGATAGCTGATGAGCCTCAAGCTTCCTCATCAGTGAACATTCCCATTGTTGATCCAACCTCTGAAATGAGCGATCATGCTCCTGCTCAGCGATGGACCAGAGATCACCCCATAGACCAAATTCTTGGTGATCCCGATGCAGGTATTCAGACACGACAAAGTTCAGGTAATATCTGTCTCTATGTCAATTTTATTTCTTTAATAGAGCCAAAGAAGGCTGATGATGCCCTCAGAGATCCAAACTGGGTCAGCGCTATGCAAGAAGAGCTGACTGAGTTTTCTCGCAACAAAGTTTGGAATCTCATTCCTAAACCATCTGACAAAACTGTTATAGGCAGCAAATGGGTGTTTAGAAACAAGTTAGATGAACATGGAACTGTAACCCTCAACAAGGCTCGACTTGTTGCTCAGGGATACATACAAGAGGAAGGTATAGACTATGATGAAACCTTTGCCCCTGTGGCTAGGCTCGAAGCAATTCGACTATTCTTAGCCTATGCAGTTTATAAAGACTTCATTGTTTATCAAATGGATGTAAAATCAGCGTTCCAAAATGGAAAGCTGAATGAAGAAATCTATGTAGAACAACCCCCAGGGTTTTATGACCCTTGTTAGAGCATAAATATGTTGGATTCAAGATCATAAAGATTGAAGACAAAAGTTCAAGAAGTCAAAGCTGGAAAAGTCAACTCTCATCAAAGTCAAAGTCTTTTGTTAATAAAGTCAAAGTCAATGTAATTTGTATTTTGTTTCTTTGTAATTGTCAAGGGTATAAATAGTCTTTGTTTGTCTTTGAAATCAGATGTACACGAATTAGAGAAGAGGCTATTGTAAACATTTCTAGTGAGAGAGTTTAGAGAGAGAAAGTTGTGAAATTGTAATATTTGTTGTTTGAGTCAATGAATATGAATTCGATTCTCATCTTGATTGTTTGTAGCAATTAGAACTTGAATATTAGGACTATCAACCCTAAGTATCCAAATTATGTATATAAATTGGATAAGTCTTTCTATGGTCTAAAACAACCCCCTCGTGCTTGGTATGACACTCTCTCATCTTTTCTTATCTCTGAAAATTTTGAACGTGGCAAAATTGAAAATACATTATTTTTCAAAAAGATAAAAGGTCATATTATTCTTGTACAAATATATGTCGATGATATCATATTTGGTTCTACTAACCCATCTCTATGTACTCGCTTCGCTGAAAGAATGTAGAAAGAATACAAAATGAGTATGATGGGTGAGCTGACATATTTTCTTGGTATTCAGATTAAACAATCTGACAAAGGTACTTTTATCAACCAAGGTAAGTATGTTAAAGACATGCTGAAGAAGTTTGATCTAACACAAACTTCAGCGATGAAGACTCCTATGGTCATAGTCTAATAGTTGTATCTTACAGCGAGCCGACCTGACATTATGTACTCTACTTGTTTATGTGCACGCTATCAATCTGAACCCTAGGAATCCCATCTGATCGTTGTTAAGCGAATTTTCAGATATCTGAAAGGAACTCCTAACCTCGGTCTTTGGTATCCCAAAGACTCAGGGTTCGATCTTACAGGATATTCCGATAGTGATTTTGCAGGTTGTAAACTTGATCGAAAGAGTACCACTGGTGGATGTCAACTCCTAGGAGGAAACCTGGTAAGCTGGACGAGCAAAAAGCAAAAATTCAGTGTCCACTTCCACAGCTGAAGCTGAATACGTAGCCGTTGGAAGTTGTTGTGCTCAGGTCTTATGGATGAGAAATCAACTATTAGACTATGACCATCAGCTATCAAAGATTCCAATCTAGTGCTGTCCCTATAGCAAACAATCCAGTGCTACATTCAAAAATGAAACACATAGAGATCAGATATCACTTTATTAGAGATGATGTGATGAATGGTGATATTGGACTTCATTTCATCCCTACTGACTATCAACTTGCTGATTTATTCACCAAACCTATTGATGAGACAAGATTCAACTTTCTCATCAGTGAGCTTGGAATGTTGAATCTTGAAGAGTAAATCTTCAGCGTTCATGCATTATGTCAGTGATTATAAGTTCCCCTTTATCATTCTATTTCTAATTAAAATTATGACTCTCAAGTATGTTCTCTTACTCTCAATCACTGAATCTTCATTCAGTAAGACGTTTAAAAATAAAACTTTGATCACTGAAGTTTTCTTCAAATGATTAAAATCTTTTTGATAAACAAAATCTATCACTGCCATTTTTTTTCAGTGATCCTTCTGAACTAAAAATCAATCTCTGAATTTTCAACAGGGATTCTTTCAAAGGAAAATTGTTGGATCATAAATTGTATTCAAGATTAAAGTTAAAGTTAAGGGTTTAAATTGCAATTGTGTTAAAGTTAATTAGAGGGTCTAATTTGTAATAAGTTAATAGTTATTTGTTGTTGGGCCCAAGCCCATTAGGCATTAGGCCTAAGTATTAAAGTTTTTAGTTATTTGTTTGTTTGTCTCATCAGGACTCGATCTTCATTGGTAAAAATGAGCGATACTATTCTCACCGGAGAATAAGTAATCATGGCTTTTGAATACTTAAGTTCAAAACCCGTACTCAAATGTTTTCTTCTAATAGGATGCTTAAATGATAACATCTTTTATAGAAGTTTTTGATTTGAGGGGGAGCTAATTGTTATATCTCTTAGAAGGAGGAGATAAATATGATTTTTATTATCATTGTCATATTTTTCTGATTAAATTGATTTTTTTACAGGTATCGAGGGGGAGGATATCTGAGTTTTTGTTTTTGATACTTCACTGAAAATATTCATTTTAGGGGGAGTACAGGATTCTTTTTTACAGGTATCGAGGGGGAGGATATCTGAGTTTTTGTTTTTGATACTTCACTGAAAATATTCATTTTAGGGGGAGTACAGGATTCTGATTTACAGGTATATATTTCTAATCCTTACACTTTATCACTTGTTGAAAGATGAACAACTTTCACCTGTGAAAAATGGTTTCTTAAATGTTCAAACCACTTCCTATTCTTCAAAGATTTTCATGAATTATGAAGTGTGATTTTAAATGATTTTTGGATACTTATTAGCCAAAGAGCTTAATTGCAAACTCTTTTTTGTTTGAGGGGGAGAATCGTATTGTCAAACATCTTATATGTTTTGACTTCTCCAAAAAAAATTATTCTTCATGTTTGTATTCCTTTGTGCTTTCATGTACAAAAGATTGTTGAACAACATGTTCTTTTAGGAAAATACAAGGGATTCAGTGTGAGTGCTTCACAGAACTTCCATGGATTCACGATAACCAGTGTTTCCTACCCCGTAAGTATTCCCTGAGTGATTGAGGGGAGAGGGGTCAAAATAATTGAGTGTTGGTGTATGAAGAAGTAAATGGAAAAGAGAGATTGGTTAGAAGTGAGAATTAAAAGAAAGAGGGTGAGAGAACAGAGTAAAAGAATATCAGACTCTGCACCAAACTTCTTTCTGAGCCGGGCAACCACATAATCTATTGTTTCACAATCTTTGGTGAACAATATTGAAAAAGGCAACTAGCCCATGTCATATCTTGCATATAACCCCACCAGCTACTCATTATTTTCTCAAAAAGAGAATGTTTCACATTTTATAGGGAAGCAGCACATATGCTATTGGTTCTTCATTTGGAAGATACTAATATTGAAAAAGAAGGAAAGTTGCCCCACCTTCGAACCCTTTCTCATGCACATTGAGTCTTTGTATAATTTGTTGCTGTCTCAACAAGTTTACATAATTTGAGCCTAAATTGAAAAGCAATCATCTGTGCTTAATTATTTCGTACACATGTACAAGCACACAGAAGTTTGTTTTCTATCAGAACGTTCATAGATAACCATGTGTTATTCGATGATTGAATGGAAGTCCTGGGGAGCCAACATCAAAACCAGCTCCTTATATAGTAACTTTGTGTTACTCAGTAACTTTGTGTTACTGACAGGCATTTCAACTGAGTCATTTGTTGACTCAGGGTTACCACATTTAATTTGAAAAGATTGAAATAATCACTTTCTCCATTTGGAGAAACTGCTCTTATTTCCACACAGGGATCTATACATGAAGACAATGCTAAATTGAAGTCTATAATGACAAGGGGGAGATTGTTCTGATATGTTTTGATGATGATGATTCTCACCACTCATTAAAAAGGGGGAGAATAATCAAATAGGGAGAATAGATATCAAAGTGTGTGAGCTTATTTGAAGTTTATTTGAAGTCTGACTGAAGATGATCGTCAGAGACACTGAGACACTTCATTTGAAGATGATTTGAAGATGAAGACTATGTAAAGATACAAGTTTTGAAGTTGTCATTGTTATATCAGATACAGTTTTCAAACGTCATATCCAAAGATATCTGAAGTTTTCAAGAAAAGTGAAGACCCGAAGACTATTGCCATTTTTTTTTAATCTTGAATCCAAAGGGGGAGATTGTTGGATCATAAATTGTATTCAAGATTAAAGTTAAATTTAAGGGTTTAAATTGCAATTGTGTTAAAGTTAATTAGAGGGTCTAATTTGTAATAAGTTAATAGTTATTAGTTGTTGGGCCCAAGCCCATTAGGCATTAGGCCTAAGTATAAATAGTTTTTAGTTATTAGATTTTAGGGTTAATCCTCATTATTATTTTCATAATCATAATTTAGAGAGGAGCCGTAATCTGTAATTGCAATGAAGGTATCAAGAACACACACAAGGTTTTCACTGTTTATTCAAGGGATTGTGGTATGTTATTCTGATCATTTATCTCTTGATTTATATTGTGTGGTGTGTTTGTTTATCAACTAGATAATCTGGGTTCAACAAAAACCGATCTCTGACTTTTCTTTAGAGATAATTTCAAAAAGGACAAATGAAACGTTTTTTTCTCTCCTATGACGTCATTTGAACCGGCAATCCACGACATGCCTTTCTCTGACACGTTCGTCCGTTGCCCTTCTATCCAATCAACTTCGTGAGACGTGTCCATGTCATGATGAACATTTGTTTTCCCGCCTCTCTCTCTCTCTCCTACTCTCAAACGTATAAAAAGAATGTTTTTCCATTCTTATCATTTTACGCTTTTTGGAAATCCTTTTGAGCAAGAAATTCTCCCTCAAGCATTCTCTCTCAAAAAATTTCAAGCATCTGCATCATCCTCATTCAAGATCACCAGGTTACTTTGATCTTATTCTTATTTCTATCTTGTTAATAAACTCCATTTATGTTCCATCATTATGGGTTTTCTATAAGATTTTATATCCTATAAAATCATTTTTTTTATTTTATTCTTTCAAAACCTTTGATTTTCTCACCATTTTAATCTTCAAATATGTTGGTTTTTCTATGTGTCTTTCCTCAAATAGAAAATGGTAAAACCTTCTTTATTTTTAGACTAAACTTTTCTTCTACTCTTCTTTGTTTTCATATTCAGAAATGGCTCAATCCGCTCTTGTTGCTTCTAAGAACGTCAAGTTCGCCATCACTGACTCTGAAGTTCCCAAGAACAACCATCTTGGACGCCTAGACTTCGATGGAATCAAATACCCACACCTTGTGGATGCTGCTAAACTCCTGAAGCAATCTTGCATTGCTTACGCTCTAAATGTGGATCCCAAGCCATCCAAAACTCTACTCCAACAGTTTTGGTTCACAGCTGACGAATCCACCATCATCAACAAGAAAGGTGACCAGGTTCCTGCCCTTTCTTTCTACACTAACCTAGGACCAGGAATGATGACCGCTTTCAGCTTGAGGAAGGCTCTCAGGTTTCCTGACAAACCCAAGAGTGGGTTTGACGCTCTTCCCACTGACGCTGAACTCATCCAGTTTCTGGATGATATGGAGTATTGTTGGGACAACAAGCCACGAACAACTATCCCCAACAAGCGGCTGACTCTTATCAAGAAGGCGAACATGCCTTATTAGCTGAACTTTATCTTTTGTCACTTCATTCAGTGCATGAGTGGGAAAAGTGGTTCACTTGATCAGTCCAGCATGGTTCAACTCCAGATGGCCTACTCAGTGATCGCTGGTAAAAAACTTTGACTTTGCCACCACTATCTTTGACGGTCTCAGGTCAAAGATAGAGAAGACGGAAAGGGATCCCAAGATCCCATATGTACGGTTCATCTGTGCATATCTGAAGTTTTTCTACGCCAACTCTTACCCCACTACTCCTGATGGCTCCTTCGCCAAAGTGGGTCAGGGTTCACTAGAGGTCAAACCGCTGGACAACGAGGTAAGTATCTCTACCCTATGCTCTTGTCTCTCTCTCCACACTTATTCTACTTTAGCGGCCATGCAGGAGGTTCCTTCTTCTGCTATCCCTGCCGCTACCACCGCTTCAAAATGTCCATCAACTAGTTCCTTTGGTCCTTCGAAGAAGGACAAAGTGACTAAGGAGACAAGTGCCACTAGTTCAAGGCCTGAGGAAGTTTCTCGACAAACTTCCTTGGATGATTTCGTGGTTCTCTCCTCCACATCTGCAGCTGTGATCACATCAAACGTGCCAGCGATCTCGGTCGTTATCACAACAACAGTGACTCAACCTGAAAACTCAGTTCTTCAATCAACTGAGGTACCTTCTCAACCCAAACTTCTTCTATCCCTGTTACTAGTCCTCCAATCTTTTTGGTCTCTAACCCTTCATCTCACTTGCAGCAACCTCATGTTGCATTTTTAGGACCTGATGCTCAAAACTTTGAAAGAGACATGCAATTTTTCAAGATGTTTGAATCATCAGGTATACCTAAACCCGCCTATACCACTCCCATCTCTCCATCTAAGCCTGTTACTCAGAAACTAACTTTTATTTCAGGTCCTAGTTTGGCAACTGTTGACTCGAATGTCAACAGTTTGGGTGAAAAGGTGGTTTCTCTCACCACCTCCATCAATGAATCCACCAGCGCCGTCAATACCGCTGGTGAAGAGCTGAAGCACTTGACAGCTACCTGCTCCACCAAAGCTGAAGCCTCACAAATATCATCTCTTTAGGGGGAGCTCTCCAAAGTCAAGGAGGATACTCAACTTCTTCAGGGACGCTTTGATTCTTTAAGCAACGACGTCCAAGGATTATCTGTGAAGATCGATTCCTGCACCTCTCTGCTTCAACAGGTTCTTGGGAAGCTGAATCAACCAGCTCCGACTATTTCCCCTTCTTTCACAGAGGCTGATCGCACCTCTCTGAACGTAGCTGTTGAATTCATTCATCAAGCTACTTCAGACATCCCTGTGATTAAAGGGCGCCTGGAAAGTATGGAGGCTGAAGTCCAAAAATTGGCCACTGCACAACCTTCCTATCCAACCAAAGATCTCTCCCTTGATGATAATGTCAAAGAGGGGGAGAAGGATGCTGAAGAAAATATAGAGGAGGAGGAAGCTGCAGCTGAGGTTCAACAGGAAGAACCTCCCTCTCATGTTAAGGGGGAGAAGGTTGCTGACAAATGCCCTCCTTCTTTCAAAGACTTAGTCGATGAAGAAGAATAGGAGGAGGATGAAGAAGAGGAAGATCTTGATCTTCAAGATCAGGATGAAGAGCAACCTCATCAAGAAAATGATGATGATGACGATGAAAAAGATCAGTCCTTATGGTGTTCTGCAGCCATCACATCTTCAGTGATAACTTTGAAAGAAGTTGTCACAGCAGGGGGGAGTCATGAAACATCCTCAGGAACCCCTTCCCAAAGCAAATCCAAGGGTGCAGTTGCTAAGGGAAGCAGAAGACAGTTTCACTATCTGAGGAGAATCCTTCTCAGGTATGCCTTTCACTTGTTCCCATATCCTTCTATAAATTCCCTACCCCTGTTTTCTTCTAGCCTTTATCTTCCTTCTTCCCAAAATAAACACTAACTTTGTATCTTTCTATTTTTTGACCAGACAGTTCTCTCCTCTGCTTAAGGGTAAAGAGCTACAAATAATCACAGCTCCCATAGCTGATGAAGAAATAATCCTAATCTCTGTAAATGAGATTGATGAAGAAGAAGAAGAATCCCTGCAACATCCAGGAAGGCCCTCTAGACCATCTCACTGGTCAGAGAAAGAGATGAAGAGAAGAACAGAGTTGATGTCTCATCTAGAGAAACAACGGCTGAAGGTCCCTACTCAATCAACAGATCTAGAGTTCCTGACTGAAGCTGAAATCGAAGAATTTGTCAGGGATGAGAAGCTGATAGCTCATTGTCTAAGAGATGCCTCTCTTCCTCTCAAAATTCAGTCCTCTCAAGTCAAAGACAAAAAGCTGAAAAAGAAACCAGTGGAAGTCCAGACTGCTCTATTGAAAGAGATTGAAGAGGAGCGCTCAAAAGAACTACCGATCAGTGATAACACAGTCGATTGGTGCAAGCATAAAGTCGACTATCGCTCTGACCCAATGAAGATCGTAGCAGTTGTTATCTCAGAGAGAAAGAAGAATTACAAAGCTTCTGTCACAATGGAGATTACCAGAGAGGATGGAAGCTGCAAGGCTATGTTCTTTTCAAAGCTGGAAAGCTTCGGCTACATGGAATGGCTTGAGTTCAAAGATGCGCTGAAGAAATCGAAGTCAATCTACAGAGGCTATGTTGAAGGGATAAATGATGCTCTCATCAACAGAGTCGCTGCAATCCTAAAGGTGTCATCTGCTCTTCCTTCTAAGCCAAAGCAAATCAAAAGAAAGCCTGTCTCCTCCTCGTCTGAAAATGTCGTTGTGATAAGAAATGAATCCTCCATCAAATTCTCAAGAGAAGCTCTGTTTGGTCCTCCTCCTGATCTTTCAGTTCTCGATCTATCTCTGCCCCCATGGTGGACCATATGTTGCAGGACAAGTACTTAAAGAACCTTTTGGAATCTTATTCAGAGATGATGAGGAACAACTCAGATTCCAAAGAGTCTCTGAGATTCCTATCTGTACCCTCAGCCATCTCAAGGATCTCCTATGCTTATGGTGTGACTTTTCTCCTTCTGCTGAACCGATCAAGGCAATCATCAGTCAAGAATCTTCAGATCGAAGGCAAAAAGGAGAAGAAATACCTGAGTATATGATCAATCCTCCAAAATCTTCTTTAGATAGCTGATAGATTAGTTTCCTATTTCTTGTAATCTATTAGTAAAACTTACAATAGTTAGTTCCTCACTTGTACTTGTAATTTTCATATCTTGTAGTTCTATCTCTAAATTAATGAAAATTTCAGTGACGTACTTAACTCTATCAGTATTGTAAAAGATCCCTAAAAATAGTAATTGGGACATGTATGTTATGAGTCCTAATTATTCCTTTATTTTGAACTATAAAGTAATTTTCTTCAGTTACTTTGTTATTATCAAATAGGGGAGATTGTTGATCCAAACTCTCTCAGTGATTTGATAACGACCCTCTTCTATACTGAGTGAAAATTACGTTTTAATATGTATTAGTGTTTCACCATCAGCGATGAGACGGAGTCTCTTCAGTTATCGCTGATGACCTTTCTTGTAAACATTTCATATGTATTAGTGTTTCACTATCAGCGATCAGACTGAGTCTGTTCAGTTATCGCTGATAGTTTCTGATGTAAACAGTTAACGTAATCCCTGAAGACAAGTTTCGCGTCAACAGATGTTCATAGCTGAATCGAAGACGAAGTTGCTGAACAAAGACAAGTCTACTAGTGATCTTATGCTTATATCAGTGAAGCAAAGACAACTCTACTCATACGTGAAGAAACCTGAGGAAAAGCTTCAGCGATAGCTGAACTTCTTTGTATCTCTGAAGGAAGAGAAATTCAGTGATCAAACGATCACGTAGCTTATGCCTCAAGTCTCTTTTGTCTTACCTTGCACAACCAGTACGATGTGTCATAACGGACATGTCTCTGCCACAATTCATACAACAACTCTATCAATTACACTGTTCATGATACGGCCGAAAGCATGTCTCCCAAAAGTCAGACTCTGAAAGCCAATCAATGAAGGACACATGTAAAGTGCCTTGCCATGAATTTAATGCATAGGGTATAAATAGAAAGATTACCTCTTCATCTGAAGAGTGTTCTCTATTCTTAAACCTCCATAGAAATCCTTGTTTTCTATACTTCTCCAATCCCCCATTCTCTATATTCTTGTGCAACCATCTTAGTGTTTTCTTAAGTTTGTTTAGATTGAGTTCTACTTAATCTTATTCCGCAACAGACTTGTAAATTGTGTTTGATTTATCAATAAACAATTTAGTAAACTTTAAATTATGTGTTTGTATTCAACCCCCCCCTTCTACAAACTTGTTAAGTACCTCTGGGACCAACAACATGCTTCATGTTGACCTCTGTGGTCCCATTTCTCTACAAAGTCTGTGTGGCAAAAAGTATATTCTTGTACTCATAGATGAATACTCAAGATATACTTGTATCGAATTCATCAGAGCCAAATCTAATGTACCTGGGATTCTGATAACTTTGTTAAGAAGATTACAAGTTCTGTTCAACAGCAACGTTCAAAAGCTGAGAAGTGCCAATGGAACAGAGTTCAGAAATGCCAAAATAAATTCTTATCTTTCAAAGGAAGGCATTACTCCAAACTTCTCTGCAGCAAGAACACCTCAACAAAATAGTGTTGTTGAGAGAAAGAATAGAACACTTGTTGAAGCTGCAAGAACAATGCTTGCAGGATCTGATCTTCCAAATAAATTTTATGCTGAAGCAGTGTCAACAACATGCTTTACTCAAAGCAGAGCTCTAATTGTCAAAAGATTCAAGAAAACTGCTTATGAACTCATTAACAACAGAAAACCAAATGTCAAATATTTTCATGTTTTTGGGTGCAGGTGCTATATCTTGAATGACAGAGATCATCTTGGTAAGTTTGACAAAAAGGCAGATGAAGGTAAATTCATTGCTCATTCCTTAATCTCAAAAGCCTTCAAAGTGTTCAATCTCAGAACCAAGACTATCCAAGAAAGCATCACTATTTCTTTTGATGAAACTAGAAGCTCTGATAATCAGAATGATCCCTCCACAATAAAGAAAGTATTTGAATCATCAAAGCTCAGAGTGTTAGAACTCAACAAGATATTTGAAGACTTCTTTGATGATGATGATAACTCTAAATTCATATTCAGAGATATTTATAGAGCACCATCAGAAGAACCACAGACATCAGGTACTATTCTTACTGGTCCATCTGACAACACACCTTCTACTTCACTCAATGCAGGTCCAGTTGAAACGTCAAGACCAAATAATGAAGAACAAGAATCTTCAGAAGAAGAAGGTGAACCAGAGACATCTGAATAAACTCCAGAGCCACCATCACCATCTCTGGAGATATCCTCAGAGCCTTTGAACAACACTACAGAAATGCAACACCCTATCATCTCTGAAGCTCAAACACCACCATACATTCCTGCTCCAATCTCAAGATGGATAGAGGATCACCCCCATGATCAGATCATAGGATCTCCCTCGGATGGTGTCAAGACCAGATCTGCCACCATCAATGAATGCTTCTTTGCCAATTTCTTATGCATGATTGAACCTAAAAAGATAAATGAAGCTCTTGCATATCCAAATTGGATTAATATTATGCAAGATGAGCTTCAAGAGCTTGAAAGAAATAAAGTTTGGACCCTCGTTCCCCTTCCTAAAGGAAATTTTGCAATTGGAACCAAATGGGTTTTCAGAAACAAAAAGGATGAAGATGGCATAATCATCAGAAACAAAGGTAGATTGGTTACTAAGGGATATTGACAAGAAGAAGGCATTGATTATGATGAAACCTTTGCACCTATGGCTAATCTAGAAGCAATCAGAATCTTCTTAGCCTATGTTGTACACAAAGGGTTTAAAGTGTATCAAACAGATGTAAAATCTGCCTTTCTTAATGGCAAACTCAATGAAGAAGTCTATGTCCAACAACCACCTGGATTTGAAAGTGCAGAGTTTCCAGACCATGTTTATCATCTTGATAAAGCTTTGTATGGCTTTAAACAAGCCTCGGAGCATGGTATGGAACTCTGTCCACCTTTCTGATTGAAAATGTATTTGAAAAAAGGAACTATTGATACCACACTGTTCATCAAGAGGTATACAATTGAACTACTTTTAGCACAAATATATGTTGATGATATTATCTTTGGGTCTACAAACCAAAAGTACTGTGATAAGTTTTCAGAGTTGATGAAGAGTGAATTTGAAATGAGTTTCATATGGGAATTAACTTTCGTCCTAGGACTTCAAGTAAAACAAACATCAGAGGGAACTTTTATAAATCAAGACAAATATGTCTATGATATTTTGAAAAAGTAAAACTCAATGATTCAACTCCTATGAGAACTCCTATTGCCATTGGAGTCAAACATGACTCTGATTCTTCACGGAAATCTGTGGATGTTAAAACCTACAGAGGCATGATAGGTTCACTTTTATACTTAACTGCAAGTAGACCTGATATAATGTTTGCAACCTGTGTCTGTGATAGATATCAAGCTAATCCAAAGGAATCTCACTTATCTATAGTAAAGAGAATGTTTAGATACCTCAGAGGCACACCATCTCTTGGTCTCTGCTATCCAAAACTCTCTGGTTTTGAACTAACAACTTACACAGATGCAGATCATGTAGGATGCAAGTTAGACAGGAAAAGTACCTCTGGATATTGTCAACTTTTGGGAAACAAGCTAGTGAGTTGGTCATCCAAGAAGCAAAAGTGTGTGTCCACTTCTACAGCAGAAGCAGAATATGTTGCTGCTGCTAGTTGTTGTTCACAAATAATATGGATGCGAACTCAACTCAGAGACTATGGTCTTGAATTTAACAGAATTCCCATCTTGTGTGACTCCAGAAGTGCTATTGTTATCTCTGCTAATCCAGTGCAACATTCCAAGACAAAGCACATTGATGTCAGGTATCATTTCCTCAAAAATCATGTTGAAAAGGAACAATTAAGATGTATTTTGTTCCAACTGATCTACAACTTGCTGATATTTTTACAAAATCTTTAGATGAACGACGGTTCAATTTCTTAATCAGCAAGTTGGGCATGCTAAATATGTCTACTTAACCTCAAAAATACATCAGAGCCTCTAACATCCTGAAGTAGCATATTTTAGACTTCAGAGCCTCTGATATTCACTTTAGAGTCTCTGATATTCTAAAGCATGTTCAAAATCATCCCCATTTTGTACACCTAAGCACAATCCAAGGGGGAGAGTCAATAAGAAACCATCATTAGTCAAGGTGGAGCAAGAAATAGTGGTTGGTAATAAATCCAAGCTTCAGAGCCTCTGATGCTCATATCAGAGTCTCTGCTCGTATCTCTGATACTCAAATCAAAGCCTTCGATATTTTATCAGAAGATTATTTCACAAGGGAATGCAAAACAAATGAACTCTCAATAAAAAGAGCCTCTGACAAACTGAGTCAAAAGCATCATGTTCGCATCATATTTTATTTAGAGCAATTTCTTATATCATTTATTTCTAAGACTTCAGAACCTCTGAACTCTCCTACACTTGTGATATCTCAGATTATTTTTCAATAAAATAATCTTTTCTAGAAGATAATGTGAAAAGTTTGTACAGTCAGCACACATGGTAATTTATATTCAAATATTTACAATTCTATCAACCACTACGATTTTTTGCAACTACTCACTTGAGTGTTGCAGTTTCCAAATACACGTGCCACCATAAGGAAAAGAGTAAGGTCGAATGACATCAACCTAAAAGGTCTATTCCTCTCCATTTCACCTTTTTACACTCGAGTGTTACTTTTCTAAATTGGGCTATAAAATCAATTTTATATCCGGATTTTCATTTCTCACGCGCACAACCTCTCTCGAGTTATTTTCCCTCTCAAGAACTTCATCTTCTTCACTAAGCTTTCCTCCATGGCTCAACCTGCAACTTCTTCTGAGTGGTGCAAACTCATTCCAAAATCTGGGGAACAATTTCACATCCATCGATTCCCCTTTAAGGACAACAATCACATGGTGAAGCTTGATTCACCAAATTCGAAGCTGCCTATCATCTCATTTGTGAGTTTCTCGCAAACTGCGAACTCACACACGCTCTCACAGCCACCACCACTGAAGTTCCATTGACCTTCGTTGAAGAATGGTTCTCCTCAAGCCACTATAGTGAAGCCCACAATGGTATTATTGGTTAGTTCGAAGTATCTGAAGCTATCAAATGCCAAGTCCTTCTTACCCCTGCTGTCCTTCGTGATGTGATATACTTATTTAAGCCTGAGGAACTAGAAATTCCCAGATTTGAACGATGACCCACTTCTGAAAACGCAATCCAGTTTTTAAATTCTTAGGGTACAACACTGACATTACTCGATTGAGTAAATTTAAAAGACAACATTTGCCACCCATTTGGAATTTCATGTTCTCTGTTCTAAATTGAACTTTGACCTGCAAGATTGGTAGTATGAACCAAACAACCCCTGAGATTTTGACCATAATGTATGCTTTATTTTTCAATCGAAACAACGATATGGCAGAGATCTTTTATGAACAATTTTTAATTGCCATTGAGAAAAAGAATAAGTGTTTGGCAAAGATCCAGAGCAACTACAAGCTTCCACCACTGTTCCTTCAATCTCATTTCCACGGTTTCTTGCGTTGATTATTAAGGCTGACATTGACCGCCTTCAGATCCTTACTTATGCGGATCAAAGCAAAACCCCATTCTACATCATGAACAATTTCAAACCCACCATACTTCAGAAGGTTATCTAGACACAAGAAGGATACCACAAACCATGTTGAACCAGGTAAATCCTCAATCTCAAGCCCTAGCCTCTTATCTTGGTGTTGCACAAGGAGTAGTTACAGTTCTGGGAACCCCAACACATAGGTTCTAATCCAATGAGTGAGGGACAGAGTGATTCTGCTTCAGAATGATCCAAGGACCTGAACTACAGAGCACTCTTTGAAGGGAGGAACTAGAGGGTATCCCTTTCAGAGAAACTGTAGTCGAGATTAACGATAGTGTATCT
Source organism: Arctium minus (assembly GCA_954870635.1). Classification (NCBI taxonomy): domain Eukaryota; kingdom Viridiplantae; phylum Streptophyta; class Magnoliopsida; order Asterales; family Asteraceae; genus Arctium; species Arctium minus. The sequence continues at coordinate 37,738,442 of OX941086.1, forward strand.
GAGGAGGCCATCGATGAGGGAGCTAAAGGAATATCTTCAAGAGCTAGAGAAGAGAGTAGTTCTTCTAGCTCTAAACGGATTAAGACATAATCCACTTCAGGGACTAGCTCTGAGGATTCTGAGAGGAGAGAGTCCCCTCTGGAATGTGTGAATCCAGAGCGTTCAACCCACTTAGAAGCCGAGAGCTCGGTAAGGATAGAAAAAGATGCCCTAGCGCACATATATTTTAGGACTCCCTCGCTAAATCCAAATGCAAGCACACCATCTAGCCATCATGATCCAGATGTTGCGACTATTGAAGCAAAGGTGCACACCTCGAACCAGAACCAGCTAGCTGCTTCAGAAGTACTTATTTCCACCTCTGAAGTACACAAGCCAAGGTAAACCTCAATTCTGGATAAGTCCTCCCAAAAAGACTTAGCCATTGAACAGAAAAGTGCTCTTTTACCCCGGAGTATGACAGAACAACCCACACAGAATGACCTATTTGGATCACATAATCAACTCCCACATCCACTTCCATTTCTCTGAATCTGAGGAGGACGAATTGGAAGAGGACAGAACGCTCAGAGATGCATCAAATATGCATCAAGGACAGAGTGGAAGTCCTTCTAGAGACATAAACAAGCAATCTTTGACTGAAGGCTCCTCAGAACTTGAGGAAAAATTGGCAGCATGTGTTGTTGCCAAGTTACCCTTCTCTGATTTCCTCACTAAGATAGAGTTCACAAGTTTCTGTGAAGAGATCAGAGGCTCCTTGAATAAGCCTAAACTTAAAAGTATTGATGGCTCAGAGACCTTTGCCCTTATCTCTGAAAATAACAATCTTAAGGCAGAGGTTTCCTCTCTGAAGACCCAACTCTCTGATTCCTCTCAACGAATTCAAGAGCTGGAACAACAACTAAAGGAATAGATGATAGCCACTCCAAAGCCAAAACAATAGTGTTGCATCTCTCTATGACTTACAAATAGAGGTGACGGATCTGAAGATTACTATATCTACCTCCACATCGCAGCTTCAAGGCTTGGAAACTCAAACCATGTCTAGTTCAAACTTGATTCAAAAAGAGCTTCAGAGTTTCCACATAGAGATGGCCAACAACATAGAGTCATTAGCACCTCAAATTTCCCTATCTTCAGAGCAAATGGCTTCTCTCTATGAACATATCAAATCTACCATCTCTGCATCTCTACCTGCTGCTTCTATCTCAAAGGATCTGGTCACCAAAGCTGATCTTCAAGACTTTTCCAAGATTGTAACAAGTAAAATGCTCACTGTCTCGAGCAAATTCGTTGCCACAGAAGGCCAGCAGACAAAGATTGTTCAGAATATACTTCAGAGTGCCCTATCTCCAGAAAGGGACTCGAAGCTAAAGAGGAAAGTACCAGAGACTTCTTGTGCTGAGGAGGCAAAGAAGAGAGCAAAGTTTGATGATTCTGATGATGAACATCATGATGACAAACCTCAAGGCTCATCGAAATATCAAAAGGGGGAGAAGCAAGGATCACTAAGAGCAGAAGAAGCAAGTGGCTCTACTTCCCCCTCCTCCTCTGCACACAAACAACATGGAGCTCAAGACTCAAGTGAACCAGAGAGGCATCCCACCTCTACTGATGACCAACATTCAGAGAAAATCGCTGCTCTAGAAGATAAGGATGAAGAATTAGTGGACTATTCCAGCTCTCCTTCAGAAGATGCCTTCTCCTCCCATGAACGCCCACAAATAATCATGAGAGATGGATTTGAGAGTGACTCAGAAGATGAAGAAGTTTCTACTAAGAAAGTGGAGTACACGTATCTACATGCTCAACCTCACCAGATTAATATATCAGAGGCCGAGCATCAGAATGAAGACAATGCACAGATAAATGTGGTGATCTATTCTTCAATCAATGAGACTCCACCATCATCACGAACAATCCAAGGAAAAGAACCAAAGACAACTACTCAACAGTCGTCTACTAATGCAACAATGATTGATGATGAACAAGTACCTCCAACCTCAGAAGCTGGAAGATCAACATCAGATGTACGTGTTCAGAGATCAAACATTGGAATTCCTGCATTTTCCAGATTCACAAAGCCTCCAGAGTTTCTTACCACCGAAGAAAAGGCTTCAATAGAAGATACTTTTAGGTACCTTTATTGTGAATTCAATATAGAAGACAGATTGACGTTTCCTCTGAACCCAAGGATCAGAGAAGGCATGGATGAGATAGAAAAGAGGTTCATAAAAGACAAAACAAGCCAAAAAAGAGATGTTCTCTCAGAGCACCCCATCCTCGAAATCAACAAGGTTTCTGAGAAGAAATATGGCTACAACAAAATTGTCTATAGGAATTATGAGGTCATTCGTTCAGATCCTCAAGTCTACCTGTTAGCCCCAAATCTGAACCAATGAAAGTATTGAAAATAACTCAGTCTTCAACTAAAGACTTTCTATAGTCAGTCTGAAGAAAGCAAGTCTGTCTCTGAAGTCAGTTCAGAGTCAGTCTGAAGAAAGCAAGTCTGTCTCTAATGTCAGTTCAGAGTCAGTCTCGGAGAAAGCAAGTCTATCTCTGAAGTCAGTTCAGAGACAGTCTCACGGAAAGACATCAGAGAGCTCCTCATCAGAGATCCTAACTCAGAGCTCTGAAGATGTTAACTCTGAATTTCTTGACAAAGAAGAACAGATGACACGTCATATAAGTGATAAGATTTACTTTCTATAGTAGGTCACTGTTCAAGCATGCTTCTATTTGTCAGATAAGTACACTATTTACTTTATGATCCTATAAATAGGACCATCACCTTATTATTCAAAGTGTGCTTAAGAAGTCTTATAACTGATAATATAAGTTGAATATTTTATTCAAAGAATATCTTGTTTTATCTATTATCTGCTTTATGAACTGTGATATTTGAATCTCCTTTGATATTAAACTATATTGCTTCCGCTGTTATTACTCTTATTGTTTATATCATTGGTGTGAGATTAAATCTGGGATCCAACAATTGGTATCAGATCCTTCTTTGTTTTCTAAACAAAGAAAGATCGCATCTGCATACTCGGATAGATTTACATCTCATTGATTCTAACTTTCAATATTTGTGCATGTTCATATAAACCTGGTTTATTAAAGAACACCATATGCTTAAGATGTGATAGTAAATCACTGTTCAATACAAAAAGCATCAGTTCTTCAAATCTTCATTTTTTTTCAAAAATGGCAAACTCAAGCATAAGTGCCATTTATACAGCTGGGTCATTAACAAAACCTCCTACACTTTTAAGGGATGAATATCCCCAATGGAAGATAAGGATGGTAAATTTCTTAGAAGGTATGGACAAGGATCTTTTTAGATCAGTGAACGTTGGACCTCACATTCCAATGGTGTTGGTACCAAGAGTTCCTGCAACAGCAGATACTGCTGAAATACCTGCATATTATGCAACAGCAGATACTACTGATGAAGAAACTAATATCATGGATAATTACTCAAAAGCTGTTAGATTACTTACAATGGCCATTCCCAATGATATCTTTCAAGAAGTTGATTCTTGTAAAACTGCAAAAGAGATATGGGATCAGTTGTTAAATCAACTTGAAGGAGGCCTACAAACCCAGAAAAATAGAAGAAATCTATGCATCAATGAATATCATGATTTTCATGCTCTACCAGAAGAAATATTACACCAAACTTACTCAAGATTCAATATTCTTATCAACAAATGCAGAAAGTTTGGAGTGATAAGAACAAAAGAGGAAAACAATGTTTTTTCTTGAAAAGCTTAAATGAAGAATGGTCACAACTGTCCATGTCTATACAAGCCAATCAAGATCTTGAGTCATGGTCATTAACTGACATTTATGGCACTCTTGTTGCACATGAAAAGGAAGTTATGAAGCAAAAATCAAAACTGTCTTTAGGTGGACCCCTTGCACTTATTTTAAAACAAATTTCAAAAGAAAACAACTGTGAAGAGTCACAAAAAGGTTTGGAAACAAAAAGAAGATCCAAAAAGGTCCTAATGGCAGAAGAAAATCATTCAGATTCAGACTCAGAAGATGATATAAATGCCTTCGCCAAATCTCTTGCATTAATCACTCATCAATTTAACAAGAAATTTGGCAAGAAAGTATTTGAAGGAAGGAGCGAGAATGAAGAAAGAAGAAATCCTAAAAGAAGATTTCAACAAGAAGGTGTCATATTTCAACAAGAACCCAGATTCACTCCGTATAGTGATGAAAAGGGTACAAACTTCAACAACAATGATGCAACTAAACAATCAAGACCTAAACAACCATTTCAACCAAGGTATCCACTGCCACAGAGATACTTCAAACCTCAAGAACAGAAGCCAGAGACAAGTACTGCCACTCTTCCAACAAATCAAAATGATGGAAGATGTTTCAGATGTGGAAAACTAGGCCATTTCTCTGCAAACTGCAGAGGAAAAATTGTCAAAGATCAAGATTACTACAAGAACAAATACAAGTACAACGTAAAAGAAAGAGTTCTTATAGCAGAAATAGAAGACTGGCTATCAGACTCAACAAGCGACGGCGAGGAAGAACCTACCAATCTCTGTGGTATGGCTTTTTCAGATGGAAATCAAACTGATGGAGCATCAGAAGACAACTCTGAAAAGGTAAACTCTCCTTACACCTCTGATAGTGATCCTGAAATAGATGCTTTTAAACTAATTAATGAACTTCAAGATCTAGAGCAAAAGTTTCTTGAAGAGAAAAAGAAAAGAGAGCAAGTGACAAAAGAGCTCATCTTTTTCAAAAGAGAAAAGAATCTTCTGGAATCAGAAAAGAAAGAATGTTTTCTTGAAAAAAACAAACTTGAAGAAACTCACAAGCAAAAAGAAAAATCATTTTCAGAAGAGATAAGAAAATTTGAGAAAGTTTTAAAAGGAAAAGAAGAAGAAGTAAAAAAATCTGAGTATGAAAGGCTCAATTCTATTGCCTTAACCAAATTTTTTCAAAAGAAAAGAGAAATCCTACATCAATCTCTAGATAGAAAAAATCTTCGAATTAAAAGCTATGTTAATGCACAAGGTGTTTTCGACAAAATAAAAACTCAAATGGACTCTCAAGGGCTGGGATTCATTGAGTTGAATTCATTCACTGGATTGGAGAAAACTTCACTTTCTTCCACTTTCCATATGGGAAAGGTCCAAAGCTTTAAGGATACATCTCTGAACAATTTCAAAAGAATGAAAACATCAGAGGGATAAAAAACAAGAGCTTTGATTTTCAAAAATATTACATACTCTGAAGTAAAAAACTTTCAAAAGTCTGTGTTACAGATAAAAAGAGAAACTTCAGAGGTACTCTTCACAAAACCTGAAAGCAATGATCCCAAAGAAATTTTCAGATTTGATGCTTTCATCTCAAATGAATCAGAGACATCTGAACCAAGTACCTCTGATACAAGTACTTCTGAAAATGAATCTCAGAGTTCACTTAATCCGTATGCCCCTCTGTATTCACCAAAGTCAGATGAAAACATCAGAACTACATTTGAAGATGATGTTAAAAAGATATGGAAAGAAAATGTCATGGAAGACTTAAAAAGAAAAGAAAGCATGAAACGGATCATTAAAGTCTCTAGAACAAAAGAATTTAAAAAACCAATAGAGGTAGCTATCTCTATTGAAACTAAGAGAGACTTTCTTGACTCTGATTCAGAATCTGATCAAGAGATTGATGAACGGATTTTTTGTAAACCAGAGAATGTAATTCACAAAAAGATAGAAACTGTTGGCTCTCGTATTTTGAATGTTCCAATTTCAATTTTGAAAACCAAAACCAGAATACCAATAAGTCCTGATTTTGCAAATATGTGTTTACAAGCAAAAACGTCTCTGGAACTTGAAAAAGAATTACAAGAAAAGGCAAAGAATAAAACAAACACTTCTAAATCTTACACCTATAAAACAATAAAATTCTCTCCTGAACAAAAAGGCAAATGGACAAAAATTAACCATGTTGATCCTGTTTGTGCAGTAAGCAACAAAGAAAAGAAGATGTTTTTGATCAAGAAAAAGCAACTTGAAAAGAAGACTGTCTTTCAAGCAAAAAGGAAAGAAGTAGTTAGAGATACATGTAATATTCCTAGTGCTAGTTTTAAAAGAAGTCAAAATGTAACAAATGATTTTAATAAAAAGAAAAACTTTGCTCCTACTTCTTCTTGTTCTTTTAATTGCAACTGCATTCATCTCTTGATAAAATTGAAAAATCATGTCAAGGGATCACATTGTCTTCTAAATCAATCTCTAAAAAATATATCAGAGACAAAATTTCAAAAGAAGACAAGTAACGGCAAGACATCAAAAGATGAGATGCCAAAAAGTCATACAAAACCACCAAAGTCTAACATAAAAGGACCCATAATGAGATGGGTACCTAAGAAACAATAATTTGTCTTGCAGAATCAGTCAATGCCAATCTGGTACTTTGATTCTGGATGTTCAAGGCATATGACTGGAAATAAGGAACTGCTATCCTCATTCAAAGCAAAATCTGGAGGAGCAGTTACTTTTGGAGACAATGTGTAAGGACAGATTAAAGGATATGGTGAGTTATCAAGAGGAAATGTTTCAGTATCAAAGGTTGCTTATGTGGATGGATTAAAACACAATCTGATCAGCATAAGTCAACTTTGTGATCATGGTTTTGATGTGAAATTTCAAAGAAAATATTGTTCACTTGTCCACTCAGAATCAGGTCAAGAATTACTCAGAGCAGACAGAAAAGGTAACCTCTACAAAATGAATTTTACCAAAACCAATGACACTGATTCCGAGAAACTTTGTCTTGTATCTCTGAATAGTGAGGAAGTCTGGCTCTGGCATAAAACGTTTTCACATCTAAACTTTTCCTCACTTGATAAATTAGTTAAACTTAATTTGGTTAAGGGATTACCATCTCTGAAGTTTAACAAAGATCATCTTTGTTCTGCTTGTGAAATGGGAAAAATGAAAAGATCTTCCCATAAAACCAAAAGTGAAAAGAACTGTCCTAGACCTCTGCACATGCTACATGTGGACCTCTGTGGTCCTATCTCTGTACAGAGTCTAGCAGGTAAGAAATACATTTTGGTTCTGATTGATGAATTTTCCAGATTCACATGGATAGAATTCATCAGAGTCAAATCTGATGTACCAGATATATTGATAAGATTGTTGAAAAGATTACAGGTTCTATTTAGTAGCAAAGTTCAGAAACTAAGAAGTGATAATGGAACTGAGTTCAAAAATGCCAAAATCAATTCTTATCTATTAGAGGAAGGCATTACTCCTAACTTTTCTGCAGCAAGAACCCCTCAGCAAAATGGAGTAGTTGAAAGGAAGAACAGAACACTTGTTGAAGTTGCAAGAACAATGCTTGCTGGATCTGATCTTTCAACAAATTTTTGGGCAGAAGCAGTGGCAACAGCCTGCTTTACTCAAAATAGAGCTACAATTGTCAAGAGATTTCAGAAAACATCCTATGAACTAATTAACAATAGGAAACCTAATGTTAAATATTTTCATGTTTTTGGATGCAGATGTTACATTCTGAACGATAGAGAATCTCTTGGAAAGTTTGACAAGAAAGCTGATGAGGGCAAATTCATTGGATATTCATTAGCCTCAAAAGATTTCAGAGTGTTCAATCTTAGAACAAGGACCATCCAAGAAAGCATCAATATCACTTTTGATGACAATAAAAGCTCTGAACAACAAGAAAGTCTCTCAACACCTATCTCTGAATCATCAAGATAATCTAAATTAAACAGAATATTTGAAGATTTATTTGTTGAAGATAACCCAGAAGTTATCTTCAGAGATAGACCAAGAGAAAATTCAGAAGGACCCCAAGAAACAGGTATAACCCTTTCTGGACCCCAAGAAATAGGTACACCTTCTGCTTCAGCAAATTCAGATCAGCAAAGTGAATCAGAAGAAGCTGAAGATCAAAAAGAGGATGATCAAGGAGTGTCTGAAGTAACTCCAGAAACAAATAGTGAAGAAATTCAAGAATCTTTTTCACCATCTCGGGAAACAACTTCGGAACCTCTGAACAGCACAACAGAGATGTCACCGACTGTCATCTCTGAAACTCAAACTCTACCCCAAATTTTTGCTCCAATCTCAAGATGGACAAAAGATAATCCAATTGATCAAATAATTGGATCCTCATCAGAAGGAGTTAAAACAAGATCTGCAACAATCAATGAATGCTTCTACGTAAATTTTTTGAGCATTATTGAACCAAAGAAGGTAAAAGAAGTTCTTGAAGATCCATATTGGATTTTTGCAATGCAGGATGAACTTCAAGAGTTTGTAAGAAACAAAGTCTGGACCCTAGTTCCCCTTCCCAAAGGAAAATTTGCAATTGGAACAAAATGGGTTTTCAGAAACAAAAATGATGAGGATGGAATAATAATCAGGAACAAAGCCAGGTTGGTTGCTAAAGGATATTGCCAAGAAGAAGGTATTGATTATGATGAAACCTTTGCACCTGTAGCTAGGCTAGAAGCAATCAGAATCTTCTTAGCCTATGCTGCACACAAAGGATTCAAAGTTTATCAAATGGATGTTAAATCTGCCTTTCTACATGGTAAATTAAATGAAGAAGTTTATGTCCAGCAACCACCTGGATTTGAAAGTACAGAGTTTCCTAATCATGTTTATTATTTGGATAAGGCTCTGTATGGACTTAAACAAGCTCCAAGAGCTTGGTATGCAACTCTGTCTACTTATCTGATTAAAAATGGATTTGACAATGGCACAATTGATACAACTTTATTCATCAAAAGGTACAAAAATGAGATGCTATTAGTACAAATTTATGTTGATGACATTATATTTGGCTCTACAAATCAAAAGTATTGTGACAAGTTTTTAGAGTTGATGAAGAGTGAATTTGAGATGAGCCTCATGGGAGAATTAACTTTCTTTCTGGGCTTACAAGTAAAACAAACTTCAGAAGGCACTTTCGTAAGTCAAACTAAATATGTCTCTGAAATTTTAAAAAAAATACAAACTCAATGATTCAACTTCTATGAAAACGCCTCTAGCCACCGGAGTCAAACTTGACTCTGATCCTTCAGGACAATCTGTGGATTTAACAACCTACAGAGGCATGATAGGTTCACTATTATACTTAACTGCAAGTAGGCCTAACATAATGTTTGCAACATGTCTTTGTGCTATATATCAAGCAAATCCAAAAGAATCTCATTTATCTGTTGTCAAAAGAATTTTCAGATACCTGAGAGGGTCACCCTCATTAGGCCTCTGGTATCCAAAACTCTCTAGTTTTGATCTAACAGCTTACACTGATGCAGATCATGCAGGTTGTAAGCTTGATAGAAAAAGTACCTCTGGGTGCTGTCAGTTATTGGGCAATAAGCTGGTAAGTTGGTCATCAAAGAAACAAAACTGTGTTTCAACTTCAACTGTAGAGGCAGAATATGTTGTTGCTGCTAGTTGTTGCTCTCAAGTAATATGGATGAAAACTCAGCTCAGAGATTATGGCCAACAATATGAAAGAATACCCATTCTCTGTGATTCAAAAAGTGTCATAGCCATCTCTGCCAATCCAGTACAGCATTCAAAGACAAAGCACATAGATGTAAGGTATCATTTCTTAAAAGATCATGTTGAAAGGGGAACAATAGAAATGTATTTTGTACCAACTGAACTCCAACTTGCTGATATTTTAACAAAAGCTTTAGATGAACGAAGGTTCAAATTTTTTAATTAGCAAGTTAGGAATGTTGAATATGACTACCTAACAAGGACGAAACTCAGAGTATCTGATCAAAAAATCAGATCCTCTGAACAAGGTAGCATATGTCAATATCAGTCTCTGAATGTTCTCCAAACACATGACGAAGGGAGAAAAATAAATGGTTATTCTTTTGTCAAGGGGGAGAAAAAGAACTTTTTAAATGTCATCTCAGAGTCTCTGAATTTTATCTCAGACAATGAAATGTCATCTCAGAGTCTCTGAATTTTATCTCAGAATTTTATCTCTGATTTTTATCTCAGAGTCAATGAAATGTCATCTCAGAGTCTCTGAATTTTATCTCGGAATTTTATTTCAGAGTCAATGAAATGTCATCTCAGAGTCTCAGAATTTTATCTCAGAGTCCATGAAATTCATCTCAGAGTCTCTGAAATTGAGGATTTTTGATACAAATCATCTATCAAGGGGAGTCAACAACTTTAAGATCAGTCATTCCTCAAACAAGAACTTTTTAATTAATTAGCAATCTTTGATATCATTTGAAATTAAAATTTCAGATTAACTGAAGCTTTTTATTACAAGTGATATCTTAAATTACTTCTCAAAGCGAAAGGTTTGTCTAGTCAGCAAAAAGAAGTTATTCAATTTAATATTGAAAAATGGCGCCCCATTCCTATTTTATTGGAACCTACATCCGTAGGTACAACAATTTTCAAGGCCACGTGTCAAAAGAGGTTTGAGTGAAAGGCCAAACGGCTTTATCAAACGGGTCAAATCACTGTCGTTTCACCTTATGCACTCAAGTGTATCTTTTTCTAAATTTGGATACAAAAACATTTTTACATCCGGATATTCATTTTTACAAATTACACTCGAGCTCTCTCTCTCTCCAAAAAGAATTTGAACTTCATCTTCTTCACTACAACTCAACAATGGCGTCCTCAAATGAAATGGTGTAAGCTATTTCCCAAATCTGGCGAACCTTCAAGACTGTATCGTTTTCCAATCAAAGACAACAATCACATGATTCAGCTTGATTCTTCCAAATTTGAGGAACAATACGGAGTAATCTGCGAGTTCTTCTCCAACTGTGAACTGACTCAAGCCCTAACTGCTTTTACCAATGAATGTCCACTCTCGTTTGTTCAAGAATGGTATTCTTCCAGTCACTACAGCGATGCACATAACAGAATAATCGGTGAGTTCGACATATCACAAGTCGTAAAATGTTGGATACTCATCAATCCTACTATTCTACGAGAAGTTCTCCCACTCCTAACAACTGAGGAACTTCAAATCACGCGTTTTGAAAAAGGCCCAACTTTTGAAACCCTGCTCCAGTTCATCTGAATGCTAGGTTATAACACTGAAATCACCAAATTGAGCAACTTCCGACGACAACATCTACCACCAATCTGGAACTTTATGTTCTTTGTCCTAAACCGCACTCTCACCTACAAACTGGGAAGCATGGATCAAGCAACACCAGAAATTATGTCAATCATGTATGCCCTATTCTTCAATCGAAACTTGGACATGGCAGGCATAATTTTTGATATGATTCTAACAACCATTGAGAAGAAGAACAAATGTTTGTCAAAGGACCCTCAACAAACGACCCAATCATCCAAAGTTCCTTCAATAACATTCCCTAGATTTCTGTCTCTAATCATCCATGCGGCGATCGAGAAGCTTCATATTTTGATCGCCACTGAACAACCCAAAACTCCTTTCTACATAATGAACAACTTCAAACCAACGATTCTATCAGAAGGCTATCCAGAAGCAAGGAGGATCCCTCACCACATGCTGAATCAGGTAAATCCTCAATCTTTAGCTTTAGCTTCTTATCTCAGTGTTGCCCAAGGACTAGAACCAGTTCTGGGGACCCCAACACACTTAGGTCCTGAACCTGCCATGGAGAGTAAGAGCAACTCAGCTTCAGAGGAATCTGAGGACCCTAAAGTTCAGAGCTCTCACAAGAGTGAACCAGAGGGTACTCTTGCTAGAGAAACCGAAGTTGAGAGAGATGACAGGGCACTTGAAAGGGCTGTCAATGAGGGAGTTATGAAAAAAACCTCATATGCTAATGAAGAGAATAGCTCTACTAGCTCTGAGGAAACTGAGGATGAATCTTCAGAGACTAGCTCTGAAGATTCTCAGAGAGAAGAGAGCAAGTCTTCTAAGGACTTGGAGAAACCTGAGAGTTCTTCCCCTTCCACACAAAAAGATGCCCCAAGGCACATTTATTTTAGGACACCAACACCATCTCCCAGTGCAACCACACAATCTAACATACCTGATCCAGAGGTAATTGTTATTGAATCAGAGGTGCACACCTCGAACCCAAACCAGCCAGCCACTTCAGAGGTACCTTTTTCCACCTCTGAAGTTCACATAACTGAGGAAACTCAAATTCTGGATAAGCCCTCTTTACAGGACTTGGCCAATACTTTAAGTGCTCAGTTGCCTTAGAGTACATCCGGAAATCCTATAAATAATGACGCCTCTGTGGCTCATCTCTCACCCTTTAGGATATCCAGAAGTAGCTGTCCAACTCAGGGACAATGGCTTGCCCTACAAGAACAAGGATTGACTTGCCTGGATCGCAAGCTCAACTCCCACATTCACTTCCAGTCCTCTGAATCTGAGGAGGAGGACTTGGTTGAGAACAGAACACTCAGGGATGATTCTCCAGAACATCAAGGATTAAGTGGAAGTCCTTCCATAGATAACATCAAGACAGCTCTGAACGAAGGCTCCTCTGAACTCGAGGAAAAATTGGCTACATGTGTTGTAACTAATGTACCCCTCTCTGAACTTCTCACAAAATCTGAGTTCCAGAGATTCTGTGAGGAAGTAAGAGGCTCCATGAATGAGCATAACTTTCAGAGAATTAACGGTTCAGAGATCTCTGCTCTTCGCTCTGAAAACACCAACCTCAGAGCAGAGGTTTCCACTCTAAAGACCCAACTATTGGACTCCTCAAACAGAATCCAAGAGTTGGAACAAGAACTATTCAGACAGAAGGCTGAATCATCCCTAGAGATAGACAATCTTAAAGCTCAGAATGCTGCTCTTCAAAATCAAGCATCTACAACCGTCGATGTCCAGAAGGCTCTACAAGAACTAAGGAACGAGGTAGTAGCCAACAGATCATCTTCACTCTCAACAGATCAAATGGCCTCTATCTCTGACCTCATCAAAACAACAATTCAAGCCTCTGTACCAGCAGTCAGCACACCATCAGCAATACCACAGCCTCTACCCCGGACTACTGAAGACCTAATCACCAAAAGTGATCTGGCCTCTTTCAAATCCGCAATCATGAGCAGAATGCTAACTTGTTCTTCCAAGATCTCTACAATTGCTCAGAAGCAGGTTAAAGCTACTCTGGAACTTCATCAATATAAATCAGAGGACCAGGTTGCTAAAATCAGAGTCGCGGCTTCAGAAGCAATTGAATCCATCCAGAAGGCTCTTCTTGATCCCAAAGGAAAAGGAATAGCTGAACCAGACTCTCCCAAATACAAACGCAAGTTTTTTGGTGGGACTTGTAGCGAAGCAGTGAAGAAAGCCAGATTTGATGATTCTGAGGATTCAGATGATGATGAGCACTCTGAATCACAAGATAGGGAGATCATAGATACAACCGCGCACACCTCTAAAGCTGCTCCCTCTGCACCAGTTCAAGAGAAGGAACCAGAGAGGAACACCACCTCTTCTGATGAAAACCGAACTTTGCAAACATTCACAACACCGGTTATACTTTTCGCATCATCAACACCAGGTGTTCCAATCACTTCAGTCACAGATGCAACTCCAGAGAAAATTGGAGCTCTGGAAGAGGAAGAGAACGAACAACTAGTAGATTTCTCTACATCCTCTGAAGATTCATTCTCATCACCCGAAAGACAACCAATGGTGATAAGAGATGCATTTGACTCAGAGTCTGAGAAAGAACAGAACTCAGATTCTGACAGAGCGGAAGAAGCTGCTGGAGAAAAGATCGAAGTAATTGATGTCGAAGAGTATGTTTTCAAACACGCTCAACCTCATCATACCTCAACAGCTTCTGAATTAAGAGAATCTCCAGAGATAGATGGATATATCTCTGAACAACCTTCAGAGATAACTCAGTCACAGCCCAAGGACAAACAAACCATGGTTGTTGATGAACAGGCTCCTCAAGAGAATCTTGTTCAGAAAACAAGCATCGGTTTACCAGCCAAGGTCTTCACTCAACCTCCCAAATTCTTAGAATCCACTCCTGAAGCATCGATAGAAGATCACTTTCGGCATATATACTGTGAATTCAATATGGAAGACACTCAAGTAAGCCCTCTGAATCCAAGAATCAGAGAGGATATGCCAGACTACGAACGAAGATTCATACAGGCGAAGACATCACCAAGAAAGGCGGTTCTTAACGATGCTCCAATAATAATAGTTGAGAAAATCATTGAAAAGACATTCGCCTTCAACAAAATCATATATAGGCATTATGTGGTAACTCGATCTGATCAGAAGATTTACGAGTTCAATGATAATGATCTCGTAAATCTAAATCCATATGATCTCACTCATCTATATGCCTATTGCTCTGCGAGATACGATTCAGGAAGAAGGGAGATAAGGATGAGCATGGTTGAAGTAAGACGGGCAATGGAAGCTTACATCAAACACAGAGCCAACGTGACTTTCAGATAGCTCTAAACTTGGGAGAAGAAAAGCTCGGAGTGACTGAACCAGTGGAAACCATCGAAAACCTGGACAAACAAAAGACTGGATCAATCATTGAAGAACCTCTGGGTTTTATCTACAGAGTGAACCAAGAGAAGAGAATCTTTCTAGCTTCGCAAGTAGTGAAGTATTCTGATGAAACCTTGAAAGGCGTACAAAAAATGATTCATGTAAAGCAAGAACGACACAGAGCAGACCTACTGGAGAAACTAGGCTTGGAAATTAGCTCAATGATTAACTTCAGAGAGCTAATCATGAAGTTTCATAGGATATGTTCAAGTGATATGTTCTAATTGTTTTTGAATATTATTCTCTTTTGTAATTCCAAATTCTTATGAGAAGTAATATTTACAGAGGATGACTTTCTCCTCTTCGCTTTCTAGTTGAATGTTCTATGTGTTCTTTTTTATTTTTTTTATTTTCAGTACTTAGGGGGAGATTGTTAGCCCCAAATCTGAACCAATGAAAGTATTGAAAATAACTCAGTCTTCAACTAAAGACTTTCTATAGCTAGTCTGAAGAAAGCAAGTATGTCTCTGAAGTCAGTTCAGAGTCAGTCTGAAGAAAGCAAGTATGTCTATGAAGTCAGTTCAGAGTCAGTATGAAGAAAGCAAGTCTGTCTCTGATGTCAGTTCAGAGTCAGTCTCGAAGAAAGCAAGTCTGTCTCTGAAGTCAGTTCAGAGACAGTTTCACGGAAAGACATCAGAGAGCTCCTCATCAGAGATCCTAACTAAGAGCTCTGAAGATGTTCACTCTGAATTTCTTGACAAAGAAGAACAGATGACACGTCATATAAGTGATAAGATTAACTTTCTAGAGTAGGTCACTGTTCAAGCATGTCTTGATCTTACCTCTTAGGTAAGACACTGTTCAAGCATGCTTCTATTTGTCAGATAAGTACACTATTTACTTTATGATCCTATAAATAGGACCATCACCTTATTGTTCAAAGTGTGCTTAAGAAGTCTTATAACTGATAATATAAGTTGAATATTTTATTCAAAGAATATCTTGTTTTATCTATTATCTGCTTCATGAACTGTGATATTTGAATCTCCTTTGATATTAAACTATATTTGAATCTCCAATGAGATTAAATCTGGGATCCAAGACTACCTATTCAATGACAATGACTTGGTGAATCAGAATCCTTATGACCTTACTCATCTCTACGCCTTCTGATCTGCTAAATCAGAAAAAGGAAGGTCTTTCAGAATGGCATAATATAAAGTAAGTAGAGCTATGGAAAACTCATATCAAGCTCAGAGCAAGACTGGATTTTCAGATAGCCTTGAACATTGGAGCTGATAGATTAGGGGTCACTGCTCCAGTCGAGATAATTGAAGACTTGGAGAAATCAAGACCGGATCGATCTAGCAAAGCCTCTGGGTTTGTGTTCAGAGTGGACAACGTGAAGAAATTCTTCCTTGCCTCTGAAGTGGCCAAGTACTCTGATGAGACTCTTAAAGGAGTGCTAAGGATGATTAGCGTGAAGAAGGAAAGACACATTGCAGACCTATATGAAGCCCTATACACACGTATCAGCTCTATGATTCAGTTCAGAGAGTTAATCATGAAATTTCATAGAATCTGTTCTGGTGTTAGATTATAATTTTTCCTTCTTGTAATTTTTTGTTTGTTATCTTCTTTTGTCATGTAACTTAAAACTGTTAAAGTGAGAAGTAACAGTTAACAGAGGATGATTTTCTTCTCTTTTCTTTTTAGTTAATAATCTCTGCCATTTTGTAATTTTTTATTTTCAATACTTAGGGGGAGATTGTTAGCTCCAACTCTGATATGTAAAAGTATTGAAAATAATCTAAATTTCGGAGGACTTCCAGAGATAGCCTTCAGAGAGCAAGCCTGCCTCTGAAGAACTTTCCAGAGTTGGCTTCATCAGAGGTACCTACATCAGAGCTCTGAAGACATTGTCTCTGAAGATCAAGCTGAAGAATTCTACAAGTGTTGAGACAAGAACAGAAGACATGTCACCTAGTGATAAGATTTACCTTTTAGGTAGGTTACTGTTCAAGCATGTCTTAGATGTCAGGAAAGTACACTGTTCACTATATGGTCCTATAAGCAGGACGTGCATCCCATTGCTCAAAGTGTGCCTTTCTTTACCTACTTGTAAAAGAATTATTTCTCTATGTACTGAAAAGTGTACAAGAAGATCTTGTAAGATTAAACCATCATTTTGGGTGTTTTTCATAATCTACATCGCATTATCTAGTGAATATTTGTTTGTTCATATATTTACTTTATTGGATATATCTTCTTAATATTGTGAGTACGAATCTTGCTTTGGTTTAAACATTATTTGCTTCCGCAATTATTATTGTTATTACATGTTTATTTGTTTAAATTATTGCTAAAGACTGAATCTAGGATCCAACATAATTTACACTAAGTATAAAAAGGCGCATCATCAAATCACTGAGAGAGTTTGGATCAACAGTTCAATAGAACTAACAGCAAGAAATCTGCTAATGTAACATCCCGCCTGCCTCGACAACAATATTGTCCGCTTTGCCCCTGGATTTAACCAACGTGTAGCGCACGGATTTGTTTCTGGCGACCTGGTGAGAAACTTCCCAGGGGGTCACCCATCCTGGGACTACTCCCACTCAAGCACGCTTAACCTCAGAGTTCCCAGAACCTGACGTGCTTGTGGCCCCAAAACGCGTTGTTGTTAGGAAAGCCAAGATATTACTTATAACACCCAGCATCACTCCTGTCCACGGCCGATATGGGATATGCCTAAGGTGTTACAGCTAAGGCCATGAGGGATGACTTGGAGAAACAGATGCAGGGAACTTCAAGATCTTTGGAGACTAAACTCAGTCAATTCATTATTGCATATGAAGGACATAAAGCAAAAGAAACATAATCTTTGACTTATACTTACAATAGGTATAATGCAATTTTGAATGATTTTTGTACGTTTCCAGTTTGGGTCTAACAATGATTAACCAAAACAAATGCAAATAGAGAAGTATGCGGAAGCGGTTTAAATGCAAATGAATGGTTTGGTATGGTAGTGATCACACACAAACAAAAAATAAAGATAACTCTAAACAATAAGAATTATTCACAGAAAGTTTATCTTCATTATCTTGCCAAAACAACAAGAACAAGCAGTAGTGTGTGTATAATGTTTGATATCTACAAATTTCTCTCTTACTAGACAAGCGTGGGTGAACTGTGTGCGCTCTTTTTGAAATCAGGAGGTGCTCCCTACATATATAAGAAATGGAGCACATAATCATACAAGACAATGGCTGACATTCCATAAATGGAATGCCACCTGAAAAGTAAAAACAACGTGTGTGTACTATTGATCTTGAGAATCTTCGTACAACACGGAAGCACGTGATCTGCACATGGCATTGTCTCTCCTAGAAATTTACAAATATTCCATCTTCCAGAGCTAGCCACCACAGAGGCTTTGTGAAGGATCACAGAGGCTTTGCGGTCTGAGGTTCATCTTCAGGTTTTCTCTCGGGTTGATGGTCGACAGAGCTTCTGAGCTTTGCACTTCTGTGGAAACTTGTTGTATGGCAGAAGTCTTCTGAGGTTCCTATATTTAGCCTATTTTTAATACTTCTATGTACAATAATTGGAGTTAACAATCTCCCCCTAAGTATTGTAAAATAAAAGATGTGAAATTTGAAGTATGGCTAAATTAGAAACAAAAGAGGTGAAAGGAAATCATCCTCTGAATACATAATATTCATTCATATGATAAAGAATGCCTGAAGGCATTTACAGAGCGTAAGCATTACATAGCTAAATATGAGTGAAGACAGAAAAATTTACATTACATCAGAGCCTATATCATGGTGTTTGAGAAATCGTTTATCTTCTTACCATATCCTCCATCCTTCTTCAGCTCTCTGTAAAAGAAAGCACACATGTCTCGAAATCTGATGGACGCCTCTATATCTGCGAGAAGTTGATCTACGGCCTCAAGATTGACGAGTTATGTGCCTCTGTGGCTTCTGATTTCATGTTGAAAGAACAACAAAGACTGAGTGGAGTATTTCTGGCTTTCTTGACCCATGAAGATCTTCTTTTTGCCTTGAGAGTTTAGGTACATGTAGCCAAATTTTGGATGGGTGATGATGGAGTTTGGTAAGATGTTGGCAGAAGTAGGACAGTCATTATCAGGGGCTGTCAGATCTATCTTCTTTACTCCCAAGTCCAGAGCGACTTGAAAGTCGACTAGGTTGTAGTAGAGTAACTTCTCCCCACATGATGTTTCTTATTGTTAAATGTGCCCTCTGATTTTCTTGACTCCATTCAAATATGTCCTTTGTCCATTTGTAGAGTTGTGAGAGGTCGAAGGGGTGAAGGCTCCTTAGGTCTGCATCTGTGAACTTCGTCTTCTTCCAATCTTTCCTCTGGACAAAGTACTGATTGTACCAAAAAAATTTGCACTTGGTGTGCAGTTGCTTAATTCCCAGAACTTCTGTGATGTTTGCTTTGGAGAAAACCTTTGCCTTGGGTTGAGCCTTTTGTTTATAGAACCTTCTGGTTTCCTCAAAAATAATTTCTTCACTAAGAGTGTACTCTGGTAGTAGATCATTGATTCCTCGGCTATAGAGGTATTTGTAGACAACGTCTTCCAGGTCCTTCTTTAGAGGGAAGGGTGGAATTGGCTTCCTCATTGCTTCCATGCTTTAGATGATCTTTTATACGCAATCGTTAGAGGGTTTTACCAGAGGATCTAGGATTGGCAGTTTTTACAGAGGCACTAGGTCGAAAGCCCAGTCTTCTTCCACGAGTTTGGGCGTCATAAAGGAGTTGAAGACACTCTTCATGAGTTTTTCAGTGTTATGCAAAGGCTTAGACTTTGGCTTCGAGACCTCTGTAGCTATGGCTTTCCCTTTATCTTTGGCAGAAGGTTCGTTCATGAGGACCTCTACAACTTTGGGCTTTTGAACTTCTGAAGCTTTTGGTACTTAGACGTTTTGGACTTTAGTAAGAGAGTAAGCTGCAGAGGTGGTGTGTTTCTTCTGTTGAGGATTAGCCTCTGAGCTCATGGATACTTGATTCAGGGGAGCTGCTGATAGTGGCATTCCGGGCAAAGCAGGCAAGATCTCCCCCTCATGATGGCCTGAAGGACCAGACCCATGTGGTTCTTGGTCATCGTGCTTCATCTTCTTCTTATTTGCCTCTGTCTAGCAAGAAGAGGGTATAATCCTTCTCTTTCTCCTCTGCATTCGTGCAGTGTGCTCGAAGATGGCAACTATGTCATGGGCGGCCATGGTGGCTTTGTTAACCTCGTAATCGGTAATGAACTTCATCAGAGCAATGTTCTTTTTCACATCTTCTGCCGCTTTGTTTGCTTTGCTTGTGAAGTCATCACCAATTTTATTGACCTGGTTCATTAAGGTCTCGCCCATTCGGTGGAGCTCAACTTTGGTTGCCAGCGTATAAGAAAAGTCGACTTCTGCTATTTGTTGCGGTTGAGATGCGGATGGCAGAAGAACCATGGTACTGCGAACCATGTCCTTGATTTCGTCTCGCAGAGCCGCTATTGCCTCTTCTGTAGAGGTTGAGGTCATGGTAGAAGTAGAAGGAACTTCCTTTTGTTTATTCACTATCTCCGCCAAACACCTCAGAGCCTCTGTGTTTGTCGTTCGTAGTTCAAGGGATGGCCCTTGAGAATCTCTAATATCACCGGGTGCTTCTATCGCATATGGTCGTAGTTAAGTGGTGGTTGTTGGGGCGCAACAGTAGGTACTGGGTAAGGTGGGAGTTGGTTGGTAGTGGGGTGTGGGCAAAAATATGAGAATACTTCGTCATCAAACTGGTGGTGGGAGTCGTGTTGTTCAACATTTTCCGTAGTGTTTGCCATTTGGGTTCCTATAAATATGAGAATGATTAGTGACCAATGTTAACAGAATGAATCACACAGACTCTAAACACTTGAAAATTTCAAAAACAATTCTGAGTGTTGAAAATATCGCAGACAGAATAAACATACCGTACAACACACCATTAACTATTACACAAGAGGTGTGCGATAGTTGGAAAGTATCGCAAATAACTAAAAAGACTATCGCATTAAAGGTTGTAATACTCCAATAAATCGCAGTCAACTACTGCGATATATCAATGTATTGCATGCAAAGGAGTTAGGCAGAATTCAGTGTTATGCGATATATGTAGACTTTGAGTGCAAAAACTGTTGTGTGCGATAGTTGCATAAGAAAAACTGCTATATTCTAAGGGTTCGATAAAACCCTTGATCTTTTTTAGCCAAAAAACTAAAAAATTCCATTTGACTCCCAAACCCAACACAGACTTGTTTGTAACCCCATTAAAACATGAAATTGACCTTTATGAGCATAATATAAACATAGATAATCGATCCTTAAGCCCTAATCGACCATAAGAAGTCGAATAGTTGAAAATGGGTAGATTTGGACTGAAGAACAAACAAAAAGCCGAAGAACCTACCAATATTAACAAATAAATAAGAATGATAGATGAAATACATACCTGGAGTGTTAGCTCCAACTGCCATGTATAGAAGTCTTGAAAAATAGGCTAAGTATAGGAACGTCAGAAGACTTGTGCCAATACCAAGACTCAACAGAAGTGCAATGGTCAGAACCTTTGTCGACCATCATCCGCAAAAAACTTAACAAGAAGATGATCTTCAGACCGTAGAGCCTCTGTGACCCTTCACAGAGCCTAGCTACTCATCTTTTTTTCAACAAAAAGATGTTTCAGTTTTTAATGGGGAGGCAACTTATAATCTATCTGATCTTCACTTGGAAGATTTGGATATTGAAAAAGAAGGAAAGTTGCCCCACCTTTGACCTTCATTCATGCACATTAAGTCCGTGTAATACTGTTGTTGTCTCAATAGTTTGCACACTTTGAGCCTGAAAAGATAAGTATCCTCAATCATTCTACATGAGCACACAAGGAATATGTTTTCTTGTCATAACATTCATAGAAAATTCCTTTGTGTTTTTCGATGATTGAAAGGAAGCCCTAAGGGAGTGAACATTAAAAAAACTCCTTTCCAAAGTACATTTGTTATACTAAGTGGCTCCGTGTTGCTTACAGGCATTATAACTGATTCATTTGTTGATTCAGGGCTACATTCTTATTTGTCTGAATTTAAAAAGATTCAGATAAATATATTTTATGAATTCACGGATGGTTTGGAAATTTTGAGAAAAGATTAGATACTGAAAGTGGTCAGAGGTTGCATACATAACATTTCTTGATGAAGTTTTGATGATTTTTATGCTCAACATCATCAAAAAGGGGGAGATGGTATCAAGAAATGAAAAGTGGTCAAAGAAGTAAAAGTTATCTGAGAAGTTCAAGTTCAGTGATATGGGAAAAAAATCAAATTTGAGTTAACATTTTCTGAGCTATTTTAAGATTTCAAGATAGTTTGTTGAAGATTACTTAAATTTTCTTTGAAGATGATTTGAAAGAAGAAAAGTGAGCTAAATCTGAAGACAATCTCTTTTTTGAGTCAATATCAGTTAGGAAATGGGGAAGATTATGTTTGCTGAAGTTTATTACATAAATGGGGGAGATTGTTAAAGTTCTTAAAGAAGATATTCACAGACTTTGAGGGAATGTTGAAAATTTGAAGACATTTCAAAGAAAAAGGGGAGATTGTCAAAGATTTTTGAAGAGATTCTTAAAGAGAAGAAAGGGGGAGATTGGCTTTGAACAAATTTACCCACAAAGGGGGAATTGATTTACAAAGTAACAGATTACTAGTGTTCATATCAAAGGGGGAGATTATTCTTTGATGCTGAAATTCTTTTTGAAGGTGATCTTGAATCCAAAGAGGGAGATTGTTAGAGCATATTTGTTGGATCCAAGATCATTGTGTTTGAAATTCAAAGCCCAAGTCAAAGCCTTCAAACCTAAGTCAATGTCAAATCTGCTTAAAGAGTAAAGTCAAAGTAGTTGTTAGTTGTTAGTTTGGTTTGTCCTTACTATGCTTGTAGGTATAAATACCTTTTTGTCTTTGTATTTTGTAGTTAGTAGAGCGTATCGTGGAGAATTTAGAGAGAGAAATATTTGTAATGAGAAAGTTTGTAATATGTGGAATTGAGATTAATGAATATGGCTTTTGGCATCAATTTCTGTTGTTATCTTCATTGATTTTGCACATATTGGGACACACAGAAAAAATCAGAAGAATGAGAGTCATAATTATTTGTTGGGAACTGAAGATTCTACTAAGTGTAGTTACTACTGCTAGTACAAGTGTAGTTACTACTGCCAGAACAAGTTGAAGATTAATACTGCTGAGTGTTACTACTGCTAGTGTTAATTAATACTGCTAGTCAAAGTTAGTACTGCTTGAACAAAGTTAGTACTGCTTAGCTAGTTAGTACTGCTAGTAGTTAATACTGCTTGCAGTTAATGCTGCTAGTTGAAGTTAATGCTGCTGAGCATTATTAGTGCTGCTAAAGAGATACGGATGGAAAGTACTACAGCTGGATATACTGAAGATATACTTAGAAGATATACATGGAAGATATACTGAAGATTTGTTTATTCTTTGTAATTATCTTTTTATCAGTATATGTATAGAATGTTTAGAATAGATAGAAAGAACTTTTGATAATTGTTTTTCAAGAGAGAAATCGACCTCAAGGCATAGATCCTAATTCTAGAGAAGTAGAATTCGTATTGGTGAGTCTGTTCATCAATATTGAGGTTGAGAGTGTAATCTTGTAACTTTAAGCATTCAATACAAGTTTACTATTTGATCATTATATACTGTGTTTGATTACTGTTTTATTAAATATCAAAGTGTTTTTCCGCAACTTCTTTGATATTAGTTTCTGAGTATTAATTCTTGTTAAGAATTCGATCCTGACAAGTGGTATCAGAGCTAATTCTCTCAGAAACAGTTATTCATCATGGAAAATCTTACAGAATCAAGCAGTACTTTGGTCTCAAAAGTTCCAATGCTCAGATCCAATGAATTTGACATGTGGAAAATCAGAATCAAGCAATATATTCTCCTCACAGATTACTCTATGTGGGACATCATTGAGAATGGCCCATCTGATGGAGGAAAGATTGGTGAAGATGGCAAAAGAACTCCTCCAAAGACAGATACAGATAGGAAATCAAGACAGACAGAGATGAAAGCCTTGAGCACACTGCTCTTGGCCATTCCAAATGAGTATCAACACCAATTCTGCAATTGTACTGATGCACAGATGCTCTGGAATGCTCTAGAGAAGAGATTCTCAGGTACTAAAAGTACCAAGAGAAATCAAAAGGCAATCTTAAAACAACAGTATGAAAACTTCACCTCAACTAAGAATGAGTCCATGACTCAAACTTTTGACAGGTTTAATAAACTAATTGGTGAACTAGCTACTATGGGAGTACAGATTGATCAAGATGATGTGAACAGAAAGTTCTTAAGGTCCCTTGGAGATGAATGGACCATGTACACTGTGTCATTCAGACAGAATGATCAGTTGGAAGACAAAGAACTTGATGATCTGTACAATGATCTTAGAGTTTTTGAAGCTGAGGTGGAGGCAAAGAAGAAGCCTTCTGGATATGTTCATAATGCTGCACTCCTATCAGCATCAATTGATTCTACTGCTAACTCTGAATCAGTTAATGCTACTAATGGATCAAATCTAGATAAAGGCACTGATTATGCATTTGAAGCTCTTCTTTCTAATCATGGAAATTCTTCTTTGATCAATGATGACTTAGAACAACTTCATCCTGATGATCTGGAAGAGATGGATATTAAATGGCAAATGGCCATGCTCTCCATGAGGGTTAAGAAGTTTATAAAGAGGACTGGAAGAAACAACTTCTCACAAAGAAGAGAAGATGGAGCAGGGTTTGATAAATCAAAGGTAGAATGCTACAAATGTCATCTTAAGGGACATTTTGCTAGAGAGTGCAAAAGTGGAATGTCTCACAACAACAACCATCAACAAGCTCAATCTGGAAGCTTCAATAACAATAGAAACTCTGCTCAAGCCCTTGTTTCTCAACAAGGAATGGGGTTTGATTGGAGTGATCAAGCAGAAGAAGCTATTCAGAATCAAGCTCTTATGGCTAAAGTATCTGATCTCCCATCTGAGGTAAGTTCTAATCTCTGCTCTAAAACTTGCATAGACACTGTTAAAAGGTACAGGGATCACAATCAGAAGATGAGTGATGACCTGAAGAGACTAGAAAAGGATATAAAAGACTATGTGAGGATAGTAGAGAGATTTGAAGATCAAATCAAAGGTTTTCAAGCCAATGAACTACAACACTCATATGACACTAATTACTGGAAGTGGGAGAAAAAGGATTTAGAACTTAAACTGACCAAATCTAAAGAGGAGAGTGAAAAACTGAAAGAGGAGTTAACCAAGGTTAAGCTTGATGTAGAAAAGTTTTCCAATGCTTCTAAAGCAATGGACTCCTTACTGCAAAATCAGATTCATGATAAATTAAGAAGAGGAATTGGGTATAATGCCACACCTCCACCATATAACAACAATTACATTCCTCCTACTTCAGACCTGTTAGACACCAAAGATAGGAAGGACTTGCCTGAGGGAGCCACTGAAATAGATCCCTTAGATGAGGTAATTGTTGAGGATAAGACTGAGAAAGAGGTTGGCAAGAGTAAGAAGAACAAGGTGTGTGGTGAGATCTCTATAGAAAACAACATTATCACCAATGAGGATTGTGGAAAGACTTGGATCAAATCCAAGAACATAGAGAAGACAGAGGAAAAGTCTGATAAGGTCCATTATAAACAGACCACAGTTGTGAATCCAGGTCCTTGCAAACAGTGTACTTGTAAGAATAATAAACCCCAAAAACAGGACAAAAAGAGGGGAAATCAAAGAAACTGGAATAATCAATGGGCACATAAACAAGGGGTTGATCTGAGTAAAATCAATAGACCAAAACCTTGCTTTATCTGTGGCAAATTGAATCATCTTGCAAAATTCTGTTATTTCAATCCTATGAACCAAAGAATGAATTTCCAAAGATCCATGCAAAAACCCTTTGGTTATAAGAAAATTGAAAAGAACCATGTGGCTAAGAAAAATGTTAAAACTAAAAGCCACATGAAGAAAAAGTATTCTGTTAAAGAAAGTGTCAATATGTGGATTCCTAAAAGCACTAAAACTGTTAGTACTGCTACCACAAATAGTGCTGCTGACAATGATAGTGCTGCTAGAAGTAATACTACTGCTAACAATGTTAATGCTGCTAACAAGGTTAGTACTGCTAAACCTGTTAGTACTGCTACACCTGTTAGTACTGCTACACCTGTTAGTACTGCTAACTCTGTTAGTACTTCTAAGGTTAGTACTGCTTCCAGTATTGATTCTGCTAAGCCAATCATATTGACAAAGTACTCTAATAAAGAGTGCTCTGAGTTTAAAAACCTCATTAAAAAGGAATGTAAATACTTTGATGAGAATGGCAGACCCAAGATCACTTTGGCTTGGGTCCCCAATCATACTAATTGATTTATTTGATGTGCAGGGCAACCAACAGCTCAAGGGAAAGAGCATATGGCATGTTGATAGTGGTTGCTCTAGGCACATGACTGGCAACATGTCATGCCTTCAGGATTTCAAGCAAATTAATGGAGGACATGTTGCATTTGGAGACAATCTTACTGGTGGTAAGATAAGTGGAAAAGGTAATGTCACCAAAGGTAAGATGACATTTGAGGATGTCTACTATGTTGATCAATTAAAGTACAACCTGTTAAGTGTATCACAGGTTTGTGACAAACAACATAGTATATTATTTACTAATACTGAGTGTATGATTCTTGCTCCAGGGTTCAAGGTAGTTGATGAAAGCATGATACTACTTAGAACTCCAAGGAAGGACAATGTTTACTGTCTTGATTTGAACAATGTTGATAGTGATTCATCTTTAAATTGTCTTGTTTCAAAAGCTTCTATAGATGAATCCTCCCTTTGGCACAGAAGGATGTGTCACATGAATTACAAGACTATGAACAATCTTGTTAAAAATAACCTTGTAAGAGGTTTACCTTCAAAAGTCTTTTCATGTGATGATCATTGTGTTGCTTGTCTCAAAGGCAAACAACACAAAACTTCTCATAAGACCAAAGAGTTAAATTCTGTTTCTTCTTGTCTCCAGTTATTGCATATGGATCTGTTTGGTCCTACAAATGTTATGAGTATAGGCAAGAAATCTTACTGCTTGGTTATTGTTGATGATTACTCCAGGTTTACTTGGGTATATTTTCTAAGGACTAAGGATGAAACAAGTGATCTTATCAAATCCTTTATTCTAAGAATTGAAAACCAAACTAATCAAAGAGTAAAAGTCATTAGATCAGATAATGGAACTGAATTTAAAAATCATGATTTAAACACTTTTTGTGAAGGAAAAGGTATTGAGAGACAATATAGTGCTCCTAGAACTCCTCAACAGAATGGTGTTGCTGAAAGGAGAAATAGGACACTAATAGAGGCTGCTAGGTCTCTGTTGGCTGATTCAAAATTGCCAATTACATTCTGGGCTGAAGCAGTTAATACTGCTTGTTATGTCCAAAACAGAGTTCTAGTGGTCAAGCAAAAGAACAAGACCCCATATGAGCTTTTAAATCAAAGAAAACCTTTTATTGGTTTCTTCAAATCTTTTGGGTGTCCTTGTACAATTCTAAATACCAAATCTCACTTAGGTAAGTTTGATAGCAAAGCAGATGATGGATTTCTTGTTGGATACTCATCTCAGAGTAAGGCCTACAGAGTTTTTAACTCTTCTTCTAGAATAATTGAAGAAAGTGACAATGTCAAATGCAATGAGAACACTCCAAATCCTGTTGGGTCTGGACCTCAATGGCTATTTGACATTGATTCACTAACTAACTCTTTTGGTTTCAGTAATGAGTATACAGGAACAGATGGTGGAGAATCAGAGATCACACAAGTTCAAGAAAGTATATCTAAATCTGTGATTTTTCCCATACCCACAGTAAATGAAGACTGTGAAAAGGAATCATATACTGAACCAAGTCAGAGTGAAGAAGACACTAGAGATGAGGAGACTCAAGAATCAGAAGTGACATCTGAAGACACTTCAGTTGAGTTGCATGACTCTAATCTAGAGGCTGGACTGAATGAAGAACCTAGTCATAACACAAGAGTTCAAAAGAATCATCCTCCACAGCTGGTAATAGGAGATATCTCTTCTCCTATGATGACTAGACATCAAAGCAGGCTTCAAGAAATGAAAGATCAACAGCATACAGTCCTTTCTTGTTTTCTATCCCAGCTTGAGCCTAAAAAGGCACATGATGCTATGAAAGAATCTAGCTGGATAGAAGCAATGCAAGAAGAACTGTTACAATTCAAGCTACAAGATGTATGGGATCTAGTAGACCTTCCTAAAGGTCACAGAGCAATTGGCACAAAGTGGATTTTCAGAAACAAGAGAGATGAAAGAGGTATTGTTATAAGAAACAAAGCAAGGCTGGTAGCTCAAGGCTACACTCAAGAAGAGGGCATAGATTATGAAGAAGTTTTTGCACCTGTAGCTAGGATAGAAGCAATCAGACTATTCCTAGCCTATGCTTCTTACATGAACTTCAAAGTCTACCAAATGGATGTAAAAAGTGCTTTTCTCTATGGGTCAATTGAAGAAGAAGTATATGTCTGTCAACCACCAGGGTTTGAAAACCCAAGCTATCCAGACAGAGTATACAAATTAAAGAAAGCACTTTATGGACTACATCAAGCCCCAAGAGCATGGTATGACACTCTGTCATCCTATCTCTTGGAAAATGACTTTGAAAGAGGAGTCATTGATAAGACTCTATTTATCAAAAGAAAGAAGAAGGATATCTTGCTGGTCCAAATATATGTTGATGACATTATTTTTGGTTCTACAAGAAACAATATGTGCAAGGAGTTTGAGGATTTAATGCATAAAAGGTTCAAAATGAGTTCCATGGGGGAACTTACTTTCTTCCTTGGACTCCAAGTTCAACAGAAGTCAGATGGCATTTTTATATGTCAATCCAAGTATGTGCAGGATATTCTAACCAAGTTTGGTTTCTCAGAATCAAAACCTGCCAGCACACCTATGGAAACACACAAGCAGATCACAGCAGATCTTGAGGGGGAGGATATGGATGTGCATCTTTATAGATCCATGATTGGCTCTCTCATGTATCTCACAGCATCAAGGCCAGATATTATGTTTCCAGTCTGTGTATGTGCAAGATTTCAAGTTAGGCCAAAGCAATCTCACTTTCAAGCTGTTAAGAGGATATTCAGATATCTCAAAGGGCAACCCAGATTGGGACTCTGGTATCCTCATAACTCACCTTTTGACCTAATAGCATACTCAGACAGTGATCTAGGTGGGGCAAACTTGGACAGAAAATCTACTTCTGGAGGATGTCAGTTTTTGGGTGCTAGACTAGTCTCATGGCAGTGCAAGAAACAAACCACAGTATCCACATCTACAACAGAGGCAGAGTACATAGCAGCTGCAAGTTGCTGTTCTCAAGTCTTATGGATTCAGAATCAAATGCTGGATTATGGGGTAACCTTTCTACATACTCCAATCTTTATTGACAACAGCAGTGCTATTAGCATTGTAAATAATCCAGTCAAGCACTCAAAGACAAAGCACATTGAAATCAGGTATCACTTTATAAGAGATTGTAATGAAAAGAAACTTATTCAAGTTGTCAAAGTTCACACTGATAATCAGTTTGCTGATCTATTCACTAAAGCTTTTGATGTGGGTAGATTCACTTTCTTGGTAACAAGTGTGGGAATGATAAACTCTGAATAATCTTCTTCTCAAAAAGTGGTTTTATACCTGTATATTTCTATTCTTGGTGTTACTAATCTTCTTTTCAGGATCTGTATAGCAGTACTCAGTATTTAGCAAGTTTAAAAGGAGTAAGTCTAGTTAATACTGCTTTCAGTTAATACTGCTAGTAGTTAATACTGCTAGTGGTTAATACTGCTTTCAGTTAATACTGCTAGTAGTTAATACTGCTAGTTCAGTTAATACTGCTCGTGGTTAATACTGCTCGCGGTTAATACTGCTAGTTAGTTAATACTGCTAGTAGTTAATACTGCTAGTGGTTAATACTGCTAGTGGTTCATACTGCTCGTGGTTAATACTGCTTGTGGTTAATACTGCTAGTTCAGTTAATACTGCTAGTAGTTAATACTGCTCGCGGTTAATACTGCTAGTTCAGTTAATACTGCTCGCGGTTAATACTGCTAGTTAGTTAATACTGCTCTAGGTTAATACTGCTTATATTCCGAATACTATAAATACTTTTTGCCCGCCTAAAAGCTCATAACGACTCTTTGCATACTGTTCTCTTGCGCTCAAAACCTTTTCTCTCTCAAGTTCGAAGTTTTCAGGCTAGTTTTCACTAAGATCAATGGCATCCATGACATTCATCGACGAGCACAACGAGATTGCGATGCTACAAAAGCCAAAACAAGCTGAAGGTTTTCATCAGATAGTCGACTTTCTGAAGTCGAGCCACATTGCTCATGCTCTTACTGTATCACCTACAATCTACATTGAGCACCAAAGGCAGTTCTGGGCTAATGCAACCATTGTTGTGGAAAATGGTGTGCAAATGATCAAGACAAGAATCTGTGATCACTCACTTACAGTTACTGAAGAAGTCATTCGCATCAGTCTACGTCTAGACGATGCCGCTGGTATAATGTCTATCTCTAATGATGAACTGTTTTCTAATCTTACTAGAATGGGGTATGGAGGCCCATTGGGTGTTTTCAAATTCTCAAAAGCAAAATTTTCACCCCAATGGCGTTTTCTTGTTCATACCCTAATGCATTGTATCTCCAAAAAGACCACTGGATGGAGTGAGTTCAGCAGTCCAATTGCATATGCTTTGGTATGCTTGGCTACATCCAGAAGGTACAATTTCTCAAAGATGATTTTCAATGATCTTGTATCAAATATGGGAAACAAAAAGAGTTTCTTTATGTATCCCAGATTTGTTCAGGAAGTAATTAACCATGAATTGACGGATATACCTCAACCTGTTGGGGTATATGTACCTAAACCCCCAAAAGGCAAGGTTTTCTCAAATATGAGAAGATCTGCTGGGGACTCGGAAGGAGTTGACACCCCATTGTTCTCTACAATGATGGTGGTGTCCCAAAACACTGAAGGTATGGCAGCAGGGTCAAGGCCCTCATTAGACCATCCCACTGCTAGCCAAGCCCAACCTTCTCACTCAAAAACAATTCCCCAGTCCATTCTTACAAAACCAACCTCTCCAATTACCCAAACTTATCAAAGAAAACAGGTAAAGAAGGCTCCTTCCCTTCTTGTACCATCACCCACACAGCCTTTAAGCCCTCTAAGGGAGAATTCTCCCCTAGAGAATATCCAAAGGGAAACCACAAGGGTGTCTCCCAACCCAAAGGAGGTGCTCTCTGAGGAGGAGGTAGAGCATATGGGTGATGAGGCTGCCACTACTCCTGCTAACACAGAGGAGGAAAGTGGTAACATCAATAAGACCTCCCCCATGGCAACTTTGAATGAGCAATCATTTGAAGGTCCCTGGTGCCAAGAAACCACAGGGGTGGATAGTGCTTCTGCTAGGCAGAAGACTTCCACTACTAAAAGATCCAATGATCCTTCAATAGGGGGTAACACTCCTGGAGAAGGTGAGGACAGATATAACTATGATGAATTGATGGAGACAATGGGCAACATCAACATGGATGTACTCAAACAGGGCAAAGACATAGAAGAGCTAAAACTCATAGTATTGTCACAACAAGAACAAATCATCAAGTTGAAGCAAATGGTAAGGAAACTGAGTTTGCAAAAGAAGAAGAAACAATTTGTGCTCAGAAGGAGGAAACCAGAGACTGATGCTCCCAAAAAGGGGGAGATCAACATGGAAGAAGCATCAAAAGAAGGGGAGATTGATAAAGAAAGAGTTGAAGTTGAGGGGGAGAAGGAAGCAGAAACTGTTAATGCTGCTGAAACCTCACAAGCAGCAGTAACAGAGTTAACACCAACAGAAATTGAAGTAGCTGAAGTGCTAATCAAAGCTAAGAATGACACTCCCAAAGCAAAGGGAGTGGTCATAAATGAAGGGAGAGACAAGAAATCAGAAAAGAAAGACATGGCTGCAGATATAAAAAGAAAAGGGAAAGAAAAGATGATAGAATCTGATCAACCATCTAAAAAGCAAAAGATGATTGAGTCAGATGAAGCATTAGCAAAGAAAGTGCAAGAAGAGTTAGATCTAGCAGAAAAGGAACAGGTTGAAAAAGACAGAGAAATGGCCAGAGCACTAGAAAATGAGTTAAATGAAGCATTCCAGAAAGGGTTGGAAACAGAGAAAGCCAAGCAAAGAGCAATAACCTTGAGAAAGGCTATGATGGCCAGATCAAGTGCAAAGAAGAGAAGACCTTCACAAACTTACCTTGCCACTCAGGAAAGAAACAAAATGATAACTTTCTTGAAAAGTGCAATTGGGGTAAAGAAAGAAATGTTTGTGAAGATGAATTTTGATCAAATCAAGGATCTATATGAGAAAGAAATGGAGAAGCTGAAGAGCAATGAAAAGGATAGAGTGGAGTTTGAAAAGAAGGCAAAGGAGAGACATGATATAGATATGAATCAACCATTCCCTGAAAGTGAAGAGGGAACTCCTATAAAAGAAATGGAAAGGGAAAAGGAAGAAAAGAAGAAGGAAGCTACTCTAGTACAGGTTCAAAAGACTTTGAAAAGAACCAAGATGATGGCCAAAAGAAAGAAAGATAAGAAGTCTAGAATAGAAGAAGAACAAAATGTTGCTGAAGAAGAAGTGGCACCTGAGTCATCAAGCCAGCAAGGGTCATCAATCAAAGATGATGTAAGCTTATATATGGTAGTGATGGACAAAGTGCCTGAACCAATTTCTGCAGAACCTGTTGGAGTGAAGCCACCAGAGATCATTCACTGGGATGTTCTGAAAATGGATGGAAAAGATTACATCAGACTAAAGAGGAAAGGTGACAAGTATGAAATATTCAATACTTGGATCAAGGTTGTCAAAACATGCTCTAGATCTGATATAGAAGAGATGTTTGACATAGGAATTAAGCTGTATGCAGACCATCTGAATACTCCAGGAATTTCTCTTACAAAACTGGTGATGGAGTATCTATGCATGATGTTCAAACCTGAAGAAGTGAACCAGGTCATCAAGAGTGTGTTTAAAGAAGTCACAAGTTGGACTCTATATGAAACTAGTGGAGTATATGCAGTGACTTTGGATAGAAATCACACAGAATACTTCCTAGTGGATAGAGTATATAATCACACCAGACTGAAGGTTCATGCCATGCTAAAGAAGAAGTTGGGTTGTGCACCAAATTCAGAAATGGCCAAGTATCTCATTCAGAGGATAATCAATCAGAGTTTGGGACTGAATCCAGACTTAGCAGCGTGATCTTGGAAGTTTTGGGAGCATTAAAAGAGCATCTGGAAGAATATCTGAAGAACTTGACTTCTCTTCTAAAAGTCAAGTTAGGGGGAGATTGTTGGGAACTGAAGATTCTACTAAGTGTAGTTACTACTGCTAGTACAAGTGTAGTTACTACTGCCAGAACAAGTTGAAGATTAATACTGCTGAGTGTTACTACTGCTAGTGTTAATTAATACTGCTAGTCAAAGTTAGTACTGCTTGAACAAAGTTAGTACTGCTTAGCTAGTTAGTACTGCTAGTAGTTAATACTGCTTGCAGTTAATGCTGCTAGTTGAAGTTAATGCTGCTGAGCATTATTAGTGCTGCTAAAGAGATACGGATGGAAAGTACTACAGCTGGATATACTGAAGATATACTTAGAAGATATACATGGAAGATATACTGAAGATTTGTTTATTCTTTGTAATTATCTTTTTATCAGTATATGTATAGAATGTTTAGAATAGATAGAAAGAACTTTTGATAATTGTTTTTCAAGAGAGAAATCGACCTCAAGGCATAGATCCTAATTCTAGAGAAGTAGAATTCGTATTGGTGAGTCTGTTCATCAATATTGAGGTTGAGAGTGTAATCTTGTAACTTTAAGCATTCAATACAAGTTTACTGTTTGATCATTATATACTGTGTTTGATTACTGTTTTATTAAATATCAAAGTGTTTTTCCGCAACTTCTTTGATATTAGTTTCTGAGTATTAATTCTTGTTAAGAATTCGATCCTGACATTATTAGAAGTCCGAGTTCGTCGTCTTTGAGACTTACCGGATTTTCTATGTTTCTTTGAAGAATTCTTTGATTTACTTTTGGAATAATAAACATTCACATGAACCTTTTCATCAACGGACTTTGATGATTACCCTTTAAAAACTTTCCTGGTATCTCATTTTCTTGAAGAACAAAATCAGTATGATTTGGAAGTTTCGTCAAAAAATCAAATTTACAAATTTCGTCATCCAAACACTCCTCAGAGTTCAGAAAATCAACATCGGATAAAATATCTTCATCTAATTCTTTTGATTTAACGGAAGATTTTGGATTCAAAAACTCATCAAAATGCTTTTTATATTTCTTTTCCAAATCAGATTGTTCAAAATCCTCAAGGTTTCCCGTAAAACAAGAATTTCCCAAAAAAGCCTTACAGAAAGATGCATTTGAATCAGTAGATTTGTTATCACACATTCCATCCGACTAAGATTATCTTCAAGTTTAGACACTAATATTTGTAAGCACAGTTAATAATACAACTTTGTCCATTTGAAACATAATTTTTTCATCTTCAAAATCATTTTCAAGTTGGGTTATTTTGATTTCTAAAATCAAAGGCATTACATAACTTTTTCATTCAACTGGTTTTGCCTCCATCTCATTATCAAAATAACTCTTAAAATAGTCGTTTGAAAGAAACTTTGAATCAAATGAATAACTATTATTTAATTCTTCATAAGAGAAAGGAAGCTGCATTTTAACATTGTTTTTCCGATTCAAATCTTCTTGTTCAACTTCTTCAAATGATTTAGTCCATCTGATGTTGTATTTGGGGTTTCTTTTTGCAAGATCCAAAAAATCACTCACACAGAGTTGATCTTTTTGAAAGAACTTTTTCCAAATAATGAGGATTATCATAATCAATACCCCATTTTGAATTATAATATTTGAACTCTTTCGGTTTATTTAAATGGATCGTTTGATCAGTCTGACCTCTCTTGTAAAGCTTTTCTTCCAAATCATTCAGTCTTTTGTTCACATTTCTAATAGAACTGAATTTACGAACAAACTCTTTCTTCTCAGTTTCTGATTTATCAAACTTCTCAGACATCTCAGATAATTGTTGGTTGAAAAATATTTTTTCTTTGTCAAAATCTTCCTTTTCAGCATTTAAATACTCAATCAAGTCACGCTTTTCAACACCTTCTTTGTTTACTCTCAAAATGACTTGATCTTTTCTTTCAACAATTGTTTTTTTAAGGTTAATTTGCAATTCTTAGAGTTCAAGCATCATGGATTGCATTTGTTTCATGCAATCAGATTTAGTTAAAGAATTATCTCAGATCCTAATTTAGAAGCGCTCTTGTCATCATTCATGCCATCCTCAACATGATTTCCCATTAAATACATATGAATATGTTAATCTCTTTCAGCTTCATCATCTGTGAGATCCAACCAGTGATCATCCTCAACCATTAATGCCTTTCCAGCTTCCTGCTGCTTAGCAAGGAGCATCTTGTTCTTATAGTACTCAGAATTATGAACCACAGGCTTACGGTAATCTTTGGCATAATGACCTGGTTTCCCACATCTATAGCATTTAACAGTCTCATCTGTCCTTTTCTCTTCATATTTCTTCACATACTTCTTTTCATCACCTCTTTTATCCTCAAACTTCTTTTCTTCGAACCTTCTTTTACCTTCAACCTTATCTTTATGCTCGTAGTTCCGCGAGCCTGATGAGTATCTCTAATTATTAGAAATTTCTTTTGAAATGCTCTGGTTAACAAAATCAATGCTTCCTTCATAGTCTCACATTCATCCGAATCACTCGCTTCTAATTCTTCCTTCTTAGACTCACTAGCTTCCCTTTCTCTTTGGGAACTGAGAAATCTTACTCTTGTAGAATACTTTTCCTTTTTCTTATACACCACCAATGCTAGAGGATCATCAATTGGTTTTTCAGTCTTTTTCTTCTCTTCTCTCATCTTTTCAACTTCTTCTTCGTTTTGCCTTAATGACTCATAAACTTCATGTAGTGGCACCTCTCATAGATTCTTATTCTGTTTCATTTGCCCTGCAAATTTTTTCCATTCGGTCTGTAGAATGCTTAGAAACTTCACATTATTTATAGTCAACTACTTTAAATCTTGTTTTTACTCACCATGTAATGATATCACAAATCTATCTTATGTTTCCTCCAAACTCTCTCCCTCCTTTGCTCTGAATTCCTCATAACTGTTGATGCAATTGGCCACTTTCATTTGATTCCCCACTTTTGAACCCGTCATCATTTTCTCAAGTTGTTCCCACGTCATCTTTCCGGTTGCTTTAAAACTGTCTATCTTGATGTTTATGTCATTGGATATACTTTGAAGCAACAAAGACTTAACCTGATGATCAGTTTTTTTTATCCAACTCTCTAAGTG
Organism: Arctium minus; assembly: GCA_954870635.1. Taxonomy (NCBI): domain Eukaryota; kingdom Viridiplantae; phylum Streptophyta; class Magnoliopsida; order Asterales; family Asteraceae; genus Arctium; species Arctium minus. Next base: position 37,774,572 of record OX941086.1, read on the forward strand.
ACTTGATAATGACCCTTTATAATACTTAGTGAAAATTACGTTTAACATCTGTATGTATTAGTGTTTCACTATCAACGATCAAATACTGAGCATGTTCAGTATCCCTGATGATTTCTCATGTAAACAGTTAGACGTAATCCCTGAAGACAAGTTTCGGGACAAAAGATGTTCACTGCTGAATCGAAGAGGATGTTGTTGAACAATGTACAAGTCTACTCATGACCTGATGCGGATATCAGCAAAAACAAGACAAGTCTACTCACACGCGAAGAAGCCTGAGGAAAAGCTTCAGTGATAGCTGAACTTCTTTCTATCTCTTAGAAGGAAGAGATATTCAGCGATCGATGATCCCATTGCTTATACCTCAAGTCTCTGTTGTCTTATCTATGCACAAATAGTATGAGTGTCAGAAAAGACATACCTCTGCAACATTTCGTACAACAACTCTGATATCTACACTGTTCATCATACGGCCAAAAGCATGTCTCCAAAAGTCAGACTCATGCAACCAACCAGAGAAGGACACGTGTAAAGTACCCTCCCATGCATTTAATGCATAGGGTATAAATTGAAAGATTACAACTCTATCTGAGAGTTGCCCCCAAGCCTTCAGTCTTCAATCTTTCTATAAAATATAGAAACCCTTGTTTTCTATATTCCCTTAATCCCTTTTCTCTAATTCTTGTGTAACCATCTTAATGTTTCTTAAGTTTGTTTAGATTAGGTTCTTCCTTAATCTTATTCTGCAACAAATTTGTAAATTGTATTTTGATTTATCAATAAACAATTTACTAAAATTTAAATTTTGTGTTTGTATTCACCCCCCCCCCCCCTTCTACAAACTTGTTAAGCACCTTCGGGACCAACAACTGGTATCAGAGCAGATTGTTTAATCTCATAAACAAGATCTTGCTTTATACTCTTCCTTTCTATACTCAATATGGCACTAAACACAAACTACTATGATAATGATTCTCTCTCAAAACCTGCTCGATTTAGCAGAGATAGCTTTGCTTTCTGGAAAAATCGAATGATGTTATTTCTAGAAGGTGTAGATCCCACTATACCTGAATACATAGCAAATAATCCTTATGAACTCTTCACCATCATAGCAGCAGTTCCAGCTACTGCCACTACTCCTACTGTCCCTGAAAGATATGCTATTAAAGAAATAAGACAATGAAGTGATGAAGATAAAAAGAAAGTCGGTTTAGATGCTAAGGCAAAAACCATTATCTCTATGGATCTGCCTGATGAATCCTTCCATTCCATCATGCATCCGAAAATTGCTAAAGAAATGTGGGACACCATATGTGTTCAATATGATGGTACCACTGAAATCCAAGAAACCAGAAAGATTAACTTGGTAAGACAATATGAAAGTTTTATCTGTGGTAAGAATGAATCCCTATCTGATGTTCACCAAAGATTTAACTGTCTAATCATTGATCTAAGAACTGTTGGTAGGACCTACTCTAACTCTGAGGTCTTAACTAAATTCTTGGAATATCTTCCTGAAAGCTGGGACAGTTACTCAATGTGTCTCAAGCTGACAAAAGACTTAAATTCTCTCTCTTAGCACCTTGTATGGAATAATGCTCAACTATGAGCAATAAAATCTTCTGAAGAAGAATCTTGTAAAAGATTCTAAAGACTCCAAAAGCATTCCTGTTGCTTTAGTCTCTTCAGAGATCATTCCATCTCAGCGATCTACTCTTACTATCACTTAGTTAGATTCTGACTCTGAGGAATTATCAGACACTGATCTTTCAGAGTTTGATGAATCCATAGCACTCTTGACAAAATCTTTCAAAATATTTGCAAGAAAGAGAAACTTCATAAGAAATAAGCCTCTCTTTATTACTGACAAGCCAAAATCAACCCCTGTTGATAAGGCTACTGCTACTTGCTTTAACTGTGAAAAATGTTGGACATTTTGCAAGTGAATGCAGGTCAAAGAAAATTTTCAAACCTTCTACCTCCAGGAAAACCGGCGATAGCAAATACCTTAAGCTGAAAGAGAAATATCAAAAGTTGAAAAACTTTAAGCGAAAAGGTAAAGGTCTTATCGCTGAAGAGCATGACTAGGCTGAATCTGAATAATCTAGGTCTGATGAAGAAGAAGTTGCTAATCTCTGTCTTATGGCTGAGATTAAAGAAGAAGTGGAAGAACAACAAGAACTTCCATGAGCTATATCTCCTCTCAGGTATCAATCTCTACTAATCCCTCTCTTTCTAAAGCTGGGAGAAGTCGCGTTGTAGATGTGCTGACAATAGACTTATGCAATGCACTCAATGGCAAATCTCTAGCTGAAAACAAAAACATTGACTTAACTGAACAGCTAGAGAAATGTCACGAAAGGATCAAAGAACTAACTCTTCTAGAGGAAAGTATAAAAGATCAAGTCATTGTAAATGAAATTATCAGCATTGAACGCGAACAAGCCATCACTGCTTTAAAAGCAGAAAAGGCAACTATTGAGGGATGGTGTAAATCAACCAAGATCATTGAAATCATCAGGGCTCAAATCCCTGCTAATGACAAAATTGGTCTCGGTTATCATCTTGAAAAGGACGAATCTAGCAGAGACTGTTTCATGCTCAAGTTTGGAATGTTTGTCTCTTCTATCCCTGATACTTCTTCTACTCACTGTTCTTCATCTTCCAATCCTATTCTTGAGGACTTACCAAAAATATCTAAGCTCGCTGATAAAAGGAAATCCATTTCTCATCCTCAAAAGGCTACCAAGAAAGCAAAACTGAAAGTTCCTTCTAAACCTTCAGTAAGTCAATCTTCCAGCTCTGGAACTAAAATCATTGATATCTCTCAGAGATCAACTCCAAAGCTGAAAATTGATATTAAGCCTAAGAAATCCGAAGAACTGAAAGTTCCTCCTAGATCTTATGCTAAGGGCATTCTTGGAGCTAGCCCTACTCATCTCAAGTTTTCTAACTCTACTGCTCATAGTCACAAGGAAAATTTCGTCTATAGAAAATGCTATCACGTGGACTTATTGACCATATTGCTAGTAAATGTTCTACTGCCACAAAAGCTGAAAAGACAGCTAAAGTGAAGATGATTGCCTCCAAGGCTAAGAAGGTCACCAAAGCTGAGATATCTGCTAAGGTGAAGAATGCCACTAAGATTATTCAAATAACCAAAGTGAAGGTTACCACTAAAGTTCAATCTTCAAATGCCGTGAAGATTGTTGAACGTTCCATCTCCACTAACACTACTGGACCCATTGAAAAGTGGGTACCAATCAAAAATTAATCTTCCTTATGTTTGTAGGGATTGAAGGGCATCTGGTATTTAGATAGCGGATGCTCTCGACTCATGACTAGACAAAAAGACCTGCTCACTGAATACAAGGAAAAGAAAGGTCACTCAATGACCTTTGGTGGAAATAGAAAAGGCTATACCAGAGGGTTTGGTGTTCTCAGTAATGGAACAACTACCTTTAGAAGAGTCGCTTACGTAGATGGACTGAAGCATAATCTTCTAAGCATCAGCCAACTATGTGATAAAGACTACAAAGTTCACTTTTGTAAGAAAGCATGTTAAGTGATGAATGAAAAAGGAAAGCTTGCTCTTAGTGGTTAACGTATGGAAAATGTCTATGTAATAGACATGGACTCTACTACCACTGAAAATGTTGGCTTTCTCTCAAAGGCCTCTTCAGATGTCAACTGGTTATGGCACAAAAGGTTATCTCATCTCAACTTCAAGACACTGAATTCTCTCTCCTCAAAGGAACTAGTCTCCGATCTTCCTCAGCACTCATATGCCAAAGAATCTCTTTGTTCAGCATGTGAAAAAGAAAAACAGACTAAAGCTAGTTTCAAATCAAAACAAGTTTCCTCGGTGACAAGTCCTCTTCAACTCTTGCATATGGATTTATTTGGCCCTGTCAACATCCAATCCATAGCTGGACAGAAATATACACTTGTCATTGTAGATGAATACTCTCGCTACACCTGGGTAATCTTACTTCGCTGTGAAAGTGACACTCCAGAAGAACTGATATCTTTTGTTAGAAAGATGGAAGTGCCGAATAATCTAACTATTCGCTCAATAAGAAGTGATCATGGAACTGCATTAAAAAACAGTTCCCTGAACAATTTCTTTGAGAGTAAGGGAATCTCTCACAATTTCTCCTCTCTAAGAACTCCTGAACAAAATATTGTTGTTGAAAGAAGAAATCGAACGATGATTAAAGATGTAAGATCAATGCTCAACGATTCTCATCTTCCAACTCAATTTTGGGCAGAAGCTGTCAACACTGCTTGTTTTACTCAGAACAGGTCTCTATTAGTAAAACGTTTCAACAAGACAACCTACGAACTCTTTCATGGAAGAAAACCTTCTATCATATTTCTTCACATCTTTGGTTGTCAGTGTTTCATTTTAAACAACAAAGACGCTCTTGGAAAGTTCGACCAAAAAGCTAATGATGGAATCTTTCTTGGGTATTCCTCAATTTCCAAAGCCTACAAAGTCTTCAATAAGAGAAGACAAACTGTAGAAGAAACAATTCATGTCACCTTTGATACTGTACATTGAATATGGTTACAAAGTTGAAACTATGAAGACCAAGAGCTTTATTCAAGGGGGAGCGTGGACAGACATAATGTCAAGCAATACCGAAGTTCTTCAAAGATTCAAGAGGGAAAGAAGATCAAGGCCTGAAGTATTTCAAGAAGATAAATGATTTATTCAACTTTAGGGGGAGATTGTTAGGACTAAAAGTCCTTTGTGTTGAAAGTGGAATAAAGTATTTATAAGGGTGCATAATGTAATTCATTAATAGTTGATTAATTAGATGGGCCCAAGCCCATAAGCCCATTATGATTGTAAGCCTAAGTATATAAAGGCATATTTATCTCATAATTAAGGTTAGACATTTTTGATTATTCAGTTTAGAAGTTTAAGTCTCATAATTCAGATTAATAGTCAATAGGTTTACTCTCTCTGATCATAAATCCTTTCTGTAAACCTAAACCCTTTGATTTCATATTAATCATATGACTAGTAGTTGTGACTCAAATCTTATTCATCTTTGATATTATTTGCTGTTGATTGCACTGTACTGGGATCTACAATCCAGATTAGCGAACTCTAAACCTATCGCTGAGAATGAAGAACTAAATGCTTGGATGATCTCTAACTATAGAGAAACAAAACCTCCCTTCAACAATCATCAGCATACAAACTCTCCTAATGCTGATGAAGATCCAAACATCATACCTCCTAACACTGAATCCACCTCTTGGGTTTCAGTTGTTCCTCTAAACACACTTCCTCCATCAGAACTTCCCTCTTTTGAAGACCTCTCAGTAAATAATGGTTTATCTGAAACTCAACATCTCTTAGCTGAAGAACCTCAAGTTTCTTCATCAGTGAACATTCCTATTGATGATCCAACTTCTGAGGTAAGTGATCATGCCCCAGCTCAGCGATGGATCAGAGATCACCCCATAGATCAAATTCTTGGTGATCCTGATGCAGGTATTCAAACACGACGAAATTCAGGTAACATTTGTCTCTTTGTTAACTTTCTTTCTCTTTCAGAGCCAAAGAAGACTGGTGATGCCCTCAGAGATCTAAACTGGGTCAGCGCTATGCAAGAAGAGCTGATTGAGTTCGCTAGAAACCAAGTTTGGAATCTCGTAACCAGACCATTTGATAAATCTGTTATAGGCACTAAATGGGTGTTTAGAAACAAATTAGATGAACATGGGACTGTAACCCGCAACAAAGATAGACTAGTTGCTCAGGGATACAGACAAGAGGAAGGCATAGACTATGATGAAACCTTTGCCCCTATGGCCAGGCTCAAAGCAATTCGACTTTTCTTACCTTATGCAGTTTACAAAGACTTCAAAGTATATCAAATTGATGTCAAATCAGCGTTCCTAAATGGAAAGCTGAATGAAGAAGTCTATGTTGAACAACCCCCAGGGTTCTCTAGCCCTAAGCATCCAAATTATGTATATAAGCTAGATAAGGCTCTCTATGGTCTAAAACAAGCTCCTCGCGCTTGGTATGACACTCTCTCTTCTTTTCTTATCTTTGAAAAATTTGAGCGTGGTAAAATTGATAGCACTTTGTTTTTCAGAAAGATAAAAGGTCATATTATTCTTGTACAAATATATTTTGATGACATTATATTTGGTTCTACTAACCCATCTCTATGTACTCGCTTCGCTGAAAGAATGAAGAAATAATATAAAATGAGTATGATGGGTGAACTAACTTACTTCCTTGAACTTCAGATCAAGCAAACTGATAAAGGTACATTTATTAACCAAGGTAAGTATGTTAAAGATATGCTGAAGAAGTTTGATCTCACTCAAACTTAAGCGATGAAAACTCCTATGGCACCTCCTCGAACATTAAACAAGGATCCAGCAGGAAAACCTGTAAATGTCACTGCCTATAGAAGAATGATCGGCTCCCTGTTGTATCTTACAGCGAGTCGACCTGACATCATGTACTCTACATGTCTCTGTGCAAGCTATCAATCAGAACCCAAGGAATCCCATTTGATCGTTGTAAAGCAAATATTCAGATATCTTAACACTAGTACAAAAATGACTTTTTGTGACGGTTTTTAAAAATAGGTTTGTAACGGTTTGATAAAAAACCGTTACAAAAGGTCACATAAAAAATTATAGAATTGTTTTAGTAACATTTTTAATAAAGAAACGTTACTATTACAAAAAAAAAACATAGAAACATAAAGCAACGTTTTAGATAAAAACGTAATAAAAGGTTCCCTAACGTAACGGTTTCAGACGGTTTCGTAAAACTGTTGCTTTATGTTGTAACGGTTTTTAAAAACCGTTGGCATATAAGACCTTTTAGTAACGATTTTTATTTAAATTGTTGCTTTATGTCGTAACGGTTTTAAAAAAGCGTTACGGAAAACAAAAATATGTATAGCAACGCTTATTTAAAAACCGTTTCCAAAAGTCACCAAGTTCTATGGCAACAGTTTTGCAAAATTTGTGTCACCAAAAGTTAGTGTATGACAAGGGTTTTTGAAAAAAATTACGTCATCATAGGTCATGCTTTGGTAACGGCAATAAAACATTTACATCATAATATCTCAAGTTATATTGACGGTTTCTAATAATTAAGTCACAATATGTCATGTTATGGTGACGGTTTTGAGTATGTTACCATATGTCATTCTACGGTAACGATCAAGTAGTAAATTCATTCGTTGACAGGAGCGAGCAGAAAGAGAGAGCGTAAAGAGGGTCTTATCATGAATATTGGCCTGAATAAATGTCACCATATGTTATGTTATGGTGACGGTTTTAAAATATTATATGTCTCAATGGTGATGGTTTCGTATAATAAATGTCATTATATATCATGATATGGTGACGTTTATAATAATGAACGTCCACGTAAGTCATGTTACGATGACGATTTTGTATAATAAATGTGACCATATGTAATGTTATGGTGATAATTTTCAATAATAAACATCAGTGTACATCATCCTACAGTGACGATTTTGAACAATAAATATCATCGTACATCATGTTACAATGACGATTATGAAAGATAAACGACAATGTACCTCATGCTATGGTGACAGTTTTGAAAAATAAACGTCACTGCATGTCATGCTACAATGACAGTTTCGAAAAAATTACGTCACCTTTTGTTATGCTACGGTGACGGTTTAGAAAAATAAATGTCAATGTACGTCATGTTATGGTGACGGTTTTGAAACATAAACATTATCATATGTTATGCAAGGGTAACAATTTTGACAAAAAAAGAAATGAGTCACCCTATGTCATGTTATTGTGACGTTTTCAAATAATAAACATCGATGTATGTCATGTTAAAATGATGATTTTAAATAATGAATGTCATCGTATGTAATCCTATGGCGATGGGTTTGAAAAATAAACGTCGCCCTATGTCATTCTACAGTGACGGTCTTGAAATATAAATCTTACCATATGTCTTGTTATGATAACGGTGTTGAATGGAAAACGTCACAGTATGTTGATGTTACGGTGACAGTTTTGAATGATGAACGTCACCGTATGTCATGTTACAGTGACAATATTGATAAAGTTATGTCACCGTACATCATAATGCAATGACAATTTTGATAAATTTATGTCATCGTATGTTAGGTTACGGTGATGCTTCTGAATAATAAATGTCACTATAAGTTATGTTAAGGTGACAATTTTGAATAATAAACATCACTATATGTCATATTACTGTGAAGGTTTTGAAAAATAAACTTCACCCTTTTGTCATACTAGAGTGACAGTGTGGAAGGATAAAGTGAGTTTTGATTGATTAACATCACCGTATGTCATGTTATGGTGACGGTTTTGATAAATTTATGTCAACGTATATCATGTAGCGATGAATTTGAGAAATTTACTCATGGTATCTAATGTTACGATGACGGTTTTGAATGATAAATGTCACCATATGTCATTTTATAGTGACAGTTTTGATAAAGTTACGTCACCGAATGTCATGATTTAGTGACGGTTTTGAGAAATTTACCTCATCGTTTGTCATGATACAGTGATAGTTGAGGATTTAAGGACCCAATCCAAAAGTACATATAACCACAGGGGCGAAATTTGTAATTTACTCTATTCAATAATATAACAATATTTAAAAAAAAACTTATAAAATCACAATATATCTCGTTAACATTTAAAAAAAATAAATGGGTAATAAAATAGGATTTTCTATACCTTTTTATTTACAATGATGGGTATAATGACAAACAGTCAACTAACTGTTAAACATGTATAAAATTCTTTAAAGAGTATCCATATATAGGGCAAATCATATACATATAAACTTAAAGCTCAAACCATCAATTTTCACCTTACAGGCTTAATTATTTAAATAAATTAAGAGTAAACTCCAATTTTGGTCTTTAATGTTTGGTGATTTTTTTGAAAGAGCGATCTGTGGTTTTATAATTCAAGTTTTGGTCCTCAAAGTTTGACTTTTGCTCTGATAGAAGGACCTGACCACTAATTTTCGTCGCCGGCCAAAGTAGTCAAACCTCGTTGACTTTCGTTGGAAATCCACCAGAATATTTTTTTTATTTTTTTTTAAAAACTTATGTTTTTTCGGTTGATTTTCGCCGGATTTCCAACAGAATATAACTTTTTTTTAATAGATCGGTTGGGTTTTAATGAATCCAATTAGGCTTAATATAACTTTTTTTAATAGATCGGTTGGGTTTTAATGGATCCAATTGGGCTTAATAGATCGGCTGGACTTTAATGAATCCATATGGGCGTTTATGGATCGTTGGGCTTTAATGGACCCATTTGGTTTTTAATGGATCCACTTGGGCTATAATGGATTCAGTTGGGCTTTAATAGATCCACTTCCGCTATAATGGATCGATTAGGCTTTAATTGATCCATTTGAGCTTTAAGGGAATCATTTGGACTTTAAAGGATCCATTTGGGCTTTAAGGGATCTATTTAGGCTTTAATGGATCCATTTGGGCTTTAATGGATCAGTTAGTCTTTAATGAATCCACATGGGTGTTTATGAATCAGTTGGGCCTTAATGGGTCCACTTGGGCATTAATAGACCCATTTGGGCTGTAATGAATCCAATTAGAGGCTTTAATGGATCCACTTGCATTGTAATGGATCGGTTGGGCATTAATGGATCCATTTGGGCTTTAATGGATCAATTAGCTTTAATGGATCCATTAGGCTTTAATGGATCCACTTGGGCTTTAATGGATCGGTTAGGCTTTAATGAATCCGCATGGACGTTTATGGATTGGTTGGGCTTTAATGGATCCATTTGGGTTTTAATGGATCCACTTGGGCTTTAATGGACCGATTTGGGTTGTAATTGATCCAGTTGGGTTTTAATGGATCGATTAGGCTTTAATGAATCCATATGGGCGTTTATGGATCGGTTGAGCTTTAATGGATCCATTTAGGTTTAAATGGATCCACTTGGGCTTTAATGGACCCATTTGGGTTGTAATGGATCCAGTTGGGCTTTAATGGATCCACTTGGGCTTCAAAGAATGCAATTGGGCTTTAATGGACCCATTTAGGATTTAACGGATCTAGTTGGGCTTTATTGAATCGGTTGCGCTATAATGGATCAACTTGGGATTTAATGAACCGTTTTAGACTTTAATGAATCCAACCAGACTTTAATGGACCGTTTTGGGCTTAAATGGACCGTTTTGGGCTTAAATGGACCGTTTTGGCCTTTAATGGATCCACTAGGGCTTTAAGGGGTCGAGTTGGGATTTAATGGATCCACTTGGGCTATATAAGGCATCCACTTGGGCTTTAATGGATCCACTTGGGCTTTAAGGGGTCCAATTGGACGTTAATGGATCCACTTGGGCTTTAAGGAGTCCAGTTGGGCTTTAATGGTTTCTATTGGGCGTTAATGGATCTAGTTGGGCTTTAATTAATGGTTCCACTTGCGCTGTAATGGATTCACTTGGGCTTTAATGGATTTACTTGGGCTTTAATGGACCCACTTGGGCTTTAAGGGCTCCAATTGGGCTTTAATGGTTCCTGTTGGGCTTTAATAGATCCACTTGTGCTTTAATGTTCTACTTGCGTTGTAATAGATTCACTTGAGCTTTAACGGGTCCGCTTGGGCTTTAATGGACCCATTTGGAATTTAATGGATCCAGTTGGGTTTTAATGGATCCACTTGGGCTTTAAGGTATCCATTTGGGCTTTGATGAATCCACATGGGTCTATATGGATCGGTTGGGATTTAATGGACCCACTTGGGCTTTAAGGGACCCGGTTAGGCTTTAATGGATCCACTTGGGCTTTAAGGGGTCCAATTAGACTTTAATGGATCCACTTACGATTTAAGGGCTCCAATAGGGCTTTAATGGTTCCTGCTAGGCTTTAATAGATCCACTTGGGCTTTAATGGTTCCACTTGCGCTGTAATGGATCCACTTGGGCTTTAATCGATCCACTTAGGCTTTAATGGACCCATTTAGGGCTTTAATGGATCCATTTGGACTTTAAGGGATCCATTTCGGCTTTAATGGATCCACATGGAGGTTTATGGGTCGGTTGGGCTTTAATGGATCCACTTGGTCTTTAAGGGGTCCAATTGGGCTTTAATGGTTCCTGCTAGGCTTTAAAGGATCCACTTGGGTCTTAATGGATCCACTTGGGCTTTAATGATTCCACTTGCGTTGTAATGGATCCACTTGGGTTTTAATGGATCCACAAGGGTTTAATGGACCCACTTGGCTTTAATCGACCCATTTGGACTTTAATGGAGCGGTTGGGCTTTAATGGTTCTACTTGTGCTTTAATGGATCCACTTGGGCTTTAATGGACTTGTTTGGGCTTTAATGGATCCAGTTGGGCTTTAAGGGATCCATTTGGGCTTTAATGGATCCACAAGGGTGTTTATGGATCGGTTGGGCTTTAATGGTCTCACTTGGGCTTTAATGGGCCCACTTGTGCTTTAATGAATCCATTTGGGCTTTAAAGGGATCCATTTGGGCTTTAATGGATCCACATGGTGTTTATGGATCAGTTAGGCTTTAATGGACCCAATTGGGGTTTAATGGACCCATTTGGGTTTTAATGGATCGGTGGGCTTTAATGGACAATAATATAACAATATAATAATAATAGTATTAAAAAAATAAAAAGAATTTCCGGTGGATAAGCTTTACCGGCGGATTTCCGGCGGACCTATCCGTCAAAAATTCCAAATTTTTCAAATTTTTTTAAAAATATGGCGGATTTTTCAAAAATTTTAATTAAACGAGTTATGGCGGTTTTTTCAAAATTTTTAATTAAAAAATGGCGGAATTTTCAAATTTTGATCTTGGTGTTTTTGTTAGAAATTCAGTTATTTATAGAGTTTATAAATTGTGATTCATAATGAAATTGAAAGTTCACTATTCAGGATTTCATATATAGTTTGAGTGTTAGATTTTAATAAACGAATATTCTATATAATTTTAAGATATATTTGCATTCTTGAAATCATTGCAATATCTACATACTATTAATATGAAGGGAGAGGGTCTTTGTAGCACACGTGAAGTCTCACGCTCCCTCTCCCCACCACAATCCCACAAAATTCACAAATTACCAATTTACACACATAATTCAGAAGATAAACTCTTCAATCTCGATCATTTTTTCCATCCAAAAACGATGATCGGCCGTTAATTTGTACTTTATTTTCTCGCCAATCACCCTCAATTAATGCATAAAAGTGGTAAAACCGAACTACATTGATGTGCTTTTATATTTTATAGGTTCGGAACAATTTGAAGCGAAAAAGAACATAACAAGGATTTTTGACAGATTTGCGCGCCTGTGGTGTTTCTTCCGTATCTCACTCGTCTGAGCTCCGATTCAAGCGATTAAAGATGATCTGGAAACCCAACACACAGATATATAATGCTCGTGTTTTGAGTTTTTGGCAATTCAGAGTGGATCTGGACCAAAACAGGCGCCGAAGTTGGGTGAATAAAGTTGGACCGGAAACGAGATATAAAAGAAAAATGATGGATAATATAACAAAAACGAAGCTGCAGCCTAGTGGTAAAGGCCATGTGTTGTGAGGTTATGGTTGTGGGATTGATCCCCATATGTAGCGCACCTTACATTTTTTTATTGAAGGACCAAACTCGGCCCAACATCAATTCTCAGGCCCAACTCGTAATTAAGGCAATTAGGGCTTAAGAGGGGGTTATAAAAAGAGAAAAAAGGAGGCTATGGGGTATTGGGGTTATCATCGAAGAGTAGGCTGCTCTATCTCAATTTTTTCTAAAATCAATTTGTTTTTAGTTAGTTTGATTGGATGGTGATCGAGAATCAAGATGGTTGGTGGGTTGATGATTAAAGATCTAGGCTTGATGATTTAATTGGAGATGCCGTAGAGGTTTGATGTTTCTTTCAATGTTATTTTTTTAGTGATTCATATTTATGAATTTCAATTCGGTTTTAGAATTCGGTGTTTGCTATTGGTGGTTATTGAAAGTATTGGATTTGATTTCTCGATTAGATTTTATAGTTTTTATTTATTTATTTATAATTAAGATCGTTGAATGGTTAATCCTAGATTGACGTCATAACATTTGCAATCAATAAGAATATTACGGTATGATTTCATCATTATTTCTTCTCTACACACCCTTGTCCTTGTCCATTAAAAAGGCCATAAACATGCCATTAACATAAAGTTAGAAAATGATATGAAGTGGGTAGCAAAGACCAATTTTAGTAGCTTCAGTTTTCGGTTCCTTGGTTTTTAATTAAACTTGGAGCTTCACACAATCATGATATACATGATGGATTAGTAAAATGTAATGTAACAAGTTTTGAAGCCTTGATATTTTGCTATCATGTTCGACTTGTCAAATACCGAACAAGATTGATATTTAGCCCTCCAAGATGAAAGAGATAGGAAAAAGTGAAACACACGAATGATATTTTAGCAATTATGTATTAGTGATTAAAAATTATAGTTTACAACCAACACTTACGTCTTAGATACAATTTCATATTACTGGATTAAAATCGTAGCTTATAACTAACACTTATTGGATTAAAATTGCACATTGATGGATCATATGAAAAGGAAGGCCCACTCGCTATATAAATATCAGTTGCTACAGGCAACATTTTAAAAGCATGTTTAAGGCTTTTCCTAAATCAATCTTAAAATCATGGCATTATTGACTTGTAAGATAGCGAAGCCAAGCCGTACAAAGGCGAGCAGTCTCATTAGAAAAATAAATTTTGTGTTAACAAGATAGAGTACAATTACACTAGTAAACCTTGCTAGCCATCGATCTGGCTTTCTTGATGTGTATGCAGGGGAAATATCAAGTCCAAGGTTACCAAGAGATCTATCTTTGCTGGGGAATGTTATTATGGTAACAGTTCTTTCTCCATGATACAGTGTACATACATACAACTTGTGTTCATCTATATATGTAATTACAAACTCTACACACTTGTAAAAAACTCTCCATCGATTGTAGTTTTTCAATCTAACAGAATTTATCTTTTTGCAGGTATCACGAGCTTGTAAAAATAATTGCGTGAAGTAAAGACATAAGAAGCGAAAAACCATCCAAGGTGATGAAGAGATCTAGGCAAACGAGGATTATAGGTTACATAAGAACAAATCTATTTAAGATATTTAGTACTTTTTGTTGCTGGTGTTTCCATACATTAATTATATAATGTATATTATTTCAGTATTCTTATATCTCTTGTTAATCGTTTGATTCAAATTTTGTGTTTTTAAATTAAATTTATATTCATTATACCCTAAAGTGATTAAAACCGTCACTGAAAGATAGCTTATGGCAACAGTTTTGATAATTTAACGTCAACATGTTTTGTTACAATGAGGGTTTTGAAAATAAACGTCACTATATGTCTATTGTGGTGACGGTTTGAAAAATAGACGTTATTGCATGTCATTCTTTAGTGATGTTTTGAAAAATAAACGTGACAATATGTTAAGTTACGGTGACGGTTTTGAAAAATAAACATGACTGTATGTCATGCTACGGTGACTGTTTTAAAAAATAAATGTTACCTTATAACATGCTAGAGTGACGATTTTGATAAATAAACGTTACTGTGTGCCATGCTATCTTGACGATTTTGAAAAACAAACGTCATCGTATGTCATTATATTATGATGATTTTGAAAAATATACATCACCATATGTCACGCTACGGTGACAGTTTTGAATAATTAACGTCCCTGTATTCATACTATAATGATGGTTTTGAAAAATAAACGTCGTCGTATGTCATGTTATAGTGATGATTCTGAAAAATAAACGTCACCATATATTATGCTACAGTGACGATTTTAACAAATAAAAATCACCACATGTAATTCTACGATGACGATTTTGAAAAATAAATGTCACCGTATGTCTTGATATGGTGATAGTTTTAACAAATAAACGTAACCATATGAACTTCTACAGTGACGGTTTTGGAAAATAAACGTCACCATGTCATGAAAAGTTGACGATTTTAAAAATAAAAATGTCACCATATGTCATGCTATAGTGACATTTTTGATAAATAAACGTCACCGTATGTCATGCTACAATGACAGTTTTGATAAATAAATGTCACTGTAAATGATGCTTAAGTGACAGCTTTAACTAATATACGTCGTTGTATATTATTCTACGGTGACAGTTTAGAAAAATAAACGTCACCGTATGTTACGTTACAGTGATGATTTTGAATAATAAACGTCACCGTAAGTCATATTATATTGACGATTTTGAATAATAAAGGTCACCATTTGTCATGCTATGGTGATAGCTTTGAAAATTAAACGTCACTGTTTGTCATGCTACCGTTACAATTTTAACAAATAAAGGTCATTGTATGTCATCCTATAGTGACAATTTGGACTTGTAAATGTCACTCTATGTCATGCTATGGTGACAGTTTTGACAAAGAAATGTCACTATATATCATGTTATTATGATGGTTTTGAAAATATACAGTCACTACATGACATGCTACGGTGACGGTTTGAGGAAAAACATTAATTTTTACAGACCTAAAGTGACGCTTTTAAGTTATTGTAACGTTTTTTATGTGATTTCGTAACATTTTTTAAACGTAACCAAAAGTGTATCAAAAGTGACGGCAAGTAAGGTGATGATTTTTATGCCACGAAAACCGTTACCGTATACCTATGGTGACGTTTTTAACCGTCACTAAAGACCTTTTTTGTACTAGTGTAAGGGAACTCCTAACCTAGGTCTTTGGTATCCCAAAGATTCAGGGTTCGATCTCACTGGTTATTCAGATAGTGATTTTGCAAGTTGCAAACTTGATAGAAAAAGCACCATTGGAGGATGTCAACTTCTAGGAGGAAAACTGGTATGTTGGACAAGTAAAAAGCAAAACTCAGTGTCTACTTCCACAGCTGAAACTGAATATGTAGCAGATGGAAGTTGTTGTGCTCAGGTCTTATGGATGAGAAATCAACTATTAGACTATGATCTTCAGTTATCCAAAATTCCAATCTATTGTGACAACACTAGTGCCATCACTATAACAAGCAATCCAGTGCTACATTCAAAGACGAAACACATAGAGATCAGATATCATTTTATCATAGATTATGTGATGAATGGTGATATTGAACTTCACTTTATCCCTACTGACTATCAGCTTGCTGATCTTTTTACCAAACCTCTTGATGAGACAAGATTTAACTTTCTCATCAGTGAGCTTGGAATGCTGAATCTTGAAGATTGATTTTTCAGCTTTCATGCACTATGTTAGTAATAATATGTTACACTTCATCATGTAATCTCTAACTAAATATTCTAACTCTCAGGTATGTTTTCTGATTCTCTAACGCTGAATATCTCATTCAGTAAGACGTTTTTCAAAAATCAAATCTTCAATCACTGAATTTCTTCAAGTGCTTAAAAGATTTTTGATAAACAAATCTTATCACTGTTATTTCTCGTCAGTGATCCTTTGAAAAGAAAAATTATCTCTGAATTTCTATCAGTGATACTTTCTAAAAACGAAATGTTTTCTCTCTCCCATGACGTCATTCTAAATGATAATCCATGGCATGCCTTTTTCTGGCACGTTCGTCCATTGCAATTCATGTCCAATCAATTTCGTGGGACGTGTTCGTGTCATGATGACCTCCTTTTCCCGCTCCAAATTCCTTCTCTCTCCTCATATAAAAGGAATGCCATTTACATTTTTGCCTTTTACGCTCTCAAAAACTTCCAAGGCAAGAAAAGTACTCTCGGCATTCAAGCAATCAAGCACACAAGCAAATTCCTTAATCTTCAATCTCTCAAGACTTTCAAGTTTTTATTCTTCATCTTTTTCTAAATAAAAACACGTGTTTGATTCTAAAAGTTCTATTGTTTTTGATTCAAAGTGTTTTTCATTATTAAAATCATTTTCTTTATGATTTTACTCTATGCAAAGACCTTTAGTCTTTAAGACTATTCTTCTTCTTTGTTATTCTTAAGAACATTATTCTAATCTAAAAACAAACTTATTTTCATGTTTCTTTTCTCAAAAGGAAACTGGTAAAATAATTATCATGTTTTTAGAAACTAAACCTTCTATTCTATTCTACTCTTTTCTATTCCAAAAATGGCCAAACCTACACTTGTTGCTTCCAAGAACGTCAAGTTCTCCCTCGCTGACTCTGAGATTCCAAAGAACAACCATCTAGCATGTTTGAACTTTGATGCCAAGAAATTCCCTCATTTGGTTGAAGTTGCCAACTTTCTGATGCAATCCTGCCTCTCTTATGCACTGCAAGTGGATCCAGAGCCCAACAAGGCTCTTCTTCAGCAATTCTGGTTCACTGCTAACAAGGGATCAGTGGTCAACAAGAATGGTGAATCCATCCCTGCCATCTCCTTCACTACTCAACATGGCGCAGGGAACATCATTGCATTGGCTGTCTGCACCGCACTACGTTTTCCCTACAAAACTCCAAAAGGCTTCGACCCTCTACCTTCTGATGCTGAATTGATTCATTTTTTGGATCACATGGAGTATCAGTGGAAGAACAAGCCTCGAACCACCATCCCAAACTAGAAGCTGACAAAGATCCTGAAGGCAAACATTCCTTCAGAGATGAACTACATTTTCACTCACATCATCCAGAGCATGAGTGGAAAGATTGGATCGTTAGACCAAGCCAGCAAAATCCAACTTCAGATGGGCTACTCACTGCTGGCTGTAAAGCATTTCGACTACACAGGAGAAATCTTTGACGATATAATGTCAAATATTGAGAAGCCTGAACGGGATGCAAAGATTCCCTACGTCCGCTTCATCTCTGCTATTCTTCACTTCTTCCTCAGAGAGAAGCACCCCATTGAAGGTGACTGCAACTTTTCCAAAGTTGGTCCACGCGTTCTCGAGGTGAAGCGTGCTGACAATAAGGTAAGTCTTCAGACCTTACGCCTCCGTCTCTCCTCCACTTCTTCTACTTCAGTGGTCACGCCGATGGTTCATTCATCAGCTATCCCAACCGCTACCACCCCTCTCAAACGACAGTCATCAGCTCTTCCTGGCCCCTCTAAAAAGGACAAGAAAACTAAGGAGTCGATCCCCTCGGTTAAGGAACCTGAGGTAGTCTCTCAACAGACTACCTTAGATGATTTTGTGGCTCGCTCCTCCACATCAGCAACCACCACAACCGTACCAGTGACTACAATCGCTGATACACCACCGGTGATCAACCCAACTCCTCCAGTTTCTCAAACAGCTGAGGTAATTACTATAATCACTAGTGGTTCTCCTTCTATCCTCATCACTTCTCCTTCTATTTCTTTGGTCCCTAACCCTTCATTTTTACAGCAACCATCTTTTGTTGCTACTACTACAGGACCTGTTATTCTTCAAACTTCTCAGCCCTTCTTACCTTTTGAGGGGGACATGCACTTTTTCAACATGTTTGACAACTTAGGTAACCCCAAAACCATATACACTTCTCCCACCTCTCTAAATAAGCCTGAACATAATTTCGCTCAACAACTAACTTCTTTTTCAGGTCCTACTTTGGGAACTGTAGACGCCAATGTCAACAAGCTCGCTGATAGGGTGGAAAGTCTTACTGCCTCTCTCGACACCAACACCACTGCCGTTAATCAGGCAGGTGAAAATTTGAAGACTTTAACCTTAGCAACCGCCACTAAAGCTGATGCTTCTCAGTTGAGCTCCCTTCAAGACGAGGTCAATCAGCTGAAGGACAACATGGTTCGTAACACAAGTCAACTCCAATTCCTTATCGGTCGTCTTGAACACTTGACTGGCGAAGTCCGGGGTCTTAACACCAAGATGGATTCTGCCAATCAGCTGCTCTCTCAGTTGCTGGCCAAACTGAATGAACCAGCTCCTACTCCAACTCCTTCCTTTACGCATGACGATCGGATGTCGCTGACTATTGTTGTTGATTTCATTCATCAAGAAACTTAAGCTATCCCTGATATTGAAGGACGATTGGACAAGCTGAAGGTTGATGCCCGTCGGACACCTGTAGCTGATGCTGCTGCTTCTACAAATGTTGACCTCCCCCATGATGATGACAAAGAGGGGGAGATGAATTCTGGAGAAAATACAGCGGCTGAGGCTCAGGTAGCTACGGAAGAACCTCCTTCTCAATCTGAGGGGGAGAAGATAGCTGAGGTTTCAGTAATTGAATTTCAGGTCCCTCATTCTTCTTCTCAAGCTTTAGAAGAAGAAGAGGATAAAGAAAAAGAAGAAGAAGAATAAGACGAGGAAGATCTTGATCTTCAAGATTAGGATGATGATGATGATGCAGCTGATGATGATAATGAAGATGAAGACTCCTGTCTTTGGTTTCAACAACATCAGCGCCTCAGACCAAAAAGGCGTTTTCATCAATGAAGCAGGGGGAGACAAAAGGATAATGCTCCAGTTTCCTCCTCTCAAGGCAAGCAGAAGGGGATCGTTGCCGAAGGAAACTTGAAGATACTATCACCATCTGATGGGGAGCAAACCTCTCAAGTATGCCTTTCCATTGTCCCTCTCTCCTTCTATTCCTACCTATCACTCCTCTCATTCTAAACCTTTATATTTCTCTTCCTATATTATACACTAACTCCCTAATATTTTTGCTCAGATGGTTCTCTCCCCTGCTTAAGGGAACTCCATCACTGCAAATAATCCCAACTCTCACAGCTGATGATCAAATAATCCCAACCTCCTTCAATGAGGTTGATGAACAAGAGGAAGAAGAAGATGAAACCCTGCTCCATCCAGGAAGGCCCTCTCGACCAGCTCAATGGTCAGAGGATGAACTTAAAAGAAGAACAAAGATGATCTCTCACCTAGAGAGTCAGCGATTAATGATCCCTCCTCATTCTCTTCCAGAATAACTCAACTTTCTCTCCAAAGCTGAATATGAAGAATCTGTCAGAATTGAAAGACTGCTCACTGACTGCCGAAGAGATGTTGACTTAACTCTCAAGGTACACGCGTCCATGTTTAAAGACGACAAGGTGAAGGAAAATGCAGTTGTTGTTCAGGTTGATATACTAAAAGAGATTGAAGAGGAGCGCTCAAAAGAAAAAAAGTTCAGCGATAAAAGTCTAGACTAGTGCAAATAAAAGATAGACTATCGCTCTGACCCAATGATGATTGTTGGTGTCACTATCTCTGGGAGAAAGAAGAAGGACCGAACATCAGTGATTATGGAGATAACAGAGAGGATGGAAGCTCAAAATCCATGTTCGTATCAAGGCTTGAACACTTTGGTTACGTTGAGTGTCTAGAGTTCAAAGAAGCGCTGAAGAAATCGAAATCAACATATAAAGGCTATGTTGAAGGTCTCGTTGGACCTCTAATCAACAGAGTCACTGCTATTTTGAAAAAGCCTTCAGCTCTTCCACCAAAGCCAAAGCAAATCAAAAGAAAGTCTGCCTCCTCCTCCTCTTAAAATATCGCAGTGATCAAGAATGACACCTCCATCAAGTTCTCAAAAGAAGCATTATTTGGGCCTCCTCCTGATCTCTCAGTTCTTGATCTATCCCTACCTCCTGGTGGTCCATTCATCCCAGGGCAAGTTTTGAAGAACCCTTTTGGAATCTTTTTCAGAGATGATGAAGGTCAGCTCAGATTTCAAAGAGTCTCTGAAATTCCTCTCTGCCTTCTAAATCATCTCAAGGACCTTCTGTGCTTATGGTGTACCTATTCTCACTCAGCTGAACCGATCAAGACTCTCATTCGACAAGAATCAACTGATCGAAGACAAAAAGGAGAGGAAGTACCTGATTATATGATCAAGGTCCTAAAATCTTATCTAGATAGCTAGTAGATTTTCTCTCTTGTAATCTGTTAGTTAGACTTACAGTAGTTAGATCTTCACTTGTACTTATTATTTTCATCTCTTCTTGTAATTCCTTCTTTGAATTAATGAAAATTTCAGTGAAGTACTTAACTCTATCAGTACTGTAAAAGATCCCCCAAAATAGTAATTGGGACGTGTATGTTATGAGTCCTGATTATCCTTTATTTTGACTTAAGTAATTTTCTTCATAGTTACTTTGCCATCATCAAATAGGGGGAGATTGTTGATCCAACGTTCTCGGTGATTTGATAATGACCCTTTATAATACTTAGTGAAAATTACGTTTAACATCTGTATGTATTAGTGTTTCACTATCAGCGATCAAATACTGAGTATGTTCATTATCACTGATTATTTCTCATGTAAACAGTTAGAGGTAATCCCTGAAGACAAGTTTCGCGACAAATGATGTTCACTGCTGAATCGAAGAGGAAGTTGTTGAACAAAGGACAAGTCTACTCATGACCTGATGCGGATATCAGCAAAAACAAGACAAATCTACTCACACGCGAAGAAGGCTGAGGAAAAGCTTCAGCGATAGCTGAACTTCTTTCTATCTCTGAGAAGGAAGAGATATTCAGCGATCGATGATCACATTGCTTATACCTCAAGTCTCTATTGTCTTATCTATGCACAAATTGTATGAGTGTTAGAAAAGACATACCTCTGCAACATTTCGTACAACAACTCTGATATCTACATTGTTCATCATACGCCCAAAAGCATGTCTCCAAAAGTCAGACTCATGCAACCAACCAGAGAAGGACATGTGTAAAGTACCCTGTCATGCATTTAATGCATAGGGTATAAATAGAAAGATTCCAACTCTATCTGAGAGTTGCCCCCAAGCCTTCAGTCTTCAATCTTTCTGTAAAATATAGAAACCCTTGTTTTCTATATTCCCTTAATCCCCTTTCTCTAATTCTTGTGCAACCATCTTAGTCTTATTCCACAACAAACTTGTCAATTGTATTTTGATTTATCAATAAACAATTTATTAAAATTTAAATTTTGTGTTTGTATTCAAGCCCCCCCCCCTCTTCTACAAACTTGTTAAGCACCTTCGGGACCAATAGTTTTAAACCTCAATTTCTCTTCAGGGCTATAGTTTTTAGGATCTTTCACTTCAACAGTAGCAACTTTACCCTCATCCGGAATAGAAGGAGTTACAACTTTGATCTCTTTCATTAAGCCATCATCCAAAGATTTTTTGATGTTTTCACCATTGTCATGACGTTCCAGAAAGTCATGGAATATATCTCTCCACTGTTCATATTCCCATCTAAATAGAACAGGAGGCTTTGTGTCAGTAGCAATCGCAAGAGCATCTCTTGAAGTCATTTTTGAAATCACTTGAAATTATCTTAGATTTCTATAACTGAAATAGTCAAAAGTCAACTAATCCTAAAAAGTGAACTCAACAATTCAGAAGTCAACTTATCATACAGTACTTTGTCGATAAAAACTTTGACCAACTTAGACCAATTTTATCGCTCAACCCTTGATCGGAAACAAGATTTTATCGTTAAACCTTTAGTCGATAACCCACAATCGCTCAAGCTTTAGGCAACAAAAATATTGTTTACACTAGAATTAAGCAACAACTACGAACTTATCGCCCACGCTTTAGGCGATAAAGATGAATCTATGTATCCGGCAACGACTTTGAATAGAGTCTGAGGCGACGACTTTGAATGTTCCTGAGTAAAGAACACCAAATTCGAATCTGAGTCCAAAATTTATCCGATTGACATGAAATTTGATAGGGTTGCTCGCGAAGATATTCTGAACACAATTATAAGTGGACTTTTCACCAAAAACTAACAAGATCTAGGTCCTTTTATCTAACACAATAGGTTTTAACTTCGAACTCAAAAACCTCTGTTTTGCCCAAATCTTGATCTAAACAGGTAGTTTAGCGGAATTAAACTACACAAAATTGATTTCCTATCCAATTCGAACAAGTTTGTCCAATTAATCGTCCAAGAACACACAAATTCACCATAACCTCGATCCACACTTTTGCAAAAACTTTCAAGAACTCGAAAAAAATTCAAGAATTTGACTACTTCAATTCAGAAATATTTTGCTCTGATACTAATTGTGATCCCAGAATAAGTAATTCAATCTATGATAACAATCACAAGATCACAAAGATGCACCAAATCTCAATGTCATATATGTGTAGAAGAGAGTACAGAAAGAATGTTAGCATGG
Organism: Arctium minus; assembly: GCA_954870635.1. Classification (NCBI taxonomy): domain Eukaryota; kingdom Viridiplantae; phylum Streptophyta; class Magnoliopsida; order Asterales; family Asteraceae; genus Arctium; species Arctium minus. The sequence goes on from OX941086.1 coordinate 37,797,702, forward strand.
AAAGTACAACAATGATTCTAGTTACATATCTAACAAAAGCTAAAACTATTTATAACTAAGGGGTATTTACAAGACTAGTCCCTCTACTTTGATACAATACAAATTAGCACTAACAGAACCTGAGGTATTCAGGCATATGTCTTATCTGATACTCTTCATGATAAACTAGTAAGCTACATTATTGTCTACAAGAACTTCATGGAAAAGGTTGGCAAAGGAAGAGTGCAGTGTATTCTCATCTGAAAATTACAAGACTCAGAGAAGTACTCTTTAGAAAGCCCAAGAACATGGATTATGATGCTTTTGATGTTATCAGGGAAGATGGGAACGTGCATGGATTCTCTGAGGTTGACTTTAAAAATCTGAATCTTCATTACTTCCTTGATTTGTATCATATTTTTGCTCCTCTGGAGAATGAAAAGAAGAAATACAAGGTTGCCTTATCAGTAATATAGAAGGGATTCTAAGAGCAGTCAAATAGGTCGCTTTGATAGATTTCTAGGTTGCACTTGAGCTTAGAAAGACATATGTGAATTTGACAGTTGCCAACACTTCTCTACCTTGTATTGAAAACATTGCAAGAGGAATAGTACTTGATGTACGTGAGCTTGGTATGGTGTTCAGAAACTCACTGAACAACATAATGTATTTTTTCATGTTGTAGCCTAGTGGTTTGGTAACATCCTGGGGGGGTCAGTGGATGGTATCCCTGACTACCCAGGTTCGAACCCCGTGGTGAGCATGTTGTGATATCCAGATCATGGGTCTGCCACTTAGTGGTACCCTTAATTGGGCTGGGCCGTGGTTGACGGGGATTAGTCGGGTGGCACCCTTATGTGGGAGCCCGGATACCCCGGGAACGTGTGCGTGTGTTAACCCGTCGTTCAAAAAAAATGTATTTTTTCAGATTAAGTGATGTAGACAAGTATTCTTCTGGAACTATAAGATAGATAAGTAATTCTTTTGTAGAAAAAAAAGGGAAAAGATGAGGAGCTTTGCAAGAAGATGATCCAAGTAATCAAAGATCAGCTGAGTATGAGGATTTTGGTCAGTATGAAGTTTGTAAGTATAATGAAAGAAGACAACACTGATAAATATAAGACTCTTTGAACCAAAGGGGGAGATTGTAAATATGAGAAGTTGGTCCAAAGTTAGTCGAAATTTTGTTAAGTGTAATCTCTGGAGTGCTTGTTCAGAGATTTGAAGATGAGGCTTCAGAGTTGTACAGCCGAGAAATTTTCTAAGTGTTGAAGTTTGCAGAGAGTTATCAGAGTTCTGAATAAGAGTCTCCAGAGTTCTGATTTCTGAATAAGAGTCTCCAGAGTTCTGAAGATGTGCAAAATGGTTAAGTACTAAGTCTGGAGAGGAACATGCAAAGTTCTGAAGTAAGGATTATAGAGTTCGGCCAAACTTAAGTACAAGGTTATTCAGATCTGAGGAAGTTTTATCAGAGTTCGGCTGGAAATTCTGAACACACTTGTTCAGACTTTGGGATTAAGAATATTTACTCTGATAGATTAAACATCGCTACTTTTGAATACATAAAGACCAGAGGATATTAGGACACGTGTCAACGTTAGTCTTTCATGTACTTATATTGTAATTGTAATCTTTATCTCCCTTTATAAAGTATGTTTGTTAGTTGTTCCATAACTTTTGGAGTGTATCATTGTTGTAATATTTCTCTCTCTCCACTTTTGTAATCTCTCATTCAAGATCAATACAAATGACAATTTCTGGCTCAATCCATCTTCTTCATCAATTCTACTTTAGATATTAATATGTTCTTGATTAGTATACAATTTTGGGACTCACTAGAAATATAAATAAAATTCAATGATTAAGATAATCATTTAAATATTATGTGAGGGTCTTGATTGAAAACCTAAATCCATAGTTAAATGGACAAGAAGTTAATATCAAATTAAAACAATTGGCTTAAAAAACAAATAATAATTAATAAGTAGAATGCAACATACGTCATCAATAACAACTGGCTTAAATAACATTAAATAAAGATAAACGTGTTAATCAATTAAAGCAACAATAGTCCTATACAACAACATCATCATAATAATAATAATAACAATAAGAATATGAATATGAATATGAATATGAATAAGAATAAGAATAAATTATGTTTTTAGTCCCTATGGTTTGTTAAAAATTGCAGATTTCGCCTCCTGTAGTTTTGAAATTTCAGTTTTTATGCATATGGTTTGCAATTCATTTCAATTTTTGTCCCTGAGGCGAAAACACTACTTTTAAACAGGGTGGACTAAAATAGAAATGAATTGCAAACCATAGGGATGAAAAAACAACAAAATTTAAATCTTAAAGACAAAAAAGGTAATGAATTATAAACCATAAGGATGAAAATCGTAATTTGAAAACCATAAGGATGAAAAAAGAAATTTTTAACAAACCATAGGAACTAAAAACGTAATTTACTCTAATAATAATAATAATAATAATAATAATAATAATAATAATAGTAATAGTAATCTTTTAACAATTATATTTGGCCCAATTAATTGTCCAAACTTGAATAAATTAAGTGGTTCATTTAAATAACAATATCTTCAAATAAATTAATATTATTAAAAGGCCACTTAAATTAAATGAATTAACCAAATTTAATTTATTAAGTATAAATTAATAGATTGATTAAGGGGTCGTTTACTAAAACCCACTAACCGCTTACTGAATAAGTGCTTATAAGGTAGAGTACTCATCATTCTCACTAATCTTATCGAGAAAAATTTAGTAAGCGCTTACCGGTAAGAGTCGTCATCCTCATTTATCGGGTAAGACTTTTGTCCATTGTCTTGCATCTTCTCGAGTAAGATTTTCTATACAAATCAGAGAGAGAGAACTAACTTGTGACGATGGATGCATGGAGATTTCAAATGGAGCAATGACATATTTTACTTATACGAACCCTAACTTGTTTCAACATTCAAAGAGCTTTTGGGGAGATATCGTGTAAATGAGACAATAAATCGGAGAGAGTGAAAGTTACAAATTCTCAATAATCATAACACTTTAAAGAGGAAATAGACTATAGTCACTACAACATAATTAGGTTTATAGAACGCTTAAGTTTAAAAGGGCGTTTGGTTCACAGAATGAAATTTGATGGAATTTGACTACGCGTTTGGTTGGTAGGAATTCAATTCCTTCACTTAAGTCAAGGAATGATGAATTACTTAAATTGTGGAATTCAATGGAATTGGAAGGATTCCATCGCTTTCATTTCGTGAACCAAACATGGGCTTGCAATTTGGTCAATGGAATTGGTCATTCTAATTTCTTCAAATTCCTTCAAATTCCATAACCCAATAATTCATAGGAATTAAGTTTATAGGATCAAACTATAAAGCGGCATATCTAAGAACATCTCTAATGCAAGGTTCTTATAAGAAAAAAGTGAAGTGGTTTATAAGAACTATCAATGTGGAGAGTTCTTATAAGAATTTCATCCTCTTTGGGTTCTTACCTTGAACTTTGTGTAAGATGAACTTTATTACTACCTGTAGATCCCAGTTTCAGTGCAATCAACAGATATATGAATAATGATGAACAAGATATTGACCACAGCAACTAGTTATATGATTAATATAAACTTCAAAGGGATAAGGTTTACAGAGAGAATTTCTGATAATCGTATGTAAACCTAACAACTAGTAAACTGAATAATGAATCTCTCGTCTGATAAATGAAAACAGAAATAACTTTAAATACATGGGCTCGCAGGCCTAATGAGCTTATGGGCTTTAAGGCCCAACAAGCTTACAACTTTAATAACTTGTCATAATCTACCCTGAACTTCTATTTAACTAACAAAGTAGCCCTAACAATCTCCCCCTTTAAATAGAAGTTGATAGTCACGCCAGTTAGAAACAAAAATTTTCCGGAAACCAAAGCTGATCTCAAAATATCTGATTTGCGTTGTATACTCCAGTCGTTCTTCAATAACATTCAGTGCTTTAAGAACAAGTGCTTTGTATGAAAAATCCAGTAATTGAACTCCTTTTTCATCTTGACTCAGCGCACGCTTCAACTTGTCTTTCAAAAACATCAACGTACCATCACAAAATCTGGCAATCTGATCAAAACGGATAAAGCGTAGAACACCGTTATTGTTCACATATGACATACCAAACTCTGGAAACTTTATAACTGTGAAAGCAGGTACATTTAGAGCATCAGACGGAACACTCAGATCAGGCTTGAACAGATTAATCTTCGGTTGATCACTTTCTAACCCAATATGAAAATCTTCCACCGAAGCAAGTTTCATTGCGCACTTCATGTATCTTTTCACTGTTTCTAGTGCATCAATGACTTCTCCGGGTCTGACGGTTCTGGTCTTTAAGTCACGTAATATGTACAGCAGATCTTGTGGCTCCAGACATGGAAAATCAGCATCAGAAAAGCAGTATTGTTGACCATCTTCTCTAGTAACCATAAAGTCCGTATACTTAACCTTCATGAAGTAGGCAGGTATAATCTTATCAACTGATACAATCCTGAGCTTTGTCTTGGAGTACTTGTGCTGGAACTTTCTGTACACAAACACAAGTTCACGCTGTTTTTCTTTATTTTTCACTGACTGTAGACCATGGATAACGACTTCATCATACTTTCTGATCCAGTGGGCAAAGATCTTTTTCTGACTTTCTTCGAGGAAAGGAACTTTGATTCGGACTCTTTCCCACTTGGATGGACGAACTGGAGTAGTTCTAACTGGTTCTCTAACTGGTGAAGCTGTAGGAGATCTCTTGGGAAAAACTGTAGAAGAAAAATCAGGGTGATTAACTGGATAGGTCAATAAAGAAATCACGGCAGAAGACTGATCATCTGGATGCAGTATTTCATCAATTTCTTCTTGCATAACCACCAGAGCTCTTTCAGTATTGGCACATTCTTCTGTCGTGTCTGTCACTTCATACGGATCTAGTATTATTGCCCAATCTTCAGGAACTATCGGAGAACCATCTTCAAATTCCTCAGGCTTTTCAACCGTCGGATAATCGTATAGTATCAAGTCTGTCATCGGTTCCCGTTCCTGTTCCTGTCTCTGTCCCTCTGTTCTTGTACCCGAACCCGTACCCTGTTCAACCTGTTCTGACTCCACTACATGTGTCTCCGGCTCAGATAGACGTTGGCGCTTCTCCCCCTCATGGTGATCAGGATCATCCTGATCATCATGTCGGCGCTTGAGCCGTTCTGCCTGGTTACGGCAGGTATCCTCCACTGCTGAAAGGCGTTCCGTCAAAACAGCTACGGTTTGCTGAAGTGACTGAAGCATAGCTTGCTGGATCTGGAAGGCTTCGGTAGAGACAGTAGGCTGGGGTGTAGGTGGAGTAGGTGTGGATGCTTGAGAACGAAGTAGAGATAGCAAATCGGCATCTTGGGTGGGTTCGGTTTGAGATTGGGCTATAAGTTTGGCGAGAAGGATAGATTTGAGTTCAGGTATGGAAAGATCCGTGGCTGATAGAGAAGGTGGAATAGGTGTGGTCTCCGGCTCAATCGCAGGACCTTTGCCTTTGACCTTTCGTTTGATGTTGTCCACCTCCTCCCTCATCATAGATTGGACAGCCTTTAGGGCGCCGTCCATGTATTCCCTTGAGACAAACTCATGTGGGGTAACTCCGGGGTCACTTAGACTTCCCGTTGTAGCTACGACTGTTGAAGTCGAGCCGCCTACGTTCACGGTTGGCGTGATGATAGCCGTGGTAGGACTTCCACCCAATCCTTGTAACCTACCCGAAGGTGGGTTTACTATGGATGTTCCGGCCGGGCCACTTAGGCTACCGGCGATAGCCGAAAAAGGAATCTGTGTCCTAGGAATGGCATGAATAACAAGTGGCTCTAGACTCCGTGCATGCAAAGAAGGCGAGAACGGGGGCAGCTGTTCTCTTGTTTCAATATCGGCACCCTCCAAGTGAGAGCCCGATAGCGTATGTGCTAAATCCCCGTGAGTTTGTGAAACCACCATCTGTTGAGAGATGGTGGAGTGGCTTGGTGGGGCGTGCGAGTGCGCCGCTAGGTCCACGGCGGCTTCTTCAATACCCAGTCCCAACACATGAGACTGGATAGCAGATGTGGCTACCTGGCTAGATGTGGCTGAGGGGGATACAACCGAAGATGGTTGTCCCATCACTCGTGTACTCTCAGAATGTAGCTTACTCCGCCTTTCCATCACACAGCTCACCTCTTGATATTCAACTAATACTCCCTCCGCTCTCCTTATCTCTCCGGATGGGGGCTGATTATCGTCACCATCAGAGTCAGAAGACTCTTCATTTGATGGCGATGATTCAAAATGAGTTTCTTCGGAGTCGGAATTGGCTGCCGTGTCTTTAGTAGCAGCGACAGAGGAGGACTGAACATGAATGGTTTCAGAATCTGTGTCCTCTTCTGCCATTTGAGTCTCGGTTGGTGGCGGTGACGGTGGTTGTCTTGAAGAACTAGGCTGGCTCATTCCAACGACACTGCCCACGCCAGATCCCCTCACAATAATAGCTCTCGACACACCCTGTCCGGAAGCCCCAGCTGTCCGGACGCTCCTGCCTCTCGTTTGTGGACGCCGACCCTCACGTCGCTCAGGTCTTGCTCCCTGGGCAGGTCCTGCCGGTCCTGGCCGGACCATAGGAGCTGGAATGTTGTGTGTGTGCCTATAAGCTATCACACTCAGTGCCGTGGGACGAGCATGGTCTAGTACCCCGACTGGGATTTGTCGGGCGACAACACCTTCCGGATCAGCACGGGAAGGAATCTTGCGAGTTGGATGTTGTGGGCACGTCGGGTGGGTAGAGCGGCGCTGTATCTCGGGATACAGGTTCATGTAGTTCCGGATAATGATCTGTAGGAACCGCATGAATGGAATGAAGTTTGACCGGCGAGATGCAGTAGAACGAACTCTTTGAATGAGTTCAAACCAGAGAAAGTCGGCAAATTCCACGTGGCGATTGAAAGCCACCGCGTGAAAGATGCGAAGAATCGGGGCGCTCGTCTGATCAATGCCCTTCGTTATAGACGAAAGGCACCGATTGATGTATGTGAACAACGTATACCATATTGGTGATAGATGTTTGCGGTTGAAGGTTGATGGAATGCGAAGTTCTGCGTCGTAACCCAAGGAGAGAAGATCAGCGCACAGTGTAGCATCAGTGACCATGGGGTCAAAGGTTTCGCGGCCGGCTACGGATCCGGCGGTCGGTAATCGAAGAAATTGACGGAAGAGATCACATGTGAGAAGCACTGGAGTGTGATCTATCCGTCCTTCAAGATGAAATCCGCCATCGGCCTCTAACGCATGTAAAGAATGCCAAAACTGCTGTAAGTATAGGATTGGTACGGTTGCAGTTTCCGTTAGAGCATAGGCGATTGGATGGCCCCTGAGTATCTCGATGATGACCTGATGTTGAATAGCAGGTTGGGTTACATCGAGATGGTAGTTATTGGCTGTAAGAGGAAGGAACTGATCCTCGGGAATCAGTTCCGCATCTGCGATTGGATCAATCGCTGGTGGCTGGTTTTGTGCCATTGTACCTGTGAAGAATGAATTGATTAGTACGCAGGTTTAGAATAAGATAATAGCCGTTGGAGTTATACAGTCATGATTTAAATCACAACGGATAGTAACTCCAAAAATTGGAAGAACACAACCCTATTCGAGAATTAGGGTCAGTCACCAAGGCACCAAGAAACTGCACCAGCACAAATAACCACCAAGATCACCTCATAAACAAGCTATTGAAAAGATATAACAATAAGCACATTAGAAATTGGATTCGACCGGATAAGATTGAACCGGGGTTCGACTAAGACCGGATGAGTGTAAGATCGGAGTAGGCATTCGACCGGAGGTCAATTAGACCGGATAAATGTTCGATCGGATTAGGTGTTCGACCGGAGGTCAATAAGACCGGATAAATGTTCGATCGGATGAGGTCTACGACCGGAGGTCATTAAGACCGGAGACATGTTAAGACCGGGGGTCACTAAAACCGGATAGGGTCTTCGACCGGAAGAGATATTCGACCGGAGGTCACATTCGACCGGTGATTAAACCACCGGATATGTGTTCGACCGGAGGGACCTTTTGACCGGGGGTACTTTCGACCGGGGCGTAACCCTAGATCGGAGTATTCCCCCGGAGAAGACAAATCGACCACAGATCGATTGAAGCATAAAACTTACCATCGATCGAATACAATCGATCAATACAACCTGAAAACCAACATAGCGAATATCCTACCTTGTTTGATCGAAGAAGAAGCCAAACTATTGAGATCGGTCGATTGAGTTCGGTCGAATAGAGAGGGTCGGAGGAAGCACCGGGCGAGAGAGAGAGAAGAAAACGATGAGAGAAAACAAAAAAACGATCGAATGAGGGACAAACTGGTTCGATCGGGGTTCTTATACCCCCGGAGGTGCATTGGGCTTGGGCCGGGGGGGGGGGTAGGTAGACTTTGGGCCGAATCAAACCAAACAAACAACCCAAACCAAACACACAAAACAAAATTAAAAAAAAACAAACCTTAAAAAAAATCTTTTTGGAGTTTTCGGAGATATATAAAACTACTTAAAAATAATTTAAGGGGGAAAAAAACTTAAAATAAAAGGACTTAAATAAAAAGACACGAGACCTAGCTCCCCCTCGAATGATTACCATGAGGAGGTCCAAACACAGAACCCTCTTACCTGCTCCCCCTCGAATAGAGGACCCGTGAGACTTACCAACCAACTGACGCTAGTGGTCCTCCTGAACACATTACCGGGTTGTGGATCCACCACCCAAACCACCTTGCACTTTTCAGTAAACAAGAGATAAACTGCACACATAATCACAGAAACAGACATACGAACACAAAAGAAACGGGAAAATACGAAATCTACTTTGTTGATACAGAAGTTCGTAACGGACACAGAGCTGAACGAGTAAAATGCAATATCCAAGGAGTGTGGATAAGAGCAACCAGAGACAAGGCACTGGTGCATTTGTCACAGTCATTCGTTATTGAATGAAACTCGTAGAGAGCTGCGAACGGATCAAACTTTCAGATTTAGCATACCTAGCTTGGACACAAGGTAATTAAATTGTTTTTCGTCCAAGGCTTTGGTAAATAGGTCTGCTAACTGATGCTCTGAATTAACAAAATAGAGTTCGATAGTACCTTTTTCCACGAGATCTTTTATAAAGTGATAGCGCACGTCAATGTGCTTCGTCTTCGTGTGCTGGACGGGATTGCTTGATATAGCAATAGCGCTCTTCGAGTCGCAGTAGATGGGAATCCTGGAGTAATTAAATCCATAATCTTTGAGCTGGGTGCGCATCCAGATGACTTGCGAGCAGCAACTGGCGGCTGCTACATACTCCGCCTCGGCGGTGGAGGTGGACACGCAGTTTTGCTTCTTGGAAGCCCAGCTTACAAGACGATCACCCAAGAACTGAACATGACCCGACGTGCTCTTCCGGTCCAGCATGTTTCCAGCGTGGTCAGCGTCCGAGTAGGCTGTCAATTCAAAACCTGTCTCTTTTGGATACCACAAACCAAGATCAGCAGTACCTTTTAAATATCGAAAAATTCGCTTAACCGCAGCTAAGTGAGACTCTTTAGGTTTCGACTGAAATCTTGCACACAAGAATGTCGAAAGCATAATGTCAGGCCGACTAGCCGTCAAGTACATCAGAGAGCCAATCATACCTCTATAAATAGTAGCATTCACATCCTTACCGTCAGGATCGGAGTGAAGCTTTAGAGTAGTGGACATGGGGGTTTTCATAGATGAAGATTGTTCCATCTGGTATTTCCGAAGAATATCCGAGATGTACTTAGATTGATTAATGAAAATTCCTGATTGTAATTGTTTTACTTGGAGACCCAGGAAAAAATCCATTTGGCCCATCATGCTCATTTGAAAATGTTTACTCATTAAGGCAGAAAAGTTCTGACAATACTTGGGGTTCGTGGAGCCAAAGATTATATCATCAACATAAATTTGTACAAGAATGATATCATTTTTCTCTCTTTTAATAAATAAGGTAGTATCAATTTTACCTTTAGAGAATCCAGACTTGACTAAGAAGGATGATAGTGCATCATACCAGGCTCGTGGCGCTTGCTTAAGACCGTAGAGGGCCTTGGCAAGAAAGTAGACGTAATTCGGATTTTCAGTACTCACGAAGCCTTCGGGTTGCGAGACATAAACTTCTTCCTTGAGCACGCCATTGAGAAACGCGGATTTCACGTCCATTTGAAAGACGATGAAATTCTTGTGAGCGGCGTAGGCTAGGAACATGCGGATCGCTTCAATGCGGGCCACCGGTGCAAATGTCTCATCGTAATCAATTCCTTCTTGCTGGCGATATCCTTTAGCCACTAGACGCGCCTTGTTCCGAACAATGATGTCGTTTTCGTCCTTCTTGTTCTTAAAAATCCATTTAGTCCCGATCACCGTCTTGTTCTTAGGACGGGGAACTAGGCGCCATACTTTGAGGGTCTCAAACTGGTTGAGTTCCTCCTGCATAGCAATTACCCAGTCCGGATCAGTCAGTGCGTCAGAGACAGTGGAAGGTTCGATACGGCTAAGGAACGAGGAAAATAAGCAGTCATTGGCGGTGGTGGATCGAGTTTGAACTGGTGTGGAGGGATCACCAATGATCTGATGAAGAGGATGTGCTTGAGTCCATTTGGTAGTATGTGGATGTGGTTGATATGTCTGATGGGAGGTATCGGAATCCACATGACCACCTGGGGGTAAATCCTGAACTGCCTCGAGGGATGATGGCTTGTGAGGTGTAAGCTTCGTAGTGGGAGTCGAACTAGGAGTAGAGGACGACTCAGCTGGAGATGAAACTATGGAATGTTCCGAGATTGCCGGAGAGGAAGCTCCGAGAGCACCTTCGACAGGAGTCGGTGCAGGAAGTTGTACGGACACATGAGTTGGTTCAGTAGCACCGTCATCAAGAGCTTGAGCAAGAGGGTGTCTATCACTTGAGCTCGGGGAAGCTTGATCATTGGCAGTAGAGGATGGAGCACCAGGCGAGGATGGACCACCGGAGTCGGTAGAGCCCGTGACTTGTGTCACTTCTGGTGCTTGAGCATTATTCCTGTCACATGACGTAGTATTAGACTTAACATTAAATAAGTCAGTATAAAAGAATTCAAACAGTAAATCCAAATCAGAAAGATGTGCTCTTGTTGCATGATGTGGATCCACTGTAGATTGTGTAGCCTCCGTACGAAATTGTCCAGAAGCTAGCACACCAGTAAGCGCGGGTTCTGAACTGAGATGTTCAGAAACCATATCAGGGGCCTCGTCAAAAGTCACGTTTACGCTTTCAACGACGGTCTTCGTCCGTTTGTTGTAGACACGATAGGCTTTTGCGTGCTGAGAGTAGCCGATGAACACTCCTTCATCCGCTTTGGGACTAAATTTGCCAAGATCATCCTTATCATTTAAGACAAAGCAAGTGCATCCGAAGGCATGAAAGTAGTTGATGTTCGGAATACGTTTGTTGATGATTTCGTACGGAGTCTTGTTGAACCGCTTGTTAATGATAGACCGATTTTGAGTATAGCAAGCGGTAGCAACAGCTTCTGCCCAAAGAAATAGTGGTAGCTGGGAATGAGATAACATCGTGCGTGCTGCTTCGACTAGAATTCTGTTTCGACGTTCTACCACTCCATTCTGCTGAGGAGTACGAGCAGCGGAGAAAGTATGCGAGATACCCACTGAAGTGAGATAAGTGGTGAGTAACTGATTCTTGAACTCAGTACCGTTGTCCGTCCTGATGGCTTGAACTACTTGGTTGAGACTGACTTGAATACTTTTCAGAAGAGAGATTATCAAGTCGGGAGTTTCATCCTTGGAACGGAGAAATCGGACCCAAGTGTAACGAGAGAAATCGTCAACCATCACCAGAACATACTTCTTGTGATTTATGCTTTGAACGCGCATCGGTCCAAATAAGTCCATGTGGATTAGCTCAAGGGACCGAGAAGTACTCGGAACGGCTTTCGGCTTGTGAGACGCCTTTTTCATCTTGCCCTTTTCGCAGGCAGCGCACAAATGATCTTTTGCAAACTTGAGATCAGGCATACCTTTGACATGTCCACCCAGCACCAACTTGTTGATATTCTTGAAGTTCAAGTGCGAGAGTCGATGGTGCCATAGCCAACTTTGTTCAGCAGATGCTTTGGACAACAAACAGACTTCCTTGTCAGGTTTCAAGGACGAGAGATCAATCGTATAGAGGTTGGTGCGTCGCGTTCCAGCAAGTATTTCTTTACCATCCTCAGTTCGAACGCTACACCGTTTAGCCTTGAAAGTAACCTCGAGATTCTTGTCGCAGAATTGACCGATACTGAAGAGATTGTGACCGAGACCTTCGACATAGGAGACTTTCTTGATCGTGATGTTATCTTTGACAATATCGCCGTAACCCCTGATGGGAGAGGAGTGATCATTCCCGAAACGTACATTCCCACAGAACCTCTCGGTGAAGTTTGTGAGAAGCTCCCTTCTTCCGGTCATGTGTTTGGAGTAGCCTGAATCTAGATACCACACATGACCTTCCTGCAAAACAGGTTATTTCTTTTTAGGTACCCATTCGTAAATGGGTCCTTTGGGGTTAGAATTAACACCCGACTTAGAGACCCGTTTATAATTGGGTCTTTGTCTTTCACGGGAAACATGACTATGAGAATTATTAGTAGCAATATGATATGAACCAAACCAATCAGATGCATAACGGCTATCAACAAAATCATTTGATCCACAATGAGAACAACACAAACAATCATGCGACAGTTGAAGTAATTGCGGAATTGAATAAACTTTTAAAGGAAAAGTTCCATTACACTCAACTAGAGGTTTAGAAATAAAAACATTATGATTGTTATTGTTCTTTCTAGACTTTAACACAGGATCAACTAATTCTGATGTTGCCGAGCTCTCTTTTGACTTCTTAGCTACCCAAGCATATTTCACTTCTTTCCGCCGACCAAACGTATCTGAAATGCCGTTAAACCCATAGTCAGAGGATTTGAAATTTGACGATTGTGACATTTGAGAGCGACCGGTCTTTTTCTTCTTCTGTGAACGCCTTTTAGATTTAGACTTGGAAGGTTTTGAAGAATTGTTCACAGAAGGTTTTCTCGAGGCAAATGTAGAACATTCCCCTTTATAAAGTTTAACCGGAGGCTCACATGACTTATTTAAAAAATCAACATGGCTAGGTAGAGAAGGATTAAAATCAAATTGGCTCAAAGTGCTATCTAAACACACCTCAGAATTCAAGAATGCGGAAAATTCAAGTTCCTCATCAGAGAGGACCTTATCACATGAGGACTTCAGAGCATTTGAAGAGTTTGTTGAGTGCAGATCATATGCGGAAGCATTTTTACAATTAGAACACTGATCTGATTTAAGACTTTGAGGCTCTTTTCCTTTATTTGAAATGATCGGTGACGAGTCACCCATAAAAGCTTTGAAGGAAGATGAGTCAGAAGAAGGATAAGAGTTTTCAGACAGAGACGATAACTCTCTTTGGAGAATGGAAGGCTGAGCATGAGAGTCAACCTTGTGAAGTTGCACTTTCAGATTATTTGCTGCCATAGCAGTCAGTTGTGAGTGCAACTTCTTTATTTCTGTCTGGTAATATTCTTTTTCTTCTTTCGACATGATCTCCTTTTTGTTGGAACTGAGATACTCAATTTGAGATAAAAGACTTTGCTTTTCCTTTTGAAAACTTTCCCTTTCTAGTGCATACGATTCTTCTAGCTGAACAAGTTTCTTTTCTAAAAGCAGAGTTGGAACATAAACCTTGGGAGCTAGAGGTTCCTCCTCAGTTTTAACGGTTTTAGTATCTAGTTCAGCTTGAGAGTAACTATGGAAAAAATCGGATGACAGGAAACGGGGTTTGTCAGTATTATAAGAAGCATTTAAAGTATCATAAACAAAAGGAAATGTCTTTTTAGAAAGAACAGAGTTTTCTCTTCTCAACTTATCTTCAAGGTCTTCCTCCTCAGTGGGTGTGGTCCAATGTATCTTATATTCAGGAAAGATTTTGTCTAATCCAAAAAATTCAGATGCATATAAAGTAGGAACTTTGGATAAAGCCTTGTTTAAATAATTAGGGTTATCGTACCCGATACCCGCATTTCCGTACTTTGGTTCTTTTGGTGCGATTAGCTTTAGCGTTTGATCATATTGACCAAATTTATAAAGTTTCTTTTCAAGCTCTTCTAGCTGATTGGATAACCTTATGTTCTCGTTTTTGTAAGCCACGTTTTGATTTAACAAATCAACTTTCTCGGACTCAGACATACCGAGCTTATCGGTCAGGTCATCTACTTTGGTCATAGATTTTGTGACTCTGTTGAACACCTCACATTTTCCTCTCTTAGATTAGAAATAGTGCACATGTAGCTAGATATTTCTAAGCTTTGATTTTCCATAAAGTCAGACTGCTTAGTGACACGGTTTTCCAGAGAAGAGATAAGTTGTTCTTTTTCTTTTAACAGAAGCTTGTAAGAGTCAAGTTTGTTCATAGATAGTTGCATCTGATCAAGTAAAGCTTCATGAAAAGGGGTAAATACCTGGCAAGGAGCATTTTTATCGTCTTCATCAGTATCGGATGGTGATGAATGGTTGCCCATGAAGCACAGATGAGCTTCAGCATCCTCGGGTTCTTCATCCGACACTTGTAGCCAGTAATCGTCTTCAGCCATTAGAGCTTTACCAGCTTCCTTTTCTTTGGCAAGAAGCAGCTTGGCTCGGTAGTAGTCCGCGTTGCGCACGATTGGCTTGCGACAATCTCTGGCGAAATGACCTAACCGACCACAATTGTAACATTTGATCGGTTCGTCTTTAGGCTTTTCTTCATGTCTCTTGTCAGGCTTCTTACCAGCTTCAAAGCGACTGTTACCTTCAGACTTATCACGATGATCACGATGAGTAGAAACTCTTTGCTTATTGGAAGTCTTGGAGAAAAACTTCCTCTTTTGAAATGCTTGAGTGAGAAACACCATTGCTTCTTTCATCTTGGCAAGTTCTGGATCCGAATCGCTATCGGGATCTTCAGGTTCAGAATCACTCAGCACATGTTCTTTTCCAGATGATCGGCTGACGGATTTGCCTCTTCTCTCAGATACGAGTGCTATTTGATCAGTTGCTAGCTTTTCTTCAGCTTTCCCAATAAGTTCCATCACTTCCTCTTCGTCTTGGAGCAGCATTTCATACAGTTCGTGAAGGTACATCTTCTCCAAGGTTTGAGTGTGACGAATATGGGAGACGAACGGTTTCCACTCAGACTGTAAGTTGTTCATAAACTTTATGTTGTTTTCCGTGTTCGTCTTTGTGATCTATTTTTCTGAAGATCATTTAGAAGCATATTAAACCTTTCGTAGGTTTCCGTCAGCGTTTCACCCTTTCGTGCTTTAAACCCATCATATCTGGTGATACAGTTTGTCACCTTTAGCTGGTTATTGATGTGGCTTCCCATCATCATCTTCTCTATTTGGTCCCACATTTTTTCGATGAATCCTTGAAACTATCTATACAAGCATAGATGTCATTCGGTAGACTTTGAAGAAGGTACGATTTTGCCAGCTTTTCTGCCTCGTACATATCCTTTTCTTCCTTAGTAAAATCACCAACAGATTTCCGAATCTGACGCTCTGGCCTTCCTTCAGCTGGGTTTCCCGGTACCACTTTCATTGGCCAATCTTGTGGACCCTCAGTCAGACATTTGTATATATCTTCATAGTTGGATTTTGCTTCTATGAAATTCATAAATCGGTCATGCCACTGAGGGTACTCTCCCCGAAAGAGCACCGGGGGCTTTTGGTCAGAACCGATGGCTAGAGCATCCCTTGAGTTCATCTTTACTTCTTAACTTAAGAGCACTGTAATGATCGTTAGGCAAGCAGAATGATCCAAATACAATAAAATAGAAGAAACACAGAAAACACTTGGTCTAATCAGAAAATCAGGTCAAACAATATCCGGTCGAAGGTATTCCCGGAGCAAGCAGGTATCCGGTCGAAGGACACGTCCGGGGATACACTTATCCGGTCGAATGATACGACCGGGGACACGCGTATCCGGTCGAAGGACAAGACCGGAGGACCCTTAATCGGTCGAAGGGACAAGACCGGAGGATCCTTAATCGGTCGAAGGGACAAGACCGGAGGATCCTTAATCGGTCGAAGGGACAAGACCGGGGATACTTTGTTCGGTCGAAGGGGTTTGACCGGAACACAAATGTCCGGTCGAAAGAGGAAATCTTATTTGGTCCGGTCGAAATACTTAACTAAAGATAAACACAAACAACCCCGAAGAACACGAAGAATCCGAAGAACCCGAAGAATTTCTGGGTTCGATCGAATGCAAACACAGATCCTTCGATCCTTTGATCGAAGGAATTATCAAGCAAAAACCAAACTGACTAAGACCGAATACTCATAAATCATAAACTCTAAGATCGAAGGAATTTATGACCAAGACCGAATACATATTTTACAGAAACTTCCCAGATTCGATCGAAGCCAAAACAAATTCAGAAACAGATTCGATCGATAGAAACATAAATTAAATTATCAACTAAAGCACTTATTAGCAATAAGTACATAAACGAATGATTATAGGGTTTTTAGACAAACCTTTTTCTGGATCAAACCTTTTGCCTATCTGCTCTGATACCAATTGTAGATCCCAGTTTCAGTGCAATCAACAGATATATGAATAATGATGAACAAGATATTGACCACAGCAACTAGTTATATGATTAATATAAACTTCAAAGGGCTAAGGTTTACAGAGAGAATTTCTGATAATCGTATGTAAACCTAACAACTAGTAAACTGAATAATGAATCTCTCGTCTGATAAATGAAAACAGAAATAACTTTAAATACATGGGCTCGCAGGCCTAATGAGCTTATGGGCTTTAAGGCCCAACAAGCTTACAACTTTAATAACTTGTCATAATCTACCCTGAACTTCTATTTAACTAACAAAGTAGCCCTAACACTACCCGCGTCCCAAAATAAATGTCCAAAATGAAAAAGGCACACAGTTTTAGGATGTGTGATTATTACAATTTTATTTAACAAAATGGCAAGCCCATAGTTGAGAAGAGAGATATTTCATGCACCTCTTAATAAGGTTAAAATAGGAAAATGGTTATTACTTTTGAAATTTGGGACAAACTAAAATTGTAATATAGATATTTTTTTTAGGACGGATGAAGTAGTTTTTTTTTTAATATGTGTGAGGTATTTAAATTAAATAAATGATGTTGAAAAAAATACATGGGACCCACAAAAGGTTTTTATAAGAACTTTCATTAGGGAGTTTTTATAAGTTCTTAATTTGATGAGTTGGACATTATGTGGCAAGAAAAAAAAAGTAGGTTACTATAAGAACCTTCATTGGAGATGTAAGAATAGATTTATAGAAAGCTTTTATGCATTTTAACAATGTTTTTAGGACAATTTTAAAATAAATCTTGTGCGTATTAGCTATTTTATTGAACAATATTTAAAAAGTGTCCTATAAAAAACAAATGTCATACAAAAAAGATGTGTTTATATGTTCTCAAAAGTGTCCAATAAAATAGCTAATAGGACACTTTATTTTAAGGCATCCTAAAAAAATTAAAACATCTAAAAGCGTCTTATAAACAGATTGCAACACTTTTAGGTAAGACACCTTATAATATGATTCCATAAACTTAAGCCCTATAAAGTATACTATTAGGATGCATAAACATTTTAAGCGTCCTATAAACCCAATATCGTTGTAGTGTGAATAAATGAAAACTCTAAGGGGTGCTTACTAAATACTT
Source organism: Arctium minus (assembly GCA_954870635.1). Lineage (NCBI taxonomy): Eukaryota > Viridiplantae > Streptophyta > Magnoliopsida > Asterales > Asteraceae > Arctium > Arctium minus. Next base: position 37,815,570 of record OX941086.1, read on the forward strand.
AGTATGAGTTGCAACTGCTAAGTGACTGAATGAGTATCGCAAGTACCGAGAATATTACTCCAGTAAATGTAGGAAAAGACTCTTACACGATAACCGTTTACCGAGTAAAAGCTATTACTGTTAGAGCATAAATCTGTTGGATACAAGATCATGAAAACTGAAGGTCAAAATACAAGAAGTCAAAGCTGAGAAAGTCAACTCTCATTAAAAGTCAAAGTCTAATTGTAATAAAGTCAAAGTTACTTGTATTGTATTGTGTTTGTTTCTTTGTTTTTAGTTGTGAGTATAAATACTTTCTTTGCTGTTTAATAGATAGATGGCTAGAGATTGAATTTACACTGAGAGAGAATTTGTAGAGAGAGAAAGAAGAGTTCTAGAGAGAGAAAGTGTGAAAACAGTTTGTAATCGTTTGAGTTTTGAATTGAAATCAAACAGGTAAATTGAATCATGTTGTTTGTTTGATTAATTGCAATTAGAATCTTGATTTCAGGGACACACAATTGGTATCAGAGCAAATCCAATTGAAATCAATTTCAAGAAACTGAGTTCGTATCTGTGTTCATCGAGTATAGATCAATTTTTGATGTTTAGTGTGAATTTTGAGTTGTAATTGGTTTGTTAGTGATCGATAAGTGTACAAGAATGAGTTTGTATAGGAAATTTCACGAATTGCACTGTAATTTTCACGAATTTCTGAATTTTGTTGAGTTTTGAGTCACGAGTTAATGAGCACTGTAAATCGAATCAAAATGTTACAATTTGTGTTTGATTTTGTAATTCGTGTATTGTAACCTGTTCGAGTATTGAAATCGAGCATCCCTACAAAGTCTCAAGTCAATTGATGGAGTATTGAATCAAATTATGAGTGAAAATCAAGTTTTTGTTCGAAAAAGGCAAAGAACGCGTAAGATCCATCAAACACGCAAGTTCATCGGAAGAACGCGCAAGCTGAAGAATTTGATTTTTGGACAAAACGCGCAAAGTGTGGTTTGCGAGTTTTAGAAACGCACAGATCGAAGCCTGCGAGTTTACTCTTCAATCTGGGAGTTTGGTTCAATCTACGAGTTTAAAGACTTGCGAGTTGGAAAAATTGGAAAAATTTTATAAGTGTTGAAACACGCAACCATTGCGAGTTTGGATTATGAGTTCTATAAAACGCGCAAGTAGACCTTAGCGAGTTCCCAAAACGCGCAAGACTAAGCTTGCGAGTTTCTCATAAATAGTGATCTGCGAGTTCATTTGATCTGCGAGTTTGTTAAAACGCGCAAGTAGGCATTTGCGAGTTCAGGGAACGCGCACACCTCTATCTGCGAGTTTCTTTATGAACAGTTACTTGCGAGTTTAGGCATCTGCGAGTTTCAGCGATTATTTCTTTCAGTCTGCGAGTTTGCCAAAACACGCAAACCTTTGCTTGCGAGTTACATAAACATGCACGCTTAAGTCTGCGAGTTTTCTTTTTGAACAATAGTTTGCGAGTTTCAGCGTCTGCGAGTTTTAAGTTTCTATAGTGATTTGCGAGTTTCAGTACTTAGTCAATTTTTTTTTATTTGTGATTTCATTTGGACTAACGGTCAATTTCAAGTTTCTTATTGGATATTTGTAATTAAACAGGATGACTTCAAGAGACGTTGTCTCGATTGGAACTGATGTCAAGCCCCCGGTGTTGTTCAAAGGGGAATATGAACAATGGAAAGACAGATTTCTCGATTTTATTGATCGGCAAAAGAATGATTCTAGCATCAATAGAAGATGGCCCAATGTCAAAAGTTTTTGAAGAGATTCTTGTTGAAGGTAATGATTCAGATGGAGCTTCAAAATCAAAGAGAATTGAGAAGGGATATGCAAAATTCTCTGATGAGCAAAAGAATCGGGTTGATGCTGATAAAACTGTCAGATCTTTGCTTTTACAAAGCATCACAAATGAGATCTATGTGAAAATAGACAGCTACATTGCAACTACCAAATCTATGTGGGATCAACTTCAGAAGATGATGATGGGTTCAAAGGTTGGAAATCAAATGAAGGTAGCCAATTGTATAAACAGCTACGAAGAGTTTAAAGCAAAAGAGAATGAGAGCTTAGAAGACACCTATGAACGGTTTGGCCTGCTTCTGAATGAACTGTCAAATAACAAGGTGAAAAAGAAGCAGATTGAGAACAATGTCAAGTTTATGAGCATTCTGCAACCTGAATGGAAGAAGCATACGCGCCAGATGAAACAGATGAAGGATCTAAGTGACATTCCGTTGAATGAGGTGTATGAGACGTTACGACAGAATGAAGAGGAGGTGGAAGAGAAAAGAACTGAGAAAAAGAAGGTTGAGAAAGTACCAGATCCTATTGCATTAGTGGCTGGAGAGAAAGATAAAGAAAAGAAAGAGAAGAAGAAAAAGAAGAAGACAGTCGTTTTCAGTTCTGAATCAGAGTCTGAATCTGATGAAGATGATGGAGAAAGTCTTAAACAAGCAATGTTGTTACTGACCCGAGCGTTACAGAAAAATTTCTACAAGAAACCAGGGTCTAATTCTCAGAGATATTCTTCATCAAGTTCAAAGAACCACGAGCATAGAGAAAGAGTGGAAGGAAACAGAATTGTTGAGAAGAAGCCGGAAGAAAAGAAGAAATATGTGAATGATTACACCAGTACTGAGAAGACGGCTAATGATCTGATTAAATGCTATAACTGTGGCAAGTTCGAACATTATGCAAAAGAATGTCGAAAGCCAAAGGTTCGCAACTCAGAGTATTATCAGAACAAAATGTTTTTGGCCAAGCAACAAGAAGCTGGCAAGGCATTAATGGCAGAAGACGAATACTGTTTGGATCATTCTGATGAGGAAGAAGAACAAGAAGAGACTGCTCATCTATGCTTGATGGGAAAAGAAGCGAAAGATGATGATTCAGATGGTGAGACTGATGACGAGGTATTGAACTTAACTGAAAAAGATTTCATAACGAAAATGGAAGCCATGATGGTCGAACTTCAAGACCTTCAATCCAAACTGAAAAAGGAAAAAGACAGAGTTGCTAGGAGAAATCAACAGATCTTTGAACTTAATAAATCAGTTATTGAGTACAAAGATTTAATTGATTCTCTACGCAAATCTGATTCTGTTTTTAAAAATGAAAAAGATTGTTTTGAAAGTAAGATTTCTGAATTGCAAAAACAATTGTCTAAGTCTGATTCTGAAAAACAAGAATGTCTTCTAAAACCGTTTAAACTGCAGGTTAAGAACAAAACTTTAGAGAAAAAGGTAAATGGTCTGGAAGCAAAACTATATATTAGAGGCCAAACAGATCAAACGATTTTCTTAAATACACCTAATGAAGAAGCTGATTTTAAAGAAAAATGGGGACTAGGTTATAATAATCCTCATTACCTAGAAAAAGCTATCAGAAAACAGCCAGGTATATATAATGCAAATTATATGTATGCTACTGATGAACATCCTCATTTGAAACCCAAATTTATTACCAAAGCATCAAAAGAAGTTGAGGACAAAGAAGATGAGAAAAGAATGAATTTAAAGAAAATGCAACTACCATTCTGTTATGAAAGACTGAATGATAGTTATCTTTCTAAAACATCAAAATTTCTTTCAAATGATTATTTTGCTAGTTATTCTTCGACTGAGTTGGAGGCAAAACATGTTCAAGCTAAAATTTATGTACCTCCACTCATCTTAGAAAGCAAAATAATGGAATTAGAAAATACTTTATCCGATGAAAGAATTTTGGGTGATCTAACACAAGATGTATTTTCTACAGTATTAAAGAACACAAATTTTCATTTTAAATCTAAAGTGTGTTCTCCATATTCTAAAGTACTTCAAACTTCTGAGACTGTTTTTGATGATTTATTTGAGTCTACAAATGATTTTCTAAATTCTGATGAAGAGTGTATAGAGGAAATTGATATGTTTGACTTTAATGCTCCACTTCCAAATCATTCTACTTTTGTGATAAATGGACAAGCTTTACCAAGTGTTCATGAAAAAGGTGAATCATCAACTAAGGTTGGTGAATCAGTTTCTGTGAATGTTGATTACTATGCAAAGGGTAAGAAACATAAGAAACAACGCTCACAGAAATAGAATAACACTCGTAAACACAAGAAAAATCAATTTCAGAAATCTGACTTTCCTAATAAATCTAAATTTTTTGTTTCAGATGTAAGAAAGAAAAGATCAGAAGAGAGATCTGAATGGCGACCTAAAAGGAAAAGTGATGAGAAGGCATAATCAATTACTGATAGTTTCTCTAATAGATCAACTAGTAGTATGTGTGATGTAGTTGGTTCTATTGCTTCGACAAATAAAAACCTTGTAACTGATTACAAGCAATATTCTAATAAGCAATTGTTCCGATTATCTCCTACTACTACTAAATCTTATTCTTATCAGTGGAATGATTTTGCTTATCATCATAATTCTAATGATTGGTTTGGATCTTATCATGTTTATTCTTCTAAATCAAAAGTTTTCAAAAGAAAATAGGATCCATATTTAATTGGATGCCAAAATCTTGTACTAATCTGTTAGGACCCGTTTTTAAATGGGTACCTAAAATTGTTGTTTCCTGATTTCTCTTGCAGACCCGGCATATGTGGTACTTGGATAGCGGTTGTTCCAAGCATATGACCGGGCATAAAGCTTTATTGTCTAATTATACAGAGAAATTCAGCAGAAATGTACGATTTGGGAACGACCAGTTTTCACTGATCTTAGGATTTGGTGACATCATTCAAGACAACATAACGATTAAGAAGGTGAGCTATGTTGAAGGCTTAGGGCACAACTTGTTTAGTATCGGTCAATTCTGTGACAAAGGGTTAGAGGTGAATTTCAAATCTAAGAGTTGCTCGGTTCGTACTGAAGACGACAAATAACTCTTAGTCGGAAATCGAAAGACAAATCTCTACACCATCAATCTTTCAAAGGTTCAGAATGACAATCAGGTTTGCTTACTGACAAAAGCCTCGATGCAGCAAAGTTGGATTTGGCACCGAAGGTTGTCACACCTGAATTTCCGTTACATTAAAAAGTTGGTCAGTGGAAAGTTAGTGAACGGACTTCCTGAGCTCAAGTATGAGAAAGAACACTGTGAATGTAAAATCCCAAACAATCAAGCAAATCTCAAACAAGATTAGACAATATGAACTAGAGAGAGAAAGTAGATCTTCAAAGTCATAAATCTCACAAATCTGAAAATGTTACAATGACGTGCTTCCTCAAATTACAAGACTCTAAACCTATTTATACCACAAGACTAACAAAGACTTAACAACTAAGGAAACTTAAACAACTTTGACTCTTCTAGACTATGACAATACAAACTTTGACTTTGACATTGTTGACTTTACAACTTTGACTTTCCTATTAAATCTTGGATACAATATTTTGACTTAACAATCTCCCCCTTTGTATTCAAGATTTAATAAAAATTTGACACTAGTCTTCAGCTCTTGATTCTTCAGCTTTTGTCTCTAACAACTTTGAACTTTGAAGCTTTAACAATCTCCAGTCTTTTAGCCTTTGAAGAATCTTGAAAAGTCTTTTACACTTTGAAGCTTTGAAAGCCAACATGTCTTGAACACGAAACTGAATTCTTGAAACTCCTTTGAAACTTTGAACTTTGAAACATCTTGGAAATCTTTATCTTTGAACTTTGAAACAGCTTTGAGAAATTTCTGATCTTGTATCTTCATCTCTTGTGATCTCTGAACCATCTTTGGAAAAACAAACTTTCACGAATCTTGATTTATCTTTGAATCATCTTCAAAACTATCTCAAATCATCTTTATTCGGAACTTGAATAATCTCGGAATGATTTCTTTTCATCTGACTTGAACTTTCTTGAACTTCTCCACAAGTCTGTCAGGATCGAATTCTCAACAAGAATAAAGTCTCAGAAACAATATCAAAGAAGTTGCGGAAAAACACTTTGATATTCAATGTAACAGTAAACAAACAGTATATGATTAACAACTTGCAAACTTGTATTAAAAACACAAGATTACACACACAACCTCAATCTTGAAGAACAAGCTCTTTCAAGACGAATTCTACTTCTCTAGAATTAGGAACTATGCCTTGAGGTTGATTCACTCTAAAACAAAAACTTAGAATTAAAATTTGTATCAAAACTATTCTATCAAATCTATACATATACTGAACAAAAAGATAATTACAAAAAATAGAATATCTTCAGTATATCTTGCATAGTTATCTTCAATCCTTCCATGAATATCTTTATTCTTTACAGCTGTCATCCTCTCCATCCGGATCTCCAATTCATAAGTAGCACTAATCATAAGCAACATTAACTACTAAGCAGCACTAACCTCTAGCAGTACTAACTAGCTAAGCAGTACTAACTTTGTTCAAGCAGCACTAACTTTAACTAGCAGTATTAATTCTACTAGAAGCAGTAATACTCAGCAATATTAACTTTGAAGTCCTCTAGCAGTAGTAATTCTGAACTAGCAACATTAACCATACTTGAGCTTTTCTTCAGTTCCCAACAAACTCCCCCTAACTTGACTTTTAGGAAGAGAAGTTAAGTTCTTCAGATCTGATCTTCAAGATGCTTTCAACACCTCTCATTCAGTTGCCCAAATTTGGATCTAGGCCCATACTTTGATTGATAGTTCTTCTCACCACAATTTTGGCCATTTCAGAATCCTTAGCACATACTAGCTTAGCTTTCAACATCCCTTCAAGTTTCTGCTTGCTATGATCATATATTTTGTCAACTAGGTAGTATTCATGATAACATTTATCAATTGTAATCATGTACACACCACAGTTTTCAAAGAGTATCCAATTATCAATCTTTTTGAACACATACTCATGATGAAGATCTTTAATCCTATGCCCCACCTTCTCTGGATCAAACATCATACATAAGTATTCCATTGCTACTTTAAGAATATTCTCTTCTTTACCTTTCAACACAGGCTCATAGAGTTTCATTCCCACTTTGTACATTTTCTCAATGTCTGCTCTTAAACAACCTCTGATTACTCTCCCCCATGTTGAATATGCTTCAAATGCACCAGCTTCTCTTTTGAGTCTAAAGAAATCCTTTCCATTGTCTCTTAGAATATCCCAAAAGATGATCTCTGGAGCCTTCATGGAGATTGGAACAGCCTGTACAGGTTTTACTATAGTCATATACAGCCCCATATGCTCATCTGATTGCTCTTTGGACTGTTCTGGGCTCTGCACAGGTTCTGTTGAGGGTGTGACTGAAGGTTCTGCTGTTTCTGCTGTTTCTTCCACTCTAGGACTTTTAGACTGCTTTTTGGAAGCAATTGTCTTCATCCTCTTCCCAGATTTGGCTTCTATACCAACACTCTCAGGTTCTTCCTTCATCTCCTCAGTTTTGTCTTTTGAGGGTGTGGTCTCCTCAGGGAATGGCTTTTGAATGTTCAGGTCATGCCTTTCCTTCATTCTTCTCTCAGCCTCTTCCCTTTGGACTGAATCCCCTTGAAGCTTGAGCATCTCTTTCTGATACTACTCCTCAACCTGAGTGTATGCCATGTTGGTGAACATCTCCCCCTTGACACCAATTGCACCTTTCAGGAAATTTATCATCTTTCTTCTTTCCTGATTGGCCAAAAATGTTTTGGAGGGTTGTCTTTTCTGTTTTTGAATGGGCATCTTTTTGACATGAAGTTTCTTGGCTTGAGCTGCTTCTTTGATGCTTTTCTGATATTCTGCATTCAACTTTCTAGCCATAATCTTTGCAAGTTCTCTGTCTTTTTCTGTTTGCAACTGTTCCTCCTTTTCCATTTGGTCTTGAAGCTGCTTTGCTATTGCCTCATCCATTTCAATTTGATTCTTTTTCTTTGCAGGCAGTTCAGCTTCAACCATCTTCTCCTTTCCTTTTCCTTTTGACTCCTTTGCCTTTTCTGTTGCCTTTTGTTGAACTTCTCCTTCATTGATGACTACTCCCTTGGCCTTTTGAGTAGCCTTAGGAGTGTCATTCTTTTCTTTGACCAATGTTTCAGCAATTTCCATTTCTTCAACAGAAAGCCCTGTTACTGCTGCTTCAGCAGTATTAACAGTTTCAGTTGCCTCAGCAGCATTAACAGTTTCTACTGCTTCAGCAAATTCTGTTTCTTTTTCTGCCTCTTCCTCCCCCTCAACCTCAAATGCCCTCTCAGCTGTACTTTCTTTCTCTGTTTCAGCCTTTTTCTCCCCCTTGTTGGAAGCATCTTTATTATTTGACCTCTTCTTCAAAACAAACTGCTTTCTCCTCTTCTTGTGCACCAACCTTGTCACCATTTTCTTTAATTTGGAAATCTGTACTTGTTGGGACAAGATTACCAATTTCATTTCTTCTATCTATTTGCCTTGTTTAATAACATCCAGGTTGATGTTACCCATTGTCTCCATCAATTCATAGTAGGTATATCTGTCCTCACCTTCTCCAGAAGTGTTACCCTCTTTTGATGGATGATAGGATCTTTTTGTAGTGGAAGTCTTCTGCCTAGCAGAAGCACTATCCACCCCCTTGGTTTCTTGGCACCGGGGACCTTTGAATGATTGCTCATTCAAAGTTGCCATGGGGAAGGTCTTATGTATGTTACCACTGACCTCCTCTGAGTTAGCAGGAGTAGTGGCAGCCTTCTCACCCATATGCTCTTCCTCCTCCTCAGAGAGCACCTCCTTTGGGTTGGGAGACACCCTTGTGGTTTCCCTGTAGATATTCTCTAAGGGAGAATCCTCCCTTAGAGGGCTTAAAGGCTTAGGGGTTGATGGTACAAGAAGGGAAGGAGCCTTCTTTACCTGTTTCCTTTTGTATGTTTGGGTGATTGGTGAAGTTGGTTTATCAAGAAGAGACTGGGGAATTGATTTAGGGTGGGAAGGTTGGGATTGGCTAGCAGTGGGTTGGTCTAATGGGGGCCTTGACCCTGCTGCCATACCTTCATCAGTTTGGGACACCACCATCATTGTAGAGAACAATGGGGTGTCAACACCTTCCGAGTCCAGAGGGGATCTTTTCATGTTTGAAAAGACCTTACCTTTGGGAATTTTTGGTACATATACCCCATCAAAATGAGGTATATCCGTCAATTCATGGGTAATAACTTCTTGGACAAACCTGGGGTACATATAAAAACTCTTTTTACTTCCCAGGTTTGAGACAAGATCATTAAAAATCATTTGGGAAAAATTATACTTTCTGGCAGTGGCTAAGCATACCAAAGCATAAGCAATGGTGCTACTGAACTCACTCCATCCAGTAGTCTTTTTAGAGATACAGTGCATAAGGGTATGGACAAAGAAACGCCATTGGGGTGAAAATTTGGCTTTTGAGAACTTGAACACACCCAATGGGCCTCCATACCCCATTCTTGTAAGAGTAGCAAACAGTTCATCATTAGAGATAGAAGTTATACCAGAGGCATCGTCTAGACGTAGACTGATGCGAAGTACCTCTTCAGTAACTGTCAAGGGTTTGTCACACACCCTTGTTTTGATCATTTGCACACCATTCTCAGTAACAATGGTGGCATTTGCCCAGAATTGCCTCTGATGCTCTATGAAGATGGTAGGAGATATAGTGAGAGCATGGGCAATATGGCTTGCCTTGAGGAAATCCACAATCTGGTGGAAACCAGCGGCCTGTTTGGGCTTCTGTAGCATCGCGATTTCATTGTGCTCGTCTATGAATGCCATTGATGCCATTGATCTTGAAGTTTCTTGCCTGAAAACTTTGAACTTGAGAGAGAAAGGGTTTAGAGCGCAAGTGAACAGTATGCAAAGAGTCATTATGAACTTTTAGGCGGGCAAAGGGTATTTGTAGTATTCGGGACATAAGCAGTAGTAACCAAGAGCAGTATTAACTGAAAGCAGTATTAACCACTAGCAGTATTAACGACAAGCAGTATTAACTGAGAGCAATATTAACCACTAGCAGTATTAACTGAAAGCAGTATTAACCACTAGAAGTATTAACGACAAGCAGTATTAACTGAGAGCAGTATTAACCACTAGCAGTATTAACTGAAAGCAGTATTAACTGAGAGCAGTATTAACCACTAGCAGTATTAACTGAAAGCAGTATTAACTGAGAGCAGTATTAACCACTAGCAGTATTAACTGAGAGCAGTATTAACTGAAAGAGTATTAACTGAGAGCAGTATTAACCACTAGCAGTATTAACGACAAGCAGTATTAACTAAGAGCACTATTAACCACTAGCAGTATTAACTGAAAGCAGTATTAACTGAGAGCAGTATTAACTGAAAGCAGTATTAACTGAGAGCAGTATTAACCACTAGCAGTATTAACTGACTAGCAGTATTAACTACTTAGCAGTATTAACAATGCACTGGCAGTATTAACAATGCACTGGCAGTATTAAAAATGCACTGGCAGTATTAACAATGCACTGGCAGTATTAAAAATGCATTGGCAGTATTAACAATGCTTACTCTTTTCAACTTGTGATGAACTGAGTACTGCTATGTATTCCCTGAAAAGAAAGATTAGGACCACCAAGAATAAACAATATACAGGTATTGAACCACTTTTTGAGAAGATGTTTATTCAGAGTTGATCATTCTCACACTTGTTACCAAGAAAGTGAATCTACCCACATCAAAGGCTTTGGTGAATAGATCAGCAAACTGGTTGTCAGTATGAACCTTTACAACTTGAATAAGTTTCTTTTCATTACAGTCTCTTATGAAGTGATACCTGATCTCAATGTGCTTTGTCTTTGAGTGCTTGACAGGATTATTCACAATGCTAATAGCACTGCTATTATCAATAAAAATTGGAGTGTGTAGAAAGGTTGCCCCATAGTCCAACATTTGATTCTGAATCCATAAGACTTGAGAACAGCAACTTGCAGCTGCTATGTACTCTGCCTCTGTTGTAGATGTGGACACTGTGGTTTGTTTCTTGCACTGCCATGAAACTAGTCTTGCACCTAAGAACTGACATCCTCCAGAAGTAGATTTTCTGTCTAAGTTTGCTCCACCTAGATCACTGTCTGAGTATGCAAGTAGGTCAAAGGATGAGTCATGAGGATACCAAAGTCCCAATCTGGGTTGCCCTTTGAGATATCTGAATATCCTTTTAACAGCTTGATAGTGAGATTGCTTTGGCCTAACTTGGAATCTTGCACATACACAGACTGGAAACATTATATCTGGCCTAGAGGCTGTAATATACATGAGAGAGCCAATCATGGATCTATAATGATGAACATCCATATCCTCCCCCTCAAGATCTGCTGTTATCTGCTTGTGTGTCTCCATAGGTGTGTTGAAGCTCATTGGCTTGAAAACTCTTAATCTGCTCTTCAAATCTCTCAACTATCCTCACATAATCTTTTATGTCCTTTTCCAATCTCTTAAGGTCATTACTCATGTTCTGATTGTGATCCCTATACCTTTTAACAGTGTTAATGCAATTTTGAGAACATAGATTGGAAGTTACCTCTGTTGGGAGATCAGACACCTCTGCCATTAAAGCTTGGTTTTGAATGGATTCTTCAGCTTGATCACTCCAATCAAACCCCATACCTTGTTGAGAGACAAGGGCTTGTGCAGAGTTTCTGTTATTTTTGAAGCTTCCAGATTGAGCTTGTTGGTGGTTATTGTTTTGAGGCATTCCACTTATGCATTCTCTAGCAAAGTGTCCCTTCTGATGGCATTTATAGCATTCCACCTTTGACTTGTCAAAACCTGCTCCATCTTCTCTTCTTTGTGAGAAGTTGTTCCTTCCAGTTCTTTTGATGAACTTCTTAACTCTCATAGAGAGCATGGCCATCTGCCATTTAATGTCCATCTCTTCAAGATCATCTGGATGGAGTTGTTCCAAGTCATCATTAATGAGAGAAGAGTTTCCGTGACTTGCTAGAAAGGCTTCAAATACAGTTTCAGTGCCTTTCTCTTGAGGTGCTCCATTGGCAGTACTAACTGATTCAGGGATGGAAGTAGAATCAGTTGATGCTGAAAGGAGTGCAGCGTTGTGAACATACCCAGAAGGCCTCTTCTTAGCCTCTACCTCAGATTCAAAAACTCTTAGATCATTATATAGATCATCAAGTTCCTTTTCTTCCAGTTGATCATTCTGTCTGAAAGACACAGTATACATGGTCCATTCATCACTCAGGGACCTTAGAAACTTTCTGTTCAGATCATCTTGATCAATTTGTACTCCCACTGTAGCTAGTTCACCAATAAGTTTGTTGAACCTGTCAAAAGTTTGAGTCATGGACTCATTCTTGGTTGACATAAAGTTCTCATATTGTTGCTTCAGAATGGCTTTCTGATTTCTCTTGGTACTTTTGGTACCTGAGAATCTCTTCTCTAGAGCATTCCAGAGCATCTCTGCATCAGTGCAGTTGCAAAACTGATGTTGATATTCATTGGGGATAGCCAAGAGCAAAGTGCTCAAGGCTTTCATCTCTGTCTGTCTAGTCTTTCTTTCAGCATCAGTTTTTGGTGGAGTTCTCTTTCCATCTACACCAATCTTTCCTGCTTCAGAAGGGCCATTCTCAATGATGTCCCACATAGAATAGTCACTGAGGAGTATGTACTGCTTGATTCTGATCTTCCACATATCGAATTCATTGGGTCTGAGCATTGGAACCTTTGAGACTAGAGTACTGTTTGATTCTGCAAAGTTTTCCATGATGAATGAATAGATGTTTCTGAGAGAACAGGCTCTGATACCACTTGTCAGGATCGAATTCTCAACAAGAATAAAGTCTCAGAAACAATATCAAAGAAGTTGCGGAAAAACACTTTGATATTCAATGTAACAGTAAACAAACAGTATATGATTAACAACTTGCAAACTTGTATTAAAAACACAAGATTACACACACAACCTCAATCTTGAAGAACAAGCTCTTTCAAGACGAATTCTACTTCTCTAGAATTAGGAACTATGCCTTGAGGTTGATTCACTCTAAAACAAAAACTTAGAATTAAAATCTGTATCAAAACTATTCTATCAAATCTATACATATACTGAACAAAAAGATAATTACAAAAAATAGAATATCTTCAGTATATCTTGCATAGTTATCTTCAATCCTTCCATGAATATCTATATTCTTTACAACTGTCATCCTCTCCATCCGGATCTCCAATTCATAAGCAGCACTAATCATAAGCAACATTAACTACTAAGCAGCACTAACCTCTAGCAGTACTAACTAGCTAAGCAGTACTAACTTTGTTCAAGCAGCACTAACTTTAACTAGCAGTATTAATTCTACTAGAAGCAGTAATACTTAGCAGTATTAACTTTGAAGTCCTCTAGCAGTAGTAATTCTGAACTAGCAGCATTAACCATACTTGAGCTTTTCTTCAGTTCCCAACAAAGTCTTTTTCACCTTGAACTTTCTTCATAACTTTGAAATTGAAACTTTGTAAAATTCTCCCCCTTTTTGATGATTGTGAGCATCATGATCATCAAAACTTCTTCAATTTCAGCGCTTTCTTTGATTTCCCCCTTTGTAATGTCTAACAATCTCCCCTTCATGATAATTTGACATTCTCCGCCCGTTGATCTGATTATCCGTCAATTCATGAAATGTATATATCCGAATCTTTTCAAATTCAGACATAATGAACAATGTAACCCTAATTCAACAGATGAAACAATTAGTATGCCTGTAAGTAGCACGGAGCCACTTTGTACAACGGATGTACATTGGAAAGGAGTTTTTGTAATGTTCACTCCCCCAGGGCTTCCATTCAATCATCAAAAAACAACAAAGGAATTTTCTATGAATGTTATGACAAGAAAACGTATTCCTTGTGTGTACGTGAAAGTGTAGAATGATTGAAGCTACTTAGCTTGATCAAGCTCAAATTGGGTAAACTGTTGAGACAGCAACAGATATTACACGGACTCAATATGCATGAAAGAGGTGCGAAGGTGGGGCAACTTTCCTTCTTTTTCAATATCTAAATCTTCCGAGTGAAGATCAAATAGCAGATATGCTGCTTCCCCAAGAAAATGAAACATTTCTTTTTCGAGAAAGAAACGAGTGGTTGGTGGGGTTAATGCAAGAGTTGGCATGGGCTCACTACCTGTTTCAATGATGGTCACCAAAAAATGTGAACCAATCAGAAGATGTGGCTGCCCGACTCAGAAAGTAGTTGGTGCAGAGTTTTGATATTCTTTTAACTCTGTTCTCACACCCTCTTTCTTTTAATCATTAAAGCTCACTACTAACCAAACTCTCTTTTCCATTTTTCCGCCCCACACAAAGAGAAAAACTCAACCGGATGAGTTATCTCCCCCACTCTTTGATTTTGACCCCTCACCCCTCAATTACTGAAGGATAACTTCCTGGGTAGGAAACACTAGTGTACGTGAATCCATGGAAGTTCTGGTTAAGCTCACACATGAATCCCATGTAAGTCCTAAAAAGAATATTTGTTCAACAGTTTAACTTGAACAATAAAGCACAAATATGAAAACATTGTCAAAAAAATGTATGCTCATGAGATTTGAGCAATTGAACTTTGAAGATTTCTCAAAACAAAGATATTGGATGAATGAAATGAAATCAAGATAATTGTTTTGAGAATCTGACAATGTATCAATCAGATCAAATAAAATGGTTAGGGTATCAAAGAACTGGATATTTTGTTTATATGAACAAATATAAACAATTTTGCAATGAAAGCACAAATTTAGAAATGATGAATGATGCTCAGTAACATTTGAAAGCAAATGGGAGTATTACCATCGAAAAAATGTTTCGTTATGAGACATGGTAATAACAAATTGAAATAAAGTACTGAACCGGTGTGTATGAATACTTTTCAGTATAAAGACAAGATAATACGCAAGTATTGATCTTTGGAAACACACGGTCAGTTAAACATTAAAGCTCAAAATTGAAAAATATTTAAAAGTTTCACTTCCAAATTCATGAAATCTTTTGAGAACCTGAAGTGGTTTGAACATTTCAGAAAACGTTTTTCATGCTTGAAAGTTGTTCTTCTTTCAAACAATCAGAAATCTATATCAGAAGATAGTTACCTTTAAGGCTCCCCCTCAAATCATGATAGAATGAGATAGATCTATTAAGCTTCCCCTGGATATTTTCAAAATATCCATATTTGAACTTTGAAGAACGGGTCCAGATTTGTTGTAATCAGAAGCCATCACCTTTACTCCCCCTATAAATTATGCATATAAAATATGTCAGTGAAAAAGCATAAGATAGAGATCAATACAACTCCCTTTTGAATTGTAGACCGTCATATCATAAATATATTGTCAATGAAAAAGCACAGGATAGAGATCAATACAACTCCCTTGTGAATTGTAGACCGTCATATCTTATCGGATGCAAAATAAGAATGTTCTCCCCCTTGAAGGTTGATTTCCTCATTTGAGTATTGGAGTACAATCTCATGTCAGGAGTAAGGTCTTTTGATCACTGAAGTACGAGTCCTAAACTGTTGTGTTTAGAAGTCAAACTCCGTTGAAGTACGGGTTCTAAGCTGATTTACTTAGAAGCCTTGGTTCTCTTACTCCCCCTTGACTTGAGGTGCCTGCAACACAGAATCAGTTTTCGGCTTTGGTACCCACTGGTATTTGGGTCCAGGAAAGTTAGTTGCAGTTCTTGTGGGGGTAATTGAGTAAGAAACATACCAGAAATGATCATTCGTTTTATGAACATGATCATGTGTACGAAAATAAGAACAATAATTTTTCTTACCTGATAACCTGATTAATTGATCTCTCATGTAGATATGATCAGGTTTACCTTTACGCGCATTGTTCTTCTTGACTTTGTATGAATGGACACATGATTTCTTTCCTTTCAGCTCATTTTTCTTCTCATCTTCAACTGTTTTCTTCTTCCAGACCAGTTCCTCTTCTTTATATCTTCTTCTTCTTTGATGTGTACCTGTACCATCTATATTTCTATCATAGAAAAGGTTAGTACTATGAATCTGATCAGAACATTTAACTGACCTCTTGGAAGAAACAGGTTTCTGATGTGAACTTGATGCTGTCTTTTAAAGCTCTTTAATCTTTGAAGCAAAGTTGTCTCTTTCTTTGACAAGTAAGTCAATCTTTTCCTTGAATTCAGACTTCGTTTTCTGCTCTTTCAGTGCATTCTCAGATAGTTCAGATAACTTGACAGACAACTTTTTAATCTCTGTCTCAAACATGCTTCTTTCTTCTTCAAACCCCTTCTCAGCATCCTTTCTCTGGCCAAATATTTCTTTGAAGAATTCCACGTTCTTTTGTTCAATAGCCTTCTTCTCTTTGACAAACTTTTCCCTTTCCAGAATGAGTACTTTCTCAAAATCGGAAACTTGCTGAGAAAGTTTTATACACTTAAGCTCAACTGTCTTCTTTTCTTCAATACTCTTCTTGGAAAACTCTGAAAACTTTTTAGCAAACTCTTTCTTTTTACTCTCAAAATTAGATTTTTCTTTGACCATCGTTTGTTCCAGATCAGATATTTTCTTTAGAAGCTCAGCATTAGCATCTTCCAGATCAGAGATCTTTTCCTTATAGATTTCAACAGAGACTACTTGCTGATTTTTATCTTCCAACTCATAAATCTTTTCTTTTAGCTCAGACACAGCCTTTGGCCCTAACATCATCCATTCAAGATAGTCCCATAATTCCTTTCCTGTCGACTTGAATAAATCTTTTCCTGTCGACTTGTAGATATTAGTGTGATTAGAAATATCATGAAAAATACTTTTCAACAAAAAACTTCGAGCTAAATTATCATCTCTATCTTTCTTTTCTCCTGTTCCTCAGTACAATCTTCTGTTGGAGTTTGAGGTTTCATCTCTCCTTTAGTCAATGATAATCTGATATAGCAACTCAGCTCATGTTTATCTACAAAGTTGAAAAAATCAACTTTCCAGTGCTCGTATCTTCCTTTGAGTAATATTGGTGAACTCATCATGTTTCAAAAAAAAATTGACAAAATGATCGTTAGTTGAAATGAATTCAAATACAAAATTCAGACAATTTAACTGAAAGTATAGTATATCCTCTCTCAGAAAATATTGAATGAGAAATTAGCTTGATATGAATGATCGTTCCCAAATAATTCAAAAAAATTTGACTGAAAGTCAAACTCAGATCACAAAAAAATATTTTCAGAAAAATTTCTATCTCTGGAACTCTTAGATCATTGAAACTTCTCTCAAATTTCTTGAACTTGAACTTGCAGATCACACACCACCGATTGAATTTGATTCCTCACTAACTCTTAAACTGGCGCAAATCAAACTGAAGTTGATGGCGCAAATTATGATGTTACACTTGTTTTGCGCGAGGATAAGGTGACGCAAGAAAGAATTTTTCGTGAACTGTTGGTGGCGCAAGAACGAGTTTTTCGCGAAACGAAGGTGGCGTAAAACAACCAAAGGTGGCGCAAAATTTGAATTTTGCGCCAATGGTGAGTGGCGCAAAGTTGGATGAGTGAAGTTGGCGCAAATTATTATTTTGCGCGAGTTGCTAGTAGCGCAAAGATTGAATGAAGAAGTTTCAATGGGTGGCGCAAAATTAAAATGTTGTTGGCTCAAACTCAAGCATGAAGATGGCGCAAGTTTGTGAAGAATAATGGAGCACCAATCAATGATGAATGTGAACTAAACATGCAAATCAAATTGAATATTAAACTCGCAAATCAATTAATAATGAATTCTCAGATCATATCGATTGAAATGCGCAGGTAACATAACCTGGAATTCGAAAAAAACTCTGTTTGTGTGTTCTTCACATCTGATTCGCAAATCGATCTGAGTAGATTCAAAAATCAGCAAAATTGATTCTCAAAATTATAACAATATGATCAAAAATTCTAATCGATCACTACAACATCAATTTATCAATCTAAAAACACCAATCAGAAATGAATTTGATCACAAGTCTGTTTTCTAGAATATGAACTCAAGAATCCAAAATTTCAGAAATTAAAATCGATTTAGTTCGAAATTCGTGATGTAATCAATACAAGAAACAATCCAAAACACAAATCGAATCCAATAATTCCATTTTCTTGCATCAAAAACGATTTTTCAAATAAAAAAAATCAAATGAACAGTAAAACTCTAAAAAATTTGCGTGTTCTTGAGAATTTCCAGATTTTGATCCAATTTTCTGTGCAAAACTTTTCTGAATATGTTTGGTACGGCTCTGATACCAATTGTGAATGTAAAATCCCAAACAATCAAGCAAATCTCAAACAAGATTAGACAATATGAACTAGAGATAGAAAGTAGAGAGAGAAAGTAGATCTTCAAAGTCATAAATCTCACAAATCTGAAAATGTTACAATGACGTGCTTCCTCAAATTACAAGACCCTAAACCTATTTATACCATAAGGCTAACAAAGACTTAACAACTAAGGAAACCTAAACAACTTTGACTATTCTATACTATGACAATACAAACTTTGACTTTGACATTGTTGACTTTACAACTTTGACTTTCCTATTAAATCTTGGATACAATATTTCGACTTAACAAACACGTGTGTCCAGCATGTGAAAAAGGGAAGATGAAGAGAGCTCCACATAAACCGAAGCCTGAACCTAGTACCAGTTCTCCACTAGAGTTGTTGCATATGGATCTTTGTGGTCCGATGCGAACGCAAAGCTTAGGCGGAAAGAAATACGTGTTGGTTATCGTGGACGACTATTCGCGATACACGTGGGTCAAATTTCTACGTTCAAAAGATGAGACGCCCGAAGTACTCATTACTTTTCTGAAAACGATCCAGGTGAATCTGCAGAAACCAGTCAAGCTTCTCAGAACTAATAATGGCACAGAGTTCAAAAACAAAACTGTTGAAGAGTATCTCGAATCGGTCGGGATATCACATCAATACTCTGCTGCTCGTACGCCCGAACAAAATGGAGTAGTCGAAAGGCGAAATCGAACACTAGTCCAGGCCGCTTATACTATGCTTAGCCAATCTGACTTACCTTTATTTCTGTGGGCAGAATCTATTTCGACTGCGTGCTATACTCAGAACTATTCCATGATACACCACAGATTTCAAAAGACTCCGTATGCTTTGATCAACAACCGAACACCAACCATTAAATATTTTCATGTTTTTGGTTGTAAGTGTTTTGTGCTCAACGACAGAGAGAGTCTGAACAAGTTCAGTGCTAAGGCAGATGAGGGCATCTTCATTGGATATTCTTCTACATCTGCTGCATTTCGACTATATTTGAAGAAGTCGAAGACTGTTATCGAAAGCGTGAACGTTACATTCCATGAGGATATGGCTTCTGAACAAGTCAGTTTAGAACCCGTGATAACTGGAGTATTAGCTTCTGGGCAAATCCATTCAGAACCTGTACTTGCAAAGAACAAATCAGATGAAGCTTCAACGTCTACTAATCATTTATCTGATTTAGATACTTTATTTGAACTGTTTTATGATGAATATCTTGGATCTAATGTGAATAAACCTGTTGTGGTTGACAGGATTGAAGATTCAGTGATTAATCATCCAACTACTTCAGATGTTTCTACTGAATCAAATTCCCCGATTCAGCAAGATATTCCTGTTCAAATGCCTACTCCAATAGTTGAAGTTGTATCTACTAATGATGAGCCAGAAGTTGCTGAGTCAGTAGGATGTGATGTAAGGACAGATCAACAGACTGAACAAGCTGTACCTACTGAAGTTTCTGCACCAATTACTTCAACTGAATCCCTCCCTCATGATGTTCAAACTGATGAGCCTGAAAGTGGATTTTTAAATGACAACCATGATCAATCTTCATCTACTCCACTCCCTCATGAACATCGCTGGACCAAAGAGCACCCTCTTTACCAAGTAATTGGAGATCTAAACAAGTCGGTGCAAACTTGGTCAGCAACTTTGAATCAATGTATGCATGATTCATTCCTCAGCAAGATAGAGCTCACTCGTGTATCAGAAGCTCTAGCTGATTCGGATTGGGTGTCTGCTATGCAAGAAGAGTTAAACCAGTTCGAAGCCCTGAAAGTCTGGAGACTAGTGCCAAAACCTGCAGGAAAAACCGTTATCGGCACTAAATGGGTGTTCAAGAATAAAAAGGACGAAGATGGTATTGTTATAAGGAACAAAGCAAGACTTGTTGCCAAGGGATATAGGCAAGAGGAAGGCATAGAATACGATGAGACGTATGCTCCAGTTGCGCGTATAGAGGCAATCCGCATGTTTCTAGCCTACGCAGCTCACAAGAACTTCACTCTATCAAATGGACGTGAAGACTGCTTTTCTAAATGGCATACTTAAGGAGGAAGTCTACGTCTCTCAACCAGAAGGGTTTGTAAATCCAGATAAGCCAAATCACGTCTACATCTTGGATAAAGCCTTGTATGGTTTGAAACAAGCACCTCGCGCCTGATATGATGTTCTATCTAAATTCTTGGTCAAGTCAGGTTTTTCAAAAGGTAAAGTCGATACCACTTTGTTTATTAAAAAGGAGAAAGCTGATATCATTCTTATTCAGATATATGTAGATGATATTATATTTGGTTCTACAAATCCTAAATACTGTAAGAACTTTTCAAATCTCATGGTGTCACGTTTTCAAATGAGTATGATGGGAGAGATGAATTTCTTTCTCGGATTACAAGTAAAACAACTTTCAATGGGGATTTTCATTAATCAATCTAAGTACATTTTTGATATTCTTCGGAAATTCAAAATGTAAAATTGCGAATCAATTGGAACCCCAATGGCACCAGGTACTAAGATTAACACTGATCCTTCGGGAAAAGCTGTTGATGTTAGGACTTATAGAGGTATGATAGGGTCTTTAATGTATCTTACTTCAAGTAGACCAGATATAATGTTTTCAACATGCTGGTGTGCAAGATAACAGGTTGACCCTAAAGAATCCCATTTGGTTGCTGTCAAACGGATTTTTAGATATCTGAAGGGGACTGCAGATCTTGGTCTATGGTATCCTAAGGATACACGGTTTGAACTAACTACTTACTTAGACGCAGATCATGCAGGGTGCATGTTGGACAGAAAGAGCACTTCAGGTCACATTCAATTTCTTGGAGACAAGCTCGTTAGTTGGGCGTCAAAGAAATACTTATGTGTTTCCACATCGAATGCTGAAGCAGAGTATGTAGTTGCTGCCAGTTGCTGCTCTCAGGTCTTGTGGATGCGAACACAACTTCGAGACTATGGATTCAAGTTTGATAAAATACCAATCTATTGTGACTCGAAGAGTGCTATCGCTATATCAGCTAATCCTGTGCAGCACACTAAAACAAAGCACATTGATGTCAGGTATCATTTTATAAAAGATAATGTAGAAAAAGGTACAATAGAACTTTACTTTGTAAAAACTGATTATCAACTTGCAGATTTGTTTACCAAACCTTTAGATGAGAAGAGATTCAATTTTCTTGTATCTAAGCTTGGTATGCTAAATCTCAAGGTCTAATCAGTAATTACCTATTAAAGTTTCTTTTATTGTAATTTTTCATCATTTCTTTATCATTATTTATGAAAGGATATCTGCACTTTAAGATGTTGTTTATGTTCTCAGGGGGAGTGATACAAGATTATAAGATAATCAACATTATTTTGAGGGGGAGTTTATAGAATTTAATTGCTAAATTTTTCTGATGCATGAATTTAGGGGGAGTTTATATGTACAATAAGAGGAGTAAGGATATGATTTTTGATTATTTCTAATCAGAACTCGTACTCTCATTGTTTTACTGCTTTATGTCTTTTAATTTTGAATAAATTTGTGAATAAAGTTGCTTTAACATGACTTTGAGACTTGTGCAGGATGAGAGAAGATTACATGATCATATCTTTATGACTTAAGCTGACTTCATGAGATTTAAGACGAAGCGATAAAGGTTAATTTCTTATCTTAATCTCATATATGGTTGAAAGAAGGATAACTTTCAATCATAGAAAACATGTTTGTAAATGTTCAAACCACTTCCTGATTCTTAAACATATTTCATGAATTGGAAGTGTGATTTTAAATGTTTTTCAAGAATTACTTGTGCTTACATGATTACAAACCGTGTGTTTCCAAAGATAAATACTTGTGTATTGTCTTTTCTATATACTTTCAAGTATTCATACACACCGGTTTGATATTTTGTTCAAAATGTTCTTACCATGTTTCAAATTTGAAACATATTTTTCGATGGTAAGACACCCCGCTTGTACTTCAAAGAATTTTGAGCGTAATTTCTTTTCGAAATGTTCATTTCAAGAATGTCTATATTCTTGGTTCGTATAGACAATATCCATTATTCTTGACCATAAGCTTTGATTGTTATATCATTCATTTCTGATCATTTTTCATACAATGTCAGATTTTCAAACAAGTCTCTTGCATTCATATTCATTCTGTAACACCCTAAAATTTAGAGGAATAAAAATTCGAAATTTCTGCAATATGACGGCTATAAATAGATAAAAACATGGGTATAAAACCTTCTATAATCAATCCCAAAGTATCATCACGATAGAACGGGGAACAAAGCTATAAACATTACAATTAATCAAATGAAAAATACACTAACAACCTAATAATCTAACTTAAACAAGAAAGATTAGTATCGGGTGTTGCTATTCTTCCAAAAGGTATGATCACTATTCAAAAACGCCGGTCTATACATCTCCCAAAAAGACCGCTCTTGACCTCAAGGCCATCCACTCAGTATCGACGAACCCCACCGGAAACCTGACCTGTTATACATGTCATTTTAAGAAAAAGTGTTAGGCTAAAACCTAGTGAGATCAAACATTTGAAGTTTAAGAAATCAAACATAAAAGTGAGTAAAAGAGTTTCTTTCTTTTTATACAATAACAATAATGGTAATAATAACGATAATGCTCTTTGAAATATAACCAATACCTCTTGGGTTAACGGGGGAGACCCGCTTACTAACACGAATGACGGAACACAAAAGTAAGCCATTCGATGAGTCAGTAAAGCCAATAAAACAAATAAAGTACACGCAAAGGATGTCAGGCTCAGTGGCTTTAAACATACACCCGCGGAAACTCAAGTTCAACCCCAAAGGGTTCCTACATCGAGCTCCTCATCCAATATCGTAATACTTGATCACGAAGAACTTATACCTCATCCGGTACCTAACGTGCCTCGACGTGGAAAACTAGTCGTCCCAACGCCGGAACTATAATAAACTAAATACGGGGTCATGACTCCCAAATGCATCAAATAAGCCAAATAATGTGCATAAGACCCAACAAGTAATCCCAACAATGGTTAATATGCATAATTGATATGAAGGGTGGTTTCCACCAAAACCATTTCCATCGTTTACCAAAGGGTCTCTAGTCAAAATACATTTGATCTTTCTTTCATCTTCAAACCCCAAAATATGGTGCAAGCTAATTTACAAACTTATCAGCAGTTAACCACAATTTCCATATTCTCAAAATCATAGTTTTCACATAGTATATACCATCCACTTAAATGTATAACCCAAGTAAAACAAGTTAAAAGAACATTATTGAAGTTTTTAATTCATTATTTCCCCAAAATCATCACAAACACTAATATCCCCAAAGGTTAGGTTTAACACAAAAATTCTACAACTCAAATAGAAGAAGTAGGAGATATTAGGTATTCAAAATCCACCCTTTTTGACATGTATAAAGTTTGGTAAAAATGTAAGAACTCACCTTAGTAGTTTCCTTGAAAGAAACTAAACCCTAGAAATGGAGAGAGTAGAGGTGAGATGATTAACCACTTGAAAGTTCACCAACAACACTTCCTCAATATGCTAAGGACCACCATTAATGACTATGAATCACCATAAATGAGGAGAGAAGTCTAGATGGAAAATACTTACTGAAATCAGTAGATAGAATCGTTTCAAACCCTAGATATCAGATACAAATGACTGAAAATTCACGACTTAGCTTTTTATACCTAAAACAGTCGTTGGCGATAATGATACGGCGATAGTGATATCTGTCACTATCGCGGGCAAGGTCGCGAGCTCCTCACCACTTACGTTACAGATGGGGCGATAGTGCCCCGACGATTGTGACTAAGTCACTCTCACGGGCACAATCGCGAGGAATGTACCGTGGCCCTAAGAGCTTCAGTGATAGTGCCCTTCGCGATTGTGACCAAGTGACTCTCGCGGGCACAATCGCGAGCAATCCCAATTTCACAAAATTTGATGATTTTCTACTCGCGATACTTAACTCCGAAAGGCTCGATAAATACTAATAATTTCTAACAATGATAAGGTTCCAAAGTAAGAAAGAATAATACACGGATTTCAGAATTCGGGGTGTTACAATCCTCCCCAACTTGGGAATGATTTCATCCCCGATATCCTACTAACTAAACAAATGAGGGTATCTACGCCTCATGTCTTCTTCCACTTCCCAAGTCACATTGGTGCCACGGTGGTGTTTCCATTGAACCTTTACCATCGCTACCTCTTTATGTTGGAGCTTCTTGATCATCCTTTCGAAAATGGACTCGGGTTCTTCGATGCAACGGTTATCCTCCACTCGAATTTCGGACAAAGGTATGACGCTTTCCTCTTCCGCTAAGCACTTCCGTAAATAGCACACGTGGAATGTGGGGTGAATCCCATCCATCTCCGGTGGTATATCCAATTTGTAAACTTGGAGTCCGATGCGCTCGAGAATCGTAAAGGGTCCAAGGAAATGGGGATTTAGCTTCCCACGCTTCCCAAACCGAATCAAGCCTTTCCAAGGGGACACCTTTAACATCACACGATCGCCCACTTGGAACTCCACCGGTCTTCTCTTTTTGTCGGCGTAGCTTTTCTGACGATCTTGTGTCACTTTCAATCGCTCCCTAATTGACTTGACTTTGTCGACCGTCTCTTGTAAAATTTTCGGGCCAGAAAACTGCTTATCCCCTGCTTCTAGCCAACACACGGGGGTCCTACACTTCCACCCGTACAAAGCTTCAAATGGTGCCATTCCGAGACTAGAATGATAGCTATTGTTGTACGCAAATTCTACCAAAGGTAGATGGGTGTCCCAACTACCACCAAAATCAATCACGCATGATCTAAGCATGTCCTCAAGCGTTTGAATTGTCCTTTCCCTTTGACCGTCCGTTTGTGGGTGATAAGTCGTGCTCAAATTCACCCGTGTACCCAACTCTTGGTGTAAAGCTCCCCAAAACCGTGACGTAAACCGGCTATCACGATCAGAAACTATCGACAAGGGTATACCGTGTCTAGAGACCACCTCATCTATGTAAATCTTCACCAACTTATCCATTGGCAAGGTTTCCCGCATCGCTAGAAAGTGGGCACTCTTCGTCAACCGATCGACAATAACCCAAATAGTATCGTTTCCTCTCAAGGTCTTCGGTAACTTGGTCACGAAATTCATAGTGATATTGTCCCATTTCCACTCGGGTATTTCAAGCGATTGAAGGCTCCCATAGGGTCGTTGATGTTCGACCTTCACTTGCGAACAAGTTACGCATCGCTCCACATAATGTGCTACATCCAATTTCATAATTGGACACCAAAAGTGTAGTTTCAAATCCTGGTACATCTTGGTGCTTCCCGGGTGGTTAGAATACTTGGATTTATGCGCGTCCTCCAAGAGTAGCTCTTGGCAAACACCAAACTTTGGTACCCAAACTCGACTATTGAAGCACTTTATCCCTCGACTATCTTCGGTCAACAATAACTGTTGCTTTGACATCACTTCCTCCTTGAGGTTTTCTTCCTTTAATGCTTCGATCTGCGCCTCTATAATCTTTTCCATGAGACTCGACACCAACTCAATTCTTGTAAGCTTAGCGTGAAGTCTCCCGCTATACTCCTTTCGACTCAAAGCATCGGCCACCACATTTGCTTTACCCGGGTGGTAGAGTAATTCGCAGTCGTAATCCTTAAGTAGCTCTAACCACCTTCGTTGCCTCATGTTGAGCTCTTTCTGATCAAAAACATACTTTAGACTCTTGTGATCCGTGTACAGGGTACATTTGGTGCCGTAAAGGTAATGTCGCCATAACTTTAATACGAACACTACCGCCGCCAACTCTAAGTCATGAGTGGGTTAGTTCTTCTCATGCACCTTCAATTGTCTGGATGCGTACGCGATCACTTTTCCTCTTTGCATAAGTACGCATCCAAGTCCCATTTTGGACGCATCGCTAAAGACTACAAAATCCTCCGATCCCTCCGGCAAGGATAAGATCGAAGCTTCGCATAATTTCTTTTGCAAGGTCCTAAATGCGTTCTCTTGCTCTTCGGTCCACACAAAATTTACATTCTTCTTGGTCAACATCGTCAACGAAGAAGCAATCTTGGAGAAGTTTTGTATGAATCTTCGGTAATACCCCGCCAAGCCGAGAAAACTTCGAATCTCGGATGGACTTTTGGGAGGTTCCCAATTCATCATGGCTTCAATCTTGGCCTGATCTACCTTCACTCCGTCTTTCGAAACTACATGCCCCAAAAACTGCACTTCCCTCAGCCAAAACTCACACTTGGAAAACTTTGCATAGAGCTTCTCCTTCCTCAAGATCTCTAAGACGTCCCGAAGGTGACGCGCATGATCGACTTCATCCTTTGAGTAGATAAGAATGTCATCAATGAACACAATGACAGACTTATCTAAGAAGGGTCGGCACACGCAATTCATTAAATCCATAAACACCGTTGGGGCGTTCGTCAACCCGAAGGGCATCACTAGGAATTCATAATGACTGTAGCGCGTCCTAAAAGCGGTTTTAGGAATGTCTTCCTCTTTGACTTTCACTTGGTGCTAACCCGAACGGAGATCGATCTTCGAAAAGCAACCCGCTTCTTGAAGTTGGTCGAATAAATCATCGATCCTAGGGAGTGGGTATTTGTTCTTCACGGTCACCTTATTCAACTCCCTATAGTCGATGCACATTCGCATAGTGTCATCCTTCTTCTTCACGAATAAGACCGGTGCTCCCCAAGGCGAGGAACTCGGCCTTACGAATCCCTTCTCCAGAAGATCTTGCAATTGGCTCATCATCTCCTTCATCTCCGATGGAGCCAAACGGTATGGAGCTCGGGCTATGGGAGTCGCTCCCGGCGTCAAGTCAATTTTGAACTCCACTTGACGGTCGGGTGGTAACCCAGGCAAGTCATCCGGGAATACGTCGGGAAACTCCCTTACCACTTCGACATCTTCTAACTTCTTCTTCTCGAGTTTGACATCTATTAGATATGCCAAAAAGGATGAGCATCCTTTCGCCAAACACTTTCGTGCCTTTACCATACTGATGATTGCAACTTCACCCTTTCGTCTTTCACCGTACATGGTCACCGCGTGACCATCCGAACCAGGAATTCGGATCAACTTCTTGGCACAAAGAATTTTTGCGTGATTGGTTGACAACCAATCCATACCGACTACAACATCAAATCCCCCGATGACCATAGGCATTAGATCAATCGGGAATTCTCTCCCTTCGATTTCAAACTTGCAATTTCTTAGGATATCCCGAATCACCACTTGATCAACATCAGCTAACTCTACTACTAACGCATCCTCTAGACTAGTAGTGGGCATGGATAGTTTTAGGCAAAACGAACTTGATACAAACGAAAAACTAGCTTTCGAGTCAAATAGAACACGCGTAGGTACGGAGTTTAGGAGAAATGTACCCGACACCACATCCGTTGATGCCTTTGCCTCTTCGGCGGTCATCTAAAAAGCTCTCCCTGTTGCTTTAGGAGTATCTATCTTTTTGCCTCAGCTAAAGTTCGCCGCTGCTTTCGGACAATCACTTCTAATATGGCCCGACTTTTTACACCCGAAACAAATCCGCTCTTTGATTAGACAGTCACTGAAACGATGGCCGGGTTTTCCACATTTAAAACACGGATTGGTCCCCGAGTTGCAAGGACCAGTGTGTTTGCTTCGGCATTTTGAACACCACGGGGAATCCCGTCTTGGACCATTCCCCCGTTGATTGTTGTTGAAGTGATTCGGCCTCTTTGAAGATGTGGGACCTCCTTCCCACTTCCTTTTCTCAACTACTCCACCTCTCTCCACCTTACTCAAACCGTAAGAGTCCTCCACAAGTTGTGCCTCTTCTATAGCCTCTCGAAGGGTAGAGGCCTTGGACCCTCGAACCATATTCATCATCTCTGTAGTCAAACCCTTAATGTATGCCTTGATTTTCTCTCTCTCGGTGGGGACCAGATGTCCCACCAAGCCCAGCTTGTCCATAAACAGCTTGTTGTACTCCTTCACCAATAAATTTCCCTTTTTCAAACCCCGGAACTTATCGATGATCCGGTCCATAGCTCGTTGGTTGCAAAGTTCTTCCATAACCTTCTTCTTGAAGGTTTCCCAACTTAGTTGAGCCAATACGGGGGCCTCAATAGAAGTGGAATATACGTTCCACCATGTGAGGGCCGCCCCTCTAAGCATTTGAGACCCAAATACGGCTTTCTGGTTTTCCCCGCACTCGCTTGATCGGAAGGCCTGCTCCATCTCTCTAATCCAGTTCATGCATGCCACCGGGTCATCAGTGCCCTTAAATTCCGGTGGTCGACATCCGAGGAATGCCTTGAAGGTACAAGCTTTAGACGTTTGTCTCACGTCGGGGGTTCAGGTTTCATTAGAAGGGACAACGGGTCCCGTACCCCCGGATCCCGCCACGACTACGTTCTCCACAACCGTCTCGGGCCTACGGTGGTTAGCATCTCAATAATCTAAGAGCTTCAGGAATGCCTCTTGTTGTTGAGCCATAGCTGCATTCATTGCTTGCATCATCCGCTCCATCATTCTCGTTTCCGGAGTTACTTCTTCTATGATCGGATGAGTTGCAGCTAGATTTCATTGGGGTATTCGCTCCGGTCCTCCACCCAACGCGTCTATAAAAGGCGGGGGCAGATCATTATTCGTTACTCTCGGCTGATCCGCCGTAGACGCTGCCGCGTCCTGCCTTTCCGGCCGATTTCGCGTATTTACCATAGTCTGCCACACACGCGAGAATGTAGGTAAGATAAGACTATACAACTATAAACAAGGAAACGTATCACCACATTCATTAATCATCATAACAACGTAAAACAAGCATAATCACGTAAAACATCTTCATAATAACGTTAGCTAGGCGAAATTATGAACATGCGATACATAAGAATTTTCATTCCCATTACCATAACTCTTAACTTGTGTAGCTTCCGTCGACTCTAAGACTATCTTTTCTTAAGAGTTCTACCCATTCTCACAAAATCATTGCCTAAATTCATAGCTTAAGTCTAGGTATCCTATGTCCATACCTAGTTCACTTAAACTAATGCTCTGATACCAACTTGTAACACCCTAAAATTTAGCGGAATAAAAATTCAAAATTTCTTCAATATGACGGCTATAAATAGATAAAAACCTGGGTATAAAACCTTCTATAATCAATCCCAAAGTATCATCCCGATAGAACGGGGAACAAAGCTATAAACATTACAATTAACCAAATGAAAAATACACTAACAACCTAATAATCTAACTTAAACAAGAAAGATTAGTATCGGGTGTTTCTATTCTTCCAAAAGGTATGATCACTATTAAAAAACGCCGGTCTATACATCTCCCAAAAAGACCGCTCTTGACCTCAAGGCCATCCACTCAGTCCCGACGAACCCCACCGGAAACCTGACCTGTTATACATGTCATTTTAAGAAAAAGTGTTAGGCTAAAACCTAGTGAGATCAAACATTTGAAGTTTAAGAAATCAAACATAAAAGTGAGTAAAAGAGTTTCTTTTTATACAACAACAATAATGGTAATAATAACGATAATGCTCTTTGAAATATAACCAATACCTCTTGGGTTAACAGGGGAGACCCGCTTACTAACACGAATGACGGAACACAAAAGTAAGCCATTCGATGAGTCAGTAAAGCCAATAAAACAAATAAAGTACACGCAAGGGATGTCAGGCTCAATGGCTTTAAACATACACCCGCGGAAACTCAAGTTCAACCCCGAAGGGTTCCTACGTCGAGCTCCTCATCCAATATCGTAATACTTGAGCACGAAGGACTTATACCTCATCCGGTACCTAACGTGCCTCGACGTGGAAAACTAGTCGTCCCAACGCCGGAACTATAATAAACCAAATACGGGGTCATGACTCCCAAATGCATCAAATAAGCCAAATAATGTGCATAAGACCCAACAAGTAATCCAACAATGGTTAATAAGCATAATTGATATGAAGGGTGGTTTCCACCAAAACCATTTCCATCGTTTACCAAAGGGTCTCTAGTCAAAATACATTTGATCTTTCTTTCATCTTCAAACCCCAAAATATGGTGCAAGCTAATTTACAAACTTATCAGCAGTTAACCACAATTTCCATATTCTCAAAATCATAATTTTCACATAGTATATACCATCCACTTAAATGTATAACCCAAATAAAACAAGTTAAAAGAACATTATTGAAGTTTTTAATTCATTATTTCCCCAAAATCATCACAAACACTAATATCCCCAAAGGTTAGGTTTAACACAAAAATTCTACAACTCAAATAGAAGAAGTAGGAGATATTAGGTATTCAAAATCCACCTTTTTTGACATGTATAAAGTTTGGTAAAAATGTAAGAACTCACCTTAGTAGTTTCCTTGAAAGAAACTAAGCCCTAGAAACGGAGAGAGTAGAGGTGAGATGATTAACCACTTGAGAGTTCACCAACAACACTTCCTAAATATGCTAAGGACCACCATTAATGACTATGAATCACCATAAATGAGGAGAGAAGTCTAGATGGAAAATACTTAACGAAATCAGTAAAGAGAATCGTTCTAAACCCTAGAAATCAGATACAAATGACTGAAAATTCGCGGCTTAGTTTTTATACCTAAAACACCCGCCGGCGATAATGACACGACGATAGTGACATCTGTCACTATCGCGGGCAAGGTCGCGAGCTCCTCACCACTTACGGTATAGATGGGTCGATAGTGCCCCGACGATTGTGACTAAATCACTCTCGCGGGCACAATCGCGAGGAATGTACCGTGGCCCTAAGAGCTTCAGTGATAGTGCCCTTCGCGATTGTGACCAAGTCACTCTCGCGGGCACAATCGCGAGCAGTCCCAATTTCCCAAAATTTGATGATTTTCTACTCACGATACTTAACTCCGAAAGGCTCGATAAAATACTAATAATTTCTAACAATGATAAGGTTCCAAAATAAGAAAGAATAATACACGGATTTCAAAATTCGGGGTGTTACACATTCATTCAATATACTTGTTTGAAAATACTTCAATGTTTAAAAATGCTCAAATCTTCATGATTATATTCTGAGCATATACATCTCTGACTTGTATTTAAGCTTTAACTATTCAAGTTAAACCATATTGAGCAACATTGATCTTTATAGGAAATATGGGTTCTTTGTGCTAGGACTTATATGAACTTCTATGGATTCACGTTAACCAGTGTCTCCTACCCAAGAAGTTAATCCATAGTGATTGAGTGTGAGGAGTCCAAAAGAAATGAGTGTGGGTTGTGCGTTGAGGTAAAATGGAAAAGAGAGTTTGGTTAGATGTGAGCTTAGTGATTAAAAGAAAAAGGGTGTGAGATCAGAGTAAAAGAATATCAAACTCTGCACCAACTACTTTCTGAGCCGGGCAGCCACATTACTAATGTTTCACACTTCTTCGTGAACATTATTGAAATAGGCAACTAGCCCATGTCAACTCTTGATATAAACCCCACCAACCACTCATTTTCTTCTCAAAAAGAAAATGTTTCATATTTTTATGGGGACGCAACACATAATCTATCTGATTTTCATTTGGAAAATCTGGATATTGAAAAAGAAGGAAGTCTGCCCCACCTTAGTACTTCAATCATGCACATTGAGTCTGTGTTTATCTACTGTTGTCTTAGTGGTTTACACAATGTTGAGTTTTTTTAAGAGCAATCATTCGTGCTTAATTCTTTCTACACTTGCACGAACACACAAGGAATTTGTTTTCTTGTCATAACGTTCATAGAAATTTCCTTTGTGGTATTTCGATGATTGGATGGAAGCCCTGGGGGAGTGAACATCAAAAAGCTCCTTTCCTATGTGTATCTGTTACACACAGTAACTTTGTGTTACTGACAGGCATATTAAC
The DNA here is from genome assembly GCA_954870635.1 of Arctium minus. NCBI lineage: Eukaryota > Viridiplantae > Streptophyta > Magnoliopsida > Asterales > Asteraceae > Arctium > Arctium minus. Next base: position 37,847,699 of record OX941086.1, read on the forward strand.
TGATTCATTTGTTGATTCAGGTGTTACATGAATATTTTGTCTAGATTTTTAAAGATCTGGATGAATACGTTGTTCGAATTGGCAACGAATCAGAGGCTCTTGGACAGATCAGAATGGTCAAAGACATTTCTTGATGAAAGTTTTGATGCTATAGATGATCTATTCATCAAAAAGGGGGAGATGATTTATAGAAATGTCCGGATCATAAATTTCAAAGATTTGAAAGTTTGGATAAAGAGTTGAAGAATACAAAGTTCAAAGTTTGAAAGTTTGAAAGATTGTTCAAGCAAAGTAAAATAAATTCTGAAGATGTGCTGATTTTCTGAAATTTTCTTTGAAGATTATTTGCTGAAGCAAGTCGAGCTAAATCTGAAGATAATTTCTTTCTGAAGTCTGAAAGAGTCTTGTGATGAATCTGAAGAGATTTTTGAAGATCATTTCTATCATCTTTGGGAGAGATTGTTGGTATTTCTTGAAGATAGAATTTGGGGAGATTAAAGTTAAAGATCAACCAAAAGAGGAAGATTGTACTCAGATTGAGCTTAAAGGGGAGATTTAAACTTTTTCAATGCAACTAAAGGGGGAGATTGTTTTGCTAAATCTTTTTGTGATGATCTTGAATCCAAAGGGGAAGATTGTTAGAGCATAAATCTGTTGGATACAAGATCATGAAGACTGAAAGTCAAAATACAAGAAGTCAAAGCTGAGAAAGTCAACTCTCATTAAAAGTCAAAGTCTAATTGTAATAAAGTCAAAGTTACTTGTATTGTATTGTGTTTGTTTCTTTGTTTTTAGTTGTGAGTATAAATACTTTCTTTGATGTTTAATAGATAGATGGCTAGAGATTGGATTTACACTGAGAGAGAATTTATAGAGAGAGAAAGAAGAGTTCTAGAGAGAGAAAGTGTGAAAACAGTTTGTAATCGTTTGAGTTTTGAATTGAAATCAAACAGGTAAATTGAATCATCTTGTTTGTTTGATTAATTACAATTAGAATATTGATTTCAGGGACACACAATTACCAACAATCCATTCTAATTGCCGAGAATGTTACTTGATAATGTAAATGAGGTCGATGACTCTTGTCGACAAACATCTATCGTTGCACGTCTAGTAAACAACACCTAATACTTTGATAAATTCTTTATTACTTAGGGGTCGTTTATCAAACGCTTACCCGATAAGCATTTACCGGTAAGCATTAACACTCTTACTTTACCGAGTAATATTGTGGTCCATCAAAATGGTATCGTATGCAACAATTTGCTCGGTAAGCGCTTACCGATAAGAGTTGTTAACCTCATGTAACAACCAAAATTTTAAACAGAGAATATAAATAATATAATCCCAAAACGGGTCCCAATACGATCATATCAGCATAGAACAAGTGAAGTTTAACAGCGGAAGTCACAACTATAGCCGAAAATCTCTATGACTAGATAAGCTCCTAATGCCAGAACTAACGTGCCTTCTACTCGAAAATCCACTCCCACACTTTCCCTTTCCTTTCCTTTTGAGGAAGTATCGCTAGCGTTCTTTCCTGAAAAAGGGTTTTGAGCTTGAAAAACGAGGGTTAGACCATAAGGTCTAGTGAATTCCCAAACAAAACAATTATAGCAAAAACTTGTGTCATGATTACATTGTAACACAATTAATACAACAATAATACAACAAACTCGGGTATTGCACAGTGATAGATCTTCCCACGTTCCATAACGACACAACCGCGATCGGGGCCCAAACAGACTCCTCTTTCACCTCTTAGGCCCAAGCAGACCCCCCTTACCCTCATGTGAAGAAAACAAATTTTACACACACGGTGGGTTATAATTTACTCCCAAGGGATCGCGACATTCCCAAGGTACACCTTTCTCACTATGCAACCCAACTCCACATAAACGTATCTAACATGTAATTAGTATTTGGGTAAAAAATACACGATCACGACGAAGGAACATTTAATTCATATTTCATACGACTTGTCTTGTATTAAGATAAGGTCCTGTCGACCGATCATAACCCTAACCTCCGTCGAGACTAACTCGAAGGTTGGTCGAACGTCGCATGACCGTCGTCGAGACTTACACTCGACCTCGACCATACTAACGTATAACCCAACTTTCCTTTCTTGTTCATTTAATACAGGTTCAATGCTCATAAATGCCAATGGTCATAACGACTCAACATCATCAAGGTCATTTATGAAGAACAACCATTACGAAAGACACATTTATGAGAGATCAAGCCTATAAATACTGGAGATTTACACCTCATTCGGACAACTGAAGGTTGTTACTCAAAGCGTATAATTGACAAAGCTCTCTAGAACATCCGCAACCTGATTTTCACTCGATAGTCACGATAGTCACACGACGATAGTATTTTCACACACGACAGACACTTGTTCTTTGTTTACACACACATTCCTTGTATCGATCATGTAACACATTGTACTCAAAAGATATCACTCCCGATTGGTGATCATAGTGACGACGACATCTTCCTGTCATCCGCGGTCTTTTCCTCGTTGAGGTTTTTCCGCGTCACCAAATCTCTTGTCTCTTTATTTTACTGTTTATCACGCATATTGTCGGTCGGCTACTTTCTTTAATTGGATAAAGCTCCACGTCGACCTTCAATTATTCTTTGGGTAATTTTTGGCATTAACAGTTTGGCGCCCACCGTGGGGACCCATCTAAAGAAAATCCTAGACAATAGTGCGTTGTGCTAACAATTTCCTCGAGTGTTTTTATTTCTCACAGGAAAATGGCAGCTCCCCAAGGAACTCAGGATCAAATCATGGCTCAAATAAATTTGGAGTTGAACATCGCCCTTGCCCGTATTGATGCTTTGACAAATCAGCATAGGCGAGCAGTGGAAGAGATCGAATCTCTAAGGAATCGAAACACAAGCAATGCAGCAGAGACGTCACACAATCAAGGTGGATTCAGCATGCCTTGGTTGGGACCTCCGCTTCCCAATTATCCTCAGTCGATTTTCTCTGGTTTTCCCAGTCAGCCTATGCCGACGTTGTCGCCGCCACCACCGCCATTCCTTCCCTCGACAGCGGCAGTTCCTTCAATGCCATCAGTTACTGCAATCCCGCCGTTCTTTCATTCAACGACACCGATCCCCTTAAGGCGTCCAACAACATCGATTCCTACAATGCCAATGCCTACTCTCCAGTATAATGGATATGCTTCTGATTCATCACAAAGGAATGGATTTCAAAATTCAGTACCTGTTCCACCGGCTACTCAAGAGAACACACAAGACGATCTTGTCGCCCAAAGGTTGAAGATGTTGGAAGAACAAAACAAGCATGTCTTGTCGCTACGCAATAAGATATCTGGAGTAGCGGTACCTGTCGACGTCGAACCTCGTACAGGGTTTCAGGCGTCACTCTTTGTCGACGAGATCACAATGGTCGACGTCCCGAAAAAATACAGTATTCTAATGTTCACGCCGAAGTACTCTGGTATTACGGATCCAACTAAACACGTCGCTCAATACAAGCAACTGATGTGGATAGTCTCGACCCTCATCAGTATCAAGAGGTGTATCTCGACCCTCATCAGTATCAAGAGGTGTGTATGTGCAAGAGCTTTGGGGCGACTCTTACAGCTGCAGCTTTGCAATGGTTAATCCACCTCAAGCCAAAATCCATTGGGTCATTCGCGGAGCTGGTGAATCAATTTTCTCAATAGTTCGCCAGTAGTCGCAAGATGGAGAATCAAACTAGCGACCTGTATTATGTCATGCAAAAAGCAGGAGAATCCATTCACAATTACTTTAACTGGTTCAATGCAGAAATGATCATTGTCCGAAAATGTGATATCAAGACTGCGATCGAAGCCTATAAGCGTGGTCTGGACGAAAGTTCAGATCTTTACACCAATCTGACAAAGTACCCCCCCGGAGAACTTCGAAGACGTGCAAGCAAGAACTTTGGCTTATATGAGGGTCGAAGACGACGTGACTTTTCGTCATAAGCATTCTAACGACAAAAAACCGTTGAGTGTGAAAAAACCTGAGTTTAAAGCCAGATCGACAGTTAAAATTGAGCCGTCGAGACAAATCTCAAACGTCATGTTCGATAAGAAGAAGGTCTCTACCACAACCAAATTACCTCAATACCCCAAAATATCCTCCTACGGATTCAAGGGTACTTCTAAGGATTTGGTCGAGGCATTGAAAATTGCACAATCAACTGTTCGTTGGCCAAAGAAAAGTGATAAGGCCAACGACAAGAAAGACAAGACCAAGTGGTGAGATTTTCACGACGACCACGGTCATGCAACCGACCACTACATAGTGCTCAAGAAAGAATTCACCTGGCACGTCCCGAAGGGTAACCTCATGGATATCTTCGACGAACAAGCAATACCTTACAAAAACGTTTGACCACCGTCCCCTGATCATGAGAAAGTCGTGAACTGCGTGACGGGAGGTTCAGACGTATGCGGTCTAACCTATTCGACAGCAAAAAGGCACGCGTCGCAAAGTGAAAATAATCAACCAATTCCACGGTCCTCACAGTCGAGAGAAGAATTGGAGCTAGAATCCATGAAGATAACATTCGATCAAGATGATCTAAGTGATTTACATCAAAAACACCACGATGGGTTAATAATTCAGCTCAAAATCGGCAATTGTTTGACCCAAAGGGTGTTGGTTGATGGAGGAAGTTCGGAAAATATCATCTTTCTCGACACCATTAAGGCTATGGGTCTCGACAAGTCAGAAATCACTCGACGCTTGACAACACTGGTGGGATTCAATGGAGACGTGACAAGCACCTATGGAGAGATCGTCCTACCAGTCTATGCTAAGGGGATCAACAAGCAGACCAGATTCAACGTCATAGACTGTTCATCAGCATACAATGTCATTCTTGGTCGACCATGGATCCAGGACATGAAGGCAGTCCCCTCGACGTACCATCAGATGATGAAGTTTCCAACTCCATGGGGGATCCAAGAGATCAAAAGTGAACCGAAAGTCGCTCGGGATTGCTATAAGACAACGATGAAACCCATAAAGCAATCCATCTAGCAATTACAGAAGCAGGATGCTCCCGATACTATCGATGACTATCGTTTGGAGGAAGTTATCCTGGGCCAGAACAAGCCAGAGAAAGTCATCTTCGTAGGTTCGACGCTCGACCCTTCTATTAAAAAAGAACTAATTTCTTTTTTGCAGGATCACGCTGACTGTTTCGCTTGGACGCACGCAGACATGGTCGGCATAGACCCTGACGTCATTTCACATAAGTTAAATGTGGATCCATCGTTTAAACCAATAAATCAAAAACGTCGAAAATTCGCTCCAGAGCGGAACAAGGTAATTAACTATGAAGTCGACAACCACCTCAAAACCGGGAAGATACGAGAAGTGAAGTACCCCGACTGGTTAGCCAATGTCATGGTCGTACAGAAGAAAAATGGCAAATGGAGAGTTTGTATAGACTTCACAGATCTAAACAAGGCGTGTCTAAAGGATCCATTCCCTTTACCACATATTGACACACTAGTCGACGCGACTGTTGGACACGAACTCTTGACGTTCATGGACGTATACTCGGGCTACAATCAAATACTTATGCATGTCGACAACCAAGAAAAGACAACCTTTATGACAGACCGGGGTATTTATTGCTATAAGATTATGCCTTTTAGTTTGAAAAATGCAGGTTCCACGTACCAGCGATTAGTCAGTAAAATGCTCAAGAATCGACTAGGTGACACCATGGAAGTATACATTGATGACATGCTGGTCAAATCTCGACAAGCCTTCGATCACGTCAAACACCTACGACAATCATTCGACATACTCCGACAATACCACATGAAGCTCAATCTTACGAAATGTTCCTTCGGAGTCAGTGCTAGGAAATTTCTAGGATACCTGGTGACTCGACGAGGCATTGAGGCTAACCCCGACCAGATTAAAACAATCGTCGAAATCAAATCACCAAGAAATTTTAAAGAAGTGCAACGTTTGACAGGTCGAGTAGCAGCTATGAACATATTCATATCTCGATCATCAAACAAGTGTCACTTGTTCTACAACGTCCTGCAAAAAAAACAAGCGTTTCCAATGGACGAACGACCATGAGCAAGCATTGCAAAAATTGAAAGAATACATGGTGTCGCCTCCATTGTTATCAAAACCACGAGACAATGAGGTCTTGCAACTCTACTTAGCCGTCAGTCCTAACGCAGTGAGTGCAGTCCTGGTAAGAGAAGACGACAAACAACAATTTCCTATCTATTATGTAAGTAAGTCTTTACTCAACGCTGAAACCAAATACTCCTCAATGGAGAAACTCTTACTATCATTAGTTACAGCTGCAAAAAAAGTTACGACATTATTTCGAAGCACATCCTATAATTATCGTTACTAACTTTCCACTCAAGTCTGTCTTGACAAAACCTGAGTTGACAGGTCGTTTGGCGAAATGGACCATATACCTCAGCAGCTACGATATCGACTTTAAACCTAGGACCACGATCAAATCGCAAGTCCTAGCAGACTTTGTCGCAGACTTTAGTCCTGAACTAGAGAAAGAAGCACAAAGCGAAGTTTGTTCAGTGGCGACTCACGACGATAAACCCTAGACTCTACATGTCGACGGATCGTCCAACGCTAGAGGTACAGGACTGGGCGTCGTCTTAAAGTAGCCACAGGGGGGTAAGATGGTGTAAACCATACAATACGATTTCAAGGCAACCAACAATGAAGTAGAGTACGAAGCCTTGATCGTAGGAATGAACATGGCACACGACTTGGGGGGAAAAGGGTAACACGTCAAGAGTGACTATCTCCTCATCATAAACAAATGAATGGCGAATTTGCGGCTAAAGATGCAAAGATGACATCATATTTCAAAGTAGCCAAGGAAAAATCTACAAAATTTGAGCCTTTTTCGATTGAAGAAATCCCGAGAGATTTGAACATTCAAGCAGATGCTTTAGCCAATCTTGGATTGGCACTAAGAAAACCACTGTTCGACGCGATTCCTATGGTACATCTGACGACGTCGTCTATTGATCACGACGACGTTGGTCAAATTGACAACGAAGAAGGAGATTGGTCGAGCGACATTATGAACTATCTAACACGCGACCAAATCCCAGAAGATAGAGCAGAGGCTAGAAAAATGATATTCAAAGCATCACGATATGTCGTGATACAGGATAGACTCTATCGGCGATCGTCTACTGGGCTTAATCTACGATGTGTCACGAACAAGACACAAGTCAAGAATATTTTGCAGGAAATGCACGATGGAAAATGTGGTAATCACTCAGGCGGTCGTATCTTAGCCAATCGAGTATCTAAACAAGGCTAATACTGGCCAACACTACGACAGGACGCTATCAAGTATGTACAAAACTGCTACGCATGTCAACGACACTTAGGTACGACGCATAAACCCTCTGAACCTTTACACTCGACGTTAGTTCCCTGGCCTTTCATGAGGTGGGGGATGGATATCATCGATAAGTTACCACCTGCCCCTGGGCAAAAGGTATTTCTCCTCGTCCTTATAGATTATTTTTCCAAATGGGTAGAGGTAGTCGTTTTTCCCGAAGTTCGGGACAAAGAGGTGATATCCTTTATCCCGACTAACATTATATGCAGGTTTGGAATCCATCTGAGATCGTCTATGACAATGGATCTCAATTTATAAGCGAAATAACTCAACAGTTTTGCGAAGATTACAATATAAAACTCACGACATCGACACCGCGATACCCTCAGTCGAACGTACTTGCTGAGTGGAGTAACAAGACAATCGTAAACTCGATCAAGAAACGTTTGAAAGCAGTAAAAGGAAGATGGGTCAAATAACTTCCTTCGGCCCTATGGGCAAATCGTACAACTCCGCGTACGTCCACCGGACAAACTCCCTTTTCCCTAGTCTATGGTTGTGAAGCAGCCCTACCCGTCGAGGTTCAGTTAACAACATTGAGACATACATCAGTCGATCATAACCTGGTCGATATGAGCTACAATCTCGATGCTCTTGAAGAACTAAGAGAATTAGCATTGATTCGAATGGCATCCCAAAGGCAAACAGTCGAACTTCACTTCAACAAAAACGTAAAGACTAAGGTCTTCCAAGAAGGCGACCACGTCTTACGTCGAGTGTTTCAGAAAACTAAAGAACCAAACACAGGTAAGCTTTCTATTAAATGGGAAGGTACTTATCGTATATCTAAGGTCGTCGAAAAAGTCCCTATAGGCTCCAAACTCTCGACGACCAGGAAATCCCACGTAGTTGGAATGCAACGCATCTAAAGAGGTATTTCTTCTAAACCCTAAACTATTTCGATACGATTATCTTACTCAATAAAATGCTGACTTAAGCATCGGAGGGTCGTTGGTTAGACAACGACCAACCTTTGACATTGTTTTCTCGCAGGATCGCACAACATAAGACTATAAGTCTTTCGCACGACTTAACCTCACAAAACACCAAAGGTTGTTTAATCTAAGTTCTCAACTTAGAAATATTTTCATTATGAATGAATGCCTTAGTCGCAAGTATCTTTGGTGAAGTCGTATGATATGCCTCAGTCGCAAGTATCCTTAGAATTATTCGCGTTTCTAAGGATTTAATGTCTTACGTATTACTTGTTTGGTCGTATGATCTTTAAGTTCGAAAAAAGTTCTAAATACATTTTTAACTTATTTTGTTCGATGATGTGAATATTATTGCAATATGTAAAGCATTCGACAATGTAGCAAAAAGAACTATTTCTATTCAAAGCAAATGGTTACACGTGGGAGGCTCGACCACCAACGGTCAACCTAAGGAAAAACGTAAAGATAAAAGCGGAAAAAACTCAAGATGGAGGAGCATCTTCTGTTGGCTGCGACGAAGAGACATACCAGCCTGGGACTCGTCTACTTTAGCCTCCTCAATCACATCGACTCCGTTCTCATCTTCGGAGTCGAGGTCCTGCTCATTCTCGATATCCGCAAGATAGATCTTGACGTCTTCAGCAACATTGGCTAGAAGATTCTTTCCGGCCAAATGACGTCTCCAGCTCCTCCATCCTGACCTTTTGCTCGACCACCTTCACCTTGAGGTCCTCGATCTCTTTTTTATTCATGACCAAGGACGCCAAAGCCCGCTCCAACTCCTCCCTCGTCCCTCTCAACGTGTCACATGACACGTCTAGACGAATCTGCAGGTCAGATCTTTGCAAATTGACGACCACCAGAATTTTCTGGGCCTCCTCATAACGAATGGTCAGGGATTCCACATCGGCCTTAGCAGCTTTCTCCCTGGACAGAGCCGCCTGCTCCCTATCTGACGCAGCCTTCTCCCTCTCCAAAGCTTTAGGCACTAGACGCCTAATCCTCTCCATCTTGTTATAAATACCGAGAGAGGTCAGGAAAGCCTGCAACATACGACATACGATGATTAGTACATAATGTTAATACATCGAAAAAAGTAAGAAAAAACTAATCCTTACCTGGAAGGATAAACCTACGACATTCGACTCCATGTCTTCCACAGACATTTCCCCGAACTTCTCCCTGAAAGATGGGAGCAAATACTTCTCCAGATAGGGGAACAGTTTCGCCCGATCAGAGGAGTTATCCCCCATAAAGTCTGACGGTAACGTAAAATTGATCGCCTGTACCTCTGCAGGACCCTTCCCTTTATCGCTAGGCTGGGGAGTGGGACCAGAGGCCGCCGTCGCCTGAGCAGATCGTTCGACGTGAGGATCCTTAGGAACCTCTACCACCAGAGGCGCAACATTAATGGGGTCCGCCTATACGACATCACCCACCTTCGTCATCGCAAGATTGGCGACGCTCGAAGTATCACCACCCTTCGACAACGGTTCCCTCGGAACCGATGACCGTGTGTGCTTCGGAAGGCTCGACCCCGCAGTCTTGGCCGCCTTCCTCTTCTCCTTCCCTTTCGGGCTAAATTCAGGTGAGCCTTCTTTCGGACGGCTATATTGGACAATTTGAAAGGAGAACAAAACGTTAAAACTATACGACGAGCAAAAGAGAAAACAGGAACGAATACGCTACCTGCCATCTCCTCTTCCTTCTCTTTCTCTTCTTCCCTCTCCTCTATGGGAGAAGCGATAGATGACCCGACATAATGTACGTCGCCGTCCCCTTCGTCGCAGTCGGCAGTAGGGCGGACCGTAAAGAACGAGCGTTCCTCGACACTAAACTCGAGAAACCGTTCAACTTTGGTAGCTAAATTGGTAGAAGGTTCAGCAACAGTAAAATCGATCACTGACAAGAAAAATAAAAATGTCAGTAAAAATCAAACGACGAATGAAACAAGCGAAATAAAAACCTACAGTCTTACCTTCAGTGTTCCATCCCGTGGTCAGCCACTGGATGTCATCAGCGACCGAAGCTAAACGACCGATGACATACCTAGTCTTCCAGTTACGATCGTTAGCTGCAGTCGCGTGAACCAACGTACGAACCCCTCTAAACTTAGAAAAGAGGCTATATCGATGGTTCAACTCCGCCTTGACTGAATTAGCGGAGAGAAGATCATAAACGGTGAAAGATGATTTCCAATCACTCATCACACGTTCAATCACTTGAATGATCCTCCAGAACTGGGGCATCATCTGCCCCGGAGATAAATCGAAGATCGTAAGAAACGACCTCGCTAATGGAGAATAGGGCCATGAAAACCCTATTTTGAACGGATACTCGTATAACACGAAATATCCTATCGGATATTGCTCTAGGCGCAATAACGCAGGGGGTGGGCAAAGAGTTACATCCCCTGGAATCTTAACCAACTGTCTAAAAGACTCAATGTCCTCATCCTCGCAGATAACGCTAATAGGATCTAAGGACATTATGAAATCAGGATCCTGAATGGTCGATACGTAAAAACCAAAAACGTCCCAACCCTTCCTAGGCTTACGTTGAGTTTTGAATCACATATAAAAGAGTAAGGGAAGATTGTACCTTATATAGTGCTCTAAATCTCGATCGAAAGCTAAGCTAAGCAAAGATTTTCTGAATTTCGGCAAGGATTCTCTAAGCAAATCTCTCTCTACAAACAAACGTAAAAGGAAGTTATCCCCTGATATCTTCTATTTGTACACAAAGATCGAATCGAGCATGTTCGATCGATGGTCGACATGTGTCGATCGACTCTTCAGGAGTACACCTGGATAATCGACATCTGTCACACGTAGCTGTCACGCATGTTCCCCATGTCTCCATGACATCACGCGTGTCAGGGACTCTAGTTAGAAACGAACCGTTTCGGTTCTGAAGTGACGAAGAGATTTCCCCAAGCAACACGTGGCACTCGACAAAATAAAAATTTTAAAATTCCTGCTAAAGAAAAATTTTAAATTTTGGGGGCAAACTGTTTGGGTCAAAAATACACGATCACGACGAAGGAACATTTAATGCATATTTCATACGACTTGTCTTGTATTAAGATAAGGTCATGTCAACCGAGCATAACCCTCACCTCTGTCGAGACTAACTCAAAGGTTGGTCGAATGTCGTACGACCGTCGTCGAGACTAACACTCGACCTCGACCATACTAACGTATAACCCAACATTCCTTTCTTGTTCATTTAATACAGGTTCAATGCTAATAAATACCAACGGTCATAACGGCTCAACAGCATCAAGGTCATTTATGAAGGACAACCGTTACGAAAGACACATTTATGAGAGATCAAGCCTATAAATACTGGAGATTTACACCTCATTCGGACAACTGAAGGTTGTTACTCGAAGCGTATAATTGACAAAGCTCTCTAGAACATCCGCAACCTGATTTTCACACGATAGCCACACGACCATAGTATTTTCACAGACGACACACACATTCCTTGTATCGATCGTGTAACACATTGTACATCAAAGGATATCACCCCTGATTGGTAATCATAGTGCACGACGACATCTTCCAGTCGTCCGTGGTTTTTTCCTCGTTGAGGTTTTTCCGCGTCACCAAATCTCTTGTCTCTTTATTTTACTGTTTATCGTGCATATTGTCGATCAACTACTTTCTTTAATTGGATAACGCTCCACATCGACCTTAAATTATTCTTTGGGTAATTTTTGGCATTAACAATGAGCAAGCATATTCGAAAATGAAATCCATACTATGTCAAAATTCACAGAATATTACATTTCACGCAAGGATTTTGATATGTATGCGTTTATGGAAATAAGAACCAAGCACCGGGTAGTTTTATTAAAACATGATACCAAGTAATCAAATACTACCCGGTTCTTTGTAAATCACCGGGTAGTTTTACAAAAACATGCTACCAAGTAATCAAATACTACCCGATTGTTTATAAAACACCGGGTAGTTTTATAAAAACAAGTAATCAAATACTACCCGGTTGTTTGTAAAACACCGGGTAGTTTTATAAAAACATGCTACCAAATAATCAAATATTACTTGGTTGTTTATAAAGCACCAGGTAGTTTTATAAAAACATGATAACAAGTAATCAACTACTACTCGGTTGTTTGTAAAGCACCGGGTAGTTTTATAAAAACATGCTACCAAGTAATCAAATACTACCCGGTTGTTTGTAGAGCACCGGGTAGATTTATAAAAGCATGCGACTATTACTATAATATTACCCGGTTTTTTTCATAACCGAGTTGTATTTAGAGGGTTATATTTGCATTTGTGTGGTAGTGATTATATACTTAGTTTTTTTATTTTTCCTGATAGTAGAATGCAATCATGACATCACATAATAGTGTGCAAGCCTAAAGCAGACTACAGAACATCCTTTGCTTTCAAGACTTCCTACTTCCTACTTTTGTCTACCAAATCCATAATTATATTCTTGCTATAGGGTGTCATCATCAAATCGTTCCAACCACAGAGATAAAATTAAGGTATATAGCCAATAAAAATATTAAACTACATTTAAAGCTAGACACAATTTGTCAATTAATCATGTATATTATGTTAACTTTCCCTTCTTTAATATTATAAGGATTTATTTAGGGAGAAAAAAAAAATCAAAGTGGTTCCACATATATCTTTAACAATATAAAAGTAATTAAACAAAAATGGTTAATAAGAATTATACGTAGTAGGGCATGTTCATTAGAGAAGTAAAATCTACTCTTTAAGAACACATACCCAACAATAGAATTGAAGCCCTAGTTAAATGACTCAACCACCACTTATAAAGACAATGACTCCTTCACACACATACAAATATCCTTATAAATACGTTTAGAGCCTTGAGTTGCCTTTAAGCCAACTGTGATCGAGCCAAGACCAGTTATATATTATAACCATAAAGTTAAAGAAATGGAGATGAAGGCAGTACTGTTCATATCCATGGTGGTTTCTGGTTCTCTAATGCAGTCAGCCATTGCAGCTGTGTATAAGGTTGGCGACACCGCTGGGTGGACCACCATTGGCAACGTTAATTACAAGCAGTGGGCTGGTACTAAAACCTTCCAACTTGGGGATACCATTGGTACGTACCTAGCTACCTTCTTTAATTATCCTTTCATCTCCTACCCTTTAATTACTTTCTGGTTATTTTGGGGGTTTCATTTGGTGTGTTGTTGGCGTATTTATATATATATATGATGATTACCAAAGCGGTTATAAATCTCAGTTTGAAGATGTAAACATGATCAGATTGTTCGGAACAAGTGTCTGCAACTTTTGAGTTTTTCTTGCCCTCCATTAGTATATATCAACTACTGCATTGTTTATAATCACATATTTTTAGCGTATATGTCTCTTAACATCAAAAAACATACACATTTCACTTGCCAACTATACATGTTCTTGTTAAGCCTACCATACTTTTGCTCTCCAAAAATATTCGAATTTAGTGATTTGAGAGGCAACTTCATGGCAATGTAATTGTTTTTGGTGAAGGAAAAATCACTACAACAAAATGAATCTTTGAACATGCATACTTATTGATCCTATTCAATTAAAAATTGCATCAAGTATGAAACGTCTAAGAACGGGTATATATGTAGATGTTCTTAAAACCCATTTTATTGTAAGAATATGTTTAGGGCCCGCTTGTTAAAGATTAACGAGTAGATGAACTCAATGGGATTCGCAATTTATTCAATCAGCTATACATCGTTGTTTAGTAGTGACTTAATGATATAAAAAGCCAATATTTTTCAAAACCGGTTCATTCCAATTCAAAAACAAACTTATTTCATCTACGAAAAAACCTTCACAAACGAAACCTTCTAAATCTACACAAATATATTACTCTACATAGACAGTTTTATCTAAATATGACCGACTTAATGAAAAACCAATCAAATTGTAGTTAGTCATGTCAATATTCAATCATAAATTTACTTCATTTAATTAGTTCAAAATACTTGGGAGATGAATGCCTTGGTTCTCATGAATTCAGTTTTTAATAATTGCATTGTCAAAAGTAGTTCTACTTTATCATCACGTCTTAATTATTGCATTCTAAAAAGTATACATTGTGCTACTTTATTGTCATGTATGTTGTATCATAATTCAGAAGATTAAGGATTTGTTTGGCAGTTGCTGAATGGTTTGGTGTAGAATGATTAAGGGGTCAGCATGATTAAGAGCCTCTTATGATATAGTGCAATATGAAATATGTTGTTTGGTAATTGTTCAGAATGAAATCAGGGCGCTTAATGGTTAAGGGAGACCCAGGATACAAAATGATTAAGAGGGTTTTGGAACCATTAAAAGACAACCTTTTTTTTCTGCCAAACAGAATTCACCTCTTAACGATTCAGATGTTGCCTATTAATTGAATCATTAAGAGGTAAACAAACAGCCCCTAAGATCTTTTTCGTGATTTATGAATTAAATTTTCAAATTTAATATATGCATTTTCTTTAAAGGAAATCATTTCGTAGTTGTTGGTGTTTTAGTTAATGATTTTTTGTCAACATTTTAGCCTATTGTGCGACTCATCGAAAGATACACCTTTGTAACATCATGCTACAATTAGGGATGTAAACGAACCGAACGTTCAGCGAACCGTTCGTGAACTGTTCGGCGAAAAGTTCGTTTATGTTCGTTTATTTAATAAATGAACGCACATGAACACATTTTTTTGTTCGTTTAGTTAAATGAACGAACATGAACAATGGTCTCGTTCGTTCATTTACGTTCGTGAATGTTCGTTCATTTATGTTCGTTAATGTTTGTTCATTTATGTTCGTTTCTGTTCGTTCATTTATGTTCGTTTACGTTCGTTTATATTTGTTTATATATATAAATATATTTATATATATTATGACATTAATGTGTCAAAGCATTAATTAAATTAATTTTTTAGAATTCCTTTTTATACATACTAAGTTTATTCGTTTTTTTATTTTGTTATGTTATTTTTTACGAATGAAATGATGAGTAACGGTGGTTGTTTTTTATTCATTTGTGTTCGTTTATGTTCATTTATGTTCGTTCGTTTACGTTCGTATATTGTTCATTTATGTTCGTTCGTTTACGTTTGTTTATGTTCATTTATGTTCGTTCGTTTAGCTCTTAATGAACGAACATAAACGAACACGAACAAACATATTTTTTTAATGAACGAACATGAACACAAAAAATTTCGTTCGTTTAGCGTTCGTGTTCGTTCGTTTGTTCGGTTAAGTTAAACGAACGAACACGAACAAGCCTCCGTTCGTGTTTGTTCGGTTCGTTTACAGCCCAAGCTACAATTAAAAGTATAAATACACAATTACGTATCATTGCAACACCATCCGATTTATAAGAGATCAAAAATGTGTAAATGTTATAATAGACGTACTATTTTGGAACATTTAAGTTTATAGGACCAAATAATTAACTGTTATATGTAAAAGCGTTGTAATATAAAATACTTTTGAACATTTTAACAAGTTTCTAGGACAATTTTTTTTAAAAAACGAAGCACTACTAAAATAAAGTATGGTAGTATTTGTTTTTTTTTACATGACACCTTAAACACTATTAGGTTATAAGGCACTTTTTTCACAAAATGTCTTCTCATTATCTCAAAGTGTCCTAACAACTTGTAAGACGCCTAAAAGCCTCCTATGAATGTATTGCAACCCTCCTACACAATTAGGTGTCCTATTATAACTTTTTGTATAAAGCACTTTTAATATCATATATACACATCTTTTCATAAGAGAGCTTTTCAAAAATGTCACATAAAAAAATTATTATTGTAACAATTTTACATGACCTAATTGTTAGGACATCTTTAAAAATAGGAGAGCACGGTTTTTGAAAACTGTCGTAAAAAACTTGTTAGGAAGATCAAAAAGCGTTATATTGATTAACTTGTAGAATGTTTACGTAGGACCGGCAATCGTTTCATCGTGTAAACTCAAGTCTCATAAATCAGTTTTATATATTATGATATTTAGACATATTTAACGTGTTATAAAATCCTTTTTATTGTAGCATTGCTTCTCTAAACAAATTATAGAAGTTTAGTTTAACTATTTTTTTGATGCAATTAAGTTAGCATATATATTATAGCTCTAAAAATGAACGTATTATAACTTTTAAAAAAATCATTTTTGAAATATTATTAACCTTATTGTTAGAAAATGTTTCATCATAAACTCCAAAAATAGTTATGATTTTGAACAATAGGTATCCAAAATAGGATTTGGAATTACAATTTGACCTAAACACTTTCAATAAACAAAACCAAATATCTTTAGAGGGAGAGATTGACTTATTCCTATGATATCGGTGTTCATCCGAACCGTCAAACCGCCCACACCGCACCGCAAAACGCGGTTTAGGACTTTCGCGGTGCGGTTTGTATTTTTACCAAACCGCATTATGCGGTGCGGTTTGCGGTTTTGAGTTTTCAAACCGCGGTTCAAACCGCACCGCACCACACCTTTTGTATTACTTTTAAATTTTTAATTTTAAACATATATATATATATATATATATATATATGTATAATAATTTAATTTAATATTTATATAATTGGGTTTGTGTTTTTAAATTTTAATTATGGACTTTAAGTATTTATAAGTTTTCTTAAAAGTTTATGGCCAAACAAATGGAAAAAAAAAACTAGGCGTTTGGAGTCAAGATGAAGACGAAAGAAAAAAGTTGTTGACGTCACTTTATCCATTTATCGTATTGAAACAATTTATTTTTTTAGACTATTTCTTTGACTATTTTTAATTATACATTTTGGAGTTGGATATATTCAAACTCTTTATTTTTTTGGACTACGGTCTCTAAATCGTTGATTTTCTAATGTATCTTAAACTTATGATTTTTTGGATTGTGCGCATAAAGTGCGATAGGGACAAACCGCATAAACCGCACCGCATCGCATTTCGTGGTGCGGTTTGAGGTATATGTGGTGCGGTTTGCTATTTGAGAAAATGCTTAAACCGCACATGGCATGCGGTTTGCGGCTTTGCCCCAAACCGCACCGCAAACACCCCTAAATATATGATTGTAACTTCATAATGTAACTTATTGGGTAGTAAAGGTCCGTGACATCCGATCGTTTAACCCTACTGGCTTCTATTATATGAGATTATTTTTCAAAAGTATAAAATACTTACATACAACAAACATCCATAGAGTACTATTTATTCACCTTTAGTTAAGTTTAAACTCTTGAACTTTTGGAATGCTAGACTTTACTGGTAACCCGGATATTGTTGGGTCAATAATCTTTGATCTCTACATGAGATTTACTGGTTTTGTTTATTTGGTATCCATTATATTTTTATCAACACAATCATGGTCTTTTATTATTACTAGACATGATAGCCTAATTGTATGAAATTAATGTTACACCCCATTTTTCTGCTTTGAAAGAAAAAAGAAATATGGGTCATAAAAATTATAAAGTTTGATCAATGAAGTAGAATGTGACAAGATTTCATGGTAATTTGTTATCTCAGTTTTCTCGTACAACAAGCAGTTTCACAATGTGATGCAAGTCACTCACGCCGACTATCGATCCTGCAATATCTCTGCACCCATCACCACCCACTCTACTGGCAACGACACCATTATCATCAAGACTTTCGGCCACCACTATTACCTATGTGCAGTCCCAGGCCATTGCCAAGCCGGACAAAAGCTTGATATTAACGTTCAGCGAGTTTCTTCCACATTGGCTCCGACTCCATCTGAGTCGGGTTCATCACCATTGGCTTATATGTCATCTCCAACTTCTTCTCCTACCAGTGCCACAGTAAATAAGCCTACTTCTATAGGTAAAGCTAGTTCCTCGACTATGTCCGTCATTAAACTGGGGTTGGCTATGGTTGTTTTTGGTGGTATTGTGTGATTGTTTGTCCTATCTCTCTTATGGTAAACGAGATTGGATGGCATAACTTCTCGCATTTGGTGTCGATTTCTTGTAGAAATAGCATGCCAACTTTGTGTATGAATCTCAATAAATTTTGACAATTATTGTGATTTTATGTAATTGGGATTATCCTTTATGTTTATTTTATTTGTAATTGATCAAACCGGCAAAAATAATACCAAGTTCAATTCATGTTGTGCAATAAACTTCAATTTCTTAGGCTATATCTTGTAGAAGATATACATTTCTCTTGAGAATTTGGCTACAATTGTTGATGACAATGATCAGGAAAATAAAGATATACGTACATTGGACCTTGACATGGGATATGTTACAGATAGACATTGTTTATCCCGTAGGTGGCCATAATCACAATATAAGGACATAAATATTGTAGAGGGCGTATACAATCTTTTTAAATTTTAAACAACTTGTTATAAGTTTTTGGAGTAAAGACTAGCTAGATATGGGAACTCCATTCTTAAACCAACTTTTCAGTATAAAAATCTAGGGTAGAATTTGTTTGGGTAAATTTCACAAGTCACGACCGACGTAAGAAAATCAAACGTCTCCAATCTTAAGACCACTCTTATATTAAGATAAGGTCCTGAAGACCACGGATATCGGCGACCTCGATCGTCACCTTTGGGTAATGGTCGTAAGCTTCTTACGACCACGGTCGAGAATCTCTCGACGGACGAATATCTTACGATCTCAGTAACGTAAACTAACGATTATGGCTCATTTATTATCAACGACCATTATCTTTTATGACTCATCATTGCAGGTTTAATGTACATTTATGGACAAACGGTCATAACGGACAAGCATCATCAAAGGCAATCATTGTCAGGACCGTTGGAGCATTCAATGCGCATTTATGACACCCGAAGCTATATATACAAGCTCGAAGAAGCATTCGAGACATCTGAAACACATCAGATTCACAACGCTCAAGCATACTTAAGCTTTTTTCTCTCAGTCAAGAACTCTCGACAAAGTGCTATACTTCACGACACATTCAACAATCTCACAATATGTTTACGGTTATCTGTAATATCGTTAATTGTACTGTTAATTGCTCCTTCTAAAGGACGGCGTCTCTGTTTGACATCCATAGTGCACTTGACGATCTCCGCTATCGTCTGCGTTTTTTACCCTCGACGGGGTTTTCCGCATCATAAAATTCTTCGTGTTTTGTCTTTACTTCCTTCAGTCGTACGATTTGTCGTGTGATCCTTACTTTAGTTGATAGAAGCTCCACACCGATCTTAAGTCATCTTTAGGACGATTTTTGGCATTAACAGTTTGGCGTCCACCGTGGGGCCCCTGCTAGAGTAAATATGTGACAAAGAGTGTGTCCTACTAACAATTCTTGTGCAGTTTCTTTGATTGGTAGGATTAGGGAAAGACAAGGTACTCAAGATCACGCCATTGCTAAAATATGCATGGAACTTGATGATGCTCGTAATCACATCAATGCTTTGGATGAAATGAATCGCAGAACAACTAAGGAGCTTGCATCTGCGAGAAACCAAAGCACTGGAAACCAATTTGGACCCAAGTTTGGTCGAATGCCACTTTTTAACATGTCTTTTGCAGGTTTTCAACCTCCACCGCCTCCGTACCCAAGGCCAACGCAGGGTACAGGTGTCGCAACCTTCTCCATCCCGACGTTGTCGCCGCCGGCGACTAAGTTTCCTCAATATCTTAATATCTCATCTTACGGATTCAAGGGAATGTCAAAAAAGGTGGTCGAAGCGTTGAAAAACGTACAGATGAATGTAAGTGGCCACCAAAAAGCAAGAAAGACGACTGTTATCCCAGAATTACTAGCATATATCAAACACAGATTATCAAACAATCATTTATTAATCAAATCATATGATTACAATGAAGTCATAGATCTAACAAGGTGCCACATATCTCACGTATGTGTGTGTTTTACAGTTTGCAAACTCTTACCAATTCTGCACGTGTTCGTATATATCTAAACACAAAGACTTTGCTATGTATATTTGGTCAACATGACCTATAGCAAGTCAACCCTCTAACAATTACAAAGACACACATCACACACTATTAAAAACTTTACATTCTAGACCCCTCATTTAATCTTGAATACAATCTGTATTTAACAATCTCCCCCTTTGGATTCAAGATTAAAAAAAATAACAATTATCTTCAGGTCTTCTTATCTTCAGAAACATCTTCAGCAAATAATCTTTACAGCTTTAATCCTTGAAATCTTTGGTCAATCTTTTGACATCACTTGAAATAAATCTCTCTCTTTGTATCAGCTTTAAGTAGCATTCATTAGAACTTTAACACTTTCATCAATCTTCCCCTATGTTTTCAACAAAATCACATATTCTTCAGAAAAACTTTTCTTCAAACTCAGACATTGAAGCAACTTTCAGATTTATCTCTTGCTTTGAAACAATTAACCATTTGACTTTTCTTTCCCAACCTTGTACTTTCCGCTTTGAAAATCTTCACTTGACTTTCACTATGAAATTGAAACTTTGAAACTTTTCCCCAATTCTGAAATCTGACTTTGAAATTCTCTCCCTTTTTGATGAATTTTGAGAATCAAAATCATCAAAAAAAATTCAATGTCAGCATAGTCTTTGAATGGTCTCCCCCAAATCATCTGATAAGCACAGTCTTCACGAGTAACAATCTCCGCCTTAGGTAGGATATGAACATTCTCCCCCAACTAATTTGATATGTTTCCGTCATTTCATAAAATGTATTCATCCGAATATTTTCAAATTCAGACAAATTGGAATGGTAACCCTGAATCAACATATGAAATAGTTAAAGTGCCAATAAGTAACACGGAGTTAGTACAACGAATGTACTTTATAAGGAGCTTGGGTGATGTTCACTCCCCAGGACTTCCATTCAATCATCGAAAAACACAAGGTATTTTCTATGAATGTTCTTACAGAAAAAAAAAATTATGTGTGCTCGTGCTTGTGTTATGAAAGAATTAGCACAATGATTGCTAGAAAAGGCTCAAAATTATGCAAACCATTGAGACAACAATAGTTATACATAGACTCAACGTGCATGATAAAGGGTCGAAGGTGGGGCAACTTTCCTTCTTTTTCAATATTCGATTCTTCCAAATGAAGATCAAATAGAATATGTGTTGCTTCCCCTTTAGAAATGAAACATTCTCTTTTTGAGAAAAGACTAAGTAGCTGGTGGGGTTTTATGCAAGAGTTTGAATGGGCTCACTGACTTTTTCAATGATGGTCACCAAAGAATGTTAACCAATCAGATAATGTGGCTGCCCGACTCAGAAAGAATTTAGTGCAGAGTCTGATATTCTTTTACTCTGTTCTCACACACTCTTTCTTTTAATCTTTTAAGCTCACTTTTAACCAAACTCTCATTTCCATTTTACCTCATCACACACCAACACTCTATTCTTTTGACCCCTCTCCCCTCAATCACACTTAGGATTGCTTCCGGGGTAGGAAATACTAGTTAACGTGAATCCATGGAAGTCATTTAAGCACTCACACTAAGTCCCATGTATTTTGTCCTAAAAAAATATGTGTTGCTCAATGATTTTCTTGACATTTAAGCGCAAGAAATCATAATCAGTATGTGTTTGCTCATAACAGATAAGAATGAAATTTGGGCAATTTGAACATTTAAGATCTCTCAAAACAATTTGAATGAATGAATATCATGAAATGAATAAAAATGTTTTGAGAATCTGACAATGATTTAAATCAGATCAAATATTTCATGAAGAATTAGAAATTGGGATATCAAAGACGTAAGATGTTTATATGAACAAAATATAAACATATTATCAATGAAAGCACATTTACATAGAAATGACTTCTGATCTCAAAAAATTAAGAGTTCAAACAACGAGAGTATTACCATCGAAAGATTAAGCTTTTGAGACATGGTAATATCAAAGTCAATGAGAATGTACTGAACCGATGTGTGTATATACTTGACAGTATATGACAAGATAATACACAAGTATTGATCTTTGAGAAACACACGGTCACTTAAACATCAAAGTATCCAACAATTTTTTTTTTTTAAAAACACACTTCTCAATTCATGAAAACATTTTAAGAATGTGAAGTGATTTGAACATTTAAGAAAATCATTTTTCACAAGTGAAAGTTGTCCTTCTTTCAACAAGTGATAGAGTTTAAGATCAGAAAGATATACCTGTAATGTAGGAATCTTAACTCCCCCTAAAATGAATAATATCGTTTTAGCACCCTTGACAAAACGTCAGATATTCTCTCCTTCAATATCAGATATAATCAGAAGCCAAAGTCAATCGAAATCAACCTGCAAAATAAAAGGTTTTGGTAATCATTTTTAAAATGATTCTGAAAATGTAATCCCCAACAATTCAAGCACAAACAAGATCAAGATTTAACAATCACGGTTCTAGAGAGAGAGTAGTGAGAGAAAGTTTCGTATTCATAAATCTGACAATGTGAAGTTCTTACAATGGTTACTTACAACTCATACAACCATATCCCTATTTATACCAAGAATATGAAACTCTCACAATACTAAGACATAAACTCTCATGATACTAAAGCTAAACAAACATTGACTTAGACTTTGTTGACTTTACTTGACTTGACTTTTCACATTAAATCTTGGACACAATAAAATACACTAACAATATCCCCCTTTGTATTCAAGATTTAATAAAAATTTGACACTCGTCTTCAGCGCTTGATTCTTCAACTTCTATCTCTGACAATCTTTGACTTTGATGCTCTAACAATCTTCAGTATTTCAGTCTTTGAAGAATTTTGAAAAGTCCTTTGCACTTTGCATCTTTGAAAAGTCAACATGTCTTGAAAACAAATCTGAATTCTTTAAAATCTTTTAAAACTCTTTAAACTTCTTTGAAATCTTTGAAACTTTTGAAACTTCGAGGAATCTTTCAAAATTGTATCTTCATCACTCTGATCTCTTGATTGTCTTCAGAAAAACAAACTTTCTCGAAACAAGCTTGACAAATTGATTTGAACTTTCAGAAATATCTTCACCAAAGCTTTGAAATTTATCTTCACTTTGACATCTTCTTGAGCTTTGAAATTTATCTTTCAGAATTATCTTCAGGAAATTAAAATCTTCAGAAATTTCTCCCCAATTTTGACATCTCAACTTTGAAATTGAACTTTGTAAATGTCTTCCCCTTTTTGATGATTGTGAACATCATGATCATCAAAACTTATTCAATTTCAGCACCTTCTTTGATTTCCCCCTTTGTAATGACTAACAATATCCCCTTTATGATAAATTGACATTCTCCGCCCTTTGATATGAATATTCGTCAATTCATGAAATGTATATACCCGAATCTTTTCAAATTCAGATATAATAGGAATTGTAAACCTGAATCAACAAATGATACAGTTAAAATGCATGTAAGTAGCACGGAGCCACTTTGTTCAACGGATGTACATTGGAAATGAGCTTTTGTAATGTTCACTCCCCCAGGGCTTCCATTCAATCATCAAAAAACCACAAAGAAATTTTCTATGAATGTTATGACAAGAAAACTCATTCCTTGTGTGTACGTGAAAGTGTAGAAATGATTGAAGCTACTTAAGATTTTTTAGGCTCAAATTGTGTAAACTGTTGAGACAGCAACAATTATTACACGGACTCAATGTCCATGAAAGAGGTGCAAAGGTGGGGCAAATTTCCTTCTTTTTCAATATCTAAATCTTCCGAGTGAAGACTAGATAGCAGATATGTTGCGTCCCCAAAGAAAATGAAACATTTCTTTGTTAAGAAAGAAACGAGTGGCTGGTGGGGTAATTGCAAGAGTTGGCATGGGCTCACTGCCTGTTTCAATGATGGTCACCAAAGAATGTGAACCAATCAGAAGTTGTGGCTGCCCGACTCAGAAAGTGGTTGGTGTAGAGTTTTGATATTCTTTTAACTCTGAACTCACACCCTCATTCTTTTTAACATTTAAGCTCACTTCTAACCAAACTCTCTTTTACATTTTACCGCTCGGCACAATGAGAAAAACTCAATCGGATGAGTTATCTCCCCCACTCTTTGATTTTGACCCCTCACCCCTCAATCACTCTAGGATAACTTTCTGGGTAGGAAACACTGGTTAATGTGAATCCATGGAAGTTCTGTTTAAGCTCTCACACGAATCCCATGTAAGTCCTAAAAAGAATAGTTGCTCAATAGTTTAACTTGAACAATAAAGCACAAATATGATAATATTGTCAAAATGTATGCTCATCAAGGATTTGAGCAATTGAACTTTGAAGATTTCTCAAAACAAAGATATTGAATGAATGAAATAAAATCAAGAGAATTGTTTTGAGAATCTGACAATGTACAAATCAGATCAAATAAAATGGTTAGGGTATCAAAGAATTTGATAGTTTGTTTATATGAACGTATATAAACAATTATAGCAATGAAAGCACAAAGATTAGAAATGATGATTGATGCTCAATAACAGTGAAATCAAACAAGGGTATTACCATCGAAAAATTGTTTCGTTATGAGACATGGTAATAACAAATTCAAATGAAGTACTGAACCGGTGTGTATGAATACTTTACAGTATATAGACAAGATAATACGCAAGTATTGATCTTTGGAAACACACGATCAGTTAAACAGTAAAGCTCAATGATGAAAAACATTTAAAATCACACTTCCTAATTCATGAAATCTTTTGAGAATAGAGAAGTGGTTTGAACATTTAAAAAAAACGTTTTTCATGCTTGAAAGTTGTTTTTCTTTCAAACAATCAGAGATCTAGATTAGAAGATACTTACATTTAAGTTCCCCCTCAAATCATGATATAATGATTTAGATCAGATAAGCTCCCCCTAGATATTTTCAAAATATCCTTATCTTTAAACATTGAAGAACGGGTCCTGATCAGTCATGTGATCAGAAGCCATAGTCTTTTAACATTGTAGATCGAGTTCTGATCTGTAATGTTCAAAAGCCATATTCTTTGACTTTGAAGTCTGAGTCCTGAGTTGATTTACTCAGAAGTCAAACATCTTGCTCCCCTTAGACCGGTGGTACCTGCAAAACAAATTTAACAGCTTTTGGTACCCACTGGTGTTTGGGTCCTGGTATGTTAGTTTTAGGCATCCACTTTTCTTTTGATTTATATTGTTTAAATCCAGAAATCTGAGAAGTTATTCTATAAGAACCGTACCAGTTGTGAGCAGTTTCTCTCTGAACGAATTCATTCTCTCCACAATAAGAACAACAGATTTTCCTTTGAGCAATCCTGATCAAATGATTAGTAGAGTAATATATATCAGAATTACCAAAAGATTTACCTTTATATGCAGTGTTCTTTTTGGCATTGAATGTGGATTTGAATGCGTTGTCCTTCTTCTCTTCTGAAGAACCTCTAACTCTCCAGACCATCTGATTTTTCTTAGATTGCTTTCTAAGAGATTTTACATAATAGCTTGTTGAACCATCAACAGATTTGTCATAAAATAGATTTGATGGTCGAATCTGGTTTGAGTTGACAATGTTTGGTTTGACACTATTCTTTTTGAAAACATTTTCATGAATTGAACTCGAAGTTGTTTTGAAAGAACAGACTGATTCTGTTGAATTATCAACAGGTGATTGACTAATCACATCAGCTGTAATCTTTTTTTTCAAATCAACGTTTGCAACTTCTAAGTCTTTTATCTTTTCGGATAAAATATTTCTTTCAGAAGTAAGTGTGTCAAACTTCTGTTTCAAATCAGATCTAGCCATCTGTTCTTTAAGAATATTTGAAGATAGAACAGTTATCTTGGATATTTCAGATTCAAAATTTTGATGTTCTAGCTCAAAATCTTTTTCCAAGTTCTTGGTTTTTTCAGAAATATCTTTGAAAATCCCAGTTTTTCTCTTTTCAGTATTTTTCTTTTCAAGCTCATAAGACTTTTTATTTTCTTTGAAAATTTGTCTTTCTTTTTCAAGTAAGTCTTGTAAAGTAGAGATCTATTTGGGAAGTTCAGTAATTTTATTTTCAAGAACTTGTCTTTCTTTCGCAAAAGTGTCTCTTTCAGTGATTACTATCTTTTCGAATTCTGACACTTGCTTAGAAAGTTTTGAACATCTCAGCTCCAAATCCTTTTTCTCTTGTAAAGTTCTCTTTGAAAATTAAGATATCTGTTGAGTAGAAGATGTCTCCAAATTTGATTTTTCTTTATCTGCTTGGATGCTTTTCATCAAATCAGCATTTTTGGCTTCCAAAGCAGATATCTTGTCTTCAAAAGTCGTAAAGTTGTGTTGAAGTTCAACTGATTCAGCTTTAGTTCTGAAGACTTTTGTTCAGTTGTCTTCAGTTGACTTTGAAGTTTTGTAATTATGGACTCTTTGACTTTGATTACTTTCTCAATAGACTGAATGGTATTTTCTTTTATTGTAATCATTTTCTCTCTATCTTTAATCTCTTTCTCTCTTGCACTGATGATACCTGCAAAATCAGATTTAGCATTATCAGTACATTTTGCACAAACAGGAGTTTTATCAGAATTTGACAAATTTGACTTCAACTCCTGAATCTGTTTGAGAAGCTTTGAATTCTGATTTTTCAGTTTCTCTCTTTCTGCTTCTATAACAGGTATCTCAGGCATGTACAAAACAGCCATATCTCTAGCTGAAAGTACAGTATTTCCTCTCTCATCTGTAGTTGGCATCTTGAACGAGAAATCAGCTTGATATGAATGATTGTTCCCAAACAATTCAGAAAAAAATGACTAAAAGTCAAAATCAGATTACCACTTGAAAAAAATTTCAACTCTGAAACTCGCAAAGCACTAAAACTCGCAAATCAAGTGAATTAAAACTCGCGGACCACACAAACTCGCAAGGCACTAAACTCTCAAGTCACTGTTCACTGAGAAACTCGCTAAACGCTTTATGCGCGTTTTAGAAACTCGCATGCTACTACTTGCGTGTTTTGAAGTTCGCGCAAACAACGATATGCGCGTTTTGATTCCTTTGCGCGTTTAGATTCCTTTGCGCGTCTCTATGCCTTTGCACATTCTGTCCTTAGAAAAAATTTGACAATTTTAGAACTCGCAGACTATGTTTGCGTGTTTCTCATGAACTCACAGGCTTTGCTTGCGTGTTTTGTGATGAACTCGCAGAAGACGTTTGCGCGTTTTGTGATGAACTCGCAGGCTTTGTTTGCGTGTTCTTCAGAATCTTTGTGTCTTCTTCACTTGATGAAGCTTGCGCGTTTAATGGATCTAGCGCGTTCTTGAGTTTTATACTCTGATTTCAATCAAAATCCTTAATACCTGCAATTAAGACATGAAATTGCACAGATTTGATCGATTAAACATATAGAACATATGTCCAATGTCAATTTCTGATCAAAAACAACAAAACTCATAGAATCAATCTAGAATAGTGTTCAACATTTCAAGAACAGATACTCACAAAAATTCGAAATTGAATGAGATTTATTTCGATTTTGATATTGAAATTGTTAAGTCAGATTTTATAGTAATCATTGTATTTATAGGATTGGTCTACTACTGTGTTTAGAGTGCTTTTATATCTGGTTTTAGCCAAGGGTATTTAAGTCCCTTGTGGCTTTGTTGTTTGTAAGACTCTCATACATATCCTAATGCAATTGAACTTTTGCGCTTCAAACTTTCTCTCTCTACTTTCTCTCACTAGGATTTAGAACGATCTTGCATTATCAATTGGTGTCAGAGCCTAATCTGAATCTGAGAGAATTGAGAGATTCTGCTTTTGAATTTGAAATTGTTAAACAATTCAGAAGATTTTCTTGATTTTCTTGATTTCGATCAAGAAAATTTTGTTTTCTGAATTTTTGGCAATTTTGTGCTGTTTTCTGAAAAAATTTCTTTGAAATTCGGTTTGTTGGATTCTTTTTTATTGCTAAATCATTTTTGATTCACATCGATTCTCAAGAAAATCAGTGTTTGATCATCAATTTTGAAATTTTCGAGTTTTGGTTGTTCGAACGTATTCTCTCTGGTTGATTTCAAATTTTTTTGTTTCTGCGGATTTTAATCGAATTAGTTGATTCATTATTGTTAGAAACTTGATTTCAAACGATTGTGTATGAGAAAATTACATCAATTTTGTTTTTGTGATCAAATTCAGACGATTCCTGAGATTTTATAGTTTTGCGCCAGATTCAAACTTTGTGCGAGTTCATCAGGTTTGCGCGAGTTCATCTGAACTTTGCGCCAGTTCATACGTATTTTGTGTCATATTCAAAATTTTGCGCGAGTTTATTTAGTTCATCTCAAAGTTTGTACGAGTTCTTCAAAGCTTTGCGCCAGTTCATCTCGCCAAGTTCAGGATTCGACTGTTCTTCACGCAAAGTTAATTTTGCGCGACAAGCATCTCGCGCAAAGACAAGTTTGTGTCACTAACATCTCAGGCAAAGAATATTTTGCGCCATCAACATATCGCGCAAAGTTTGTTTTGCGCCACCTACGTCTAGCGCAAATATTTTTTTGCGCCATCTACATATCACGCAAAGTACTGTTTGCGCCACCTTTGTCTAGCGCAAAGTTAAGTTTGCTCCAGCAACGCTTCACACAAAAAAAAAGTTTGCGCCATCTTCTGTTCACGCAAAACCTAGTTTGCGCCAGTCACTATTAGCGCAAATCTCATTTTGCGCCAGCCTCTCTATTTCAGACTTAGCTTTTTCTGAAGTTTTTCTCCATGGATTCTGCAAAGTTTGCTTTTCAAGCTCAGTTTTACAAGGATGACATCATGATGTCATTGGGCACAGAAACTCGTCCTCCGGTTCTGGTTGATGAGAATGAGTTCACTCAAAGGCAAGATCGGTTTCTTAATTTCATCGAACGTCAAAAGAACGGAGATGACATGATGAAGATTCTAACTGAAGGATCTTTTGAAAAGCCCATACTGGCTTCTGGTATGACAAAGCCTATCGCTGAATACACACTTGATGAGTCGTTGCAATATAAAGCCGATCGTGATATAAAGGCAAATCTGATGCTACCCTTGCCAAATTCTATATACAACCGGATTGATTGTTACAAAAACAATCCTAAACTAATGTGGGTACATCTAGAGAAGATTATGCTTGGGTCTACAGTTGCAACACAACTTCGGCATACGTGTTTTATGAACAATTTTGAAGAGTTCAAAACTAAAGATGGTGAGTCTCTAAAAAGTGTTTTTGACAGGTTCTGTGTTGTAATAAATGATCTACGAAAGATTAAAGTGACCAAGACTGAGCTAGAGACCAATCTGAAGTTCCTTAATTCTCTTCAACCAGAATGGAATAAATCTTGCCACCGGTTGAGGAATGATGTCCAGATCTCTACCATGCAAATCCAAGATATGTATGAGATTTTGCTAACAGATGAGTGCATTGTCAAGGATAAGAAGGCCAAACTTGACAAGAAAAACAAAAAGACAGTGGATTCGGTTGCACTTCTCACAAGCAAACTAGCTGAACAAGCATTGACTGAGAATGCTTATGCTGGTGCAACTGATGACGATGGTGAAGCACTACAGAAGGCAATGATTCTTCTCTCTCATCACTACAACAAAAATTTTCTGCCTCGTTCGGGTTCCAACAATATTCGCTTCACTTCAGGGTCTAAGAAGAACGAGAATGTCAAAGTGCCCGAGACTACGAAATCTACTGCGTGCTTCAACTGTGGAAAGTCGGGTCACATTGCCAAGGAGTGTCGAGTGAAGGTAATTAGGGATTCTGCGTATTATCGGAAGAAACTGGAAATAGCCGAAAAGAGAGAGAGTGAAACTGCTCTGTTAGTCGAAGAATAATTCTGGCTAGATCACTCCGACAACGAAGCTGATAATGTGGAGACTGCTCATATGTGCTTCATCGGAGATGATCAGAGTGATGATGATGATGATGATTCTTCCACTGATGAAGATGAGGTACCTTCTGAGTTTGATTACACATTTATTTCTTCACAAATGAACATCATTATAAATGCTTTACATGATTTACGCTCAAAGTTATTATCTGAAAAACAATTAAATATAGAAAAATCAGGTTTGATTGACAAATTGAAAATTTCTTTGAAAGATGAAAAATCTATTTTGATTCATACAAAAGAAATCTTTCAAAAGAAATTAGATGATTTAGAAAAATCAAATATGACTTATCTTGATTCTTTGACAGAATTGACCAATCAAAAAGAAAGTTTTTCGGATAAAATAAATGAGTTGGAAGAAAAATTATATCGAAGGAATCAAACTGAACAAACTATTTATTTGAATAAACCACGGAGTTATGAGTCTATCAAAGAAAAATGGGGACTTGGTTTTGAAAATCCTCATTGTTTAAACAATGCTATAGAAAAATCCCCCACTTTATATAAATTCGATTATCTAAATCTTGCTAAATATGCTCCACAATTTAAAATTGATTGGATGAATGAAAAGCATGTTTTAGATATCGAAAATGAGAAAAGAATGAACAACAAGAAAAAGGAAATTTCTTTTGTTTACACGTGCGAAAATGCCAAATATTTTCCTGATAAATCAAAGAAGAGCAGAAACAGTTTAAATGACATTTCTCCTATTAAATCTTCACTATCTGATGACTATTTTGATATTTGTGCTACTAACACTAATAAAGAAATATATCTCCAGTTTCTTATGATTCTAAGAGATATATTCCTCCATTAGTGTTAGAAAGCAAAATCATTGATCTTGAAGATAAAATGGAAGAACAAAATATTCAAAGAAAAATTGAATCAGATGTTATTCTTTCTTTCATGACGACAAGTCTTGAAGAAAAATTAATTTTTCAAAAACAAGATTTACTTACAAATTCTGTTTCTGGTCTTTCTTCTGATTTTAAAGAAAACAAAAAGAAAGTTCTAAAATCTGAAAACTTTTCCCAAAAATTTTCTGACTATGAAGTAAGTTCAGGTTTATTGTCTGATCAGTTCGGATTCATAGATAAAATTGTTTCTTCAGATTTAAATCTTAAATCGAAAATTCTTGATGAATCTTTTACGCTAAATGATGATTATTATAAACCAAAGCGTAAAAGAAGAAGGTCAAAGAAGTCAAAGAAGCAAGCTAAAGTCATTTACGACAGTTCTAATTCTTGTGATTCAAATATTTCAGATAGGACTTTGAGCACTCCTACAAGGCAGATATGAAGGGTCAAGCGAACATCTGATGAATCTACAACTGATGAGGATAGATATGTAGACAAAATCTATAAAAGTGATTCATTTGTTGTTTGTAATAAAATTTCAAAATACTCAATAAAGCAAATGATTCAAATTTCAAAAGATGTCTCATATTCTTCTTCTGATTCTAGTTCAGATGATTATGCTTTGTCTTCTACTAATGAATATGTTCATTTCTCTGATAATATTTCTCTGATAATATTTCTCATGTTTTATTTGTCAAATCTAACAAATATTCTCCCTTTAGAACTGCAACTAACAAATATGGACCTAAATTCAAGTGGGTACCAAAACAAAAGATTAATTCTGAGTTGCAGGCATCTAATGTCAAGGGGGAGTAAGAGAAAGATGGCTTCTGAGTAAATCAGCTCAGAACATGTACTTCAATGGACTTCGACTTCTAAACATATCGGTTTAGGACTCATTCTTCAATGCATTTAGCTTCTGGACAAATGAGAAACTGTTAGTGCATCTACTTTATTCCGCTGCATTTATCTCTGAATGTGATGTTGTTCCAGTTATCTCAAATTTTTTTAAGAATCTGAGCAAGTTCGACCAGATCTAAAACTTTGATATGAGACACCAATTCATTATACATTATGTGCAAGAAGGTATTATTGAATTTTATTTTGTTCCGACTAAATATCAATTTTCCGAATTCTTTACAATTTTCTTAAATGAAAAATGTTTTTTAAACTCGGCATGTTGAATTTAAAAGTTTAAATCTTTACTTATTTTATTCTTTAAAGTAAAAGTTTTATAGTTTTTTCTTTCTTTTGAATAAAATATGTGTCTAGGATAAATTTTCAAGTTGCTTTGTTTATATCGAAGTTTTATATGTTCAACTTTCAAGCCTTACAAAAGTCGAAAGGTCAGCAACATGTTTGAAACTTTTGATACTACTTTAAAGTTATGTGATTCGGAATATTTATAGTTTACAATGCTTAGAAATCCTAAAAAGTCAGAATTATGGATTGTAACGAAAATATGGGCTAAGCACTTAGATGTAAAACTGAGTGATTGAGATGAAATTTTATATATATAAAATACAGAAATCTCTAAGTTTAAAAGTTTATACCTGTGACCTTTCTGGTTTGGGAAAGTAAGTTCTGTGGGATGCTTGTCATCTGGTCCCCTAAGGTCAATTGGTTTGGGAGTGATCGAACCCAAATCCTTCTATAGAATCAGATCGAAAGTCATGTTCTACTGGTATGAATGTGTTTAGGATGTGTCGATGTAGCCTTTCTGATCTGGGATAGTAAGTTCCAAGGGGTGTTTGACACCTAGTCCCCTAAGGTCAACTGGTCTGGGAGCGGCTGACCCAAATCCTACAATAGGATCAGATAGAAAGTTACATTTACGGCATGTTCTTTACTTACCAAACTTCTTGATTAAAAGATGCCAATGTGCACAAGCTTAAAAGATGCCAAAGAGCACACTCATGTGAAGATGCCAATGTGCACAATGCTAAAATATGTCAATGAGCACACATCTCATGATACTTAGTGATATGTTTGTGTTGCGATAAACCTATAAATTTGTGAAAATCATAATTTTTGACGGATTAGTGTGAGTACATGCAAAGTTCTCTATTATATTTTTAGAATTGCATTTTCTTGAATCTAATTGAAGTTCGCATGCTAGCACACTGAATAGATTGATGAAAGTTTTTGAAACTGAACATGTCTTAACTTGATATGCAATGAAACTTGTATATGTATCCAACAACATACACTTGACTTCAACTGATGGATTAATCTGTGATATTTTACTAAGTAGAATTTTATTTGTATGGTGTTTAAAATTTTATATGTTTAGTTGTTTCAAAATTCATATTCAGTATATTTTTCTTTCTACATTGATGTTTCGATCCGTGTGTTCTCATATTTGTATCAATGGGTCTGTGCATTTTTAGAGGGGGAGTGAATAAAGAGAATATTTTGAAAGATCATATCTCATTTCGAGGGGGAGTATCTGATTTTCTATATGAATGCTAACTTCGATTGTCATATTTAGTGCATTTGTGTAGGGGGAGTCAAAAAGCTTAACAGGTGAAACTTTTCAGATTTCAAGTCAGCTTTGCGCCAACAGTTGCTAGCGCTAAACAATCTTTGCGCCACCAACATGTAACGCAAACCTTCCCTTTTTCTTCTTTACTCTGAATTTTGCAGATCTGAAGTTGTCTCGTCTCCAAAGTAGGCATGACCAAGTTGATCCAGCTCATCAAGGTCATGAGGGGGAGAAGTTAAGGAGAAGTTAAAGAGACGAAAAGTTCAAACGTTTATCTGTTGCTCAAGATTCGCTCAAGATTCTATTTTCTCAGCTATTCTAGTCCTTCTGCTTTTCCAGCTACGACCACCACAGCTTATTCGAGTACATTTGAAATAGGTGTGTTGTTTAGAGCACAAGCTGATGAACCGATTGTTCTTTCAAGATTATTTCAAACAGGTCCACTCTTGTCAAGGCAGCAAAGACAATATAATTTGAAAAATGTTGAGAACAAATTTTTTTTAGTCAAGAAAGCTACTCTAAGACGCTTAGCAGGTCTGATTAGAGTTCGAAGATGGTTATATCAGTTTACATTGAAGACCGGAGCGCCAATAATTACTAAGGGGGAGATTGTTAAGTCAGATTTTATAGTAATCATTGTATTTATAGGCTTGGTCTAATACTGTGTTTAGAGTACTTTTATATTCGGTTTTAGCCAAGGGTATTTAAGTCCCTTGTGGCTTTGTTGTTTGTAAGAGTCTCACACATATCCTAATACAATTGAACTTTTGCGCTTCAAACTTTCTCTCTCTACTTTCTCTCACTAGGATTTAGAACGATCTTGCATTATCAGAAATCTAAACAAGAAAGTTTCACAAATACAAATCGAACACTATGGAATCATTTTCTTTGATTAAAAATGATTTTTCAAGAAAAATTTGATCAAACAGTAACTTTTCAAAAATACGAAAGTTCTTGAAAATTTTCAAAAAATTATCCAATTCGGTAATCTAATCCTTCTGAATTTGTTTGCTCTCGCTCTGATACCAATTGAAAATGTAATTCCCAACAATTCAAGCACAAACAAGATCAAGATTTAACAATCACGGTTCTAGAGAGAGTAGTGAGTAAAAGTTTCGTATTCATAAATCTGACAATGTGAAGTTCTTACAATGGTTACTTACAACTCATACAACCATATCCCTATTTATACCAAGAATATGAAACTCTCACAATACTAAGACATAAACTCTCATGACACTAAAGCTAAACAAACATTGACTTAGACTTTGTTGACTTTACTTGACTTGACTTTTCACATTAAATCTTAGATACAATAAAATACACTAACAGATTCCGCCTTAGTCAGTAAAAGATGAATAGTAAGTATTGTTCACAAGTTCCAAAACACACAATTAATATTAGACAAAGTAAGAATCACTCCCCCTCGGATCATGGACTGGCATTCAACATACCTAGTTTGCTGACTAAAAATTTGAAACACTTTTCATCTAACGGTTTAGTGAAAAGATCATCCAACTGGTAGTCGGTTTGCACGAAATGCATCTCTACGTCGCCCTTTTCCACGTGATCCTTGATGAGGTGGTACCGTACGTCAATGTGTTTTGTCTTTGAGTGTTGCATCGGATTAGAAATTATTGTTATTGCGCTCTTGGAATCACAGTAGATAGGGACTCTTTGGTAGGAATAGCCAAAAAATTTCAACTGTGTCTTCATCCAGAGGACTTGGGAACAGCAGCTAGCGGCAGCTACATATTCAGCCTCAGCGGTGGATGTAGAAACACAATTTTGTTTCTTTGAAGTCCAGCTAACCAATTTGTCTCCTAAAAATTGACATGATCTAGATGTCTCCTAAAAATTGACATGATCTAAAAATCAACCTGCGTGGTCAGCATCTATAGAGGCAGTTAAATCAAAGCTAGAATCCTTAGGATACCAAAGGCCTAGCTCGGGAGTGCCTTTAAGGTATCTAAGTATTCTTTTTACAGTGGCGAGGTGAGATTCCTTCGGATTTGCTTGATATCTCGCACAGAAACATGTAGCAAACATTATATCGGGTCTGCTTGCAGTTAGATACAGTAATGATCCTATCATGCTTCGGTACACTTTTTGATCTACAGATTTGCCAGACAAATCAGCATCTAAAAGTGTCCCGGTTGCCATCAGCGTTTTCATTACTGAACTTTCAAGCATATTAAATTTTTTCAGGATATCTCTAATGTATTTTGACTGATTGATGAAAACGCCTTCAGGTGATTGTTTTACTTGAAGACCAAGGAAAAATGTCAGTTCATCCATCATCGACATTTCAAAACGAGATTCCATGATTTTAGAAAAGTGTTTACAAAATTTAGGATTAGTAGACCCGAATATAATATCGTCCACATAAATCTATATGAGAACCATATTATCACCTTGCTTTTTCAAGACCAGGGTGGTATCGATTGTACCTTTTTTAAATCCAGAGGTAATTAAGAAATGAGTTAAAGTTTCGTACCAAGCTCTCGGTGCCTCTTTTAATCCATATAACGCTTTGTCTAGAACTTAGACATGATCTGGATGTTTCGGATCAACGAAGCCTTCAGGTTGTGCAACATAGACCTCTTCATGCAGTATGCCATTTAAGAATGCAGATTTTACGTCCATTTGATAGACTGTAAAATTCTTATGAGCTGCATATGACAAGAAGATCCTGATTGCCTCGATCCGTGCGACAGGGGCAAATGTCTCATCGTAGTCGATTCCCTCCTGTTTGAAATAACCCTTAGCAACTAGGCGAGCTTTATTCCTAACCACTACTCCCGCTTCATCCCTTTTGTTGAACGGTTGAACGTTTTCTTGTGTATTATCATCATCATATTCATCATACACTGTAGGCACAACCTCGGATGTACTCGAGACATCTTGTACATTTGTTTCTGAAGAAGGTATTTCTGGAGCAACTAAAGAAGTACTCAGTACTTCTCTTCCATAATCTGTATCTGCAGAAGCAAAATTCGAATTAGTATTTTCAGAAATAACAGGTGTAGATGTACCTGACGAGGTTGTTGTGGTGACAGGTTCTGAAGGTCCAGAGATAACTTCAGTAACAGCTGGGACCTCTATTATTGATGCGGACACGCTTGATTTATCGAAATCTGCACAAATGTCCATGAAAGCATCAAGAAACAGTAAATCTAACTCAGATGTAATATTAGTTGAGTCAGAAAGCTTAGTCTTTGAAGATTCAGGTTCTATTATGTCTTGAATATAAGCCTTTTCTTTAAGCTTGAGTTATGAACTGCTGTGTTCAGAAGTTAGTGTAGATGATTCATCAAACGACACGTTTACGCTCTCCATGATAGTCTTGGTCCGTCGGTTATATACACGATAGGCTTTAGACATCAAAGAATATCCCATTAAGTAGCCTTCGTCCGCTTTCTTATCAAACTTTCCAAGATTATCACGGTCGTTCAGTATAAAGCACCTGCAACCAAAAACACGAAGAAATTTAATATTCGGTTTTCTTTTGTTAATAAGCTCATACGTTGTTTTCTTATGTCTTTTAATCACAATGGTACGGTTCTGAGTAAAGCATGCGGTCGCAACGACTTCAGCCCACAGATACATTGGAAGACCAGAATAAGCCAACATAGTTCTCGCATCTTCAATCAAGGTTCGGTTCTTTTTTTCGACTACACCGTTATGTTGAGGTGTGTAGGCAGCAGAGAATTTGTGAGAAATCCCAACCGATGTGAGATAACTCTGAAGCGTATCATTCTTGAATTTCGTGTCGTTATCACTTCTCAACATCTTAATCGGCAGTTGAAGTCGAACTTGGATCTTTTTAATGAAGGCAATTATTAATTTTGGCGCATCAGATTTGTTCCTTAAAAACTCCAACCAAGTGTATCTTGAGTACTCTTCTATCATAACAAGTATATACTTTTTCCCGTTAAAAGACTTGAGTTCGCATTGGGCCGCAAAGGTCCATGTGAATGAGTTCCAGAGGTGTTGAGCAGGAAAATTCTGTCTTTGCTTTATGTGAACTCCTTTTCATCTTTACCATTTCACAAGCGGGGCAAAGAGAATCTTTCTCAAACCTCAATTCGGGTAGACCTTTGACTATACCATGTCTCGCCAACTGATCTATCGCATTAAAGTTCTTGTGAGATAGGCGTTGATGCCATGTCCAACTTTCAGCTTTGGCAAGTAGACACACAGATCTAGTTGCAGACAATGTTGGAAAGTTCACCGCATATAGATTACCATGGCATTATGCTCTAAAGATCTCATCACCGTTCCCATCTTCAATGAAACAACTATCAACAGCAAACCGAACTTGAAATCAAGGTTCTAAATGGCGTGAAGCGTGGTGTGGCGGCGAGGTCAAGCCTCAAGCCTTACGAGTTATGGCGAGGCCATGGTGTTTTCCAAGGTGTGGCTTAAGGCGAAAAATCTGTATATAATTTATATGTATATATGTGTATGTGTGTGTTTTTATCGATGTATTGAACAATAATGAACGAGTTATTGACAATTTAAATTCATATAAAACGATAAACAAAAAAATTTCTAAGCTATAATCGATACTAATGGGTAAATTCCAATCGAATTTCGAAGTACACAAATTCGAAGTTGTAACGCCATAACGCGCCATGGTCATAACGAGCTCGACGCCTTATCTCAATGCCAAGGTGTAACACCATAACGCGCCATGGTGGGCCATGGCGTGCCATAACGAGCTTGATGCCTTATCTTGACGCCAAGGGTACAACGTGGCAGCAAGGCCATGCCTCGACGCCATGGCGCGCCATACCGGCTCCAAGGCGCGTTTTTTAGAACATTGCTTGAAATTGACTGTCGCAGAATTGACTTGTGCTGAATAGATTGTGATCAAGTCCTTGTACATACCGTAATTTCTTGATTGTCACAGTGCCATTCTTTAATGATCTGTGTCCTCTGATGATTCCGTTAAGCTCAGAGTTAGTGAAGTTGACTATTCCTGCAGGTTCCTTAACATAATTATGTAATAGATGCTTAAATCCAGTCATGTGTCTCGAGCATCCTGAGTCAACATACCACAGATGTGAGGCCTGCAAAAAGAACAGATCACTTCCTTTTAGGTACCCATATCCAAATGGGTCCTTCTTGGTTAGCGTTATACAATTTCTTAATATCATCTACCTTAGCCTTGATTCGCCATTCATAACGAGGCTTTGGTACCCATTTCCAGATCATTTTAACATTAAGCTCATGAAATTGCTTTTTCTTTGAAAGATGAGCATTCTTAGCATGAAACACTTTAGAGTGTTGTGTTGAGGATTTAGATACAGGTTTAGCTCGAGATGCCTTTTTACCAAATTTAGGCTTAGGAGGAATGGAGAGAGATGTAAAAGCATTATCACCACAGTGTTTACAAATCAAGTTCTTGCGAGAAAATGTCAACATTTTTTATTTATCAATCTGGGAACATTTATTCATACAAATTTGACATTTATTTGCACTTGAACTTGTACATATTGAAACAACACTATTGGCAATATTACATTCATTTTGAATATCTTTCTTTTCACTCTCTTTCTTCACCCATTCTCCTTTACCATTTTGCTTTCTTATATCTGAAACAAGAAATGAAACCTTGTTAGTTTTCTTCTTAAAACATGAATTTTTCTTTAAAGTACCGGAAGACTCGCCTTTTTCAAGTATACTTGGAGGATATTCAGGAGTTTCAGAATAAACAATAGAGGTTTTGGAAGTAGTAGTCTCAAACTCTGGATTTGAATGAACATTCCATTTTTGAGATTCAAACACCTTTTTTCTCATTTAAATTTTGCTTAAACAAATTATCTTTCAAATCATTTAACTCTTTGGAAAGCTCTTTATTTTCCTCAAAAGACTTGTCAAGTTTGAATTTGAGATAACAGTTCTCATCTTCTAACTCTTCAAGTGTCTTTTGTAGTTCACTGATTTGGTTTTTAAAAACAGATGTTTGATCTAGCACAGAGTTTGATTCTAACTTCTCAATAATAGGAACAGGATCTGAAGCATTCATCATATTTTCAAAAATCTCCTCAGTCATTTTCTTTGCAAAATCAGTTTTAATGCTAGGATTCATGACATTTAAGCACTCTTCAATCTTAACCTCTTTTGGAGATTCAGAAGTGACGGATTCAGATATAGGAGTCTGAGTCTCAACATCAATGTCTGAATCATAATGAGCAAATTGACATGTTGTCTCAGGTATATCTGTGTCATTGTTGGTTGATTCAGTTGGAGATTGATCAGAAAATAATGATTGAAAATCAACAAATTCAAGTTTTCTGTTTTTGTAGCTTTTGTTTAAATCATTGTATGAAACACCAACAGATTTAAAGCTTGAATGTGAATCAGCACAACTCGACGTATCGTCATCAATCACCTCTTTACCTTTTGAAGAAATATCAGACTTAGGAGTTTCTGCTTTAACAAGCGTGTCATGAATGTCCAGGATTTTCTTTGGTTTTGACCCCAATTTATCAAAATTATACAAGTTTTCAGGGGCTTTCTTTAAAACATCATTTTATACAAAACCCAAACCCGTCTTAACATTATAAAATCGGACATCTTGGAGTTTGTTTGTTAAGAAAATCAATGTTTGCTCAGTTTGTCCTCTTTTTAGATTCAAATCCTCTAGTTGTTTGATTTTGCAATAAGTTTCATTCCGCTCCTGAAAGCAAGCTTCAAACTTAATCTTAAATTCACCTATTCAAGAATTTAAATTAACTAGATTTCTTTCAAGCTCAGTAATTTTAGCTTTCAAAATTTCTCTTTCTTTCTTCAAGGCATCTTTTTCCGATTCCTTATCCTCAACAACAACCTTCAATAATGCGTTTTCATCACGAAAACTCATCATTGATTGACGTTCAGTGCTAAGTTTGCCTTTTAAGTTTTCAAATTCTTTTTCGATGTTTTGAATCTGAGACATGAGAGATTCAACATGTTCAGAGTTATAAGGAGTTCTTACCTCAGAGTCACAGTCAGATCGGTCAGAAGAAGTTTCTGCTTCATCATCATCTATCTTTGCCATCATGCAGACTTGAGTAAAGTGGGTCGATTTGTCAACTGAACTCTAAAAGAACCAATTTTCTTCCTCAGCCATTAACTCTTTGCCTTCTTCTGCCTTCTTTGCTAATAAAGACTTCTTGGCATAATACTCAGAGTTTTTCACCTTCTTGAACTTGCAGTCTTTAGAGAAGTGGCCAGGTTTACCATAGTTGTAACACCTGCCATATTTGGGCGCAGTCTTCTCTTCTTTCTTCTCTTCTCTATTCTCTTCTCTTTTCTCTTCTCTCTTTTCATCTCTTTTCTCTTCTCTCTTTCCTTCTTTCTTCCCATACCTCGGTTTGTACTTTTCTGATTGGTCCTTCATGTAACCTTCATACTTTGATTTGGAGAACCGTTTCTTACCAAAGCTCTTTTGGAATTGTTTGGTGATGAGGGCCAGGTTTTCTGCAAACTTTTGTATGTCATCATCAGAATGTAGTTCAGTCTCATCAGAGGATTCTTCAGAACTTGACTGACTAAATTCTGTGAGGAAGGCTTTGGACTTCTTGGAGTTGTATTTTGAGGAAGAGACGGTCTTTGAACTTGAACCCTTTTTCCTTTCAGCGAATAGAGCTAGAGAGTCCTTGACAATCTTCTTTTCTTCATTCAGTAGTTTGACCTCATCCTCATGCTGAGCAAGGGTAGTGAAGATGTAATTTACGTCCTCTTGTGCCATATCTTTGGTCCTCTAAATGTTTATGGCATAGCTCTTCCATTCGAGATTCAAGTTATTGATGAACTTGTAATTGATTTCAGATATAGAT
Organism: Arctium minus; assembly: GCA_954870635.1. Taxonomy (NCBI): domain Eukaryota; kingdom Viridiplantae; phylum Streptophyta; class Magnoliopsida; order Asterales; family Asteraceae; genus Arctium; species Arctium minus. The sequence goes on from OX941086.1 coordinate 37,889,082, forward strand.
TTGTTCATTCCATTTCTCCTCAAGTCGTTCAGTATCACATTGAACCTTGTGTAAGTGTCCACTAGAGCTTCCCCTTCCTTGGCATGAAATCCTTCATATGCATTGATGCTTTGGTTCAGCTTAGCCTGAATTGACCTTTCTGTACCCTGAAACTGTCTCTCTAGCTCATCCCACATGGCTTTGGCTGATTCTCGACTATCTACTCTGTTGTAGATATCATTTGGAATGGCCATAGTGCGATAGATGAGAACCTCTTCATCTATTTTGTGCAGCTCTTTCTCCCTCTCGCTATAGTATTGATATGGCTTTGACACATATCTCTCAGGTATTTCGGGAGAGGTATCAGTAGTAGCTTGACCCGGTACAGTAACAATAGGTTGAACTGGTCCTTCTGTGATGGATTTCATATAGTCACGGTTCTTATGGTTTAAGAACTGAATCGTCCTCCTCTTCCACTGAGAGTACTCTCCGATAGACAACACCAGAGGTTTGGATTGGGAACCCATGGAAAGAAGTTCTTTGGACATGATGAGTTTATCTGCACACAAAGAGAAAATGCTAGTATTGATCTTTTAATTCAACAATTTGAGATAATGAAAGCAAGACTTAAAAATTTTCAGAAACTGAAATTTCTAAAAACATTAAGTACAGAATTTGCATGCACTAAGATTGAAGAGCAATTCGCATGCACAAAGTGATAGAATTCGTATGACTCACATAATTTGTATAAAGCAAGAAACAATTCGCTTAAGTCAACAATTCGCATGACTCTCTTATGTGAATTCAAACCTTAAAAAAAAATTAACTTCAAGCTTTTCGCACATCAACTTTTCGCACAATGAATTCGTATGACAGGAGTATGCGAGTCCTTTACTTAGAAATTTTTTGAAAAATCACAAACATTTCGCATCTCATACGAATTCTGGACTTAGGAATTTTTTTTGAAGAACTATACGAAATCTTTGAAAATTCGCATGAAAACTATGCGAAAACTGGCAATTCGCACCACTCTAATATGCGAATTCTACACAATTCGCATCACTCAGATATGCTAATTCTTGCCTTAAAACATTCAAAAATCAACTGTTCGCTTAAAGGCTTATACGAATTCTTACTTTTCGTATATAGAGATAATTTTCAAGATATCCTATGTGAATTCTTTAACTTTTCGTACACCACAGTGATACGAATTCCGTACTTAATGAATTTAGTTGAACTTTTAAGTGAATTCTATATGCGAATCTTAAGGCTTGCGAGTTCTTCGTACGAAAAGTATGGATCTTGCGAGTTCTTGAGTTTTCGGTCCTAAAATTCAATTCTAGTCCAAAATCCAATCAAAATCTGCAATCCAGAGGCTGTAACTTCACATAATCAATCAGATTAGTACAAAGATCAATCCAATACAATATCAAATTCAAAAATACACTCAAACATCAAAAATCATGATGAAACAGTATATGGAACTCGTTCGACCAAAATTTTCAAAAATCCACAAATTTATGATCAAAATCAATTTCTAAGTGCAATTCAATCACAAAAAGATATTCTACAACATTTTTCGACCACTTTTAACCAAAAAGATTTATCAAAAACTCATTTTATCACAAAAATTCAATCAAGAACTCAAGAAACAGATACGAACTCTAAAAACTCTCAAAATGTTGAATTTGTGCTCTAATACCAAATGTTATCCTAGAATTACTAGCATATATCAAACACATATTATCAAACAATCATTTGTTAATCAAATCATATGATTACAACGAAGTCATAGATCTAACAACGAGCCACAGATCTCACGTATGTGTGTGTTTTATAGTGTGCGAACTCTTACCAATTCTGCGCGTGTTCGTATATATCTAAACACAAAGATTTTGCTATTTATACTTGGTCAACATGACCTATAGCAAGTCAACCCTCTAACAATTACAAAAACACACATCACACACTATTACAAACTTTACATTCTAGACCCCTCATTTAATCTTGAATACAATCTGTATTTAACAACGACGCCAAGAAAGATAAGACCAAGTTGTGCGACTTCCACAATGATCATGGGGATGCGACGGACGATTGCATTGCTCTGCGACGAGAATTGGCCTGTAACATGCCAACTATTTTTCTTGGACACAAGAAGACATGGTCGGTATCGACCCCGAGGTCATTTTGCATCGCCTCAACGTCGATCCTTCGTTTAAAGCTATTAAATAGAAGTGTCGAAAGTTCGCTCCAGAACGCAATAAAGTGATCAACAACGAAGTTGATAACTTGCTCAAGACATGAAAAATCAGGGAAGTGAAATATCCTGATTGGTTGGCCAACGTTGTGGTCGTACAAAAGAAGAATGGGGAGTGGAGAGTCTGCATTGACTTTACTGACCTTAACAAGGTTTGTACTAAGGATCCATCCCCATTACCGCATATCGACGCCATGGTCGACGCGACTGCCGGTCATGAAATTCTCACGCTCATGGACGCATATTCGGGTTACAATCAGATCTTGATGCATTGTGACGATCAAGAAAAAACAGCATTCTTGACAGACAAAGGTATTTATTGCTATAAAGTTATGCCTTTCGGTCTTAAGAATGCAAGTTCAACGTACCAGCGACTGGTCAACAGGATGTTCAAAGAACATCTTGGAGATACAATGGAAGTCTACATACACGATATGATGGTAAAATCAAAGCGAGCGGTTGATCATATCGATCATCTAAAGCAGTCGTTCGTCATCCTCAAGGAATACCATATCAAGCTGAACCCGACGAAATGCTCCTTCGGAGTAACTGCGGGAAAATTCTTGGGATATATGGTCACCCGTCGTGGGATCAAAACCAATCCCGACCAGATAAAAGCGATTATAGACATCCAATCCCCTCGTAACTTCAAAGAGGTCCAGCGACTTACTGGATGAGTCGCGGCATTAAACAGATTTATCTCACGATCTTCCGACAAATGTCATCTATTTTATAATGTCTTGAGAAAAAACAAGGGCTTCGAGTGGACAGACAACCATGAAAAAACACTCCAAAATCCTAAGGAATACATGGCGTCGCCACCCCTACTGTCAAAGCCAAAGGACCATGAGGTCCTACAACTTTATCTAGCTGTCAGCTCCAACGCTGTAAGTGTCATCCTAACTCGAGAGGGTGAGAAGCAACAACTACTGATTTACTACGTAAGTAAATCTTTGCTTGACGCGGAAACCAGTTTATCTTAAGAAAACCAGAGATGACAGGTCGAATGGAAATATGAAGTATCTACCTTAGTAGCTACGACATCGACTTCAAACCAAGGATGGCTATCAAGTCACAAGCATTAGTTGACTTTGTCGCTGATTTCAGTCCCGAACTAGAAGTACAAATGGAATCTGTGGCGAACCTTGACGACACGACTTGGACTTTACACATCGACGGATTGTCAAACGCCCGGGGGGTAGGTCTTGGCGTCGTCCTCAAGTCTCCAGGGGGAGGGGCAAGATGGTGTACTCCATACGATGCGACTTCAAAGCTACAAACAATGAAGCTGAGTACGAAGCTTTGATCTCAGGAATAAATATGGATCATGACATAGGGGCAACAAGACTTCACATCAAAGGGATTCCCTCTTGGTCGTAAATCAAATGAAGGGAAGTTTGCAGCTAAAGAATCTAAAATGACGGCTTATCTCAAAGTACACAAAGCCAAATCCGAAGAATTTCAAGATTTCTTCATTACACAGATTCGGAGGGATCAAAACACCCAAGCGGACGCTTAGCTAACCTTGGATAGACACTTGGAAAATCCTCAGTCGACGTCGTACCAATAATTCATTTGGCAACGTCGTTTATTGAAAGTGAAGACCACATCCATGTGGTAGAAGAGGAAGATGATTGGTCAAGCGACATTATAAAATTCTTAATGAACGACCAATTTCCTGAAGATAAAATGGAAGCCCGAAAAATCCGATTCAAGGCATCCTGATACACTCTGATCAGAGGACAGCTTTATCGATGATCATCAACAGGGTTGAACCTACGATGCGTCGCCGGTAATGAATCAATTCCAAAGAATTTTACAAGAAATGCACGATGGAGAATGTGGCAACCACTCAGGTGGTCGCAGCCTGGCGAATAAAATCTTTCGACAAGGATACTATTGGCCGACCTTACGACAAGGCGCTATAAGTTACATACAAAGTTGCAACGCATGTCAGCGACACTCAAGTATGTCTCATAAACCTTCTAAGACTCTACACTCGACTTTAACTCCATGGCCCTTCATGCGTTGGGGAATGGATATCGTCGGCAGATTACCTCCAGCCCCTTGGCAAAAGATATTCCTATTAGTTCTTACAAATTACTTTTCCAAATGGATAGAAGTTGCTACCTTCTCCCAAGTTCGGGATAAAGAGGCCATCTCTTTTAGCCAGACTAACATTATCTACAAGTTTGGGATTCCATCCGAGATCGTATGCGACAATGGGTCGCAATTTATCAGTGAAAGAACTCAACAGTTCTGTGAGGATCGAAATATCAAACTTACGACCTCGACGCCTCGCTACCCTCAATCGAACGGGCTCGTCGAATTGAGCAACAAAACAATCGTCAATTCGATCAAGAAAAGACTCAAAAAAGCAAAAGGCAAATGGGTCGAAGAACTTCCGATAGTTCTTTGGGTCAATCGTACGACACCTCGTACCTCCACGGGACAAACCCCTTTTTCTCTAGTCTATGGTTGCGGCAGTCTTGCCAGTTGAGACCCAACTGCCAACCTTGGTCGATCACAACTTAGTCGACCTAAGTTACGACCTCGATGCATTAGAAGAACTAAGGGAGTCAGCATTAATCAAAATGCCATCCCACAAACAATTGGTCGAAAGACACTTCAACAAGCATGTCAAAGCCAAAATTTTGCTAGTAAGTTACTAGGTCCTACGACGAGTGTTCCAGAACACTCAGGAGCCAAACGCAGGTATGTTATCCATCAAGTGGAAGGTCCTTATCAAATAACCAAAGTCGTTGGAAAAGGATCTTATCGACTCCAAACCCTCGACAATCGGGATATCCCACGAAGCTGGAATGTGGTACATTTAAAAAAACACTTCTTTTAATTCCAGCTTTTTCCTTACGATTATATTTTCATAAAGATTACTGAATTAAGCATCAGAGAGTCGTTGTCCTAGCCAATGACCCCCTCTAATGTTGTTTCATCGCATGATCAGTCGAACTTTCGTCTTTATTTAAGGTGACACAATCGCATCACGACCGGGTTGCACGATCTATAACCTATCATTGAAACCTTGCTTTGGACACAAGTTCCTTAGACTCTATCTTGGGTTTGATATTTATTAGTTTCCCTGTCTACAAGTCCTTCAACCTGAGAACGATCTAATCGTTCGACATGTTTATTGCTTGCCTTGATCGCTGTTGGATCAGTAATTGTATTCAAGATTAAATTATAAATGGGGTCTAGTTTGTAATAGTGTTTAATACTCTAGGGGGTATTTTAGTTAATAGTTAATACTGATTAGGTCATGTTGACCTAGGTATAAAAGGTCTTATTTTCTAGGTTTAGTGTGTGGTTCGCAGAAGGTGTAGATCAAGGAAGCCGTATTCTTTGTATTCATACGATCACACGAGGTATCTGTACACCAAGAACACACACACGTATTTATCTCATTAATCAAGAGATCTATGGTATATTGTTCTGATTTATATTCATCTCTTGTTCTTTATTGTGTTGTGATTATCAATCAACTATAATATGGGTTTAACAAGTGGTATCAGAGCCAAAGAATCAAGTTTTTTGGATTAAAAATAGTATTTTTCGAAAACCTACTGTGTGGAAATCGATTTCATGGTTTAGTGTGTTTTTGTGCATAAAACTGATTTGATTAGGTGTGTTTTATGTTATTGAACATCATTTGATTGCCTAATTGCACTTAAAAACACAAATCGATTGGCTTTTGATGATTGTTGAAAGGTTTTTTTCATGAATTGTCGAGTATTGTTCCATCTGATTTCAAGCACAAAAGTTGTTTTTGGTCATTGATTTTGATTGGGTTTTGATCGCAGTATGTTTGTGGATAATTTGTGAGAATTTTATACTGTGCATTAATCGTTTGAAGTGTTTCTGGACTGAAAATCAAGTACAGGAACGTACTCTGTGAAGAACTCGCAAGTTCTATGATGAACTAGCAAGTTCTGTGAAGAACTCGCAAAGCACTACTAAGTCCCGCAGGGTGCTTAATTAATCTAAGTATAGGTTTCGCAAGTACTTGTGTAGCGCAAAACTCAGGATTCGCTTTACTTTGTTTACAAAAGTTTAAGATTCGCAGGGTAATTGAATCTCTGAAAATTTGACTAAGTGTAAGTTTCGCGGAATCCTTGTCTACGAATTCTGAAGAACTCGTACATCTTTAGCGTGCGAATTCCCTAAGTTTGGTGAGTAGTGTTTGAGAATCCTTGTCCATCTTTAATCTAAAAATTTTCACCAAGTATAGAATTCGCAGGTTTCCAAAAGTGATCATTCACTCAGGTTGCGAAAGTTGTTTGCGAAAGTTGAAATGAAAAGTTCAAAACATTCTAAGTCTAGGATTCGTGAATTAATTGTTTGCGAATTCTTGCTTACGAATTCTTTGTTTTGCGAAAGTTGAGTGCTCTTAAATTCTTTAAGTCTAAAACTCGCTAATCTATATACTACGAATTCTACTTGCGAAAGTTTGTTTTCTAATTTTTCTCTAAGGACAGGATTCGCTAGGTACTATCTTACGAATTCTTAAGGCTTCGTAGGCTATTGGTTGCGAATTTCTAAGTTTCTCAGGTTGTGTGTTTGCGAACTCTAAGTTTCTTAATTCTTTGGTCTGCGAATTCTAATATCTCTAAGTTGCGAATTCTGAAGCTTTTATCTCTTTTGCGAATTTCTTTGTGTTTTATACTGTTTGCAAATTCTGCATTTGATTATTTTTGGAAATTTATTTTTTTGAAAATTTTTTAGTGTAGTTTTTATCTGTTTCTTGATTCTAATATCTCGTTAGTTGATTAGAGAGTTGTACAGATATCATCATGCCTTACACAGACGAGAAGGGAAATACAGTGCTGACCAAGATAGATTGTGCTTTAGCATATATGCTAGAGATTCCAGCACTGGAAGCTGAGAATAAAGATCTGAAGACTCAGAACTCATCTCTTCTTGAACAGATCAATAAGTTGAAAGATGATAAAGACTTTAAGAAAGACTTTGTTTGCTCAGAATGTATCTCTAACTCAAAGATTAATTTTGCAGGAATTATTTAGTCGAAAGAAAATGAGATCTTAAATCTTCAAGCAAAGCTAAAGAGATCTAAAAGTATTAATTCTAGCTCAAGTTGGTCAAAGAAGGAATCAATGCAAAGAGAGCTAGATGAACTAAGAAGAAGAGCAAACATTGCTTGTGAGACATCTGATGGGCTGAGAAAAATGAACTCTCAAATTTTTGCTGAAAGAAACTCTTTGAAAGATAAAGTTTTCAGTCTTGAGGTTGAGATTAATATGATGAAAGAAAAGGCAACCCAGGACAGAAACAACACAAAAGCCCAAGATGAGATGATGAAGATTGAGAAAGAAAAAAAGAATTTGCTAAAAATTCTCTGATTTCTCAAGAAAAGCCTTTGAAGAGAAGAAATCATTAGAGCTTAAATGTGTTAAGCTTTCTCAACAAGTTTCAGACTTTGAGAAAGTTATCATTCTAGAGAGAGACAAGGTTGAGAATGAGAAGAAGAAATCTGAGTAGAAGGATATAAATAAAGATTTTTCTAAAGAAAAGAAAGATCTAGAGACTGAGATAGCTAAGCTGACAAGAAAGTTATCTGAGTTGTCAACAAACATCTTGAAGGAGAAGAATGCAAAATCTGAATTGCAAAAGAAGTTTGATCTGATTGCAAAGGAAAGAAACAGTTTGTCCTCAAAGATAAAGGAACTTGAAGAGATCGTATTCAAGGTGAAGCTGACTGAGCACAAAACGCCAGAGTCAATAGCTCAATCACCGAGAGATGATATAACTGCATTCGAATGCTCATTCAATTCAGCAGCAAGTTCAATTTTTACTAATGTTTCTAATAATCCTTTGTTTGATGTAATTGATTATCATACTTCTGAACATAAAGATCAGATTCGTCCTTCTAACCTTTTCTTTGACAAAAATGTTGACGGTTCAGGTAATTTCAAAAAGAACAAGTCTCGGAAGAAAAGGTTCTAGAGAAGGGAAGATGAAGAAAAAGACAGAGAAAATTGGATCTGGAGAGTTAAAGGATCTTCAGAGGAGAAAAAGACCGATAAATCATTTGTGCATACATCAAATGCTAAAAGGAACAATGCTCCAAAATGTAAAACTTTTGGCAAACCTGATCTGGTTTACACTATCAATCAATTGATCAGGTTAGCACAAAAGAAAATTAGTTGTTCCTACTGTGGCTCAAATGATTTTGTAAACAAAGATTATGTGAATAACTGGTATGGTTTTTATTTTATATCTCCCACTAGAACTGCAACTAACCCATTAGGACCCAATTACCAGTGGGTACCAAAAGCTAAATTTGTGTTGCAGGCACCCAAGGTTTAAGGGGGAAAAAGAACAATGACTTCTGATTACTACAGATCAGGACTCTTGCCTCATTGTCAAAACAATTACTTCTAAGTACAACATCTTAGGACCCGATCTTCATTGGTAAAAATGAATGATACTATTCTCACCGGAGAATATGTCATCATGGCCTCTGAATACTATAGAAGTTTTTGATTTGAGGGGGAGCTAACTCTTATATCTCTTAGCGGGAGGAGATAAATATGATTTTTACTATCACATCCATATTTTTATGATTAAATTGACTTTTTACAGGTATTAAGGGGAAGGATATCTGAGTTTTTGATACTTCACTGAAAATACTCATTTTAGGGGGAGTACAGAATTCTAATTTACAGGTATATATTTCTAATCCTTGCACTCTATCACTTGTTGAAATATGAACAACTTTCACTTGTGACAAATGGTTTCTTAAATGTTCAAACCACTTCCTATTCTTCAAAGATTTTCATGAATTGTGAAGTGTGATTTTAAATGATTTTTGGATACTTAATTGTCAAAGAGCTTAATTGCCAACCACTTTTAGTTTGAGGGGGAGAATTGTATTGTCAAACACGAAATGTCTTTGACTTCTCCAAATATTTATTCTTCATGTTTATTTGTGTTCCTTTGTGCTTTCATGTACATAAGGCTATTGAACAGCACATTCTTTTAGGAAAATACATGGGATTTGATGTGAACGCTTAACAGAACTTCCATGGATTCACGATAACCAGTGTTTCCTACCCAGGAAGTATTCCCTGAGTGACTGAGGGGAGAGGGGTCAAAAGATTTGAGTGTTGGTGTGTGAAGAGGTAAAATGGAAAAGAGAGATTGGTTAGAAGTGAGATTTAATGTTTAAAAGAAAGAGGATGAGAGATCAGAGTAAAGGAATATCAGACTCTGCACCAAACTTCTTTCTGAGTCGGGCAACCACATTATCTGTTGTTTCACATTTCTTCGTGAATGACATTGAAAAAGTCACCTAGCCCATGCCATCTCTTGCATAAAACCCCACCAGCTACTCATTCTTTTCTCAAAAAGAGAATTTTTCGCATTTTCTGGGGAAGTAGCACATACGCTATTGGTTCTTCATTTGGAAGATACTAATATTGGAAAAGAAGGAAAGTTTCCCCACCTTCGACCTTTTCTCATGCACATTGAGTTCTTGTATAATTTGTTGTTGTCTCAACAAGTTTACATACTTTGAGCCTACATTGAAAAGCAATCATCGGTGCTTAAATTTTTTTTCATACACATGCACGTGCACATAGAAATTTGTTTTCTGTCAGAACGTTCATAGATAACCATGTGTTATTCGATGATTGAATGGAAGTCCTGGGGAGCCAACATCAAAACTAGCTCCTTATATAGTAACTTTGTGTTACTCAGTGATTGTGTGTTACTGACAGGCATTCCAAACTGAGTCATTTGTTGATTCAGGGTTACCACTTTTTACTTATTTGAATCTGCAAAGATTGAAATAATCACTCTCTCTATCTGGGGAGAATGCTCTTATTTCCACACAGGGATCTATACATGAAGACTGCGCTTAATTGTTGATTTGGGAGAAAAATTCCTAGTTTGTTTTGAAATGTTTTGATGATGCTGATTCTCACCACTCATCAAAAAGGGGGAGAATACACAAAGGAGGAGAATAGGAGGAGAATACAAGAATTTTTGAAAAGAAGACTGCTGAAGAATTTAAAGATATCAAAGTGTCTGAACTTATTTGGTTTATTAAAAATCTGACTGACACTTGCATTCAAAGAAAGAGAAAGATATCTGCTACAGTTTTCAAGAGAAGTGAAAACCTGAAGATAATTCAAATTTTTTTTAATCTTGAATCCAAAGGGGGAGATTGTTGGATCAGTAATTGTATTCAAGATTAAATTATAAATGGGGTCTAGTTTGTAATAGTGTTTAATACTCTAGGGGGTATTTTAGTTAATAGTTAATACTGATTAGGTCATGTTGACCTAGGTATAAAAGGTCTTATTTTCTAGGTTTAGTGTGTGGATCGTAGAAGGTGTAGATCAAGGAAGTCGTATTCTCTGTATTCATACGATCACACGAGGTATTTGTACACCTAGAACACACACACGTATTTATCTGATTAATCAAGAGATCTATGGTATATTGTTCTGATTTATATTCATCTCTTGTTCTTTATTGTGTTGTGATTATCAATCAACTATAATTTGGGTTTAACAATCACAAATTATATGGCTTGATTGATCGCCAGGTTTATTGTTTGTGCCAGTCGCAAGTTCCATATTAAATTATTAAACTTGCCCAGTCGTGAGTTCGTTAACTTATGCTTGATCATAATGTTGAAATTTACTTATACATTACTTGTATACACGTAGGTAACGTCTTATGAATAGACCCTACTTATCTTTCGTTTATCTTGAATTACTTATACATTATATGTTTGAATCTTACGACAACTAAAGTTACGACAAGTTCATGACAAAAATTTCCTTACATTGATATTCAAAGAGGATTACAAAAATAGGCACGACCTACAACGGTCGCCCAATTGAGAAAACAAAAGTAATAAAAGCTAAAAACTAAGAAGCCGGCTGCCCCTGCTCCTGCTTTTGGGCTGCACCTTCAGCATTTCCACCTTTCGAGGCATCGCCCTCGACCTCGGCCTCTTGTTCATCTTCAGAGTTGAGATCTCTCTCGACCCCGACAGATTGTAGGAAGAACTTCACTTCCTCCTCATCCGCTGCCATGGGGTCCTTCCCCATCAAGTGGCGTCGCATGATGGTCCCACGAACCCTGAGTCGTGTGAACACCTCAATGGACGTCACTTTTTCTTCAAGGTCGGCGACATGCTGCTTGGTTACGACCACCTCCGTCCTAAGGGACTCGACCTCTTTTTCATTCGCGGTCAAGGTCTCCTTGGACATCTTCGACTCCGCCTCCTTCGTGAACGCACAACCTAGGGCCTCCCTAAGTCTCTCCCGAAGATCCTCTTTCTCACGATCTGCCTCCTCCAGATGGTTGAGAGCATCATTGAGACGCACGGAGTACTCCTCACGTTAGGTTTCGGCCGACTTAGCCTTCCCCTCCGCCTCTATGGCTCTGGACAAAGCCTCCTTCCCTTTGGCCAAGGCAGTCGGGACTGACATCCCCACGTTGTCGAGACGTGTATTGAGGACTAACCCCGCCTCAAGTGCCTGCACAAAACGTACGACAAATGTTAGATCGTATGATCGAAACAAAACAAGTGAAAAATTCAAGTAATTCTAGATTACTTACCATGAAAGAGAGCCCTGCGATGTGGGCTCCCAGGTCATCGATTGACACATCTTTGTATCGGTCGTGAAATTTTGGTAGAAGGAACTTCCCCAAATGCGGGAAAAGCTCCATCTTACTCAACTTTCCGGACGATATGAAGTCACCCGGTAAAGTAAAGTTTACCGCCATTTGGGTCGGGTCCTCATCTATTTGAGGATCCTTTCCCTTGTCCTTCGAAAAGGGAGACCGACCCTTCACCCCCGCTGGTGGAGCTTGAGAGATCGGTTCGGCATCCACAACCAGAGGCGTCATCGCCTTCTCAGACACAGTGGCCTCGTGACTACTGCTCTTCGAAGATGGTTCCCTCAGGACCGTCTTAGGCTTTTTCACCCCGACCCAGTTGTCAGAGGTGCCTTCCTCTTAATCTCTCTCCCTTTTCGGGCGAGTTGAGCAAAATCCTCTCTCTTTGAAAGGCTCATCGTCTTCATGGGAGTCGATCCTTCTGAAAACAAGAAAAACATAAAGTAAGTTATGTCTAAAAACTTACATACACGTAAGTTACGTCTCACGACTAGACCTTACATTATAAATTACAAGTAAGTGACGTCTCATGAGACTAAACCTTACATAAACTCATGATCCGTAAGTGATGTCATACGACTAGACCCTACAGAATCCTACAACCCATGAATAATGTCTCACGACTAGACCTCACATAGTCTTACGACTAGTAAGTGACGTCTCGCGGACTAGATCTTACATTACCTCAAGACAAGTGAGTGACGTCTCATGACTAGACCTCACATAGTCTTGCGACTAGTTGGTGACGTTCTACAACTAGACTCTACGACTTGAAATAACAATAAGGAAGTAACTTATCCGTCGTTGTATCCTCCAAAATCTTCTCGGTAGATTCCTCTTTCTCTTCAATTGTCTCAACGACAGAAGTCCTGACATATTGTATGTCGTCGTCGTCCTCGTCAGCGGAAGGACGAGTAAAGAAAGATCGATCGACGCTATACTCGAGAAATATCTCGACCTTTGTAACCGAGTCTGAGAAAGGGGAGACTCCAGAAAAATCCATCGCTGAAAAAACAAAGAATCGTTAGACTGACAAAGTAGAAACTAACGATAGAAAGCAAAAAGAAGACTCTGAGTCTTACCCATGGTATTCCACCCGGTGGTGAGCCATTGAACGTCGTCACCAATTGAAGACAAGTGACCGAAGACATATCGCATCTTCCATTTACCGTCATTGACCGCAATCGTATGGACCAAGGTATGGTCCCCTCTAAACCTTGAAAAGAGGTTGTACCTATGGTTCGCCTCCACCTTGATCATATAAGCCAAGACGAGGTCGTTGACAGTAAAGGGCGGCACCCATTCAGCAGTCAATCGTTCAATCACTTGAACGATTCGCCAGAACTGGGGCATCAGTTGCCCCGACGATAGGCCGAAGGTTGTCAAAAACGACCTCGATAAAGGAGTAAAGGTCCAATGGAACCCTATCTTGAATGGATACTCGTACAAAACAAAGTACCCATTCGGACATTGCTCCGACCTCAGTTGGTCCGGAGCATTCTGCCTCACGCTGGCTGGAATCCTAGCTAGAATCCGGGAGGCCTTTATCTCCTCCACCCCTTTGATAGTACTAGGAGGTTTGAGAGCCATCAGAAAATCAGGGACGGAAGCTACTGCGGCCTGAAAACCAAAAACCTCCCAAATCTCTTTTAGGCTTGTGGGCTAAAGTCTTAAAACGCATACAGGGCTATAGAAGATCGTACCTTATATGGAGCTTTAAACCTCGATCGATTTTAGTAACAATCGTGTGTGTATTACAGGCTTTTGGCAAGGATTTGGGAAGATCTTTCTTTCTAAAAACTTGATCACATAAAAAAGGAAAGGATTTGGCTGGTCCATGCTATTTATATGTGATTCGGTGACAAGTCAAGCAATCGGATGATCGACGCCTGTCATCGACTCTTCATCCTCCCCTGCGGATGGACGACAGGTGTCCTACACCTAACACCACGCGCGCCCCAAATTACCATGACATCACCGTTTTTATACGGTTGCACGCTTTCCCTCGCAGACGCCTCGGTTCCCGAGTAACCGATTCAGTTACTCAAAGTCGACACGTGTTGGATCCAGTTATAAAATTCAAAAAGTCAACTTGCCACCTAATTTTCAAATTTTGGGGCCAAACTGTTTGGGTAAAATTTCACAAGTTACGACCGACCCAAGAAAACCAAACGTCTCCAATCTTAAGACCACTCTTGTATTAAGATGAGGTTCTAAAGACCACGCATATCGGAAACCCCGATCGTCACTTTTGGGTAATGGTCGTAAGCTTCTTATGACCATGATCGAGAATCTCTCGACGGACGAATATCTTACGATCTCAATAACGTAAACTAACGATTATGGCTCATTTATTATCAACGATCGTTATCTTTTATGACTCATCATTGCAGGTTTAATGTACATTTATGGACAAACGGTCATAACGGACAAGCATCATCAAGAGCAATCATTATCAGGACCATTGGAACATTCAATGCGCATTTATGACACCCGAAGCTATATATATAAGCTTGAAGAACCATTCGAGACATCTGAAACACATTGGATTCACAGCGCTCAAGCATCCTTAAGCTTTTTTCTCTCAGTCAAGAACTGTCGATGAAGTGTTACACTTTACGACACATTTAACAATCTCACAATTTGTTTACTTTTATCTGTAATATCGTTAATTCTATTGTTAATTGATCCTTCTAAAGGACGACGTCCCTGTTTAACGTCCATAGTGCACTTGACGATCTCTGTTATCGTCCGCGGTTTTTACCCTTGACGGGGTTTTCCGCGTCACCAAATTCTTCGTGTTTTGTCTTTATTTCCATAAGTTGTACGATTTGTCGCGTGATCCTTACTTTAGTTGTTAAATGCTCCACACCGACCTGAAGTCATCTTTAGGAAAATTTTTGGCATTAAAAGTATTACTTTGTGCGCTTGTCCAAATCCAAGACATATCCCAGGTTCGATCCTTCCCCCCCCCCCCCCACTGACCTAGCCAAAAAAAATGTCCTTGCATATTGGTGTCCTTGAAGGCAGGTTTCGTGTGGGGTCGGGGATGGTTGGGGTTGCCGTAATTAACTTTTTGCCAAATACTCTACTAATTTAACAATATGGTACTACGAACTTTTAGGCTTAGACCTCATAAATGATCATTGCAGGTGTTAGAGTAAGCTTAGGGAATTTCTTCACAGGTAATGACGTTGTCTTCTCTTCTAGAACAGTTTATAGAGTAAATAAAAGATGAATGGTCGAAATTTAAATCTTGAACATTTTGCATTTTGTCAAGATTCCACGTATGCAGATGATCAAGAGTGAAGCAATCATGAGTGTTGTATTTGTTTTCCACCTTAATACAACAAAATGAGGTATGGGATGATGGTTTTACATGCACCATATCTTGTATACACATACAACCATAATATTTATGACACACATACAAGATGGAGATGACTGAAGAGTGTATGGGGAAGATAAGGTGTTTTAGGTGTTCACACACACATAAATAAATATATATATATATATATATATATATATATAAAAAGGTAGAAGAAGATGCTTTCACCGTTGTGGGTCCCCAGAGGGTTAGAGGAGGTAGTTCTCTCAGAGATGGTTCAATGAGGGTCACGGTAGGTATGGTGTGTGGAAAGGTAAGGGGCATATAGAAATGGTCTACATGCAAGGGGAATGAGCACCGAAAATGGTATATCTGCAAGGTGAAAGGGGAACTGAAAATGTTGTTTGACTATTAATAAACCCAGATCTAGGAAGGAGGTCGGATGGAGTTGGAGAAGGGTCGGAGAAGGGGATGAGCAAGTGATGGAATTGGGGATGGCAAAAAAACCGAAACCGACCGAAAACCGGACATTTCATGTCGGGTTTTTGTGGACTTCTTAATGGGTATCGGGGATTTTAACGGGGGCGGGGACCATCCTCACCGACCGAGATTTTTCTTTAAAAATATAGTATATATATATATATATATAATATTTTAAACTTCAAAATTGTTTTGGTCTACAATTTAAATATATGTTTATTTTAAAAGCCCAAACGCAATTCTAATCAAATGTCCAACATGAGTTTGAAGTCTCTAAGTCCAACAGTCGGCTAAATCCCTAGAAATCACTCCCCGCTGCCTGCTCCGTCGCTCTCGGTGGACTATCGGAGTGGACGACAGACGATTGGGGTCGACGATAGTCCACACTCACCAGCAGTCTGGCACATAGCAACACTCAGTCACTCATGGGAATCACCGATCACGGCACATAACAACAGCAAGGGCTCGGTAAGTTTGTCCCTCTCCTCCTTCTTCACTCACAGTCATTTTTGGTATCTAGATTATATGCTTTTCGTTGTACTAGGTTCATCCATTTCACCATGTTCCTTCAATTTTCTTTTCAAAATTGGAAATCCTTCTCTTTTTTTTGAAAAATACACATATTTGTTTACATTATTTTAAGTTTTACAATACACAACTTGTTTTTATTCTTTGGTTTTTCATTCTGTATTGGTGTTGCAGCTTTATGGTGAAATTTGATAGCTTGGGTTGACGAGTTTGTCCTTTTGGGGAGTTTAGACTTTCGAGTCGATAATCTACTTTAATTGTCTATCATGAATCGTGATGTTATGGATTATGTCTAAACTTTTGTTATCTTTTACATTGCAATTTAAGACATTTTGTTCGTGATGTTTGTTGGATTATATGTATTTGGTCGAATGAACTATTTTAGCCATTTTTTGTCATGATTTATTCCGAAGTAGCTACTCATTTAATTTATGTTTGAGAAACTTGTGTTTGAAGGGAACCAAAAATGTTGTTTGACTATTAATAAACCCATATCTAGGAAGGAGGTCAGATGGAGTTGTAGAAGGGTCGGAGAAGGGGATGAGCAAGTGATGGAATTAGGGATGGCAAAAAAAACCGAAACCGAAGGTGAAAACCGAAAACCGAACATTTCGGATCGGGTTTTCGTAGACTTCTTAACGGGGGTCGAGGGTATCGGGGATTTTAACGGGGCCGGGGACCATCCTCACCGGCCCGGCCCGTTATATATATATATATATATATATATATATAGAGAGAGAGAGAGAGAGAGAGAGAGATTTTTTTTCTTTAAAAGTATATTATATATACATATTTTAAACTTCAAAATTCTTTTGGGCTACAACTTTAATATATATCTATTTTAAAAGCTCAAACGCAATTCTAATCAAATGTCTAACACGAGTCTGAAGTCTCCAAGTCCAACGGTCGGCTAAATCCCTAGAAATTGCTCCCCGCTGCCTACTCCGTCACTCTCGGTGGACTACTGGAGTGGACGACAGATGACTGGTGTTGGTCCCGAATGTGCTTAACAAGTTTGTAGAAGGGGGGGGGGTTTAATACAAACACATAATTTTAAAGTTTAATATATTATTTATTGATAAATCAAATCACAATTTTCAAGTTTGTTGTGGAATAAGATTAAGTAAAACCCTAATCTAAACAAACTTAAGAATCACTAAGAAGGTTGCACTATAAATTATAGAATAGGGGACTGGGAGAATATAGAAAACAAGGGTTTCTATATATTTAGAAAGATGAAGGCAACACACAGATGGAGTGTTGATCTTTCTATTTATACCTTATGCATTAAATGCATGGCAGAGTACTTTACACGTGTCCTTCATTGGTTGGTTGCATGATTCTGACTTTAGGAGACAAGCTTTTGGTCGTATGATGAACAGTGTAGTTGACAGAGTTGTTGTACGAATTGCTGCAGAGGTATGTATTTTTTGACAATCGTACTATGTGTGCAAGGATAAGACAAAAGAGACTTGAGGCATAATCTAAGTGATCATCAATCGTACTATGTCTTTTTTGACAATCCTTGGTCTTTTTGGTCTTTTTAGCAGGGCCAAAAAGAGTTGTAGACTGTCGCTTGGAAGGGGTTGTAGCGGCAAGGTTAGCAGAAGAAAGAACCTCTTGCGTGGCCGCTGAAGTCGAAGAATAGAGAGAGAGACGAGATCGTAGAGTAGAAAGACTTACCTCGTTTTCAAAGGGTTTGATGTCCAGCGCTCGTTTGCCAACCCGTGAAAAACTACCATCATTTGTTATGGGGTACTTCTTGTCAAGGAGAAAGTGAAGACAAGAACAAATGAAACGAACATAGGGAATCTTGGGATCCCTTTCAGGCTTCTCGATCTTTGACAAGAGATCGTCAAAGATCACTCCAGCATAGTCATAGTTCTTTCCAGCAAGCACCGAATAGCCCATTTGTAGCTGCATTTTGCTGGTCTGGTCCAGTGATCCTATCTTTCCACTCATACTCTGAATAATATGAGTGAAGATGTAGTTGATCTCTGAATGCATGTTTGCCTTCTGGATTTTAGTTAGCTTCTTGTTGGGAATCTGGGAGCGAGGCTTATTGTCCCAAGTGTATTCCATGTCATCCAGAAATCGGATTAGTTCAGGATCAGTGGGAAGAGGGTCGAAATCGTTGGTGGTCTTGGCAGGGAATCGAAGAGCCTTGCGGATACCAAAGGCAGTGAGATTTCTGGGGCCATGTTCAGTCCGGAAAGAGATGGCAGGGACCACTTCACCTTTTTTTTTTGGTCACTGAGCTCTTATCAGCAGTAAACCAAAATTGTTGAAGTAGTGATTTGGATGGCTTAGGGTCAACAGTAAGAGCATATGCTATGCATGATTGTTTCAGAAAGGCAGCAGCTTCCACCAGATGTGGGTATTTTTCAGCTTCAAAGTCCAAGCGAGCCAGGTGGTGTTCTTAGGGATTTCAGAGTCAGTAAGTGCGAACTTTACATTCTTCGAAGTAATAAGTATAGCTTGGGCCATTTCTGGAATAGAGAAGTAGAGTAGAATAAAGGGTTTAGAGTCTAAAAACAATGAAAATAATTTACCAGTTTCTCATTTTGGAAAGAACATTAGAAAAATAAAGTTTTTTTAGAATAAAACAGTGTTCTTTACGAAAAGAAAGAACAATCTTAAAAACCAAATGTTTTTGAACAAGTTAAAATCAAAAGAAATGATTTTAATGTAAGAAACACTTTTAAATCCAAAATAAGAGGATATTTAAGATTCAAGAGTGTTTTTAAGAGGAAAGAATGTGAAGAACAAAAAAACCTGATGATCTTGAAGATTTGAAGATTGAGGTGTGTTTTTGTTTGGTTGATTGCCGAGAATGCTTTTTCTTGCCTTAGAAGTTTTTGTGAGTGTAAAAGGTAAGAATTGGAAAAAAAAGGCATTCCTTATATATGAGGAGAGAGAAAGGAATGAGGCGGGAAAACAAATGTTCATCATGACATGGACACGTCCTACGAAGTTGATTTGATAGAAGTGCAACGGACGAACGTGTCAGGAAAAAGGCATGTCATGGATTGTCGGTTCAAATGAAGTCATAGGGGAGAGAGAAAAATCGTTTCATTTTATTTTTAGAAAGTATCTCTGAAGAAAAGTCAGAGATAGGTTTTCTTTTGAAAGAATCACTGATAAGAAATTGTCAGTGATAAGTTTTATTTTCAAAAGGCTTTTAACCACTTGAGGAAAGTGAGTGATTTGGTTTTGATTTAAAAAAACTTACTAAATATCAAGCAGTGATAGAGAATGAGGGAACATACCTGAGAGTCAGAGATATTTAGGTAGAGAGCAGATGATGAAGGGGAACTCTGTATCACTGACATAATGCGTGAAAAGTGAAGAGTCAATTTTCAAGATTCAGCATTCCAAGCTCACTGATGAGAAAGTTGAATCTTGTCTCATCAAGAGGTTTGGTAAAAAGATCAGCAAGCTAATAGTCAGTAGGGATAAAGTGGAGTTCAATATCACCATTCATCACATGATCTCTGATAAAGTGATATCTGATCTCGATGTGTTTTGTCTTTGAGTGTAGTACCGGATTGTTTGCTATAGCGATGGCACTAGTGCTGTCGCAATAGATTGGAATCTTTGATAGCTGAAGGTCATAGTCTAATAGTTGATTTCTCATCCATAAGACTTGAGCACAACAACTTCCAACGGCTACGTACTCATCTTCAGCTGTGGAAGTGGATACTGAATTTTTCTTTTTACTTGTCCAACTTACCAGCTTTCCTCCTAGAAGTTGACATCCACCAGTGGTGCTTTTTCTATCAAGTTTGCAACCTGCAAAATCACTATCTGAATAGCCAGTTAGATCGAACCCTAAATCTTTGGGATACCAAAGACCGAGGTTAGGAGTCCCTTTAAGATATCGAAAGATTCGCTTTACAGCGATCAAATGGGATTCCTTGGGTTCAGATTGATAGCGTGCACAAAGACATGTAGAGTACATGACGTCAGGTCAGCTCGCTCTAAGATACAGCAGGGAGCCCATGCTGGCCCTCATAGTGTGGATGGAGGATGAAGGTAGAACACCTTACTTCTTTCAAAAAACGAAAACAGAGTAATTTTTTCCCACTAGCCTAACTAATGATTTTACCTCACTTCCTCTATAGGCAGTGACATTAACAGGTTTTCCTGTTGGATCCTTGTTTAATGTCAGAGGAGGTGCCATAGGAGTTTTCATCACTGAAGTTTGAGTAAGATCAAACTTCTTCAGCATATCTTTAACATACTTATCTTGGATGATAAATGTACCTTTTTCAGTTTGCTTGATCTGAATTCCAAGGAAGTAAGTTAGTTCGCCCATCATACTCATTTTATATTCTTTCTTCATTCTTTCAGCGAAACGAGTACACAAAGATGGGTTAGTAGAACCAAATATAATGTCATCAACATATATTTGCACAAGAATAATGTGACCTTTTATCTTTCTGAAAAACAAGGTATTATCAATTTTACCGCGTTCAAATTTTTCAGAGATAAGAAAAGAGGAGAGAGTGCCATACCAAGCTCGAGGGGCTTGTTTTAGACCATAGAGAGCCTTATCCAATTTATATACATAATTTGGATGATTAGGGTCTGAGAACCCTGGGGGTTTACAACATAGACTTCCTCATTCAACTTTCCATTTAGGAATGCTGATTTTACATCCATTTGATATACTTTGAAGTCTATGTAAAATGCATAAGCTAAGAAGAGTCGAATTGCTTCGAGCCTAGCCACAAGGGCAAAGGTTTCATCATAGTCTATGCCTTCCTCTTTTCTGTATCCTTGAGCAACAAGTCTAGCCTTGTTGCGGGTTACAGTCCCATGTTCATCTAATTTGTTTCTAAACACCCATTTAGTGCCTATAACAGTCTTATCAGATGGTCTGGAAACGAGATTCTAAACTTTGTTTCGAGCAAACTCAGTCAGCTCTTCTTGCATAGCGCTGACCTAGTTTGGATCTTTGAAGGCATCATCAGTCTTCTTTGGCTCTATAAAAGAAAGAAAGTTGACAAAGAGACAGATATTACCTGAACTTCGTCGAGTCTGAATACCTGTATCGGGATCACCAAGGATTTGATCTATGGGGTGGTCTTTGGTCCATCGCTGAGCAGGAGCATGATCGCTCACTTCAGGAGTTGGATCAACAATAGGAATGTTCACTGATGAAGAAGCTTGAGGTTCATCAGCTATTAATTGTTGAGTGTCATACAAACCATTGTTCACTGAGAGGTTTTCAGACGAGGGAAGATCTAATGGAGGGAGTGTGTTTAGAGGCTCAACTGAAACCCATGAGGTGGATTCAGCATTAGGTGGTATGATGTTTGGATCATCATCAGCGACTGAATGATCTGTGTGCTGATGGTTTGTGAAGAAGGGTTTTGTTTCTCTATAATGAGAGAACATCCAAGCATTTAGTTCTTCATTGTCAGCGATAGGTTTAGAATTCGTTGAACGGGATTCGTCAAAGGTGACATGAATTGTTTCTTCTACAATTTTTCTTCTCTTATTGAAGACTCTGTAGGCCTTAGAGATAGAGGAATATCCAAGAAATATTCCATCATCAGCTTTTGGGTCAAACTTTCCAAGAGAATATTTGTTGTTTAGGATGAAGCATTGACAACCAAAGATATGAAGAAAACTGATAGAGGGTTTCCTTCCATGAAATAGTTCATAAGTTGTCTTTACAAATCGCTTTACTATCAGAGATCTGTTTTGAGTAAAGCATGCAGTGTTGACAGCTTCAGCCCAGAACTGAATAGGGAGATAAGAATCGCTGAGCATTGATCTGGTAGCTTCAATGATCGTTCTATTTCTTCTTTCAGCGACATCGTTCTGCTGAGGAGTTCTTACAGAGGAGAAGTTGTGAGAAATTCCCTTACTCTCAAAGAAATTGTTCAAAGAACTATTTTTAAATTCAGTTCCATTATCACTTCTTATCGAGCGAACAGTTAGATTTTTCATCACTTTCATCTTTCTAACAAAAGATATTAGTTCTTCTGGAGTATCACTTTTACAGCGAAGAAAGATTACCCAGGTGTAGCGAGAGTATTCATCTACGATTACAAGTGCATATTTCTTTCCAGCTATGGATTGGATATTGACAGTGCCAAATAAATCCATATGCAAGAGTTGAAGAGGTTTGTCACTGAGGAAACTTGTTTAGATTTGAAACTACCTTTAGTCTATTTTCATTTTTCACAAGTTGAACAAAGAGATTCCTTGGCATATGAGTGCTGAGGAAGCCAGCGACTAGTTCCTTTGAGGAGAGAGAATTCAGTGTTTTGAAATTTAGATGAGATAGCCTTTTATGCCATAGCTAGTTGACATCTGAGGAGGCCTTAGAGAGAAAACAAATGTTTTCAGTGGTAGTAGAGTCCATATCTATTACATAGACATTTTCCATACGATAACCACTGAGAGCGAGTTTCCCTTTTTCATTCATCACTGAACATGCTTTCTTACAAAAGCGAACTTCGTAGTATTAGTCACATAGCTGACTGATGCTTAGAAGATTGTACTTCAGTCCATCTACGTAAGCGACTCTTCTGAAGGTAGTTGTCCCGTTGCTGAGGACACCAAACCCTTGGGTATATCCTTTTCCATTTCCACCAAAGGTCACTGAGGGACCTTTCTCTTCCTTGTATTCAGTAAGCAGGTCTTTTTGTCCAGTCATGTGTCGAGAGCATCCGTTATCTAGATACCAGATACCCTTCGATCCCTGCAAACATAAGGAAGATTAAGTTTTGATTGGTACCTACTTTTCAATGGGTCCAGTAGGGTTAGTAGAGATGGAAGGTTCAACAATCTTCACGGCAGTTGAAGATTCAACTTCAGTGGTAACCTTCACTTTGGTTAATTATTTAACCTTAATGGTATTTTTCACCTTGGTAGTTTTCTCAGCTTTGGTAACCTTCTCAGCCTTGGGGGTATTCATCTTCACTTTACCTATCTTATCAGCTATTGTGGCAATAGGACATTTACTGGCAATATGGTCAGTTAGTCCACAATGATATCATTTTCTATATTTAATGGTGGCTTTAGGACCATGAGCAGTAAGATTAGAAAACTTGAGATGAGTAGGGCCAGCTCTAAGAATACCTTTAGCATATGATCTGGGAGGAACTTTCAGTTCTTCAGATTTCCTAGGCTTAAGATCAATTTTCAGCTTTGGAGTTGATTTCTGAGAGAAATCGGTGATTTTAGTTCCAGGGCTGGAAGATTGACTTACTAAAGGTTTGGTAAGAACTTTCAGTTTTGCTTTCTTGGTAGCCTTCTGAAGATGATGAGAAACAAGTTTCCCTTTATCAGCGAGCTTAGAGCCTTTTGATAAGTCCTCAGGAATAGGATTAGAGGAAGAAGAGCACTAAGTAGAAGAGGTGTCAGGGATAGAAGAGACAAACATTCCAAACTTAAGCATGGAACTGTCTTCTTTAGCTTCATCCCGTTTTTCCAAAAACCAAGACCGGTTTTATCACTGGCAGGGATTTGAGCCCTGATGATTTCAGTTATTTTGGTAGAAAAGTTACACCATCCCTCAACAGTTGCCTTTTCTGCTTTTAAAGCAGCGATGGTTTGTTCGCGTTCAATGCTGATAATTTCATTGACAATGACTTGATCTTTTAAACTTTCCTCTAAAAGAGTCAGTTCTCTAATCCTTTCATGACATTTTTCTAGTTGTTCGGTTAAATCAATATTTTTGTTTTCAGCTAGAGTTTTGCCATTCAGTGCATTGTACAGATC
This sequence comes from Arctium minus, assembly GCA_954870635.1. Lineage (NCBI taxonomy): Eukaryota > Viridiplantae > Streptophyta > Magnoliopsida > Asterales > Asteraceae > Arctium > Arctium minus. Next base: position 37,913,069 of record OX941086.1, read on the forward strand.
AATTGTCAACACATCTACAGTGCGATTTCTCTCAGCTTCAGAAAGAGAGGGATTAGTAGAGATAGATACCTGAGAGGAGATGTGACTCATGGAAGTTCCTGTTGATTATTCCACTTCTTCTTTAATCTCAGCCATAAGACAGAGATTAGCATCTTCTTCTTCATCAGAACTAGATTCTTCTGATTCAGCCCAGTCATGCTCTTCAGCGATAAGACCTTTACCTTTTCTTTTAAAACTTTTCAGTTTTTGGTATTTTTCTTTAAGCTTGAGGTATTTGTTATTGCTTGACTTTCTGGAAGTAGATGGTTTGAACACTTTCTTTGATCTGCATTCACTAGCAAAGTGTCCAATCTTTTCACAGTTATAGCATGTAGCAGTAGCCTTATCAACAGGGGTTGATTTTGGCTTTTCAGGGAGAGATAGAGTCTTATTTCTTCTGAAATTGTTCTTTCTTGCAAATCTCTTAAAAGAGTTTGTCAAGAGTGCTAAGGATTCATCAAATTCTGAAATATCAGCATCTGATGATTCCTCAGAGTCAGAATCTAACTCAGTGATAGTGAGAGTAGATCGCTGAGATGGAATGATTTCTGAATAGACTAAAGCAACAGGAGTGTTTTTGGAGTCTTTCGAATCTTTTACAATATTCTTCTTCAAAAGATTTGATTGCTCATAATTGAGCAATATTCCATATAGGGTGCTAAGAGAGAGAGAATTTAAGTCTTTTGTCAGCTTAAGACACATTGAATAAATGTCCCAGCTTTCAGGAAGACATTCCAAGAATTTAGTTAAGACCTCAGAGTTAGAATAGGTCATATCAACAGTCCTTAGATCAATGATTAGACAGTTGAATCTCTGGTGAACATCAGATAAGGATTCATTCTTACCAGCGATAAAACTTTCATATTGTCTTACCAAATTAATCTTTCGGGTTTCTTGGACTTCAGAGGTACCTTCATATTGAACACATATAGTGTCCCACATTTCTTTGGCAGTTTTAAGATGCATGATGGAATGGAATACTTCATCAGGCAGAGCCATAGAGATAATGATTTTTGCCTTAGCATCTAAACCAACTTTCTTTTTATCTTCATCGCTCCATTGTCTTATCTCTTTTATAACATATCTTTCAGGGACAGCAGGAGTGGTGGTGGTAGATGGGTTCATAAGGACCGTTTGCTACATATTCAGGTATAGTGGGATCTACACCTTCTAGAAATAGCATCATTCGATTTTTCCAGAGAGCAAAGTTATCTCTGCTAAATCGAGGAGGTTTTGAGAGAGAACCATTATCATAGTAGTTTGTGTTTGTGTTGAGTGCCATATTAAGAATATCAAGGAAGAGAATAAAGCAAGATCTTGTTTATGAGATTAAACAATCTGCTCTGATACCACTTGTTGGTCCCGAAGGTGCTTAACAAGTTTGTAGAAGGGGGGAGTTGAATACAAACATAGAATTTTAAAGTTTAATAAATTGTTTATTGATAAATCAAATCACAATTTACAAGTTTGTTGCGGAATAAGATTAAGTAAAACCTAATCTAAACAAACTTAAGAATCACTAAGAAGGTTGCACTAGAAATAGAGAATAGGGGATTGGGAGAATATAGAAAACAAGGGTTTCTATATATTTAGAAAGATGAAGGCAACACACAGATGGAGTGCTTTCTATTTATACCCTATGCATTAAATGCATGGCAGAGTACTTTACATGTGTCCTTCATTGGTTGGTTGCATGAGTCTGACTTTAGAAGACATGATTGTGGTCGTATGATGAACAATATAGTTGACAGAGTTGTTGTACGAATTGCTGCAGAGGTATGTCTTTTTTGACAATCGTACTATGTGTGCAAGGATAAGACAAAAGAGACTTGAGGCATAAGCTAAGTGATCATCAATCACTGAATATCTCTTCCTTCATAGATATAAAGAAGTTCAGCTATCGCTGAAGCTTTTCCTCAGGTTTCATCACGTGTGTAGACTTGTCTTGACTTCATTGATATCCGCATCAGGTCATGAGTAGACTTGTCTTTGTTCAGCAGCTTTGTCTTCGATTCAGCAGTGAACATCTTTTGTCGCGAAACTTGTCTTCAGGGATTACGTCTAACTGTTTACATTAGAAATCATCAGCAATACTGAACATACTCGTTATTAGATCGTTGATGGTGAAACACAATACATATGAATGTTTACAAGAGAGATCATCAGCAATAACTGAACAGACTCAGTATGATCGCTGATGATGAAACACTAATACATAATGTTAAACGTAATTTTCACTAAGTATAGAAAGGATCATTATCAAATCACTGAGAGAATATGGATCAACAATTGGGGTGGACGATAGTTGACATTCACCGACAGTCCGTCACACAGCAACACTCAGTCACTCACGGGAACCACCAATCACGGCACACAACAACAAGGGCTTGGTCAGTTTGTCCCTCTCCTCCTTCTTCACTCTTCACTCAAAGTCATTTTTGGTATCTAGATTATATGCTTTTCGTTGTACAAGGTTCATCCATTTCACCATGTTCCTTCATTTTTCTTTTCAAAATTGGAAATCCTTCTCATTTTTTGAAAATGGAGTTATAATACACATATTTGTTTACATTATTTTAAGTCTTATAATACACAACTTGTTTTTATCCTTTGGTTTTTCATTTTGTATTGGTGTTGCAGCTTTATGGTAAATTTGATAGCTTGGGTTGACGAGTTTGTCCTTTTGGGGAGTTTCGACTTTCAAGTCGATAATCTACTTTAATTGTCTATCATGAATCATGATGTTATGGATTATTTCTAAACTTTTGTTATCTTTTACATTGCAATTTTAGACATTTTATTTGTGATGTTTGTTGGATTATATGTATTTGGACGAATGAACTATTTTAGCCATTTTTTGTAATGATTTATTCCGAAGTAGCTACTCATTTAATTTATGTTTGAGAAACTTATGTTTTTTTTTTGTTTCGGTTTGGGTTTGGTTCTAGTTCGGTTAGGATGCGGGGACCTCATGGGGATCCCCGATAAGATCTCCAACGAGGATCGGTACGGTTACAAGGAGGGTGATGCTTATTGGTTTCGGGGACAGGGACCCTAAAAACCGGTCCGTTGTCGTTCCTAGATGGAGTCGACAAATTCATTGTGGCCAACGAGCTTAACGGTTGAAAAAAAAGGGGTGGAGTGGGTATATGTAATATAATAATATTTTTGTTTAATTTTTTAATATAAAATTAAATAAATGAGAAAAAAATAACAAAATCTTTGTAGTTAACGGACCTTGTTAACACCATTACCCACATGGACCAAAAGCAAAACAAAGTGACAATCACAATAATTAAAAGTGTAATTAGTTTAAAATATGGACTAGACTTGATAGTGATTTACGAACAAGCACAGGGATCAAAAGTGTAATTTACTTTTAAAATAATAAATAATAAAATAAAAACTCATTCCATCATCTTCACTTCTAGAGACAGGATCAAGTTAAAGATGTTGGAAATTCTGATACGAAACAATTAAGGAAATGCAAAAAAAACAGAGAGAAAGAAATTTGACATGGTAGCATCTTATACTTAAGTTTGATCGAGTGCGACGATAATTCTGAATTTCCTAGATTTTAGCGTTGTGATCGACTTGGGATTCCACCTATGGATTAGTATAATTACCCCTTTGGGTTCTCACCAAGTAGAACAAAATTAAGAGCTTAGAAACCGTAGTTTGAGTTTGAGAACATTGAGAGAGATTAAACAAAATGTTGGTGTTCCAATTTGTCATTTCATTTAGGTGTTTGGGGGTTCTTCTATCGATAAAAGTTCATCCTCATTCTTGTGGACGTACATCATCATATCGGTGGTTAAACCACATATATCTTCTCTATTTTATGTCTTTGTCGCTTTTTTTGTGATTGATTGTTTCAATATTCGTTGTGTTTAAACATGTTTTCAATCCTACTTTATTTTATGCGTTGATCGTTGGTCAGTATTACATATTTAATTATTGTTGAATAAAGTTTAATATTTTATTTATTTTCAGGACCTTTGTGGTGCTCAAACATCACAACTCTCTTCACTCATTTCAAGTAAGCATCATCCAACAAGAAGGGTTTGAAATGCTTATGATCATAAAACAAGTGGTGGCACATAATCTATATATTATGATTGAGATGAAATCTAGGGATAAATGTATAGCACATTTTTCAACAATTTCAATGAGAGTTGATATACAACATAATATGGTCACAGATAATGAATTTGGGACAGCTCTTACAACAATTAATGCCTCTTTCTCATCTTCTTTTTTCACTTCACATAATTTCTTTCCCCTCAAGGCTTGGATGATAAAACCTCTTCATACATATCAGCTATTGCCTTTGCAAAGTATGCCTTTGCTTGTGGCCTCTTAACCTGCAACCCAACAATGGAAATTATGTTCAACTTCACTTTAGAAAATGGGTACACGCCCCCCTCTAGAGCGCCTACACTACTACACTGGTCCCACGGCCATCATAGGAAGATAAATCAATGCGAGTCAGCTGTAAATAGTGATGCCCACCATCCTACCACTAAGGCAACATGTAGGGACTGTTCATGATCACTTGTCAAACGTAGAGATGCACAAGGGTCTGGGCCTTCAGAGCCCGCTTTTCATTAAGCAAAAAAGGACCGCGTTTTTCGGGCAAAGGCTAGGCTGGGTTTTGGCCCGATTGGGGTTTTATAGACCGGACTTTAAACAAGCCTTGGAAAAAGTTGGCTTGATGGAGCTTTAAGGTCGGGCCTAGGCTTGGGCTTACTGGGCCCAGGCTTTTTGAGTCAGGCTTTGGGCTTGGGCTTTTCTGCGCATATTTTTTCATTCTCTTCGTTGTAAATTATTGATGTTGGTGTACAAGGTCACCCTCTGTTATCGTTACTCTGAGAGTATATTTTAAACATTTGACTGATAGTCAAACACATGTGAAACAACGTGAAGTGAACTCCATAATTTAAAGGAGGAAGATACTTTTTTTTATCAAGTTGGGACTTACCTTAAATGTTGGAGTGAGCAAACCATTCTCCATGGTGAATGGTTCAGCTACCAAAGTGATGGATCGTGTAAACTCGAAACCTCTAAGCTGCATGACAATAGCATTGTTTATGAAATCGAGCATTGATGATAAATTATTCATAAACAAAAAATAACCTATAAAAACACCATCGATCTACTAATACGCACACACGGACTTCAAGCACCCATGCAAAAGGGGGGGGGGGGGGCTTAACTATGAGATAGAGAAATTCATTGCCCCTCTATTATTAATGGTAAAATTGTCAATTAGTTCACTAAAAGTGTAATAATTACACATTTCAAAAACTAGAAGCTTTTTTCATTGACTTGATAATTTGCCTAGTGAGAAAGCCAGGAAAAGACCCAACAGGCATACAAACTCACTCTCAAGGGGCAGCAGAGGAAGGCAAGACTTATTAGGGTACATTTAATTTGGGACAGATGGAGTATGAAAATTGCATGGGCTTCTTTTAGGATCTCAAAAGTCGATGAAAAGACATTGCCGATAAAGGCTCGAAGCTTTTGGAATCTTTAAGCTCGTAAACTTTGTGATATTATGAATATTGAGTTATTTGCTATCATATTTCATGTAGCAAAAAAGAGAGAAATTCTAAACTAGAATCAGATTCCTCAATCTCTTCAAATAACAACTGCTAGAACCTAAAAGAAATTTTCAAACTTTGGTGATAAGAAAATTAACAATCCCAGAAAAAATTGCTTGCAGGTGTTAGAATTACACAAGGGTTTATTACTGAATGCATCAAATCTGATTGTGCTTTGTGATTTTCTTTTTAAGAATAAACCAAGAAATACGAAAGAAAAGCAAGTCAGCCAGAGAGCTCGTTACCTGAGCTTCCTTTCCAATGGCATCCATGTCAGCCAGGACAGCCGTCCTTGCCCTTGGGTCATTACACAATTGTTCAAAACTTTCAAACTACATCACAAGTTATAGAATAATAGTCAATTCAAATTCTACAGATATCAAAATTGACGACGAATTCGCTATTAGTTTAAGTTACAGATAAATAATATATACTTTCGTTTTTAGTTTAAGTTGAATCACAATCAGCTAGAGACCTCTATGGAGTCTTTTGTCTTCTATTGGATAAGTACTACATTTAATTCTGTATCAGATTTATTTCTCTCAAAATTCATGTCTTATTGACATTTATCATATTATTGTGTACATATTTATATTTACATGTATGTAACCATCTGATGTCACATATACATATTATGCATCACTATTCAAATATATGATCATTTCATGAAATGAAATCTAACAGTAACCGAATATGTATCCGATTAATGGCAGGCAAACAAGACTCAAACGTATTGACCATGCACTTTTAATAAAATTTGGAATAGCTTAAATATACTAAGGTTAGCAAGCCTACTTGTAATTAAATTGGAACTTCCGATAAGGGAAAATAACATTTTGTTAGAAAGATGAATATTAATAAATAGAAGAAAAAAGAGAATAGTCGCCTTGCACTTTAGACTTGTTTTACAAACACAACGTACAGCAGAAATCTAGTCTTGTGTGCCTACTCTCTATCATGGGTCATTGTGTTAAATGATCTTAATTACAAACATAACCTTTTAGGAAAAAAAACTAACTCAATAACTTTTAAATGACATGCCTCTGGTGTTAAACAGCCTACCTTATAAAATCTTGAAAAAAAACACTAGAAGATGTAAAAACGACCTCCATTGAAGGTCTTTTAATAAAATAGGCTGAACTTTATATTTATATTGCAAGTGGTGGGAAAATGGTTAACGAAACAAGTGTGTCACCTTTATTCCTTCCTTAGCAGCCCATGCTTTGAGCATTTCAGGGTCCACAGAGACAATAGCAACTAAACAAGAGTTGAAGCTGTCACCTATTTGCAACAAAAAAAGGAAGCATTGTTAACAAAAAGAGGTCCAAATTGAGAAATCAGGGGTCGTTGGTTGGTTTCTTACCATAAACAAAGCACTGTGCCACAAATTTGGACTTGGCATATACATTCTCGATTTTCTCAGGAGCTATGTACTCTCCTTGCGCCAATTTAAATATGTTCTTTTTCCTGACACACGCAAAAGATACTTTTAATAGCCTGTAGCAACCCAAAAGGTCACTTAAAAATACTAAAACATATCAAAATAACACTAACGAAAGATGATCATAACTTTTCAAATGTAAATATAAACTCATTTTCACAGCATAGTGCATCCAATGGTAATTTCCATCACTTTTTTTTATATCACAAGAAACCAGGGTGTTGCTCCCAGTGTGATTCCCCTCAGGGCCACTGGTTTGTCTGGCTGATAATTTCAGGGTTCTATGGCCCGGACACACGGTTATCCCAAAAAAAAAAATAGAAAAAAGAAACCAGGTCGATGATAAATTGCTTAAATCTAATCTTACCTATCAATTATCTTTAAACGGCCACCAGGTGACCACAACCCTATGTCTCCAGTATGAAGCCATCCTTCTTCATCGAGTACTTCTCTCCTGACCAAATTAGTTAGATGTAAATTAAATAAACAACTCAAAACTCAGGCTAATACGCTTGCGTATATATAAACAGGGAAGAGGCTTATACGTTTGCACTTCATCTTTGTAGTAGCCTTGGAACACAATTGGTCCCCTCACGCAAATCTCACCACGAGGGTATGGTTGATCATCGGATGTATAGTTCATTTCAGGAACATCCACAAGCTTTACTTCTGAAACAAGTATAATACATGAATATAGGCCTATCATTTCGTAACTGTCGAGTTTTGTCTATCGCACGTGCTAACGTAAAAGAAGATAACACATCTTTCAGATAAGTATGATAACAACAAAACTAGATAGATGAACAGATTTTAGCTATAGGCATATCATTTTATCTGAGAAACTAGATAGATGTATGCACGGTAACTAGATATCAATCTTGGAACAGAAGCATTATGAACTTCTATCCAAGTAATAGATTTTATTTCTTAATTGTGAAAAGTAGAGATAGAGTTCAATCATTAGTAACTAATGAATGTATGTCGTATAATTGTATTGGTCAATGTGGGAAACATGTGCATCTATAATTTCGTATGATTTAACACTTTGTACTCGATTAGGTGAGACAGAAGTAACCTGCGCTACCGTCACATAATTCAAAGAAGAGCAAAGTACATTTCTAGTGTAATATATCAAAAACTGACCACAAGCAGGATTAGGAGCGCCTACGTGACCCGATTGGATATCTTTCTCATGCATAAAAGTTATAACACAAGAACTCTCAGTCATTCCATAACCTTCGATTACTGGACAACCAAAGCACCTGAAACATTGTTAATTAGCCATAAAAAAAACCAGCTAATATTAGATAATGATACTAACGACAACCATCATTAACTTTTGTAAAAAGAACTTACACTCTAAGAAAATCCATGACATCAGGAGACAATGGTGAGGCACCAGAAAACATAAAACGAACCCGTCCACCAAGCTTGTCTTTAATTTTGTTAAATACTAATCGGTCCCACATAGGAGAAGCATTCTTACCTGAAAGACAATTTTAAACATCAACGACTAAAACATTGCAATACATACAAATATCGCTATTGTAGCTCATTTTAATCAGTTACAATATTTGTTGGTTTATGAATTTGATGATTTCATAAATAAAATTATTCTTGGAACTTGCATGAATCTGACATTTAAAGTCCATTTGGTATTAATGAAATTATTCTAAGTTCATCTTGAACGCTAGAAGATTAGATGGCTGAAAAGAATTAAAAACCCATACAAAAATTCAAAATGCCAATCTCTTTTAAGAATAATGCTTTCTTCAATAGAGTGATTCTGCAAAAAGGGTATGACGTCACCCCCTGGAGCGCCCTCACTGTACCGGTCTCATGGCAGGAGGTAAATCGTGTGTCCGAGGGGCAGATGGGTGGTGCATGGATTCGACGCCCAAACCTCCCACTTATTCTACAAGGATGCTCACCTCCTTACCTGCTAGGCTAAAGCCACTGGGACTTCAATAGAGTGATTGCTAACATTGAAAATCCATTGTGCATTTTCAAAAAATGAAGGTACATTGAAGAGTAGAAAGAGGGACCTCTATGCATTTATTATAGAAGGAGCTGTTACTTGAGCATGTCATTTATTATTATTAGCACATGTTCATTTTTCCCCTTACTTTTCCTTTTTTAGTATGTTGTTACTACTATAAATAGTAGTCAAATCTCAGTATTTTCTTTTCAAACTATCTTCACTAATCAATACTTCTTAGATCTAGATTTCTCTCTTTGTGATTAGGTACCAGAGTCGATATCCAATGAGAACGACTAGATCCAAATTTTTAATGCCAAAACTGCTAACTAGAAGCTTCATTCATCGTGGCTCTCGTCTTGCCAATTTATTCCTTGATTGGTTCCATGTAGCACTAGATCTTTCTTCATGTCTGATGAAGGAGATTCAAGTATTAATCAGCAAACTGAAGAAAATTCTCTGGTTCCGATAATGCTTCTCAGCCTCTTATCAAAACCCTCACAAATAAGAAAATCGCTGCGAAATTAGATGACAATTACTTCCTTTAGTGGAAGCAACAAGTGTCGATAACAGTCAAGATTCCAGGTAAGATCCTTGAGAAGGATGGTGATATTGTTACAAGCCAACTAACTACATGCTGTATGAACAGAGAGATGCAGAACTATATGGCTGGCTCATAGCTTCTGTTAATGTAATTTACTCCCTGTTAGAGTTCCACATCGGCTAGACTAGAACCACTTCTCAGCTATATACGTTGGAACCTCCCTTCTCTCCTCAAGGGCTCTTTTGGAGAGTAACTTATTGGGGTTCCACATATTCTCACATTCCCTAATCTAGTTATGAATCATCTCATTTTTGGAGCACTATATGTCACTTGTTTGTCGTTCACCCTGCTTTAAGGGTTACATGGTTGCAAGCTCAGCTGAGTGGTTTACTCAAGTGAGATTTGTCCATGAATGCCCCGCCTTTGAAAAGTATCTGTGATACTTAGCTCTCTGTGGTAAGGAAATATCAGATTCTGCTCAAACCAATTACATCTTTAATGGACTTTCTCCTAAATTTGAGTTGACTATGGCATGCATAACTGGATCTGTTACTACAGATGCCAATATGTCATATCTCAGCTTTTCACTGTGAAGCTTGGCAACTTAAGTTTAAGGAGAATCACAATATGCATGCTAATGTGACTGACTTTCAGTTATCCGGTTCCTATTCAGCTCTATATCACCAATTTTTTATAGTAATGTTCGAGGAAGAGGTATGCCTTCTGGTCCTGGTCCCGGTCCTTCAAAAGCATATTTGGAAATGCTACAAGACCTCAATGCTAGACTTGTGCTGTTCTCATCATATTGCTCCAACAGTGTCTCTCCCTACCAGATCTTTAATACAAGTCTAGATTACTCTTTTCGATTGCCATGGTGCTCTACTTCAGCACCACCAATGACCTCCACTTCACCTATGTGTTCCTCTTAAAAAAACTATTCCCAGCTCCAACTTTCTTCCAAACACTTTGCTAACCCTGCCTCACCTAGTTATTTTGATTACCCACCATACTTCCTATACTGGGATCTTCAAACCCGAAGTTTTGCTAGCTGATTTCATCAAGCTCTCAACAATTCCCATTCAAGACTTGGAGTATGATGCTCTCCGCATATGGAGTTTTGGTGCCGCTGTCCCGTATTGAACACTGATTACTGGGATTAAAGTTCATTGAACCGTTTAGCTTGTAACAGTGACTGCCTATGCTGGTTCTGATTGGGGAGGTGAAACTGTAACAAGTGGCTATGTTGTATTTCTTGGAGGAAATCCTGTCCTTCAGATGTTAAGAAAAGATTGACACATCTAAATCAAAGCTGAGTACTGCAGTGTAGTAGACACTGTTTGTGATGTCCTCTTTGCTTGCTGATCTTCATGTTCAAATTGCTGGAATTTCAACTATATTCTGGTCGTGTCGCTGTGGAAGCAAATTTTATGCATCATGCTTGACTATCCATGATGAGATGGACATCCACTTTGCTCGAGAGACTTCTTACTGGTGAACTATTTTCAGACATATAATCAAGTTGCAGATACACTCATAAGCCATTGTCACATGACTCTTCTAATGCTCGTACTATATGATCCTAAAATGATTTGGCAGTACACATATCATCGTGATGGCATAAAGTCAATACAGCATGTAACTTTCAATAGTCTGCCAATCAGAAATGATTGGTGAGTGGAGAAACTTAATCAAGAAACTATATTCAGATCTCCATTATATCCAATAGAAGCATGACTAGTTTCATCCTTCCCTTAACCATCCGTAGATACCAAAGTAACAACCACCACAAAATACAAACACAACGTGAGCTGAACTGGTAAGCTAAAGGATGTTCCTAGGCCAAACAATCAAACATCAAATGGTGCTCTCACTTGCTTTACTTGAGACAGACCGGTTAAATAAAGGCCAACACCCCAAAATATAGACAACATAAAGGATAATGCCAAACATAATAAATAGATTTTCTATATCTAACATAAAATTTCTCATTACTCAGTGGTTTTAGTAGACTTACAAGATCCTCGAAAAAGCATCTATCAATTGTACTGTCACGTGATTTATACACATATGATATCTAGAGTTTGGAAAGCTAAAAAGGCGCCCTTATTCTAGAAAAAGGCATATGTTACCTTTAAGTAATGCTTGCTTCTTTGCATTATATGCAGCGTTAAATACCCTTTCCCTCAAACCACCAGTTGACTTAACTGCGTTTATAATGCTGCAATAACCACACACCTGATTGAGCATTCAATAAGCCATACTAAATGCAGAATGAAGAACAATAAAGCACCCTGTGGATCATACCCATCATATACTCTGTTATATAATCGAGGAACACTGCAGAACACAGTAGGTCTTAACTCAGCCATGTCATCCAATAGTTTCAAGTTGTCCTACATGAAAGAAAATAGTGCAAGGCTAAGAGGACATCCGTTAAGCAAGAAATTCGTACATCAATAAAGTCCAGATTTTGACATTAGTACATTACATTTTAATATCATTCCAGATGAACATCAAATATTCAAAATGATTTCAAAAAGGACATAATTTATCATCGATGGCTGAACTATGTTCAAAGCAAGAAATTCAAACCAAAATTCATCTCACATCATATTTTCACGACGTCGCATTATCATCCTAAGACAAGTTTCAAAACATAAACAATGATTGTCATATAAAATACTCTGAATTACCCTTAACAGAACATAGTTTTGATGGCATTGGTAGCTGAACATGGTGACCTTTATTTAGCACGCATGCATGGTGAATTTAGACGACATGTTTGTTTAACCATTATCTTTTTACCTTTTTCAGGTCATATTTCCTCCCCCGTGAACATTGGTAAATTTAGATAATAACATACAGGCGTAATAAAAAGTATGCAAGTTATAATATCGAGCTCCAGCAATTCAAGAACTTGTTGCACTAATTAAAAAAGAGGCAAATACGTACTAAAGGATCAAGCACTGTTATGTGGTATTTTGTCATAATGTGATTAAGCACAATAAATACATCAGTATCATGAACATAATATGGAAAGAACATAAATTTGAGTTCCATACTCCCTGATAAAATCCAGCTGAGCCGCCATAGTACGCCAACAGGATCAGGTTGGACCGTTCATATATGTGGGCCAAAGGAAGATAAGATATATAACTGTGGAGTAAGAATGAACAGTATGAGTTCATAAATGAATTCAATAGAACAAAATGGTGCAGAAACACTTGTCATCATGAGCAAAAATATGAGACCACTAATACTTACACGTCCGATGGATAGAATTTGATCCCAATAGTTGCGCCAGCAGTATTTGCAATCATGTTTCCATGGGAAAGTACAGCCCCCTTACCATGTAAGAAAACGAAAAAAGACCCATTTACAGTAAGAAAAGAAGAAGTGCTACTTCAGCAGACTTCAAAAAAATAGCATAAAAGAATAAGAAATAGAAACCTTTGGTGTCCCAGTTGTACCACTTGTATAGCATATTGTAGCAACATCCTCTGGTTTTGGTGGACGAAAAGGGTGACGGTCGTTACTTCCCTGAAAAAGCACCAATCCGTTTGACGGATACATCATTATATGTTAGGATAATTAGTGTTATTATTGTTAGAATAAGCATCTATCTTTTTCTTAAGATAATTATTCTTAGTTTTACTATAAATATGCGATGCCAAGATAATTGATTTTGATTAAATCGAGCTTTTAAAAGAACTGGGAGCCTTCTCTTTGATTATCCGAGCAATCATCTTAGGCTAGATTCTTTGGTTCATCTCTATGAGAAGTGAGATATTGAGATGCTTAAGAGATCCTAGGCATTCTAGGTGTGAAGCTTAGAATCCCTATTTGTACTTTAGCCTTTTTCTGATAACCCCTCTTTTGATGTAGTTTTGCCTACTTCAATATGCAGCAGATATCCATTGATGACAAGATAGTTTTAAAAAAGAATTTCACAAACTAAGATGAGAAAACTAACATATAGAAGGATATACTACATTTAGGTTAGTCGGCAGAAGCAGTAAATACCTAAAACAAAGATATGAAGTTAGTGGGCAAATGGGTAATTTAGTTAAATGATGTTTCCATTAGGAATATGAGCTTTTTAAATTATAATTAATAACTCAATAACTTGCAAATGATCTGTTTCTGGTGTTAAACAGCCTCCCCCATAAAATCTCAAAAAAAACACTAGAATGTTAGTTTGTAAAAAGGACTTCTATTAACAAAAGAGCCCGTGGGGAATTCAACTTTCATAAGATTCTAACTTCACCACAGCAAAGTACTATTCAATAAAAGTTGTTGAAGTTACCTGAGCAATTAGTTTTGAGAATGATACAACCTTAACCCCTGTTGCTGATGGAAGAGATGGCATTAGTTCATCCAAGCCTCCAACCACCTACGTTCAGTACCAATAGATATTGAAGTTTTAAGAATCATTTTACTAACAAAGCTTTTTAGTTCAATTGATAAGAAAGGAGAGGAATCATTAACCATCATACCACTATCAAACGCACAGAAGGAATCTCGGACAAGAAGCTCATCAACTGAAAAATCAAAGTATTGGGCACATGTGAACCTTCAATATGAACTAAAAAGAAAAAGATTTCCCATGAATGTGCATGTAAAAGTATTTAGCAGATCGTAACACTTCATTTACAAACCTAATAACTAGAGAGAAAATTATATATATATATATATATATAAATCATTTCTAATTCAATAGTTGTACTTGTGGTTTTTGAATCGATAAATTTGGTTTCCATAAAATAAGATCCACATCTGAGATAAAAATAAGATCTATCACACTCAAGCCACTAACAAATAAAGAGTTTAACTTACTACATGCAACGTCTCTGGTACACAAAATATGGCTTGTGCAGATGAGTGATTCACAATATACTTGACAGCATCCGGGCCTGCAGGATTAGGCACAAACTGCAGTTTAACACACCTGCAACATACAGAAAGACAGACCAAAACCCCTTGACAAAATAATGAGCGACAAACCAAGGGTATCATATAAAGGGACGGATATGTATGAATATGCAGAGCAAGCATGATCAACAATTATCCACTCCGGTCTGTTGATAAAATATAGCCCAATGGAGGATCCCTGTTGCAACATTAACCAATTAAACTTATAAGATACAATAGAAAAAGGTGTAGACCAACTAGACATAATCAAACCAACCCAAACCAGCCCGGTATAGTCCACCGTGAGGTGGGGTCCGCCAGGGGGGAAGATGTACGTAGACATGACCTCTACCTTAAGGAGTAGAGGGTCATTTCCATGATTAACCCCGCCTAGTGAAAATCATGTTAGAGGGAGAAAAAAAGATATGTTAAAATTTGAAAAGCCAGAAAAAGAATAAACTAGAAAGAGAGAGAGACAGATATGCTAAACCAATTAGGACATGGTCAAGGAAATATCAAAAAACACATAATTTGAATAGAGAAATTACTATAGAAGTAACATGCCTTTGGAATTCCATGGGCCACTAATCCAGAACCAATAGCTGACCGAGCCGTAGCTGCTTCCCCGTAAGTCGTCCACTTGTATCTGTAAATGAAGGCAGAGAGATTAGAAAGTAGTCAGACGTAGCCTCAGAGATAAGACAACTACTTGACATACTCTCCAACAGTTCCATCTGCACGAATCCGCGTACCCAAATACTTGTAATCTCGGAAGGTTTCTGATGCATACCTATATTAAAATTTTAGTGGAAGCAAATTAGTGACACTTTTCCGAATACTTGCATACTACATATATTCTAGCATGGTAGCAGAGCCAGGGTCTAGCACCACCTACGAACTCGAAACACTCTTTCACCTTCATTTGAGGGGGCATGTTGAAGTCCCACATCGGCTAGACACAGATCATTAAACTTGAATATATGTAGGAACCCCATTTCTCTATAAGGCTCTTTTAGAGAGTAATCTAATGGAGTTCCACATATCTCACACAAACAATATCTGTGAAGAAAGTGCAGAATTAAAGTGAACTTAGCCAAGTAGATAGCATAACCAGATGCTCACACAAAATTATCATGCAAGGTACCAATGTCGGGATGATCAGGAAATCTACTGAGAAGCTTCAAAGGGGAGGTAGCAGATCTGTCACCACCAAAAGATAGATGTGTCATGGTGTAGTCAGGTAATGTAATCTTCAACAATGAACTAGCTAGTAAACCAAACCAGACCAAATGAACCCAGTGAATCCCACACGAAGTGGGGTCTTGGGAGGGTAAGATATACACGACCTTTCCTCTAACCCAAGGGGTAAAAAGGCTGTTTCGGTGAAGAACCTGGCTTGCAAAAAAGCTTTTTTGATAAAAGTAGAACTAACAGAAATCAAGAAAAGAAGTTTTGAAGAGTTGAAAAAAGGTTGAACAAAAACAAGAAATGGAGCAACTAGTGCTACTACTACCTACCTGTAAACATTCCACTTTCCTGTTTGCAACTTCTCTGGAAGGACAACACTGTACCCTTGTTCTGACAAAGCATAAGTATATGACAATTCAAACAAACATGAAGATCAGTTGTTTGCCTTTGTAGATTACACTTGAAAGGCCACTAAGTATCATATATTTTCTCTTAAAACAAGTAGGGTGTACACAACTGTCTCTTGAATAGATAACCGAACAAAATCAAATCAAATCCTCACTTTCTTGAGATATCCTGTAAACCCCATTTGTAAAAGGTATCAAACTGTCATGTCTTGCTTGACAATCTTTTCCAATTAAACTGATTCTTTTCTGATTCTATCAAAAGTGAAGTGCATTGGAATCTTCGACTTGATGTGCCATAGAAACTTCTCAGACCCACAACTCAGAAGCAAATTTCATTACCCAACAAAAAACTTTTAGCCAATTCTGAAATATGTCAGGTTCTTAGAGCATCTCCAACAGCTTTCCTATAATTTTTCTAGAATAGAGAATCAAAAGCGAAAATCTCTAAAAAGATAGCAAAGCTGTTGGACAGGTTTAGAGAACAAAAACCAAATTTTTTCTATTTTAGCAAAGTTGTTGGAGATGCTCTTATATTAGGCAGCCAACAAGCTATATTCAAAATAAGCAGATTCTACTAAAAACACAAATTAGACAAATAATGAATCATTGAGATATAAGATTTTAATGGTACTAGTCTCTACAGAAATGAATAGGCTCGAATTCCTACGATCTACAGTCAAAAGAACCCATCCTAAGTCCTAACAAAGATTGCATTTATTAAATCTATAATCCACAAAGGGCATCTCATCAGAAACCCCAAAAACCACCCACTTTAACTTAAATCACAATAACACCCATACGAATATATGCATGTGTGTTTGTAATTGTAAAGAGAGCAAAGTATACCAGCGAAAAACTCCCCCGCTGTCTGGTTGAGTTGCACAACTGGCATTGACCGAGGATCGCCGGCGGCAGAGTTAACATGGTTTTGAATTGTTTGAAGCCGGCGGCTGGCTTTAGACTCCATTCAGTTTTCTCCGGTTGGCAGGCAGATCAATTTTTTTAAGACAATGTATACCAAATATATTATATATATACTATATATATATATATATAGTAGTATTGGTATTGGTATTGGTATTGGTATTGAATTGAGAGGGGGAGAAATATTCGTAAATTTGGATATGTGGAATGAATTATTGGACAATAGATGATGCTGGTGTGCGTAATTAAGTTCAAATTTGTGCACTTTTTGTTCTTCGTTTCGTAACGTGTGTTTATAATTAATTATTAATGTTCAATAAATGTGTGCCGGCGTCATGTTTCAACAAGTATGCTACTTGTAACTAATACAATTTTGTATGCATGTGACCATGTTTGGCAAAACTAATGATTTCAACAATTAATTATCCATTAATAAGTTGGTTGTTTTAAAATTTAATGGATTCAGATGGATCTTATCTGATTTATCACTTTTTAGATGTTAGAGCATTTCTTACCAATTTTTTAAAACGGAGAAAATAGAGATTTTTTCAACAATTAATTATCCATTAATAAGTTGATTGTTCATATACGATTATTTGTGTTAATATGACAAAGGTGTAAAATAAAAAAACAATGGATATAAAGTAAATTAAATAACTAATTGTAAGAGCGTTAAATATAACATTGAATTTTGAAAATAAAATATAGATATAGATAGTATATATATATATATAATATTACACATTTATGTTACTCATAAAAATATTCAATAATTAGTTTATATTAAAATTATTGACGAAAATATTATAATAATATGATTTATAATAATAATGAAACGTATTTTAAATATATTTTAATTGATCTACGATTATTTATTTTTAATATGCTAACGCTGAAAAAAAAATAAAACGTATGGATAAAAAACAAATTAATTCATAGATATTCATGATATTTAATAGTACGGTTAAATTAAAAAAATATTCAATATTGGGCTCGTTTTGAAGATATTGACGAGACGATTATAATGATATAATTTGTAAAAAAAATAAACGTATTTTTTCATTGCATTTTTGTTCATATACGATTATTTGTGTTAACATGATAAGAGTGTAAAATGAAAAAAAAAAAAACAAGGGATATAAAGTAAATTAAATAATTAATTATAAGAGTGGTAAATGTAATTAATATTGGAGAAATACATGGTTTTCCAAAAACCGTTTTTCAAAAACCGTCTAACTATAATAGAATTTTAATATAATAGTATAAATTAGACAAATATAACCACAAATACATGAACAATTATATTTATTTAAAATGTATAATTAAAGACAATAATATATTTATAAAATTAGTTAAGGAGGGCAAATATAATTAAAATGAAAGGACGGAGAACTTTTGAATAAAAGAATATACTATAAGACCTTTATATATATTTTTTTGAAAGGATATAAGACCTTTTATCTTGTCTATTTGTTTATTATGTTTGTTTGATATGGAGCGAAAAATTATTTTACTATGTGATCCGATAATAATTGAGTTTGGTGACAATCCAAAGAATATTTGTGAAGTCTTTTTGATGTTTTTTTTTTAAATCAAATGACTATTTAAAATATGATAATTGAGACCTTATTTGGTGTTTCAAAATATCCTCTTAATAACCACTTATCATTTATTTGGTAAGAGGTTTATCAATTTAAACTGTTAGGTTTTTTTCTTTTCAAAGTCTCTTATCAATTACCTTCCTTTTATTTTATAAGTGATAAACTAACCCCTTGTTTACCTCTCATCCAGATATATATCCCCTTTACTCGATTATCATCCTTAAATTATCCCTAAACGTTGGAGATCCTTAGACCACCACCCTTTGCCAGATATCCCCTTCTTCTGCTTAGAGATCCCACAAATGTACACCTTCTCCTTCACTCCAATTAACACCCTCCCCGTTCTCTATCTCTCTCCTTCATTCAAATTTGTCACCATGAAACCCCCCTTGATGTACACCCCCTCTAATGAATAACCTCTCCTGTTATCTTTTACTCCCATGAATAACGTCTAGTGTAACTCAAATATGCATCATGTCCCACTCGCAAAACAAAGATCCATGGAGATCCTAACCCATAGGCACTGTGTTCGTTCATGACCCCCCCCCCCACCCCTTATTTGTTCTTCATCCGCACAGTTGCATCTATTATTTTCGTTCTTTTTTCTTGATTATAATGGCCACCGACCCATTGTTAGGATTCAAGAACAAAAAACAGAAGCACTAGATCTGGTTTCATTTGCTCGTGATTTTGAGGGCTGATGTGAGTTATTGATTTACGTTTTCGATTTATAGTTTGATTTAAGGGTTAATTTAGGTTTTTGTTTTTGGTTTTGATTTAGGTATGTATCACAAACATTTGAAATGAAATTGTTGTTGATTTAGGATTAAGTTGATTTTAGTTGTTATGAAATTGCTTTATTAAAGATTCAGACATTTATCAGTTTACAAAAAACAAATAGTTTTATTGATTCTGCTTTCAAACTTCAACACCACCTCTTATCAATCATAAGTGAAATAAGACTTAAGACTTCAACACTTCTTAAAAAACAAACAACACATCAGTGGCATGGTTGTAAAAAAAGACTAGACATGCACATACCTTTAATCACCTTTGCATATATTCAGTCGTTTTCACATTTAACTCACTTTCAGTCACATTCACATACATGAACCTGTTAAGGTTTCAGTTATGGTGATACAAGTATATATGTAAAGATGTGACAGTGAGTGAAGATGTGTGAATGTAGGTTGGTAAAGGCAAGAGAAGGAATTATAACTTCACATATCTTCATAAAAATCGACCAGATCGTGCATAGTATCGAAAAACCAAAAGATGAAAATGTTCTTCTATTGTGGGGTTTATGCAACCTTAAGAGTTTAACAAATGATCATGCAAAAAGATGGTATAGCACCAAAGAATGATGCTATAACATTATCTTCAAATTCTAACTATCGGGTCAGATAGTCTCCCAGGAATACATACTAGCACACTGCTATGATATGTCTCATTTATGTTAAAATCATGAATATTGGTACGACATATTATTTTCAACCTAGACCGTATAGGTATAACACTTAGGCAGGTGTTATAGCTCTATATAGCCTTCCCATATCAAACCGATAAACATGTTTGTTGTATCTCTTAAAGCTAATACATTTTCGTACATATAATCAGGTGTCAACTGATCCTTGGTAATCTTCAGTGAAACATTATGACCCGAATTAATCGAGGTTGTTGTGTTTCTATATGGAGTTAGTCTAGAAGGATAGAGGGTCACCGTCCAGCAACATAGGTATATGGCTAAGGCTAGTGGAAAACCAGTCATGTGTGGATGGTGATAAGAAACACAAGAAGCATCAATGAGACCACACCCCACACACACTAAACACTCAATTTGGAATGGGAAATTCTGAGTTTGGTCCAAGTGGGTTAGATAGCCATGATGGATAAATTGTTTATATATTTATCATGCAACACAAAACATAATCTAATATGAAAATGGTGCCTCGTGCTAGTAGCCTTGAAAAGGCATATTGGTGGTCAAATTGTAACACTATATATATATAGTCGGGTTCATACGAGAACTATACCTAAATAAGAAAACGGTCGAATCACATGTGATTTTACACTAAAATCATGTATAAAATCACATGTGATTCACGCAACTCGGAACAGGAAGGAGCAACTAATTTAAAATTTTCAATAATGCCTCAAAGAAAGATAAAGGTATCTTACAACAAGTCTATTCATGAAATACTGTTCTAGATTTAATCATCAACAAATATAAATAAAGCCTTACACATAGACTAATCAAAGGCCGGATGTTACTAAACCCAAATACAAAATGTTATAACCCAAGATAACGGGGGAAGGCTTCACCAAACTACTCACCCTCGAGCATAATCTATTTCTCATCTCTTCACAGTGTCGCTAGTACCACACCCAACCGGGACCTGATGCACATGCCGACAAATAAAAAGTTTAGGCTAACGCCTAGTGAGTTCAAGAGTTTTCAACATGAATAAATATATCGTTAAAAGGAAGAATGCAATTTAAATCATAATCTTTCAAAATGATTTACCTCAAATATGAAAACGACTCGTTTTCCAATAACATGCATCTTTAAGGGCAAACGCCCCGATACAAAATATTCTTTATAAAATGATGCCGCCCAAAACTCACTCAAACGTGAATAGAAAATGGACTCCCAATTATAAAAACGCGGATAAAACTTTGCATCCCGAAACACCCAAAAACACGGGTGGGGCGTAATACTCAATTCGTAAATCATGGAAAGCAATCCATATAAATATAATATGCCATCGGAAACATGGACTAAAATCCAATACTCACGCGACCATAAAATGGGATGAAACCCAAATGTTAAAACATGGACAATTAAATATCCAAGATTCTGCTGGCCGACAACGGAGGAGACCCGTATCCGTTGATAGTGGAGGAACACAAAAGTATGCCACTCATACAACGTTAATCGCATGACACTTCACGACATGAAAGCCCAAGTGTCCCTACGACTCCCTTCAAGCTACACCCAAAGAGACAGCTGACCTTAGCGAATATTACCATGAATACCGCTAAAGGCTCGGCACAGTTGGGGGTTACAACCCTGGCATTGCCCCGACATGGAGGAGGCCCCAAATATAAAATCTCCCCTCTAGCTCATAATAACTCAACCGGACTCAGCCCTCCTAGTGTACACTTGAAAGGTTAAGGTCATAAAACATGGGTCCCGGAGTCCAACCCCATAATACTCAATTGACCATCAAATAAAGACTGACTTACATGCCTATGGATCCACTGCAACATAATATAACATTATATGACTACACATGAATGACCCACGCACTCGAGCATGTAATTATCATAAATATGCAATAAGATGCATTAAGGTGTAAATCGTATTTGGGCTCTACATAGAACCATTAAAATTGGACAAGTATCCACGAGACTCTTTTAAGTCGAAACCGAGCTAAAATACTCAAAACCCATTCGACCAACAAATAAAGGTCCCCCAAATAATAAAACACACCTAAACGACGCAGACACATACTTCAAAGATGTGATTAACCTAAAACTCAACACGGATTGGGACAAACCATTTTTCAAATGGGTTTATACCCTTATGTTTCCAAAATGTCTCATAACACGGAGACATGCATTTTCCAAATGGTTTATGAAATCAAATACACCAAAAAGTGCATATATCATGAATTAGACTTCATTTGTACAAAAATCACCAAAGATGCATAAATCATAAAATAGACTTCATTTGTACAAAAATCACCAAAAATGCAACTTTGGTAGCGACCTGAGGCCACGGGCCAAGTCGCCCGCACACCCCTTTGTTGACCGTTAATGTAAAATCATATGTGATTTTACACATGATTTGGCCGTTTTCTTATTTTCTTATTTAGTTATTATTCTCGTTTGAACCTACTTCTCTCTCTCTCTCTCTCTATATATATATATATATATATATATATATACTTACTCTAATATTGTCGTAAAATGGTCAAAGATATCTGTGGATGTTGATGCTTGATCGATTTGAAAACTTGAAGGTTTCGCGTGATTACTTAGAATATCATCGGGCGAGTATATATTTTTATAGGACATAATAATACTTAGATAAACGTTATTGATAAGTCTCAAACATCGAATTTTTACATAATACATATAGACATTCAAAGATTAAAACACTTAGAAATAAACTATCTTCTTTGTCAACAAAAACAAGTCCAATCCAATGTATACTCCAAACCATCAAATTAGACACTTAATAAGATTCAAATCCGATGAAGAATTCAAAACCTATTACTCATCGGATTTACAACCACGGATTAATGCATTCGGATAAAAGTCTCAATCCAATGAATGCTCTTAAGCAACCATCGGATTGATACTCTCAACGGATTCTCATACTCCTTTGACTTATTCCATGCATTTAATATCCGACACATCTATGTTTCATAAATGTCTATAACTGGTAACTATTTTATAGCTTATACTTCAGAATAAACAAAATAGAATTTTTACTTGTAAAAGTCTTATTACTATCTGTATTGTTCCAAGAGTAAAGAAGCCTTCAACAAAGTCGAAGATTAGTTGAAAAGTGGTCAGATTGTCACCAAAGCGGATTGGTTTCTCATCTATCCAAAAGAAGATTAATACACGATACAGTCAGTATGTAGTCTGATAAATACTACTACTGGCAAGTCAAATTCGAAGTGCAAACTTAGCCAACAAGTTTGGTTCACCAACTCTTCCAAACTCTCATCCTAAAGTATGGGAACATGCAAAGGCATATAAGTTTAAGTATGTTCTAAAGTATTATTTTAATACTTATCATACTTTACTGTTCCCTCTGCATATAAAAGGATGGGAAGGGTTAACAAATGTCCACATCAACTCAAAAAGCTGAAGTGAAAAGTACAAGCATGCATGGATCAATAAATCAGATGAAGACATGTGTTAAGTTGAAAGATAGCATTTAATGCAATGAAGGCTATAAAATGACTTCATTGTGTTAACATGTAAATCACCCATTTTGAAAGAACATATCTCTGTGATAGCTTCATAGTAAATTTGGCGTCAATATCAGAGAGCTACCTTAGTCTCTTAGATCTGAAAGAGAACCTTCTTTCTTCTCTCTTTCAGTGTTGGTAAATTTGTCACCAATCAGATAGTTTAGGATAAAGGTATTACCTCATAGCTTCCGCAACATATCTATAAATTAATGTTTGAAATAAACTAACATTAAAAAGAGAAAATTTACTGTGTTTGTAATTAACCCCCTTCTACAAACCTAGCCTTGTTATGAATCACAGTGCCTTCTTCATCCATCTTGTTTCTGAAGACCCATTTTGTTCCAATGATTGTTTTTCTAGGTGGACGAGGAACAAGTCTCCAACCCTTGCATGGTTGTTATCCAACATGGGTCGATCAGAGCTTTCTCTATTTTCTTGGGTTCAATGATGGAGATGAAATTCACATAGAGACAAATGTTGCCTATTCCTCTTCTAGTTTGAACACCAGCTTGTTGATCACCAATAATTTGATCAATGAGGTGATCTTTTGTCCATTTGGTAGCTGGTGGAAGAGGTGCATGAAGCATTTTAGGAAATTGATATGAAGAAGGTTCGGAAGGTGAGATGGATGTAGATTCAAGTGACGAAGTATTACGAGAAAGAATGTTATGAAAGATGGGATCGGCTGGTTCTTCAGACGTGATGATTTAAAGATTTTGGTTTGAAGTTGAGGAAGTAGATGGGTCATTTAAGTGAGGAGATGACTCAGGGATGAAAGGAACAAAAGATTGTGGTTCAAGTGATTAACTGTGAGAGTCTTCACCCACACATAAGGTTATCCATTGATTTAATTCATCATCATCACATGAAAGAGAAGATGATTTGTGGTCATCAAATTTCACATGAATGGACTCATCAATGCATTTCCTCCTAAGGTTATAGACTCGATAGGATTTTTAGGTAAGAGAATATCCCATGAAGATTCCTTCATCAGCCTTGGGATCAAACTTCCCAAGATTTTCTCAGTCATTGAAAATGAAGCATACACAGCTGAAAACATTAAGAAAACCAATATTGGGTTTTCGGCCATAGAAGACTTCATAGGGAGTTTTGTTATGCCTCTTCACAATTACTGACCGATTTTGTGTAAAGCATGCAGGGTTGATTGCTTCAGCCCCAAAAGGAGGTCGGTAAGTTGGATTCACTTAGCATAGAGCGAGCTGCCTCACATAGAGTTCTGTTATTTCTTCCACAACACCATTTTGTTGTGGGGTCCTGACAACCAATAAGTTTTGAGAGATTCTCTTGTCATTGAAGAATGATTCTAAGGTAGTGTTTCTGAATTCAGTTCCATTGTCACTTGTTACAGATCACTAGTTGACCATTGAGCACCTCAAATTTCTTGATAAAATGGATGATTTCTTCAAAAGTATCACTTTTGTACCTGAGAAAAGATACCCAAGTGTAACGTGTAAATTCATCAACAATTACAAGAATGTACCTTTTTCCTCTAAGACTTGGAGTGCTGACTGGTCCATATAGATTCATGTGAAGCATTTGAAGAGGATTGGAGATGGAAAAACATTGCTTTATTTTGAAGGAAGATTTTGCTAGCGTTCCTTTCTCACAAGTAGCACATAGTTTCTCTTTTACAAAATATGGATTTGGCATTCCAACAACAATATCTTTGTTGGAAAGAGTGTTCAGAGTCTTGAAGTTAAGATGAGATAGACGTTTCTGCCAGAGCCAGTTCCTTTTAACAGAGTCTTCTGAAATGAAGCAGATGCTTCCTTCAACTGATTTTTGACTCATGTTGATGATGTACACATTGTTCTTTCTAATACCGGATAAAAAAATATGATTGTGTTTATCTGAAATGATGCAGTCACTAATCCTGAAAGTAACAATGTATCCTAAGTCACACAATTGACTGATGCTTAAAAGATTATGCATCAGTCCTTCGACATAGGCTACTTTATTAAAGGTGATGGAACCAATTGAGAGGGTTCCATAACCTATGGTGGAACCTCTAGAGTTGTCTCCAAAGGTTACAATAGGTCCTTTCTTGGTCACATAGTCAAAGAGAAGACATTTTTTGTCGGTCATGTGCATTGAACATCCACTGTCCAGATACCACATTTTTTGATGTTCAAATACCTGCAACCACAGAAAATCCAGTCCTTTGGTAGCCATTTTGAGGTGGGTCCTTTAGGGATAGAGGAGGAAGAAGAAGAGTCATCAAGATTCTTTCTTTCTATCCAATTTTTGGGACAATCCTTTGCTAAGTTAAAGGTGTCCCCACAGTTATAGCATTTTCTATAAATGAAAACTTTCTTTGATTTCTGACCCAGATCTTTGTCTTTGCCCATAACATAGACTTTGAAGGATTCAGAGGTAGAAGGATAAGGGTTTGGTTTTGATCCAAGGATTCCTTTTTCAGATGAGGGGAGAGGAGAGGTAGAAATACCCTTTGATTTGGACTTCTTCAAGTTCACCGATCTGGAAATGAATTTGGCAGGGAGAATAGGAGGTTTATTTTTGGAAGAAGAAGGTAGTTTTCTTTTTAAAGGTAAGTCAGTAATTACTGATTTTCCTTTATCAAGGTTAGAAAACTTCTTTGAGGCAGGTTGATAATTTTTCTTAGGAAATTTTGAAGGTTTAGGAGAAGAAGAGGT
The DNA here is from genome assembly GCA_954870635.1 of Arctium minus. Lineage (NCBI taxonomy): Eukaryota > Viridiplantae > Streptophyta > Magnoliopsida > Asterales > Asteraceae > Arctium > Arctium minus. Next base: position 37,939,371 of record OX941086.1, read on the forward strand.
AGCCTCATCAAGATTTAGAGATTTTAGAAGGTCATGAGGCTTGACAAGATCATTTGATCCTTGAGCTTCTTCAGACTAAGACATGGGAGAAGATTATTTGGCTTTGACAAACTTTCCAAGTTTCAAAGAGTCACGAAGATCAAGAGAGTGCATAAAGTGAGTCATAGGAGTCAGAATCGGTCAGCTCAAGAGATATTGAGGGAAGTTGAGTTGAAGAAAGGTCAACTTCCATTTTTCCAAAACCTAGACTAGGACCAGACTTGTCATCACAAGACATCTGATCTTGAAAAATCTTCTCTAGATTTTTAGAATAACTTGTCCATTTGCTTACAATTTCTTGCTCCTTTTTAAGACGTTTGAACATTTTATTTTTCTCTTTGGCAAGAATGTAGTTGTTGGTTTTCAAATCTTCAAGTTCATCTTTGATTTTGTCAAAATGTTTAATTTGGGATAGACAACTCTAAAGTTGATAGGAGAGGGATTTAACTTGAGCATTAGCCTTTTTCTTAGCATCCTTTTCGTTATAGAAGCCAACTGTTAAGGAATCAAAGGCCTCGATCATTTCAGAATCGGTAAGAGAATGAAAGGGATGTACCTGAGATGAAGAGGAGGAACACTCAGTGGAAACAAGTGCAACTGTCATGTCATGGTCTTCATTTTCGGCCAAGTCATTGAGTGTGTCCATCAGACACTTGTTTGAAGTTTCTTTGTCACTCTCAAAGGTAGGCTCATCAGCCCAATCATGGGATTCGACCATAAGGCCTTTTCCTTTTCTGAGAATACTTTCATTTCTTTCCTTTTCCTTCTTGTATTTTACTTTGTATTTCTCAGCTCGGTCGGTACTCTCTTTGAAAGGGGATGAGGAATGTTTTTGAGAGTGAGACCTGTTGGAGAAGTCAGATCTCATCTTTCTCGGCTTAGAGGAATTTTGGTTAGAAAAGGTAGTTTTAGATCTTCATGTAGAATTGCTCCTACACTCAGAGGCAAAGTGGATTTTATCGCCACAAGCATAGCATTTCTAATTTGTCTTATTAGAGGATTTTCTAGAAAAAAGAGAGGGAAGATTTTTGGTCAGACTTACAATGGCTGGAAGGATGATTATTTTTGAATTTAGAGAAACCAACAAGCATAGCCATTTCATCAGTCATCTGATCTACCAAAGTTTCTTCACTTTCATCATCGGCCTCACTGAGATAAGCCTCTGAATGCTGATGTGAATCTTCTTGATTTTCTTGGTCAGACTCGTCATAGGGATACGTGATCCTAGGAATACACACAGATTTCTTGGAAGAGTCACCTATAAGAGCCATAGATGGGCTTTTTATCTCTTTTATGACTGTCTTCCTTGGGATCCTAGTTTGTTCATAGTTAAAGAGAGATCCATAAAGAACAGTAAGAGGTAGATGATCAAGATCCTTAGTTGTCTTGATGCAAGTATAGATGTTTTCCCAAAAGTCAGGAAGACCATCCATGAACTTGCATAAGACTTCCTCATTATCATACATTCTTCCCATGAGCTTAAGGTTATTAAGAAGACTGCTGAAAGCGGTTGTAGTAATCAGAGAGAGATTCTCCCTTTTCATGAGAGAAGAGCTCATACTTTCTAACAAGGGAAATCTTTTTTCTTTTCTTAACTTCGTCTGTTCCCTCATATAGAATGCATAAGGCTGTCCACATTTCCTTGGAAGTAGAAAGGTTTACCAAGGAGTAATACACCTCATCAGGGAGGAAGAGAGCAATGATGGCTCTGACTCTAGTGTCAAGAGCAACAAGACGCTTGTCATCATCATTGTTCTTTTTTGGGTTCTTGGTGATGTATCTGCTAGTAGCAGCAATTCTTTCTTCATCCGAAGAATCATTAGAATCATCAATAACCGTATCCTTATATTTTGAATTAGAACGAGGTTTTTGGGTCTCAGAGCGAGCCCAGACTCTAGGGACAATAGGTCATTCACGAAGAACTGTAATGAATCTGCTATCAACTACTTCTAAGAAATAACATCATACGACTTTTCCACAGAGAAAAGTTGTTTGGGTTAAACTTTGGTGGTTTGGCAATAGAGTCATTATCATATGAAGTTGTAGAGGAGTTTTGAGAAAGAGAGTCAACTTTTGTAGAAGAAGGTGATGCCATTTCAGATCAAGTTTATTAGATTAAACTGACCTACTCTGATACCACTTGTTGGTCCCAAAAAGTAAAGGCAGAAGTAAACAAGTATTGTAGAAGGGGGGTTGAATACAATACACAAATTTTTTTACTTAATTTGATTTTTTATTGATATAAAATCAGGAATTACACATAGAAAACTTTTAAGATTGTTGCGGAAAGAACATATAAAACTATTCTAACAATCTTTCACAAAGAAGCAATAACACAACTAGAAAACACAAAGATTAAAGCAATGGAGATGATAGAGCAAGTTTGCCAACTTTTTTCTTGAGTGCACTGAGATCTCTTTTCAAAAGCGTGTATTTGCATGGGAGGAGTCTTCACCTTTAAATACTACCATGTGCATTAAATGCATGAGGACACTTGTCATATTGGGATTGAAAGCCAGAGGTGTGATCCAAAAAGGCAAAGTATCCTTTTTATCTCAATATGGAACAAAGTTGACCTTAGGATCTTGTTGTAGACAACACCTGAGAATGGTGTAAAAGACAAACATTCTTTTTCTGAACCTTTGGAGAATGTCCCCATCAGTTCATGATTTGGTGAAGATCTTATGTGCAAGAAGACAAAGGTTTGTACCTTTGTGTCAGATGGAAGTTGGCATACAGAGGATCAGCCGATTTGAAAAGGGGAATCGGCAAGTGGAGGATTCAACTGATAAGAGTAATTCGGCTAAAAGAGGTCCTGAAGATTTGAGGAGCTTCATTTCAGCAGGAGGAATACTAGCCGATTGGGTAGACTCTAATCGGTAGGTAGATAGTTTTGTTGTTGTTTGAAGTTTATCTTGATCCGCATCTGAAGATTTAGTTTTTCCTGATTTCGGTTGGTCTTCATCTTTACCGAACTTTTGAAGCACGACTAAGTTATTGCAAAGAACCTTGAAATATTCTAAGTATAAAGATGATCAAATATTGCAAGTATGAATTGATAAGCCGAAAGGGAGGTCATCTTCAAATCCTTGATGACCCAACAGAGGGAAATATTACAACTGAAGGAACGTATCAAAAGTGGAAAGTTAACTACAAGATTCTGACCAACTAAATTTATACAAGGAAAGTAAAGCTACAGTTACAGTACAAATACAAGAATTACAAATAGAATGATAACACGTGTTTTAGTATCCTCTAGTCTTCATATGTACAGGGAAGTCATCTGGAAGGAACATGCATGTTAGCTCTTAAGTCCCAAAGTCTGAATTTGGAAGTTCAGACTTTCTAGCTGAACTCTTTTTTTTTGGAAGGCATAGCGGCATTGAACCAACGAACGACTACCACGAACACACGCACTTCTAGCCAAAATCTGATTGAACACTCTCAGATCTCTGATAAAGCTTGTTCATAAGTATGGCCAAAGTCTGATTACACATCTTCAAATCTCTGACCCTTCCTACCCAGACTTAGTACTTAGGGATTCTTTACACATTAGAACTCTGATCATACTAAGCAAAGTTCCATACTTAGTAGATTTCTCGGCTATAGAACTATGATTCTTCTTTATCAGATCTCTGATCAGGCACATCAGAGATTAGCAGTTAGACAATTTTGACCAACTTTTTAGATCCAACATAATTATTTTAGTTTTCATGTTTAGGTACAACTTTTATGTCCTAATTAAAAAGAGTTCGTCTAAGATATTATAGTTTTCATTTCTCAATTGATCGCGTTCTCTAAATTGGGAAAATTTCGAAATCCGTCAAAAATTAAATCCAAAATTTCAAATCGTCCTTCTACTTGCTTAATATTTGTCAAGAATTCCAATTATTGTTGGTGGATTTGTTTAACTTTTTTTCAACTTACTCAATGTTTTATTAACTTTAGAGATAGACGTTTCTTTTATAATTCGGTATACTATTTTTTAAATAATGGTATATTGATAGAAATTTAATTTTGATATTAATGTTATGTTTTTTTTTAATTTAAAGCCCATAAAAGGTCCAAACCGCCTAAACCGGTCAGACCAGACAGCCTTTTTGTGGTCCGGTCTGACTAATATGGTCTATTATTGTCAAACCGCTCGATTTGGAAATTTTTGAAACCACCATTTCGGGCTGGACCGCACCCCTATTACACTACACCAAATGTTGTCTTAGACAACAAATGCTAATTGCCTATGTTGCTTAAGATAAGCTTAGACAACAAAGGCTAATATATGTTGCCTAAGTTTCCTCTTAGGCAAGGTGTAGTTCTATGTTGCCTAAGTGAGACTTTATGCAACATATGAATATTTATATGTTGCCTCAACTATCTTAAGCAACATATTCTCATATGTTGCCTTAGTTTTTTTTTTTTTAGTGGGTTTTCCTTTGAAACACACTATAAAATTTATTTAAGTTAACAAATTAAAAAGGTTAAATAAAAACTCCTAAAATAATATTACAAACAATCTATATATTTTATTGTTTTTGTTGAAAGTCATCTTAGGCAACATATTTTCTTGTTTCTATGTTGCCTAAGGTCAAAATATAAATAAATATAGGTAGTTGAAAATATTTTCTTGTTTCTATGTTGCCTACGTGTCTAAAAATGCGTTTAACTCTTACTTTATTTTATTTTGTATGATTTTGTAGTTGTTTCATATTTATATCATGTAAAATTGGAACGTGTTTTTGAGCGATTTTGACGACTTTTGGATACCAACAAATGTTTTCATCATCAAAAGACATTTTGAGATTCTTAGGTAATTATTATTCTATTTTGTCTACTTTTGTTCTTATAGAGCCCAATACACACCATAGACATATGCATTACATACATGCATAGAAACAAGTAATAAGTTAGTGTTATTGGGCCTTGATAAGTCATAAAAGGTATTGTCGGGCTATAATGGTTCTTAATAGGCTGTAGTGGTTCTTAATAGGCTATAATGGTTATTGATAGACTTATAGATCTCAAACACACCACATGCATATATGCACTACATGCATGCATACAAACACGTAATAATTCACCGTTGGTGTTATTTGGCCTTAATAAGTCATAAAGGTCTTGTTGTGATATAATGGTTATTAATATGCTTTGGTGCTTATTGATATGTTATAATGGGTCTTAGTGGTCTTATCGAGCCCAACACACACAACATGCATATATGCATTACATATCTGCATACAAACATGTATTAAGTCACCAATACTGTTATTGGACCTTAATAAGTCATGAAAGATTTTGTTGGTATATATTGGTTCTTACTAGGCTTTAATGGTTCTTAGTAGGCTATAGTGGGCCTTAGTGGCCTTATTGATCACAATACACATCACATGCATATATGTGGTACATATCTGCATACAAAAACGTAATAAATCACCATTAATGTTTTTGGGTCTTAATAAGTCATGAAAGGTTTTGTTGGTATATATTAGTTCTTACTAGGCTTTAATGGTTCTTAGTAGGCTATAGTGAGCCTTATTGATCCCAATACACATCACATGAATATATGCAGTACATATCTGCATACAAACACGTATTAAGTCATTATTGGTGTTATTGGGCCTTAATAAGTCATGAATGGTTTTTTTTGGTCTACATTGTGGTTCTTAGTAGGCTATAGTGGACCTTAGTGTCCTTATTGAGCCCAATACACATCACATGCATATATGCAATACATATTTGCATACAAACACGTAGTAAGTCACCATTAGTGTTATTACACTTTAATAAGTCATGAGAGGTTTTCATTGGGTCTTAATGGATCTAGCTGACCTTTAATCGGTTCTATTGGACTCAAGCCCATGAAGATTAATAGCTCATGAAGAGCCATTGAAGCTCGTAAATGCTCAATATAGTTCATTAAGACAATATAGCCCATGAAGGCCTAATGAAGTTCATTAAGCATCACTGGGATGTTATTACGCTTTAAGTTCATCTCGTCTGAAGGCCTAATGAAGTTCATGAAGGCCTAGTGTTATAACGCTTTAATAAGTCTGTTGGGTTATCTGAAGATTTGAAGATGACCTCCCGATCTTCCATTTTATATCATCATACTTAGAATATTTTGAGGTTCTTTTAGCAGCTTGGTTTCTATACAAATGCTCGGTGAAGTCGAAGATCAGCCGAAGAAAACAAAGAAGGAGAATATCTCTCAAAGCGGATTGAAGATAGACTCCTCAGCCTAAAGCCAAGTATGCCTACTTGATCAACACCATTGGCCAGGATGGTGCTGATCTCTTAGTCTTCAGGAGCCGAAGATTTCTCAGTCTTCAGGAGCCGAAGACCTCTCAATCTTCAGGAGCCGAAGACCTATCATCTTCAGGAGCCGAAGACCTCTCAGTCTTCAGGAGCCGAAGACCTCTCATCTTCAGGAGCCGAAGATTCTTAATCTTCAAAGCACGAAGATCTCTCTTACACATTGTACTTTTCTGACAAAGTATATTTGTGATATCATGCATTGATAGAGACCTTCTCCAAAATGTCAAAAAAAAAGATACGCAGCCGACTTTGCTTCACATCAAGATGTTATTACTGCAAGAAGATATTTGGTATCCAATACCAATATGACAAGTGTCCATTGCATTTAATGCATGAGGCACTATAAATATGGAGGATGGTTCAACATGGAAGATCACCAGTTCTACAACCTTTAAGCTCTCTTAGTGCACTGGCTTTTTCTCTCTACGAAGTTCTTATTGTTTTCTAAGTGTTTTACAATTGTTCTTCATTTCTCTTAGTGTTAGATTGTTTAAGCAGATTCATCTGTTCTCTTCCGCAACAATCAAAAGTTTTCTATGTGTAATTCTTGATTTCAAATCAATAAGAATTAAATTAAGTGAAAAACTGTGTGTATTGTATTCAACCCCCCCTTTTACAATACTTTGCTTGTTTATTTACTGCTATTTAGGACCAAAAAAGTCATGAAATGGTTTCATTGGGTCTTAATGGATCTACCTGACCTTTAATCGGTTCTATTGGACTCAAGCCCATGAAGATTAATAGCTCATGAAGAGCCATTGAAGCTCGTAAATGCTCAATATAGTTCATCAAGACAATATAGCCCATGAAGGCCTAATGAAGTGCATTAAGCGTCACCGGGATTGATTTGTATCTGTCCCAGATCGAGATCAATTTTTGGCCATCTATATATTCACGGTTGTTATTTTTCTCGTTGATTTGACATCCATATTCATATACTTTTCCATTCGTTTTTTCGTGGTTTTTCGGTTTTCCATTTATTTAGAGTTTTCTCCTGAATCTGACCCTATATATATATATATTCACCAATCCATACATCACATATATATATATATAGATATTGAATATAAACATATATAATTATTTTTTTAACACAATAATATTTATTATCTAAAAAGTTAAATATTTTAAATTAGAAAAACTCAAAATTGACCAAAAGAAAAGTCTCGCCCTCCCCTGCCCCCCTTTTCTATTTCACGTTCTTTCCCCTCCCACCACCAAAAATTAGGTTAAAAACAAAAACTCCTCCCTGTTTCTTGTAGCTAGGGAAATCGACCAGCCACCAGCACCGGCCGACATCGCCACCACAGCCACCAACACTAGCCGACGTCGCCACCACCAGCCACCAACACCAGCCGACGTTGCCATCGAGAGCCCTCCCCACCACGTCGCCATCAAGAAGAAACCGATCGAGAAGCACCAGCAACCACCACCAGTCGACTAACAGCAATCGCAGGTATACAGATTCTCCTTTGTGCTGTGCTTTTCCACTGATCGAGAAGAACCAACAACCACACCCCTGCCCCTGTTGTGCTTACCTACGATATCCCCCAAAAGGTATATGATGATCTTTGATCTTATTTTTGAGTTGTGCTTCTGATGCTAATCTTGAATAGATTTGTAACATTACAAAGATACCTTAACTCAAGTCGATGTATTAATAAGAAATCCATGATAAACTTCATTTTGAAGCTTTTACTTTATTTTTTCTTTCATATAACTATACATTTAAAAACTTCTTTTTATATATAAATATTGATTGTAGAGAATGAAAAAGAATCTCACATTTGTGTTCTTTGTTTGCTGCTCAACATCCATAGCAGATTTGATGATGAAAAGAAAGAATATTTTGATGGTGGAAGATAAAAGTTCTGTTTAACTTTAATGGTGGTGGGGTTGAGACTTCGAGTAATCATAAGACTAAGAAACTCCAGCCTACTAAGGCTTCTTACACACTCAGGCATATAATCGATTGGATTATGATCTAAACTTATTTTCTCCAACATTCACTACCTCAAATGAGTACCAGGTTTGTGGTTTTTGGCAAGGAGGGCTTATAGCAGTTGTAATTTGTTGTTTTCTAGCTTATGTTTACACCAACAATTGATTTTTTTGGTGATTTCTTTTCCATTGATCTTCCCAGGAATTGAATGTCAAACAAGTGTATATTAGGTCTCTCCTTGTTGCAATCTTCTTTCATGCTTATCAACAGGTAATCATCTATTCTCCTCATCTATTTTCCTGTGTCATTACATGATTATTAAATTGTCAGTGACAAGGATCACATGGAGTTTATAAGGCTCGTTATCAGGCTTGATGAATCTTGCAAACATTAGTCTATATGGCTTGTTATCAGACTTGATGAATCTTGCCTTCGCTTTTCCACTCGTTTGCAAATTATATTTAACAACTATAACGTTGGTTGTCTTCTAATGGAGTGTGGTTGCAACAGCGATTGGTTTTATATAAGGTTTAATATTCATCTTTAAGTATTTTTATTTGGAAATGATGTTAAAGCAATGATTATTGTTCTTAAATTTTGATTCTTTTTCATGTTGGTTTTGTTGAGAAGCTTTTATATTCACCATCCGATATTCACTTAAGATGGAAAGACTTCTTGGAAGCTGGATTCCAACCCAAACATCGATTCTACAATTTATCCTCTTAACTTAGTTTATATTGTTAGAAAAGAGGCCATTCCAAAAGGTAAATGTTATTCAAGCATATCTTCTGAAAGTTGAAGGTAATTGAATTTTAATTAATTACAAAGTTCTGAAGTTGTTGTTAACTGTGTTTTGTGTTTTCTTCAGGTTGAATTCACACCGGAGGAGCTAGATTCTCGAAAAACGGTTCTAAATCTTGAAGTATATTGTCGACTTACCTCCATTTGATTTAGTCATTTAGTGTTCTCTTTGTAAAAATGTAATTAGTGAGAAACTGTAACTTGTTAACTTACCACTGGGTGGCATCATCAATTAATATTTAATAGTCGGTATGGGATTCATTGTTAGTTTCTTTCAAGAACTTGGGTCGAGATGTCTATACACATGCAAATACCTTGTTGGATTGGTAGTTTGCAATGGCGAAAGGCCAAATTGCAACCGGAAAAAATATGTTGTTTGGTAATGAAAATGAGCATTAATGTTTTTTTAATAAAACTTCTTAGGCAACTTATAAACAATATAAGTGTTGCCTAAGAGAAATATTCAATTATATTAATTACGGTTCAAAGGCAACATATCTAAATAGATTAAGTTGTCTTAAGTGTGTATAGAACAACATATTCAAATAAAGTATGTTGTCTAAGTTGATACCTTAGGCAATACGTCTATATGTCGAATGCTGCCTTAGAGTTTGTTTGATACAACATATGTTTTTTCCATAGGCAACATAACATCTTAAGTGTTGCTTAAGGAGTCAGCTTAGGCAACATATGATGTTTGCCTATGTTACCTAGGTTCTTATACAACATTGAGAAGACAACATTGCTAGGCAACACATAAACCCCTCCTAGGCAACATTTTTTATTTGTTGCCTAAGTGACATTTGATGTAGTGTTAGGAATGGAGGATTTTCTGGGCACTAAGAGAAGAAAACACATATAGTTTAGGGTTTATTTGTTGTTCTTTTTATAAAGATTTAAAGTTTTTTATAATGATTTAGAACATCTCCAACCTTGACATTAGAAAAACATCAAATCTGGTGGACCCATTAACACAAAAAAAAAATCTCAAAAATTCCAACCACACTTTAAAAAATACTAAATTTTGGATTCCATGTTAAAATAACATATTTTATTTACCGTTAAACTATTTTTAATAACAATAGTTATAGTTTGTAAATACATATCAAAATTATAATTAGTAATTAATTTATTTAATGAAGAATTGTTAAAATAAAAACAATAAATTTTTAGTTAATAAATTTTACATTAGAAGAAAAAACTACATTAACTCAAATACTCAAACTGAAAATATAATTAAATTATGTTCATCTGTATATGTATGTTTAATTTTATCATGAATTTGTATTTTATTAGTTTTTTGTTAATGTAAATTTTAAAAATAATTTATTTTGATAAAGAGTTACAATTAAAAAAACAATTTAATATGTTTTTTAAATATATAACATATATAAATAATAATTTATATAAGATAGTTATATTTAAAACTAACTCGCATCTTTCAATGAAATATACTTAAATGGTTTTTTTAATTATATAATGGTTGGCCATCCAAAAATTATTGTGTCAATTTGACACTGCAAATATGTATGTCAAAATTTGTGGTTGACAATTCCTATTTTAATTTAATGGACGGTTAGAAAACTTTGGGCCGATAAAAATAGGTATATGATGGTCGATTGGAGATACCCTTAAGCTTTTGATGTACATGAGGTTTGCATCATTATTTTATTGAATGAATTTGTTTATATTCTTGATATATAAGAAAATGTTCTTGATGTTTTTAACTTATTAAGGATTCTTAGATGATTTTTTTTTTGAAAGGGTTTCCTGAGACTAATCCCTTATCAATGAAACCGACTGCTAAAGCATGCAGCCCTGAGGTTAAACTCAGTGGCCACAAAGTTGCGAATACAGGGAATCAAACACAGGTTGAACGCTATGAACTCCCCAGGTGATTACCGCTACACCACAAGCCTTGTGATTTTCTTAGATGAACTTGATGTTGATGACGATGTTCCCGTTTTTAATCCTAAAATAAAGGTGGGATTTTTTTTGTTTCTTCAGAAAGCCATGTGTTCGCATTTGCGGTTAATTTGAAACATTGGGTCATTTGCATGTGAGTCATAGATGATTATTAGTTTATTTTGATGAAGATGTTAGGTGGAGCGTTCGAGGTGAGAAAGGAGATCGAATGAAGATGGAGATGATGGGGTGTGAGTTATGTTTTGAAAATAGGTTTTTTATTTTTATTTTTAAATGGTTTACAAGTATTTGTATATTTGCTTCTAATATTTATAAATTATTATTTTTAAATAAAAATAAGAGAAAAGATCAAATATATATCCCTTCTATGAAAGACACATGACCTTACTTAACCCATTTTTTAAATCGCTATTAATCTTAAGGACCCAAATCAAGACAAATACAAAAATCTAATTCACTCAAAACAAAATGAATGTAGGTGTGAACACGTTTTAATTTTGATACACCAAAAGCATCTAGGGTATCTGTTTTTTAGCGAAATATATATATATATATATATATATATATATATAACTTAATTTGTCGGATGTCACTTCAAATGGTGCTTCCTTTCAACTTCAACTATTGCACTAAAATGATAAAGTTCTTGTCAAAGTCCAACACACTTATCTTGTTTAAATCTCTCTCTCTCTCTCTCTCTCTCTCTCTCTCTCTCTCTCTCTCTCTCTCTCTATGTATATATATATATATATATATATATTTCTCCAAGTAACTTGAGACATTATTCTCATCATGGCTTCAAACAAGGAGTTGAGCTACGAGATCCCAGACGTTATCCGCGTCTACAAAGATGGAATTGTGGAGAGGCTCATGGTCTACCCTTACGTCCCACCATCATTACAAGACCCCATCAGTGGAGGCATCTCTTCCAAAGATATCCTCATCTCCCCTCACTTATCTGCTCGTCTCTACCTCCCCAAATCCACACCCACAAAACCCCATAAACTCCCCATCTTCGTCTACATCCACGGTGGCGGATTTGTCATCGGATCAGCCTTCGCACAATTGGAACACAACTACCTCAACACAATCGTCTCCCATACAAACGCACTCGTAATCTCGGTCGAGTATAGACTTGCCCCAGAGCATCTTTTACCCACGGCTTATCAAGACTGTTGGACCGCACTTCAGTGGGTGGCTTCACATGCAACCAGCCATGGAAGAACTACTTTGTTGAATCAAGAATCTTGGTTGGTTGAGTTGGGTGATTTTGAAAGACTTTACATCGGAGGGGATAGTGCAGGTGCTAATATTGTACATAACTTGGCCTTGCAAGCTGGGAGGGAAAGCTTGAATGGTGATGTGAAAATCTTGGGCGGGTTTCTTGGTTGTCCATATTTTTGGAGTTCCTTGTATGGAGTTGAGGGTTTGCCTTACGGGTGTTGGATGATGGCACATCCACAGGCGGAGGGTGGGATCGATAATCCGATGATTAACCCATTTGTTGGTGGTGGTGATGGGCGGAGATTAATTGCGGCGGAATATGGTGTTAGGAAGCTGTTGGTGGTGGCGACGGAGAAGGATGAGCTGAGGGAAATTAATATCAAATACTTTGAAGGTGTTAAAGAAAGCGAGTGGGATGGTGAAGTGGAGTTTATGGAGATTGAAGGAGAGAATCACTGCTTTTATGTTCTTGATAGTACTACTGAGAAGGCTAAGCTTGTGATGGAACGCTTGGCTTCTTTCATTGTTTGAGTTAGATTGTTTTGAATTTGGTTATACACCATCTTTTATATCAAAATCACGTATTGATAACGGAGATAGATAGAAAGTAAGGGGCCGTTTACCAAACGCTTACCTGGGTAAGCGTTTATCAAGTCATTTACCTTATGGATGAAGATGACAATGTCCAAGAATCTTACCCGGTAAGAGCTAAGGTAAGACTCCAGAGTCTTACCCTGGTAAGTGATGACGAAAAGTCTTACCACGGTTAGCGCTTACCGGGAAAATTGTTGCATACAATACCGTTTTGGTGGACAAAAATCTTACCCGGTAAGTAAGTGATAGTGTTAAATTTTACCCGTAAGCGCTTATCGGGAAAATTGTTGAATACGATACCGTTTTGGTGGACTAAAATCTTACCCGCTAAGTAAGTGATTGTGTTAAATTTTATTGGTAAACGCTTATCCGGGTAAGCGTTTGGTAAATGACCCGTAAGTCGAATAAGAGGTTTATAGGTAAAGGTGCATTTAGTAATATATGATGTATTTTGAACCTCTTTTTACTATGTCAATTCTTAACTTTAAAAAATGTAAAATAACTATTTTGATTTTGATTTTGATTGTGTGAAGATAAAACTAGCACAAAAAGGGTCATTTAGAATCATGGGTTTGTTGTTCATTTCTTTTTGTCAAACTTTTGTTGTTGTTTTGACTCCATCTATTATTAAATAAACTGTTTTGATGAAGGTAGGAGTGTTATTCGGTTGGTTTATTTGGTTTTTAACTTTTTTGGCTTATTCGGTTTAACCAAATTAGTAAAAAAAAATTAGCTGAAACCAAATCAAATAAAAACATCTTGTTCAGTTATATAACCAAACCATTGAATCAAGGATAACCAAATTTTGTGGAATATTCGGTTTTGGATGGACTATTTTGTTGTGGTTTCTTTTACACCCTAGATGAAGGTTAAGATTACATATTTATATAACGAGTAAATTACGGATTTGGTCGTTGTGGTTTTTAGAAATTTTGGATTGGGTCCATCAAAAGAATTAATTACAATCATGGTCATCATGGATTCACTTTTGTTTCAAATTGAGTCCCTCCATCCGTTACCATTTAAGTAAGGTCCGTTAAATCCCTCACGTGCCTCTGACGTGAGGGAAATTTTTGTCATTGTAAAAAAAAACCCTATTTCTAAAATATTATTTTTTGAAAGCCTTGTTGATTTTAGTTCCAGACCTAGAGACGAACCTCTATTCTTCTCCTCATACGAAATTAAGACTTCGTTTGCTTTGCCGTGGAAGGAATCAGATTCTTTTGCTTACATGATTGATTAATCTCAGACTGATAAGCAGGTTTGATTTCAAGTTTGATTTCAATTTGAGAGGCGATATCGATTTCGATTTCTGGAGCTGATTTCGATTTCTCTCCCCTTTGTTAGTTTAGATCGATTACACTCTCATTCCTTAATTTAGGTTTGTGCATATATCGAATTCGATTTCAGGAGCCATGTTTTGTTCGATTTCGATTTCACTCCCATTCCTTAATTTAGTTCACCACATTTCGGTTTAGGGCAACAATTGAAGTTCTTTTTTCATCTATTTAACTAAAGAGATATTTTGGTTTTTTCTCACATTTGAATCCTTCTACATCCAACTTCACTGCACCTGTTCAACCAACAGCTTCAAGAGAGTGATCTTTTGGTTAATTATTTCCCGTGGACATTAACTTTTTGATTCTACGCTTTTAATCAAGTTGGGACAAAGTTGTGCAGACAGGAAGGTTAGAGAATGTTGTTGGATGGTACCATTCTCATTATGGTTATGGATGTTGGTTGTGCAAGATTAATGTTTCTTCACATATGCTCAACCAACAGCTTTAAAGGCAATTTTTAGAAACATGTTGCTCAGCCAACAACTTCAAGAGCAATTTATACACAAATGCTCAAACTCAACCAGTAACTTCAAGAGCAATTTCTACACAAATGCTCAAGCAGTAGCTTCAAGAGCAGTTTCTACACAAATACTTAACCAGTAGCTTCAAATTCTTATACGATTTCAAGTCATCTCTTGATTGTCACTTCTTTGGAATAAGTATTGGGTCAAAACATGAACTTGAACCATCCAAAAAAGAAGTTGAAGCATCAATCAAAGCAACGAAGAATTTCGGGAATTACACTATTTGGGAATTATGTAATGTTACTATTTCTTGATTGTTCGTACACGACAATGTCTGGGAATTATGTAATGTTGCTATTTCTTCATTGTTCGTACATGACAATCTTTGGGAATTATGTACTATTACTATTGCTTTAATGAAAATTCTCAGTTTATTCCCACCAATTCAAGTTTCATAGGTTTCCCATCAAGCTGTACATTGTTATGTCTTTTCATTGTTATATATTTTCATTGTTTCTATTGCATCTGGTTGACGCATGTACTCAACAATATCTTTGCATCTTAATGGAATTTTGAAAGACAATTTTCAGACTCTGGCTTCACTTAAGTACTCAACAATAGCTTTGCATCTTAAATAATCGTTTTCACCACACATTTGATCAAGGAAAGCTCTCCCCTATCTCATCAAGATTATTGAGAACTAATTTTTTTACCGGTATGTTGTACTAAATCAAAGAATTTTTCATTCGGTTCTAAATCATACCAAAGTACAAATGGTACAATTGATTTCCCATTTTCTATACAGCAGCTTGAGCTTCCCTATAACACCCCAAAAATGGGGTTACAAAAAAATTACAGATAAAGCCGGAACATAGTATATAATATCAAAATACGAGCTCTTCCCAAAAAGGGCTTAGAATACGCCAATTAATTTACAACTTGTAAACAATTAGATTGAGGATAACAACCTCCTGATCTATTATGTTTTGGATGGACTATTATGTTTTGCCCCTAGTTGAAGGTTAAGATTACATATTTATATAATTAATTTAAAACTCAGTTCCACTATAAAGAAACACATATACATAAAGGCAAGTATAACTTTGAGTGTAGTATATTGTATATCTTTTGTATGTTTCATTAAAATTTTATTTTCATTTTTATTTACATACACAACATTTAACCCTAATTCAATTTTAATAATTTTTATCATATACATAAAACTCGGACCTTTTATTATTCAACACCAACCCAACTTACATCATCCACAATGTAAAGCTTTTTCATTCCGTTTTTTACAGGTTTTTTTATTTCATTTATTGTTAACTCAACATTTAAACACATCAACATATATCCTATGTAACAGAAACCTCTCTCAAGCTTTTTATTTATTTATAGTTTTTCAAACTTTTTAGTGTCCCATCATTTTAATTTTATATTTGTTAGCTCCAACTCTTTTTTTTATAGAAATATTGAAAAATAGGCTAAGTGTAGGAACCACAGAAGACTCCTCAAAATCACCAAGTACACCACAGAAGATGCAAGCTCAGAATATCTGTCGACCATCTACTCGAGAACTAACCCGAAGATAAGTTTCAAATCACAGAGCCTCTGTGATGGCTAACCTCTGAAGATGGAAGACTTGGAAGATTTCATGACAATGGTTCAAGACAAGACCACGTGCAGAACACGTGAGCCTGTTGTACGAAGATTCTAAGGATCATTTGTGCGCGTCCCACGTTGTTAAACCCAGATTATAGTTGATAAATTAACACAACACAATAAATATCAAGAGATAAATAAATCAGAATAACATATCAACGATCTCTTGATTAATCAGATAAAACGTGTGTGTGTTCTTGGTACCTTGTGCGTGTATAGAGAATACAACCTCCTCTACAATAATTATGATTATGAGGATTAACCCTAAACCTAAGAAAATAAAATCTATTTATACCTAGGTCAACATGACCTTATTAATATTAACAATATGCTAAAATACCCCCTAAGGTATTAAACATTATTACAAACTAGACCCCTTATATAACTTTAATCTTGAATACAATTTATGATCCAACAATCTCCCCATTTGGATTCAAGATTAAAAAAATTTGGCAATTGTCTTCGGGTCTTCACCTTTCTTGAAAACTGTATCTGATAAGACGTTGACAACTTCAAACTTGTAGTCTTCATCTTCCTCTTTCTTTGAATGAAGATCAAATAATTAAATGTGCTCAGACACTTTGATATCTTTGAATTCTTCAGCTAAAAAATTCTTGTATAGACTTTGTCTTCCTCTTTTTGTATTCTCCCCCTTTTTGATGAGTGGTGAGAATCAGCATCATCAAAACATAGCGAAATAAAGTAGGAATTGTCTCCCCCAAGTCAGTAATTAAACGTTGTCTTCATGTATAGATCCCTGTGTGGAAATAAGAGCAGTCTCCCCAGATGGAAAGAGTGATTATTTCAATCTTTGCAGATTCAAATAATTAAAAAGTGGTAACCCTGAATCAACAAATGACTCAGTTGAAGTGCCTGTCAGTAACACAAAGTTACTGAGTAACACAAAGTTACTATATAAGGAGCTGGTTTTGATATTGGCTCCCCAGGACTTCCATTCAATCATTGAATAACACATGATTATCTATGAATGTTCTGACAGAAAACAGATTTCTGTGTGCTTGTGCATGTGTATGAAAGAAATTAAGCATAAATGATTGATGTTCAATGTAGGCTCAAAGCTGCTATGTACTCTGCCTCTGTTGTAGATGTGGATACTGTGGTTTGTTTCTTGCACTGCCATGAGACTAGTCTAGCACCCAAAAACTGACATCCTCCAGAAGTAGATTTTCTGTCCAAGTTTGCCCCACCTAGATCACTGTCTGAGTATGCTATTAGGTCAAAAGGTGAGTTATGAGGATACCAAAGTCCCAATCTGGGTTGCCCTTTGAGATATCTGAATATCCTCTTAACAGCTTGAAAGTGAGATTGCTTTGGCCTAACTTGAAATCTTGCACATACACAGACTGGAAACATTATATCTGGCCTTGATGCTGTGAGATACATGAGAGAGCCAATCATGGATCTATAATGATGCACATCCATATCCTCCCCCTCAAGATCTGCTGTGATCTGCTTGTGTGTTTCCATAGGTGTGCTGGCAGGTTTTGATTCTGAGAAACCAAACTTGGTTAGAATATCCTGCACATACTTGGATTGACAGATGAAAATGCCATCTGACTTCTGTTGAACTTGGAGTCCAAGGAAGAAAGTAAGTTCCCCCATGGAACTCATTTTGAACCTTTGATGCATTAAATCCTCAAACTCCTTGCACATGTTGTTTCTTGTAGATCCAAAGATAATGTCATCAACATAGATTTGGACCAGCAAAATATCCTTCTTCTTTCTTTTGATAAATAGAGTCTTATCAATGACTCCTCTTTCAAAGTCATTTTCCAAGAGATAGGATGACAGTGTGTCATACCATGCTCTTGGGGCTTGATGTAGTCCATAAAGTGCTTTCTTTAATTTGTATACCCTGTCTGGATAGCTTGGGTTTTCAAACCCTGGTGGTTGACAGACATATACTTCTTCTTCAATTGATTCATAGAGAAAAGCACTTTTTACATCCATTTGATAGACTTTGAAGTTCATGTAAGAAGCATAGGCTAGGAATAGTCTGATTGCTTCTATTCTAGCTACAGGTGCAAAAACTTCTTCATAATCTATACCCTCTTCTTGAGTATAGCCTTGAGCCACCAGCCTTGCTTTGTTCCTTATGACAATACCTCTTTCATCTCTCTTGTTTCTGAAAATCCACTTTGTGCCAATCGCTCTGTGACCTTTAGGAAGGTCTACTAGATCCCATACACCTTGTAGCTTGAACTGTAACAGTTCCTCTTGCATTGCTTCTATCCAGCTGGATTCTTTCATAGCATCATGTGCCTTTTTAGGCTCAAGCTGTGATAGAAAACAAGAAAGCACTGTATGCTGTTGATCTTGCATTTCCTGAAGCCTGCTTTGATGTCTAGTCATCATAGGAGAAGAGATATCTCCTATTATCAACTGTGGAGGATGATTCTTTTGAACTCTGGTGTTATGACTAGGTTATTCATTCAGTCCAGCCTCAAGATTAGATTCATGCAACTCAAATGAAGTGTTTTCAGATGCCACTTCATTATTTTCTTAAGTCTCCTCATCTCTAGTGTCTTCTTCACTCTGACTTGGTCCAGTAATTGATTCCTTTTCACAGTCTTCACCAGAATTTACTGTGGGTATGGGAAAAATCACAGATTTAGATATACTTTCTTGAACTTGTGTGATCCCTGATCCTCCACTTCCTGTTCCTGTATACTCATTACTAAAACCCAAAGAGTTAGTTAGTGAATCAATGTCAAATAGCCACTGAGGTCCAGACCCAACAGGATTTGGTGTGTTCTCATTGCATTTGACATTGTCACTTTCTTCAATTATTCTAGAAGAAGAGTTAAATACTCTGTAAGCCTTACTCTGAGATGAATATCCAACAAGAAATCCATCATCTGCTTTGCTATCAAACTTACCTAAGTGAGATTTGGTATTTAGAATTGTACAAGGACACCCAAAAGGTTTGAAGAAACCAATAAAAGGTTTTCTTTGATTTAAAAGCTCATATGGGGTCTTGTTCTTTTGCTTGACCACTAGAACTCTGTTTTGGACATAACAAGCAGTATTAACTGCTTCATCCCAAAAGGTAATTGGCAATTTTGAATCAGCCAACAGAGATCTAGCAGCCTCTATTAGTGTTCTATTCTTCCTTTCAGCAACACCATTCTGTTGAGGAGTCCTAGGAGCACTATATTGCCTCTCAATACCTTTTTCTTCACAAAAGGTGTTTAGATCATGATTTTTAAACTCAGTTCCATTATCTGATCTCATGACTTTTACTCTTTGATTAGTTTGGTTTTCAATTCTTAGAATAAAGGATTTGATAAGACCACTTGTTTCATCCTTAGTCCTTAGAAAATATACCCAAGTAAATCTGGAGTAATCATCAACAATAACCAAGCAGTAAGATTTCTTGCCTATACTCATAACATTTGTAGGACCAAACAGATCCATATGCAGTAACTGGAGACAAGAAGAAACAGAATTTAACTCTTTGGTCTTATGAGAAGTTTTGTGTTGTTTGCCTTTAAGACAAGCAACACAATGATCATCACATGAAAAGACTTTTGAAGGTAACCCTCTTACAAGGTTATTTTTAACAAGATTGTTCATAGTCTTGAAATTCATGTGACACATCCTTCTGTGCCATAGAGAGGATTCATCTACAGAAGCTTTTGAAACAAGACAATTTAGAGATGAATCACTATCAACATTGTCCATATTAAGACAGTAAACATTGTCCTGTCTTGGAGTTCTAAGTAGTATCATGCTTTCATCAACTACCTTGAACCCTGGAGCAAGAATCATACACTCAGTATTAGTAAATAATATACTATGTTGTTTGTCACAAACCTGTGATACACTTAACAGGTTGTACTTTAATTGATCAACATAGTAGACATCCTCAAATGTCATCTTACCTTTGGTGACATTACCTTTTCCACTTATCTTACCACCAGTAAGATTGTCTCCAAATGCAACATGTCCTCCATTGATATGCTTGAAATCCTGAAGGCATGACATGTTGCCTGTCATGTGCCTAGAGCAACCACTATCAACATGCCAAATGCTCTTTCCCTTGAGCTGTTGGTTGCCCTGCACATTAGATAAATCAATTAGTATGAATTAGGAACCCAAGCCAAAGTGGTCTTGGGTACCCCTTTCTCATCAAAATATTTGCATTCTTTCTTGACAAGATTTTTGAACTTTAACTCCTCATTCTTGGAGTACTTTGTTACAATAATAGGCTTGGAACCATGTTTGCTAGAATCAGTACTAGTTTTAGAAGTACTAACTGCCTTGGCAGCACTTGCATGCTTGGCAGCACTAACCTTGTTAGAAGTAGTAACTGTGTTAGCAGCAGTAACTGTGTTGGCAGTATTAACCTTTGAAGAGGTATTAACAGTATTAGCAGCATTAATATTTTCAGCAGTACTAACACTGTTAGCAGTAGTAACTGTGTTAGCAGTACTAATATTGTTAGCAGTACTAACACTGTTAGTACTTCTAGGTACCCACATTTTGACACTTTCTTTTAAAATCTTTTTCTTTAAAGTGCCTTTACTTTCAATAGATTTCTTTATCACATTTTTCTTTCCAGCCTTCCTATAACCAACAGATTTTTGCACAAATCTTTGAAAGTTCATCTGTTGGTTAATAGGGTTAAAGTAACAATACTTAGCCAAATGATTCAACTTGCCACATATAAAACAAGGTTTTGGTCTATTGATTTTATTCAGATCAACTCCTTGTTTCTGAGCCCATTGATTATTCCAGTTTCTTTGATTTCCTCTTTTTAAACCAGAATTTAGGCTCTTGGCTTTATTGCAATCACACTGTTTACAAGATCCAGGATTCACAACTGTGGTTTGTTTGTAATGGACCTTGTTATCATTTCCTTTAGTCTTCTCTATCTCCTTGGACTTGACCCAGATTTTTCCACATCCCTCATTGGTGATAATATTGTTTTCTAATGGTATATTTTTACTCACATTATTATCACTGTTCTCACTTGCTCCTTTCTCAGTCAAATCCTTAACTACTACCTCATCCAAAGGATCTATCTTAAATGCTTCTTCAGACAAGTCCTTTTTCTCCTTAGTTTCTAACAAGTCTGATGTAGGAGAAATATAGTTATTATTGTAAGAAGGGGGTGTATTGTTGTATCCAATGCCAGGCTTCATCTTATCATGTATCTGAGCCTTTAGAAGAGAGTCCATTGCTTTTGAAGCATAGGAAAACTTGTCTATGTCAAGCTTAACTTTTGACAGTTCCTCTTTCAGTCTATCATTCTCTTCTAAGGACTTAGACAGTTTGGTTTCTAACTCATTCTTTTCCCACTTCCAATAGTTTGTGTCATAAGAGTGTTGAAGTTCATTAGCTTGAAAGCCTTTGATTTGCTCTTCAAATCTCTCTACTATTAACACATAATCTCTTCTGTCTTTTTCTAATCTTTTGAGATCATCACACATACTTTGATTGTGATCCCTGTATCTTGTAACAGTGTCAATGCAAGATTTAGTACAAAGATTAGAACTTACCTCAGTAGGGAGATCAGACACTTCTGCCATAAGAGCTTGGTCCTGAATGGCTTCCTCAGCTTGATCACTCCAGTCAAATCCCATTCCTTGTTGAGAAACAAGGGCTTGAGCAGGATTCTTGTTCTGATTGTATCCTCCATTCTGAGCTTGTTGGTGGTTATTGTTTGGAACAGCACTCCTGCATTCTCTAGCAAAGTGTCCTTTCTTGTGACACTTATAACATTCCACCTTGGTTTTGTCAAAACCAGCTCCATCTTCTCTTCTTTGAGAGAAGTTATTTCTTCCAGTTCTTTTAATGAACTTTTTCACCCTCATGGATAACATGGCCATCTGCCATTTAATATCCATCTCCTCCAGATCATCAGGGTGAATTTGATCAAGATCATCATTAATCAGAGAATTGCTGCTATGACTGGACAAAAAGGCTTCAAAGATAGTTTCAGTTCCTTTTTCTGAACTTACTCCACTGGCAGTACTAGTTGCTTCAGGGTTGGCAGTAGTATCAGTGGATGCTGAAAGAAGTGCAGCATTGTGAATATAACCAGAGGGCTTCTTCTTGGTTTCTACCTCAGTTTCAAAAACTCTTAAATCATTGTATAGATCATCAAGTTCTTTCTCTTCCAGATTGTCACTCTGTCTATATGAGACAGTGTACATAGTCCATTCATCCCCAAGAGATCTGAGGAACTTTCTGTTGATATCATCTTGTTCCATCTTCACTCCTACAGTAGCCAGTTCACCTATGAGTTTATTGAACCTGTCAAAAGTTTGAGTCATAGACTCATTCTTTGTGGAAGTGAAGTTCTCATACTGTTGCTTTAGAACATCTCTCTGATTTCTTTTGATGCTCTTAGTTCCAGCAAATCTTTTCTCTAGAGCATTCCAGAGAATCTGAGCATCAGTGCAGTTGCAAAATTGATGCTGATATTCATTGGGAATGGCCAAGAGCAGAGTGCTCAAAGCCTTCATCTCTGTCTGTATGATCTTCCTCTCACCATCTGTCTTTGGTGGAGGTCTTTTCCCATCTGGTCCTATCCTTCCAGCTTCAGAAGGACCATTCTCAATGATATCCCACATTGAGTAGTCAGTGAGAAGAATATATTGTCTGATTCTGATCTTCCACATGTCAAACTCACTTGGTTTGAGCATTGGAACCTTAGAAACCAAAGTACTGCTTGATTCTGTAAGATTTTCCATGATGAATAACTGTTTCTGAGAGAGTTAGGCTCTGATACCACTTGTCAGGATCGAATTCTAAACAAGAATTAATTATCAGAAACAATATCAAAGAAGTTTGCGGAATAACACTTTGATATTTAATCAGACAGGAAATCAAAACAGAATATAATTAACAAACTGTAAACTTGTATTGAATGCTTTGAAGTTACAAGATTACTCACTCAACCTCAATATTGATGAACAGGCTCACCAATACGAATTCTACTTCTCTAGAATTAGGATCTATGCCTTGAGGTTGATTTTCTCTCTTTAAAAGAATGAAAACTGAAAAAATTAAATTATTATTCTAAACTATACAATATATATACTGAATACAAAGATAATTACAATAAATAAAATATCTTCAGTATATCTTCTATGTATATCTCTAAGCTTCCATGTATATCCTTTCATACGAATCTTCATCATATAAGCAGTATTAATCTTCAGCAGCATTAACTTCCTTCTAGCAGCATTAACTACTAAGCAGTACTAACCACTAGCAGTACTAACTAGCTAAGCAGTACTAACTTTGTTCAAGCAGCACTAACTTTGACTAGCAGTATTAATAATACTAGCAGTAGTAACACTCAGCAGTATTAACCTTTAAGTCTTCTAGCAGTAGTAATTTTGAACCAGCAGCATTAACCATACTTGATGAATTCTTCAGTTCCCAACAATCTCCCCCTAACTTGACTTTTAGAAAGAGAAGTCAAGTTCTTCAAATTTTCTTCAAGATGCTCCCAAAACTCTATCAATGACTAAATCCCAGTGTTTGCATCCAATCCCAAACTCTGATTGATGGTTCTTTGAATCAAGTATTTAGCCATTTCTGAATCTGGAACACACCTTAACTTTTTCTTCAGCATGGCATGTAGCTTCAATCTGCTATGATTATACACTCTATCCACTAGGAAGTATTCAGTGTGATTTAAATCCAAAGTCACTGTATATACTCCGCTAATTTCATATAAAGTCCAACTGTTTACTGATTTGAAGACATCTTTGATCAAGTGCTTTACTTCTTCAGGTTTGAACATCATACACAGATACTCCATTACCAGTTTTGTAATTGAAATCCCTGGAGCCTTTAGAATATCTGCATACAACTTCATTCCTATCTCAAACATCTCTTCAATATATGATCTAGAGCATGTTCTGACAATTTTTGCCCATGTGTTAAACACTTCATACTTTTCATCCTTTCTTTTCAGCCTTATGTATTCCTTTCCATCCACTGTCAATGTATCCCAGAGAATGACCTCAGGAGGCTTAACTCCTACAGGTTCTGCTGAAATTGGTTCAGGCACTTTGTCCATCACTACCATATACAAATTTACATCATCAGTGTTAGATGGCTCTGTCTGTTTAGATGACTCAGGTGCCCCTTCTTCTTCAGCAACCTTATCAGCCTCTTCTTCAGATACTCTAGGCTTTTTAATTGGCTTTCTCCTTGCCATCATTTTTGTTCTCTTTAAAGTCCTTAGACTTTCTCCCAGGGTGGACTCTTTCTTAGGAGGTGTTTCTTGCTCATCTGGGAATGGCTTTTGACAATCAAAGTCATTACTTTCTTTTATTCTCTTCTCCATCTCCACCCTAGCAGTTTCACTTCCCTGAAGCTTTAACATTTCTGAATCATAGAGCTCTTTGATCTTCTCAAAAGACATTTTGGAGAACATCTCCTTTTTGACTCCTACAACACCTTTGAGAAATATAATCATCTTGTTTCTCTCTTGGGTACCTAGGAATGTCTTTGAGGGTCTTCTCTTCTTTGCAACTTTTTTCACCACAGATTTCTTCATACTTGCAGCTTTCTTCTGTGCAATTTCAGTTGCCATACTCTGTTGATAAGCTTCATTCAATTCAGCAGCTAGAGTTTTTGCCATTTCCCTGTCCTTTTCCATCTGAACTCTTTCTTCTTTTTCAATATCCTCCTGCATCTTTTTATCTAGGGCTTCATCTGATTCAACCAACCTTTGCTTTTTGATTGGTTGATCAGATTCTACCATCTTTGCTTTTCCTTTGTCTTTGCTCATTGCCTTTTTACTGTTATCTTTCTTGATCACTTCACCTTGTTCTTTTATGATTACACCTTTGGTCTTTGAAGTGACCTTGGGAGTATCATTCTTGGCTTTTAGTAAGGTCTCTGCAATCTCAAGATCTGTTAACACTTCTTTCACAGTTTCTGCTGCTTTGTTAATGTCAGCAGTAGTAACTGTTTCTTCTTGCTTCTCCCCCTGAACATCAACTTTCTCTCCATCAAGCTCCCCCTTTCTTGTGGCTTCTTCCATGTTGATCTCCCCCTTTTTGGGAGCATCATCCTCAGTTGGCCTTCTCCTTAATTGGAATTGCTGTCTCTTCTTCCTTTGTACCAGACTAACCACCATCCTCTTCAGCTTAGCAATCTGTTCTTGTTGTGACAGAATTACTAGCTTCATTTCTTCAATTTCTTTGCCTTGTTTGAGAACATCTTGATTGATGTTCCCCATTGTTTCCATCAATTCATCGTACGTATATCTGTCCTCACCCTCTCTAGAAGTGTTACCCTCCTTTGAAGGATCATTGGATCTTTTATTTGTGGAAGTCTTCTGCCTTGCAGAGGCACTATCCACCCCTGTGGTTTCTTGGCACCAGGGACCTTCAAATGATTGCTCATTCAAAGTTGCCATGGGGGAGGTCTTATTGATGTTACCACTTTCCTCCTCTGAACTAGCAGGAGTAGTGGCAGCCTCATCACCCATATGCTCTACCTCCTCCTCAGAGAGCACCTCCTTTGGGTGGGGAGACACCAGTGTGGTTTCCCTTTGGATATTCTCTAGGGGAGAATTCTCCCTTAGAGGGCTTATAGGCTTAGTGGGTAATGGTACAAGAAGGGAAGGAGCCTTCTTTACCTGTTTTCTCTTGTAAGTTTGGGTGATGGGAGAGGTTGGTTTTTCAAGAAGGGACTGGGGAATTGATTTTGAGAGGGAAGGTTGGGCTTGGCTAGCAGTGGGTTGGTCTAATGGGGGCCTTGACCCTGCTGCCATACCTTCATTGGTTTGGGACACCACCATCATTGTAGAGAACAATGGGGTGTCAACTCCTTCAGAGTCCCCAGCAGATCTTCTCATATTTGAGAACACCTTGCCTTTGGGGGGTTTAGGTACATATACCCCAACAGGTTGAGGTATATCCGTCAATTCATGAGTAATAATTTCTTGAACAAACCTGGGATACATAAAGAAGCTCTTTTTGTTTCCCATGTTTGAGACAAGATCACTGAAAATCATTTTAGAAAAATTATACTTTCTGGCAGTGGCCAAGCACACCAAAGCATAAGCAATAGTGCTGCTGAACTCACTCCATCCAGTAGTCTTTTTGGAGATACAATGCATAAGAGTATGGACAAAGAAACGCCATTGGGGTGAGAATTTTGCTTTAGAAAATTTGAAAACTCCCAATGGGCCTCCATACCCCATTCTTGTAAGGTTTGAAAACAGTTCATCATTTGGGATAGAGGTTATACCAGAGGCATCGTCTAGACGTAGACTGATGCGAATAACCTCTTCAGTAACCGTGAGTGATTGATCACAGATTCTTGTCTTGATCATCTGCACACCATTCTCAACAACAATGGTTGCATTAGCCCAGAACTGCCTTTGATGCTCAATATAGATTGTAGGGGATACAATAAGAGCATGAGCAATGTGGCTTGTCTTGAGGAAATCCACAATCTGATGAAATCCTGCAGCTTGCTTTGGCTTTTGTAGCATCGCAATCTCGTTGTGCTCGTCGATGAAAGTCATGGATGCCATTGATCTTAGTGAAAAGCTTGCCTAAAAACTTCGAACTTGAGAGAGAAAAGGTTTTGAGCGCAAGAGAACAGTATGCAAAGAGTCGTTATGAACTTTTAGGCGGGCTAAAAGTATTTATAGTATTCGGAATATAAGCAGTATTAACCTAGAGCAGTATTAACCACTAGCAGTATTAACTGAAAGCAGTATTAACCACTAGCAGTATTAACTGAAAGCAGTATTAAACACTAGCAGTATTAACTGAAAGCAGTATTAACCACTAGCAGTATTAACTGAAAGCAGTATTAACCACTAGCAGTATTAACTGAAAGCAATATTAACCACTAGCAGTATTAACTGAAAGCAGTATTAACCACTAGAAGTATTAACTGAAAGCAGTATTAACTACTAGCAGTATTAACTACTTTACTCCTTTTAAACTTGCTAAACACTGAGTACTGCTATGCAAATCCTGAAACAGAAGATTAGTAACTCCAGGAATACTATACAGATATAAAACCACTTTTTGAGAAGGGGATTATTCAGAGTTTATCATTCCCACACTTGTTACCAAGAAAGTGAATCTACCCACATCAAAAGCTTTAGTGAATAGATCAGCAAACTGATTATCAGTGTGAACTTTGACAACTTGAATAAGTTTCTTTTCATTACAATCTCTTATAAAGTGATACCTGATTTCAATGTGCTTTGTTTTTGAGTGCTTGTAGACCTCCTCATGCAGAACGTAGACCTCCTCATGCAGAACGCCATTTAGGAAAACTGAATTTACGTCCATTTGATAGACTGTAAAGTTTTTGTGCGCTGCATATGCTAAGAAGATTCTGATGGCTTCGATCCTTGCAACAGGGGCGAATGTTTCGTCATAATCAATACCCTCCTGTTGACAGTACCCTTTTGCAACCAATCGAGCTTTGTTTCTCACAACTACTCCAGCCTCGTCTTTCTTGTTTCTGAATACCCACTTAGTTCCAATGACAGTCTTACCTTTAGGTAGTGGGATCAAGCGCCATACCTTGTTCCGTTCGAATTGCAGAAGCTCGTCTTGCATAGCAGAAATACAGAAGGGATTACATAGAGCTTCTGATGCTTTCTTTGGTTCTAGGGAACTAAGTAAGCTTGAAAACATGCAGAAATTAGTTGACGCTGACCGTGTTGTGACACCAGATTCTACGTCACCTATCACGTTATGCAGGGGATGATCCTTAGTCCAACGATGTGTACTTGGTAAGGATTCAACTGTTTGTTGCGTATTTGATGCATTGTATTCATCATGCACGACAGGTAGATCCACCGATGTACTCGGGACATCTTGTACAGGAGTTTCTGATCCTAAAGCTTCTGGAATAGCAGCTGAAGTACTCGTGACTTCATTTCCAGAAGGAATATATGCAGAGACAAATTCAACATTAGTAGAGTCAGAAACTAACGGTTTAGTTGTACCTGATGGAGATGAAGTTTCAGTGAAGTTGATATGCAGGAACCTCCGAGCTTGTTGTTGAAGTTGATATGCCTTTGTCAAAATCTGCACAAATATCATTGAAGTCATCAATAAACAACAAATATAACTCAAATGAAGTAGAGTTAGAGTTAAAAGAAGTAGATTCTTTAGAGGCTGGTTCTATTCTAGATTGAATAGAAACTTCGTTCTTAAATCCGAGTTTTGAACAGTTGTGTCCAGAAGTCCGCGTAGAATTCTCATCAAACGATACATTCATGCTTTCAACAATCGCCTTGGTTCGAATAATGTAGATTCGATAAGCTTTGGATGTCAGCGAGTATCCAACGAGATATCCTTCATCCGCTTTCTTATCAAATTTTGATAGTCCTTGATGCTCTCGTAGAATGTAACACCTGCAACCAAAAACAAGAAGGAATTTGATGTTAGGTTTACGATTGTTGATTAACTCATATGCTGTTTTGTCAAAGCATTTGACCACAATGGTACGATTCTGAGTGAAGCAAGCTGTCGCGACTGCCTCAGCACAAAGATACATGGGTATATCAGAATATGCAAGCATAGTACGAGTAGCTTCAACAAGAGTGCGGTTCTTCCGTTCAACAATGCCATTCTGCTGTGGAGTATAGGTTGCAGAGAAGTTATGTGAAATTCCCACAGAGATAAGATAACTCTGCAAGGTGTCATTATTGAACTCCGTGCCGTTGTCACTGTGAAGAGTTCGGACTGGCAATTGAAGACGTACTTGAATGCGCTTGATAAAAGCGATAATCAATTCTGGCGCATCTGACTTGTTACGAAGAAACTCAAGCCATGTATACCTTGAATAGTCATCTATCATTACTAAGACGTACTTCTTGCCGTTGATAGGCGCTGTTTGCATTGGGCCACAAAGGTCCATATGAAGAAGTTCCAGTGCAGATGAGGTCGATGATTCAGTTTTGGACTTGAATGAACTTCGCTTCATTTTGCCCAACTCACATGCAGAACATAGTGAGTCTTTTTCGAACCTCATTTCTGGTAGACTTTTGACCAGACCTTGTCTCTGTAGCTTAGCTATAGATCTGAAATTTTGATGAGACAAGTGGCGATGCCACGTCCATGATTGTGCTTTAGATGCTTTGGCTAATAGGCATACTGGACGTGTGGCAGTCAGTGTTGGAAAATCTACATAATATAGATTTTCATAGCGTTCAACTTTGAAGACTTCGTAACCATCTGGATCCTCAAGATAGCAATGAGTTGTTGTGAAGCGGACTTGATATTTCATGTCACAGAAGTGACTGGTGCTAAACAAATTATAATCAAGTCCTTCAACATATAACACCCTTTGAATCTTCACAACTCCATTATCAAGCATTTCATATCCTCTGACTTGTCCTTCTACTTCAGAATTTGCAAAACGAACTGCTCCGACAGGCTCCTCCACATAGTTATGCAAGAGGTGCTTGAATCCTGTCATGTGGCGTGAACACCCGGAATCTATCACCCACAAACGACAGGCCTGCAAAAGAGACAATTAGTTTTTCTTTGGTACCCATATCAGAATGGGTTCTTTGTTGTTAACTTTAAGCAATTCAGGAATATCAGCAGGTTTAACTTTCACTCGCCATTCATATCGGGGTTTTGGAACCCATTTCCAAACCATTTTAACATTTAATTCCTGAAAATGCTTTTTAGATCTTGGATTGGTAACCTTAGCACGAAACACTTTGGGTTGTGTGGAAGAATTAGAATTAAGGTTCAGTTCAATTTAGCTTTTCTTTTACTCTTTTTGGACTTAGGAGTGGAGTAGTATTTGAAAGAATTATCCCAGCAATTTTTGCAATATAGATTCTTTCGAGCAAAAGTCATAAACTTAGATTTATCGGAACAAATCTTACATTCATGTCCATCAAAAGAATTACTTTTCAAAATATCACTGTCTGTAATACAACTGTTTGTAACAAAAGATTCACTAAAGTTTAAACTATCATTTTTATTCAAACTATCATCTTTATTCTTCTTACTCCTCCCAACTCCATTTCCTTTTATATCTGAAACAGAAACAGGAATCTTGTTAGTCTCTATCTTAGAAGGTGGTTCTTTTCTGGAGTTACTTGAAGTCTCACCATTCTAAAAAACACTAGGTGGATATTCAGGACAATCAGAGTAAACAACTAAAGGTTTTGCAGGAGCATCAAATTTTGGATTAGTTCTTACCTTCCAACTTGGATCATTAAACATCTGTTTATTATTTGAAACGTTCTTAAACAGAGTAATTTTCAAATCATTGATCTCTGTGCAAAGCTCTTGATTTTCTTTCAAAGATTTTTCAGGTTTAAATTTGAGATCAAAGTTTTCATCTTCAACCTCATCAAGAGACTATTGCAACATATCAATTTGTTTCATCAATTCAGATGTATGATCACTCACAGAATTTGACTCCTTTAAAATAGAAACTGGATCAGGGTCTGAAGCATTCATCATTTCAGAAAACCTTTCTTCAGTCATGTTCTCAATAAACTCCATTTTATCATTTTTGAAACAAGATTCATTTGTGATAGCAATTTCTTCTTCAACCTCTTCAACAAGTAAAAGTTTAGAAGGAATGGGATTTGGGACTGATTGTATATTTGATGGATCGGCATCCGATTCATACTCATCATATTTGCATTCAGTCTCAGATGGAACTGTGTTGGTGTTGGTCCCGGAGGTGCTTAACAAGTTTGTAAAAGGGGGGGGGTTGAATACAAACACATAAATTAAAGTTTAATAAATTGTTTATTGATAAATCAAACACAATTTACAAGTTTGTTGCGGAATAAGATTAAGACAAACTCAATCTAAACAAACTTAAGAAACACTAAGATGATTGCACAAGAATTTCAGAGAATGGGGGATTAAGGAATATAGAAAACAAAGGTTTCTATTTGGGGTTCAAGGATTGAGCACACCCTCAGATGGAGGGGTGATCTTCCTATTTATACCCTGTGCATTAAATGCATGGCAGGGCACTTTACACGTGGCGTTCACTGATTGGATTTGGAAGTCTGACTTTGGGAGACATGCTTTCGGCCGGATCATGAATAGTGTAGTTGACAGAGTTGTTGTACGAATTATGGCAGAGGCATGTCCGTTCTGACACATCGTACTGAGTTGTGCAAGGTAAGACAAAAGGAAACTTGAGGTATAAGCTTTGTGATCATTTGATCGCTGAATATCTCTTTCTTCAGAGACATCAAGAGTTCAGCGATCGCTAAAGCTTTCCTCATGTTCCTTCGCGTATAAGTAGAGTTGTCTTTGCTTCACTGATATCCGCATCAGATCACTAGTAGACTTCTCTTTGTTCAGCAACTTCGTCTACGATTCAGCTATGAACATCTGTTGACGCGAGACTTGTCTTCAGGGATTACGTTACTGTTTACATCAGAACTATCAGCGATAACTGAACAGGCTCAGTTTGATCATTGATAGTGAAACACTAATACATATTAAATGTTTATAAGAAGACTATCAGCGATAACTGAACAAACTCAGTCTGATCGCTGATGGTGAAACACTAATACATATTAAACGTAATTTTCACTAAGTACAGAAAAGGGTCGTTATCAAATCACTGAGAGAGTTTGGATCAACAGTTGGTGCTGATTGATTCTTTTGAAGATGTGGTAAACAGTGATTCAAACTCAGCGAATTCGATCTTTCGAGTTGCATAGCTTTTGTTCAAATCACTATATTTGAAACCAACTGATTTAAAAGAATTTTGAGAATCAGTCTCACAAGACTTGTCCTCTCCCATTTCTTCTCGACCTTTGGTCTCTGTAAAAGGTTTAGGAGTACTTGCTTCAACAAAGGTTGCACGAATGTTAGGAATGGGTCTGACTGTGGAGCCAAGTTTATCAAAATTATATAAGTGCTCTGGTGCCTTTTTCAAAACATCGTTAATTGGCAAACCCAAACCTGGTTTAACTTTATAAAACCTTTCATCTTAGAGTTTAGTGGTCAACATATTTAATGTCTGCTCAGTCTGACCTCGTTTCATGTTAATATCCTCCAATTGCTTGATTTTGGTGTAAGCTTCATTTCTTTCTTGAAAACAGACTTCAAATTTGATTTTAAACTCACCCTTTTGAGCATTAAGATTTACAAGATCCTTTTCTAAACCAGATATTTTTCTTTTTAAAGATTCCTTTTCAGCTTTTAAACCATCATTTTCTTTTTCTTTTTCTTCCACAACAACTTTCAGTAAGGCGTTTTCATCACGAAAACTCAAGACTGATTGATGTGCGAAGCTAAGTTTACCTTTCAATAAAGCAAATTCATCTTTCATATTATGTATTTGGGCCATCAGAGATTCAATAAGTTCAGAATTATCACTTACCTCAGAGTTTGCATCTTCGGAATTTGCCTCAGAAGCTTCATCGTCACCATCCAGTTTTGCCATGAAGGATACTTGGGTGAAGTGCGCTTGCTCCTCGTTATCAGAACTTTGGAACAACCAGTTTTCTTCTTTAGCAATAAGCACCTTTCCTTCTTCAGCTTTCTTGGCAATGAGTGACTTCCTTGCATAGTATTCCGAGTTCTTTACTTTCTTGAACTTGCAATCTCTAGAGAAGTGTCCAAATTTTCCACAGTTGTAGCATCTGCCCGGTTCATCCTTTCTTTCTTCTTTCCTCTCCTCTCTATTTTCTTCTCTTCTATCTTCCTTCCTCTCTCCTTCCATACCTTGGCTTGTATCGCATTTCAGACTTCTCTTTCTTGTGCCCTTCTTACTTTGGCTTTGAGTAGTACTTTTTCTTGCCAAAGCTCTTCTTGAATTGACGAGTTATCATGGCCAAGTTCTCAGAGAACCTTTGTATATCATCATCAGAATCAATCTCCAGTTCTTCATCACTTGAAGCAGAACCGGACTCAGTAACCTCCGTAACAAGAGCTTTAGACACCTTTTTCTTTGACCTTGCAGAAGATATAGGAACTGAACTTGAACTCTTTCCTTTGCCAGCTATGAGAGCCACAGAAACCTTCAGATTGTTAGACTCATTATTGATGGTTCTCACCTCATCCTCATGCTGAGAAAGAGTAGAGAAGATGTCAGTGACGTTTTCTTGAGCCATGTTCTTTGACATCTGGAGGTGTATGGCAAAGTTCTTCCATTCAGGATTCAAGTTCTTGATGAACTTATAATTTATCTCGGAAGCAGATTTAGAGATATTGTTCCTCCGCAAGTCATTTAGAATGATATTGTATTTGTTGTAGGTATCTAGCAATGTCTCTCCTTCCTTTGCGTGAAACCCCTCATAGGCATTTATGCATAGATTCTGCTTAGCTTGGATGGAGGCTTCACTTCCTTCAAACTGTCTTGATAATTCATCCCAAACTTCTTTAGCAGAGCTCCAACTGTCTACACGGTTGTAGATGTCATTTGGAATTGCCATTGTCAGATAAATGAGAGTTTCTTCATCTATCTTGTACAGTTCTTTCTTCTTTTCAGTGAAGTAATGATACGGTTTAGGAACATATCTGTCAGGGATTTCTGGAGATGTTTCAGTTGCTGCTTGACCAGGTACTCTGATCATTGGATTTACTGGACCTGAAGTGATTGATTCCATGTAATCTCTGCTTTTGTGATTTAGGAACTGAATCATTCTCTTCTTCCATTGATGATACTCATTAGCCAAGAGAACAGGAGGTTTGGACTGAGAGCCCATTGAGAGGGTTGCGACCGGGGTCTTGATGCCCGGTGTCCCCGACCGGTGTCCTCCTTCGATCGGTGTCCCGCGATCGGATCCTTCGACCGGTGTAGTATGTGGCGCAAAGAAAGACTTTGCGCGAAGAGACGGTGGCGCAAAACTGAGGTTTGCGCGTAGAGGGACTGGTGCAAAGTATCACTATGAACTGGCGCAAAAGTGAAAAACGCGCTAGTTCATCACCTGCTACGAAAAAACGACACAGAAAATACCAAAAATCTATGTGGACGTCGATTAACAGTCCCAAACTTTGATAATAAGCCAATAAACACTTCCAGAACAGGTTGCAACCAATTAATTTCAAAATTAACCACTCTAAGAAGAATCGATTAATTGAACAGTGACTTGACTCGTGAAAACCAAAATATCAAAATCATCAAAATTGCATATGATTTCAGTACAATACTCAAATAAAACAATATAATCTCAATCTAATACTGATTTCGATCACAAACCAATTGATTTCTTATCAGATTTCACTCAAAAATTCAAGAACAGATCTGGATATCTATGAACAGTGTTCGACTTTTTATGAACTGGGTCTTGAAAAATCTTCAAAATACTAATCGATTGATGATTTTAAGTGCAATTAAACAATCAAATGATAATCAATAACATAAAACGCACCTAATCAAATCGATTTTAAGCATAAAAACACATTAATTCGAGAAATCGATTATCACACAGTAATATATCGATAAACACAGTTTTAATCCAAAAAAGCTTGATTCTTTGGCTCTGATACCACTTGTTAAACCCAGATTATAGTTGATAAATTAACACAACACAATAAATATCAAGAGATAAATAAATCAGAATAACATACCAACGATCTCTTGATTAATCAGATAAAACGTGTGTGTGTTCTTGGTACCTTGTGCGTGTACAGAGAATACGGCCTCCTCTACAATAATTATGATTATGAGGATTAACCCTAAACCTAAGAAAATAAAATCTATTTATACCTAGGTCAACATGACCTTATTAATATTAACAATATGCTAAAATACCCCCTAATCTATTAAACATTATTACAAACTAGACCCCTTATATAACTTTAATCTTGAATACAATTTATGATCCAACACACTTTGTTTAACTTTCCAGGTGGCATTCTATTTGTGGATTGTCAACTTTTGTCTTATACTATTGTGTGCTCCTCGTCCTATATGAGGGGAGCACTTTCTGTTTTGTAAATAACGCGAGCACACACTAATCTGAGAGAACCCTATATTTTCTTTGAGCATATTAGCACACACAAGTGTGTGTTCTTGGAGTAATTGCAAGTTAATGAAGCAGATTCTTCAGTAATCAACTCTATTTTGTTTATGTTTCTGTTTATTACTTGCTAGTGTGTTTACTACCAT
Organism: Arctium minus; assembly: GCA_954870635.1. Lineage (NCBI taxonomy): Eukaryota > Viridiplantae > Streptophyta > Magnoliopsida > Asterales > Asteraceae > Arctium > Arctium minus. Next base: position 37,974,764 of record OX941086.1, read on the forward strand.
TCAAGTACTATATTACTAGACTCCAAAACGCTTTTGCACTCTAAATCATCTATTTTGTGTAGCTTATAGTTAATCATCGTATAGAACACTATATTTGGGATCAACAATTGGTATCAGAGCAGACTTTGATCTTTAATATCAAAGGATCCTGTTCTATACTTGATTCTGGTGTTCTTGATAGTAGTTTGAGTATGTTCTTCATCTTGTTCATCATTCAAAAGAACATACTCCATTTTCTGGGTTTATTTCAACTAGTTTGATATAAATTCAGAAATAGGTGTGCTCTAATTTCTATAACAGTTTCAAAGCTTGTTTGTTGGTTATTAATACTTCTCAAACCATGTACTCATCATTTTGAGTTCGTTTTCATCCCTATCTACATTTCATACTCTGTTTTTGCTTCCATTTTTGTCACACTGAAAATGACAAATGCAATAAACTTCTTCAGTTTAGGATCCCAATCAAAACCTCCTACTCTACTATGGGATGAATATCCCCAGTGGAAGATCAGGATGGTGCACTTTCTTGAAGGTGTGGATCCTGGTTTAGTTGAGTTTCTTCAAAACCCTCCATATATCCCAATAACTATTGTTCCTCGTGTATCTGCTATTGCAAACACACCTGAAATCCCTGAATATCAACATCCCAAACCCATTGCTGAATGGACTGAACAAGAAAGTGCTTTACATGAACTTGCTAAGAAAGCCAAAAGGCTACTCATCATGGCCATTCCAAATGATATCTTTCAATCTTTGGACTCCTGTGAAATTTCAAAGGATATATGGCTAGAGCTTGAAAAACAACTTGAGGGTGGTGCTAAAACCCTAAAGAACAACAGAGCCCTGTGCATAAATGAATATTTTGCTTTCAGAGCTCTACCGGGTGAATACATTCAAAGTACCTATAACAGATACAACTCCCTGATCAACAAATGCAAAAGATATGGAATCAACAGAACCTCTGAAGAAAACAATGTCAGATTTCTTCAGAGCCTCAATGATGAATGTCTCCACTTGACCATGTCTATGCAGGCAACTCTAGACCTTGATGTTTGGTCCATATCTGATCTTTTTGGGACATTAATAAGTCAAGAGAATCGAATCTTGAAGTTAATGGCTCCAGTTGGTGGACCTCTGGCATTGGTGGGAAATGCCACAAAGGTTCAGGATAAAGGGAAAAAGGAAAAGACGACAGAGGGTGTTCAGAATAAGAAAAAGAAGAAAGTGCTTGTAGCAGAGAATGACAGTGAAGAATGCTCTGAGGAGGAAATGGATATGGCTTCGATAGCAAAAAAATCTTGCTCTTATGACCCGAGAATAGAACAAGGGTCTTAAGAAAAATCCAGCATACAGAGGAACAGATGACCGAGATAACAAAGGAAGAGGATATGGTGAACCAAGAAATTTTGTGAGAGAATAGCATGGTGAACAGAGACAGGATGAGAGAAGAGGTGGACAGAAGATGGACGACATAGGTGGAGAAAAGTCTCCCAAAAAAATGAAGGTTGCTTCAACTGTGGGAAGCCATGGCACTTAGCGGCAGAATGCAGATCAAACGTCAACAAGGGCAAAACTTTTCGAGATGCTGCTTTCTTCAAAAAGAAGGCAGAGTACTACACTAAAAGGTCCTTGATGGCTGAACAAGAAAATCTTGTTACTGATGCGTCCTCTGATGAGGGGGACAACAATGCACTCTTATGTGGTATGGCAGAAGTCAACACCTCTGACGGTGACAGTGAGGTATCCACTTCTTATTCATTTTCTAATTACTCTGAAAACAAACTCCTTGAACTACAAAATGAATTTCTTGCTTGCAAAAGCTCATGCTCAGAACTTGAGAAAAAGCTTGCCTTCTTTGAAAGAGAGGCTAGACTTCTCACCCAAGAGAAGGATAAGCTCTATTGTTGGTCCCGAAGGTGCTTAACAAGTTTGTAGAAGGGGGTGAATATAAACACATAATTTAAGGTTTAATAAATTGTTTATTGATAAATCAAATACAATTTACAAGTCTGTTGCAGAATAAGATTAAGTATAACTCAATCTAAACAAACTTAAGAAAACACTAAGATGGTTGCACATGAATATAGAGAAAAGGGGATTAGAGAGTATAGAAAACAAGGGTTTCTATATTTTAGAAAGATGAAGGCTAGGGGCGCATGCATTCTCCAGATAGAGAGGTAATCTTTCTATTTATACCCTATGCATTAAATGCATGATAGGGTACTTTACACGTTTCCTTCATTGATTAGCAGAGAGGGTCTGACTTTGGGAGACATGCTTTGGGCCGTATCATGAACAATGTAGTTGACATTGTTGTTGCACGAATTGTAGCAGAGATATATCCGTTCTAACACATTGTACTGGGTGTGCAAGGGAAAGACAAAAGAGACTTGAGGAATAAGCTAAGTGATCATCGATCGCTGAATATCTCTTCCTTCAGAGATACAAAGGAGTTCAGCTATCGTTGAAGCTTTTCCTCAGGTTTCTTCACATGTGTAGATTTGTCTTGCTTCACTGATATCCGCACCAGGTCACTAGTAGACTTGTCTTTGTTCAGCAGCTTCGTCTTCGATTCAGCTATGAACATCTATTGACGCGAAACTTGTCTTTAGGGATTACGTTTAACTGTTTACATCAGAGATTATCAGTGATACTGAACATACTCAATATTGAATCGCTGATAGTGAAACACTAATACATATGAATGTTTTCAAGGAAGATCATCAGTGATAACTGAACAGACTCAGTCTGGTCGCTGATGATGAAACACTAATAGATATTTTTTAAACGTAATATTTCACTAAGTATAGAAGAGGGTCTTTATCAAATCATTGAGAGAGTTTGGATCAATAATCTCCCCCTATTTTATAATGACAAAGTAACTGAAGAAAATTACTTTTTGATTCAAAATAAGGAATAATAAGGACTCATAACATTCATGTCCTAATTACTATTTTGAAGGATCTTTTACAGTACTGATAGGGTTAAGTACTTCACTGAAATTTTCATTAATTCAGAGAAAGAATTACAAGATATGAAAATATAAAGTACAAGTGAAGAACTAACTACTGTAAGTCTAACTAATAGATTACAAGAATTAAGAAACTAATCTATTAGCTATATAGAGAAGACTTTGGAGGATTGATCATATAGTCAGGTATTTATTCTCCTCTTTGCCTTCGATCTAAAGATTCTTGACTAATGATTGTCTTGATTGATTCAGCTAAAGGAGAGAAGTCACACCATAAGCATAAGAGATCCTTGAGATGACTAAGAGGACAGATAGGGATCTCAGAGACTCTTTGGAATCTGAGTTGTTCCTCATCATCTTTGAAGAAGATTCCAAAATTATCTTTAAGTACTTGCCCTAGAATATATGGTCCACTAGGAGGCAGGGATAGATCTAGAACTGAGAGATCAGGAGGAGAACCAAACAATGCTTCTTTTGAGAATTTGATGGAGGTGTCGTTTCTGATGACAGCGACATTCTCAGAGGAGGAGGAGGAGACATGCCTTCTTTTGTTTTGCCTTGGCTTAGAAGGAAGAGCAGATGACACCTTTAATACAGCAGCGACTCTGTTGATGAGAGCATCATTGATCCCTTCAACATAACCTCTGTAAGTTGACTTTGATTTCTTCAGTGCATCCTTAAACTCTAACCATTCCATGTAGCCGAAGCTTTCAAGTCTTGACACGAACATTGCTTTGGAGCTTCCATCCTCTCTGGTTATGTCCATTGTTACAGAAGTTCGGTCCTTCTTCTTTCTTCCAGAGATGACAACGGCTATAATCTTCATCGGGTCAGAGCGATAATCAATTTTTTGTTTACACCATTCAAGTGCTTTATCACTGACCTCCTTTTCTTTTGGGTGCTCCTCTTCAATTTCTTTGAGTAGAGCAGACAGAACTTCCACTGGATTTTTCTTTAGCTTCTTGTCTTTGACTTGAGAAGACTGAACCTTGAGAGCTAGAGAAACATCTTTTTGGCATTCAGCGATCAGTTTCTCAACTCTGACAGATTCTTCAATTTCAGCTTCAGTCAGGAAGTCGATCTCTATAGATGGAGTTTGAAGAGGGATCTTCATCCGTTGACTCTCCAGATGAGAGATCATCTCTGTTCTTCTGTTCAGTTCTTCCTCTGACCATTGAGCTGGTCAGGAGGGCCTTCCTGGATGGAGCAGGGCTTCTTCTTCTTCTTCTTCTTCTTCTTCTTCTTCTTCTTCTTCTTCTTGTTGTTGTTGTTCATAAATCTCACTGAATGATATTGGGATTATTTGTTCTTCAGCTGTAGAAGCTAAGATTATTTGGAGTTCAGTTCCCTTAAGCAGGGGAGAGAACTGTCTGAGAAGGATGCTCCCCCTAAGATTGCGAGACTATGTTAAGGTTTCCCTCGGCAACTATACCCTTCTTCTTGCTTTGGGAAGGAGTACCTAAAGAAGTTCCACTTCTCCCCCTGCTGTGACAACTTCTTTCGAAGCTGTCGCTGAAGAGACGTTCGCCACTGAGAACCAAAGAGATTGGTCTACCTCATCGTCGTCATCATCATCAGCTTGTTGCTATTTTCCTTGATCCTACAGATCAAGATCTTCTTCATCTTATTCATCCTCTTTCTCTTCATCTTCTTCAAGAACTTGATCAAGCACTGAAGATGGAGGAGCTTTGTCAGCAACCTTCTCCCCCTCAACATGAGAGGGAGGTTCTTCCGTCTGGACTTCGGCAGCAGATTCCTCCTTATTTTCTTAACGAAGCTCTTTCTGCCCCTCTTTGTCATTATCAGCGCGGGGGATTTTAGTGGATGAAGGAGTAGCTTTTGCAGTTGCCAAAGATCGGACTTCAGCTTCCAAACACTCGAGACGACCCTCGATGATAGGAATGTCTGAAGTAGCCTGATAAATAAATTCAACAGCTAAGTTCAGAGATATACAATCATTCTCTGTAAAGGAAGGCGTTGGTGTTGGACCTGGTGCACTAAATTTCACAAGCACTTGCTGAAGCATTAAGGTGCAGGTGTCAACTTTCTTTGTCAGGCGTCGGACATCATTTTGGAAAGTATCGTAGAGTCCCTGAATGAGTTGACCTGTTGATGAGTTCCACCAAGGACCTGCAAGTAAAGTTAGCGGATGAGCACAACAATGCTCAGGATTATATGGAGAGATGGGAGGAGCGTATAGGATTTTACGAGTACCTGAATTATCAAACATGTTGAAGAAGTGCAAATCTCTTTCAAAATTTTGATGTTCATGTCCTGTGGTTGCAGTATGAGGTTGCTGTGAGATAGAGGGAAGGTTAGAGACCAAACAAATAGAAGGATGAGTAATGGGGATAGAAGAAATTTGGATAGTGAAAGGTACCTCATAAGGTTGTTGAAGAACTGAGGTGATGGGTGGCGTCACTATTGTTGTGACAGCGATTGTCATCGCTGGCACGAATGATATGGTGGTTGCTGAAGTTGTGGAGGAGATACCCACAAAAGCATCCAAAGTAGTTTGTTGAGAAACTACTTCAGGCATAGAAACTGAAGGAGCGATCTCCTTGGTCTTTCTGACCTTCTTAGAGGGACCAGAGAGAGCAGTTGATGGTCGTTTAGAAGCGATAGTAGTGGCAGGGATAGCAGGAGAAGAAACATCCTGCGTGGCCGCTGAAATCGAAGAGTGGAGAGAGAGAGACGAGTGCATAGAGTTGAGAGAGTTACCTCGTTGGAGACCGGCTTGACCTCCAGTGATCGCTGACCAACCTTTGAAAAAGTACCATCTTGAGAAGTTGGGTACTTGTCAGCGTATAGAAACTGTAGGTACACACAGATAAAGCGTACATATGGGATTTTGGGATCCCTCTTCGTCTTCTCTATCTTTGAGTTGAGATTGTCAAAGATAGTGCCAGCATAATCAAAATGTTTGCCAGCGATTACTGAATAGCCCATCTGGAGCTGAACTTTGCTCGCCTGATCCAGTGAGCCAATCTTCCCACTCATGCTTTGAATGATGTGTAAGAAGATGTAGTTCAGTTGAGAAGGCATGTTTGCCTTCTGTATCTTTGTGAGGCGCTTGTTGGGAATGGTAGAGCGAGGCTTGTTGTCCCAGCAGTACTCCATGTCATCTAGAAACTGAATGAGTACAACGTTAGTTGGGAGGACATCGAATCCAACTTTTGTTTTCTCAGGGAGTCTGAGTGCCTTCCTAAGACCATAGGCAGTTAGCAATCCTGATCCTAGTTCAGTAGTGAATGAGATAGCGTGAAGCACATCACCCTTCTTGTTGGTGATGGTGGATTCATCAGATGTGAACCCGAACTGTTGAAGAAGTGTCTTGGAAGGTTTTGGGTCTACATTGAGAGCATAGGCTAAGCAAGACTGCTTCAGAAATGCATCTGCATCCACCAGGTGTGGGTATTTGTCAGCTTCAAAGTCCAACCTTGTGAGATGGTTGTTCTTTGACATTCTTGGAGGCAATGAGTGTAGCTTGCGCCATTTCTGAATGTAGAAAGGAGAATAGAATAGAAGGAAAGGTTTAGAGTCCAAAAATAAATAAAGTTTTTACCAGTTTCTGTATTTAGAAAGAAACATAGAAAAACCAAGTTATTTTTAGATTAAAGCAATGTTCTTTGTGAAGAATAAAGAACATGAAGAAAACCAAAAGTTTTTAAACCAGATAAAATCAAAAAATGATTTTAATGTTTTTGAAAAATCCATTATAAAGAAATATGAAGGATTTTAAGAATAAGATAAGAATATGTGAAACAAAAACCTGTTGATCTGGAGAAGATGAAGATCCAAAGATATGAATGGGTTTTTGTTTGCTAGAATGCCTTGAGAGTTTTTCTTCTTGAGAGGTTTTGCAGAAAGCGTAAGAAGATAGGAATGGAAAAAAGCATTCTTTTTATATGGAGGAGAGAGAGAGAGAGAGATTGAAGGAGAATGAGTGAGGAGGGAAAACAAATGCTCCTCATGACATGGACACGTCTTACGAAGTTGATTGGATAGAAGGGCAACGGACGAACGTGTCAGAGAAAAAGGCATGTCGTGGATTGTCGGTTCAAATGACGTCATAGGGGAGAGAGAAAAAGCGTTTAATTTGTCCTTTTTGAAATTATCTGTTGGTCCCGAAGGTGCTTAACAAGTTTGTAGAAGGGGGGGGGGGTGAATACAAACACAGAAATTAAAGTTTAATAAATTGTTTATTGATAAATCAAACTACAACTTACAAGTTTGTTGCGGAATAAGATTAAGACAGACTCAATCTAAACAAACTTAAGAAACACTAAGATGATTGCACAAGAAATTCAGAGAATGGGGGATTAAGAGAGATAGAAAACAAGGGTTTCTATATGGAGTTCAAGGATTGAGAACCCTTTTAGATGAAAGGGTGAACGTCCTATTTATACCCTTTGCATTAAATGCATGGCAGAGCACTTTACACGTGGCATTCATTGATTGGCTTTGAGAGTCTGACTTTTGGGAGACATGCTTTCGGCCGGGTTATGAACAGTGTAGTTGACAGAGTTGTTGTACGAATGGTTGCAGAGACATGTCCGTTCTGACACATCGTACTAGGTTGTGCAAGGATAGACAAAAGGAAACTTGAGGCATAAGCTTTGTGATCGATTGATCGCTGAGTATCTCTTCTTCCAGAGATAAAGAGGTTCAGCTATCGCTGAAGCTTTTCCTCATGTTCCTTCGCGTATATGTAGAGTTGTCTTTGCTTCACTGATATCCGCATCAGGTCACTAGTAGACTTCTCTTTGTTCAGCGGCTTCGTCTTCGATTCAACTATGAACATATGTTGACGCGAGACTTGTCTTTAGGGATTACGTTGGCTGTTTACTTCAGAAACTATCAGTGATAACTGAACATACTCAGTCTGATCACTGATAGTGAAACACTAATACATAGAAATGTTTATGAGAGATACTATCAGCGATAACTGAACAGACTCAGTCTGATCGCTGATGGTGAAACACTAATATATATTAAAACGTAATTTTCACTAAGTATAGAAGAGGGTCGTTATCAAATCACTGAGAGAGTTTGGATCAACATTATCTCTGAAGAAAAGTCAGAGATAGGTTTTCTTTCTGAAAGAATCACTGATGAGAAATGTCAGTGATAGGTTTTGTTTATCAAAAAGCTTTTAATCATTTGAAGAAAAAACGTCTTACTGAATGAGCATTCAGTAATTGAGAGTAAGAGAACATACCTGAGATTCAGAGATTTGTTCAGAGATAAAGTGATAAAGGGGAACTTAGAATTACTGACATAATGCATGAAAGATGAAGAATCACTCTTCAAGATTCAGCATTCCAAGCTCACTGATGAGAAAGTTGAACCTTGTCTCATCAAGAGATTTGGTGAATAAATGAGCTAGCTGATAGTCAGTGGGGATAAAGTGAAGTTCAATATCACCATTCATTACATGATCTCTGATAAAATGATATCTGATCTCTATGTGTTTTGTCTTTGAATGTAGCACTGGATTATTTGTTATAGTGATAGCACTAGTGCTGTCGCAATAGATTGGATTTTTGGATAGCTGAAAGTCATAGTCTAATAGTTGATTTCTCATCCATAAGACTTGAGAACAACAACTTCCAGCGGCTATGTATTCAGCTTCAGCTGTGGAAGTGGACACTGAATTTTGTTTTTTGCTTGTCCAGCTAACCAACTTTCCTCCTAGAAGTTTACATCCATTAGTGGTGCTCTTTCTATCGAGTTTACAACCTGCAAAATCACTATCTGAATATCCAATTAGATCGAACCCTGAGTCTTTGGGATACCAAAGACCGAGGTTAGGAGTTCCTTTCAGATATCTGAAGATTCTCTTGACAACGATCAGATGGGATTCCTTGGGTTCAGATTGATAGCGTGCATATAAACAGGTAGAGTACATGATGTTAGGTCGGCACGCTGTAAGATACAGCAGGGAGCCTATCATTCCTCTATAGGCAGTGACATTTACAGATTTTCCAGATGGATCCTTGTTTAATGTCAGAGGAGGCGCCATAGGAGTTTTCATCGCTGAAGTTTGAGTTTAATCAAACTTCTTCAGCATATCCTTAACATACTTACCTTGGTTGATAAAAGTACCCTTTTCAGATTGCTTAATCTGAAGACCAAGAAAGTACGTTGGCTCACTCATCATAATCATTTTGTATTATTTCTTCATTCTTTCAGCGAAACGAGTACATAGAGATGGGTTAGTAGAACCAAATATTATGTCATCGACATATATTTGCACAGGAATAATATGACCTTTTATCTTCCTGAAAAAAAGGTGTTATTGATCTTACCACGTTCAAAACTTTCAGAGTTAAGAAAAGATGAGAGAGTGTCATACCAAGCACGAGGGGCTTGTTTTAGACCATAGAGAGCCTTATCCAAATTATAAACATAATTTGGATGCTTAGGGTCATAGAACCCTGGAGGTTGTTCTACATAGACTTCTTCATTCAGCTTTCCATTTAGGAATGTTGATTTTACATCCATTTGATATACAATGAAGTCTTTGTAAACTGAATAAGCTAGGAAGAGTCGAATTGCTTCGATCCTAGCCACAGTGGCAAAGGTTTCATCATAGTCTATGCCTTCCTCTTGTCTGTATCCCTGAGCAACAAGTCTATCCTTGTTACGGGTTACAGTTCCATGTTCATCTAACTTGTTTCTAAACACCCATTTAGTGCCTATTACAGTTTTATCAGATGGTCTAGGAAGGAGATTCCAAACTTTGTTACAAGTAAACTCAGTCAGCTCTTCGTTCATAGCGCTGACCTAGTTTGGATCTCTAATGGCATCATCAGTCTTCTTTGGCTCTATTAAAGAAATAAAGTTGACAAACAGACAGATATTACATGAACTTCGTCGAGTCTGAATACCTGCATCAGGATCACCAAGAATTTGATCTATGGGGTGATCTTTTGTCCATCGCTAAGCAGTAGTATGATCGCTCACTTCAGGAGTTGGATCAACAATAGGAATGTTTACTGATGAAGAAGCTTGAGGTTCATCAGCTATTAACTATTGAGTGTTTGACAGACCATTGTTTTCTGAGAGCTTTTCAGACGAAGGAAGATCTGATGGAGGGAGTGTGTTTAGAGGCTCAGCTGAAACCCATGAGGTTGATTCAACATTAGGAGGTATGATGTTTGGATCATCATCAGCAGCTGGAGGATCTGAGTGCTGATGGTTTGAGAAAAAAAGGTTATGTTTCCTTGTAATGAGAAAACACCTAAGCATTTAGCTCTTCATTGTCAGTGATTGGCTTAGAGTTCGCTGAGCGAGTTTCATCAAATGTGACATGAATTGTTTCTTCCACAGTTTGTCTTCTCTTGTTGAAGACTCTGTAGGCTTTGGAGATAGAGGAATATCCAAGAAATATTCCGTCATCAGCTTTTGGATCGAACTTTACAAGTAGATCTTTGTTGTTTAGAATAAAGCATTGACAACCAAATATATGAAGAAAACTGATAGAGGGTTTTCTTCCATGAAATAGTTCATAAGCTGTCTTTCCAAATCGCTTTACTATCAGCGATCTGCTTTGAGTAAAACATGCAATATTCACAGCTTCAGCCCAAAATTGAGTAGGGATATGAGAATCGTTGAGCAATGATCTAGCAGCTTCAATGATCGTTCTATTTCTTCTTTCAGCGACTCCGTTTTGCTGAGGTATTCTTACTGAGGAGAAATTGTGAGAAATTCCTTTGTTCTCAAAGAAATTATTCAGAGAACTGTTTTTGAATTCAGTTCCATGATCACTTCTTATAGAGCAAACAGTAAGATTATTCAGCACTTCCATCTTCTTAATGAAAGATATTAGTTCTTCTGGAGTATCACTCTTGCAGCGAAGAAAGATAACCCAGGTGTAGCGAGAGTATTCATCTACAAAGACAAGTGTATATTTCTTTCCAGCTATAGATTGTATGTTGACAGGGCCAAATAAATCCATATGCAAGAGTTGAAGAGGACTTATCACTGAGGAGACTTGTTTAGATTTGAAACTAGCTTTTGTCTGTTTTCCTTTTTCACATGTTGAACATAGAGATTCCTTAGCATAGGAGTGCTGAGGAAGACCAGAAACCAGTTCCTTAGATGGGAGAGAATTCAGGGTTTTGAAGTTTAGATGAGAGAGCCTTTTGTGCCATAGCCAGTTGACATCGGAGGAGGCTTTAGAAAGAAAACATACGTTCTCAGTGGTTAAAGAGTCCATATCTATTACATAGACATTTCCTTACGATGACCGCTGAGAGCAAGTTTCCCATTCTCATTTACCACTGAACATGCTTTCTTGGTAAAGCGAACTTCATAGTCTTTGTCACATAGCTGACTGATGCTTAGAAGATTGTGCTTCAGTCCATCTACGTACGCAACTCTTCTAAAGGTGGTTGTCCCATTGATGAGGACACCAAACCCTCGAGTATATCCTTTTCCATATCCACCAAAGGTCACTGAGGGACCTTTCTCTTCCTTGTATTCAGTGAGCAGGTCTTTTTGTCCTGTCATATGTCGAGAGCATCCACTATCAAGATACCAGATGCCCTTTGATCCCTTCAAACATAAGGAAGATTAAGCTTTGTTTGGTACCCACTTTTCAATGGGTCCTTTAGGATTAGTGGAGATGGAAGGTTCAACAATCTTCATAGCAAATGAAGATTCATCTTTAGTGGTAACCTTCACTTTGGTTAATTTCTTAACCTTAGTGGTATTCTTCACCTTGGTCGATTTCTCAGCTTTGGTGACCTTCTCAGCCTTAGAGGCATTCATCTTCACTTTAGTTGTTTTATCAGCTTTAGTGGAAGTTGGACATTTGCTAGCAATATGGTCAGTAAATCCACAGTGATAGCATTTTCTATATTTGAAGGTGGTTTAGGACCATTAGTGGTTAGGTTTTGAGAATTTAAGATGAGCAGGGCCAGCTCCAAGAATGACTTTAGCATGAGATCTGGGAGCAATTTTCATTTCTTCAGATCTATTAGGCTTAAGATCAATGTTCAACTTTGGAGGACAGAGATCAAATATTTCTATCACAGAGCTAGAAAATTGATTTACTGAAGGTTTTGAAGGAACTTTCAGCTTTGCTTTCTTGGGGGCCTTCTGAGGATGGAAAATAGATTTTCCTTTATCTGCAGGCTTAGAGACTTTAGGTATTTCTTCAGGGATGGGATTAGCAGAAGATGAAGAAGAGCATTGAGCATAAGAAGTGTCAGGTATAGAAGAGACGAACGTTCCAAACTTAAGCATTGAACTATCTTCTTTAGGCTCATCCTCTGGTTTCCAAAAACCAAGACCAGTTCTATCACTAGCAGGGATCTGAGCACTTATAATCTCAGTGATCTTTGTTGAGGATTTACACCATCCTTCAACAGTAGTCTTCTCTGCTTTTAGAGCAACGATGGCTTGTTCGCGTTCTATGCTGATGATTTCATTAACAATGACTTGATCTTTCAAACTTTCCTCTAAGAGAGTCAGTTCTCTGATCTTTTCATGACATTTCTCAAGATGTTTAGTTAAATCAATGTTTTTGTTCTCAGCTAGAGTTTTGTCGTTTAGAGCATTGTATAGATCAATCGTCAACACATCAACAACACGACTTCTCTCTACTTTAGATAGAGAGGGATTAGTAGAGATAGATACCTGATATGATATATAGCTCATAGAAGTTTCTGGAGATTCTTCCACTTCTTCTTTAATCTCGGCCATGAGACAGAGATTAGCGAGTTCTTCTTCTTCAGAACTTGATTCTTCTGATTCAGCCTAGTCATGTTCTTCAGCGATGAGACCTTTACCTTTTCGCTTATAGTTTTTCAATTTTAGATATTTTCCTTTCAGTTTAAGGTATTTGTCATCGCTGGAGCTTCTTGAGGTAGAAGGTTTGAAGACTTTCTTTGACTTGCACTCACTTGCAAAGTGTCCAATTTTTTCGCAGTTAAAGCAAGTAGCCGTAGCCTAATCAACAGGGGTTGATTTTGGCTTGTCAGTGAGAGAGAGAGGCTTATTTCTTCTGAAATTGCTCTTTCTTGCAAATCTCTTAAAAGAATTTGTCAAAAGTGCTAAGGACTCATCAAACTCTGAAAGATCAGTGTCTGATAGTTCCTCAGATTTAGAATCTAACTCAGTATTAGTGAGAGTAGATCGCTGAGATGGAATTATATCTGAAGAGACTAAAGCAACATGAGTGCTTTTGAAGTCTTTATAATCTTTTACAAGATTTTTCTTCAGAAGATTTGATTGCTCATAGTTGACCAATATTCCATACAAGGTGATAAGAGAGAGAGAGAGAGAGAGAGAGAGTTTAAGTCTTTTGTCAGCTAGAGACACATTGAATAACTGTCCCAGCTTTCAGGTAGACATTCTAAGAATTTAGTCAAGACCTCAGAACTAGAAAAGGCCCTGCCAACAGTTCTTAGATCAATGATTAAGCAGTTAAACCTCTGGTGAACATCGAAGAGAGATTCATTCTTACCAGAGATGAAACTTTCATACTGACGTACCAAGTTTATCTTTCGAGTTTCTTGGACTTCAGTGGTGCCTTCATATTGAACACATATAGTGTCCCACATTTCCTTGGAAGTTTTAAGATGCATGATGGAATGGAAAGCTTCATCAAGCAGAGCCATAGAGATAATGGTTTTTGCCTTTGCATCTAAACCAACTTTCTTTTTGTCTTCATCACTCCACTGTCTTATTTCCTTAAGAGCATAACGCTCAGGGACAGCAGGAGTGGTGGTAGTAGTGGGAACAACAGCTATGATTGAGAAAGGTTCATAGGGTCCATTTGCTACATAATCAGGTATAGTAGGGTCTACACCTTCTAGAAATAGCATCATTCGATTCTTCCAGAGATCAAAGTTATCTCTGCTAAATCGAGGAGGTTTAGAGAGTGAACCATTATCATAGTAATTTGTGTGTGTGTTAAGTGCCATTTAGAATAGCAAGGAAGAGAATAAAGCAAGATCTTGTTTATTAGATTAATCAGTCTTCTCTGATACCACTTGTTGGTCCCGAAGGTGCTTAACAAGTTTGTAGAAGGGGGGGGGATGAATACAAACACAGAATTTAAGGTTTAATAAATTGTTTGTTGATAAATCAAATACAATTTACAAGTCTGTTGTGGAATAAGATTAAGTATAACTCAATCTAAACAAACTTAAGAAAACACTAAGATGGTTGCACAAGAATATAGAGAAAGGGGGATTAGAGAGTATAGAAAACAAGGGTTTCTATATTTTAGAAAGATGAAGACTAGGGGCGCATGCATTATCCAGATGGATAGGTAATCTTTCTATTTATACCCTATGCATTAAATGCATGGCAGGGTACTTTACACGTGTCCTTCATTGATTGGCAGAGAGGGTCTGACTTTAGGAGACATGCTTTGGGTCGTATCATGAACAGTGTAGTTGACAGAGTTGTTGTACGAATTGTAACAGAGGTATGTCCGTTCTGACATTGTACTGGGTGTGTAAGGGAAAGACAAAAGAGACTTGAGGCATAAGCTAAGTGATCATCGATCGCTTAATATCTCTTCCTTCAGAGATACAAAGAAGTTCAGCTATCGCTGAAGCTTTTCCTCAGGTTTCTTCGCGTGTGTAGATTTGTCTTGCTTCACTGATATCCGCATCAGGTCACTAGTAGACTTGTCTTTGTTCAGTAGCTTCGTTTTCGATTCAACTATGAACATCTGTTGACGCGAAACTTGTCTTCAGGGATTACATCTAACGGTTTAGACCAGAAACTATCAGCGATACTGAACATACTCAGTATTGAATCGCTGATAGTGAAACACTAATACATATGAATGTTTTCAAGAGAGATCATCAGTGATAACTGAACAGACTCAGTCTGATCGCTGATGATGAAACACTAATACATATTGTTTAAACGTAATTTTTCACTAAGTATAGAAGAGGGTCTTTAACAAATCACTGAGAGAGTTTGGATCAATATCTATCTTGAGAAAAAATCACTTGTTTCTTAGTATATCTCTGAAAAGAAAGTGTTAAAAGAAAAAGTTTCTAAACTTGATCAAGCTTTAAAAGAAAAGATCAAGGAGCTAAGGAATAGTGAGAGTGATAGTTTAAATGTTGTTTCTCTAAAAAAACATTCTGAAAAGAGAGAGAAGTCCTTTATCAAGACTTGCTCGATAGAGATCTGCTGATTAAAAAGTATCAGGATGCACAGAAAGTGCATGAAAAGGTAAATACCCAAATTGGCAGAAGGGGTATAGGGTTTGATGATACTGACCCCTATACTGGAAATAAAAGAAAAAAATCTTTAGCAAATATCTTATGTACTGGGCAATTTTTTAAACCAAGTCTTCCAAATTTGATGTCAGCATTTAAGAGGTGCAGAACCTCTGAAGGACCACATCTGAGGTGCAGATGGAAAATGTATGGTATGAAAACAATGATTTGTCATCATCACTCTCTGAAAAGAGAAAATCCATTCCAAAGAAATATCTGTCTCAAAAACAGATAGGGATCTTTAGATTTGGTCATCTAGAGACACAAAGTCAAATGGCATTTGTGTGCATGAGGATTCCTGAAAAGGAACTGTCCACTGATGCACTAGAGTTTGTGCCAGCCTCTGTGGAAGAAAAGCTCTTCAAAATATTTTTGGAAAATGACTTGAGAAAAACATATGAGAATCACTTTCTAAGCCATCTTGATATAACCTCTGGAGTGAAAGAAATCTTTGAGCAAGATCTGTTAAAATTTCTAAGTGTTCCTGAAGTGTTCCTGAAGTGATCCCATGCATTCTAAAAAATCTAAATGTTTCTAAGGACACTATCAATGGACAAAGCAATACATATTTAGAAAATCATGCCCCCATCCACAGAGATTTTCCTGAAGTGTTCGATGAAAAGACTAGTTTTGTGGAACAAGAAATAGTTCCCTGTAGTCTGGAGGAAAATAGTTTACCCTCTGGCATTCCTAATATAATGATTACTCCCAAAAGGAGAACTACAAGTGTACCTATTTACCCTGATTTTCTGGATATGTGTTTGCAAGCTAAGACTTCTCTTGAGCTTTAAAAATTAAACAAGGAAAAGATCTTGATCTCTCAAAAAACCAAAGCTCCAAAGTCTTTAAAACCATTTCAAGAAAAAACTCACTTGACAACAGAAGGGAAAATGGCCCAAATTTGACAAATTTGATGCTTCTGTGGCAGTGAATGCAAGAAAGGAAAGTCACAAAGGGAAAGTACAACCAAAGAGCTATCCAAGAGGAAATTTTGCTAAAACTCAACCTAGATTAGATAAAGTTTTCTTTGAAAAGAAACCCAAGTCTAAAAAGGGTTGTTGTAAACAAAGCTCTGTACCCTCATTTGATCAATTTAATGAAAATTTTAAGAAATTTGCTTCTGGAGTCTCTTATTGTAAATGTTTTGATCTCATGCATGCTCTTAACCAACATTTTTCAAGGCAAACCTGTCTTATTTCTCACCCCAAGCCCAAAAATGCCAAATTCAAGGGTGAGAAAGGAGAATTTGGTACCTCTATAAAGGAGGATAAAACCAAAACAAAAGGTGCTAAGGCATCTTTGAAGACACCTAACAAAAATGGACCCATTTGGAAATGGGTACCTAAATCTTCTTGATCTATCCACAGAAGAAACAACATGTGTCCATTTGGTAACTAGACTCCGGGTGCTCAAGGCACATGACTGGAGATAGAGGGTTGCTCACCTCTTACGAAGAAAAACTTGGAGGTGGCTCTATGACCTTTGGAGACAACAATAAGGGACAAATTAAAGGCTATGGAGTCATTGCTAAGGGGAAAATCGATGTCAACAGAGTGGCTTATGTGGATGGCCTTAAACACAACCTACTAAGTGTTAGCCAACTTTGTGATAATAGACTCGATGTGATGTTTAAAAGACAATATTGTGCTCTATTGAAAGAAGGCAAAACCATGGAACTTCTGCGAGCCAAAAGAAGGGGTGATCTATACCCCATGGACTTAAACTCAACCAACAAAAAAGAAAAGATTTGTTTGGTATCAAGTAAGAATGAGGAGGCTTAGCTCTGGCATAACTGGTTCTGTCACATAAACTTTCAAATACTTGACAAACTTGTAAAGTTAGAACTGGTGAGTGATTTACCAAGTATCAAGTTTGACAGAGATCATCTATGCTCTGCTTGTGAAATGGGCAAACTCAAAAGAGCTGCCCATAAGAGCAAGTCAAACATTTCTTGCACTAAACCTCTGCAGATGCTTCATGTAAACCTCTATGGTCCTATATCCGTGCATAACCTAGGTGGCAAGAAGTGCATTCCTGTGCTCATAGATGAATTCTCTAGATACACATGGGTGGAATTTATTCTAAAGAAAGCTGATGTTCCTGTAGTACTAATCAATCTTCTTAAGAGAATACAAAATCTTCACGATTGCAGGATACAGAGGTTAAGGAGTGATAATGGTACCGAGTTCAAGAACTCAACCATAGAAGCCTATCTTACGACAGAGTGCATTTCACAGAACTTCTCATCTGCGAGGACTCCACAACAAAATGGTGTTGTTGAACGCAAGAATAGAACACTAGTGGAAGCCACAAGAACTATGCTCACTTCCTCAGAACTACCTATTTCTTTTTAGGCATAAGCTATTTCAACTGCATGTTTCACACAAAACATATATATAATAATGAAGAGGCATGCAAAAACCCCATACCATTTACTTCACCAGAGGAAGCTAAACACCAAGTATTTTCATGTTTTTGGGTGCAGGTGTTTTGTATTAAATGACAGAGAGCAGATTGGGAAGTTTAGCCCAAAGGCAGATGAAGCCAAATTTGTTGGCTATTCTTCAACCTCCAAAGCATACAGAGTCTTTGTGCTCAAATCCAAACATATACTTGAAAGCATTAATGTTTATTTTGATTACTCTTTTCAAATGACTTCTGAGCAAATCAGCTCAGGACTCAAGCTTCAGGATGAAGACTCTGGTGATTCATCAAGAACAAATGAACTTCATCATCTGTTTGAAGAGATGTTTAATAATGATGGACCCTCTGAAGGTGATCGCAGAGCTTCTGAAGCCAAGGCCTCTGAGGACCAAACAGGTACTTTAACTGGTCCTAGTAATACTTTACCCTCTTCCACTACGTTTGTAGGTGCTAATGTCAAGGGGGAGCATTTAGAGGCTAACACTGAACAAGGCTCCATGCTCAACCAAGATCAAGATCATCTTCCTACCATCTCTGAAGGGTCAACTCCAGAGGAAACACAGAACTCTAAAAAAGGCACCACAGAGCTCTCTACATCAACTTAAAGTGCTCAATCAAGCCTTGTGGCAAGTACAAATGATCAACCTATTCCAACAAAGGTTGATCAATATGTCAGGATCGAATTCTCAACAAGAATAAAGTCTCAGAAACAATATCAAAGAAGTTGCGGAATAACACTTTGGTATTCAATATAACAGTAAACAAACAGTATATGATTAATAACTTGTAAACTTGTATTGAATGATTAAAATCATAAGATTACACACTCAACCTCAATCTTGAAGAACAAGCTCTTTCAAGACGAATTCTACTTCTCTAGAATTAGGATCTATGCCTTGAGGTTGGTTCTCTCTAAAACAAAAACTTGGAATTAAAAACTGTCTCTAAACTATTCTGTCAAATCTATACATATACTGAATAAAAAGATAATTACAAAAAATAGAATATCTTCAGTAAATCTTGCAAAGTTATCTTCAATCCTTCCATGAATATCTTTATTCTTTATAGCTGTCATCCTCTCCATCCGAATCTCCAATTCATAAGCAGCATTAACTACTAAGCAGTATTAACCACTAGCAGTACTAACTAGCTAAGCAGTACTAACTTTGTTCAAGCAGCACTAACTTTGACTAGCAGTATTAATTCTACTAGCAGTAGTAATACTTAGCAGTATTAACTTTGAAGTCCTCTAGCAGTAGTAATTCTGAACTAGCAGCATTAACCATACTTGAGCTTTTCTTCAGTTCCCAACAATCTCCCCCTAACTTGACTTTTAGGAAGAGAAGTCAAGTTTTTCAGATCTAATCTTTAAGATGCTCCCAAAACTCTATCATGGCCTAAATTCCAGTATTTGCATCCAACCCTAAACTCTGATTTATTGTTCTTTGGATCAAATATTTAGCCATTTCTGAATCTGGAATGCATCCTAGCTTCTTCTTCAGCATGGCATGAAGCTTTAATCTGCTATGATTGTACACTCTATCCACTAGAAAGTATTCAGTGTGATTCAAATCCAAAGTCACTGCATATACTCCACTAGTTTCATATAGAGTCCAATTGCTGACTGATTTGAACACATGCCTGATCACATGCTCTACTTCATCAGGCTTGAACATCATACACAGATACTCCATCACCAGTTTTGTAATTGAAATCTCTGGAGCCTTCAGTATATCTGCATACAACTTCATTCCTATCTCAAACATTTATTCAAGGTCTGACCTAGAGCATGTTCTAACAATCTTTGCCCAAGTATTGAACACCTCATACTTTTCATCCTTCCTTTTGAGCCGTATGTATTCCTTTCCATCCACTGTCAATGTATCCCAAAGAATAACCTCAGGAGGCTTAACTCCTACAGGTTCTGCTGAAATTGGTTCAGGCACTTTGTCCATCACTACCATATACATATTTACATCATCTGTACTTGATAGCTTTTTCTGTTTAGATGACTCATGTGCCCCTTCTTCTTCAGCAACCTTTTCAGCCTCTCCTTCAGCTATTCTAGGCTTCTTGGTTGACTTTCTCCTTGCCATCATCTTGGTTCTCTTTAAAGTCCTTAGACTTTCACCCAGAGTGGCTTCTTTCTTTGGTGGTGTCTCTTGCTCATCTGGAAAAGGTTTTTCTATCATGAAATCATTACTTTCTTTCATTCTCTTCTCCATCTCCACCCTGGCAGTTTCATTCCCTTGAAGCTTGGTCATTTCAGAATTGTACAGCTCCTTGATCTGCTCAAATGTCATCTTGGAGAACATCTCCTTTCTGACTCCTATAGCACCCTTGAGAAAAATTATCATTTTGTTTCTCTCTTGAGTACCAAGGAAAGTCTTTGAGGGTTGTCTCTTCTTTGCAGCTGTTTTTATCACCACAGATTTCTTCAAAGATGCTGCTTTCTTTTGTGCAAGTTCAGTTGCCAGGCTTTGTTGATAGGCTTCATTCAGTTCAGCAGCTAGAGCCTTTGCCATCTCCTTGTCCTTTTCAACCTGAACTCTTTCTTCCTTTTCAATATCAGCCTGCATCTTCCTGGCTAAAGCTTCATCTGATTCAACCAACCTTTGCTTTTTGACTGTTTGAACATATTCCACCATTTTTGCTTTGCCTTTGTCTTTGTTCACCTTCTTTTCTACATCTGTTTTCTTGATCAATTTCCCTTGTTCTTTGATGACTACTCCTTTGGTCTTTGAGGTGACCTTGGGAGTATCATGCTTGGCTTTAAGTAAGGTTTCTGCAATCTCCAACTCTGTTAGAACTTCTTTCACAGTTTCTGCTGCTTTACTTATTTCAGCAGTACTAACCATTTCTGCTGCTTTACTTAAACTAGCAGCATTAATGGTTTCTGTTGCTTGCTCTGTTACTGCTGCTTTCTCCCCCTCAACATCAAGTTCCTCTCCCTTTTCTGAAGCATCCTCCTTGTTGACATCAGCTTCTGACTCCACCTTTTTGGGAACATCAGGCACTGGTTCCCTTCTTTTAAGCACAAATTGCCTCTTCTTCTTTTTCTGGAGCAATATCTTTACCATATTCTTCAGTTTGGAAATCTGAGCTTGTTGAGACAGGACTATTAGTTTCATCTCTTCAAGTTCTTTCCCTTGTTTAAGAACATCTTGGTTGATGTTTCCCATTGTTTCCATCAATTCATAGTAGGTATATCTGTCCTCACCTTCTCCAGAAGTGTTACCCTCTTTTGATGGATCATAGGATCTTTTTGTAGTGGAAGTCTTCTGCCTAGCAGAAGCACTATCCACCCCCTTGGTTTCTTGGCACCTGGGACCTTTGAATGATTGCTCATTCAAAGTTGCCATGGGAAAGGTCTTATGTATGTTACCACTGACCTCCTCTGAGCTAGCAGGAGTAGTGGCAGCCTTCTCACCCATATTCTCTTCCTCCTCCTCAGAGAGCACCTCCTTTGGGTTGGGAGACACCCTTGTGGTTTCCCTGTAGATATTCTCTAAGGGAGAATCCTCCCTTAGAGGGCTTAAAGGCTTAGGGGTTGATGGTACAAGAAGGGAAGGAGCCTTCTTTACCTGTTTCCTTTTGTATGTTTGGGTGATGGGTGAAGTAGGTTTATCAAGAAGAGACTGAGGAATTGATTTAGAGTGGGAAGGTTGGGATTGGCTAGCAGTGGGTTGGTCTAATGGGGGCCTTGACCCTGCTGCCATACCTTCATCAGTGTGGGACACCACCATCATTGTAGAGAACAATGGGGTGTCAACTCCTTCCGAGTCCATAGGGGATCTTTTCATGTTTGAAAAGACCTTACCTTTGGGAATTTTTGGTACATATACCCCATCAAAATGAGGTATATCCGTCAATTTATGGGTAATAACTTCTTGGACAAACCTGGGGTACATATAAAAACTCTTTTTACTTCACAGGTTTGAGACAAGATCATTAAAAATCATTTGGGAAAAATTATACTTTCTGGCAGTGGCTAAGCATACCAAAGCATAAGCAATGATGCTATTGAACTCACTCCATCCAGTAGTCTTTTTAGAGATACAATGCATAAGGGTATGGACAAAGAAACGCCATTGGGGTGAAAATTTGGCTTTTGAGAACTTGAACACACCCAATGGGCCTCCATACCCCATTCTTGTAAGAGTAGAGAACAATTCATCATTAGAGATAGAAGTTATACCAGAGGCATCGTCTAGACGTAGACAGATGCGAAGTACCTCTTCAGTAACTGTCAAGGGTTTGTCACACACCCTTGTTTTGATCATTTGCACACCATTCTCAGTAACAATGGTGGCATTTTCCCAGAATTGCCTCTGATGCTCTATGAAGATGGTAGGAGATATAGTGAGAGCATGGGCAATATGGCTTGCCTTGAGGAAATCCACAATCTGGTGGAAACCAGCAGCCTGTTTGGGCTTCTGTAGCATCGCGATTTCATTGTGCTCGTCTATGAATGCCATTTATGCCATTGATCTTGAAGTTTCTTGCCTGAAAACTTTGAGCTTGAGAGAGAAAGGGTTTAGAGCGCAAGTGAATAGTATGCAAAGAGACGTTATGAACTTTTAGGCAGGGAAAAGGTATTTATAGTATTCGGAACATAAGCAGTATTAACCTAGAGCAGTATTAACGGACAAGCAGTATTAACTGAGAGCAGTATTAACCACTAGCAGTATTAACTGAAAGCAGTATTAACCACTAACAGTATTAACTGAAAGCAGTATTAACTGAGAGCAGTATTAACTGAAAGCAGTATTAACTGAGAGCAGTATTAACTGAGAGCAGTATTAACTGAGAGCAGTATTAACTGAAAGCAATATTAACCACTAGCAGTATTAACTGAAAGCAGTATTAACTGAAAGCAGTATTAACCACTAGCAGTATTAACTGAAAGCAGTATTAACTGAAAGCAGTATTAACTGAAAGCAGTATTAACTGAAAGCAGTATTAACTGAAAGCAGTATTAACTATGCACTGGCAGTATTAACAATGCACTGGCAGTATTAACAATGCTTACTCTTTTAAGCTTGTGATGAACTGAGTACTGCTATGTATTCCCTGAAAAGAAAGATTATGAACACCAAGAATAAACAATATACAGGTATTGAACCACTTTTTGAGAAGGTGTTTATTCAGAGTTGATCATTCCCACACTTGTTACCAAGAAAGTGAATCTACCCACATCAAAGGCTTTGGTGAATAGATCAGCAAACTGGTTGTCAGTATGAACTTTTACAACTTGAATAAGTTTCTTTTCATTACAGTCTCTTATGAAGTGATACCTGATCTCAATGTGCTTTGTCTTTGAGTGTTTGACAGGATTATTGACAATGCTAATAGCACTGCTATTATCAATAAAATTGGAGTGTGTAGAAAGGTTACCCCATAGTCCAGCATTTGATTCTGAATCCATAAGACTTGAGAACAGCAACTTGCAGCTGCTATGTACTCTGCCTCTGTTGTAGATGTGGACACTGTGGTTTGTTTCTTGCACTGCCATGACACTAGTCTTGCACCCAAAAACTGACATCCTCCAGAAGTAGATTTTCTGTCCAAGTTTGCTCCACCTAGATCACTATCTGAGTATGCAAGTAGGTCAAAGGATGAGTCATGAGGATACCAAAGTCCCAATCTGGGTTGCCCTTTGAGATATCTGAATATCTTCTTAACAGCTTGATAGTGAGATTTCTTTGGCCTAACTTGGAATCTTGCACATACACAGACTGGAAACATTATGTCTGGCCTAGAGGTTGTAAGATACATGAGAGAGCCAATCATGGATCTATAATGATGAATATCCATATCCTCCCCCTCAAGATCTGCTGTTATTTGCTTGTGTGTCTCCATAGGTGTGCTGGCAGGTTTTGAATCTGAGAAACCAAACTTGGTTAGAATGTCCTGCACATACTTGGACTGACAGATAAAAATTCCATCTGACTTCTGTTGAACTTGGAGTCCAAGGAAAAAAGTAAGTTCCCCCATGGAACTCATTTTGAACCTTTGATGCATTAGTTCCTCAAACTCCTTGCACATGTTGTCTCTTGTAGATCCAAAGATGATATCATCAACATAGATTTGGACCAGCAAGATATCCTTCTTCTTTCTCTTGATAAATAGAGTCTTATCAATGACTCCTCTTTCAAAGCCATTTTCCAAGAGATAGGATGACAGAGTGTCATACCATGCTCTTGGAGCTTGATGCAGTCCATAAAGTGCTTTCTTCAATTTGTATACCCTGTCTGGATAGCTTAGGTTTTCAAATCCTGGTGGTTGACAGACATATACTTCTTCTTCAATTGAGCCATAAAGAAATGCACTTTTCACATCCATTTGATAGACTTTGAATTTCATATAAGAAGCATAAGCCAGGAATAATCTAATTGCTTCTATCCTGGCCACAGGTGCAAATACTTCATCATAGTCTATTCCCTCTTCTTGTGTATACCCTTGAGCCACCAGCCTTGCTTTATTCCTTATCACTATACCTCTTTCATCTCTCTTATTCCTGAAGACCCATTTTGTTCCTATTGCTCTTTGGCCTTTAGGAAGGTCTACCAGATCCCAAACATCTTGCAGCTTGAATTGCATTAGCTCTTCTTGCTTTGCTTCTATCCAACTGGAATCTTTCATAGCATCATGTGCCTTCTTAGGCTCAAGCTGGGATAAAAAACAAGAGAGCACTGTATGCTGTTGGTCTTGCATTTCTTGCAGCCTGCTTTGATTTCTAGTCATCATAGGAGAGGATATGTCTCCTATTACCAGCTGTGGAGGATGATTCTTTTGAATTCTGGTGTGATGATTAGGTTCTTCATTAAGTCCCACCTCTAGATTGGAGTCATTCAACTCAACTGAGGTGTTTTCAGCAGCTACTTCTGATTCTTTATTTTCTTGAGTCTCCTCATCTCTACTTTCTTCTTCACTCTGACTTGGTCCAGTAGATGGTTCCTTTTCACAGTCGTCAACAGGATCCACTGTGGGTATGGGAAAGATCACAGATTGAGATAAACTGTCTTTAACTTGGGTAGTTCCTGATCTTCCACTCCTTGAACCTGCATAATCATCACTACTGAAACCAAAAGAGTTAGTTAGTGAATCAATATCAAATAGCCACTGAGGACCAGACCCAATTGGATTTGGTGTGTTCTCATTGCATTTGACATTGTCACTTTCTTCAATTATTCTAGAAGAAGAGTTAAAGACTCTGTAAGCCTTATTCTGAGATGAGTAACCAACAAGAAATCCATCATCTGCTTTGCTATCAAACTTACCTAAGTGAGATTTGGTATTGAGAATAGTACAAGGACACCCAAACGGTTTGAAAAATCCAATAAATGGTTTTCTTTTATTTAAGAGCTCATATGGGGTCTTGTTCTTTGGCTTGACCACTAGAACTCTGTTTTGGACATAACAGGCAGTATTAACTGCTTCAGCCCAGAAGGTAATTGGCAGTTTTGAATCAGCCAACAGAGATCTAGCAGCCTCTATTAGTGTCCTATTTCTCCTCTCAGCAACTCCATTCTGTTGAGGAGTCCTAGGGGCACTATATTGTCTCTCAATGCCTTTCTTTTCACAAAAGGTGTTTAGATCAAGATTTTTAAATTCAGTCCCATTATCTGATCTAATGACTTTTACTTTTTGATTAGTTTGGTTTTCAATTCTTAGGATAAAGGATTTGATCAGTCCACTTGTCTCATCCTTAGTCCTTAGAAAATATACCCAAGTAAATCTGGAGTAATCATCAACAATAACCAAGCAGTAAGATTTCTTGCCTATACTCATAACATTTGTAGGACCAAACAGATCCATATGTAGTAATTGGAGACAAGAAGAAATAGTGTTTAACTCTTTGGTCTTATGATAAGTTTTGTGTTGTTTGCCTTTAAGACAAGCAACACAATGATTATCACATGAAAAGACTTTTGATGGTAAACCTCTTACAAGGTTGTTTTTAACAAGTTTGTTCATAGTCTTGAAGTTCATGTGACACATCCTTCTGTGCCAAAGAGAGGATTCATCCACAGAAGCTTTTGAAACAAGACAGTTCATGGATGAATCACTATTAACATTGTCCATATCTAGACAATAAACATTGTCCTTTCTTGGAGTTCTAAGTAGTATCATGCTTTCATCAACTACCTTGAACCCTGGAGCAAGGATCATACACTCTGTATTTGTAAATAATATGCTATGTTGTTTGTCACAAACCTGTGATACACTTAACAGGTTGTACTTTAACTGATCAACATAGTAGACATCCTCAAATGTCATCTTACCTTTTGTAACATTACCTTTTCCACTTATTTTACCTCCAGTAAGATTATCTCCAAATGTAACATGTCCTCCATTGATATGCTTGAAATCCTGAAGACATGACATGTTGCCTGTCATGTGCCTAGAGCAACCACTATCAACATGCCATATGCTCCTTCCCTTGAGCTGTTGGTTGCCCTGCACATAAGATAAATCAGTTAGTATGAATTAGGAACCCAAGCCAAGGTGGTCTTGGGTACCCCTTTCTCATCAAAATACTTGTATTCTTTCTTGACAAGATTTTTAAACTTTGACTCCTCATTTCTGGAGTACTTTGTCACAATGATAGGCTTGGAAACACTTTTGCTAGAAGCAGTACTGGTTTTAGAAGTACTAACTGCCTTAGCAGCACTTGCATGCTTAGCAGTACTAACCTTGTTAGAAGTAGTAACTGTGTTAGCAGCAGTAACTGTGTTGGCAGTATTAACCTTTGAAGAGGTACTAACAGTATTAGCAGCATTTATATTTTCAGCAGTACTAACACTGGTAGCAGCAGTAATGCTTCTAGCAGCACTATCTCTGTCAGCAGTACTAACAGTTTTAGTGCTTCTAGGCACCCACATTTTAATACTTTCCTTCAAAACCTTTTTCTTCATGGGGCCTTTGTTTTCAACAGATTTCTTCACCACATGTTTCTTTCCAGCCTTCCTATAACCAACAGGTTTTTGCATAAATCTTTGAAAGTTCATCTATTGGTTAATTGGGTTAAAGAAACAGTACTTAGCCAAATGGTTTAACTTTCCACATATGAACAAGGCTTTGGTCTATTGATTTTACTCAGATCAATGCCTTGTTTTTGTGCCCATTTGTTATTCCAGTTTCTCTGATTTCCCCTTGGTTTATCATGTTCTTGGGGCTTTGGTTTATTGCATGCACACTGCTTGCAAGGGATAGGGTTCACAACAGTGGTCTGCTTATAGTTAACCTTCTTGTGCTTTCCCTCAGTCTTCTCTGTCTCATTGGACTTGATCCAATGCTTTCCACATCCCTCATTGGTGATTATGTGGTTTTCTATAGGAATCTCACCACTCACAGTGTTGTCCTTATCCTTGACAACTTCTTTCTCAGTTTTATCCTTAACAACTACTTCATCTAAGGGATCTATATCAGTGGCTCCCTTAGGTAGGTCCTTCCTATCCTTTGTCTCTAACAAATCTGAACTAGGAGGGATGTAGTTGTTGTTATAGGGTGGTGGTGTGGTATTGTACCCTATTCCTCTTCTCAGTTTATCATGAATCTGAGTTTGTAGCAAAGAATCCATTGCTTTGGAAGCATTGGAAAACTTTTCTACATCTAGTTTGACTTTGGCTAGCTCTCCTCTTAGCTTTTCACTCTCTTCTTTGGATCTGGTTAGTTGAAGTTCTAAGTCATTCTTCTCCCACTTCCAGTAGTTTGTGTCATAAGAGTGTTGAAGCTCATTGGCTTGAAAACCCTTAATCTGCTCTTCAAATCTCTCAACTATCCTCACATAATCTTTTATGTCCTTTTCCAATCTCTTAAGGTCATCACTCATGTTCTGATTGTGATCCCTATACCTTTTAACAGTGTTAATGCAATTTTGAGAACAAAGATTGGAAGTTACCTCTGTTGGGAGATCAGACACCTCTGCCATTAGAGCTTGGTTCTGGATGGCCTCTTCAGCTTGATCACTCCAATCAAACCCCATGCCTTGTTGAGAGACAAGGGCTTGTGCAGAGTTTCTGTTGTTATTGAAGCTTCCAGATTGAGCTTGTTGGTGGTTATTGTTTTGAGGCATTCCACTTCTGCATTCTTTAGCAAAGTGTCCCTTCTGATGGCATTTATAGCATTCCACCTTTGACTTGTCAAAACCTGCTCCATCTTCTCTTCTTTGTGAGAAGTTGTTCCTTCCAGTTCTTTTGATGAACTTCTTGACTCTCATAGAGAGCATGGCCATCTGCCATTTAATGTCCATCTCTTCAAGATCATCTGGATGGAGTTGTTCCAAGTCATCATTAATGAGAGAAGAGTTTCCATGACTTGCCAGAAAGGCTTCAAATACAGTTTCATTGCCTTTATCTAGATTTGCTCCATTGGCAGCACTAACTGATTCAGGGTTGGAAGTAGAATCAGTTGATGCTGAAAGGAGTGCAGCATTGTGAACATACCCAGAAGGCCTCTTTTTAGCCTCTACCTCAGATTCAAAAACTCTTAGATCATTATATAGATCATCAAGTTCCTTTTCTTCCAGTTGATCATTCTGTCTGAAAGACACAGTATACATGGTCCATTCATCACTCAGGGACCTTAGAAACTTTCTGTTCAGATCATCTTGATCAGTTTGTACTCCCACTGTAGCAAGTTCACCAATAAGCTTGTTGAACCTGTCAAAAGTTTGAGTCATGGACTCATTCTTGGTTGACATAAAGTTCTCATATTGTTGTTTCAAAATGGCTTTCTAATTTCTCTTGGTACTTTTGGTACCTGAGAATCTCTTCTCTATAGCATTTCAGAGCATCTCTGCATCAGTGCAGTTGCAGAACTGATGTTGATATTGATTGGGAATAGCCAAGAGCAAAGTGCTCAAGGCTTTCATCTCTGTCTGTCTAGTCTTTCTTTCAGCATCAGTTTTTGGTGGAGTTCTCTTTCCATCTGCACCAATCTTTCCTTCTTCAGAAGGACCATTCTCTATGATATCCCACATAGAATAGTCAGTGAGGAGTATGTACTGCTTGATTCTGATCTTCCACATATCGAATTCATTGGGTCTGAGCATTGGAACCTTTGAGACCAGAGTACTGTTTGATTCTACAAAGTTTTTCATGATGAATGAATAGATGTTTCTGAGAGAACAGGCTCTGATACCACTTGTCAGGATCGAATTCTCAACAAGAATAAAGTCTCAGAAACAATATCAAAGAAGTTGCGGAATAACACTTTGATATTCAATATAACAGTAAACAAACAGTATATGATTAATAACTTGTAAACTTGTATTGAATGATTAAAATCATAAGATTACACACTCAACCTCAATCTTGAAGAACAAGCTCTTTCAAGACGAATTCTACTTCTCTAGAATTAGGATCTATACCTTGAGGTTGATTCTCTCTAAAACAAAAACTTGGAATTAAAAACTGTCTCTAAACTATTCTGTCAAATCTATACATATACTGAATAAAAAGATAATTACAAAAAATAGAATATCTTCAGTATATCTTGCAAAGTTATCTTCAATCCTTCCATGAATATCTTTATTCTTTACAGCTGTCATCCTCTCCATCCGAATCTCCAATTCATAAGCAGCATTAACTACTAAGCAATATTAACCACTAGCAGTACTAACTAGCTAAGCAGTACTAACTTTGTTCAAGCAGCACTAACTTTGACTAGCAGTATTAATTCTACTAGCAGTAGTAATACTTAGCAGTATTAACTTTGAAGTCCTCTAGCAGTAGTAATTCTGAACTAGCAGCATTAACCATACTTGAGCTTTTCTTCAGTTCCCAACACAATATCAAGAAAAAGAACATGCTCCTGAAATACAACTAGAAGGTTCAAATGATCACCTACCACGAATGACCAAGTGGACCAAGATTCACCCACAAAGCCAGATCATCGGTGACCCTTCTGACAGAGTGAAGACTCGCTCTACTACTGCAAATTTTTGTTTCTTTACAAATTTTCTAAGAATCATCGAGCCCAAGAAAGTCTTTGAAGCTCTTGAAGACCCAAACTAGGTAGAAGCCATGCAAGATGAGCTTCTATAGTTTGAAAGAAATGAAGTGTGGACCCTAGTGCCTCTGCCAAAAGGCAAAACTGCAATAGGGACCAAATGGATCTTCAGGAACAAGAAGGATGAAGACGGTGTGGTGATCAGGAACAAAGCAGTATTGGTGGCTAAAGGATACTATCAAGAAGAGGGCATTGACTATGAAGAAACCTTTGCCCCTGTGGCAAGGCTCAAGGCAATAAGGATTTTCCTTGCCTTTGCCGCCTACAGAAGTTTGAAGGTGTACCAAATGGATGTGAAGTCAGCCTTCTTAAATGGACAAATTCAAGAGGAAGTCTATGTCCAACAACCACCAGGGTTTGAAAGCTCTAAGTATCTAAATCACGTTTACTTTTTGGACAAGGCTTTGTATGGATTGAAGCAAGCCGCCATAGCCTGGTATGATAGACTTTCAAACTTCCTTCTTGCCAATGGTTTCGAAAGAGGTACAACTGATACTACACTATTTTATAAGAAGAGAAAAGGTGAGATTCTACTTGTGCAGATTTATGTTGATGACATTATTTTTGGGTCTACTAATGATTCTTATTGCAAAAAGTTTGAGACATTGATGAAAAGTGAGTTTGAGATGAGCATGATGGGAGAACTCACATTCTCCCTAGGATTGTAAGTCAAACAAACCACATAAGGCACTTTCTTAAATTAATCAAAATATTTCTCTGACATACTTAAAAAATACAAGCTTTCTGACTCTTCACCAATGAAGACCCCTATGGCCACTGGATCCAAGATCTATGTAGATCCAGAGGAAAAATCTGTTGAGTGTAAGCTCTACAGAGGGATGATAGGGTCTTTATTGTACTTAACTACTAGTAGACCTGACATAATGTTTGCTACATGCCTCTGTGCAAGATATCAAGCTAACCCCAATGAATCTCATCTTTATGTTGTTAAGAGGATCTTTAGATACTTAAGGGCACCAAAAATCTTGGCCTTTGGTATCCAAAGAACTCAGGCTTTGATCTTATGGCTTATATAGATTCAGATTATTGAGGATGCAAACTCAACAGAAAGAGTACCTTTGGGAGTTGTCAATTTCTTGGAGGTAAGTTAGTTAGTTAGACTTCTAAGAAGCAAAATTGTGTGTCAACTTCTACAGGAGAAGCTGAATATGTGGTTGCCGTGAGTTGTTGCTCACAAGTTTTGTGGATGAGAACCCAACTCAGAGACTATGGTTTTGATATTGACAAAATACCCATCCTCTGTGACTCAAAGAGTACCATTGCGATCTCTGCCAATCCTGTTCAGCACTCTAAAACCAAACACATTGATATCAGGTATCACTTTCTGAAACATCATGTGGAGCATGGCACTATAGAAATGTACTTCGTATCCACATATTACCACCTTGCTGACCTCTTCACAAAGGCATTATATGAGAAAATATTCACTTTTCTTGTTGGCAACCTTGGTATGCTTAACATGAGTTGATCCACATAGCCTCAGTACCACAGAACTTCTGTAGTACATATTTCAATTTCAGTACTGTTATCTTTATTTATGTATATATTGTTCAGCCCTTGTATAGTTGCCTTAGATTTCATTTCCTCTAGTCCAATATTATGAGTTTCCTTGAATCTATGACTTGTACAAAGCTATCTTTTATGACCCAATCATAGATCATGGGGGAGCAGAATAAGCCACACAGAGAAGATCTTGATGATTCAAGGGGGAGCGAAGAAGTTATTTGCATCGAGAGATTTTGCAGGATAAGGTAAGTTCCTTGCACACATCAAAGGACAAAACACTTTTCTCGGACACCAATTTCCAGACATGTCCGAATTTGTTCTTCAAAACTTGTCAAAACTTTGGGTGATCAAAACTTTCAAATGTCTTTCCTCAATTTGAAATGTTTGGTCTAAGAACCTCTGAGATCCTTCACAGAGCCTCTGTGATCGCTTACAGAGCTTCTGTACCTCAAAAGAACATCTCTTGACCTCTGAGTTCTGATTTGAATTGCATACAATTACCTCGATCTCTTTCAATGTTTGGTGATAAAACAAGAGTAACTTTGTGCTTAGAAGAACCATGCACATAACCTCAAAAGTTCTTCATTCAAAGACCTTCTGTCAAATTCATCACTTATGACATTTTTCAAAGGTTATGAGATGTGGGTTATTTATGAAAGTCACAGTCAAATTGGTATAGCATATGCCACGCGTGTGAGGATAATGGGAGGTGTACGTACTTGATCGTGCACCGCCCTTACTGACGTAGCAAATTTTGATTGGGTCATATTTGTACCGTTGTTTTTCCA
Organism: Arctium minus; assembly: GCA_954870635.1. Lineage (NCBI taxonomy): Eukaryota > Viridiplantae > Streptophyta > Magnoliopsida > Asterales > Asteraceae > Arctium > Arctium minus. The sequence goes on from OX941086.1 coordinate 38,006,748, forward strand.
AACGGCTCACTATGCGTAGGTACTAATTACGGATTTCAAATTTTTTTATTTTACCACTTATAATTCTTACCCCCTTCTCAGTATAAATACCCTTCTCTTTCACTTTACCCATTTTTTTACCTGCAATTTCGCTCTCAAGAACTCAACATCAAGAATCTTCTCATCTACTTCTTTTATTTCTCAATGGCTTCCCACTCTGCTTCATCTAAGAACTCTAAAGGTTCGAAATTTTCGAACCAATCCCTGCACTCCGTTGCTCAAAAGGACGATTCTCAATCCATTGGCCAAGAACAACCCCTCACAAGCATAATGCTTTCCTTCACGCACCATGACTACCATTTGAAATCAATGAACTTAAAATCGAACAACCATTATGTGGTTTTGGACCCCAAAGGTTTTCCTGCTGAAGCTGAACCGTTATTCAAAATCTTGCAGAACCACTTTCTTTCAAAATCCCTAACCCTAAAAAGAACAGATATCCCTAAATCTTACATTCAACAATTTTGGCTAAGTGAAAGAAATGAAAAACTGGACAAGTATAGATATTGTGTCATGGGATATGCAACCCATCCCTCAACTGCCAAGATTCTGGACTTAGGCATCAACCGCAGAAGGGTCTCAGAAGTTTTTGAACTCCCAACAAAGGACCAACTAAACCTTGTGAAGTTCTCAGATGAACCAACAGACTATGAGATTTTAGAATTCCTCAGATTCATAGGTTATGCGGCGCTAATTTCCAAGAGGACTGAATTCAGACGTCAGAACCTTCCACCTTTGTGGAATGTCCTCTTCTCGATCTTGAACAAAACCTTAACCTGCAAAGTGGGAGCCCATACCAATCGAATCACGCCATACTCGCTATTATGTATGGCATGTACTACGAACTTCCACTAGATTATGTTGGGCTTATCTTTAGAGAGATTTGAAATGTCATGATCGCAAAGCAAGAGGATCAAGCACGGAAAACAGAGCCCAAGAATCTTGTGTTCAACAGGTTCTTTACGGTTCTTCTAGTAGATGACTTAATTGGAGAGGGAAAACGGCCAGCAGAGGGTAAAAGCATAAAGGTATATGACATGAAGTCTCACAAACCAACCACTCTGAAAACAGGGTACCCAGGGGCAAGACCTCTGCCAACTCGTATATTTGCTTATTTGGGTAGTGAAGAGGGTACTAGGACTTACATTCGTAGGGACAGGACTCCTGCACCGAGTCCTGTAACCCCCCACGTGTAGGATTCCAAGTGGGTGAGATCACAATATACCTTAGGGAAGAGAGCATAGAGGGAGTCAAAGAGAATATGGCTGCAGAGGCACATCATGTGAGTAGTGTGAGAATATAGCCCAAGAGTGGAGTGGGGAGTGAACGACCCAAGATGAAAAAGAAAAAGATAACCCAAAAGATGGCCGAAGTAGAAGAGGCCCCACAAACTGTGGCAGAAGTTACTGAGACCTCTAAGTAGGGGTGTTCGCGGTCCGGTTTGGGCGGTTTAACCCCTCAGACCACAAACCAAACCGCAAGTGGCGGTTTATTGATTTTTCAAACCGAACGGTTTGACATCAAGTGTCCAGACCGGTCAAGTCGGACCACGGTTTAGGAGGTTTGGTCGACCGGTTTAGGCGGTTTAGGCCTTTTAGTGGGCTTTAAAGTTTAAACATAAAAACATATAAAACTTTGAATTTTAAAGGCTCGTTGGCTTGAGTCCATTTGAAATAAAGAACAAAGTCCACAAAAGTTTACAAAATATCCCAAGACAAAACACTAAAAAAAGTAATATGCAAAGTGCAAATAAAATCCATGACTTCGCTACTTCATTGTTCCGTTCTTTGTATTCCACAATCCATAAAGTTTTCAATCTTTTGTAATACCTTGAGCATTTTTGTATATACTTGGATATTTAGGCTTTATATCATCTATTATTTATAATAAATGTATATATAAAAAAAATACATTTATTTATTGGTGGTCGGTTTGGTCCAAACCGCCCAAAAAAACCTCAAGACCGGACCGGACCACCCGGTTTGACAATTTTCCAGACCAGACCGGACCGTCAGATTGCTCAAACCGCCAAAAACGGTTCGGTTTAACTTGGTTCTGCCGGTTTGAGCGGTCCAACGGTTTTTTTGAACACCCCTAGGCTAAGAAGGTCTCAGAGGGTGCAGTGGTGAAAGCCGCAGAGGCAGCTGAACCTCTGAAGAAGAAAAAGGAAAAACAAGTCAAGAAAAGGAGATTGGTCAAGTTGGCCGAAACAGAACAACAAGAAGCCTTGACCAAGGCTCATGAAGGGGAGATGAGGAAAGAACCTGCAGAGGTAGAGGAGGAACCTCTGTAGAGGAGAAGAAGGAGGGTACAAAATCCTGAAATCCCTGAGGAAAGACCAGATAGTCCACTGAAGGTGGCCACAGAGATAGCCAAAGAAGTGGCCAAACAATTCTCTGTGGACCTTGGTGAGACTATAGAAATGGAAATAGAGGACGTCACTGAGCTCCCCAATTCTGATGAAGAAAAAGAGGAGAGGATAAAAGAAATCGATGGAGGAGAGAGGAGAAAAAGATGTCCTTGGCACACCACCTAGCCCACCTCCCAGTGCAACCCACGTTTCTACCCTGTAGTTCTAATACATAGGGGTATTGAACAAGGACCGCATAGTCTGATCCTCAACCAACCCAGCCGAACAGAGGATATTCCTTCATCCTCTGTACCAATAATAGCCAGGGAATCCAAATCCGCTCCATTATCCCAAAAGGATGGTAGTCCAGATATAAGTGTCCAATTGCCCCAAGACACGTTACTCATCCCCACAGAGGCATTTTTTGCCTCTACTCTACCTGAGAGTACTTCCAAAACCATTTCAGATATGGTGGTGAGCCTACACGACAACTCTGTGGATCTAGAACATCCACAGAGTTCACTTCTTGAGGATCTTGGGAGAAACTCTGAATCCTCTCCCAAGAGACTTATCAACGAAACCGTCATAGACAAATCCTCTAAGCAACTTCAAGGATTGAAGGGAAATCCTATAGAGCTCAACATCACCACAGGCTCTGAAGGTGTCAAACGCTTCTTGGCTCAATCTGGACCATGTGTTGGTCCAGAGGTTATCTCGGACACTTTTGTCACAAAGGAGGAGTTTAAAACATTTTTTGACTCTGTGATCCAAAAACTGGATGAGTTGAAAAGCTCTATCCCTGTTGCTCCCCAACAACAAAGTCCTAATGATATCGCAGAAGCTCTGCGAGCTAACACAGAAACTCTGTAAATACTTCAACGAATCTCGAAACAACACTCTGCAGATATCAAGAAATTATTGGATGCCTCAGTCTCAAATGCAACAAAGGATGACTTCAAAGCATGTGCCACATCCATAAATATCCAAACTGACGTCATCAAGGATCTTGGTGACATTGCGATGGAAGAAATGGGAAAGTTCGCTGCAGAAGTTACAGCCTCTGGGGTGGACGATCTTGCCAAGCTAAAAGAAGAAATCAAGGACATGACTTGCAGTGTCATGGTTCCAGTGCAAGCCCCAGCTTCATCTTCTACACAACCACCATCCTCTCCAACAAATCTCAAAAATCTGGCGACCAAGGCAGAGCTTGAAACCATGGTACGGATGCTTCTAAACAACATAAACCTGATAGGATCTGACATTGCCAAAGAGGGCAAATCCGTTGCAACAGAACTGAAAAAGACTGTGGCATCTTTAAAGTTCAAATCTAACTTAGAGGTCAATAAGCTCTCCTTCGCCGCATAGGATGTGATGAAGAAGATTACTAATCATGCAGAGACCAATCTCTCAAGAGAAAGAGAAAGAAGGAACCTGCTTCTTGCCAAGCAGAGGCACAACAGAAGATGGCCAAGCATGATGATCAGGACTCTGATGCCTCTGGCCCTGGCCATCATGAGGGGGAGAAGGAGACGACGACCAAAATCTCTACACCAATAGCTGCCACTCCTCTTCAGGTCGTACCCCTAAATAAGGGAACCTCAGAGGCACACAAAACTCAAAGATACAAGTCTTGTGCCTCTAAGGGAATGAATAAGGAAGTTGAAGCCATACCTCAATTAATCATCTTTGCAGAACCACAGAAGGCAAGAGTCAGTGTTGACTCTGAAGAAATAGCTGAAGGACTTGCCAAATTCGTAGATCCATCAAGTCCTAAACTAATGCCCACTGAATCCTTCCGAAGAGTACAGTTCTCAAGTCTTGATCCTATAAATGCCAAAGAGAATGATTCAGAGATTCCTCCACAGAGCACACCGAAGAAACCCTCTAAACCCAAAGAACAGATTAAGACACTGGTTGTGGCTAACACCTCTGAAGAAAAAGCCAAAGTGGATCGAGTAAAAGAAACCGTTAAATCGATAGACGCCATGAGAATTCCAATTCCAAGGCCTCCACCGAGAGAACTGAAGTTCGATGAAAACATCCACACATACCTATACTCTGCCAAACCCGAAGAAGTCTTCATTGCACCAAATATGCACCCTCTAATAAGGGAGGACGTCAGAATAAGGTTCAACCAAACAGTTCAGGATAGATCAAAGGTGTTTTCCACAGAAGACATTAAACAGGTTCTGAGCATGACTCTGCACTCCTTCTCTCACAAGACCATCATGTATGTCAAGTATAAGGTTGAACGAAAGGATGGAAAACAGTATGAGTTCTCAGATGCTGACTTAAAGAACCTCTGTGCCTATGATCTACCACAACTACATGCCTTCACAAAGCAATGCTTGGAGAAAAGAAAGGAGTATATGATCACAAATGGAAAAATCAAAGAAGTCATGCGAGAACATGTCAAGTATCATAGCAAGATGGACTTCGAGATAGATCTGCAGCTAGGAGTCGAAAAGCTATCGATTACAAGACCGGATGACTACTTCCCAGGCATAGAAGATATACCTTCCAACTCCGTGATCACAGATCTTGTGTTTGGTTTTATTTACAGAGATGATCTTAACGTAAAGAAGATCTTCATGCCCGACCAATGCCATAAATACTCCAACAACACTCTTAAGAGGATCAAATACACAATCTCAAAGAGACTTGGCATAGAAACGGTACAGAGGGGACCTGCAGAGAGATTAATCAAAGACATTGATGCACAGATAAGGTATAGAGAGCTTATTCTGTCAATGAGAAAAACACTTTCTGAGAGCTTCACCAATCCAATCAATGATTTTCCTCAGTGAAGTTCTGTAATAGTTTATTTAGTTTATTTTCTTTTCATTCATGTAATTTCTTTGATGTAATTGCCTTCTGGAATTTCCTTTATGAATGAAAAAATCAGTCTTCAGAGGTTGAGTTCCTTTCACCTCTTTTTGTTTCTAACTTAGCCAAACACTTACCATTCCAATTTTTTATTTTTCAATACTTAGGGGGAGATTGTTAGCTCTAACTCTTTTTTTTTATAGAAGTATTGAAAATAGGCTAATTGTAGGAACCACTGAAGACTGCTCAAAATCACCAAGTACACCACAGAAGATGCAAGCACAGAAGACTATGTCGACCATCTACTAGAGAACTTAACCTGAAAATAAGTTTCATATCACAGAGCCTCTGTGGTCTCTCACAGAGCCTCTGTGATGGCTAACCTCTGGAGATGGAAGACTTGGAAGATTTCATGATAATGGTTCAAGACAAGACCACGTGCAGAACACATGAGTCTGTTGTACGAAGATTCTAAGGATCATTTGTGCGTGTCCCACGTTGTTTAACTTTCCAGGTGGCATTCCATTTGTGGATTGTCAGCCTCTGTCTTGTACTATTGTGTGCTCCTCGTCCTATATGAAGGGAGCACTTTATGTTTGGTAAATAACGCGAGCACACACTAATCTGAGAGAACCCTGTATTTTCTTTGAGCATATTAGCACACACAAGTGCGTGTTCTTGGTGTAATTGCAAGTTAATGAAGCAGATTCTTCAGTAATCAACTCTATATTGTTTATGTTTTTGTTTATTACTTGCTAGTGTGTTTACTACCATTCAAGGACTATATTACTACACTCCAAAACGCTTCTGCACTCTAAATTATTTGTTTTGTGTAGTTTATAGTTAATCATCGTATAGAACACTATATTTGGGATCAACAATATCACTTATATTTTTATTTATAAAAATCAATATATTAAAATTTATACAAATCTAGCCTGAATTGGCACAAATGACCAAATTACATTAAGGATTGCACCTCCTAGCCAAGTCTCCCTGGATTTTGCAAATTTAACCATAGGTCCACAATTTGGGACCTACAGGTCCGCAACCCGACAACTAAAAGACAAAAAAAGGCATGGATTGCGACAGGTCCGCAATGGGTCGGGTCACCCAGGTCCGCAATCCGCAATACCCGATACGTGGCACGATCCTAACAACCCCTAACCTAGGTCCACAATGCATGGGGCAGGTCCGCAAGGAAATTTAATGTTTGTAATTGTTATTTATTGTATACACGGTTCCCCAATATGCAAGTCCACAATACCTAGGTCCGCAATTGTGGACCTAGCTCCTCAATTGTGGACCTAGTTCCTCAATTGCGGACCTATGGCTAAATTTGCAAAAACCAGAGAGACTTGGCTAGGAGGTGCAATCCTTAATGTAATTTGGCCATTTGTGCCAATTTCCCTTATATTTATAGTAAAATTCTAGCTAAGTTGTTATTTATATATAATAAAAAATGTATCAAAAGTTATTCTCAAATATCCTAATATTTATAAATTTGTATAAATTTGGGTTATCAAGAAATCCGTATAAGTTGTATAAAAGTATGTACAATAAAAGTTTAAAAAATAAATTTATAAAAATTGGGTTTTGAAATAATCCATAGAGATTGTATAAAATATGCACAATTTCTTTTATTAATTAAAATATTTCTAAATAAAATTTAATTACTTTAGTTATGTATTTATTTTACATTTTTTATTTATTAAACATATTTATTTAGTTGTATTAATAAATAATATTGAATAAATACGAAACTTTTATAAAATTATATAAAGTTAAAACTGATTAAATACAGAAACTTTTGAAAAAGCAGGTGGTCAGTGTAGTTACGACCTCTAACCAAAATCTTACGAAAAACCTCTCCTAAGAAACATCTCACTATGTTGAAAAACCTCCAAGTGAGGTTTAGATGCTCGAAGTAGGCTTTGTTTTCTTATAATTTATTTATTGTTTTATTATTTATAATCATTTTTTATTCTATTTAAAATTATTAAAAAAATATTTCATCCACTTCAAAATTTCTCGAACCTCTACTCATTTTCTCTCTCAAGAACTTATACTTAATCTCTATGTTCATCATCATCTTCTTGCTTTTGTTCTTCTATTTTTAGAACCCTAAATACAATGTCACCATCCCACATTGTTTTCTCCTTCGAAGATCGAAAATTTAAGACGAACAATCATCTTGCACTGCTCGAGATTCCGGCCTCAAAACGCTAGTTTCTAGAAGCTACCAAGTTTTGGCAAAATGTGATATCGAATATGCACTTACTTTATCCCCTCCGATGAATAGAAACTTTCGTCGGAAGTTTTGGTATATGACGGAGTGCACCACCTTCGACAGCATCACCAAGATCGTCTTTCTCCTAGACGATCAACAAGGCATCTTTGGAGTCTGGTCCTAGGATCCCTTCTCAACCTACCCAATCCGGAAACCTATGAGCCATATGCCACTATAGCTCAAATCATCGACATGTTTGATGATATTGGCTACAAATGGCTTGAGAACACCATCAGGAAACCCATCAGCGAGGTGGAGAATAATCGATTTCCTACTGTCTGGAACAACCTTTTCACCCATTTTATTCAGTGCATGGGTGGAAAGACTTGAGGATTTAACCAAGCCATCTCTATAGCTCTGAAGATTGGTCATGCACTAATTTGTGGCCACAAGATTAACTTCTCTTAGTTAATCTTCGATGATCTTGTGGCTAAGATCACGCAGAAGTCCAGGGAGTCAATGATTCCCTACACTCGCTTCCTCACTGCCATCCTCAAAAGGATGTTCAACAACTAACCTATTGATGGTGATCAGACCCTCTAGAATGTCGGGATTAAAGTCCTTGATCATGAGATCGCTAAAGGTGACAAGTCGCTAACCCAAAGTATGTTACCCGTTGCTAACTCTACTCCTCGCCTTCCTCATCCCTCTTCTTCACTTTCTTATGGGGGTTATGATGCTGAAAGAACCTTCAGCATCCACCCAAGCTCCCAAACCTAAATCCTCGAAGAGGAAACCATCTGAAGTTGGCCTTCAAAAGGAGACCAAGATCTAGATAACCAAAGGGACTAAAACCTCCTCTTTGAGTGGAGTCTCCCAACAAGCCTCATTCATTGAATTTTTGACCTGTCTCCCAACGCATCTGGCACCCTAGCCACTTCCTTAGTGCTTCTCTTTACGGACACTATTATGCTTATGGACACTAACCTATCTTCCATCCCCAGTGTCTCAACCCAATGAAGGTGCAATTTAGGGCATGTCCATCGCTCACCCAGTATTATGCACGATCATAGCCCTTCTGACTTCCATTCTCTTTTTTCCTTATCCTTTTGTCCATAGTCACAAGTTGACGATGCTTTAGTGGTTATTTCCATTGCAGTTGAAACTTCAATCATTACCTCCCTCCCAAAGAGTCGACAAATTAAGATCGGTCTTTTTGGAGGAAGTGACGGTGAATCAGAACCTGGGGGTGACTCTCTACAGTACCCTTAGCATACATAATTCGATCCTCATGGCGGCAATATTGAAACTCTTGTCGTTAATACTCTTGATAATGATGAACGGCCTTCAGGTACTTTAAACTTTCCTACCCTTCTTTATTAGCTAACCCTCTACAATATTAGTCTAATCTTATAATGTCTAACACTTAGTGCACAGGTCCTATTGCAGCTCTCTAGTTACCACCTACTATGTTCCCTCCCCTATTTGTTCCAGTGTCTCATGCATTGGAGGGAAGTAATGCGATTGAAGACCCTTTCAAACGAGCGAAACCTCTCATTAATGATCTGGCTAATGAGTGATCCTCTATTCACACCAAATTTGAGGTTGCATATATTGACTCAGCTGCCCTCCTATCAATCAAATATCTCTCTCAAATGTTTCCCATGCTCCGCCTCGTCTTTTGAGTAGATCAGGATGTCATCGATGAAGACTATGACCGACTTATCCAAGAAAGAACGACACACCTGGTTCATCAAATCCATGAACACGGCTGGAGCGTTCGTCAAGCCGAATGACATCACCAGAAACTCCTAATTTCCATATCTTGTTCGAAAGGCCGTCTTCAGGAAGTCGTCTCTCCTCATCCTTACTTGATGGTATCCCGACCGCAAGTCGATCTTGGAGAACCATCCCGCTCATTGCAATTAGTCGAACAGGTTATCTATCCGTGGAAGTGGGTATTTATGCTTAACCGTGACCTTGTTCAATTATCGATAATCTATGTACATTTGCATAGAACCATCCTTCTTCTTCACGAATAAAACTGGGGCTCCCCAAGGATACAAACTCAGTCGAATAAATCCCTTCTATAAAAGCTCTTGGAGTTGTGACATCATTTCCTGCATCTCTGTCGGCGCTAAACGGTAAGGAGCACGTGCTATCGGAGCCGCTCCCGGAGTAAGGTCGATATGGAACTCCACTTGAAGTTCCGTGGGTAAACCGGGTAGGTCCTCTGGGAAGACATTCTGGTTGTCCCGTATAACCTCCACATCTTCCATCTATTTCTTTTCCAACGTTGTATCGACAATGTACGCCAAGTATGACCAACATCCTTTCGATAAGTGCTTACATGCTTTTAAGAACGAGATAACAGGAGTGGATCCCTTCCTCTTTTCTCTGTAGATAGTGATTGCGCCACCACTCGCCATAGACACTCAAATTATCTTATTAGAGCAAAAGATGTCAGCGCAGGTCTCCGTCAACCAATACATGCATATCCCTACATCAAAACCCCCGATTGCCATCGGTAACAGGTTCACTTTAAAAGGATTCCCATCTATCCAACTTACAATCGCGATAGTGTTCTTGAATCAACACTTGTTCCCCGTTGGCTACTTCTACTACTAAAGCATCAGAGAGGTCACTAACGGGAGTGGAAAAAACCTTGCAAAACGTATATTACACAAACGACAGGTTTGCACCAAAATCGAACAAAATATGAGTAGGCAATTAGTTTATGAGACATGTACCTAATACTACATCGGCAGTCTACCTCACCTTTTCGGCGGTCATCGGAAATGCTCAGCTTGGCGCCCTTGGTGGGTTCTTCTTGCATTTGGCACACTCGGTGGGACCCAAGTAGGCTTTTTGGTTGGACGGGCCACTATACTTGATTTTGCATCGATGACACCATCGTACATCACGTCGGGGATCGACAATTCTTCCCCTAGAGAATGGTCGAAATTGGCAGGTAGGTCCAGATAACACTTCCCACTTTCTTTTCTCTCCGGTTTGCCCCCGCTCCTCTTTCCCCATGGCCAAGTCATCTTCCACCAACAAGGACTCCTCTATCACTTTTTGAAGTGTTGTCTTTCTAGTGTTCCTCACTGTCGTCCTCATCTCGATTGGCAATTCATGTTGGTATGCCTTAATCTTCGACCGTTCATTGGGAGCTAGGTGCCCCACTAAGTTCAGATTTTCCGAGAAAATCTTCGAGTAGTCGGGGATCGACAATATCCCCTTCTTTATGTTCCTGAACTCTTACTCAATCTTGTCCAGGGATCGTTCACTGCAGTACTTATCCGACACTTTCTTCTTAAACACTGGCCAAGTCAGTTTGGCCAAAACTTTAGGTGTGAGGGCGGGTCGAGTGAGGTTCCAGCAAATCAGGGCTTCACCCCTTAGCAATTGGGAGGCGAATTTGACTCGTAGTGATTCATCGCATTCGCTCGATTCGAATGCCATCTAGAACACTTTGAGCAAGTACATGCATGTGACTGGGTTAGATGTGCCTGTAAATTTTAGCGGTTTGCTGCTTAGAAAAGTCTTATAGGAGCATCCTTTATCTCTTCTCTTCTCTCCAGTCATCAACATGTTCCTCTGTGTCGACAACATTAACTATACCCCGACCCATTTAGGGTTTTCTCCGCTACCATCTCTGGTCGTCGGTGACTAGCATTGTGGTCTTCCAACAACTTCATAAAGAACTCTTGTTGTTGGGCCACAACTGCGTTCATAGCCTGCATCATACTGCCCATCATTCAGCTCTCGAGTTTCACCTCTTCTATGATTGGTTCGGCGGTTGCAATGTTGATTCTTGGCATATTCTCCACCCTTCCACCCAGCACGGGTGGCCTATGGGAAACCGTGGCAACTGTAGCCACCTCCGGTTGATCAGTCGTTGATGTCGTTGCCTTGACGCCTTCAGGCAGTGTTTGCACTCTGCTCCGGGTATTGACCATCTTGGTCTGTCATGCACACGAGAACGAGTAGGGGTACACTTGTTGAATAAAGCTCAGCTGGCTGATAATCCTGTAATAAGTGCTCAAACAAGTTGTAGTAGTGTCGTTGTTGCATATACTCTTCATCATCAAAAATACAAAATTCATTGACTTCAGCTTGAAAGACGACTACTGCTCTTTCCGTGATACTCTGGATGGATTTACCTCTGAAAGTGGATCTATAAGCGCCCAACTATCTGGTTCATCGGATGTTCATCTGTCACAATCCGCAGGCTTTTTAAACGTTGGATTTGTCTCACTGTATATAACCATTTCCATACCCTGGTCCTGAGCCTGACCCTGTTCTTCGTTCTATGTATCTGTAATCATATATGTTTGTGCCTTAACTGATTTCACTGCCTGTATTATCTCGGGCTCGGATACTCGTTGACACTTATCCCCCTTATGGCGATCAGGATCGTCCTGGTCATCATGTTTGCGCTTGAGCCCTTGCGTTTGACCTTTGCAGGTCATCTCCAAAGAAGTGGCCCTGTCAGTAACTATAGTTAGAGTTCGCCGCAATGACTGAAGGGTGGCGTTGAGGTACTGGACAACATTAGGTGATATAGTGGATGGGGGTGGGGTTGGAGGTGGTGGTACTTGGGAGAGAAGAACGGGTACTAGATCGGCATCTGTGGAAGGCTCAGTTTGGTATTGGGATAACAGTTTGGCTAGTAACATGCCTTTGAGGTCATCGACGGAGTAATCGGTAGGTAGAGGTGGTGGTGGTGGTGGTAGTGTATCAGGATCAATCATAGGAGTTTTGCCTTTCATCAGATGCTTCAAATCAAATACTTGTGCTTTTATTGCTGCCTCCATCTGAGTTTGGACAACATTTAGGGCGTCATCCAGATAATCCCTTGAGACGAACTCGAGTAAAGTAACACCTGGGTCACACAGACTTCCAGTTGTGGTAATGACTGGTGAAGTCGTACCGCCTATGTTCACAGATGGCGTGATGATAGCTGTGGTAGGACTTCCACCCAATCCTCGTAATCCACTGATAGGTAGAGTTATTATGGGTGTTTTGGATGGGTCACTAAGACGTCTAGCAGTAGCCGAGAGTGGTGTCTGTGTCCTAGCCAAAGGAATGATATCATAAATAGGCTCTTGTTTCAATACCGAAACTCTCCAAGTGAGAGATAGGTAGAGTATGTGCTAGTTCCTCGTGAGAAAGTGAAACCGACATCTGTTGAGAGATGTCAGAGTGGCTGGGGTGTTCATTTACGTCGCTAGGTCCACGACGACTTCTTCAATACCCTATCCCAACACATGAGACGTGGTAGCAGATGTGGCTACCTGGGTGACACTCTGTTGGGGAAGATCAACCGGAGATGGTTGCCTTATCACTCGTGGACGATCATGATGTAGTTTACTTCTTTGTTCCCTCTTCCTCGCAACATTTTCATTTTCAACTAATTCTCCTTCCACTCTACTTATCTCTCCAGAAATGGTTTGGGAATCGGGGATTGGTTCATTTTGAACCTGATCGTCATCGTTATCATCTGAGTCAGACGACTCGTCATTTGACTCCAATGACCCGGTCTCCAAGGCGGCAGTAGAATATGATTGATTACCCTCGATTTCATATCTAGTGGTAGAGGAAGATTGGTTATCTTCGGGGTCTGATTTAGTGTGGGATGAGGATTGGTTTCCTCGGGTTCAGATCCAGTGATGGAGGAAGATTGGGTGCCTCTGGCCTCAAATTTTGTGGCGGAGGAGGATTGGGTGCCTTCGTTTCAACTTCGCATGGTTCTTCAATGACTTGTACGTCATGCAGTGTGGTGTCAATCTCTGGAATTATGGGATCCTCCTATGGTGGTGTGGATGGTCAACGTGAAGTACTAGTATCGCTTTGTCGCACGACACCGCCCTCGTCATTTCCCCTCACCAACACACCCTGTTCGGGAGCCCCATCTCTCCAGACTTTTACCACCTCTCGTGCGTGGATCCTCACGCCTCTCAGGTTTTGCTCCCTGGGGAGGTCCTTCTGGTGCTGGATGGACCATAGGAGCAGTATGTGGTGTGTGTGCCTATAAGCTATCACACTCGATGCCATTTGACGCGCGTAGTCTAGTAAGCCATTAGGAATTCGCCTAGATATGATGTTCGCGATTTCAGAGTTGTTCTGAAGTCTATGAGTAGGGTTGTGAGGTCATACCGTATGTGTAGGACGGCGAGGAATGGAGGGATGAAGCTCCATTTAGTGATGGATGATGAGCTGGAGAAACCTCATAAACGGTATGAAGTTTCGTCGTATGTTGGAGGTGTTGTCCCGTACCTTCTGGATAGTTCGTACCAAAGTATCGGGGTGTAGTCGATGTGATGGTGGAAGGCAACACCATGAAAAAGATGCAGAAAGTTGGCACTACACTGATCGATGCCCTTGGTGATTGATGATAAGAACCTGTTGAGGATAGTGAATAAGGTGTACCACAATGGCGTTAAGTGTCGAAGGTTGAACGAAGAGGTTTGTGGTAGATCCGCCGAATATCCCAAAGACTGGATTTCTACGCATGGTGTGGCCTCAGATACTAGTGGGTCAAAACTATCTCTTCCAGGTACGAAGTTGGCAGTAGGAAAGCGAAGGATCTGACGGAAGAATTCTCGTGTGATAACAATATGTGTGTCGTCTATGTGGGACTCAAGACGATATGCCCCTTCCTTTCCTATGTGGGTGAGTGAGCGCCAGAACTGTTGAAGGTAGAGTCTTGGAACTTTAGAGGTGGTAGTGAGAGCGTAGTTGATAGGGTGGTCTCGGAGAATCTCAACAACCACCCGTTGTTGGCATCTGTGTGCCTCGATATCCAGGTAGAAGTTGTTCGGTGTGAGCAGAAGGAAATGATCTGGATGAATCAGTGCATTGTCAGCGGTGGGATCAATTCCATGATGTGGATTATGGGCCATTTCACATGTCAAGAAACGAATCTTAGCAATTTGGATCATATTAAACAATTAATATCGTTCCTTGACATCCTTGAACAAGTTATCTTTTAGAACAATTGAAAAACTTTGCACACAAAAATACTTGGAACCCAGGAATTAAGATCCGTCACGCGATTGTGAAAAGAAAAAAACTTTAACACTGAAACTTTAAGCAAATTGACCCTAAATCCTAACCAAAATTGAATAAAAATTAATCTTGAACTAAACCCGGAGGACCGGGGATGGTCTACATGCCGGGAGTGGCCATGGACCGGGAGGCGGTTCGGGAAAGGGAGGAACCGGGAGACGCTGGACCTGGGAGGCGCTCAGCGCTCGAACCGGGAAGGGGAGTCGGGGGTCAGCGTGGTCACGGGCTGAGGTTAGCAAACCCGATAGCGGTGGATCTTAAAAACCCGGTAGTCTCGGTAATCTTCATCCGGGAAACCCGGTATGGCACGAGACACCCCGGTAGTCGGAAAAAAAGGTATATTAGAAACCTAGTAAAACTGGGTTGATACAAAACCCGATAAAAATAAAATCCGGTAGGGTATGATACCCGGTAAATAGATGCGTTAGCACCGATTAATAATCATGAACAGGTAAGATCGGATTAGGGCTAAAAACGGGACATAAAGCAGGGTCAAACCAGGAGTTGATAACAAACCGCTTCAATTCACCTTAATAGCGAACAAAACTCCAATAATCACAGATCGACATCTTCAAAGACCGATTCTATGTCAAAGAAACAACCCTTGATCATGTGGTATGTATTTTCCTTTAAGAGCCTCCAAAAATGGGGAAAAGAATAAACACATGTTTGATTACAATTTGTAATATAACGAAAACAAACGACAACCGTCTAATCTAACTTCTAAACAGAAATAAGATTACAAAAGGGTGTCATCTCTAATCCAATGATTTCTCCCAAGATTGGTGTCTCAAAATGAACTCTTTCTCTAAGCTCACACTATCATGACTAAGCCTTTTTAAGTCCGGCGCCGCTAGAACATAAGATACACATCCACAGCAACAAGTGTTAGTCCAAAAATCCTAGTGAGTTTGAACAAGTAAAAACATGCCACAACAATAGTAATAATGTCAAGGTTATCAATATGTATAATAATTGTTGGAATCAATGGAGGAGACCCATATCACCAATCAAGTTCCACCTAAAGAGACGAGATACCTTAGTGTCAACTACCATGAGTGACACCCAAAAGGCCCGGCACATCCGAGGGGTACAACTACGGCATTGCCCTGAATGGGGGAGGTTTAGGTGCATACCTACATAGTGGCACCCATTACTATGTCCTCCTAGTGTCTACTTGACTTGGTTCATCCAATATTCAAATCCAGGCCCAAGAGTGCATTAAACCATGTAAAACATGTCAAATAACATCTTAGTCATATGGTGGTTAAACTACCACATTCATCATAGAGAGGATTCTTGAAATTATGTCATGTTCCTTACATTAGCCAAAGTAGGCCTATGACTCCATATATGAGTGTCCAAGAGGTAGAGTTGCCTTTTAGCATTCAAAGGTACAATAGCAAGTAATATCTCATATTTATGACCCCATATGAAACCTTTAGTGCCAAACCCACACGTTAGGTTTGAAACCCTAATACAAAGAAGGTTCCTTTGAGAAATCAAGTACTAACATGTAAATCACAAATGAGAGTGCTTATTATCATCTAGAGAATTCCTCATCAAGTATTCATGTATTCTTGGAATCAAGCTAGTATAAACACATTTAGCAAATAAAAAGGGAGATTTATAAAATTATGCATAAATGGAAATGAGGAGCATTTAACGATATGTATCTAGTTTTACAAAAGGGTTTAGAAACTCACAATTTAGGTTTTGATCAAAAACCTAGAAAAGTTAGCAAATCCTAGAAATGGAAGAGATGAGTTGAGTGCTTGAGTTTTGGTCTTCTAAAACGTTAAACCGCTTAATAGGGTGATGGAGGAGCTAAAATCGCCTTCAACTCTCTCAAAATCGGGTAGGTGTTTGAAATAAATGAGTTGATCTCGTGAAAAGGGGCTTTTATACCCGAACACTCATGCGGGCAATTGTGCCTGGTGACTGTGCCCAGTGGCACTATCGTCGGCACTCTCGCTGACTCTCCCCTGCTCACGATACATTGGGTGCGATTGTGACATGCGAAAGTGCCCGATGGCACAATCGTTGTCACTCTCGCTGTGAGTGTACCACGGGTCACTCCTCCCCCGTGACTATGACTAGCGATAGTGCCCAAATGGCACAGTTGTTGTCACTGTCACCTGAGTGGTACCGACAGCTCCCAAGCTTGAATAATTACACTCTTTACAAGCATGGTTCGATGGTTTAGTGAATAATAAATGCATACTAAGACAACTGATCACTAGAGGATATTAATTAACTGAGGTTTACCTTTCTTGGGAAACACGGGTGTTACACTCTCTTAGTAAGCATATGCTTCAGCATCAGGTATCTATGACCAGTGTTCTAGCTCAACTATGTTCTGGGGATGTCGAGCTCCAATCCACCTTGGATATCTTATAACGTCCTCCTGTTGTTCCTCTAGCATCCTTCCCCGGCCAAGACCGTTCTTGCTATAGTGTGTCAACCATTGCCTTCCAGTACCCCTGCAAGCTCTCTTTGTGTTGTTGATTTTGTGCTACCATCAATTACAGGATATGCTGGTGATAATAATGATAAGGAGGAGGAGGAGGAGGAGGAGGAGGAGGATAACGTAGATGATGATGATGAAGATGATGATGGTGGGTCAGTGAACTGATGAAGAAGAATATGATGATGATGATGCTTCAATTATCATCAATTTTCATAGGTCATGTTCTAAGAGAAACTCAACAAAGATTCCTGAGTCATCTAATCAGAGGAGAAATTTTGGGGACCTTATATAAGGTCAAAGGAAGACAAGGCCTCAAGGATTTTGCTAAGGGGGAATCTGAAAATTTTCCCCTACCTGAGTTATTCCCTTCTTTGAAGGCCATCTCCATCATCCCCTCTGAACCTGAAACCTATATCTCTCTTGAACATTAACCTTTCCTTCCCGCTGAACTTCTTCTCTCTGAACCTGAAACCCATATCTCCCATGAACTTTAATCTCTTCTTACCGCTAAACTTCTTTTCTCTAAACCTCAAACCTCTTCTTTGCATGACATGGCCATTATCACCCTACCTGAAACCTCCTCAACTATCCTTGAGCCTATGCCATTATCCAAAATAGAACCCTTTCCATATTCTCACCCTATCTTCGTCTCATCTGAACCAGAACCACTCCAGCATTCTCCTCCTCCTTCAAAACCTTTCTCCTCTACCTATTTATCCTCAACTCCCTATTCAACAGTGGTTATCCTTCCATATCTTCCTGAAGGATCTGATATGAAAGAAGACGTTGATGATGTTAGCTTAGTTCCAAGGAAGTTACTGATCTTAACCAAAGAAATAAGGAACTTCTAGCTGAAGCCCTTGAATATTTACTACAAAAGCTGTTGGAATCTTAGCTAGATAGATAAAGAAATCCTTCTTCGAACCTCTAGTCATGAGTTTAGCTTCCTTTCTCATGATGAGAGAGAGAGAGAGAGAGAGAGAAAGAGAAAGAGGAAGCTTTGAAGGATGCATAGGAGCTTGAAAAACAAAAATAGATGATCATAGAAAGTCTTGAGCTAGCACATAAGTTCACAGTAGATACTCATTTTGAAGGCAAGTTCAGAAAGAAATACCCTATTGCTGCTCAGGCTGTTCTCATGAAGGAATCTGTGAAAGAGAAGGCTAAAAAAGACAGATAAGTGTTGATTAACTCAGATGGTGTAGATTAAAAGTTTATCGGTGACTTAAACAAGCAAAGATCACTAATGTGACCATATATGGAAGAATGACAGGAAACTTCTTGTGGTTACCATGAATATCTTTTGGAACAACTTCTCTATTGTCACTAATTATCCTTTGTACCTGGAAAGATATGGCTAGACTGAATAGGTCGACATAATGAAGGCCATCAAGAAGTACAAATCCAAGCACATGCATAAGTAAATTCGAACAGGTGTTGAACAAGTTCTTTGAAAGAATGAAGTGTGTTATCGATGATCCATTCAAGCCATTGACTATTGGCAAAGGTAGAGTTGTTGAGGACGATCCTTCTAGAAGAAATGAACATGAAACCAAGTTCTCCCTGAATGACATTTTCTCAATGTCGATAATGCATGAATTGTCCATTTTGAATCTTCCCCTCCCTGCACAAGGCTCTTAGATTCTTGGAGACATGCTCTCCAAACTTGATCACAGAATTTTCTTCCACTTTTTATATGGTGAAATTCGCTTCTAGAGAACTGCTAAGCTATCCAAAGCCCCAGTAGAATGCCTCGGTCTTCCTTCTCAGCTAATGTGATAGACAAAACCATGTTGGTAATGTTTATCATAAAAAGGTTTATATAGAGGTGAAGAAAACAAATGATATAATAGGTATCTTTGTATCTAACTTTATAACTTTTGATGATTTGTAAATGTCTTTTCTTTCTCAGTAATAATCTTTCAGTTGTAACATTTAAATATTGCCTAGTATGAAAGTTATCTTTCTTGTCTATTTACTTTTAGTTATTTTATTTCTTTTCAGTAATTTGTATCTCTGACTTAGGGCCTGTTTACCAAATTTTTCATTAAGTCCTGTATGGATAAATATGTCTATCTGGATAAATTTGTCTGTCTGGATAAATTGTTATTGTTGTTTACTTTTTTTTTCTTCTGAATCAACGGTATGAATGATATAAATGACCAATTTACCCATCAGTATGAATTATCTATTGTTTGATAAATTGTTACAGGTTTTTTTAAGAAAAAACAGTAGCTCCATCATCATTCATCATCATCATCATTCATCTTACCTTAATGACAAAAATAAGAAAAACCATTTGAGCAACAATAGACAAAAGAATAAGAAAAACAGTAGCTCCATCATTCATCTGACCTTAATGACAAAAAATAAGAAAAACCATTTGAGCAATAATTAAAGAAAAACCATTCACTGAAGCAATACTTGAAGCAACAATTAAAGAACGAGTTACAGAAGAAACAAAAGGAGTTCGTTGTAGAAGAAACAAAAGGAGTTTAATGATTTTGGGTTCTTGCGCGAGAGAAGAAACAAAAGCAGAAGAAAGTATTTGTTCTTGCGCCGGAGAAGAAAAAACGTCGGAGAAGAACGCCGGAGAAGAGCGCCAGAGAAGTCTGATGGAGGCGTCGCCGGAGAAGTCTGATGGAGAAATCGTCGGAGGGAGGGAGGCGTGGTTATATGGAGGCGATTAGGGTATAAACATATATGTCGTATGGTTTTTTTTAAGGGTATAAATGTGAAGATTGTGTCTTAATGGGGACAACACCCCCTTTCTCACTTAGCGAATAAGCTCCTTTTGTCTGCGCGAATAAGCAATTAAGCCACAAGTAAACACTCCCAAACATCTGTGCGAATAAGCCATTTATGTCATTAAGCTCATTAAGCCACAAGTAAACACTCCCTTAATATTGAAAATGATAGTTGAAGTACTTCAGAAATTCTCTAAGTACTCAAAAGATCCCTGAAAATTAGAAAATGAGTCACTGAATATAAGAATTTGAATTCCTAGTAGTCCTAACTCAGTGTCTCAATTTGATAGTTTTGTCATCACCAAATAGAAGGAGATTATTGATCATTCTCAGTTCTTTAATAACTCACACACTTAGTCATTCGTTTTATAAGAAATAATCACATCTATATATTTATATAAAGGTTATGTTGTGTGTATATAAATATACTAGGTTCAAACCTGTATATTACACGGGGTAATTTAAAAAAATTAAATCATGCCAGAAAACTTATCTTACAGATATGAATGATCACCGAAAGTACGATGCTACTTTTCCAAGCTTTTTTCCCTTCAGAGTTGTTTTTTTTGCAGCCGGTTACAAAATGTCCTTATTTTAGGCAATTTTCACAAATGATGTTTTGCAAAAAATTAATAAAAAATATGAATAAATATTAAGAATTTATAAAACAAAATTTATAATAGAACGTAAATGAAATTATGGAAAAGTACATAAATAAAATATTAGTAAAATAAGATTCATGTATCATAAATTACCAAATACTTTCTTTATATACAACATTCTTTGTTCTATTACTAATTATACCTTAATCATCTATAATTAATATTTTTAAACGTTGCCTACTTTTTACTCTAGATAAAGCAACATACAATTGACCATGGGTAAAGACTGGTTGTCTCAGAAACAAACCAACCTTCGATAATGATTGTCACTGTCTTTTATTTATGGTCATGGCAAAACATACAACAATTGGAAATTGTCTTCTTTGAAACTTGAACGAAATCCTTTTGTTTGTAGGTGTCAAAGACATTATTGGAGTAAATTTTCGGTTTCCAATATTGCTTCTAGATATGATCTATGCTTCTATAACCCGATTTCCCAAAGATAACACTCGTAGTCTAGCTCCATTATATAATCCAGATTTCTGATGAATATTCCTTAGTAACATAACTGGAACACCGACTTTTAGTACTTTCTTATGGTTTGGCAAACCCGATAATTTAAGACCATTTAAGACATCAGGTGAGTATAAAGTTTGTTAGTGCACAAATATGGTGGATCCAAGATCATGGGAATTAAAAGTCAAAGCTCAAGTCAACTCTCAAGCAAAGTCAAAGTCAAAGTCAAAGAATCTATTAAAGGGAAGTCAAAGTCAAAGCTTGTCAAAGTCTTTAGTTAGCGTGTTTAGTCTGTTTGTTTTTTGTCTTTGTAATCCTTAGGGGTATAAATAGTTTTTGCTTTATTGTTAAGCATATAGCACTTAATGGAGAATTCGCATACATAGAGAGAGAAATATTATCAGAGAGAGCATATTGTAATTTGTGGATTTGAAGATCAATAATATGGATTATGGCATCAAATTTTTGTTGTTATCTTGATCGATTTGCACATAAGTTGGGACACACAATTGGTATCAGAGTAAGCATAATTCAGAAATTTTCAAGAATTTGAGACTGTTGTGATCGAAAATTCAAGAACTCGCATATAACTGTTCATCATTCTAATTTCTTGATCTTTTGGTGTTTTGGAGTTGTAACTGATTGTAGTATAATCGTATTTTGTTCTAGAAAAATTTATGTGTTGATTAGATTTTCCAATTCACAACATAATTGTGTGAATTTGGATTTTAGTTGAGTTTTGGTTCGAAGTTTTTCACGCACTGTATTAGAATCAAATTTCGAGTTGTAGTTGTTTTTTTATCAAAATCTTGTATTAGTTTGGTGTTCGTAGTATAATTGTGATCAATTTGACAAAGTTTGGTGATCTAATTTGGGTTATTGAAGGATTTAGAGTGCAAAAAGTGATTCTAAGCTCGAAGTTGTCAAGAACTCGCAAGATCTAGGAAATTCGCAAGCATCATAGCTCAAGAACTCGCATGGCCCATTGATTTGTGTCTTGTTGAAATTTAAGTACAGAATTTGCATAATGCTTGGTGCGAAAAGTCAAAGAATTCGCACAAAGCTTTGTGAGAAAAGTGAAGATTTCGCAGAGCCTTCATGCGAAAAGTCCAGATTTCGCATACAAAGGTATACGAAAAGTTAAGAATTTGTACGTCCAAGTGTGCGAAAAGCTTTCGTTCAAGTCTTTGATCTGCGAAAAGTGGAGGAATTCGTATGCTGAAGTTCTGAAATTTTTCTAAGACTGAATTTCGCACAATATTCTGTTGCAAAAAGTGAATTTTTGAAATTTGCCTAAGTCATGATTTCGTACATTTTCCCTCTGCGAAAAGATTTGGAGGTTTGAAGTTTACAATTGAGGATTTCGCATGAAGCTACGTGCGAAAAGTTGAATTTTGCATCCACCTTCGTGCGAAAAGTCAGAATTTCGCATCCTTCTACGTGCAAAAACTCAGAATTCGCATCAAGCTGTGTGCGAAAAGCTTGATTTTCGTATTTTTTTGGTGTGCAAATTTTGTTCTGTGTGCGAAAAGCTAACTTCATTGTTGTGCAAAAAGTGATTTCTTTGGCGTGAGAATTCTATACTTAGTCAATTTTTGACTATTTTCAAGTTTTTGGAAAATTTTCTGAGTTTGTGTTTAAAGATCTGTGCATTCATCAAGATTACTTCAAGGGATGCTCTTGCCTTGGAACCGATGTTAAACCATCGGTGTTGTTCAAAGGAGAGTACAAATAGTGGAAGGACAAATTTTTGGATTTCATTGATTGAAATGATATTGGTAAGTATATTAGATTGTCATTGAAAGAAGGTCCCATGAAACCTCCAATAAAGACTCATACTACAGAAGATGATGGAGAAGAGGCTCACATAGCTGAGTATAAATGGATCCAGATCAGTTTACTGATGAACATAAGAAAAAATACAAGGTTGATTGATTGGAAAAATCTTTTCTACTTCAAGGGATACCAAATGAAATTTATGTAAAGATTGACAGTTACAAAGCTACTGGTAAACAGATGTGGGATCAGCTAGAGAGGATGATGTTGGGATCAAAGATAGGAAATCAACTGAAGGTCTCTAATTGCCTTAACAACTATGAAGAATTTAAAGCAAAGGAAGGTGAGATTCTATAGACTATTTATGACAGATTTGTCACTCTGTTGACTGAGCTAAGCAAGAATAAAGTGAAGAAATCTCAGATTGAGTTGAATGTGAAGTTTATGAGTATCTTTCAACCATGGAAATGATTTACTCGCCAGATTAAACAACTCAAGGATCTAAATGAGATTCCTTTGCATGAAGGTCTATGAGACTCTTCGCCAGAATGAGGAAAAGGTAGAGGAGATAAGAGCCGAAAAGAAGAAAGAAGACAAACCAGTAGTTGATCCAGTTGCTTTGGTGGTTAAGTGAAAAAAAAAGAGGTCTGTAAGTTTGAAGAAAAGAAGAAAGTAATTGTGTCTGAGTCTGAAAAAGAGGAAAGTGATGATTCTGAATCTGATGACGGTGAGAATTTGAAGCAAGCAATGCTCTTACTGACCAGGGCCTTCCAGAAAAAGTTCTACAAGAAGCCCGGGTCAAACAGTCAAAGGTATTCTTCAGGTTCAAGAAATCTTGAGCATAAAGAGAGAGTAGAAGGAAAAAAGAGATTTGAGGAGAAGAAGTCGGAAGATAAAAAGTATGTGAATCGGTACGAGGAGAAGAAAGAGTCTGAACCAGTCAAGTGCTACAACTGTGGAAAGATCGGCCACTTTGCCAAAGATTGCAGGAAGCCTAAGGTGAAGAATTCTGATTATTACAAGAATAAAATGCTCCTGGAAAAGTAGAAAGAGGTGGACAAAGCTCTAATGGACGAGGACGATCATGGGTTGGATGTCACCGATTCCGAGAGTGAAAGAGAAGAGACTGCTTATATGTGCTTGATGGGACAACAGATAGCTAAGATTCCGATGAGGAGAATTCTGATGAGGTAAATGATATGACTGAATATGATTTTCATTCAAAATGATATCCATGATGGTTGAATTTCAGGATTTGCAGTCTAAACTTAAACGCGAAAAAGGTGTCATTGAAAAGAAAAACCAAGCAATACTGAAACTCAACAATGTTATTGTTGAGAAGACTGTATTGATTGAGACTTTAAACAAAAACATTGATACCTTTGGTAAAGAAAAGACTGCGATTCAAAGTCAATTATCTTAAACATCTTCTAAATTCAAAATGTGTGAACGTGAGATAAAAGAAGTTGCTAAAAAGTGTATATCTTTAAAGAAAGAAAATAAAACTTTGATTGAAAAGATCAGTGGTTTGGAAGAAAAACTTTATACTAGTGGTCAGACTGATCAAACCATTCATCTTAATAAACCAAAAGAGTTTACATTTTTTAATGAGTATTGGGGTATTGGTTACAATAACCCACATTATCTGACAAAGGGTATTTCTAAAAGGCCTGTTTTATATGATTTTGATTTTCTTCAACTGGCCAAGAAATATCCTGAACTCAAAGTCATATGGACAAAGTCATCGGATGATGTTGAAGCTAAGGAAGATGAAAACAGGAAAAACAAGAATAAAATGCAACTACCATTCCGTTATGAAAAACTGAATGCTAGTTACAGTACTAAACAATCAAAGTTTCTTTCAAATGATTATTTCCAAAGTTATTCTACTGAGGAAATGGAGGCAAAACCTATTGAAGGTAAACTTTACGTTCCTCCACTTATCTTAGAAAGTAAAATTTCTGAGCTTGAGACTACTCTAGTAGAAGAGAGAATTTTGATTGATTTAGAACAAATGATCTTTTGTACTATTTTCTTGAACACTGACTTCAAATCGGATTTTATAAATGATAAGAAGTTGTTTTCAAATGCTTCCAAAGCTCCTCTAACTGACGATGGTGATGATTTGTTTGATGATTAGACTGATTTTTTGAACTCTGATGTTTGTTTTGATGAGTGTGTTAACCATTTTGATTTCAATGCAAAACTTCCAGATCATTCTCAATTTGTTATTCATTCTAATGGTTTACCAAGTATTTATGAAAAAGGTGAATCGTCAACGAAAGTCAATGAAACAGTTCCTGTGAGCACCTCCTATGTCAAAGGTAAGAAACAAAAGAAAAGGCATTCATAGATTCAGACCAACACTGGTAAGTCTAGAAAGAAACAATTTCAAAAATCTAACAGTTCTAACATGCATAATTCATATGTTTCATATATGAGAAAGAAATCTTCTGAAGGGAGACTAGAGTGGAGACCAAAGAAAAAGATTGACGAGTCTACAAAATCATTTTCTGTATCGGATAAAAGTAGGACTATTGTTAGTGATTGTGATGTAATTGATCAATTTGCTTCTCATAAACAAAAACTTGTACATCCTTACAAGTCTTATAAAATAAAGCA
Organism: Arctium minus; assembly: GCA_954870635.1. Taxonomy (NCBI): domain Eukaryota; kingdom Viridiplantae; phylum Streptophyta; class Magnoliopsida; order Asterales; family Asteraceae; genus Arctium; species Arctium minus. The sequence continues at coordinate 38,032,000 of OX941086.1, forward strand.
ATTGATCCAATTAAATCCGTCTACTACTCAATCTTCCACATCTCGTAGAAATGATTTTGTTACTCGACAAACTTCTGATCATTGGTTTGGTTCATATCATGTCTATCATAATTATGTTTCAAAAGTTTTTCAAAAGCTCAGAGGGTCCAAATTCAGATGGATGCCAAAATTTTGTGCTAACATGAAAGGACCCATCTATAAATGGGTACCTAAACCGGTTGTTTCTTGATTTCTCCTGTATAGAACCGTCATATGTGGTACTTGTATTCAGGTTGTTCCAAGCATATGACAGGGCAGAAAGATATTTTGTCTAATTATACAGAGAAATTTTGCGACAATGCCCGATTTGGGAATGACCAGTTTTCACCAATATTTGGATATGGAGATGTCGTGCAAGAGAACATAAAGATTAAGAATATGATCTATGTTGAAGGATTAGGATATTGTTCAGCATTGGTCAGTTTTGTGACAAGGACTTAGAGGTGAACTTCAAGGCCAAAAGATGTGTCAGAATTGAAGACGGAAAAGAAATTTTGGTCGGCATGCGAAAGTCAAACCTCTACACAATCAATATATCTAATGTTAAACCAGATAATGTTGTGTGTCTATTATCAAAAGCCTCTATGAAACAAAGTTGGTTATGGCATAGAAGGCTATCTTATCTCAACTTTCGCTACATTAACAAGTTGGTGACTGGGAATTTGGTGAAAGGACTTCCAGAGCTTAAGTATGAAAGAGAACATCTGTGTGACGCGTGTAAGAAAGGCAAAATGAAAAGAGCTTATCATAAGCCTAAGCCTGAACCTAGTACAAGTGTTCCTCATGAATTGTTGCATATGGATCTCTGTGGTCCCATGCGAACACAAAGCATAAACGGCAAAAAGTACGTCTTAGTAGTTGTGGATGATTATTCAAGATACACTTTGATCAAATTTCTACGATCAAAAGATGAGATGCCCGATGTCATTATCTCATTTTTGAATACCATCCAAGTGAACTTGCAGAAGACAGTTAAGTTGTTCAGAACTGATAATGGTACAGAATTCAAGAACAAGACTGTAGATGAATATCTCAAATCGGTCGGGGTAACTTATCAGTTTTCTGCTGACAGAACACCAGAACAGAATGGGGTAGTAGAAAGGAGAAATAGAACTTTAGTCGAGGTTGCACGCACGATGCTAAGTCAGTCTAACTTACCTCTATTTATGTGGGCTGAAGTTGTGTCTACTGCTTGTTATACTCAAAACAGATCCATCATCCATCGTCGGTTTGGTAAAATGTCGTATGTTTTGATTAATAATAGAATACCTAGCATCAAACATTTTCACATCTTTGGATACAGGTGTTTTATGTTGAACGATAAGGAAAACTTGAACAAGTTTAGTTCCAAGGCTGACAAAGGCATTTTCATTGGCTACTCTCAGACATCTGCGGCATAAAGAGTCTACATGAAGAAGTCAAATATTGTAGTTGAGAGCGTCAATGTTACATTTGATGAAGAGATGGCTTCTGAGCACTTTAGTTCAGAGCCCGTTATAACAGGAGTATTAGCTTCTGGACAAATCAGTCCAGAACTTGTTTCTAGTGTTACTAGTTCTAATAAAGCTTCTACATCTACATCACATTTAACATAATTAGATTTACTAGTTGAACATTTTTACGATGAGTTTCTAGGATCTAAACTGACTAAACCTGTTGTAATTGACAGATCCGAAGACTTACGTGAAAATCAATCAATCACATCAGATGTCTCAACTGAATCAAATTCCCCGATTCAGAATGAAACTCAAGTTCAAACACCTACTCAATTAGTTGAAGTTGCACATGATACTGAAGAGCCAGATGTTGCACAATCAGTTGGATGCACTGTCATGCCTACTCAACAGACATCAAATATCCAACCAACTGAGACTTATGCACCAGTTACTTCAACTGAACCCCAACAAGAAGAAGATACTGAATATTTAGATGATCAACATGATCAGTCTATATATAATCCACTCCCTCATGTACACAAGTGGACCAAAGAGCACCCGGTTCATCAAATTATTGGAGATCTGTCAAAGCCGGTACAAACTAGGTCTACAATGGCAAATGAATGCATGTTTGATTCTTTTATAAGCATGTAACATCCACTCTCCTAAATATGCTTCACTATTGAGTCTAAATATGTATTATTTTCGAGTCAGTAATGCCTTGACTACCATAAATATCGTTCATACTTCCATCCAATGCTTCAAATGCATGTCGATGAACCATTGGTGCTTCATCCCATATAATCAGCCTAGTCTTCTTTATTAACTTGACAACATCACTGTCTGGCTTTATGTAACAAAGAGAATATTCGTTAAGAATTAGAGGAATTTGAAAGTGAGAATGTGTTGTCCTACCTCGTGTAAGAAGTAAAGAAGCAATACCACTCAAAGCAACGTTTAAAACAATTTATCCTCTAGATCGTATTGATGCAGATAATGTCTTCCATAGAAATGTTTTACCTGTTCTGCCATAACCATATACCAAAAACACACCTCCTTGGTTATTTTGAACTGTTGTGATGATACGTCATACACCTTGTTGCTTGTTTGTTAAAGCACCTAGAAGTTGACGAAACTCGTCCTATTGATTAGCTATGTCAAAGTTTAGCTCCTCCGTAATCAAACGATTGTTTGAAGACTCAACAGAATCATCATCAGGGTAAGGCATAGTGGTGAATTTTTTTAGGCTGGAATTGTTACGAAGTAAAATCTTTTCAATCTCAAACAATGTCAAGTTTTTTACTTGATCATCATTAAGGGATAAACCTGTAACATATATAATATAAATGTTAAACAAGCATAACATAGAAATAATAACTGAAAAAATATTTAAGAAAGAAAATATTATTTAAAAAATAATAAAACAATAAATTGGTTTGTATTTAAATAATAATTGTATAAATACCTAAATAGATAATTAACATACCTGGAGACTTTAGTGCAATTCGTTGATTGTAAAGAATCCCATCAGCCAAGTATTGTCATGTTTTTTGCCAAACAAATTCAGGTCTAGACAGACTAATTGAAATTAACATGGTTGCAAATAAAGATTGTAGATAAAAACCAAAACCGGTTAAACTTACTTCTTCAATGGCATCAAAATATTCCTTGTCGTCATCTAAAATCCCAATAGCATAACATGCATCTCTAAAAGTAGGAAATATATATCCATTTACTGTACGAATGATTTAGGACCTTTGACTTTATTCAAAAGAATTCTTAAATAATACGCTTCACTAAGAGCAAGAAAAACTGAATGAATTCTTTCAATTGAAAAGCCTTTTTTCCTTTGATCCCAACGTCGCTCTTCCAGTTTCCACACAAACTCTGTAGGGAATTCAACATAAGTAAGTTTTCATGCTTCTTCGTAAAGTTCATTACACTTTATCCAAGCTAAGAACATTGAAGACGCCACAGAAGTTTTGTTTATGACATTTTCAATATAATCTTCAGCACCAAAAACGACTTGTTGTCCAGGAAGATGGAAAGGAAGCCTCAAAACAGAAGGAGTCCTATAATGAACATCATACCCAAATATACGCCAAGAAGCTTCACATGCAGATACATATCTACAGTCATAATATTCCTTTATTCGTTATATATTATAAGTTAATCTAGATAAAATGGAAACATTTATAAATTTATATTAAACATTTCTTTTCGAAAAATAAAAAATATAAACTATGAGGTTGGATATGTTATTTCGTTTAAAATTACTTTATAAAATAACTTTTTTTAAAACGAAAAGAGAATATATTTGGTTGCATATGATGATTAATTGATTATATGTCAAGGGTTTTAAGTAACTATATGTAAAGTTTTGCTAGAAGACAATCATAAGAAAATAAAATACAAAATCTTGTGAGTTTTTAAGTCTTGAATCGATAAGATCGGTATTTAATCATCCACATATTAGCAAAAATACATAAAAACGCTTGATTAAGGTGTCGTTTACCCGAACACTTACCCGTTAAGCGCGTATCGATAAAATCCAACATCACTTACTTAACGGGTAAGATTTTAGTCCACCAAAACGGCATTGTATGTACAATTTACCTGGTAAGCGCTAACCGTGGTAAGGTTCTTGGTTCTTTTATATTCATCCAGTAAGATGATGTGACTTTGTAAGCGTGACACCTTAAGACCATCTCCAATGAACCCTCTATTTTACTCTCTATCTTTATTTTACTCTCTAATGAACTCTCTATTACTCTCTAAAATAGAGAATTGAATAGTAAATTTCTCTACATATATAGAGTTCACTACTCTCTATTTTTTTTAAACTTTTGATAACTACAAAATGGTCCTTCAACTTTTTAGATTCTTGCACTTTTATTTTATTTGTTGTCTAATACCAATTTTAATAAACTAGAATTATATCTATCTTTAAGTATAAATTATAACGTCGTTAAAATAATATGATAAAGTTAATAAATATAAGGTTATTGTGAAAATAAAAAATACAGGAATGCAATTTATAAAGTTAATATATATAAGGGTTTTATTGAAAATATATGTAATCAAAATAAAAAATAATATGTTTGGAATATTCTTTTTTAGAGATTAAAATAGAGTAATACATTGGAGATGATATAACAAACTCTCTATTTTACTCTTTATTATAGAGAGTAAAATAAAGAAAGTCATTGGAGATGAATATGTATATCAATCGTATATTTATATTTTATAATAATATCAATCAAATTTTTTATATAATTATAATGAAATCAACTATTATGAAAGGTTAATTTAAAGTGAAATGACGAGAAGCATAACAATTTGACTTTGAAAATATCATTACCAACCATTTGTTAATAACTGATATTATGTAGTTAAATTAAAATTAGATGAAATAATATAATCATGATTAAGAAAGTATAAATAATTAAATATACTATACTAAAATATTTGCATATTTATATTTTTGAAAAAGGTTCGAACTTATAATCCAAAAGTCAGTTGATAAGTGATATCTTTTTTTTTCATGTAATTAAATTTCTTATGATAATTCTAAGGATGTTTCGTTGACATAATAGAATTTGATAGAATTGTAATTCGTCGAATGAATTCGACTTTAAAATAAAAATTGATATGAAATTGCAAAAAGAAAATCACGATAATTTAGTGATTATTTATATCAAATCCCATACTAATCACAACACATTAATTCATATATATTTATGATATTTGATAATATAATTAAATTCAAAAATATTCAATATTGGGCTCATTTCAAAAGTATTGACGAAACCATTACAATGGTATAATTTGTAAAAAATAGAAATATTTTTTAATGCATTTTAGTTCATATACATTATTTATGTTTATATGATAAGTCTAAAATGAAAAATAAAAAAGTAAGAGATTAAAAGTAACTACATACCTAATTATAAGGGTAGTAAATGTAAGGTATAAATTAAAAAAATTGAATTAAGAAGAGATTTAAGGAGTAGTGAATGTGAGTGTGCTAATTGAACTTATAATGTAAATTGCATCCGAATACATGTTTAGGCAGAAAAATACTGAAGTCGACTCACCAAAAAATTACTGGTGACATGCTAGTTACTTATTTATTATATATATATATATATGTATATATATATATATTTATATATTATTGTTGAATTACTGCATATGTATCTTCGATTGAATTTTTGTTGAAGATTGTGAGTCCGGGTTATAGAGAGTTAAAAAGGTTTCATGGGGATAAGGGATTAGACCACCGTAAACCCTAATTTGTAAAATAAACACCTAAATTATATATAAAAAACATAATCTCTTGAAACGGATTTAGAAATATAAATATAACAAGATGGGTCACGTGAGACCAAGTTGTTTCCGTGAGACCGCGTGAGATCAAGTCTTAAAACATGAAACTTCACACCGAAACACTGTGAAGGTAAAAAAACCTAAATTAAGTTAAAAAAAATCAAACCTTCACAGATAAAAGACTGTGAAGGTATATCCGAACTTTCACAGTGAAGACGCTGTGAAGGTAAAAAAAAACGAACATTCACAGCGAAAAACACCGTGAACGTAACATTTACGGTGTTTTCCCTATGAAAAGTTTGATTTTTTTTACATTCACAGTTTTTTGGTGTGAAGTTTCATACTTTAAAGTTTGGTCTCACTGATCTCACGGAAACTATTTGGTCTCACGCGAACTTAAGTCATAACAAGATAGTTTAATTAAATAAACAGTCATTTTATGTTTCTTGGAATATGATTGATTTGATTGAATAGTTGTGGAATCTTGTGAGCTCGAATTAAAAAAAAAAGATTTAATACGGATTAGAGAGAAAACGATCGTAAACTTTGAACTGTATTTTTTTAAAAATAAAATATAATCTCTTAAACCTAATAAAAAATCCTTTTAAGTTTGTTAATTATGAATGATCTATATGTTTTTCGATTAAATATTTGTGAAACATCTTGAATTTGAATTATAGAAAGATAAAAATATTTAAACAATAAAAAAAATAATTTGAATGCACAAGGACTCAAACACGGGTTTTTAGTTTCTTTAAACAAAAGATGTTAACCACCTCTGCTACAATACATTTATTATAAAGTTATGTATCGTTTTTCTTTTATATCATAAGTTATAACATACATAACATTTAGAAAAATTATTTGAGGCTCGTGTGCTCGCACCATCGCATCACCACACTCCCAGGGCCACCCCTGTCATATTAAGCATATCGAAGGACTAGGTTCACATTTGAGTATGGAATTAACTATTGATCTTCTTTTGAATTGTTATCAAACAGATAGAGTCAATTTCTAACGAACTCTAACATACATGATCATGAATAATCTCTCCCTAAATTGCTTCACATGGAGAGAGATGCTAAGCAAAAAAATAATTTTAATGATCGATTGAGGACCAAATTGTTTTTTAAAAGCACCATTTGACGCTCATTCCTTGATCAACAATATTGAATATATATATATATATATATATATATATATATATATAAATAAATCCGGTTAAAATGGAGCAGGCTTTAAGGACGTAATATATATACCAGTAACATTTAATTGGCTAGAGACCAATTATAATCGATTTTTATCAATCTCTAATTATGGTTGCCTAGTTACTTTGTAATTTTTATTTAACTCTTGTTTTCTTTTTTAATTATTTTACTGAAATTGTTATTAAGTTGAAATCATTTTTGTCATCTTCATCCATTTCAAATAACAATTTGCAATATAATTATAAAACAATTATTAATATGACATACAATTTTTTTGGTATAAAGCAAAGTGGTGAGATTGTAAACACATGATGAATAACGTTGAACTCGTTCAACGTTTCACTTATTTTCATTATGATTAATTGTTTTTAAATTGGGAAAAGTTTAAAGAAACTCAATGGGTTAGTGTTTGGAGTGATTAAGTCTCTGGACAATTTTTTCGAATAGATAAGTTCTTGGATATTTCAAAACCTGTTAAATAAATCCTTGAACTTTTGATAACATGTTGAATACATCCTTATCATTTAAAAATGTAACTTACAACTTACATAGCAAGTAAAACTATAAATTAAAAAAAACGTCACATATTTTATCCGCCTACAAATAAAAAATGGGGAAATTAACTAAAATAGTCAATCTCATCAACAAAATTCATTTTTTAACCATTTTTCAAAGTTTTTCATAAAATAGCCAAAATTTGTGCATAATGTTTTTTTTCCTGCATAAGAATTGTTTTTTTCCAATTTAAAAAAAAAACATCATTACGTGTTTGTGTAAAGATTCATTTTCTACTTATAGTTTTAGAAAAATATACACTTTGCATCCTTATAAAGTTATAATTAATTATTTAATTTATTTTATATCCGTTACTTTTTCATTTATATTTTTATTTTATTAACACAAATAATAGTATATTAACAAAAATACATAAAAAAATAGTTTTCTTTTCTTTTTACAAATTACACCATATTATAATCGTTTAAATAACAAATTATAAAGATGTTTTCTATTTTTTTTTCCTTTTTTTTGCCAAAAACAATTCTTAAGTCAAAAAAAAAAATGCGTAAACTTTGACTATTAAAAGAGACTTTAAAAAGTGATTAAAAATGAATTTTGTTGATGAGATCGGTTATTTTAGTTAATTTCCTCATTTTTTTATTTGTTGGGGGATAAAGTAGGTAACATCTTTTTTTTTTCAATTTGTAGTTTTACATGTCATGTAGGTTGTAAGTTACATTTTTAAGTAATAAAAATGTATTTAACAGGTTTCCAAAAATCAATGATTTATTTAGTGTTTTAAAATATTTAATGACTTATTTGTTCCAAAAAAAAATTCAAAGACCTAATCACTCCAAACACTAAAGTCCATTGAATTTTTTTGAATTTTTCCTTTTTAAATTATACTTATTTGATGTACTAATTAAATAATACCTAGTTAATTAACTCATTTAAATCCAGTAAAATTGCTTATTTTAACATTATGTACTCAAAAACAAACTTGCCGTCTATGATTATCGTGGAGTCGATATGAAAAATATATTTAAATAACAAATTCTGCCGTTTTGTCTTTAACTTTGTTTATAAATAAAAGAGTAAACAATTTTAAAAAAAAATCTAAACATAGAACCAAATTTTCAATTTGCTAAACTGTTTTTTAATGAAAAAACTATTAAACTTTTTCATTTTAAATTGTTAACTCCCTGAATTTTTTTAATAAATAAACCATCGATTATTTAAAGATCGATTACGTACATCCTTTTACCTAAAAACATATCTAAAACAGGCTATGACAATTTTAAAAAAAGTCTTAAACCATTTTTACCGTTCCCAAACTCTACGTCATTCAAATGTCTCATCGCCTCATCGTTGTCCGCTCACTATCATTGTTCCTGGCCCTGCCATTGGCCACCCTCGTCGCCTCATCCTCATCCACTCTCTATCACCGTCGTTGGCCCCTACCATCAATCCTCCTCTTTTTGATTGTTTTTTTTTTCAATTATCCATCTCTTTTGATATGTCTATATGTGCTCTATTAAATTGTTGTAAAAGAGTGAATCGAAAGGAAATTAAAAAAAAAAAGAACAGATAAAAGAAGGATTATTGATGCCAGGGGCCAACGACGACAATAGGCAGTATGGACTATGGAGAACGAACAATGATAGGGCTACAAGGAGTGGCGAGGGGGAGCGATGCCTTTATGTGCGAAGGGTTTGGATGCAGGGGCGGAGCCACCTTAGCACTAGAAGGTGCAGTGGCACCCCCTCACCCTTTTAATTTATTTTTTTATTTATTAATTTTAAGGTCCAATTTTTAAGATGTTATGTATCTGTTTTTTTCTCCAATAATATTCCCAGTTTTTATGTATTTGTTTTTTTCTCTCTCTCTGAATATCGACACTTTCACAAAAACAAAACAAATATATGCTCTATTTATTTGTATAAACATAGATACAGTTATGTTGTTTGGGTCACTAATGTTTTTCAACTATTTCTTACAATTATTTTTAGGAGAACTCTTTATTAAAACAGATATACCAAAAATGGTTTATCAATCTTGAAATCATGAATTTTTCTTACATTTTTTCTAGGCACCCCCTAGAAAAAATTTATGGCTCCGCCCCTGTTTGGATGGCGTAGAGTTTGGGAATGGTAAAAATAATTTTGGTATTTTTTACTTTAAAACAATCTTTGATGGTTACAAACTTACACGTAGCTTTTTTTGGTTAAACAATGTAGGTAACAAAAATTTGAAAGTTCAATGGTTTATTTATAAAAGAAATTTTTCAGGGATTTAATTAATCATTCAAAACGAGAAAATTTAGTGGTTTTTTCATTTAAAAAATAATTCAGAGACTTTATTATTCAAAGTAGGAAAGTTCGTTTTATTTTTCTGTACTTTTCTCAAAATAAAACAAACTTTAATTTTGTTTTTATGTTTCAACATATTATTTAATATTTATTCACAAAATTATATATATGTTTTATAATTACATAAAAAAAACATTGCATATTTTCTTAAAATGGAGGTTTTACTAACAGGTTTTTTAAACTAGAAACTGAAATAAAATACGTTTTGTTTGTATATAATTTGTTTTAAATAAAATAATAAATTAAAATTTAAGTTCCTTATTTGTTAAAAAATCAATAGTTTATTGATTTTATTTGCATTATTGACTCAAAACAGTTATTTTGTTAACATTCGGTCCCTAAATAAAACGGTGTCAACTAAAAGGTGTTAAGGTAAACACATTCAAAATTAGGTGTGTTCGCGGTCCGGTTTGGGCGGTTTAACCCCTCAAACCACAAACCAAAACCGCTAGTGGCGGTTTGTTGATTTTTCAAACCGAGCGGTTTGACATCAAGTGCCCAAACCGGTCAAGTCGGACCGCGGTTTAGGCGGTTTGGTCGACCGGTTTAGGCGGTTTGTGCCTTTTAGTGGACCTTAAAGTTTAAACATAAAAAATATATAAAAATTTAAACTTTAATGGTTCATTAGCTTGAGTTCATTTGAAATAAATAAAAGTCTACAACAATGTTAACAAAGTCTACAAAAGTTAACAAAATATCCCAAGACAAAACACACAAAAAAATAATAATATGCAAAGTGCAAATAAAATCCACGGCGATTTAAAATTATCTTTGGGCCTTTTTGTATATATTTAAGTCTAAAGATAAATTGGATATTTAGGCTAAACAATAGATGATATAAAGATGTATATAAAAAATAAAAAATATATATAGATATATTTGGCGGTCGGTTTGGTCCAAACCGCCCAAAAAAACCTCTAAACCGCAGACCAGACCGGACCGCCCGGTTTGGCGATTTTTCAGACTAGACCAGACCGCCTAAACCGCCAAAAACGGTCCGGTTTGACTTGATTCGACCGGTTTGAGCGGTCCAACGGTTTTTTTGAACACCCCTATTCAAAATTCCTGTTTTTTTCTAAATCAAAATCCATAAAAATTTGATAATATGTAAACAAATAATAAAGCTATACAAATGTTTTTTTTTTTTGAGTGCCACACTTTTATTAATAAAAGGAAAGAAGATGAAGATACAAATAAGAGAAGCAAAACAACCATCGTAGAAAATTTATGCAACATACAAAAACAAGAGAACACCTCTGACCAAAAGCGATCAAAATGGGGGCCAAGAACCATAAATAAAACCTAGGCACCCCAAATAGCTAACCAAAATCACTAGCAAGAAAAGGGCAGAAAATCGAAAGTCAACAGACGACAACAAAGCCGACACACCAGCCTACAAATAGCAGCCTCAAAAAGCAACAGTCACAAACAAAAGGCCACAACTGAACCCACAGGCGAAACAAGACTGTAACGAACAATCAGGATTTAAATCGGTCGTGCGACCATCGTTACCAACATCACCGGTCCAAAACCACAGGTACAAGCAACAGATCCGAGAAGACGACAAATCATAAAATAAATAATTCGTATGAGTTTTTATACAATCAAAAAAATATAATATAACTTTGTGAACAAAATAAGATATTATAAATTTGTAAAAAGAAATCGAAAAAAATTATCTTTTCATACATTCGAATATAAAACTTTAAGAGAAGGTTAATAAAAATAAAATAAATCTCTCAATTCTTAAATAAACTTTTTTTTATCGAATTATTACTCACATATATATATCAAAATCAGATCCCCAGTTAGTAGCATTTGTTATTAGAACAAATCAACAATGTTCGTTAACTTCATGAGGACGATAACGATTATTTCCGGATATTTTTATGTTGATTGGGTTTTGAAAAAAAAAAGTGTGACGAAGATATGTGTTTGACTATGAAAAAGTCAAAGGACTAGAATTATAAAACAAAAATAGTTCAGGGACCAAGTTTGTAATTTACTCCAAAACAAATATATATTTTAGAGTGAACTTGAATTTGGTCCCTTTGGTTTTTCAAAAATAATACTTTTCACCCATGCAGTTTTGAAATTACAAGAAATTTCAAAATAACAATCGTGGTTTATAAAAGCATCTGAATATGATTCTTTCGCTGATGGTTGTTAAAACATTTTGTTAATGAGTAGCATTTCGTCATTTTATCATTTATTTTTATTTTTTTGTCTTTAACCCAATCAAAAACCACAAAAACTAAAATAATAAATTCAATTTTGATTGAGTAAAAGATAGAAAACATCGATAAAACAACAAAAATACCCCTTATTTTTAACAGACCTTAGAGGAAAGGATCAATCCCTGATGTTTATGCAAATTACAATGTCCATTTTATAATTTTGAAACTATAAAGACTAAAGGCGAAGGATCGTGTGAGAACTTGAGTTAACGGTGAGAAGCGTGAGAATTGAATTTGGACCGTTGATTTCTTTTAATCTCAAACCCTCCCATGAATTGCGGCTTAGAAGAGAATTTATCTGGTGCATCTTATATCGGTACATCTCATTCTAATGTGCGTTCATTTCTCATCAAACGGTTGATAACCACTTCTCACGCTTCTCACCGTTAATTCAACTTCTGATCGGAACCCAACCCAAAGACTAAGGGGTTGTTTGTTTTTTTTTTAAAAACCTCTTAATATCTCTTAATTCTGAATCATTCAGACATTTTTACATTAAAACTGTTTGTTTTTTTCCGGTTTTCAGAACCTTTTAACTCTTAAATACATTTGAAATAAGAAGAGGTGATTTAACTTCTTAAAACATTTTATCGCCACCTTAGTTCATATGTTTTTTTTTCTCTTAAGACGCCCACAAACGTTACAAAAACATACAGTCTTATTGATTAAGATTTCAGACTTCAACACCACCTCTTATTAATTAGAAGTAAAAATAAGACTTCATACCTGTTAAAAAAACAAACAACACCTAAAAGCTGTTATATTAGAGAAATCACAAGGACCAAATTTGTAGTTTACTTACTTTATATTTTAATTTCCCGCGTGGATTCCTTCCCCTTCACCAACTTCATCTTTCTATTCCTTGCTTCCATTACTGAGTCAACCAACGACCCTTTCAACTCCACTACGTTTCTCTCTACTCCATTGAACCAAAATGGGGCAACCAACAACATTTCAACCATTGAACCTGCAACTCTAACACCATCTTCAACCATGTTCCCCTTTCTCTCTCTTCTCTCCACCCTCCTTTTCATCCCCTTTTCCCTATCTCAACCCCCTAGGGCTCTACTCATCGATTGCGGTTCCACCATCACTTCTCGCATCGACGATCGACAATGGCTTCCAGATACCGCCTTTATTTCCACCGGCACATCCAGAAACCTAACGCAGCCCGACCTCTCTCCTACCCTCTCCACCGTCCGATCATTTCCCCTCCTCCATAACAACTCTCGCCGCCGGAAATTCTGCTACGTCGTCCCGGTGTACCGCAACGGGAAATACCTTGTCCGGACGACGTATTACTATGGCGGAGTGAACGGCCAGGTTTCACCGCCGGTGTTTGATCAAATCGTCGAGGGGACTTTGTGGAGTGTGGTCAATACGACTGAAGATTACGCCAGAGGGACGGCGTCGTATTACGAGGGGATATTCCTTGCAGGAGGAAAGTCGATGAGTGTTTGTCTGGCTTCGAATACGTATACAGAATCCGACCCGTTTATTTCGGCAATGGAATTTGTATTATTGGCTGATTCCTTGTATAATTCAACGGATTTTGGAAATTCTAGTCTCAGATTGGTTGCAAGGCACAGCTTCGGATATAATGGTTCGATAATAAGGTTAGTATTTATTACTAGCAATTATCATCAACCCCATTAATTTAAAAAAAAAAAAAACTATAGACATCATTTCTTTAGATGTTTCACTCCTGCTTTTTCTATACTGGAGCTTGTTTCCTCAGAAAATGAGGGATATGCGATTTGTTATTTGAGAAATGAATCCAAATACTTCAAAATCAATAGAATTAAGATTATAGGACCTAACAATTGTGCATTCTTGTGTATAAATAGGTTTATGAAATACTTCTGGGGCATCTTAAACAGGTTTTTAGAACACTTTGTGTCATTGCTTTTTTGCACTAAACTTTTGATAACTATTTTCAGGACACTTGGTACATTTTTTCTCAAATAATGTCCTATAAAAAATGTTATTAGGTGCTTTATTTCAAAATTGTCCTAAAGAACTTGTTAAGATGCCCAAAGCGTTTAGGTAAACTTATTGTAAAATTTTACAATAGGGTGCACAATTGTTTGGTTCTATAACCTTAAAAGTTCTATTGGCATCCTATAAACGCATAATTGTTTGGTCCAATAAACATAGGTTTTATTGGCCCCGATTTTGTTGTAGAGATTGCTAGGAAAGGATGAATTATGTGTTTAAAGAAAGTTAGAAAACGAGTGAAATGGATTCAGATGTTGATAATGTGATGTAGGATTTTTGTAGGGTATATACTAAATTTAACAGAGATCATGGAATTTTAGGTACCCAGATGATCGATTTGATCGTTATTGGGAGCCATATGGTGCAAACAATCCTACACTTTCGAGAGGAGAAAACGTATCTATAAATGGTTTCTGGAACCTCCCTCCTCTGAAAGTATTTCAGACACAATTCACTGTCAGCAGACCAGAAGAACCCTTGGAGTTTCAGTGGCCTCTTACCCCTCTTCAGAACTCAATCTACTACATCGCTCTTTACTTTGCAGATGACACTCGCACTTCAAGAGTTTTCAACATTACCATAAACAATGTTACATTCTATCGTGATCTAAGTGTTTCTTCGACTGGTGTTGCTTTGTTCGCCAACCAGTGGCGGCTTTCTGGCCCCACCAACATCTTATTGAGTCCTGCTCCTGGTTCTACTCATGGTCCTCTGATTAATGGTGGAGAAATTTTTGAGGTGCTGCAAGTTGGTGGGAGAACTCATCCGAGAGATGGTTTGGTTCTAAATGCTGTTTTAGTTACACGACAACAAAATTGGGTTTATAAGACTCAAAAAATGTCTTATGGGACTAAACAATTGTACATACTATGTAGAAATGTTGGTAACAAATTTATAAGACGCTTTTGGGCGTCCTTAACAAGTTTTTAAGGACACTTTAAAATAAAACGTTGTATTAGCTTTTTTATATAGGACACTTGTTCTAGTAAGACACTTTTTCAAATAATATCATATAAAAAATTTGACTTTATTTCAAAAGTGCCTTAAAAACTTGTTAAGACGTTAAAAAACGTTCTATAAACTTATTGTAGCATTTTACTTAGGACATACAATTGTTTTGTTCTATAAAGCAATCTATTATGACACTTAAGACATTTTTGGCATTTTATAAACCCGATTTTATCATACTACTAGTTTCTATCCCCATGGATGCCATCTGCATCATCTTTTTTGGCTCACGACTTTGACATGATTAATTGCATTTCTTGTCTTATAGTGATTGGCTTGAATGGTTTGAAGGACAGTTTCCAGAACCCTCCATTTGATTGGAATGGTGATCCTTGTTTACCCCGGGAGAACTCGTGGACTGGAGTTACATGCTCTGGAGGATCTCATATTCGTGTGATTGGATTGTGAGTTGAACATTTTAGTTATAAAAAAAGGTGTTACCTGTGAATTCGATTTCTTCTAGACCAAGACCATGTTGTGCAACCATAAGCTAGCTTTTCGAAAAGCTACTTTAAATAGTGTTGCAATAAGCTTCAAGGGTTTTGTTCCACTTTTTGAGTTTTTTCCAATTATCCCCCCTATAAGTTTCCAATTAATTTTTCATCATGTTCTTTTAGGTCATTGTACAATGTCATCTAGCTTATCAACTAGTTCTTTTTTTTACCAACCATGACTTGTTTTTAAGTTAACGTGGAGCTTATTAGCTAGTTTGTCAAACATAGCCTATGGTTTAACCAAGAATGGCTTAACTGTGTTGAAGTAGATATTGAATGAATGGGCTGTTTGGGATTGACTCATTTCTTTTTTCTTTCTGTGCAGAAACCTTACAAGCATGGGCCTTTCAGGATCTCTGTCTCCAAATATTGCAAATTTGACTGCACTAAATGATTTGTAGGCCACTCATATCCTTCTAAAACTACTTAGATAAATATATAATTCTCCTTTTGCTCCAAAATCAAATTCCAAATATGCAGAATAAATGAACTAATTAACTCCATTGATAACATTCTGCTTATGCTGCCATTGATGGAGCTTGCTAAAAAGCAAAGTTGGACTTCTGGTAAAAAGAAGGGTTAGAAATTTTTATTGACAATCTGGTGATATTGGCAGATGGCTTGGGAACAATAGATTGTCGGGATCCATTCCTGATTTCAGTAACTTGAAGTTGTTAAAGAATTTGTAAGTTACTTGCTTCTCATCTCTTCCATTGTTGAGCCCATTTCATGATCACCACATTTGTCTTCTCAAATTCGGGAAGAAAAGAAAAGGAAGTTTTTTATTTGTGTTTTTGAAAGGGAAAGGGAAGGAAACAATTTTTCATGTCCTTAAAACATAGAGAAGGTAAAGGAAAGATGTCATTTTTTACAAATATACCGTTCTGGGTCCATTTGGTTTGTAGGAATGAAAAGGATTTGGAGTTCAAATCCATTCCAATCCCGCATTTGGCTTGCAATATTGCTCGGATTTGAGATCTTAGGGAGTGTTTGTTTCATGGATTTTGAAGGAATTGGAAGGAAATTGAATGGATAATATCTTTGACCATATTCCAAATTTTATGTTTGGTTCACATAATGAAAATGATGGACTCCTTTGAATTCCATTGAATTTCACAAATTAAGGAATTCATCATTTCTTGGCTTTAGTGAAAGAATTGAATTCCATCCAACAAAACGCATAGTCAAATTCCATTCCAATTTCTTCAAAGTAAAATTCATTTAATGGATTCCAATTCCATCAAATTTCATTTTGCGAACCAAACGCACCCTTAGAATTTCTTTGAAATACATCAAACTTGGGATTTTGAAATCCCACGGGGTGGTTGGGATTTCACGGGATTTCATAAGATTTGTATGTAATAAGGTTTGAAAATATGTTAAAAACTTTTGTTTTCTAATAATCAATTAATAAAAAGGTAATTTAATTATTTTTTTAATTTTTTAATATTTTTTTATAAATAATGGAATTCAATTTCATTCCAAATCCTGCAAACTGAACACCAAAGATTCCAAATCTTTCCAAATCCATTTCCCTTCAATTTCAAATCCTTGAAATCCAAATCCCTCAAAACAGTTCCATCAAACCAAACACCCCCTTAATATTTGTTTTGTTGGTGTTAAATTGATGGATAGTTTTATAATTTTACTAAATTGTTCAAAGGTTATCATTTCTTTTTCTTCTCTTCTCATATTATTTGAGAGGAAACATATAATTTATTTTCCCTCCTATTTCTTTATTTTCTCTCCTAAAATTTTCAAGAACAAGTACTCTTTTTAAAATAAAAAAATTCCCCTCCATTTCCTTTCTTTTCCTTGGTAAAAAAGGTTTTGAGAACACAGTGTAAGAATGGGTTTATGGGTTTATGTGTTATTTAGACAAGAAGCATGCCACAATTAAATGGGTTTATGTGTTATTTTAGATACCGATCTACTAAAGGTTAGATAGCTGTAAGCTATCTTTCAGTGTAAGAATGGCATTCTCAGTCTAAAAGCAAGTAAAGTAAAAAAGAACCAAAAAATAGTTAGACAATCCATATTTTTGCAATTCATTTATACTTTCAATTGTACCACATCAGCTTTTGCAATTACCTTCTATATACATGCAATTCACCTACACTCAATATTTTAAAAACCGGTTTTTTGGTTGACCCGGTGTGGTCACCGGGTCACGGTTCGACCGGGTGGTTGACCCGGTTTCAAGAAATTCTATGTATTTTTCATTTTCCTACATACATATATATATATATATAAAACCAAGAATTTGATGTGGAATCGAGCGTGGACTGATGGAATCGAGCGTGGAGTCGATGATTTGTGAAATTGATTTTTTAACCCTAGTCGCTACCTTACAGTTATACGAAATTGATTTTTTAACCGGGTCAATCTGGGTTTTTACCGGTTCAATAAGACTGGTTCTATCAAAAAACCGGCGGTTCGATTCGGGCCGTAATTTCCCAAAAAAACGGTCGTAATTGACCCAGTCTCTTCACCGGTTTCCGGTACAACCGGTTCAACCGGCCGGGTCAACCCGGGTTTTAAAACATTGCCTACACTTTCAAAAGTGGTTTAATTACTTTATAAATTATTATATACATTCATATTTTTTTAGTTAATAACATGATATATAATTTATTGTTTTAATTTAATGTTAATTAAAATATAAACATCAATTTCAAATAAATGATTAACATATGATATAATAATATAATACAATCATTTTATTTATTTTAAATAAGAGTAATTAATTTAATTACAAATAAATTAAATTATTAATTTATAAAAAATTTATTGTTTTATAAATAAGTTTAGTTTATTTAAATAATTGAAAAAAAAAGATGGGATGATGTTGCTTGCAAGTTTTGCAATTGCTTGGCCTACATGGCAATTACTTCCCAACACAAATACATTTGCAACGTGTGTGTGAATGGCCTTAGTTATTAGATTAGATGGGTTTGGTTTGACAGGATTAGAAATTGATATTAAAACAGTGAACTCTTTATGTACAGAAGAATATATGTATATATTTTTGGCACATATGAGTTATTTTACCTCTCTTTCTTTTTCTTTTGAAACAGACATTTGGAGGACAATCAGTTGAATGGACGGATCCCCTCGTCTTTGGGAAATATTGACAGATTGCAGCAACTGTAAGTTCTGACTCTCATAGTACAAACATGAATTGAATTGAATGTTACATAAATTGCTTTTTTTATTGTGGGTCATATTGCATTTGATCAAGCAAATTATAATTGTTGATTGATATGATGGGCAGCAATAACATATATACTTGTTGGACTAGACTTGTTCATGTACTAGTTGTAATAATCAGAGAAAACAGACTTGTACCCTAGCTTTTCCATGTTCCATATGTCATCAATGATGTTATTTGTATCTTTGTCTATTTTAGATTCTTGCACAACAATAATTTGACTGGTCAAGTTCCAGCCACCCTCACAGGAAAACCCGGATTGAACTTGAGGTAAAAACTTACATCCATCTTATCTTTACAGTTTTTTTTAGCTCGACCGGCAAATAAAGGCTAGGTGGGTCCTGGTAATCCATTAATTAAGTTATTTCGAGGTCACTAGGGATTTTCTTAGTGACATTAATTAAGCTGGCTTGAACAACCACAGTTGAATTTGAAGAAAGTTTACAAGTGTACCTTGTTTTTTGAGGGGAAGTGATTGATGTTTTGGATTTGTTCTTCAGGGTTGCTCCTGGTAATCCATTTTTGGACCCACCAATTTCTTGATCATGATCGCAAATGGAAATCGAAAATCTTGAAATCAAGTTTACAAGATTTTTGAGAAAAAGCACAAAAGATGCATGGTGTGGATCTCCATCATTCAAGATGACTTCTTTTTGGTTCCAAGTTGATTGTTCCCATTTCTTGATTAGTTGATACATACTCTCTTTATTTCTGTGTACAGTTACTTTTTCCAAATACCAATTTGTTGCATGTTTTATTATATAACTGAAGTTGAGTGAAGAGAATTAATTGGATCTTATATATGTAACTGCTTCTTTGGATCTATATATTTACTTAATTACTAAACAAACACTTAATTATTTATTGCCTCTTGGATATTACTATGCCTGCAATATATGAAATGATTGTGATGTTTACACAAGAGAAATGCATCGAAACAACAGTTGTGCATTTACATGAGGAATTAATTAAGATTATGAAAGGCATTTAATTAAGCTAAAATTAAAAATAATTGAAGAAAAATTACAAGTGATGAAAAGAGAAATGAAACAAACAAACAAACAAACAGATAGTGTATAGGAGTTTACCTGTCTAACATTCCTTTCCTAAGGGAAAAAAGAGGAGGTAAAGAGTTGCTTCGTCCTCCTTGACTGCAAATAGGCAGGTTAATCATGGGTCTAATCTTGATACCACTCGATCTGGTTCTCTCTAACCCTTTTTTGATTCTCTTACTTACCTGCTGCTGATGTTTCTCTTTCTCTTTCTCTTTCTTGGTTGAATCTTCATGATCGATGGAGTTTGAGGAGGAAGATGATGATGAAGAAGAAGTGGATGAAGATGGTGAAAGAGAAGATGCTCTTTGTTTCTTCAACCTTAAAAGCTCCTTCCATAAAACAGTGCATTTGGGTGGTCGAGGAGAAGGATCTTCGTCGATAAACCAACTCATTCTGTTGCTTTCATGATCTATGACTACCTCTTTCGCAATCTCCTTTTCATCATCAGCAGGTTTTATGCTGATTTTGTTCAGCTTTTCTTTCTGCCAAAAGGGGAGCAGTTTTCCTTCGAAGAAGAGTTCGTCGGCTGTCAGCATGGTCGCCGGACTGGAGATGTTGCCGGACAGAAACTCAAACTCGCCGGCTCTTGTTTTCTCTCTCTCTTTCTCTTTATCTTGTGGGGTAATGCAGATGAAATTTGCATCGTCGAGGAAATCGGCGGAGAAGGAGATCCGGGGACTGGTGGTGGCCGGAGTTTCCATGTTCTTCATATTCTTCTTTCTCAATGCCCTTTAGTTTGTAGTGGTATATATAATATATATATATATAAAGAAAGAAAGAAAGAAAAAAGGTTGGGAGTAGAGTAGGGAGTAGTGACAGATGCCGCTGCTGCTGCTGGTGGTTTGCTTTACTGGCTCTGTTAAATTGATTCGTGAGTAGTAATAAAATCTGAATAATATTCATTTTATATTTATTTAAAAAAGGTGGTGGTGTCCGGTGAAGCTGAAACAAGTTAGTGAGCCACGTAGTAGAATATAGGACTAGCACATGCACATACCAACTTTACCGTCTTACCCCCTTTTTTTTTTTTTCAAATTTCGTCCTCCAAAATTGAAAGGGTTATTTAGTATTTACTCCTTACGTTTAGATTGTTTAAACATTCTTTTCTTTTCTCACATGTTCAAAAACATGAAAAACTATTGTGGTCACGGGATGAATGTCTGCGGGCCTTAGGCCTATTTTCCAAAAGATTAGTCTGGGCTCAAAGTGGTCTGAGATATTCCTTTACAAAAAAAAAACATGAAAAACTATTTTTTTTTCATTTTCTTTTCTTCCCTTTCTTCCTATATTTTGGAGGAAACTTATCATTATTTTTTTTCTGTCTCTTTTCCTTTCTTAAATTTTTTTCGAGATAATGAGCTTTTTTACTTTCCTCCCATTTCCATCCCTTTCATTTCTTTCGTAAAAGGAGTTTCGAGAACACAATGTAAGCAATATATAGGATGCATTTGGAGAATCTCCAAAGGAGATTTTTAGAGCATCTCCAATAGCTTTTCCAAAATGAAGATTTTAGAGATTTTTTTCTCCAACGAATTTTCCAAAACCTTCTTCAAAATGGAGAAAGTATGAGAAAGAGATGAAAATCTCTAAATTTGGATATATCTCTAAAAATGATTACATATATGATTTTTTATTCATCCTACCAATGAAATTGTTTTAAATTAAATGTTTAGGAGAAATAAATAATATTTTATGAGTTGTATTGAATATTTTAATAATATAATTATTTGTCTAATCTCCAAACAAGAGAATCTATTGGAGATGCAAGTGATATTTTTTTGAAGATTTTAACATTTTATTTCTCCATTTTGAAGAAACTGTTAGAGATGCTTTTATAAGAGCCTACCTTTTTTTTGCTAATTTTTTAATTTTTTTTGCTTTTATAGTATTTCTTATAAGAACCCTCTAGGTTTCATATTTTTTTTTCAACATTAAATATTTAATTTAAGTACCAAACACACATAAATAAAAAAAACTAATAAAATGTTAATCCACACAAAGTTCAAGGTAAATCTTTTACAAGAACCTAAAAAGAATGAGGTTCTTATAAAAACTTTCCACAATGATAGTTCCTATAATTTACTTCACTTTTTTGCTTATAAGAAAAGCATCTCCAGCAGCTATGCTATAATTTTTCTAAAATAGAGTATAAAAGGTTAAAATCTATAAAATAATTTACATCCAACTCCAACAGCTATTCTATTTTAACAATTTTATCATCAATTATATAATTAAAATATTCAGTCATTTAATAAAATATTATTTCTTTCTCCTAAACACACAACTTAAATGTCTCCAATTGGTGAAAAAGAATTTAATATTGTTTGTAACACCCTAAATTTTAGAGGAATTTAAAAATTCGAAAATCCGGCATTATGACGGCTATAAATTGAGAAAACCTGAATAACCTGTTAATGACATTTTAACCAAAATATACCATTCCGAATAACGAGGAACGAAGTACGACGCTTACAACCCAAAGAAATAATTAAAGTTAATTTCAACAACCTATTAATCTAGGTACAAATAGGTCTAGATTAAATTCGGGTGCTGACACTTTACTACTCCAAAAGTATACCAAGACTAAGTCGGGTGTGCGTCTCTATATCCTCCAAAAATGTTACTATTCCTCGAAGTCTCTCACTGCTCAAGCCCGAGGAGTCCCACCGCTAGGATGACCTGTTATACATGGCATTTTAAGAAAAAGTGTTAGGCTAAAGCCTAGTGAGATCAAACATTTATTAATAGGGATATTCAATCATGAGCGAAAGTAAGAAAAGTGAATTTATAATAATAATAACGTACTCTTCACCATAAACAGTTACCTCTTGGGTTAACGGGAGAGATCTGCTTACTAACGCAAGTGACGGAACACAAAAGTAAGCCACTTGACAAGTTAGTAAAACCAATACACATAATAAGTATACGCAAGGGATGTTAGGCTCGGTGGCTTTAAACGTACACCCACGGAAAGTCAACTTCAACCACATAGGATCCTTACGTTGAAATCCTCATCCAATATCGTATACTAGCACGTATGACTTATAACCCAATCCGATGCCAAAACGTGGAAAACTAGCGTTCCATCATTGAACAAAATGATACAAACAAGTGTGGGGTCATGACGCCCAAATGCAACCATTTATGCATGTACTCATATAAGAAGCCAATCATCAATACTTAACAATTTGATTGCTACCAAAATATATAACCAAGAGTCCAAGTAATTTCATACGTAGATCTAAAGAAATTCCAACACATTATCATTGCGTAGTATTTCCACAAGTGCATATATATATATATACACTCTTATTTATTCAAATATCCATTCTATTAATATTCATCAACTTTTCAAAATCTTTATTTGTGACCTTAAGCATATGAACATGAGAGCAAAGAAAATGTGTCTCTAATGCATCATTTCACAAGTAAATTCAAGATATAAACTCATTTCCTTGAAAACCATGTTTATCCAAATAAACCTTAAAAACCTCCAAAATTAGGGTTTTGGTGAAAATTTACCCAACTTAAGAAATTAAAATGGAGATGATTAGTAGGTTAAAATCCATAGTTGCACATGTATAAAGTTTGTAAGGTAGGATGAACTCACCTTGTAGGGTTGTAGTTTAAACTCTAGAATTCCAAGTAGTTAATGAAGTGAGATGAGAAGGCTAGGTCAAGCACAAACAATGATCACAAGCACCAAGTTCTTGGAGAGAAAATCATAACCCTAAAGCTCCCAAATCATATTTATGATATAAAAACGAGCTGCACCAAATTAAATACCCCAGAGGCCCGACCGCGACTATGACCTGTGACTGTGACCAGGGCAATGTTGCTGGTCATAGTCGCCCGTGCTAACCCCCTTACAGTACAATACCCGCGAGAATGCCCCGCGATAATGACCAAGTGTCATAGTCGCGGGCATTGTCGCCCCACCTTGACACCATACGGTACATCCTTCGCGATTGTACCCCGCGATAATGACTTGGTGTCATAATCGTGGGCACTGTCGCCGCCAGTCTACCGAACACCTATTTTCACCAGATTCGATTCCGCTAACGATGATCGATAACGCAAAATTAAGCCACCAAATAGAAAGGGATTCAAACCCTCAAAATCCCAAACACCAATAAGTCAAAATGAGAAAATTAATATAAGTTTCCGGGTCTCACAATCCTCTCCACCTTGGAATGGATTTCGTACCCGAAATCCCGACTATACAAACAAATGGGGATAACGACGCCTCATGTATTCCTCCGTTTCCCAAGTCACATTGGCACCGCGGTGGTGTTTCCACTACACTTTCACCATTCCCACTTCCTTGTTCCGGAGTCTCTTTATCTCCTTCTCTAAGATGGCTTCGGGTTCTTCTACACAACGGTTGTCGTCCACTCGGATTTCTGATAGAGGTATGACGCTCTCTTCCTCCGAAGATATCATACATGGAACGTAGGGTGGATTCCGTCCATTTCCGGCGGTAAGTCTAGCTTGTAAGCCGATACGCTCAATGATAGTAAACGGTCCAAGGAAACGGGGACTTAACTTCCCTCGCTTTTCAAACCGAATCAAACCCTTCCAAGGGGACACCTTCAACATCACACAGTCTCCCACTTTGAATTCCACTAGTCGTCTCTTCTTATCGGCATAACTTTTCTGTCGATCTTGCGCCGCCTTCAAACGCTCCTGAATTGTTTTGACTTTGTCGGCCGTCTCTTGCACAATCTCCGGACCGACAAATTGTTTTTCGCCCACCTTTAACCAACACACGGGGTTCCTACATTTTCGCCCATACAAGGCTTCAAACGGTGCCGCCCCAAGACTAGAGTGATAACTGTTGTTGTACGCGAACTCTACCAAAGGTAAATGGGTATCCCAATTACCACCGAAATCGATCACACAAGATCTAAGCATGTCCTCCAAAGTTTGTGTTAATCCAAACTCTCTTAGTGATTTGATGACGACCCTTTGAAATACTTAGTGAAAATTACGTTTAACATCTGTATGTATTAGTGTTTCACCATCAGCGAATAAATACTAAGTATGTTCAGTATCACTGATGATCTCTCTGCTATCAGTTAGACATAATCACTGAAGACAAGTTTCGCGACAAAGATGTTTACTGCTGAATCGAAGACAAAGCTGCTGAACAAACGACATGTCTACTCATGATCTGATGAGAATATCAGTGAAACCAAGACAATTCAGTAACACACGAAGAAACCTGAAGAAAAGCTTCAGCGATCACTAAACTTCCTTTTATCTCAATGAAGGAAGAGATATTCAGCGACTGAAGATCATATAGCTTATGCTCCAAGTTTCTTTTGTCTTACCCTTGCCCACATAGTAAAAATGTCAGAAGAGACATACCTCTGCGACAAATTGTACAACAACTCTGAAGACTACACTGTTCACCATTCGACCAAAAACTTGTCACTAAAAGTCAGAGGCATGCAACCAACCAAAGGGTGACACGTGTAAAGTACCCTGCCATGCATTTAATGCTTAGGGTATAAATAGAAAGGTTGAGACTCTCTTTGAAGTGTTGCTTTCTATCCTTCTCTTCTTGAACCATAATATAGAAACCCTTGTTTTCTATTTTTCTTCAACCTTTATTCTCTAGTTCTTGTGCAAAAATCTGTGTGTTTCTTAAGTTTGTTTAGATTAGGTTTTACTTAATCTTATTCCGCAACAAGCTGTAAATTGTGATTTGATTTATCAATAAACAGTTTATTAAACCAATTTTTTTTGTTTGTATTCAACCCCCCCCCCCCCCCCCTTATACAAACTTGTTAAGCACCTTCGGGACCAACAAGTGGTATCAGAGCAGATTGTTTAATCTTATAAACAAGATCTTGCTTTATTCTTTTCTTTGCTATTCTCAAAATGGCACTCAACACAAACACAGACTCTAACTATTATGATAATGGTTCACTCTCAAAACCTCATCAATTTAGCAGAGACAACTTTGCTCTCTGGAAAAAATATAATGATGCTATTTCTAGAAGGTGTAGATCCTACTATACCTGAATATGTGGCAAATGGTCTATATGAACCTTTTATGATCATAGCCGCAGTTCCTACCACCGCAACCACCCCTGCCATTCCTGAAAGATATGCTCCTAAGGAAATTAGACAATGGAGTGATGAAGACAAAAAGAAAGTAGGATTAGATGCTTAGGTAAAAACCATTATTTCTATAGCCTTGCCTGATGAAGCCTTCCATTCCATCATGCATCTGAAAACTGCTAAAGAAATGTGGGGCACTATATGTGTTCAGTATGAAGGTACCACTGAAATCCAAGAAACCAAAAAGATCAATTTGGTAAGACAATATGAAAGTTTTATCTGTGGTAAGAATGAGTCTCTATCTGATGTTCACCAAAGATTTAACTGTTTAGTCATTGATCTAAGGACTGTTGGTAGGACCTACTTTAATTCTGAGGTCCTAACTAAATTCTTGGAATGTCTTCCTGAAAGCTGAGACAACTATTCAATGTGTCTCAAGCTGACCAAAGACTTAAATCATCTTTCTCTTAGCACTTTGTATGGAATATTGCTCAACTATGAGCAATCAAATCTCCTGAAGAAAAATCTTGTGAAAGATTCCAAAGACTCCAAAAGCACTCCTGTTGCTTTAGTCTTTTCAGAGATCATTCCATCTCAGCGATCTACTCTCACCATCACTGAGTTAGATTCTGACTCTGAGGAATTATCAGACACTGACCTTTCAGAGTTTGATGAATCCTTAGCACTCTTGACAAACTCTTTCAAAAGATTTGCATGAAAGATTAATTTAAGAAGAAATAAGCCTCTCTCCCTATCTGACAAGCCAAAATCAACTCATGTTGATAAGGCTACTGCTACTTGCTATAATTGTAAAAAAGTTGGTCATTTTGCCAGCGAATGCAGGTCAAAGAAAATCTTCAAACCTTTCACATCCAGGAAAACCAGTGATAATAAATACCTCAAGCTGAAAGAAAAATATCAAAAGATGATAGGCTTAAGCGAAAAGGTAAAGGTCTTATTGCTGAAGAGCATGATTAGGCTAAATCAGAAGAATTAAGTTCTGATGAAGAAGAAGTCGCTAATCTCTGTCTTATGGATAAGATTAAATAAGAAATGGAAGAACCAACTGGAACTTCTATGAGTTACATCTCCTCTCAGGTATCAATCTCTACCAATCCTTCTCTTTCTGAGGCCGAGAGAAGTCGTGCGGTTGATGTGTTGACAATAGACTTGTACAATGCACTGAATGGCAAAACTTTAGCTAAAAACAAAAATATTGATTTAACTGAACAACTAGAAAAATTCCATTTAAGGATCAAAGAACTAACTCTTTTAGAGGAAAGTTTAAAATATCAAGTCATGGTCAATGAAATTATTAGCATTGAACACGGACAAGCCATCACTGCTCTAAAAGCTGAAAAGGCAACTGTTGAGGGATGGTGTAAATCTTCAACCAAGATCACTGAAATCTTAAGTGCTCAAATTCCTACTCATGACAAAACCGGTCTCGGTTATCGATATGAAAAGGATGAACCTAGCAGAGATTGCTCCATGATTAAGTTTGGGATGTTCGTCTCTTCTATCCCTGACACTTCTTCCACTCAGTGCTCCTCGTCCTGTAATCCTATCCCTGAAGACTTATCTAAGAGCTCCAAGCTCGCTGATAAAGGGAAATCAATTTCCCATCATTGTCAGAAGGCTAGAAAGATAGCAAAGATGAAGGTCTCATCCAAACCTTCAGTAAATCAATCCTCCAACTCTGGATCAAAAATCACTAACATCATTCAGAGATCCACTCCAAAGTTGAAAATTGATATCAAGCCTAAGAAATCAGAAGAACTGAAAGTTCCTCCGAGATCCAATGCTAAGGGAATTCTTGGAGTTGGCCCTGCTCACCTTAAGTTTTCTAATACAACTGCGTCTGGTCTTAAAGCTACTGTCATCTATAGAAAGTGCTATCACTGTGGACTTACTGAGCATATTGCAAATAAATGTCCTAATGCCACAAGAGCTTAAAAGACAGCTAAAGTGAAGATGAATGCCTCCAAGGCTAAGAAGGTCACCAAAGCTGAGAAATATGCCAAGGTGAAAAATGCCACTAAGGTTAAACAACTAACCAAAGTGAAAGTTTCCACTAACGCTGAATCATCATATGCCGTGAAGATTGCTGAACCTTCCATCTCCACTAACCCTACTGGACCCATTGAAAAGTGGGTACCAATCAAAACTTAATCTTCCTTATGTTTGCAGGGATCGAAGGGTATCTGGTATCTAGATAGTGGATGCTCTCGACACATGACTGGCAGAAAATACCTGCTCACTGAATACAAGGAAGAGAAAGGTCCCTCAGTGACTTTTGGTGGAAATGGAAAAGGTTATACTAGAGGGTTTGGTGTACTTAGTAATGGGAAAACTAGCTTCCGAAGAGTCGCTTATGTAGATGGACTGAAGCACAATCTTCTCAGCATCACTCAGCTATGTGACAAAGACTATGAGGTACGCTTTTGTAAGAAAGCATGTTCAGTGGTGGACGAAAAAGGAAAGCTTGCTCTCAGTGATTATCGTATGGAAAATGTTTATGTAATAGACATGGACTCTACATCCACTGAAAATGTTTGTTTTCTGTCCAAAGCCTCTTCTGATGTCAACTGGTTGTGGCACAAAAGGCGCTCTCATCTCAACTTCAAAACACTGAATACTCTCTTCTGAAAAGAACTGGTCTCCGGTCTTTCTCAGCATTTATATGCCAATGAATCCCTTTGTTCAACATGTGAAAAGGGAAAACAGACTAAAGCTAGTTTCAAATCTAAACAAGTTTCATCAGTGACAAGTCCTCTTTAACTCTTGCATATGGATTTGTTTAGCCCTATCAAAATGTAATCCATAGCTGGAAAGAAATATACTATTATCATAGTAGATGAATACTCTCGCTAGATCTGGGTAATCTTCCTTTGCTCTAAGAGTGATACTTCAGAAAGATAAAAGGTCATATTATTCTTGTGCAAATATATGTTGATGACATTATATTTGGTTCTACTAACCCATCTTTGTGTACTCGTTTCGCTGAAAGAATGAAGAAAAAATATAGAATGAGTATGATGGGTGAACTAACTTACTTCCTTGGACTTCAGATCAAGCAATCTGAAAAAGGTACGTTTATTCATCAGGGTAAGTATGTTAAAGACATGCTGAAAAAGTTTGATCTCACTCAAACCTCAGCGATGAAAACTCCTATGGCACCTCCTCTGACATTAAACAAGGATCTAACTGGAAAACCTGTAAATGTCACTGCCTATAGAGGAATGATAGGCTCCCTGCTGTACCTTACAGCAAGCCGACCTGATATCATGTATTCTACTTGTCTCCGTGCACGCTATCAATAAGAACCCAAGGAATCTCATCTGATCGTTGTTAAGCGAATTTTCAGATATCTTAATGGAACTCCTAACCTCGGTCTTTGGTACCCCAAAGATTCAGGGTTCGATCTCACTGGATTTTCAGATAGTGATTTTGCAGGTTGCAAACTTGATAGAAAAAACACCACTGGCGGATGTCAACTCCTAGGTGGAAAGCTGGTAAGTTGGACTAGCAAAAAGCAGAACTCAGTATCAACTTCCAGAGCTGAAGCTGAGTACGTAGCAGCTGGAAGTTGTTGTGCTCAAGTCTTGTGGATGAGAAATCAACTATTAGACTATGACCTTCAGCTATCCAAGATTCCAATCTATTGCGACAGCACTAGTGCCATCACTATAGCAAATAATCCAGTACTACACTCAAAGACAAAGCACATTGAGATCATATATTATTTTATCAGAGATCATGTGATGAACGGTGATATAGAGCTCCACTTTATTCCTACTGACTATCAGCTCGCTGATCTTTTCACCAAACCTCTTGATGAGACAAGATTTAACTTTCTCATTAGTGAGTTTGGAATGCTGAACTTTGAAGAATAGCTCTTCGGCTTTCATGCATTATGTCATCTCTGACTAAATATCTCTGACCCTCAGGTATGTTCTCACATCTTTCCTCACTGAATCCTATTCAGTGAGATGTTCCTCAAAAACCAAAACTTAAATCACTAACTTTCTTCAAGTGATTAAAAGCTTTTTGAAAAACAAAACTTATCACTGACATTTCTCATCAGTGATCCTTTGAAAATAAACCATATCCCTGACTTTCTATCAGATATACTTTCCAAAAATCGAAACGAATTTCTCTCTCTCTTGTGATGTCATTTGAACCGACAATCCATGACACGCTTCTTTTCTGACACGTTCGTCCGTTGCCCTTCTTGTCCAATCAACTTCGTGGGACGTGTCCATGTCATGATGACCACTTTTTTCCCGCTCTTAATTCTTTCTCTCTCCTCATATAAAAGGAATGCCATTCATAATTTTACCTTTTACGCTCTCTAAAAATCAAAAGGCAAGAATTACTCTCGGCATTCAAGTTAAGAACTCAAGAACACTTGAATCTTCAAAATCTTCAAGTAATCCAAGTTTTTATTTTTTACTTCTTTTCTATAAAAAAACCTTGTTTAATCCTAAATCTTCTCTTTATCTTGGATTAAAACTTTTTTTGGTATCAAATCATTTTTCTTAATGATTTTCTTAACAAGGAAACTGCATCTTCTTAACCAAAACTTCTTTTACAAGTTTCTTTCTTCAATAAGAAACTGGAAAAATTATTCTCCATTTTTTTAATTCTAAACCATCTTTGTTACGTTAATCTCTTACCATTCTTCAGAAATGGCCTCCCAAGTTACTCTCATCAAGTCCAAAAATGTGAAGTTTGAACTCTCAGCTTCACAATTTGCTAGCAACAATCATTTGGAACTTTTGGATCTTCCCAAAAAGAAACCATCTCCTCATCTTCAATATGTCGCTGACTTCCTCAAGGCATATTCTCTCGACTAAGCTCTGAAAGTAGCTCCTCTACCATCCAAGACTCTTCTCCAAGAGTTCTGGTTTACTGCTGAAAAGGGTGAAGTCCTGAACAAGCAAGGAAATCCAATCGCTGCTATCAAATTTTAGACTCAACATGGAACTGGTGCTATCACTCCTCTCATCATACGTACAACTCTTCGCTTTCCTTCCCACTCCAAAGCAGGCTTCGACTCCTTGCCCACTGATGAGGAACTCATCCAATTCCTTGACCACATGGGATATCAATGGGACTACAAACCCCGCACCACTATACCTGATAAGAAACTTACAAAGATTCTGAAGGCGAATATGCCCTCTTAGTTGAATTATGTCCTCTCTCACATAATTCAATGCATGAGTGGCAAACAGGGTTCTCTTGATCAAGCGAGCAAGATTCAGATGCAAATGGGTTACTCAGGGGAC
This sequence comes from Arctium minus, assembly GCA_954870635.1. Lineage (NCBI taxonomy): Eukaryota > Viridiplantae > Streptophyta > Magnoliopsida > Asterales > Asteraceae > Arctium > Arctium minus. Next base: position 38,063,242 of record OX941086.1, read on the forward strand.
GTTTGGTTCGCAATTTTTTTTTGGATGAAATGGAATCTGTCAAAGGAATTTGACTTTGAAGGAATTGGAATGGAATGTTGTCAGGTTTGACCACCTGTTTGGTTGACAGATTTGGAATGGAATCTGTTAAGTGAATTGGAATTTTTCTGTTTGGTTCACAGATTGTTGCTTTAGAATTGGAATGGAATTTTGGTAAATGACCAAAATACCCTTTTTGTTTATTTTAATTTTTTCAAGAAAAATTACTTTAATGAAATAGTCATTAAATATTTTAATTTTTAACTAAAATTGCTTTGATTATTTTAGCACACGAATGATGATGAGAGAGAGAGAGGGGGATAGAGAGAGATAGAGAGGAGAGATAAATGAGAGGAGAGAGGGAGAGGGAGAGGGAGGGAGAGAGAGAGGAGAGAGAGAGGGAGAGGAGATAGATGAAAGAGGAGAGAGAGAGGGGAGAGAGAGGGAGAGAGGAGAGAGAGAGTGAGAGTGAGAGGGAGAGGGAGGGAGAGAGAGAGGAGAGGAGAGAGAGGGGTAGAGGATAGAGAGAGAGGAATGAGAGAGGGGGAGAGGATAGAGAGAGAGGAGAGAGAGGGAGAGAGGATTGATTGAGAGAGAGAGAGAGTAGAGAGAGGGAGAGAGGATAGATTGAGAGAGAGAGAGTAGAGAGAGAGGAGAGAGAGAGAGAAGAAAGAGAGAGAGGAGAGAAGGAAAATAGAGAGGAGAGAGAAAGGAGAGGATAGTGAGGAGAGAGAGGGAGAGAGGAGAGGAGAGGATAGGAGAGAGAGGAGAGAGAGTTGGTGTCTTCTAATAATGTTGAAAGGTAGTGGTGGTAGCCGGTGGCGGTGGTGGTGGTGGCCGATGGCGGTGGCCGGAGGTGGTGGTGGTGGCCGGTGTTGGTAGCCGGAGGTGGTGGTGGCTGGTGGGGGTCGGTGTTGGTCAATAGTGGCCGGAGGTGGTGGTGGTGGTGGTCGGAGGTGGTCGATGGTAGCCGGAGGTGGTGGCCGGTGTTGGTAGCCGGAGGTGGTGGTCAATGGTGGTCGGTGGCGGTGGCCGGAGGTGGTGGCCGGAGGTGGTAGCCGGTGTTGGTAGTCGGAGGTGGTGGTCAATGGTGGCCTGTGGCGGTGGCCGGAGGTGGTGGTGCATATTAGGATGAGTGGCAATTTTGTCCAAAAAAAATATGACATTCCATTCCAATGAAATACCACCTCCCCCCCCCCCCCCCAAGGAATGTTGAATTCCTTCATTTGTGGAATTCATTGGAATTCAACATTCCAATTCCTTAAAAAGAATGAACCAAACGATATAATGGAATCTGGTCAACGAAATTCAACATTCCAATTCCATCAGATTCCATCAGAATCTGCGAACCAAACGCCTCCTCAGTGATTACTGGCCGACATGTTGACTACGCTAGTATAATCTTTTATGACTTGTTGTCCAAGATTGAGAAACCTGATAGGGAAATCAAAATTCCCTATGTCCGGTTCATCTCAGCTATTCTTCAGTTCTTCTTAAAGGATCGCTACCCTACGGATAGTGATTGCAAATTTGCCAAAGTTGGCTCTAGAATTATCGATGTCCCCACTGCTGAAAACGAGGTAAGTCTTCGCACCCTATGCTCTCTTCTCTCTCCAAATTCTTCTTCTTCTGTGGCTACGTCGATGGTTCCTTCATCGACTACCCATCATTGGGACTAAGGAAGTATGTCAAACTTGTCGATGGTTCCTTCTCTACAACTTTATTCAGCGAGGCGTCAACGGTTCCCAAACTAGGACCTGAAAAATAAGTTAGTGGTTGAGCAAGGCGATGCTCAGGCTTATTTAGAGGGGTGGGAGAAGTGTGTAGGGTTGAAGAAATACCTGATGTGTCAAACAAGTTGTAAATGCCATGTCCCTTTCAAAAGAAGAGGGTGGCAGGGATGTTTGACGAAAACCTCTAAGAGGGAGGCCACCAGGTCCTAGATTTGCAGCTTGAATGACAGGCTGCTGTAAATGTGGGATGTTAGAGACCAAGGAGATAGAAGGAGAAATAGATGGGATAGAAAGAGGAGCACTGGTGATTTTGGGAATTACCTCAGTAGCGGGTGGAGAAACTGAAGTAAATGGGGTGAACACCAGTAGGGAGTCAGCGGTAGAAGTCACTGAAACGGTTGTTACGGGAGCAGGGAGCGGCCCACGATTCCTATTCGGCAGATTACCTCATGCCGATTTCCTATTTTCTGCATATTCTTTCCTTGTTGCCGAAACACTCTGTTTCGGCACAGTCCTCATCTACCGAAGTCCTTATTCGGTATAACTGCCACATCTTCGGCAATCTTCCTCTTGCCGATTGCTTCTTTATCGAAAAGATCATTTATGTTAATCCTCTTGATTTGACATACTTCCTTAGTCCCAATGATGGGTAGTCGATGAAGGAACCATCGACGTAGCCACAGAAGAAGAAGAATTTGGAGAGAGAAGAGAGCATAGGGTGCGAAGACTTACCTCATTTTCAGCAGTGGGGACATCGATAATTCTAGAGCCAACTTTGGCAAATTTGCAATCACTATCCGTAGGGTAGCGATCCTTTAAGAAGAACTGAAGAATAGCTGAGATGAACCGGACATAGGGAATTTTGATTTCCCTATCAGGTTTCTCAATCTTGGACAGCAAGTCATAAAAGATTATACTAGCGTAGTCGACATGTCGGCCAATAATCACTGAGGAGGCGTTTGGTTCGCAGATTCTGATAGAATCTGATGGAATTGGAATGTTGAATTCCGTTGACCAGATTCCATTATATCGTTTGGTTCATTCTTTTTAAGTAATTGGAATGTTGAATTCCAATGAATTCCACAAATGAAGGAATTTAACATTCCTTGGGGGGGGGGGTATTTCATTGGAATGGAATGTCATATTTTTTTTGGACAAAATTGCCACTCATCCTAATATGCACCACCACCTCCGGCCACCGCCACCGGCCACCATTGACCACCACCTCCGACTACCAACACCGGCTACCACCTCCGGCCACCACCTCCGGCCACCGCCACCGACCACCATTGACCACCACCTCTGGCTACCAACACCGGCCACCACCTCTGGCCACCACCACCACCACCTCCGGCCACCATTGACCAACACCGACCACCACCAGCCACCACCACCTCCGGCTACCAACACCGGCCACCACTACATCCGACCACCATCACCACCTCCAGCAACCGCCATCGGCCACCACCGCCACCGCCACCGGCTACCACCACCACCGACCACCACTACCGTTCAACATTATTAGCAGACATCAACTCTCTCTCCTCTCTCTCCTCTCCTTTCTCTCTCCTCTCTCTATTTCCCTCTCTTTCCTCTCTCTCTACTCTCTCTCTCTCTCCTCTCTATCCTCTCCCCCTCTCTCTCCTCTCCTCCCTCTTTCCTCTCTCTCTATCTTCTCCCCCTCTCTCTCTCCTCTCCTCTCTCTCTCCCTCCCTCTCCCTCTCTCTCTCTCCTCTCTCCCTCCTCTCTCACTCTCTCTCTCCTCTCTCCCTCTCTCTCTCCTTTTTCATCTCTCTCCTCTCTCTCTCTATCCTCTCCCTCTCCTCTCCTCTCTCTCTCCCTCCCTCTCCCTCTCTCCTCTCATCTATCTCTCTCTATCCCCCTCTCTCTCTCATCATCATTCGTGTGCTAAAATAATCAAAGCAATTTTAGTTAAAAATTAAAATATTTAATGACTATTTCATTAAAGTAATTTTTGTTGAAAAAATTAAAATAAACAAAAAGGGTATTTTGGTCATTTACCAAAATTCCATTCCAATTCTAAAGCTACAATCTGTGAACCAAACAGAAAAATTCCAATTTATTTAACAGATTTCATTCCAATTCTGTCAACCAAATAGGTGGTCAAACCTGACAACATTCCATTCCAATTCCTTCAAAGTCAAATTCTTTTGACAGATTTCATTCCATCCAAAAACATTCTGCGAACCAAACGCCCCCTGAGTAACCCATTTGCAGTTGAATCTTGCTCGCTTGATCAAGAGAACCCTGTTTGCCACTCATGCATTGAATTATGTGAGAGAGGACATAATTCAACTAAGAGGGCATATTCGCCTTCAGAATATTTGTAAGTTTCTTATCAGGTATAGTGGTGCGGGGTTTGTAGTCCCATTGATATCGCATGTGGTCAAGGAATTGGATGAGTTCCTCATCAGTGGGCAAGGAGTCGAAGCCTGCTTTGGTGTGGGAAGGAAAACGAAGAGTTGTACGTATGACGAGAGGAGTGATAGCACCAGTTCCATGCTGAGTCTAAAATTTGATAGCAGCGATTGGCTTTCCTTGCTTGTTCAGGACTTCACCCTTTTCAGCAGTAAACCAGAACTCTTGAAGAAGAGTCTTGGATGGTAGAGGAGCTACTTTCAGAGCTTAGTCGAGAGAATATGCCTTGAGGAAGTCAGCGACATATTGAAGATGAGGAGATGGCTTCTTTTTGGGAAGATCCAAAAGTCCCAAATGATTGTTGCTAGCAAATTGTGAACCTAAGAGTTCAAATTTCACATTTTTGGACTTGATGAGAGTAACTTGGGAGGCCATTTCTGAAGAATGGTAAGAGATTAACGTAACAAAGATGGTTTAGAATTAAAAAAATGGAGAATAATTTTTCCAGTTTCTTATTGAAGAAAGAAACTTGTAAAAGAAGTTTTGGTTAAGAAGATGCAGTTTCCTTGTTAAGAAAATCATTAAGAAAAATGATTTGATACCAAAAACAGTTTTAATCCAAGATAAAGAGAAGATTTAGGATTAAACAAGGTTTTTTTTATAGAAAAGAAGTAAAAAATAAAAACCTGGATTACTTGAAGATTTTGAAGATTCAAGTGTTCTTGAGTTCTTAACTTGAATGCCGAGAGTAATTATTGCCTTTTGATTTTTAGAGAGCGTAAAAGGTAAAATTATGAATGGCATTCCTTTTATATGAGGAGAGAGAAAGAATTAAGAGCGGGGAAAAAGTGGTCATCATGACATGGACACGTCCCACGAAGTTGATTGGACAAGAAGGGCAACGGACGAACGTGTCAGAAAAGAAGCGTGTCATGGACTGTCGGTTCGAATGACATCACAAGAGAGAGAGAAAGTCGTTTCGATTTTTGGAAAGTATCTCTGATAGAAAGTCAGGGATATGGTTTATTTTCAAAGGATCACTGATGAGAAATATCAGTGATAAGTTTTGTTTTTCAAAAAGCTTTTAATCACTTGAAGAAAGTTAGTGATTTAAGTTTTGGTTTTTGAGGAACATCTCACTGAATAGGATTCAGTGAGGAAAGATGTGAGAACATACCTGAGGGTCAGAGATATTTAGTCAGAGATGACATAATGCATGAATGCTGAAGAGCTATTCTTCAAAGTTCAGCATTCCAAACTCACTAATGAGAAAGTTAAATCTTGTCTCATCAAGAGGTTTGGTGAAAAGATCAGCGAGCTGATAGTCAGTAGGAATAAAGTGGAGTTCTATATCACCGTTCATCACATGATCTCTGATAAAATAATATATGATCTCAATGTGCTTTGTCTTTGAGTGTAGTACTGGATTATTTGCTATAGTGATGGCACTAGTGCTGTCGCAATAGATTGGAATCTTGGATAGCTGAAGGTCATAGTCTAATAGTTGATTTCTCATCCACAAGACTTGAGCACAACAGTTTCCAGCTGCTACGTACTCAGCTTCAGCTCTGGAAGTTGATACTGAGTTCTGCTTTTTGCTAGTCCAACTTACCAGCTTTCCACCTAGGAGTTGACATCCGCCAGTGGTGTTTTTTCTATCAAGTTTGCAACCTGCAAAATCACTATCTGAAAATCCAGTGAGATCGAACCCTGAATCTTTGGGGTACCAAAGACCGAGGTTAGGAGTTCCATTAAGATATCTGAAAATTCGCTTAACAACGATCAGATGAGATTCCTTGGGTTCTTATTGATAGCGTGCACGGAGACAAGTAGAATACATGATATCAGGTCGGCTTGCTGTAAGGTACAGCAGGGAGCCTATCATTCCTCTATAGGCAGTGACATTTACAGGTTTTCCAGTTGGATCCTTGTTTAATGTCAGAGGAGGTGCCATAGGAGTTTTCATCGCTGAGGTTTGAGTGAGATCAAACTTTTTCAGCATGTCTTTAACATACTTACCCTGATGAATAAACGTACCTTTTTCAGATTGCTTGATCTGAAGTCCAAGGAAGTAAGTTAGTTCACCCATCATACTCATTCTATATTTTTTCTTCATTCTTTCAGCGAAACGAGTACACAAAGATGGGTTAGTATAACCAAATATAATGTCATCAACATATATTTGCACAAGAATAATATGACCTTTTATCTTTCTGAAAAATAACGTGTTGTCAATTTTGCCACGCTTAAATTTTTCAGAGATAATAAAAGAAGAGAGGGTGTCATACCAAGCGCGAGGAGCTTGTTTTAACCCATAGAGAGCCTTATCCAACTTATATACAAAATGTGGATGCTTAGGGTCAGAGAACTCTGGGGGTTGTTCAACATAGACTTCTTCATTCAACTTTCCATTAAGAATAGAGATGTTCGCGGTCCGGTTTGGGCGGTTTAACCTCTCAGACCACAAACCAAACCGCAAGTGGCGGTTTAAAAGATGAATCAAATTCAAAAGACATCTTTCAAAAAGAAATTGGATGATTTGGAAAATTCAAATAAGACTTATCTTGAGTCTTTGATTGACATGACCAAATTAAAATATGAATTTTTGGATAAAATAAATAAGTTAGAAGAAAAGCTTTATCGAAGGAACCAATCTGAACAAACAATTTTTATGAACAAACCAAGGAGTGAAGAAGCTTTAAAACAAAGGTGGGGACTTGGTTTTGAGAATCCTCATTGTTTAAACAAAGTGATAAACGAAATTCCTACTTTATATAAATATGATTATCTAACTTTTGCACACTATGCTCCTCAGTTCAAATTTCGTTGGACTAATGAAAAGCAAGTGTTAGAACTCGAAAATGAGAAAAGGACAAATAACAAGAAAAAGGAAATTCCTTTTGTTTACACAAGCGAAAATGCAAAATATTTTCCTGATAAATCAAGAAGAGGCAGAAAAGTTTTACATGATATATCTTCTGTTAAATCTTCAATGTTTGATGATTTTGTTGATCCTTATGCTCCTAATTCTGATAAGGAAAATATTTCTCCAATCATTTATGATTCTAAGAAATATACTCCTCCGTTAGTATTAGAAAGCAAAATCATCGATCTTGAAGATAAGATAGAAGATCAAAATATTTTAAAGGAAATTGAATCTGATATTATTCTTTCTTTCATGACGTCTAGTCTTGAAGAAAAATTATTTTCTCAAAAACCAGATTCTATTTCTAATCTTTCTTCTGATTTTAAGGAAAACAAAAAGGAAGTTTCCAATTTTAAAATCTTTTCTCAAAATAATTCTGACTCCGAGGTAAATTCAGATTTATTAGTTGATCAAATTGGTTGCTTAGGTAAAATTATTTCTTCTGATTTAAATATTTCGTCTAAAATTCTTGATGATTCTTTTACGCTAAATGATCAGTATTATAAACCTAAGCGTAAAAGAAGACGGTCAAAGAAGTCAAATAAACAAGATAAAGTTCTTTCTGACAGTTCTAATTCTTCCGATTCAATTCTTACATATAGGACTTTGAGCAAGTCATCAAAGAAGATTTGGAGAGCAAAACGGATATCTGATGAATCTCAGTTTGATGGAGATAGATATGTAGACAAACAATACAAAAGTGATTGATTTGCTTATTGTAATAAAATTTCAAAATACTCTATAAAGCAAATGTTTCAAATTTACAAAAATGTCTCATATTCTTCTTCTGATTCTAGTTCAGATGATTATGCTTTGAATTCATCTGATGATTGTGCTTATTTTTCTGATCATATTTCTCGTGCTTCTTATGTTAAATCTAATCAATATTTCCCCATAAGAACTGCAACTAACAAACACGGGCCCAAATTCAAGTGGGTGCCCAAATCTAAATCTGATTCAAAGTTGCACGCACCTCACGTCAAGGGGGAGTAAGAGAAATATGGTTTATAAGTACTTCAACTTAGAACCGCGCTTCAAGGACTATGACTTCTAGACATGTCAGTCTAGAACTCATTCTTCAAAGTTTTAGCTTCTGACTAATAAGTAACTGTGAGTACATCTACTTAATTCCGCTGCATTTATCTCTGATAATGATGTTGTTCCAGTTTTCTCATATGTTTTTAAAGAATCTGAGCGTTTTTATTCAAACTCCTGATTTTGTTCAACCCAATTTTTTTTTTAAAAGAGACACAAATTTCATTTTACATTATGTGGACGATGATATTATTGAATTATATTTTGTTTCAACTGAATATAAACATGCCGATCAAATATTTCTATTTTTTTAAATCTTGGCATGTTGTTTTAAAAGTTTAAACTTTCACAAATTTTATTCTATAAAGTAAAAGTTTTGCAAATTTTCTTTCTTTTGAATAAAATGTGTGTTTAGGATAAATTTTTAAGTTGCTTTGTTTATATTAAAGTTCTTATATGTTCATTTTTCAACTCTAACAAAAGTCGAAAAATCAGCAACATGTTTGTAGCTTTTGATATTGCTTTAAAGTTGTGTGATTCGGAATATTTATAGTTTACAATGCTTAGAAAACCTAAAAAGTCGAAATTTTGGATCGTAATGAAAATATGGGCTAAGCATTTAGATGTAAAACCTTGTGTTTGAGATGATTATTAAATTCTTATAAATCAGAAATCTCTAAGTTTAAAAGTTTGTACCTGTGACCTTTCTGGTCTGGGAAAGTAAGTTTTGTGAGATGCTTGTCATCTGGTCTCCTAAGGTTATTTGATCTGGGAGTGAACGAACCCAAATCCTTCTATAGAATCAGATAGAAAGTCATGTTCTACTGGTATGAATGGGTTTAGGATGTGTCGATGTAGCCTTTCTGATATGAGAAAGTAAGTTCCAAGGGGTGCTTGACACCTAGTCCCCTAAGGCCAACTAGTCTGGGAGCGGCTGACTCAAATCCTGCAATAGGATCAGATAGAAAGTTACGTTTACGGCATGTTCTTTACTTAATAAACTTTTTGATTAAAAGATGCCAAAGTGCACAAGCTTAGAAGATTCCAAAGAGCACACTCATGTAAAGATGCCATAGTGCACAATGCTAAAAGATGCCAATGAGCACACATCTCATGATACTTGGTAATATTTCTCAGTTGCAATAAACCTGTAAATTTGTGAAAGTCTGAATTTTTGATGGATTAGTGTGATTATTTGCAAAGTTTTCTATTATATTTTTAGAATTGCATTTTCTTGAAGCTAATCGAAGTTCACATGCGAGCACACTGAATAGATTGATGAAAGTTTTTGAAACTGAACATGTTTTAACTTGATATGCAATAAAACTTGTTTCTATATCCAAATACATACATTTGATTTCATCTGATGGATTTTATTGTGATATTTTACTAAGTAGAATTTTATTTGTTTCTGTTTAAATTTTTATATATTTAGTCGTTTCAAAATACATATTCAGTTTATTTTTCTTTCTATATTGTTGTTTACATCCTTGTGTTCTCATATTTCTTTTCAAATGGGTTTGAGCATTATTCAAGGGGGAGTGAAAAAGGAGAATTTTCTTAATGATCATATCTGTTTTTGAGGGGGAGTATCTGATTCTCTATATAAATACTAACTTGAATTGTCAAATTTAGTGCATTTGTGTAGGGGGAGTCAAAGAGCTCAACAGGTAAACTTTTTCAGACTTCAAGTCAAATTTACGCCACCTTGGTGTAACGCAAACCTCACTTTGCGCAACCTTGGTGTAACGCAAACCTCACTTTGCGCAACCTTGGTGTAACGCAAACCTTACTTTGCGCCACCTGCGTGTCGCGCAAACCTCTCCTATTTTCTCCGTTTCTTTGATTTTGCAGATCTTAAGTTGTCTCGTCTTCAACATTTGCATGACCTAGTTGACCCAGATCATCAAGGTCATGAGGGGGAGAAATCAGAGAAGTTAAGGAGATGATAAAGAGACAAAGAGTTCAAAAGTTTATCTGCTGATCAAGATTCGCTCAAAGATTCAAAATTTCTTCAACTTTAATTGTCTTTTGCTGTTCAAGCTCCGATCACCACAGTTTCTTCAAGATCATTTAAAAGAGGTGTGTCGTCTAGAGCACAAGCTGATGAACCGACTGTTCTTTCAAGTTTATTTCAAACCGGTCCAGACTTGTCAAGGCAGTAAAGACAACATAGCTTAAAAGATGATGAGAAGAAATTTGTTTTAAAAGTCAGAAAGCTTTGCAAAGTCGCTTAGTTGGTCCATGCTGATTTAGAAGATTGATTTTTGAAGACCAAAGCGCCAATGATTACTAAGGGGGAGATTGTTAGGTCTGGTTTTATAGTAATCATTGTATTTATAGGCTTGGTTAAATACTGTGTCTAAAGTCGTATTCTGTGTTGTATCTGACCAGGGTATTTAAGTCCCTTTGGTCTTGGTTCCTTGTAACACTTTCACGCATACTTTGAATACATCATACTTAGCGCTACATTGCTCTCTCTCTCTAGAGATTTAGTGATCTTGGACTCTCACTCTTGCTACTTCCATCAACACCAATAATACAACTGTCAACACTGCTTGTGAAGCGTTGAAAAATCTCTCTACCACCATCTCCACCAAAGCTGAAGCATCTCAGCTCAGTGCTCTCCAATCTGAAGTCAACTCGCTGAAAGAAAACGTGACCACAAATTCTACTCAGCTGCAATTTTTAAATGGTCAAGTTGATGCTCTCACCAACAATGTCAAGACCCTCACTAGAGAGGTAAAAACTCTCAGTGGTAAGGTTGACAACACCAACTAGATGCTCTCCGAAATTATGTCAAAGCTGAATACACCAGCTCCCGCTCCTACTACTTCCTTCATTAATAATGACCGGATGTCCCTGACCTTAGCTGTGGATTTTATTCAACCCGAAATTTTCAATAACATAAATGTGAAAATACAACCAAAACGGTCTCAAATAAACTAGATACAATGAACTCAACTCAAGTTTTGCTGAAGTGATACACTTCCACAACTGAGATTTACTAACATCTACAGGAAACTTCGAGCTTACACCAAGATTCTTCCATGACATCACCTTCCTTCCTTCCCTTGGATAAACTTCTAACTAAACTCTAACCTGAAAATGGTTTTAGTGTTTGAAAAGCGAGGGTTAGACCATGAGGTCTAGTTAGTTCCCTCTAGAAACAAATTTTCGCGCCACAAACAACATTTAAACAATTTATAAGCATTTATAAACAATTAACAAATTTAAAACATTAAACGCATGAACGACACCTGTAGATGGCACACGCTAAGGTCACGCACACCTGTGACAACGTGTCTGGATCACACTACCTTTAACTGGGACACCCCCCCATTTTAACCCACACAAGAGAGTGATGAGTCACTCGAGTGTTTCACATTGATCGACTCTCCAAAACACGAGGCTCACGAATGACAGATCGAAATCCACTCTAACGCCTCAGAATGTAGCACAAAGTACAACCGACAGAACCTTGGAAGTCAAGAATTTTGTAACCTGACCGGCTCTAGGCCACAATCGAATTTTAGTGCATCCAGGTCCTGGACTTGTCCGGTATTCCCGGTCCGCCTGGATCCCGCGCCGCCCGGTCCGTCCGGATTCTTCGCGTGTCGTTCGAGTTCTCAGCCCCATTCGGGACCTTGGCTTGTATGGGTTTCAAAATTCCCGGTGGCCACGACCCGGGTTTCTCACAATTCTTGGTGACCACAGTTCGGGTTTCACACGACCGGTATACTCCCGATTTTCATACCGGGTTCCCCACTTCCGGTGTTTCCGGTTTCTAATTTGGGCGTATCACCCGGGTTTCTACACCCGGGTATATCTGTTATCCGTCTTCCACACCGGGTTTTCACCCAAACCGGTACTGGCGATTCTCGAATACAGGATCTCTGCATGAGGGTTCCAGACAAAGTCCCCAAAATCGTTCTTAGTAAAAAATCTACAGTCCCATCCCCGCTTAGATTTCAAAACAAAAGAAGACAACCCTCATAATCAATTTCTCACCGATAAGCTAGCAATCAACAACCACAAGGTTTAGCTTATAACTAATAAAGCTACCAAAATCAAACCATAAACTCTCAAGCTTAAAGATATACAAGAAGAGATACTCACCTTGATGGAGAATAAGCACCACACTGATTGTCTTCCAAAAACTGATTTCCTTGAAGAATTTGCCAAAGCTTCCACTCCTCTTCTCTTTAGCCACCTTTGATTCACCAGAGAAAGAAATGAGGTTTTTAGGGGGTTTTAACAAGGTTCTAAATGGCGTGAGGAGTGGCGTGGCAGCGAGGCCAAGCCTCAAGCCTTAGGAGCCACGACGAAGCCATGGCGTCTTCCAGGCGTGACTGTTGGCGTCATTTTTCTAATTCATATATATCATTATATATAAAAACATATGTTTTGTAGTGTTACTCAATGAGTCAATAGTAATAAACAAGTTAAGTTATAGTATATATTAAAAAAACTTGCAAATAAGACATTAAAAATGTATAAAAAAATAAAATATTGCATTACGAAATTGTGCATTAGGTCATGGCGTGCCACGTGCTTAACGTGGCGTGAGACACAAGCCTTGGTGCCATGGCGCGCCATGGCGGCTGTGCGGCTAGTTTTTTAGAACATTGGGTTTTAATCCACTTTTTCCTTATTTACAACTAGGCCCTCAACTTTTTCCTTATAAGAACTCTCTACAATGATAATTTCTACAAGGTAATTCATTTTTTGTTTGTAAGAACCTTGCATTGGAGATACTCTTAACACTTTTCGTAATTTCTATTAAGTTACTAAAAATAAAAATCTTAAAAAATTTACATTCAACTATATAATATTATTATAATAGTCAATATATTTAATAAAATATTTTTTCTCATAAAACATTTAAATTTGAATGAGTGGAATGATTAGAAAACGACATTATCTTAAATTTCTTTAAAATTAAAAATAAAATTTAAAATCTTTAAAAGGAATTATATTACTCTCCACCGCGTTTTCAATTTGAAGAAATTTACCCCTCTTTCTCTTGAAGTCTCCATTTTGAAGAAAGTTTGGAAGAAATACTTGGATTGGAACCCAAAATCGTCATTTATTTCATGTTGGATATGCTCTAAACACTTAGGGTTTTTTTAAACCTCTTAATGGCTCTTAAGTCTGAATCGTTCAGACCTTTTTACACACCACCTCTTATTAATCATAACTAAAATAAGACTTCAGACTTTAGACCTCTTAAAAAACAAACGACACCTTATTGTTTTTTAATAAGTAAGAGGTGCTTATCCAGTATGTAACACCCCTAAAATTCGAAAATAGCAGATAATTTAAAACTTCCAAAAACCCTTAACTACATACCATTGACATAGCAAATATCTAGAGTTTACAAAGAGAGAATCACTACAACGTGTATCAGAGTTCTAACGGAACTATCTAGTCCCACAAACAGGGACAAAATTAGTCGGGTGTTACTAAAACCACCAAATCTGCTATCTTTACCAAACCGGATGACGTCACGAAAGCCTTCCTACCGGAACTTTTACCAAGCTCCACTCGCCACTCAGATCCATCTAAGACCTGATATACATGTCGAAAAGAAAGAGTATTAGGCTTAACGCCTAGTGAGTTAAAACAATTTTCATCATATAAATCATAAAACGTTTAAAACAAATATTTTACTCTAAATACGACTATTCCAGAAACTTTAGTTATAAAAAGGCTTTATTTGCAAATCACGTTATTTCCAATGCCAAACACCCATTTTAAATAATTATTCAACTTCCGAATTTCTCCAAAACGCACTCACACGGTATTTCACCAAGTAATTTTGTGTGGTACGTTTCAACACCGAAAGCATGGGTAAGGGAATGCCCAAAAATAACACCTTTCGGTGACGAGGGAGACCCGATTCCATCGAATGAGGCGGGAACACAAAGTTAAGCCACTTATCAACGTTCTTGATATTGACATAAGGCCATCGATCCCCGTATACGGATCCTCTAAGAAACCACCGCAAGATACTCAAATGACCCTAGTATCTACTCGACCTCTAACCGAGTGTAACCACAAAAGCCACAAGTCCCCGTATCCAGCTCACCATGGGCACCACCACAAGACATAACTCCGTATACGGCTCTGCAGAGCACCACCGCAAGCTTACATAAAAACATGACTTGGGGACCACTCACTAGACTCAAACATGGACATTAAAAGATCCATGATGAACAACCCGACTCCTATGCCTATTGATCCATCGCATTACAGTCTGAACATTATAGGACTAATATGAATGAACTAATGAATCCAAAACATGTAATAACCAACATTTGTGTAATAATTGCATTTCCATAAAACGCTCCATATTGAGCCATTTAAATTGGACAACGTCCCAAAACTCATTAGAGTATAAGGCAGGCCATAAGGCATCATAAAACGTTTGACACTAAAATAGAGCCAATATGGCTACATAAGCCGATGTTCAACTTTCCCAAAATTAGTATTTTCTCCAAGTATAAATGGCCAAAGGCCCGAACCGTAAGGTCCACACTTTTCCAAATATTCCCAAATTAAAGGATGTCTGCTTCTAGCAACTCAAACTTTTAAAGTCAAAAGACCTAAAGTTTCAAATATAAAAACTCCTAAGTTGGGTAAAGCCCCAATTGACCATATTTCAATAACCGTTCGTAAAACTTCCCAACTCACACTAAATTTCAATTTAAAACCATTTGTTCTCCAGATTTTCCCATATTAGGAACCAAAACAACACAATACCCAAATTCTTCAAAAGTTCAAGAAACATGTATGGTGGATCATAATTCCCTTTTGGTGACTCAAACAGTCATAAAATATTATAAACCATTTTCAAGGACTTTATAACACAAATGTGTGTAAGTGTGAAAATATTCCCAAAACTTATCAAAATGAAGTAAACTCAAGGATATACTTTTAAAACCCAAAAATATGTGCATTTTGACATGTATATAGTTTTTCAAAGCAACTAGAACTCACCTTGCTAGATTTAGACTAAATCTAGGTTTTACCCACAAAGTTGAGTTCCTTTGATGAGATCTTGAATCCTTCCACTAGCTCCAAGATTTCTACAAGGTTTCCTTACCACAACATTCCCAAATTTATACCAAACCCTAAGGATACAAAGAGAAGATGAAGAACACCAAACCCTAGCTTTTTAGATGAAAAGATAAGTAGATTACCTTGATCATAACCCTTGGATCCACCGAACATCTTCAATACCATTCTATTCCTACTTGAAAAGCTTCAGAAGACAAGATTCTAGGTTCAAGAATCACTAAAATCGGACTTAGGAGGAGAAAGTTATGAGAGAATGAAGTTAGATCCCCAAAAATCGAGTTTAAAACGCCCAGATCAGTCCCCACGGCCTCGCCCGCGACTTCAAGTCGCGGGGTAAGCCACGTGCTTCCCACTAATCCTCTCCAGCAACTTACGCGACCTGGGCCGCGGACCAGGGTCACGCACCAACCCGCGACACTCCAAAATCCTCGTTTTCTCGCGTTTTCGCGCCTGATTCGATTCCCGATGATTCCATTATAAAACTTACCTGATTTCTCAATACATTTACGTTTCAAGAGTCAAACGACTCCCGTATTACCATCGAGGAGAAATTCCAAAATTACGGGTGTTACACAATAAAAGATGATGATTTTTACCAACTATTTCATTGTGTCATTCTACTAACCGAGAATCTTACCCGGTTAGGTAAAAGATTGAGAATTTTACTTGGTATAGTAAGCAAAGACGAACCCATAAATTTTTTTTGGTGGTGACACAAAATAGTTATTCTAATTTGAAACATCCGAGTTTGGTAATTTATAGTTGTCTGGTTTTTTGTTCATAGGCGTGATCTTACAGTTGGTTGTTTGCTTTAAAATAACATGTTAGGCTTTGTTAGTAAAGTTGTTGTATCCCCTACATCTCATAGTGGAAATTAAACCAAATAGGACTAACCTAATCTCCAACAAATTGGAAAGACTAAAAATATAAGAAATACCACCCAACCATCCTCTAAATGACAAATTGACAACCAAATAGGAATAAAAATCAAACCCATAACCCCTTAAAACTCCACAATAGGACTAAAAACCACCATCAAGACCAACAACCCAAAATAAGCATCACAAGAGATAAACAAGCCATAAATAGATGAGAAGTTAAGTATATAAACCGAAACCAAAACCAAAACCAAAACCAAAACCAAAACCAAAACCAAAACCAAAACCAAAACCAAAACCAAAACCAAAATCAACATCATAACCACCAACTTATCTACTTGTCCCTATTTCCTACATCTCACGTCTTCTATATAAACCAAAATCAACGCTAAATACCTAATCAATCCAACTCCAAGCACTTAGTTAGTTGATTCTTCTTCAATCCTTTACACTTTGCAACATCAGTAGCCCATTCTTACTTCACTTTTGTCATCCTCCTACTATATTTAGTCACTTGAGGTGTTTGTCTATGAAATTAGCTATCATGACTCCATTAGTCCATCATGAATTCATGAGTTTCCTACAATCATATTTAGGGTCTTGACAGATGACAATCATGAGTTTCATATGTAAAATTGCAAAGTTAAGGGAGAACAGTCAAGTGAATTACCTATTGCACATTCAAGTGAGGGTAGACCCTTGATTAACTACTGCACATTGGAATGACAACATTCAAATGAATTACTAAATTACCTATTGCACATTAAACTATCCAAGAACCAAATGACAACAATCAAATAAATCAACTACTACCCATTCTAGAATCAAGTGACAACATTCAAGAATCTAGTGATAACAATAGAATTTAACAAAGCAAAAAAACACAACTAGCACATGTATAGGTCCATAGACTAAATTATAGCTGCTAAAATTGTGTTAATATACATAAAAAGAAAGATCCTAAAGTTGGCTGAGTATTGTTGTCTTTGAAAGCATCATGAAGTACAACCTAAAAAATTAGTTGAAGAAAGGATAAAATTTGCTAACTAATTAAGTTATATCAATAAATCCATCTAAAATAACCTTGTAAGGTGTAATTAATTACGTCTCACAGTATACAAGGTCAATGAAGAGGGGAGTTGTTGATTGAAGGAAAAAATTGAAGCTGTGAAATTCCTCATGCATTCTAAATCATGAACCATGCATTGATAAAAGCACATGTTCTATTTTGGAAGCTAGAAATCACAGCAATGACAAACGAATAGAGTAGTCTTTCTAAACTCAGAAGTATGAGTACCAACACATTATCTCTATAATATATCTCAAGTGTCTTCTAGTTCAAGAATTGATGGTGGAAATCAAAAATCCAATTGAAGCCCATGAACAGAAAAAACTTACTTGTGCGGATGTGGAGTCCATCTAAGAGAAATCAACACTTCAACAATGTATGATTAGGGTTTCGAATCCCTAACCAAGTGTGAGTCAGATTCGAGAAGTGGGAGTGGAGGTATTCCAGATTCTTTCTTTCACAACGAGTAACTCGTTCCATTCGTTTAATCGCTCAAAGAGGGTAAATCGATAGCGTCTAAGACAAAGTCGCAGAGGTAACTCATCCTATCAAAGTGTCTAGGGTAAACGTTCCATTGTCGTTCTTGAACTCAACCTAGCAAAGCTAAAATGGATCTGGGCCGACGATGCCCTCTAGGATTTTGCTGCCCTGGGTCGTCGCCCTCTTGGCCTATAGCCAGGGTCGGCCCTATCCGTCCATGATGGCAAGTGATGTTGGAACACGTAGTATTTGTCACTTGTTGGATTGTCCCAAATAGGAAGAATGAAGAGAGTTTTCTTTGTTTAAAAAGTGAAAACCATTTGAATAATTTGAATGAGATTTGGAGGGAATACAAAGGGGCAAAGACTAGAGGGAGTTTTTGGCAAATATTATATAGTTGAGGGACTATATATATAATCAAATACTTACCACTTAACACTTTACACTTTACACTTGCAGAAAATTCCTTACATTTTTTGTCCTAATAATTAACGGTCAGTTAACTTTTCCGTTAATTCCGTTAATTTGGTTATTTTTGGAGGGAAAACTGAATCATTGCACCTTTTCGTGAAAGGTTGCACATCTTCATGAAAGGTTGTGTCTTTTAGGATTTTCTGCTATATATTTATAATAGTTTCCTTCATTTTCATTATGTTTTTTCCTTGTTTTCCATCTCCTTCACTAACACAACAACCACGATCATGAGAAGAACTTGTAGGATCATTGCCTACAGTTCTTAAACTCGAGGAGGTCCTTGGAGGAATTAGCCTAGATCCATCAACGACCTAGTGGGGGATAATATTTCTTAAGGATAGTGATTTAATCATGTCCTCGTTTATTATCTTGATTGATCATTTTCGTTTTTGTCTTATACCCTGTTTTAACCACTACTATAGAAATGACTTTTTTAAACGCACATTTTTAAACGGTTTTTAAAAAATTTCAAAAAAACCGTTTAAAAAGGTGGCCGTGTTTTTTTAAGACTCTTTTTAAACGGTTTTGCGGTTGTGGTACCGTTTAAAAAAGTCATATGACCTTTTTAAACGGTTGTTATACAAAATCGTTTAAAAAGGGGTATGTATTTCACACGGATAATTGAATAAAACTGTTTAAAAAGCCGTATAACTTTTTTACACGGTTTTTTAATACAACTGTTTAAAATACATACTCATTTTTAAGCGGTTTCTCTAGAAACAACCGTTTAAAAAGTTCAGACACTTTTTTAATCATTTTTACTATCACAAAACCGTTTAAAAAAGTCTTTAAAAATTTTGTGTTTTTTTAAACAAAACAACATTTATTATCTAACGTTATTTATTTTAAAACAAAAAACAAATCAAACTTTTAGTAATTTCTCACTTGACGCCTCCCCTGTGTATATATATGATACGTCACATTAGGTTAAAAAACAAAAACAAACACCAGCCGCCACCACTTACCCAAACAAAAAACTCAAATTTATCAAAACTCAAATTTACCGCCCTCCCCTCCCCCCTTTTTTCTGTTTTGCATCCTCAAAAAATCCGTATCTTATTTGTAAATCCCTAACCCCTAGATTCCACCCTCAGATTGTCAAACAATCGTAGAAATCATCTCCAATGGGTTCCAAGAGACCTGATTTTGGAGACGGCGCCAATCCTGGGTTCGTCACTTCTCTAAAACTTCTCATAATTTCGTTATGTATTCTTTAATTTATTCATAATTATCCATAGAAACTTGAATCTTGTTCATTGAATTGTTACAGGGAGATTTTTATCGGCGGTTTAGCGAAAGATACTACCATAGTTTCGTTAGAATAAATTTAGGCAAAATTGAAACTCTGATCGATCAAATCTATCTTACAGCGGTTAACTTATTTTCTCTGGTCCTATTTTATTTTTCATTTGTATGTATCCGTGTTAGGTCCTATGGCAACTTTTATTTCGAATATCTACACTAAAATGTATGTAATATAAGTTATTCATTTTTTCGTTTCATTTGTGAATCTATTTGTATAAAGTTTCAGAATTTAACCCTGGCTATACTTCCGGGAAATGCTTATTGTATATCTATTGTTTTATTGTAATTATTGATTAAGGCATTGGAATGGTACTTTAAGTAGTGCAAATCACCAAGGAATTGTTGAGGATTCATGGACTGATATTGCTCATATTGGAGACATTAACATGAATTTAGGTGAGGATCTTAAACAATGTTGTAGTGTTGTTTGGAAAATCTTTCAGGGGTTTTTCTTTCCTTCAGACATATGAAACAATAAGTTGATAAAAAAGCGGATTCCAAGAACATAATGTACAGCAATACTCTGTATCTAACTAGGTCGACCTTAAGGGCACATAGGCCTCTCAGTATATGGACTTATCTGTTGTGAAAATCAGCCAATTTTCGAGAGTCTATCCATATGTCAGAGTGGCCAACACCATCATAGTAATAGTATTCTAGTCAAGCCCAACGATAGTAGTGTTCTCAAGTTGCTAGTTTCTGGAAGTAACATCATGGTTTATTGGCTTGTGTTCCCTGCTTGTGCATTTTGGTGCAAAATTCAGCTTGAACATGCTATCTACTGGCTAGCTCTATTTACAGTAATCATTTTAAATACTTCTACACTTATGAGCTCTATAATTTGCAGAAATTAGTGCTCTATAATTTGTAGAAATGTAGATCTCTTCATCAACATTGATGTAAGTTCTCATCTACTCTCGATCCACTTTTTTAATTTTGAGTATTGAAATCGAAGGTCACTGACTTTTTTGTATCTATCTCTATCTATCTAGCTGATTTGATTTATTTGTTTGCTTTGGTTATCCTGCATCTAAGCCTATTTAATCTCTTTGCTCTGTTTGCTGTTCGATCTACAATCATGCGTGAACCTGGTAATATTTAGTGTCTCCATTGCAAGGAGTAGTATCATAGCAAATAATTGTCTAATTATCTTCCATGTTCTTGTATTCCAGCCTGGCATTCGCAAACTTTAATTGGCTCTTCTAATACAACTGCTACTACTTTTGGGGTTGCAATCCGAACAATAGAAGATGGCACCGCTTTGGCATTTCCGTTTCATGTCTTTTTAGTAGTTGGAAACATAACCATCAATTAAATGCACTCCATCTGTCAAAAGGTACATGCAATTAAGCTGTAAGCCACCACCAGCCACCACCTCCCCCATCCCTGTCGTCACCACCTCCCTCATCGTTTTCAAATAAGTACAATTTCTCCATTGTTTTCGAATAGTATCAGTTCCATGGTTTTCGAACAGGTTCAATTTTGGATGCGAAGATCAAGTTTGTTTTTGAAGAATATGGTTTTTTTTTGGACTCTCAAATGGTGGCTACTGTTTTGGATTCATTAATTTGGTTTTTAATTTTGGTTGTTGTTTTCTTCTGAATTTTATTATTGATGGGTTATTATTGTCATAACGAGGGACTAGAATGAAGAGGGCTTAAAGCAATCTGCCTCACACGCCTCACTCCTCTGCCTCTCATCAAATCTCTTGCGGTAGACCTAAGAACATGCCTGTTCTGCTGCTGAAATTACTGGTAACATTTGAACCTCTTCTTCTTTCTGGTTAATTTGGTTAGTTTTGCAATGATCAATATAATCATCAAACTGTTTAATGGTTCTTTCTTGATTGTCATTCATTTTATTTGTTCTATTTATATCTTGTTATGTAACTATGTCTCCTAATAGGAACTGTAAAATGGAAAAAAAGAGATGGATGTTAAGTTTTAACACAACTCTTTCAAGTTCAAGTTCATTTTATTTGTTCTCGACAAATCAGTCATTTATATATTCTACAAAACACTTTTTTAGATAACACATCTTCTATAAATTTATATATGGGACATATGGACGACCACCGCTTGTGAACAAATAGATCAGATAGCTTGTCATGTGGCAAAATCATTTACATTGAAACGTATGACAGAGGGTAAAATGTGGTAAAGGTATGTGTTTTATGCACTCCACTACAAGTGGCCGACGTATTTATATGTTTGAATAACATAGTTGTTCTTGTTATTATGTATTTGCAATATAAACCCGTATTATATGTTCAGAAAACGTGACATTCTTATATATAGAGCCTTTTATTTGTTTTCAGGATAAGAGATCGATGAATTGAAGCGTACAGAAGAATGTTGAGCTAATTCTAGGAATAATGACATGTTGGGTGTTAACAAACAACTGAGAGGTAGAATTAAGGATTAATGTTGAGTGACGTCTTTTGAAAAAACACAAAGTTTGTGGATATTATTGTAATGACTATTAGTTTTTAGTAGGAATTAAAGTTCCATTTATCTGTATATTAATGAAAGAAATTTTATGGATATGGTAGTTGTAATGGTTATTGGCTTTTAATAGGAATTGGAGTTCTATATGTGAATTTATGAAAATGTTTTGGCATTTGGTATGTAATGGTTGTTAATGTATGTGTGTGTGTGTATATATATATATATATATATATATATATATATATATATAAAAGTAACACATTTTTACACAGTTTTAAGAATAGCCAAAAAAACCGTTTAAAATTGTATACCTTAAAATTGTATACCTTCTTACACGGTTTTTTCGGCATTATCATGTAAAACAATACATATTTTACACGGTTTTTTTTAAAAACCGTTTAAAAAAGTATACAATTTTAAACGTTTTTTTTTTTACTTTTTTAAACGGTTCAAAAACCGTTTAAAAAACCCCTAACTTTTTCAAACGGTGCCCTTTCAAACGGTTGTAAAACCGTTTAAAAATGTCAAAAACAACCGTTTAAAATACCTATTTCTGTAGTAGTGAACAAGTGAGAGTGTCAACTCTTTACCTGGTAAACACTTACCTAATTTGTGTTGGTAAACGGTCCTAAAACACTATAAAAGATTAAATTAAACACCACAATAGAACAACTTCTTAAAACATCATCTTCCACACTTAGATTTTCAAAAACCAAATAGCTCATACAACAGATTTCAAAAAACTTGGTGATCTACGATTTCTTGAAAGTTATAAATATATTACTAAATGAACTTTTTCTTGATCAAATCATATATTAAAAACCTTAAAGAGATAATGTTAATATATATATATATATATATATATATATGAAAAAAAATAGTTAAAGGTATTTAGAAAAACCCAATTTATAAAAAGCAATGTAGTATTATTTTAAATGTTTTGGTCTTGACGTTATAATAAAAGGTTGCATCATGTTTTGTCCCAGGTGGAGTGAAAAACAAAAGAGGCGAATAAGTTCAGGTTGGGTCCTTTCTTCCAGATTCCAAGCATCACATGCAAAACAACTCTAGTTTTATCATCACATTATTTTAATTATTAAAAAAATATCAATAAAACTAGATATATAATAATATCAATAAAACTAGATATATAATATATAAAATACAAATTAATTCCATAAAAGTAATAAACACATTCAAATGTTCTTTTTTCTTTCTTTCATGTTAGACAAACTCCAATAATAACATTAATAAACACAATAAATGGTGTTAAATATGAAAAAAAAAAACTCATGTACATGATAGTGTTGCATGAAATTTGATATTTTACTACAAATAACACCAATATTAATTTTTAGTATAAAATATGATTTGTTCATAAGAAAGTAATGTAAAATATTGGTTTAAGGGTAAACTACACTTTGAAGAAGCTATTAACAATGAGGCCCAAATTTCAAACAAATTAGAAGACTAAGGGATCGTTTACCAAACGTTACCAGGTAATCGTTTACCGACAAGAGTAACCACTCTCATTTATCTTACGGGTTAACATTCCCAACTATTAAGATGGATTGATGTTAAACATTTATAAATCGGTAAATGCTTACCGGATAAGACTCTCAATCCCTGTCTTATCAGGTAAGATTTCCGATCCCTGTTATGTTCACTTTCTAAGGTAATTGAATCGATAAACTGAAAGTCCAAGAATCACTAAATCTTCTAGAGAGAGAAAGTAGAGAGAGAAAGTATACGCTCCAAGTAAACTGATATTCAAAGTGTAAGGTTCCAAAGTTACAAAACAAAGACTAGAAAGGGTCTTAAATACCCCTAGTCTTAACACAACAGATAAAACCACTAAACACAGTTTAGACAAGGGAAATAAATACAATGATTACAAAAAATTAGACTTAACAATCTCCCCCTTAGTAATCATTGGCGCAGTGGTCTTCAAAAATAATCTTCTGAATCAGCATTGACCGACTAAGCGACTTTGGAGAATCATTGACGCTCTTCTCTTTGACGAAGTCTATTCAATCCAACTAAAACTTCCAGTCGTCTTAGAGTTGAGCGGAGGTTCAATATCTCATGAATTGTATTCAAAGTCCTCTTGAGAAGTTGAATCTCATTATTATCAACCAGAAAAGCTTTACTTCTTGTTTCCAAAAATCTTCTTTGAGCTTCTTTTAGACGTTGTTCCAACTGAAGCTTGATCACCTTCAAAGTTCCATCTGAGTAATGAGCAATTTCTTCAAATCTGAGAAAGCATTTTTGACTTGAGCCATTCTTGTAGACAACTCCATATGGATCTTGAATTATGGTGAATAAAGAATAAGAATCTAAGTCTGGCAAGCTTCGATTGGGCCTCAGAAGATTTACAACTGGTTGAAAGCTTTCAACGGCCATCTGAAAATCAAACACTCTGAAGAATCTGATTTGCCGTTGAATGAATCTTTTGATGACAAAAAGTTCTTGAGAAACATCCTGAGTTCTATGATAAAGATTCCTGAAATGATCATATAGAAACTCAATATCATCCATAGAAAGATCAGAAAAATCTGCCTCTGAGAAGGTATATCAGTTGCAATCTCTTCTTTCTACTACGAATTCCGGATACCAGAGATTAACTAACTTGTTTATTGTGACGTTGATAACTCGGACAATCAGATGTGGAGAAGAAACGCTATTGTCTCTACGGTGCTGGCACTTGATGAGCATCAAGTATTCATATTGATATGCCTCTGCCTCCTTTTCAACACCAAGGATAGCATAAATGTTGATCGGCCTTCTTCTAGAAACGAAAATATTTCTCTGAGTGTCTTCTAGAAAAGCTGATCTTTGCCTTGAAGCCATATATCTTTGTTGCAAACTTCTTTGTCTCTGCTGCCTAGACAAAGTTGGACCCTCTTCTAAGATAAATGGAGGAATGACAGGTTCAGAAGGAGTAGCATCAGCTTGAGCTCTAGACGACTGACCAACTTCAAATGAGCTTGAAGGAATAGTGGTAGTCGGAGCTGAACTAGTAGCAGGAGTAGATGTAGCTTTAGTAGTTTCAGGAACCTCACCATGAGCAGGAAGATCACTGTATAACAATTCTGCCTCTTCTTCATCTTTTTCATCCATAAACACTGAGTCATCTTCTGTATCAGAGATGATAATGATGTCATCACAATCTTCTTCTTTGACTTGGGTTATTTTCTCAAATCTGACATCTTCATCATCGTCTGAATTAATCTCTATGAATGTTTGTTCCAGATTCTAGTTTCTATTCAATAACAATCAAACAAACAAGATTAAAACACAATGAATTACCTGTTTGATTACTTTGATTTTCACAAGATTACACTTTCTTTCTCTCTCTAAAACCGTATTCTCTCTCAAATCTCAATTCTTACAATACGTACATTACGAAAATGACAACTTCTACAAACAGAAAAAAATACAAGACAAGGTATTTATACCTACAACTAATACAAAGGAAATTAAAATACAAAGTACAAATACATTGACTTTTATTACAAAAGACTTTGACTTTAATGAGATTTGACTTTCTTCAACTTTGATCTTCAGTATTCTTGATCTTGTATCCAACAGATTTATGCTCTAACAATCTCCCCCTTTGGATTCAAGATCACTGTTGAAAAATCTAGCAATTCAGTCTTCACTTTAAGCTCTGTCAATACAATCTCCCTTTTTTCTTTAACTGTATTCTTTCCAAAATTGTCTTCAATCAATGAACAATCTCTTCAAAACTTTCACAGAAAACTTTCAGTCTTTGGAAAGAAATTATCTTCAGAATCAGCTCGAATTGCTTTAGCATAAAATCTTCAAAGAAAAATTTCCTCAAATCTTCAGAAATTCTTTGCTCTTCTTTAAATCTTTCCTTTGAACTTTCTGACTTGAACATTTCATAAAATCAACTCACAAAACTTTATCAGATCTTGATATCATCTTCCACAAACTTCAAAACTTTAATATTTCTTGATACCATCTCCCCCTTTTTGATGATTTGTGCATCTATATCATCAAAACTTTTCTCCAAGAAATGTCATTGACCATTCTGATCTGTCATACTGAGCCTCTGATTTTGTCAATCCTCCAAGATAATCATCTAGATCTTTTCAAATCCAGAGAAATTAAGAACATGTAACTCCTGAATCAACAGATGAATCAGTTAAAATGTCTGTCAGTAACACAAAGTCACTGTGTGTAACGAATACACAATATAAAGGAGCTTTTTGATGTTCACTCCCTCAGGGCTTCCATCCAATCATCGAAACACCACAAAGGCAATTTCTATGAATGTTATGACAAAGAAACAAATTCCTTGTGTGTTCGTGCATGTGTAGAAAGAATTAAGCATGATGATTGCTTTTCAATAAGGCTCAAAGTTATGTAAACCACTGAGACAACAGTAGATAAATACAGACTCAATGTGCATGATTGAAGTGCGAATGTGGGGCAGACTTCCTTCTTTTTCAATATCCAGATTTTCCAAATGAAAATCAGATAGAATATGTGCTGCGTCCCCTTTAAAATGTGAAACATTTTCTTTTTGAGAAGAAAATGAGTAGCTTGTGGGGTTTAGTCAAGAGTTGGCATGGGCTAGTTGCCTGTTTCAATAACGTTCACAAAGAAATGTGAAACATTAGTAATGTGGCTGCCCGGCTCAGAAAGTAGTTGGTGCAGAGTTTGATATTCTTTTACTCTGATCTCACACCCTCTTTCTTTTAATCATTAAGCTCACTGCTAACCAAACTCTCTTTTCCATTTTACCTCATCACACCCACACTCATTTCTTTTAGACTCCTCACACTCCATCTCTATAGATTAACTTCTTGGGTAGAACTCACTGGTTAACGTGATTTCATAGAAGTTCATTTAAGTCCTAGCACAAAGAACCCATGTTTCCTATAAAAGCATAATGTTGCTCAGATGATTTAACTATAACAGTTAAAGCTCATATACAAATGTCAGATGAATGTATGCTCATAATATAATCATGAAGATATGAGCATTTTAAAACATTGAAGTATTTTCAAACAAGTATACTGAATGAATGAACATGAATGCAAAAAAAAAAACTTGTTTGAAAATCTGACATTGTATGAAAAATGATCAGAAATGAAATGATATATCAATCAAAGCTTAAGGTCAAGAATAATGGATATTGTCTATATGAACCAAGATATAGACATTCTTGAAATGACGTTTTGAAATGAAATGACACTCAAAATTCTTTGAAGTACAAGCGGGGTGTCTTACCATCGAAAAATTATGTTTCAATATGAGACATGGTAAGAACTATTTGAACAAGAAATCAAACCAGTGTGTGTGAATACTTGAAAGTATATGAAAAGACAATACACAAGTATTAATCTTTGGATAACACACGGTTTGTTTATCAATGAAGCACAAAAATAAAATGAAAACATTTAAAATCACACTTCCAAATTATAAAATCTGTTTAAAATTCGAGAAGTGGTTTGAACATTTAAGAACATGTTTTCTATATCTGAAAGTTGTCCTTCTTTCAGATACATTTGAGATTAAGATAAGAAATTTACCTTTTCACTCAATCTTAATACTCATAAAGTTAGCTGAAGTCAAAAAATGATATGATCGTGTCATCCTCTCTCATCCTGCATAAGTCTCAAAGTCTAGTCAAAAATTTATTCACAAAATTTATTCGAACAATAAAAGAACATAAAACAGTAAAACGATTAAAGAACGAGTTCTGATCTTAAGTAATCAGAAATCATAGTCTTACTCCTTTTGATAAGCTCCCCCTAAAATCATGCATTACAAAAATTTTGTCAGTTAAGTAAAATGCAGAAATCAGTTATGCTCCCCCTCAAATGAATGTAGATCATCTAAAATCTTCTCTTACTCCCCCTGAGATCATGAGCAAACAATTAAAGTGCAGATATCCTTCAAAAATAAAAAATAAAGAAAAATGATGAAAATTAACAATTCGTAACTTTAGTAGATAACAACCGATTACGTCTTAAGATTTAACATACCAAGCTTAGAGACAAGAAAATTAAATCTCTTTTCATCTAAGGGTTTGGTAAATAAATCTGCAAGTTGATAATCTGTTTTTACAAAATAAAGTTCAATTGTTCCTTTTTCTACATTATCTTTTATAAAATGATACCTGACGTCAATGTGTTTGGTTTTCGTATGCTGGACAGGATTAGCAGATATCGCGATTGCACTCTTCGAGTCACAATAGATTGGAATTTTATCAAACTTGAATCCATAGTCTCGCAGCTGTGTTCGCATCCACAAGACTTGAGAGCAGCAACTGGCAGCAGCTACGTACTCTGCTTCAGCAGTCGATGTGGAAACGCATAATTGTTTCTTTGATGCCCAACTAACGAGCTTGTCTCCAAGAAATTGAATATGACCTGAAGTACTCTTTGTGTCCAACATGCAACCTGCATGATCTGCATCTGAATAGGCAGTCAGTTGAAACCCAGTATCCTTAGGATACCACAGACCAAGGTCTGCAGTCCCCTTCAGATATCTAAAAATCCGTTTGACAGCAGCCAAATGGGATTCTTTAGGAGCAGCCTGATATCTAGAACATAAACATGTTGAAAACATAATATCTGGTCTACTGGATGTAAGATACATTAATGATCCTATCATACCTCTATAAGTCCTAACATCAACACTTTTACCCGAAGGATCAGTGCTAATTTTAGTACTTGGTGCCATCGGGGTTCCAATTGGTTTACAATTTTCCATTTTGTACTTCCGAAGAATATCCAAAATGTACTTAGATTGGTTAATAAAAATTCCCGTAGAAAATTGTTTAACTTGTAGTCCGAGAAAGAAATTCATCTCTCCCATCATACTCATTTGAAAACGTGACACCATGAGGTTAGAAAAGTTTTTACAAAATTTTGGATTAGTAGAACCAAATATTATATCATCAACATATATTTGAATAAGAATAATATCAACTTTTTCTTTCTTGATGAATAAAGTAGTATCAACCTTACCTTTAGAAAAACCTGACTTGACCATATTACAGTTTTGAAAAATTCTCAGAAAAAAAAATTCTAAGACTTTCACACTTTGCGCTTCACACAGGGAACGCAAACCTCTACTTTGCGTGTCACTCAGGAAACACATTCAACAATTATGCGTGTCTCATATGAAACGCACATCCCACTATGCGTGTCGTACATGAACCGTAAACCTCCACTATGCGTGTCAGGTATGAAACGCACACTTTGCTTATCCTTCTACTTTGTCAACTATGCGTTTCACAAAGGAACCGCAAACCTTTTCTGTGCGTGTCACAAAGGAACCTCAAATTTCTTCTGTGCGTGTCACAAAGGAACCGCAACCTCTGCTGTGCTTGTCGAGAAGCAAACGCATAACAAACTTTGCGTTTCAAGTTGCAAATGTAACACACACTGTGCGTGTCACTAAACACCCGCAAGGCACACTTTTTCTTAAATCCCTCTACTATGCGTTTGTCATTAGACCCGAAAACCTCAGCTTCTCGATTCTCAAAGAAACTCAAATCTTAAAGTCTCGTTTCTTAACAGAAACGCATATCTCACTTTGCTTGTCTTGATGAATATATCCGCACTCTGAATTACCCGCACAATTTGATGAATCAAACGCACATCTTGATGAGTCAAACGCACATCTGATGAATAACCCGCACAATTTGATGAACACCCGCACACCTTGAAAAACGTTCAAATTCACCAAAAACTCATTTATACCTAGAATTCAACCTCTAAACTTCGACAATTTGATCTTCTATACAACTCGAACACAATACTATCACTAATTTTCGATCAAATACACAAGAATTACAAAATTGAATCAAGAACAGTGTCAAGAACTCGTGAAAACAAAAACCACACAAAATTCAAAAATTCGAATGAATTACAGTGCAATTATTGATAACACCTATACAGACTCGATCGATTACACTTTCCTAACAAAATCTAATCAATTACAACTCCAAAAAACTCACTAAAACTGAAAATCAATCTGGACTTCGATGAACAGTACGAACATACGCATTTCTTGATTTTTCTCGATTTGGATATGCTCTGATACCAATTGTTTGTTCCAGATTCTAGTTTCTATTCAATAACAATCAAACAAACAAGATTAAAACACAATGAATTACCTGTTTGATTACTTTGATTTTCACAAGATTACACTTTCTTTGTCTAGAACTCTTTCTCTCTCTAAAACCGTATTCTCTCTCAAATCTCAATTCTTACAATACGTACATTACGAAAATGACAACTTCTACAAACAGAAAAAATACAAGACAAGGTATTTATACCTACAACTAATACAAAGGAAATTAAAATACAAAGTACAAATACATTGACTTTTATTACAAAAGACTTTGACTTTAATGAGATTTGACTTTCTTCAACTTTGACTTTCTTCAACTTTGATCTTCAATATTCTTGATCTTGTATCCAACAGATTTATGCTCTAACAATGAAATTCGCAAAGAATGATCTCATGTCATTTGCCTCTTCTGAGTCTTCAATTTCATGAGCACATGTAGAAACATCTGGATCCACATACACCACAATTTGCATATTATTGACAATATTATGCTCAGAAATATTCAGTACATTAGGCATAGAAGACAAGTCAGCATTTTCAATCATGACGTTCATGAGATCTTGAATGCTACAGTCTTGAACGTTGTCACCATTCTTTTCTGTACCACCAGCCACCTCTTCTTGAGATTGATCTTCTCTAGCTGAAGAAGATCCTTCCACTCTCGGTCTCTTTACCATCTCCCCCTCATGGCCTTGATGATCTGAATCATCTTGGTCATGTCTGCGTTTAAGAGACTGACCGACCTCAGTTCTGCAACTCTGTTCATGAACATCAATCCTGTTAGATAGTTCAGAGAAAGCTTGAGACATGAAAGACTTAAAATCAGCAAAACTTGTTCGAACTTCAGATCTGAAAGCATGGAACTCGTCAGATAAAGCAGTAATTCTCTCAGAATCAGACGAAAGAACTGGAGGCGGTGTAGGCTGGAAATTCCTTAGAAGAGAGATCAAATCTTGATGTTCAGGCGGTGACATCGAAAGAAGGCGAGCATAGAGTAAGTCTGTCAACTCGGTAATAGGAAGATCATGAAGAGAAGATCGTGAAGATGAACCAAGAGGAACTGTAGTAGATCGTTGAGGCATAGAAGTCGATGCAAAAATACCAACTGTCTGAGTAAATAGTGGAGGTATTGTAATAGACATGAATGCAGGAGCAACTGATGGAACAGCAGTAGACGGGTCTCTAATAACCACCCCAGATGGGCATCTGAAAGGAATCACTTCAGGGATTGAAGATGTATCAATTTCTGGAATTTTTCCCTTGAAGAAAGCACGCAATTTCTGAATTTCCGCTTGCTTGTGCTCTTCAAACTGCTCATTCATCTTATGAATCAACTCATTCAAAGAAGAGAATTTAGCCGTTCTATCTCGTACCTCGACAGAAGAAGTCTCGACACTAGAAGTAAGAGATACTGATGTATCTTGAACTTGATGTAAAGTTGAAGCATTGACAAATGCTAAGTCAAGTTCATCAACATGAACATTTGCAACTGCCGCGTTAATTGGAACAGACTCGTCATCAGACTCAACCTCTTCTTAAACAACCATTTCTGGTCCCTGAATTTTCTTTCATAAACCTGAAGACTCGGTTGATCAGCATCATCACCATCATCATCATCATCAGAATCATCATCATTCACATCTTCATCTCTAACAAAATCATCACCAATATCGACATCTCTATCACCATCACCAACAGAAGAATCAACAGCAACATCAGAAGTATCAGACTTATCATGGACAGAAGCAGCAGGTTCAGAATGAATAGAAGCAAGTACATCATCAATATGTTGAGTAGCAACAACTGCTTGAACCTCTTGATCGTCAACTTCTACTTCAACTTCTTGTTCAACAGCTGTGTTAACTTCAACCTCTTGATCAGCAGGTTTTTTGATATCTTGAGCAGCAACATTTGTATCATGAGATGGTTCATCGAGTGTAGCTTCCACAAAGTCATTCTCCATGCAATACTCTATGACATTCTCATCAGTAATATCAGCGTAGTTGGCTATTAGAGTGTATGGAATAGTCATGGAGTAACTGAATGACTGCTTCTGTTTCTGAATATAGAGCATTTTTGTGTCTGGAACCTGCGGCCAAGATAATCTGCGAGGAATAGCTGAATTGCTTCTCAGCATACTTCGAATAATCAGCTTCAGGAATCTGATGAATGGAATAAACTTGCGCTTCTTGTTGGTAAGCTTGTCATGCACCACCTCCGAGAGTTCGATCCAGAAAATATATGTGAAGTCGACATGCAAGTCATAGACGACTGCATGGAACAATCGGAGATAAAGTAGACTTGCACTGTCTGTGCCAGAATGTTTCGATGTAAGGCACCTGATAATAACAGAGAAGAGAGCATACCAAAATGAAGGAAGATTAGACTTATCAAAATCACGAACTCTGTTCAATGTACCAACATAGCCAAGATTTCTTATTCCTTCAAAAACTTCCTCTTCAGACGGAAAACTGTCATATGAAGTTCGGCCCAGTCTGGAGTTGGGCTCAGGAAGCTCCAGTATCAGTTGTAGACGCTTGTACGAAAGAAATGAATCATACTGGTCAATTTGTAGATCAAATCGGTGCGGACGAACCAGCTCATTCTTTGTAATAGTGTGCCAGGCCTGCTGAATATATACCTCCAAAACTTCAGCACATGAAGAAAGAGCCTGTGCAAGCGGATGACCTGTGAGAATCGCTCGAATCACCGGATGTATCTTGATTCTGTCAAAATCCACAAAATAGTTGTTTGGCTTGTATGGCAGAATGAATAACATACTTGGAAAGACATCGTTCGGAGTTCGACGAGATGCAGATAGATTAGCCCCTACTGAAGGAATAGACGGCATCGACTTCTCATATAAAGCTTGATCAGATGGATCCTCGAGAATGACATTCTCGTCTTGTATCATTGGATCAGTATGAGTATGAGAAGACATTTGAAGATCTGAAAAATAAAAACGAAGAAGAATTAGACAAAATAAGAAAAATTGAAAAAAAATTCTAAGTCTGGTTTACGCATCTAGTTAGAAACGCAAAGTGAGGTTTGCGCAATGAGCGTGATACACAAAGGACGATTTGCGGATCAGACATGATACGCAAACTGAAGTTTGCGTATGTAGTTCATTACGCAAACTAAGGTTTGTGTGTTAAACATGTTACGAAAACTAGACCTGAAAATAAGACAAGGTTTGCGGGACATGAAGGTTACGCAAACTAAACATAAATCAAACAAACTAAAACAACAAGGTTTGCGGAACTAGAAGGTTACGCAAAGTACACTTTGTGTGTCCAACAGGCTACGCAAAGTAGACTTTGCGTATCCTAAGAGTTACGCAAACTTAACTAAACGAACAATCTCAAAAACAACAAGGTTTGCGTATCAAGTAAGATACGCAAAGTACACTTTGCGTGTCCAACGGGATACGGAAACTAGACTTTGCGTGTCCTGTTGGTTGCGCAAAGTACACTTTGCGTACAACCACTTGATACGAAAACCCTAGGTTTTCGGGAGTTCGAAACGAAAAACACAAAAACACAAAATTAAAGCTATAAACCATCAAAAATAAAGGGTAAAAAGACATACCTGGAGTTCGAAATTGAAATCTAAGCAAAACCCAAAACCCAATTTCATAGAAAACAACACGAATCTGTTTGTTGAAGATGATGAACAGTAAAAACATCGAAAAACACACAGTAAGAAATAGACAATGGGATCGAAAACAACAACAAACAATGCTAACCTAAACATTAACTACAAAACAATCAACAAAACTATAAAGAAATACAAACCTGATTATCAAGAATCAAAATCTGAAATGAATCAGATTAGAGTTCGGGAGAAGGAGAGTTCAACAGAGAGAGGAAGTACGATGGTCATAGAGTACACAAAGTAAGCAGGAAATAGAAAAAAATGAATAGAAAAAGCTATTTAAACCAAGTTTACTTACACTAAAAATAAAACTAAACAAAAATAAAAAAAATATAAAGGAAAGCCTAGAAAAGAAAAAAAAATTCTCTAAAAAAAATTTACCTGAAAAACTTTTACTCCCCCTACACAAATGCACAAAATTTGACATATCAGTATAGCAATTGTATAGGAATATCAGAAATACTTACCTGATGAAATCTGATCAGCACGTGAAGTATTTTATCAACTATTTTCACTCCCCCTCAAAAACAGACTGTTGTTCAAATATTCTTTGCAGATTGGCTCTCCCCCTCGAAATATGCACAAACCATTTAACAAAAATATGGATACACAACCATATAAACATCAGTGTAAAAAGAAAAATAATACTAAATATAAATTTTGAAACAACTGAACATATAAAATTTTAAACACTAAACAAATTAAAGTCTACTTAGTAAAATTACATAGATTTATCAATTAGTTGAAATCAAACGTATGTTGTTGGATACAAGAACATGTTTCATTGCATATCAAGTTAAGACATGTTCAGTTTCAAAAAAACTTCCAACTATCTATTTAGTGTGCTCGCATGTGAACTTCGATTAACTTCAAGAAAAATGCAATTCTAAAAATATTATAGAGAACTTTGCATGTACTGACTCTAAGTCATCAAAAATTCAGACTTTCACAAATTTACAGGTTTATCGCAAATCAAACATATCACCAAGTATCATGAGATGTGTGCTCATTGGCATCTTTTTAGCAGTGTGCACATTGGCATCTTCACATGAGTGTGCTCTTTGGCATCTTTTAAGCGTTGTGCACTTTGGCATCTTTTAATCAAAAAGTTCGGTAAGTAAAGAACATGTTGTAAACGTAACTTTCTATCTGACCCTATTGCAGGATTTGGGTCAGTCGCTCCTAGACCAGTTGGCCTTAGGGGACTAGGTGTCAAGCACCCCTTGGAACTTACTTTCCCGGATCAGAAAGGCTACATCAACATATCCTAAACCCATTCATACCAGTAGAACATGACTTTCGATCTGGTTCTATAGAAGGATTTGGGTTCGATCACTCCCAGATCAATTGACCTTAGCGGACCAGATGACGAGCATCCCTCGGAACTTACTTTCCCAAACCAGAAAGGTCACAGGTACAAACTTTTAAACTCAGAGATTTCTGTATTTAAAAAAAATTATTATTCATCTAAATCACTCAGATCAACGTCTAAATGCTTAGCCCATATTTTCATTCCGGTCTTTAATTATGATCATTTAGGTAGTCTAAGCAAAGTAAACTATAATTATTCCGACTCACATATCTTTAAAGCAGAATCAAAAGCTACAAACATGTTGCTGACTTTTCGACTTTTGTAAGACTTGAAAGTTGAACATATAAAACTTTAATATAAACAAAGAACTTGTAAAAGATCCTAGACACACATTTTATTCAAAAGAAAGAAAATCTGTAAGATTCTACTTTATAGAGTAAAATTTGTAAAGATTTAAACTTTTAAATTCAACATGCCAAGTTTTGAAAGCAGAAAGTTAAAACGTTTTTCATCTAAGGCTTTTGTAAAGATATCAGCAAGTTGATATTCAGTTGGTACAAAATATAATTCAATAGTACCTTCTTCCACATGATGCTTTATGAAATGGTACCGCATATCTATGTGCTTGGTCTTGGTGTGTTGGACCGGATTGACTGAAATGGCAATTGCGGACTTGCTGTCACAATAAATAGGTACGGTTTTGTACAGCATCCCGTAATCCCGTAGTTGTGTCTTCATCCAAAGAACTTGTGCGCAACAACTGGTTGCGGCGACGTACTCTGCCTCGGCAGTTGATATAGAAACACAATTCTGCTTCTTCGACGCCCAACTAATCAGTCTGTCTCCCAAGAATTGAAGATGTCCTGAGGTACTCTTCCGGTCTAATTGATTACCGCCAAAATCTGCATCAGAATAAGCAATCAACTTATAGTCAGAACTCTTAGGATACCATAAACCTAAATAAGGAGTTCCTTTAATATATCTAAAAATGC
The DNA here is from genome assembly GCA_954870635.1 of Arctium minus. Classification (NCBI taxonomy): domain Eukaryota; kingdom Viridiplantae; phylum Streptophyta; class Magnoliopsida; order Asterales; family Asteraceae; genus Arctium; species Arctium minus. The sequence goes on from OX941086.1 coordinate 38,099,145, forward strand.
GTTTGACTGCTAAAAGATCAGATTCTTTAGGCTTTGCTTGGAATCTGGCGCACAGGCATGTAGAAAACATTATGTCCGGGCGACTGGCAGTTAGATACATCAGCGATCCGATCATCCCTCTATATGTCCTTTGATCCACAGCTTTTCCATCTGGATCAAGTCCGATTTTGGCTCCATGTGCCATAGGCGTGCCGATTGAAGTAGATTTGTCCATCTTGAATTTCTTCAAGATGTCAAATACATACTTTGACTGATTGATGAAGATTCCATCTGGAAGATGCTTCACTTGTAAGCCAAGGAAGAAATTGATTTCTCCCATCATGCTCATCTGAAATCTAGAAGTCATATGATCAGAAAACCAAGTACATAAAGATTTGTTAGTCGCACCAAAAATAATATCATCTACATATATTTGTACTAGACAAATATCCAAGTGAGATCTATAAATGAAATGAGTAGTATCGATTGTTCCTTTGGTGAAGCCGGATTTGATCAAGAAGGCTAACAGCTCATCATACCATGCACGCGGTGCTTGTTTTAGGCCGTACAATGCTTTATCGAGAAAATAGACATGATCTGGATGATCTTTATCAACAAACCCCTCTGGCTGAGAAACGTATACTTCTTCTTTCAGTTTCTCATTCAGAAAAGCTGTCTTCACATCCATCTGATATACAGTGAAGTTCCGATAAGCAGCGAATGCCAGAAACATACGAATAGCTTCGAGTCGAGCTACCGACGCGAATGTCTCGACGTAGTCAATACCTTCTTGTTGTCTGTATCCTTTGGCTACCAGTCTTGCTTTGTTGCGAATCACGATACCATCTTTGTCTTTCTTATTCTTGAAATCCACTTGGTACCAATTATGCTCTTTCCTTTCGGCCTTGGTACAAGTCTCCAAACTTTGAGTGCTTCAAATTGATTGAGCTCCTCTTGCATTGCTATAATCCAGTCCATGTCTTCCAACGCTTCAGAAACTTTTGTTGGTTCAATCTTGCTTAAGAAGTAAGTGAAGAGACATTCGTTGGATGTAGCCGTCCTGGAACGTGTAGACACACTAGCTTGAGGATCTCCAATAATTTGATGAATTGGATGAGATCTTGTCCATTTTGTTGTATGAGGGAGAGGATCGATAGTTTCTTGAACAACTTCTAATTGATGAGGGAGAGGTTTAGGAGCCTCTATTTCATATGAAGATATGGATACTGTCTCGACAGGAGGAGGGGGAAGTTCAACAACTTCAGAATCAGATTCTAGAAGTGATGGTTGAACATTAGCAGTTTGATCTTCATTCTAAACTTGTTCTTCTTGAACAGATTGATCTTGAGCAGATTCTTCTTGAATAGGTTCAGTGTTCACATGATCCGGTTCTGATTGCTCATTTTCTGATTGTACGGGATCAGATGCAGAAATACTGGTTTGAATGACAGGAGGGACTGGAACATCATCAATATCAGAATTAGTTGCAGCGGAATTGGATGTAGATACGCTCGCAGTATCCTGATTCAAAGCATTTGAAACATTATCAGAATTAGACTTGGGAACATCATCATAAAAATTCTCAAAGAGAAAATCTAAATCAGAAAGATTAAGAATAGAAGAAGAAGAATCCTGATTTGTCTGTTGAAGTGCAGGTTCTGAACTGTGTTGTTCAGAAGCTGAATTTCCTGTAAGAACGGGTTCTAAGCCTGGTTGACCAGAAACCAAATCAGCAGCTTCGTCAAATTTGACATTTACGCTCTCTATCACTTTTCTTGCGGAGACCAGAAAGACTCTGTAAGCAGTAGAGTTAGAAGAATAACCCAGAAAGATACCCTCATCTGCCTTCGGACTAAACTTGTTCAGATTGTCTCTGTCATTCAGAACGTAGCATTTAGATCCAAATGACTTGAAATATTTGATGTTCGGTTTGATACCGTTCATCAGCTCATATGGTGTTTTGTTGAAACGATGATGCAGAATTGAGCGGTTCTGAGTATGACAGGCAGTTGACACGGCTTCAGCCCAATGAGACAAAGGAAGACCTGAATAAGCAAGCATTGATCTGGCAGCCTCTACAAGTGTTCTGTTTCTTCTTTCAACAACCCCATTCTGTTGCGGTGTTCTGGCAGCAGAAAACTGTTGTTGTATACCTTGATCCTCGTAGAATGCTTGAAGAGTGTTGTTCTTGAATTCAGTACCATTGTCTGATCTGACAATCTTGACTTGCTTTTGCTTATTTGTCTGAATAGTTTTGATGAGGTTGATGAGAACTTCAGGAGTCTCGTCTTTTGACTTAAGAAACTTTACCCATGTATATCGAGAGTAATCATCAACAACAACCAAGACATATCTTTTCTTACCAATGCTCTTTGTCTTCATCGGTCCGCATAAATCAACATGCAAAATATCAAGAATGTCCGACGTGCAAGGTTCAGGCTTTGGTTTATGAGATGCTTTCTTCATCTTTCATTTCTCACAATCCTGACAGAGGTGGTCTTTCTAAAAACGGAGAACTGGAAGACCTCTCACGGAATCATGCTTGACAAGGCGATCCATATATTTAAAGTTGAGGTGAGCTAGACGTCTGTGCCAAATCCAACTTTCATGAACAGAAGCTTTAGAAAGTAAGCAGATATCTGAAGGGATTTTGATCTTGGAAAGATCAATGGTATATAAGTTGGATCTTCTTTTTCCCACCAGCAAATCTCTGCCACTATCATTCTTCACAACAACTCTTTTAGATTTGAAGCTAACTTCAAGGTCTTTGTCACAGAACTGTCCGATGCTGAATAAGTTGTGACTTAGGGCTTCGACGTAGCTGATTCTCTTGACAGTTATATTGCCTTGAACAAGATCACCATAACCAAGAATCGGAGCAGTCTCACAGTTTCCAAACTTAACACGACCGCAACATTTTTCTTTAAAATTGGAAAGTAATGATTTGTTGCCAGTCATGTGTTTGGAGCACCCCGAATCCAGATACCATAAATGACTAGGCTGCACATACATAAACTACACAGATTTAGGTACCCATATGCTTATGGGTCCCTTCTTGTTAGATTTGTGTCTTTTACTTTTTGAAAATTTATTTTTATAATTCTCATGAAAGTAATCATCAATAGAGGAATAAACATAATCATCAGAATCAGAACTAGAAGAAGATGAAACATGCTTTGCAATGTGAATCATTTGCGAAATTGAATATTTTGTATTTTTATTACAAAAAGTAAATGTATCATTGTCACAAAGATTCACTACACAAGTATCTTCTAACAATTCAAACTTTATAGATTTCTGCTTTATCCTCCATATCAGCTTTTGTGATCTCTTCACAGTCCGATCTGAAATAGAAGAATCAGAAGAATTAGAATTTTCAGACAAGACACTATTATGTTTCCTTGACTTCTTTGACCTTCTTCTTTTACGCTTTGTTTTTGTTTTATAATACTGATCATTTAGCTTTAAAGAATTATCAACAATTGTAGTAGAAGTAGAAACTTTATCTAAGAAATCATCCTGAGCATTTGACATAGATGAACTTGCCTTGGAGTGAGAATTTTCAGAAAAACACAAGTCAGGAGGAGGTTTGCGCACCGCATTGGTTGCGCAAACTGAACTTTGCGTGATCAACTGCTTGCGCAAAGTGTCGGTTTACGTAAACAACTGGTTGCGCAAATGCACATTATTTTTAGAAACTTGAGTATTTTCCTTAGAATCTTTAGAAAAACCAGAAGAAATTTTGTCTTCAAAACTTGTTTTTATTATAAAAAGAAATAAATCGTTTTCTAAATCAGTTTGAAGACTTTGTTCTTCCAATTTATCTTTAAGATCAACTATCTTACCTTCTAACACTAATGGGGGAATGTATCTCTTAGTATCATAAGACTCCGGAGATGCATTTTCCTTATTAGAGTTAGCATATATATCAACAAATTCAGTTGGTAATGAAGATTTATTGGAAGATTTTATATTTAAAACATTTTGAGAATTTCTGGATTTCCTTGATTGGTCAGGAAAATACTTGGCATTTTCAGAAGTGTAAACAAATGGCATTTCCATCCTCTTGTTTTTCATTCTTTTCTCATTTTCATCTTTTAAAATTTGCTTTTCAGTTGTCCAAAAGAATTTAAACTGAGGAGCATATCGTGCAAGACCAAGATGATCATACTCATATAAAGTAGGAACTTCTATTTTAGCATGATTTAAAAAATGCGGATTTTCAAAACCAAGTCCCCATTTTTCTTTTATAGTTTCTTCACTCCTTGGTTTATTCATGTAAATGGTTTGCTCAGATTGTTCTCTCTTATATAATTTCCTTTCTAGAACAATTATTTTATCAGAAAGATTTTGATTTGAAGAAGACAGTTCAGTCAACAAATCATGATAAGTCTGATTTGAATTTTCCAACTCATCCAACTGCTTTTGAAATTTATCTTTTGTGTTAATTAAAATAGTCTTTTCATCTTTCAGAGAAATTTGCAGTTTATCAATTAAAACAGACTTTTCTTGATTTTCAAAATTTTTAGATGAGAACTTTGAACGTAAATCATGTAAAGCAGTGATAATAACGTTCATTTGAGATAAGATGAAATTATAGTCAAACTCAGAAATTACCTCAGATTCATCTGTGGAGGTGTCCTCGTCTTCATCATCGTTCTTTTCATCCCCGATGAAGCACATAGCAGTTGTCTCCTCATTTTCAGCTTCATTATCGGAATGATCCAACCAATACTTCTCCTCAGCCAACAAAATAGTTCCATTTTCTCTCTTCTCAGCCAGTTCCAACTTCTTCCGATAAAAAGCTGAATCCTTAACCACCTTTACCCGACAATCTTTGGCTATATGACCCGGTTTCCCACAGTTGTAGCAGTTCATAACCTTCTTGTCATCCTTTTTCTGTTCTACTATTTTTGCAGGCTCATATTTTGGTACGTAAGGCTTTGATGGAGCACCAGGTTCAACCTTCTTAGAGCCAGAAGTGAAACGGAGATTGTTGGATCCTGTTTTACGCTGAAACTTTTTCTGATAGTGTTGCGAGAGAAGTATCATGGCCTTTTCTAAATCTTCACCATCATCATCCGTTGATCCATCATAAGCAGATTCAGTTAAAGCTTGCTCAGCCAGTTGGCTAGCCAGAAGAGCAATTAGATCTACTGACTTAGGCTTATTCTTCTTATCCAACTTTGTCTTCTTTTCCAACACCATAGATTCATCTGTCATCAGAATTTCATACAATTCCTGAATGGGCATTGTGGATATCTTGACATCATTCCTCATCCGATGACAGGATTTGCTCCATTCAGGTTGGAGTGCATTCAGAAACTTCAGGTTGGCCTCCAATTCAGTCTTGATAATTTTGATTTTGTACAGATCATTGATGACTGCCCAAAATCTGTCAAATATGCTCTTCAGACTTTCTCCGTCTTTTGCCTTGAATTCTTCAAAATTATTCATGTATCTGGTCTGACGCAGTTGAGTTGACACAATTGTACCAAACATGATCTTTTCCAATTGTGTCCACATAAGCCTAGGATTATGCTTGAAACAATCAATTCTGTTGTAAATGGAGTTTGGTAGTGCGAGAATCAGATTTGATTTTGCCTGACTATCAACTTGATATCTTAAGAGCTCATCAACTTCATACTCTCTTAAAGCTTTTTCAACTGTTGTAGCTGGAGTAGTAGAAGTAGCTGGAATTACTTTCATCAGCCTTTCCATAGGACCCTTATTCAGAGATTTCATCATGTTATCCCCATTTGGTTGTCTTTCTATAAAGTTGATGAATCGGTCCTGCCACTGTTCAAATTCATTTTCGTTAATCAGTACAGGAGGACGTGTGTCAGACCCCAATGACATCATCAGGTCATTCTTGTACACTTGAGCTTGCAAAGACATCTTTGAGAAAATCAGAAGGTCAGAAAATTTCTAAGTCTGGAACACACGCAAACTGATGGTTTGCGTAACAAGAGAGATCCGCAAATTGAGCTTTGCGTATGCAGAGTGATGCGAGAATCGAGATTGTTGTTCAAACTGAACTTTTCGGAACACGAAGGATGCGCAAATTAAGCTTTGCGGAAGACGAACGATACGAGAATCAAACTTTGAGTAAGTCGAACGATACGCAAATGGAAGTTCTCTCAAGCAGAAGAATACGCAAATGATACTTTGTGCAATAAGCTTGAAACGTGAACTAGACCTCGAACTAAGATACGAAGACCGAGCTTTTCGGAAGCTTGAAGATACGAGAACCTTATTTCTTGGAAACCACAGGATACGCAAAATGAACTTTGCGTATATAACTCGATGCGAAAAACCCTGAAACACTAACACATGGATTAGTACAACAAAAACTTGCGCAAAGTAGTAAGAACTTGCGCAAATCTATATGAATCTTGCGCAAATCTACAAGAACTTGCGCAAACTGATACCAATTGAAAGTCCAAGAATCACTAAATCTTCTAGAGAGAGAAAGTAGAGAGAGAAAGTATACGCTCCAAGTAAACTGATATTCAAAGTGTAAGGTTCCAAAGTTACAAAACAAAGACTAGAAAGGGACTTAAATACCCCTAGTCTTAACACAACAGATAAAACCACTAAACACAGTTTAGACAAAGAAAATAAATACAATGATTACTATAAAATTAGACTTAACATAAACACTTATTAATGTAAATGTTTAATAAATAGCCCCTAAGTTTAGACGCAAGACAATTAATTGTCCGAGACATTTATCAAACCAATTTTTTCAAGTATCACATAAATGTTAGCAATTGTTTTTACTATTTAATTTCATAAATTAAAATCAAACCAATTTCTTAAGTGTACGTCAGAATTGTCACATCGGCATAAAAAACTTCATTTTGATTAAATAAGAATAAAACTTGTATGTATCGTAAGAATTTTTATCTTAAGTTATTGTTTCAACTGAATTTTTTCTCATTTAAAACTAGTATTTAATGTATTGATGAACATTATTTGTTTCACAATGTGTTGAAGATTTATATGTATTTGGTTCACAACATGCATTAATTTTTTTTACGTGTAACTTTTGTTTCACAAACATTCAAAAAAGATTCACATTGTAAAACAACACATATTGTGAAACAAATATATGTTAATCAATATTTTAAAACCTAGACTTAGATGGAAAAAAAATCATATAAAAATAGCACATGATGCACTAGTTCTAAAAATTATCACAATTTTATGGGTTCTTAAAAAAAGACCTCCTGAATACTAAAAATCAAATTTGTTGTAATATTTTATTTACACAATTTTTTAAACAAATTTGCTATAAAAAATGTAGATAATTTTCATAACAAAAATTTCATTACTTTAATTGAAAAATATGTGTTAAAAAGTTAAAGATGCTCCAACCTCATTAAACTAAATAAGGGCAACCGCAATAGTCAAGTATTTTAAAGACTTGATCTATTTGTCACGTCACCAAAAAGTCATCTTCAAATTACTACTCCAATGGTCAAGTCTTCTATCAACGTCCATAACAATGATGTTACAAATTCTGTATCAAATCGTTGTGCTAATACTTTATTACATATTTTACTAATAAATTTATTGTAAAGATGAATCAAGATTATTTAACTCAACATTAAACCAAAAAATATACCATGAGTTGTCAAATTAAAACGATACAGCTTGTAGTATGTAGACATTTACGACTCAATATATATATATATATATATATATATATATATATAGAGAGAGAGAGAGAGAGAGAGAGAGAGGAGAGGGGGGTTTCAAGAAAAACTCTAAAAAAATGAAAAACTAAGGAACACTCTGGTAGTCGTTTATCTGGACGGTATACACATGTACATACAAGTAATTAAGTAGTTTTTTGGTTTTTATGCATGTGTGTATGTTACAGTTAATTGTATGCACATGTACATACCGTACAGATGAACAACTACCACAGTGTTCCTCAGTTTTTTATTTTTTTGCAATTTTCCCCTAAACCTGAACGCACACTCATATATATATATATATATATAAGGTTAGGTTCTGGTAAAAATAAGAGTTATGATGAGAAGGTCAATAAAACATTCATATAAATTTATTTACCTTCATCTACAGTCAATTATCTTTATTTCATCAAATTTATGCATCTGAAAATAATTAATTTTTACAAACGTTTGTGAACATGACTTTAAAATGAAGATAAATTTGAAGAAAAAGGTAGATAAGATGGATGTAGTTGAAGACACTAAAATGAGTTGAAAAAGATTTCTTAAAAAGTCAACTTATTCAAAAGCTCAAAAATATTTTCACTTTCTCACTATAACTGTTATTCTGACACAATTGATTGCCTATATATATATATATATATATATATATGGTATATATATATATATATATATATATGGTGGGTCTATCTTATTTTTACTACATATAACACCAACATTGTATATCTAACACCAATCTAAAATACACTAAAATGTTTTAAGAACAATGAGAATTGGTATATTTATAAATATGGATGGATACATATACTTTTATCAAAAATATGTATTTGTTAATTAGTATTTCTTTTTGTAACCGTGGATTTCTGAATCACCCTATTCAATACTTATTGATGTATAATGTATTACAAAAATGCCTCCAATGAACTTAATTCGTAGATCACAAAGAAAAATGCCTCCAATGAATTTAATTCGTAGATCACAAAGATTAAAAGTTAAGATTGTTTCACGTATAGTTAACATCAATTTTTTGGTTAACAATTGAACGAACCCGTATACACACACATATATACATATATATATATATATGCAAGTAGAGGGAGGATCAAACGAGCTCAGAATGGAACCTATTTAAAATAATACGAGAGGGACAAATCACGTGCAAAATCATATATGATTCCTGCTACCTGAAGTCGTAGCAAAAGTCGCCCACCTACATTTTTTGACCGTTAATGTAAATTCACATGTGATTTTGCACCTGATTTGCCGTTCTCCTATTTTCTTAAATATATATCGTTATCGTTTGAACCCAACTCTATGTATATATATATAGAGAGAGAGGAATGATCAAATTAAAACCGGGTCAAAATGAGAAAATACAAGAACAAACATATTAAATGTGCTTTTACACTGAAATCACATGTGATTACGAAACAAAATCAACATAAAGGGTATTTGTCCTGCAACCTCAGGTCATACCATAGGTCACACAAATCACATGTGAATCGACCGTTCTCATGTTTTCTTATTTGGTGACTATTTTCATATGAACCACTCTCTTTCTCGAGAAAGGTTCAAACGAGAACGTTAACAATATATTTAAGAAAACAACAAAACAACAAAAAACAACAGATTATGTACAAAATCATATGTGATTTTACATTAACACGAAAAAAAACGGACACAGTGAATCATATATGATTTTGTATGTGAATCATATATAATTTTGTATGTACTCTATTGTTCTCGTGTTTTCTTAAATAGATATTGTTCTCGTATGAATTCACCTTCACAATCGTCTCACATATTAATCCTAAACGAATTTTTACATCTTTTAGCCGAATGTAATTAATACGTAAGGAAAAATAATTGACCGACAAAAAGTAGAGTAGAATAGAGTAGGTTTATAAAATATATATATATATATATATATATATAGAGAGAGAGAGAGAGAGAGAGAGAGAGAGAGAGAGAGAGGAAGAAGGATAATTAATAAGGGTTGAAAGGTTTGACCTAATCCTTGTGGTGCCAATGCCATTAGTGATCATAATAACATGGGAAGACTCTCTTAATTGCATGAGGCTCACATGACTCCCATGTGACACAGCTCCATTCCCCAACCAAATCAAGATCACTTTGATGCCTTTATATTTCTTAATCACCAAATTACCCTTCCTATTCCTTTGTCCTCATGCAGGTTTCCTTGTAATTACTTGGATATTATGGAAATGGAGTGGTTTACAAGTTTTTTTTTTTTTTTCGGGTGAAGAGCCTTAATTTGCCTAAGGATTTGAAATAAGATTTTGTTTAATGTTTTAGACAGCTAACAAACACTTTGTAAATCTCCATCCCTCTCTACATCTCCTTCTCTCTGTCTTTTATGTTTATATATATAAATCAAAATAAGTTTAAAAAAAACTTACATGAAAATAGAATCAACTTTCAGCTGATTTCTATTTTAGGAAACCAACTTTAAAATTGTCATTTAGGGATCTTTATCAAACTTTATATTTATTTAGGGGTCTGTTAAACTATTGACCTCCTCAAGGCCGGAGGGCCCTTAGGGCTACCAGGGCCAGACCCCCCCCCCCCTCCCCTTCCCAACCTTTTGAAATCACAAGTAGCAATCTTCAACAATGGTAATTTTGGTTTAGCCCCTTTACCATGCTCTACTAATTATACTCATTCCATCCATAATGTTAATTTTGCTTTATTTTCTCCAACTAATTGCATTTTTTATAAACATTTTAACCGGTAGGGTAGGGTTCCGGTGAGAAGTTGAGTTAATGGTGAAAAGTGTGAGAAGTGGTTATCGACCTTTGGATGAGAAATAGACACATATTAGGATGAGATGCACCGAGATGCACCAGATCAATTCCCTTATAAGCCGCAATTCATGGGAGGACTTGAGATTTAAAGAGATAAACGGTTTAGATCCACTTCTCACGCTTCTCACCGTTAACTCAACTTCTCATACGATCTTTCGCCTTAACCGGTATGCAACATGCAACTAGGCATCATTTCTCTACGAGTGTGATTCAAAATGATATATACAACTTAAAATGTTAAGCAAATTCTGTGTACTCCATTCATACATCACTTTAAACAATCAAGAAGATCCAAAATAATATATATTGCTTAAAATGTTAAGCAAATATTGTTCCCACACTTTATCGT